>OX438800.1:14683216-15950139 GCA_949316475.1 Hypomecis punctinalis | reverse complement strand
GTTTACGAGCAGTAGGTCATCATGGTTATTTTGACAAAAAATCCTTTGGATTTTACAGTTGTGTATAAAAATGCTGTTATGTGTTTTCGAATACATTAACAAATCATAAAGTAATATTATCAGAATAAGTAATTTAATGCCAGTCAAAAGGCCCTACTATGCTCGGGGCGGGTCGCTAGCAAAATATTAATATTTATATTTTGCTAGCGACTCGCCCCGGCTTCGCTCAGGTGTTTTATACTCTCTTGAATCACTCTATCTATTAAAAAAACTGCACCAAAATCCATAGTGTAGTTTTAAAGATATAAGCATACATAGGGACAGACAGACAGGGAAGCGACTTTGTTTTATACTATGTAGTGAAGATCCATCAACTTAGACTGCCTCGGTGGCTCGGTGGTTAGTGACCCTAACTTTTGGGTCAAAGAGGCGTGGGTTCGGTAAGTTTTATATTTATGTATATGTACGTGTATTATCATACATAGGAATAATGCTACATCTAATGTTTGTATACCAGATTGTATCAATTAAAGAATCCTTGTTATGAAGATAAGTAATTTAATAGTATAAATAAATAAATTAGACGAATAAAATTAGGTTTAACTATCTTGAACATGGATTTGATTAGTGTTCTCTCAACTCATGCCTGATAAATAAATATTGTAATATGAGGTTTTATAGAAACAAAAAACCTATTCTGTAGAACTCAACTGACATGAATAGTCTACGAGTACGAAATGTAACAAAAGAAACGAAATTGTATTAAAATAAAATATTTTTCAGATATGGTAGTAAATGCTCGGATTGAATAGATCCTGTACTACATACACGTCGATCGATTCCAATCTAACCTTTCTTTGCCTACATAATAGAAAAATAAACCAATCACAAAACTTCCCCAAAGCAAACGTATTTGCTTCTACATATTTTATTAGCACCGAATTTTTGCCCCAACCGAAGAATTGAATCCAATTTGTCATTTAAAATACATAGGGACGTAGGAATCGGTTCCGGTCACACAGCGACTTTACGGAATGAGGCCTTGACCTCATCCATAATGCATGCCATGAGTCGACGACTCCAGACCTTTGTACTCGACAGAACAATAAAGTACCTATTGAACCTTTGCTTGGAAGTTACATTTTTAATACCGTTGATACAAAGGTTTTTTGACTGCGTAACTTTTCTACGAACTCGTGCTTTCAACACGAGACCCAAAAGACAAAAACTAAATGGATTAAAATAAATAAATAAATAATAAATATTTTTTGGGACATCGTACACACGGCCTCTGACCCCAAACTAAGCAAAGCTTGTGATATGGCTGCCAGAGACTGATATACTACATGTACTTATTTTTAAATACATACTTATATAGATAGTAACTAAACAACACCCAGACACAGAGCAAACACTTATGTTCATCACATAAATATTTGCCCTGGGTGGGGATCGAACCCACGCCTCTTTGATCCAGAAGTTAGGGTCACTAACCACTGAGCCACCGAGGCAGTCGACGCGGATGTCTTGTATGGAGTCGTGAATGGAGTCCATCGTCAGAATTGAGGCTAAATGACCGAATTTATTTTTAAATTGAATTGAAAAACACAAGGAGCTGTTTTTTCAGTAAATATTACCCTGTCTAATCCTGAGGGGAGGACGCTGTACGTTTGAATACAATTTAAGCATTAGCCTAGTTTGACAACAGTCTATTTTGTAGGTACATTTTATAACGCTAGATTATAATTAAAATTGTAAGTGTATAATTTGTAAACTATAGTGTAATAAAGATTTAACTTTTATTATTTAATTGTATTGGCAAACCATCAGGAAGACGGAAAGAAAATTTTATCAGCAAAGAAATTAACGTGAGACATTAGGACGGGATCAATACGAATGGTGTATAATGAACAATGGGCAAAGTCCAGCAATCTACCGATAGAAACTGAAATTGTGATAATTATGATTTGTACCTACTTGTATCTTAATACTTATTGAGTGATGTGATTAACTGTAACCGATATATATCAGTAAGTTGTTTCGTGGCATATTTTTATTTATTGCCGCTTCGTTGCATAATATATGTAGCCGCAAATTTTGACTAAGAGTTTGTAGAATTAGACATTTAGACGCTCTACCCGTCTAAATGTCTAATTCTACAAACTTAAAATATGCGGCTACATATATTATGCGACGAAGATATACATATTAACTTTTTGACAACATTCTACATGAAAATGTTTTGGTGAAATTTTACGTTATTTTTTTATCAACATTTCCAGCTTTAATGTCACCCATTGTGAAAGGATATTTCGCAAATGCGAGTATGTTTTAGGAGCGTTTTCCTTCATTTTATAAAATGCTTACCGGGATTTCCATTTTGGTTTCCTAATTTTCATTCCAAATTTGATATTTTCACAGGTAAATCGTAAAGAACCTTGTTAAGAGCAGGAAAAGCCAAGCTGACGGAACAATTACCATCCATCTTGAAGCAAAATCTCTTCCAAAGGGCCGGAGATGGTGCGTCATATGTCTCTGCCCCTGCGTTATTTAGCTTCACTTCATCAGCTGCCATCAATCTTCGTGTATCCTTTAGTGATTGTATCTAATATCACCATGGCTCAAAGGGGGGTTTTTGTTGGATTTGAGAATTTATGACTTTTTTAAAAATATTTTAAAAGGATTTTCATCTTAATTTATATTACAAGAACTGCTAGTGACAAAAAAAGTTAAGAAGTTATAGAAGAACCAAAGATATTTACATGAATATTTTAATAAAGACCTTTGGTTAATCATGCTATTTCTTATTGTAGGTTGTATGCTTAGTAACTTCACTGTCTCATAGCACAAAGCTAGTAAAGGGTACTTCTTCGAAATTTCATTCTTTGACTGATTCATCTGGCCAAAATTTTATTTCACTTTCAGCTCTGTTGCACATGTTCATATGTAAAAAAGGTAACTAAAGAACATATATTTCAATGAGGGACTTGTTTTTATTAAGTAGTTTTTAAGATATCTACGTTCAAATATTTTGTGCCCAGATGAATCAGAATTGATTACAGATGAATCAGAACAGAACTGAAAATGAAAAACTATGTAATTTGGCTGTGTAATAGGGAAATCTAATCATATTTTACATACGTACATAAAATTTTAACACTATAGCACGAAAAAAAGTTGACGAATGAACAATATTTCTTGTGTTACATTTTAGAAATCTAAAAATTGTAATACTTAATTATAATTCTTATATTACCTGGGTAAACGATAACATTTTAAATTACATAAATGAACTATTACTAATATTTGTTACTGATAAATAGGTACATGAAAGTTAATAATTAAGAAAAATGAAACAATGTTTGAAAATATTATCGAAGATTTTCTTATACAAAAAGCATACTATAGTGTAAAAGATTTTATGTGTGACAAAAATTCATTGCGTAACCTGACATGTGACAGTATTTGTAAATGAAAATGTATCATTCTGTTAGTTTTATTGTTTTATGTTAATTTATATTTATTGTTTACTTTTGACATTCATAAGTGTGCATTATTGTACCTATGTGAGAATAAATGAACTGAACTGAACTAATAGTAAGTAGTATAGTAATTGGTACATTATATTATTCTCTCTGTTTATTTTTTTCCATGTACGAGTACAATTCACGAATCCTGTTTATTATATAATGAAAAAAATAAGATTAAAGTAAGAAACATGAGATCAACTTCAATTAAATGGAATTTTTGTCAGTAATCTTCCTTGGTAACTATCACAGAAACATAATTTTTCTTAGTATCGTTAACTATAAATAATGAAGTCACATTTAGGTACAAGAAATAAATCTTTAGCTTTTTGCAAGGGCCCGAGCTACTTTCAATGTCATCTTTAAAACCTTTTTCTTGTTGACGAGATCTTGATTTTTTAATGGAAGATTGAGTAATCATACCTTCACCAGCAGTGTGAGCCTCTTTTGTAAGTTTATTTTACTGAAGCTTTTTAAACACAAAAATGCCCTCATCGTTTGAATCTGAACAATCATCCACGTTTTTCTGAAGAAGGGTCGATAAGAC
This sequence comes from Hypomecis punctinalis, assembly GCA_949316475.1. Lineage (NCBI taxonomy): Eukaryota > Metazoa > Arthropoda > Insecta > Lepidoptera > Geometridae > Hypomecis > Hypomecis punctinalis. Next base: position 15,946,065 of record OX438800.1, on the reverse strand, counting down.
ATCTTTGGTGAATTTTGGAGTAATAATTTTTTTCATCGATTGACGAAGTTTCTATCCAAAAACTGTCGTCATCGAGGTCTTGTTGGGCTATATAAGCTATATTCAAAGCTTTTCCAGTATGAATTTTATGACTAATATGGCGTTTTGACCATATGAATGAGGCCAGACGAATCAGGATTTTGCCGTAATACATGCATAACTCATCATACATACTGAATTCAGTATTGTCATTTTTCTACTTGAATCTATAACCCAAAAGCATTACACGAAATACAGATTGAAGTTGTAAAACCATAAAATAAATTTTATAAAACAGGCATTGTAATCATAATGCCACCTGAACTAAGCACAGATGAATCAGACATTTATCTTTGTAACTCCGGGATCCAAGCGAACCAGCCGTATATCCACCTTCTGGCTCGTCTGTTGCACGGCTGGCTTCCCCCTGCGCGAGAAGTCAGGCTCTCATCATCATCACCCGACCAAGCACGGTCAAGCGCAGCATACGCCACATTAATCAGTATTATATGCCGGACACTTCTTATTAGCCTATTTATAAACATACTAAGGTAGTTATAACTAATACACATTTTTTTTGTAAAAGTGCAATTCATTTCCTTTTGATATAATTATAATTTATAATGATTTACCAAAGGGAAAATGCGATATCGACCATTTTCTTTCGAAAAATGGCAAGCGGACGCGGTATATGAATCAGGAGAACAAACTTCAAATATTTTTAATTTATACTTGGACTGCAATGATTTGAAAAATATCACTTGTCCCAGGTAGAGTTAAAGGTAAACTGTATAGAAAAAAAATTACACACTGTTTTGTTTGTTGGTTTCAGAAAAAAACCCATAGACGTCCAAAATTTTGTCTTCGAAGAAGTACCCTAAACTATTGCTGAAATAGTTAACTTTGTATAATACATATAAATCATGGTTCATTGTACCGATCCTTGATCATAATTTCACACTTTTACAATAGACCATAAGCAGTTTCCAAGCAACGGCGCCGCAATTTTCGGATTTAAAAAATAAAATTATTTTTAATAAATATGCAGTCGTTTAATATATTTTGTTTTACTATAACATTATACATGCAAAACTATTTTTGAAAGCTTGTTTTCCCACATATCACACCTTCGTTAAAGTAAGTCTTTAAAGTAGAAGAAAAAAATAACACTACTGTTTTTCTCAAGTATATATTGAGTGATTGGTTACTTTTAAAAGTGCACCCATAAGGTTTTAAGGACAGAGAAATTGTAAAGCGCAGCTTTTTCGAAATATTGAGAATCTAGAGCAACATTAAAGCAGAAATCCTTTAGCAGATATATTTTTTTGGCATGTTTTAACCGTTACTCGCTTGTTATGGCTGTTATGACAAGACAAGATGTAGAAAAGTGCATTTTTACCCTAGTTAAACGCAATATAGTAACCATTTATTTTGTTGAAGGAAGACTTAGGTTTTGAAGCATTTCAAAATTAATAGTAAACTGGCTAAAGGTAATTGTTAAAATGTGACTTGCATCATTATCAGTAAGGTTTACTTAAAACCATAATAATTTAAGTTTAATTTCAATATTTTTATATTTTGGAAGGAATTTCTATAGCAGTTTTTGAGATGAGCAAAACTTTATCTTACACAAAATAATGGAACCACAGAACGGTTTGGAAGTAATTTCAAATTTATGTGTTGTCTGCTGTGATTTATTACTTTTTGTTATCTTAGCTTTTTGCTTTGTTATCGTGAAACATGAACACAGTTTCTGATAAGCGTAATTGAAGGAAAACAAAGATATTTAAATATTTATTTATTTCAGTAGATATTCGGGAAGTTCTAGAGGAATATAAGGTTACAATATTGTTTTCGTCCTATCACTCTTCATAGGTTGGCCTACGACCTTCAGTGGACTTTAAAAAGGCTGACACAATACAGTATTGTCTTCGTACAAAAAAGTGAGATAAATAGTAAGAAAATTAAGAAATCCAGTTTAAATGAAGTATCAATAGGCAAAAATATATTTGTAAAAATTTAATGTTGGTACCTAACTTTTGTTGTATTTTTATAAATGCACGGTTGACTTGCTGTTTTTGGACACTTTTATCCTAGTGATTTAATATAGTTACCTACAATATGTCAATATACATATACGTAGATATGTGTGAAAAATCATTAAAGTAAGAGTGACAGGAATGTTTCTCGATCACAGAATAGGAATTTGAATTTGAACGCAGTATTTGACCAAACGCATTCCATTTTTTAACATTTTCGCTCCGAGAATAACAAACATCAGAGCAGTTGTAGCTTCCGTGACGAGTGCTTTGTTTGAACGTTGTGTTCAGTTTTGTACAGATTTTCGATATATTTTGTTTCACGATGACTATTATAACTTTAAGTTTCTGAAGACATGACACATATTATGTTCATCACATAAGTACTTGCCCTGGTGGGGATCGAACCCACGCCTCTTTGACCCAGAAGTTGGGTCATTAACCACTGAGCCACCGAGGCAGTCAATAAAAAATAGGTTTGTTCTAAGTCTATTTGCTTCATATCCGACCTATCCCTATCCATCTTCTTCCCATTAGGCGAGTTGGTGGTCAATAGCGAATAGCAACATATTCGTGATAAAAAAGTCCGTATACAACACATAGGTACCTATTATCTAGGTAGATTGAATAGATGTAAAATGAAATGACCACAGCAACTTAAACTGAGAACAAAATTACGAAAGAAAAGATTAAAAAAAGGTAAATATCAATTCAATACAAGTATTAGAACTATTTTCCGGAACTAAACCTTAAATTGTTAAAAATCCAAGTCATATTTAACTTTATCACGGAAATCCTCCTTCAATAAAATTTAGTTCCCAAGAGGATTTCTGAGAAGTTGCGTAAGCAGACCTTTATTTGAAACGGACGGAAAAACGGAAATCTTTTAGATACTTTAACAAAGAAATATCTCTTTACTTTCTTTATAAACTCTGTACCAGCCTTTTTAATAGTCCACTGCAGGACGTAGGCCAACCCACGAAGGGTGATTGGGCCATATCCACCACGCTGGCCCAGTGCGGGTTGGTGGATTCACATACACCATCGAATTTCTTCTACGGACGCATGCAGGTTGCCTCACGATGTTTTCCTTCACCGAAAAGCCAGTGGTGTGAAATTCCGTACATAAATTCCAAAGAACTCATTGGTACGGGACCGGGGATTCGAACCCACGACCTCACGATTGTAAGGCGGGTGTCACTACCTCTCGACCACCACGGCTTCTTTATAAACTACATAACAGAAATATTCACTAACTACGCTCTGAAACATTTATTTTCTAACATCAACTTGGTAAGTTTTTTTTTTTTTAAATTATTTATAAAGCTATGATGTTTATTTTAAGTGCTTTCCACACTAGATTTTTATCTCAAAGAGTTATCTTTGTGATAAGCATTTCAAAAACATGAAGCGAACGCAGGATTCGAACCATGTCCCTTCGGATCACTAGCCCGACGCTCTAACCACTGAGCTAGCTCGCCTCCTACGCAGGCTTCAAATTTCTGAAGTGCTTATACATTTCCCAACTTATAGCGTTGGTGGCGCCACCTGTGATACCCGTATTATTATTTGTATAAGCACTTCAGAAATTTGAAGCCTGCGTAGGAGGCGAGCTAGCTCAGTGGTTAGAGCGTCGGGCTAGTGATCCGAAGGGGCATGGTTCGAATCCTGCGTTCGCTTCATGTTTTTGAAATGCTTATCACAAAGATAACTCTTTGAGATAAAAATCTAGTGTGGAAAGCACTTAAAATAAACATCATAACATTGATTAAGCAGTGTGTCATCTCTCGTCAATCTTTAGAAGTTCTAATAACTTCTAGTTGAGTGATAACCTGTCTAATACGGGTATCACAGGTGGCGCCACCAACGCTATAAGTTGGGAAATGTATAAGCACTTCAGAAATTTGAAGCCTGCGTAGGAGGCGAGCTAGCTCAGTGGTTAGAGCGTCGGGCTAGTGATCCGAAGGGGCATGGTTCGAATCCTGCGTTCGCTTCATGTTTTTGAAATGCTTATCACAAAGATAACTCTTTGAGATAAAAATCTAGTGTGGAAAGCACTTAAAATAAACATCATAACATTGATTAAGCAGTGTGTCATCTCTCGTCAATCTTTAGAAGTTCTAATAACTTCTAGTTGAGTGATAACCTGTCTAATACGGGTATCACAGGTGGCGCCACCAACGCTATAAGTTGGGAAATGTATAAGCACTTCAGAAATTTGAAGCCTGCGTAGGAGGCGAGCTAGCTCAGTGGTTAGAGCGTCGGGCTAGTGATCCGAAGGGGCATGGTTCGAATCCTGCGTTCGCTTCATGTTTTTGAAATGCTTATCACAAAGATATTTATAAAGCGTCGTGGTCAAACTATATATATCTTTATTCATGGTTCGAATAAAAAATAATAATCCTACTATATAATATTGTAAACCGCGAAAGTTTGTATGTATGGATGTTTGTTACTCTTTTACGCAAAAACTAAGTACTAAACGGATTGAGATGAAACTTTGTAATAGTAATGCTTATACATCAGAATCATACATAGCCTTTCATTTATAAAGATATTGCGTGAAACGAAGTTCGCCGGGTCAGTTAGTAATTACACGTAATTATAAACAAAAAATAAATTAAGTGAATTTTAACTCTAAGTTTAAGTAACACTGTCTTACGGTTTTATTATGGTCCTTAGCTAATTCTTATTAAGCTTCGTATGCGAGTAACTACTCCTTAAATGTGCCCTTTCTACCTATTTCACTCTAATCTTTCCTCTGGGGATATATTTTATTCATCCAAATAGGAAGTAACACCGTAAAAGCTTCTTCAGACTATGCTATGTGTCACTGCTTGAATAAATAATTTATTTTATAGTACATATCCTCAGCACGAACCATGGTTTTTCGAAATGACAGGTTGTTTGTTTGTATAGAAATATAGGTTTTTTCCATTCTTTAGTATCTACTCCGCTTACTTATGTAAGCTTGAAGTACGGTCGTAATTTACGTCATATACTTGTTATTTTATATTTTTATTCTCTATAGTTTATTCATTACTATAATCAGTTGTCGTAGAACACAAAGTATTGTACAAATATTATTATATTCTTCTTATATATGAAAATTAATCGTAGTTGTTGTTAGTCTCGCTTAAACTAGAAAACGGCTGAATCGATTTGGCTAATTTTAACAAGATTATTTTTTGCAAATATTAGCATGACCGACTTCACCCGTGTACAGAATTCGCGAATATTTCGCACGAATCGATGTAGCATTTTGCACGTTATTGTTGATTTATCAAAAATGGCTCAGCGATTTCGATAAAATTTAAATCGGACCAATTTTGAAGTATACTCTTTCTAATAAAAAAAAGAATTATTGAAATCGGTTGACTACTTGACACTGGCAAATGCACAGCAATGCGATGCCAAACAAAAGAAGAAGAAGAAGTTGTAATTGACAGATGGTGAGATGGCGTTCACCGAGTCCGCTAGTTTTAAACATATCTTGAAATGAGTATCGATTTGTTGACTAAGATGACGCTAGCTGAATAAATTTTGATGTTGTCGATTATAATAGCAATGTATAAATGACCATGTAAGGGCGCAGTCTGAGTGCCCATAGAAATTTCCACCATAATGAGCGTATAGCGGATCGAAGATACTCCCCCCAGGACTTACGAAAACCAATAAGCGCTTATGCCCTTACCGAAGCTATTTTTACGCGTGTCATTTTCATATACTCTGTAGGTTACACGTTTATCAGAAAATTGACACCTTTTGTGTGTAAAAACTAGGTGGTAAAATTTATAAAAGTGGACACTGGGCATTATTTACACGGGTATTTCAGTTTATAAAATATTTTTAATTAATAAAAAACTTATTTGACCACTTTGAAAATGTGGTACTATTCATTATATCATCATACAGAGAGTATAATTTTACAACGGTGGAAAAATATTAGGTACAATATGATACAATACTACTTTATATGCTAAAACTACCTACGCTACTACTACATAGAAAGCAATTGGATCATCCACAGACCCTTGAAGGTCTAAAAATAATCCAAGTGCTCAAGCCCACTGCCAGTTGGCAGCGTGCCCAGCATGCTGGCAGCATTGCCACGCTGAATGGCAATGCTTATACGTTGAGCCAAATAAACACCAGCATTTTGGTCACGTGTCGCGTCCACCAAACGCTCAGAAAGACTTTTGAAAACAAGATGTAAATATTAGGTAGTTACTTACTTTCAGCATTTTGACTGACGAAAAGGATGAGGTACTCAATTCGACGCGTACATATTTTTTTATGTATAGGTATAACCACGCATAACTTTTTACATAGTAGTCCGATTTCACGAATTCTTTTTTTATTTGGAAAAAGCATACTCCGAAATTGGTTCCTTTTAAATTTTATCGAAATAAACTGAGCCATTTTAGATAAATCAACAATAATGTGAAAAATGTTACATCGATCCGTGCGAAATATTCGCGAATTCTGTACACGGCTGAAATCAGCCATGTCATTTTTTTGAAAAAAAAAATATGTCGAACAGTACAGAACAATATGATTCATTGGTTCATTATAGTAATCCTACTATAGCTTCCAAGGTTTGCTACAATATCGTATCAATTTGTGTCAAGTTTTGCTCAAAATATTTGAAACATATTTTTTATAAAAACGACTAGGATATTTCAGACAGATGAAGGTTACTTTGCATGCTCAGAAAAATGACCGACGCCTTTTTCCTGCTTTTATTCAATTTTCAGCAGTATATTTGTCTCATGTGTGGGTTATTGCGCCTTATTGCATATACTTTTGGTCTCTAGTTGCGTACCTATAACCAGACCTTAGGTCACCGTGAACTATGAGATACACTTACATAATAAATGAAGATTTCGTAATTTGTTTTTAAATCAAAATCATTGCCCAACCATAATGCAATATCATGCGATTTTGCATATGATTGACTGTTAAACTTGTAATTTCCGTCATTTACTGTGTAAAACCATGTTATACAATTAATAATGAATATTTATAAAATATAAGATATTTAAAACACTATCCTATTCCCCACAAAGGTAAGATTAAAATTATAGCGTATTAATTCAGCATCACGAAGGTTTCCTTTTAAAGTCTTAGGAGGTAATTAACCGTCATCGGCAGTCTAGGTTTATTTTTGCTTCACCTTTAATGGACTCGTTAGGGTAATTCCGATTTGATTCCAGACAGGATTGCTTCGTTTCAATTGAAATGAGCTATTTCTGTTGAACAATTAAAGACTGACGAGTTTCTGAGGGATTCAGATAAATTGATTGTTGAAACTGCTTTTTGATATCCAATTTAGCACGATTAAAATTGATGTTCGAAGTAATATTTTAAACATAAATTGAGAAATTGTTACACATTCTAGTTACGAGTTAATTATTTCAATTACTTCTTCCCAACAGCGCAGTATTCGAGGGAAATATGAAAATAATCTATTATTCGATCACATTTTTACGGTGTTGTGTCTCATTTAATGTGACGTTTTTTAAATCTATATATATAAATCGTGATTCACTGACTCACCTATCATGAAATCTCAAAACTACAAGTGCTAGCAGTCTCAAATTTTACATAGGGGATCCTTTTAGGATATAAGTGCTCACTAAAAACGAATTTTTGCGAAATTCAAGCCCTAAGCGGGTGAAATGGCGTGGCAAACTTTGTATGGGAGAGCGCGATTCCTTGGACCAACCGACTTGAAATTTGGCATAGACATTCTTAAGGCGAAATACTAGTGACGAGGAAATTGAGAAATAGGTATTTGGACTAAACTATTGCCGTCGCGATGCGCCCAAACCAGGGAGCTTCAATGTGTGTGGTGATGCAATTGTATTTGTGTGCGTACTGCGCTTGAACTCTCCCCGCACCCTACCTGCGCCCCAACGAACTCGCGGGCCGACCGATATTTTATTTTGACTTGTAGCAAAATATGATATTACGTAGAATGCGCGCAAGATAACTCTGCGCGCGAGTCGTGGCGCCACGTACGTTATATCACTAGTATTCTGTATTCCCTGGCAGCATTGAATTGGTTCCTGATTTTGGCCGTACGTAGAGCTATCTTGCGCGTATTCTACGTATGCTCTGGTTACCTAGTAGGTATGGTAGATAGGCGATCGATAGCAAACAAAAAGATAAAAGATTAATTATTTTAAAGATTATTTATTTTTCTGCCATTAGGAAGCTACATTATTTGTGACATGGGTTAATTTTTCTTTATATGCTTATTTATTTTCTTTCAAATTACACCGGTCTACAACATTTTTGCGCACGGGTTATACATACCTAATTTTTATTCCTTTTATACCTAGAAATAAGAAAAATAACAAAAAACAGTTCTGAATTTGTTTTTATGTGTGAAAAACGGAAAATTCAAATAAATGAAAATACATAAGAAATAGACATAGAGATAATTTATTAAAAGATACCAAACATCCATTTATGGTTCATTCTTACAATAGAAATTTTAAAATAAAGTCCAAACGTTTAAAAATGAACAGTTTTACTTTTCCTTTCATGTTCAGTAGAAGTTTCTCTTATTAACCCCCAAATATAGTCTACCATCATGCTTCCGGTATACTGGCCTTGGTAACGTCTCTCAAATTCCATTATATCTTGATGGAAGCGTTCTCCTTGCTCTTCCGAATAAGCTCCCATATTATTTTTAAATTTATCCAAATGAGAATGTAACATGTGCATCTTTAAAGACATTCTACATCCGATGATGGAAAAATTTGTAATCATGTCAGTGATCAGCTCGTCATAATTTTCAGCTCTATGGTTTCCAAGAAAACCATGAACTACTGCCTTAAAACTGTTCCAGGCATTTTTCTCCTCATTGCTAAGTAAGTCCGGGAAAATATCACAATCCATGTTTTTTTTTATTTGAGGGCCTACAAAGATTCCAGCTTTAATTTTCGCCTCTGAAAGCTTTGGAAAAAAACTCTTCAAATATTTGAAAGCTTCGGACTCATGATTAAGAGCCTTTACAAATTGTTTAATCAGACCCAATTTAATATGCAATGGCGGCATTAATATAGTTTTAAGATCGACAATAGCCTCCCATTTAATATTGCATTTTCCCACTTCATACACAGTACGTACAGGCCAATGTTTTTGACGGTAATGAGCGGCATCATTTCTACTATCCCACAGGCAAAGATAACAGGAGTATTTAGTATACCCACCTTGCATTCCGGTCAAAACACACCATCTTGAAGTCCCCAATAACTTCCCACTTGTATTCCATACATTTAATTGCAGTTAATAGCATTTTAATACTGTCATACATTAATCAGGCGTGAAAATAAAAAATGCTATAACTTCTTAAAAAGCAAATATTTTCATTCTGTAATTGCAATTTTTTATATAGATTTGCTTATATAATCAAAATATATTAGGTAAAACCCATGCGCAAAAAAAAAATTTTTTTTTGTTGACCGGTGTTATTATTGTTTGACAAAAACGTAAAATGTACCTAACTAACATCCAGCGACCTTCAAGAATGCCTGTGTAATAGGGCCTATTCTGTGCTAACATCATATACAATTGGATATTTGATATCTGTAGGCGCTGCAGTTTACATAATATATTTTTACTGAAATTACTTCTTTTTAAGTATAAATTAATTATTTTTTTATGGAAATATCTTACATTACGTCGTTCTTCTACGGTCTATAATAAATATCCCAAATGCAAGTTGGACTCGCGCTCGAAAGGTTTCATACCGTATGAGAGCCAATTATTTCGATTCAATTATATATTTTTTAAATTAATACATTTATATACATGGTATATTATATTACTAAATATTCTGAGACTATTTCAAGCGTCTACCTTTTGTGTACATTAATAATAATCGTGCAAAAAAACACGTCTGTTGTATGGCATGAAAAAATATTTATTTCATTCTATTTTTTGACCGACGAAGGAGGTACTCAATTTGACGCGTATATTTTTTATTTATAACCAAGCGTAACTTTTTACACAGTAGTCCGATTTTGATAATTCTTTGTTAGAATGTTTTTCATTGGAAAGAATATACTTCGAAATTGATCCCATTTAAATTTTATTGAAATGGGCTGAGCCATTTTTGATAAATCAACAATAATCGATCCGTGCGCACTATTCGCGAATTCTTTACCTACACGGTTGAAGTAGATATTTATTTTACTCTATTTTTAGTTTTGTTGTTATAGTGGGAACAAATACATCATCTGTGTAAATTGTAACTGTTTAGCTTTTACGGTTCGTGATATACAGCCTAGTGACCAACGGACAGAGGAGTCTTAGTAATAGGGTCTCGTTAATCTAAAACTTCTTGCCTTTTATATTGTAGGTACCTACAGCCGTATTCCGAAATTAGTCCCATAGTATAAAAATAAATGAGGATTCAATTAAACAAATGCGAGGTTTATTGTTTCGAGAACAGCTTGTCATACTTTGGTTCTACTTTAAAGACGTTTAAAAAATTGAAATAATTAGCTATATAAAGCAGCAGTGGGTAGGGTACATATAGTAGTAATACAGGATAGAACATCCACAATTATTATTAGATTAAAGCATTGAAAGCACTTCTAATTGAACTTTTTAGCAAAACCCAGCGGATTGGCAAGTTAAAATGACAGCTGGCAAGGCACATAGGTCAATGAACGGATAGCCGATGGGGCTGTTTTCTCGAATGGATCTCGCGTACTGGCAAGCATAGAACGTTTTTTGCTTAGGTGGACTAAGGATAGATTTATATGTTACAGTTATAATACATTTTTAGAGAGCACGTGATTTTCCTAATTAGAACTATTATTTCGGCCTAGACGCAGTATTATAATGTAATGAATGAAGTAGTAAGAATAATGGCAATGGAACTATGCCAAGAATGCTTAATTTTACGAATGCCCAATTTTATAAATGGTTAATTCTAAAAATGCTCAATTCTCAATATGACAAAATAATTTCCAATGGGAAAATCACATTTTCTTATAAAAAATCACCGGTAATTAAAGCACAATTTCTAGGCAAGTTTTACTATTGAAGCAACTAACATATCATATGTATTATATTATCATAACTAAGTATGACACAAAGACCTATATACCATAACACATGAGATCATAATTATCAGTCAGAATTTGTACATTCATTATATTATTTCATGCTATATAAGGTATTTTCAGCGAGCCATTTTTAAGCTATGTTTAAATTTGTTTGCATCTAAAAATTTTATGTGAAGAGGTAGACTATTGTACACTTTTATGGCTGTATTAGATGAACTTCGATGATACAAAGTATTATTTACCTGTACTACACGAATATTGAATTTATGTTGAGGACGTAAAATTTGCGATCTAGCTGATTTATTATCAAAAAAGTAGTTTTTTTTTTTTTTTTTTTTTTTTTTCACTGAATAAATAAATTAAATATTTATTTACATAACTTAAAAAACATAGAAATTCAATTCTTAATTACCTATATAAATATATCCTACCTATATACAAAAAAAAAGGCTAAAAATCGAAACAAATATTGTGTCCGTGTGGTAGGGTGCCAAGAACGCTGGCTGCATTCCCACGCTGAATGGTTAAAGAGATTCTCTGTGCGAGGAATGAGCAAAAAAAAAAAAAAAAAGTAGTTTTGGTTATTTTAAACAAATACACAAATCTCTTAAAGTAAGTTTTTTTTAAGAAATTCTTAATTGAAATTATGTTGCCATAAAATTAAAATTAAATTAAATAGAATTAGGCATTCGCAGAATTGATCATTCCCGGATTAGTTGGGCATTATGAGAATTGGTCATTCTGCACCTAAACCATTTAGATGTCTGCCGATACAACACGATATATATAAACTAAAAAATTACTACACAGATTTGTGTAGTCGCTGCAATAAGTCGCAGTAACTAAACGCATATATTCCACACGTACCTAAGATCTTTTTCTTCAAAAGTAACAAAGATACATCAGTAAAATTACAAGATTGGAAAAGTTAACTAATATTTTTAATAAACATCGATATCGATGGACATCACTAGAGCATCGACAAAAATATCGTCTATTACTACATCCCTAGTGCATGTGTACGTATAGGTTTGAACCTCCCTCACCTCAACCCTACCTCCGCATCGTGCGATAGGGACAATTGCAGCTCAGAGCAATTTATACCTACAAAAATCTTGGCAAAACAACGTTTCGTATTACGCTGTTTTCTTCATCAAAAACTAAATTAATCAAGTATTTTTTTATGTCAAAATTTACAAAAAATATGTGTTCATGATTATGTCATTTCATATTTTGTTAGAAATTAATAAGTTTATTCTGGTGGGCCCAAGTAGCACACTAGTGAATTTTGCAACTTTTATTATAACTCTAAGTTGCAAATTAGTTGTATTACAGTGTTTGATAAAACCTTTAGCTTCAAACACAACTCTTATTTGTATATGAGTACTTCTTGTCGCTCGTAGTTTCATAGGAAAGATTTTTGTTTCTGCTTTGTTTCCTACGGTAGCATAAAACCGATTTTGTTACCTAAAGTAACATACAGGTTTTAATTTCCACTTATACAGAAGTATTGGTTGTATATAAGGTCTCTAAATCACATATATGCAACTCCTAAATCTAAGCGCTATCGTACTCTTATTTGGCACTTTTAGTTCCAAATAAGTAATACAATAGAGGAATATATCTCTTGTAGTAGCTAAAGGTATCATTTTGCAGCTCTTTTGAAACCTGTTATATTTGCAGCTTTAAGGGCTAGTGTACTCTGCCACGCCACTTCAACGCGTAACTAAGTTTCTATAGGGGTTCTGGAATACCAAAAGCAGCAATTTCAACTTATTTGAAACCACTAAAGATCTAACAGTTACAAAATTAGGTATTATATTATTATTATAACTATTGCTACTATAATAACGCATATGTGTATATATATTGTTTAAGCTGTTGTCTTACGCTCACTTAGGCATAGGCCTATCAAAGTACTAAAACATCAGGATCTTTATAAAAATGAATTCCATAACATGGAAAAAAGTAAAACTTTTTTATCAATTTTGGGACCCCTAATCCACAGGCACTGGGAGATCTACAAAAGATAAAATAATTACTATTGGTAATAAGATCCACTGCTTTGCCACTCGCAAGATATAAATAAGTGATTTTTACATCTTGTAGGTGCAAATAGAGCATATATTAGTGATATTAAGAACTATAAGATTTCTTTACGTCGCCATGTTTAGAAAATGGAGACCTTGAAAATGTTTTGTTTTGAACATGATTTTTATCACACTGATGCGTAAACACAGAGTTTTGATAGTTATGATTGATGTACTTTAACATTATACTTAACCTAAAACTATTATATCGGGCTTTTAACAGTTTTACTTTTCAATAGTATTATTTCGTTTATTAATTTAGCACAGTATTTTTAATAAGTCTTGATCAAATCGAAGGCCCGTTGAAATTTACAAAGAAAACAATGTATAGTTTCACAGTAACAAAACAATCGCAATGTCTTTTGTGATATTTCAGTGCAGGGAAGCAAATACAATATTATGTATTAAGTGTCACCAAACACAAACAGCAGTATAATATGCACTATGGCCGCGCCAATCTCAATCAAAATACCGTCCGTAACACAAAATACAATTTTACAGCTATCGCGGACTGTCGCTACTCTGAATAACTTTGACGTCTCATTTATCACTCAATGACCGAGCGCGTTGAATGAACTAACGCACTATTGTTCAATGAATCGTTCACTGCGCACATTTTACACTCATAGTTCTAATTGCCACTCACGGTGATCTTGAGAACTGCTATAGATTCCATTTGGAACTAAAAATAAGCTGCAATTTTTCTCCACTTGGTTCTATAATGGTTGCATAAGAGTTCTCTCCACCTATATAGAACTTCATAATGGTTCTAAATTTCACCCAAGTCTGCAAGTAGATATAATATACGAGCTATTTGCCACTATTTGTGCTACTTGGGGGTCTTTAAAGACGTCGGTAAAAATGGTGAATTTTTTTGAGACTTTGAAGGATCATATTTTGCCTGATAATTAATTTATCAAAAAAGTGAAAAGACAGGGTAGTTTAAACAGCTAAATTTAATTTTATGGCAAAAAATTGTAACTCTAAAAGCATTTTCTAGAAAGAAAACAGCGCAATATGTTTGTATGGAAAATTACAGACCACCTCAGCTCTTAAATAAAATGGATTGAACACGTGTTTCGTATTTTTTAGCATCGTATCGCCTATCTGGGTTAAAAAGGGAAAAAAAGCTATTTTCGGGAAGAATGATTTCGACTTCGGAATTGTAACTTTTTAGTGTATTTGATTGATAAATCAAAATTTTGTCAAAATAATTATTTTGATAAAATGACATGTTGACATGATTGAAATCCAGATTTATTGAAACCATAGAATAAGGACAAAGTACTAGAAACAGTTCCAAATAACAAAAATATACATCACTTTGTCCCATTTTAAATATTAAATTTAAAAGGTGTTCGAAAAAGACACATACGCCTGAACTTACGTAATTTTGAAGGGTTTCACAAACTAGCATTGAGCTATCTCGGGTGTCCAAATTCAAAAAGGTGAAAAGTACGAAGGTAAAATGATCAGAGATTTCAACCTTCTTACTGGGTTCAAATTTCCGAAAATGACAAATGATCTAATCTAACCAAATTTTAACCATTTTGACATCCCAAGTGGTGATTTTGACGTATGCGACAGACATTGCGTTTTTTTTATCCACTCACTCTCGTGTATGCTGTATAACCAGATATGAACAAGACAGCTGTAACGTAGTTTTTATTTGAGTAAAATTTAGCAATACTTCTTAAAAATAATTTCCAACTTTTTCTTTAATCCACTTTGTCAAATTGTGATTATTAGTTACAGAGTTACAAGATATCAGATGAACATACGTACAATACATAACGGTTAAAAACGTAACCTCTACTTTACTCGGGTAAAATAGATAAAAATATATACACAACCTTAGTATACCCAGGTCAACCGACGTTTTCAAAAACATGTAATTTGTCTACGAAATAAAGAGAATTTGACTTTGACTTTGAACTTATTAAGTAAGCCACAGGTAACGGACCATATAACAGTACAAAAACAATATTGTTTTTTTTTTAGGTTACTAGATTTTGTAATTAATTAATTTTATTTACTGTATTTTTATGACATCAAAGTTCCACTACTCTAAAATAGAAATGTATTTTTTTCTCTAAAATGGAATTGAAAGACCCTGCAAATATAAAACTGACCAAATACACTTTTCTCTATAAAAGGAAACGTCGCAAATGTAATAAAATCTAAGAAGTAAAAAGCCTGCCGCGACTGTGAGTGATAGTCCATATAGAGTTGGACGTAAAGGGTAGCAAAAAATTGGGTAAATGGCATATTAGGGCAAGCGTGTGTGGTGGAGATCTTAGAAAAATCTCTACTTACAATACCAAATAGGAATCCTGAATTGTTTTTTTAAATTTGAATTGACTTTCAGATAAGTCAAGCACTGGTCAGCATTTTGGTAAGTGTGAAAGAATATTAAGGTACTTTAGGGAACACAGAGCCGAGAAATTGATATATTATATCTGATCTGATATGAGGTATAAGGATTATATTAGATAGGGATCGTTTATAAATGCAGTACGACAGTAAAGGTGTAATTAAGTTGCCGACTGCGCGCAGTATGACAGTAGCGAATATCATCATATCAGCCGTAGGATATGCTAGACATAGGCCACCCTTTATTTTAACAAATCCTGTTGAAAGCAGCTTGCATATTCTTGCGGTTCTAATTAGGTAATTTTACTTTGCACTTACTGGTATGTGCTATGAGCCCTGCCTACCGCCACTTTAGCTTGTTAATCCGTTGAGCTATATCGGAGGCCTTAGTTTACTTACGGATCTTTTCATTTCTGATGCGGTGTCTCAGAAAGAGTCCGAACATATTTCTTTTTCTTACATATCTCTACTCTGCTTATGAGGCCCACAGTAAAGCACCACAGCATACCAAGCATAAATCTTGTGCCATAAGTCATCGAACAAATTAAAGACGTCGTCATAGTCCACAAATGCTAAGTAAAATAAAAACTTATGCTATCGAAGCGACACCATAAAAACTATCAATGCAACCTATTTCAATTTGGAGGAAGACTACTTTGTGCAATTTATGTTCGAATGGTGGTCGTTGACATTCCATCAGCCAAAAGACGTCCACTGCTGGACATAGGCCTCCCCTATGGATCTCCAATAAGACCGGTTGATAGCGGCTTGCATCCAGCGCGATCCTGCGGCCTTAATGAGGTCATCTGTCCACCTTGTGGGTGGACGTCCTACGCTGCGCTTGCCGGTACGTGGTCTCCACTCGAGAACTTTTCGACCCCACCGGTCATCAGTCCTCCGCGCTATGTGCCCTGCCCATTGCCATTTCAACTTGCTAATCCGTTGGGCTATGTCGGTAACTTTGCTTCTTCTACGGATCTCCTCATTTCTGATTCGATCACGCAGAGAGACTCCGAGCATAGCCCTCTCCATAGCTCGTTGGGCTACTTGGAGCTTACTAATAAGGCCCATAGTGAGAGACCACGTTTCTGTGCCATAAGTCATCACTGGCAACACACACTGGTCGAAAACTTTCGACTTGAGGCACTGAGGTATGTCGGACGAGAAGACACTACGCAATTTTCCGAACGCTGCCCAGCCGAGTTGGATTCGGCGATTGGCCTCTTTGTTGAAGTCGGACCTACCTAACTGGACTACTTGTCCTAGGTAGACGTACGAGTCAACGACTTCAAGAACCGAGTTTCCAACAGAAATCGGGGTGGGTAAAACATGGGGATTAGACATGACTTTCGTCTTGTCCATGTTCATCTTAAGACCCACCTGTTGAGAAACCCGATTGAGGCCTTCGAGCATCGTGCTGAGCTCTTCCATCGATTTTGCCATGACTACTATATCGTCGGCAAACCGAAGGTGAGTGAGGTATTCGCCATTGATATTGATGCCGAATCCTTTCCATTCCAGGAGCTTGAAGGCGTTCTCCAAAGTAGTCGTAAACAGTTTCGGAGAAATTACGTCTCCCTGTCTTACGCCTCTTTTTAAAGGGATCGCCTTGGAGCTCTCTTCCTGTACTCGGACTGACATAGTGGCGTTATTATACAAGCACTTCAACACTTCGATGTACCGATAGTCAATACGGCATCGTTGGAGAGATTCAAGCACAGCCCATGTCTCGACCGAATCAAAGGCTTTTTCATAGTCCACAAACGCTAAGCAAAGTGGCAGATTATACTCTTCGGTCTTCTGTATAACCTGCCGCAGCGTATGAATGTGGTCCATGGTGCTAAAGCCTTTTCGGAAACCGGCTTGTTCGCAAGGCTGAAAGTCATCAAGCCTGCGCTCGAGACGGTTCGTAATGACCCTTGAAAACAGCTTATAAACATGGCTCAGAAGCGAGATGGGTCTGTAGTTCTTCAATAAGGTGTTGTCACCTTTCTTGAAAAACAACACCACCACGCTTCTGTTCCATGCTTCTGGCGTGATGCCCTCGAGGACGACGGTGTTGAAAAGCTTCTGGAGGACTTTTAGTACCGGTGTTCCACCCGCTCTCAGCAGCTCTGATGTGATACCGTCGTCACCCGGCGCCTTGTTGTTTTTAAGCTGATTCAGGGCCATTTTAATCTCGTACAGGCTGATGTCCGGGATATCTTCGGTGAAGTGTCGGGTCAGCTTGGCTCTTGGATCTTTGGCCACGCTGCTAACAGGCTTAGCGACCGAAGCGTATAGCTGTCCATAGAACCTTTCAATCTCCTCTAATACCTCTGCCTTGGTCGACGCTACACTGCCATCTTCTCTCTTCAGCTTTGTCAACTGGCTTTGCCCAATAGACGAATTCTTCGCGAGCACTTTGGAGCCTTTGTTCTGCTCTATTGTCTCTTTAATACGTTTAGTATTAAAGAGACGAATGTCGCGCCGCACGGATTTTGAAATTTGTCTATTGAGCTGCCTATATGACTTTGCATCATCGGAAGACTGCAGTCTCTGTAAGCGTCGTTCGGCCATAAGATTTAGAGTTTGATCGGAAAATTTTTGAGGTCTATTTGTACGACGGGGTCTAAAGAATTTAGCACCCACCGCCTGGACAGTTTCTACGAGCCCGTTGTTAATCTCGTCCACCGACGCATAGTTCTCCAGGCAAGCAAAGCGATTTGAGAGCTCGAGCTGAAAGCTCTCGGGGTTCTGGATATGGGCACGAGTAGGCCGGAGCGTAGACTTCATCAGGCGTGACCTTTCGAGTTTAACGTTAATATCCAATGTGCCTCTTACGATTCTGTGATCACTACCGGTTTTCACTCTGTGGATCACGGAGACATCATTAAATATCCGTTTCTCAGTAGTCATGATGAAGTCTATCTCATTTTTGGTGGAACCATCGGGGCTCATCCAGGTCCACTTCCTGTGAGGCGGCTTCTGGAAGAAAGAGTTCATCATGAAGAGTTCCTCTCTCTCCAGAAAGTCAGCCAGCCTCTGGCCCCTGGGGTTCCGTTGTCCATATCCAAATTGCCCCACTCTCAGCTCATCATCGCTTCTTTTGCCTAACTTTGCGTTGAAGTCCCCCATAACAACAGTAAAGTGGGTCTTAGACGTATGTATGGCCTGACTTACGTCTTCATACATAGTCTCCACTTCGTCATCTGGGTGTGACGAGGTCGGTGCGTATACCTGAATGACCTTCAGCGAATACCTCATGGATATTCTGAGTATTAGATATACAACCCTGCTCGACACACTTTCGATGGTGATAATGTTGTTAACGAGGGACTTATGAACGAGAAAACCGACACCACCTTGGGACCGCTGGTCACCTTCCCGGTAGTAGAGCAGGTTGCCGGATTTCAGAGTTATCGTGTCCTCTCCCTCTCTACGGACTTCAGACAACCCCACAATATCCCAACGCAACCTACTCAATTCTTCTTCCAGCTCACCAATCCTCTCGTCAGTCCTCATTGT
The DNA here is from genome assembly GCA_949316475.1 of Hypomecis punctinalis. Lineage (NCBI taxonomy): Eukaryota > Metazoa > Arthropoda > Insecta > Lepidoptera > Geometridae > Hypomecis > Hypomecis punctinalis. Next base: position 15,926,949 of record OX438800.1, on the reverse strand, counting down.
GCGCACGTTGTGTGTTACCAGGGCCAGTCGTCGTTTGCGGGAGTGGTAGCCGGGCGTCTGCCAGGGATTCTTAGCACCCCCTTCTCCGCCGTTACCGGGGCCGCTACCGTAGCCCCGGGCTAGCGGAGCTGCTGGGGACTGGGGGCCTGGTCTATCTGTTTTTGCCATATATTGGGGGTATTTGCCCATAATCGCCGCGCTGGGCAAGCGTGGTGGCGATCGCAGAAAACGTAGCTTCGCGACAGAGATGCTGCTCCCCATCCCTGCCCTGTGCCATTTTAGCTACGTTTTTATTTGAATGGTTATACCGCCATTAGTCGGTTCCGCTGTACCTCAGTCGGCTCTTACGACACCTGGTACTAGAGGGGGGTGCTATTCTACTCTGCCGGCACCCCACGGCTAACTGTACCCACGGTACTGGTCGTTGACATTATAACTTGCTAATGGCAAAAAAAGAACAGAAATTAATAATTGTAACGTTATTCAAACTCCGACCTACACAGAATCCGGAATTCATGAAATGATTGATACTACATCGATTTCAGTAGAATAATACTATCATGACAATTAAGCCTAAACTGTTATACCCTTACGTATGACGATTAGTTATTGTCAATTTTCTCTAGGTCACAAAAATAGAGAATAACGGTACAAATAATACAAACAATTCTAATACAAATATGAATAGTTAATGCTTTAGAAAACAGTCCTTATATCGTAGGTTTGCGCCGTAGGCATTATTTTACTAGTGAACTTAAAATAAAAGCTACGCCGTAGCACTAGCTACAACCTCGTAGCGCTAAAACAATGAACATTATTATTATTAGCCCTTAAGGTAGCAAGATAATTTGAAGCTAAATAAAACAAAAAAAATATCATAACTCCTTTATTAAGACTAAGGCATATAGGAAAAATAATAATAAAAATCAAAACATCGCCATTTAAAAAAAAAAGCATGTATAGTATACTATACAGTGCTACATATGTAGTGCAATGTATGAATATTGGAATGTATAGTATAATATACATCGCTACTTATTCCGAAACGTTTGAATGTATAGTATACTATACAAAATACAATAATTAGTTATTTTGGTGACAAGTCATAAAGCATTTTCTACCCTTGACTTAGCAAAAATTTACACTTAGTGCAAATAGTAATTGCTTGTCCTCCTTTTCAGTGTTTGCATCGGCGCTGGCAGTTTGCTAGTTGAGGCCAATGATAGAATTGATCATACCTCACATCAACTGTGGACCTTACTGTCACAGGCTTACGGATTTCCTTTTCTTCAGTTCCAGCACTTTTTGGTGAAGAAGCATAAGAGATTTTACATTGGTTTTTCATCAATAGCTCCGAAAATATTTCATATCTAAAGTATTTCAGAAGATCAGACTTCTTCATTATTTTCTTTGTTTGATGGTGTCGTCGACTCAGATGATCCCTTTCCTTTCTTCTCTAGCTCTTTGTCAGCAATCAACATCTTGTCTCCTCCTTGTAGTCTACTTTGCCTGATGGTCCCAAAATACTATATTCTTCTCGCAATAAATGCACAAGTTTCAGTGAGGTAAAATAATATTGACAATATAGATAACACAAGCTGGCAATTTGATAGGCTTGCACACTTGCATACCTAACTAGGTCCCTATTATTACGTCCCCATTTTCGGGGTTTGTTGGGATTGTACTGACGTCGGATACCCGCTTTTTTGCCCTTGTGGGGTACAACCTTTTCATAGACGCTAAATGAAACCGAGGAAACAGCGAACAGATGACAATTTTTTGACCTCGGAAAAACTTTGGCAAGTAGGTACTGAAGTGATGAGAACGGGTAGGTTCTTTCTAAAATCTCTTATTGAGCCGGAACATTTGCGATAGTAATCTTTTGCTCTTCCTCATCTGAACAGTGTGTGATTTCAACAGGGCTGTCTAGTAAGATGAGTCGTTCATATGATTAATCTAGAGACGGTGCTGATGAGCTCTCTATAGATCCACGTATTTCATCTTCAGTGCTCTTTTCGTCACTTTTGTCAGAGCTAGCACTTTATTGGAGCATGGTCGATAAAATACACCTAGCATATTCCTAAAACAAAAATAGCATCCATGCAAGCAAACCAAAACCAAAAAGCAAATGTTAGCGATTAAGCAAAAGAGTAAATATGCATAAATTGATGTTAGTTGCAATGTTTTTATCTAAAATTTTATAAAAATGTTTATGCAGGTTACTGCAGGGACCTACATTTGATGTAATTTAATTTTTGTGAAATAAATCATTAATTGAATGTTTTATAAATTTCACACATGTTCTCAAAATTTAAGAACATATGCGCCCTAAATGTAGCAATGTATAGTATTCTATACACAACAAACCAGCGCCAATTTTGACGAACTGTAGCCATGTATAGTATACTATACACTGAAATAAAACACAAAAAATCTGATAAAAAACTCGGACCCAAAAGCGTGTTTTATGCATATGCGTAATTATCAAATATTTGTTAGTAAATATTATGAATAAAAATGTTATTATGTGCAGTGAAAATTATAAAATGAGAATATTTTACCTTGAACATCTCGGTGCTCCACCGCTTATCTCAAAAGTTTGCCATTAAAATCTAACCGTCAAAGTCAATGACGTTTTCTTTTTTGAAAATAGATGCACCTGGATACTATTTCACAGTACCAATCAAAATATTTCGTAAAACAACACGAACATTGAAACTAGATTTTATTTAAACAAATGTATAGTATACTTAACAAAACTACCTTAAGGGTTAAACTAATATGCCAAATGCCAAAATTTGCATTAAAATTACAGTTTTATTAAAGTATGTGATTGAAATAGAGAAATAATAAGTTATAGCTTATTTGTCACAAAAACAGGTACATATAATTTTATTTTGTAGCGAGTTAATCAACTAGACAATACTCAATTAGAGCTATAGTAGTCCATACTGCGATAAAAATACATACAAGTCATTCTATACTATGCTAGTTTATAAACTAAACAGTAAATATGGTAATCAAAAAATGTTTACTAAAAAAATATTTTTCTTTACTGAAATGGTTCCCTAGTCATAGTTCACCCAACGTGGTAGTTAAGCATAACAAAAGGTGTAATTTAGGGCTTTTACAACAGACATAAAATAAAGTTACGATCGAATGAGTATTTAGTTTAGTATTCATATAAACGTTATCAAAGCGCGTAAACGTGTTTCAGGCGAAGACTCCACCAAAGACATTACATACTCGTACCTACTACTGTATAAGCTGGCGCGCATTCCGAATACACTGCCGTTTGCAACTTTTGAAAATTGAACCACGAATGTCTAAAAATGTAGAAAGGTCGTCATTTTCACAAGTGGTATATTATTCAGAGAAAAATTGAACTAAGATTATATATACATCATTTGAAAGCTTGTTTTATGGACTTCCTAAAAATATTTAAATTAGATTTTTTCACCCCTCCATTTTTTTTAAAGTGAAAAATAAATTGTATGAAAAATAACAATACAGCTTATTACTTTTTCTAGTTTGGCGATAATAAAGTGCTTCTATTGTTATTTTACTTGCATTCGTAGCCGATTCTTCCATATTCATCACTTAATTTGCTAAAATTAAAAATTATAACCTACCAGTGCAGTGTGACCAGTTAGTAGGTACAATGTGACAAAAAACACTTTAGAAGTGTGTCTAATTTGTAAAAATGCTTTTATTTAACAATTTGGAGGTTAATTAATCAGGGTTGATAGAGATAAACTACCTATTGAGCCAAATATATTTATTTATCCGAATAAATTCAAAATTACTTTTCAAAAATCGGAGGTCTCTTTTTTGATTTTAACTGTTGTAATAGACTCAGAAAAATATGAACTTTCTCGAAATCTAACAAGTGTTGTGGTTAGAATTTTTGATTATTATTATACCAGCCTCCATACATTTTGTGGACAAGTCCTTTCACAATAATAGCACAACATAGTTACTAAAAACTACAAATTAACGATTCTATTAACTGTCGCAAATCTTGTCAAGATTTCGATTTAAAAAGATCTTATCAAATCTAAAAATAGGCTGATATAGCGCTATAGCAAATTGCCTTCATTATTGTGGGAAATAACCCAATAAAACAAATAAACAATCTTTGACGACTAATACATTAAACATTTTGAAGAACTTGTGTAAAACTTTAAGTAAATTGAAAGAAGTTTCGTCAAGATTTGTTAAAAAATGTAGATAAACTGTTATACAAGAAGCAATATCCAAACTAACAGCCGGATAGGTGAAATAAAATTGCAAACCCAAAGTAAAGAAGCTTCGCCCGCTGTGCTTGATCGATCAAAAAAAACAAACACATGTACAAGAATTTCCTGCTTAAAGATTTAAGAAGATATCGCATTTCTGCAACGGGTTTACGTAATTTACTACCCACCCACAGCCCAGCTCGTTCCGCTTCGTTTTAGTGAAGCCTAAGCTATGGGGTGAATCCTAGGTATTGGCGTAGGATTTTATACCCACAACTTCCAGGTTTTATGTTTCGGTCTCTGTTGATATATCAAAAGAAAAATAAACAATATATTTCATTGAAATAAATCCTAAGACTTGTATTTTCAAATAATAAAAGATCAAACTTTTCTAAAAAATCATAGGTTTACAACGAACATAATTGCATCTGTTCGTTCGTCGTACAAGTCTTTGTCAAAATTGAATAAGGAAGAAACAGAATATATGTATTATTTATAAGTGAAAGATTTTTCTGAAAACCTGAAAGTTGAGTCAAGAATAGATTGTATTAAAACTTATGCTTGTAAACTTAAATAAGTTTCACAAAAATATTGTTACAAAAGGTCCGACTTTTGTGTACGCCTTTCTTAAATTCAATTTCAAAGTATCCTATTCCCAGTTTTCAAGTTCTCTTCAATGCTAGCCAGATTTGCCGTAACATGTTTTATATCTCGTGATGGATTTGCTGCATTTATGGGACTTTATTGAAGAAGGCAACATTATAAGAAATAATGGATAAATATCGTGAGCTTGACCGTAGACTGTTTGTTTGAGCACAAAAACTGAACTTGACAAAACTATCAATACCAAAATGACTTAAAAGAATGGCACTGGTGATAAAAACATTATCAGTACTTAGTTCCATCATGGAACTAAATGGTACTAGTGGAAACTCAAAATTACCACTAGTTCCATTATTTCTAGTTCCATTTTAAATGGGACTCTACTATAAATGGAACTAGTATTGTAAAATATTAACAGTAGTTCCATCATGGAACTAATAGTAATACTTAATAAATATATAAACATTGGGGGACATCTCACACACGGTCTCTGACCCCAAACTAAGCAAAGCTTGTGATATGGCTGCCAGAGACTGATATACTACATATACATATTTTAAGTACATACTTAAATAGATAGTACCTAAAAAACACCCAGACACACCAGATACTACTGGCGACTAACCCATTTTTAGAAGTCTACAACATAGAAACTTATACTTAATTGTTTTTTAGGGTTCCGTACCCCTAGGGTGAAAACAGGACCATAATATTACTAAGACTCCGCTGTCCGTCCGTCTGTCTGTCTGTCAGTCACCAGGCTGTATCTCAGGAACAGTGATAGCTAGAACGTTGAAATTTTCATATATAATATATTTTTGTTGCCGCTATAACAAAAATACTAAAAACGGAAAAAATAAATATTTCTATATAATCTCTCATACAACATACTTGAATTTTAAGTCGTTTTTCGCTCGCTTTTAATAACAGTGACAGGTAGATGCTTGGGATTTTCACAGAATATTTAGTTAAACATTTACTTAAAAGTAAATAATTAAGTTAATATAATATTAATATTTAAAGGAGGGGGCGCTCCCTTACAAGAATCTTGATTTTTTCCTCGATATTAATGAAGGCAACAGAAAGATGCTTGAAACATTCACAAAATATTCCTTTCAAAAAGATATAGTTGAAACAAAATATATTAAGAGGGCTAACATACGGTACGGAACCCTTTGCGCGCGAGTCTGGCTAACACTTGGCCGATTATTGACTTTAACTTAAATACTTTAACGTTATTTAACTTAAAATTTTGTTCCATAACATTTTTACAAAAGGCCCACTAGCTTTCGTTAGATTATAGAAACTAGCATCTCTTTGGCACATTTTAATGAAATTATAATCCAGGTGTTACTCACACGTGGTTTTTATGGCAGGCAGGTTAGGTTCTGTCACTTTGTAGATATTCAAGGTGTGTAGATGTAAATTGAGATGAAATTCAAATGTTCGCTTTTGATGGTTTCTAATACATCATGTCGTACAAAGGCAGCCGCAGAACAGGAAAAAAGAGGCTAGCCATGCATAAACGAGAAGTTTTTCGTTCGGGGAATCAGATTCCGAGTTCATAATCGGAAAGACGGAAACCTGAATGCTTACTTAAAAAAATAATTCAAAAAATGGTCAACAAGGCTCACACGTTCTCACTATTGCGAGTTATCCGCTAACTCGAATGGGTCCAGAACAGAAAAAAAAAAATAGTTTAAAAAACACTATAAAAACACGCTTATAATTATGCTTATTATTTATTATATTATGATAGGCAAATCTTCCGGCTTCATCATCAGACCTTAAAACCTAATCGTGGCCAAAGTTTATTACAAAACTTCTATAAAATCCAAAACAGCTATGATACGTTTTTCCATCATGAAGTTCCAGACAAGAACTAGTATGTCAAAAAATCCCACCAGGCATACCTTGTAACTTTTTCCACCAGGCGTGCCAAGGGTTAAGAGCTAAATAAATATCTCTAATAATGAATATTTCAAAGTAAATTTACCTTGCACAAGACGAATTGGATAATTATAGCGAGCACCATTAAAATAGATGCTAAAGCACCTCAAAGCTGCAAAGATAAGCTTATTACCGAGTCGGTTGTTCGAGTGAAATGTCAAAGAAGGACGTTCGTACACTAAAGCCGGGTCCAGACATGTATCATTTGCCCGATCCGATCACCGTATCCGTATCGTCGACGCGTATCATGATCGCATATGTGGACGTGTAATGATATACGTATCATGATACGGGATCTCGATACGCCGTTATGATACGGCCCGTCCCATGTCTTGTCGGTTTTTGTCCGATCATCAAAGGTGATACAGATACGGACGTGGGTCAGTCTGGACGCGTCACTCGCGACGCTCGGTCGGTTGCACGTGCGCGTCATTTTCAGTCCTTGCCGTGAAGTAAAAATTGCCACCATCGTCTCTGTTTTGGTTTTAAGGTTAGAATGTTGTGAATGACAATAAAACAGGCACATGAAATTGCTAAATTCTCGTACATTTCAACCAACTGCGACGACATGTTTGATCGAGAGCAGAAACTGAACTGGGCAATTTGATACACGATCATGACTATTGTGAAGATACGGATACGGAGCAAATCGGAGGCGTCCACAACTTGATACGGGGCTTGATATAATACGCAGATACGGATATGGTGATCGGATACGGTGATAGGATCGGTCAAATGATCATGTCTGGACCCAGCTTAAGGTGACTTAAGTATAGAGTCTAACTGCAACTTCAACTGAATATTGGAACCCTCAAAGTACATTTGCATTGTAGAGAGAACAGAACAGGGAGACAGAGGTAAGTACTGCCACATCAGAACAGATTGTCCACCAGTAAACTGAAACTTACTAATGTTTATGTACAATCACTCATTTTAATACTGTCACACGGTAGGCTCGCGCACATTGTTTACGTGTAGGTAGCCGGTAACTGTGACGTAAACTGAGGCTACTTGTTTACTTCTACGCGGGTGCGTGCAACTATGACATAAGCTGTGGCTGTGGCTTTGTTACAACGCTATTATATTAGTTTTTAGGGTTCCGTACCTCAAACGGAAAAAACAGAACCCTTATAGGATCACGTTGCTGTCCATCTGTCCGTCTGTGTGTATGTCAAGACTCTTTATCTCGGGAACGCGTAAAGATATCGAGTCGAATTTAAACTGTATACGTATATTTATGGTCTCTTGCAGTTGTGTAAAAGAAAAACTTCTCAGTTGTCGTTTAAAAAAGTTAGAGCCGTTTATGTCGTAAAAATCCACATATTTCGCACTCATAAAAATCAGAACCTACAGGGTACTTCCCGTTGACATAATGATTTTTATGATTTATTTTATTTATTTTTTATTTTTCTATGATTTTTTTTTTTAAGAACCAATAAGATTTCTTTATTTACTTAGCCTGACTCCGCTTAGCTATTTCCACAGGAAAGTGCTTTCCACTGCACTGAGCGAAGCAAGTTAATGAAGGTATTATAATGTTCTTTCAAACACACCCTTAGCTACGTATCGTGACGAGTAAATTACTATTGTTACCAATAAATTACATAAGACCTCTCGCACTTTGCTGAGAACGCAGTCTTACAGATTCAAGCAGAACATTCACTTTATTTTGAAGCTAGTTAATTTAAATCTGTAAAAAAAGTACCTGTAGTGTACAAACAGCGTTAAACGTAGTAGTACTCCAGAGATCCTCATGCACACGGTTTGCAGAACACATCAGCGCAATTCTGCGCTAACATATTTAATTTACTTAGAGTATCTTGCAGATTACTTTTACATGTCTGTAACGTTGCACTTTAATCTCGTTAAGGAATATTTATTGGAATGAAATATAATATTCATAGTGTGTAAGACCATTAGTATAAAATTCTACAGTAAAATTAATGTTTTGTAAACTAAAAAAAAACCCATGTTCAATTACAAAATTACGCACGATCTTCGCTATTTCGTGAAGAAATAAATTTAAAAATATTATAACAATTATACATTGCAGACATTGCAATAGATTTAACAATAAGTAAATCTGTAATTCATAGGTTATTTCTAATTATATTTATTTATATTTAATTAATTAATTATATTTAATTCAATAGTTATAATTATTTATAATTAAACTATTAGAGCCCAACACTATGTATTCAAGTATGTTTTCACCCGTAGGCAGAAAGCCATTTACGTAATTGTTAGAATTCAATTTTAAAACTCACGAAATTAAAAAGTATGCAAAAACATCGTCTTAAGCCACATTTTCCACAAAAATGTATTCACTTTGCAATCAATTTGCGACTTTTGTTTGAACGGTACTCGTAATACGCGAAAACATAAATTTAGAGGGCTTTGATTATGCAAATGCTCCGACTCGCTTCTTACACATTATCGACGGAATTACGAAATATTTTCCCTCGAAGAAAAATAAACAGAGGGTAAAATAAAATAAATAGAAAGGTTTCATGTGAAGCAAGATCAAAATGTTCGTTGTTTGGACAGGTTTTTGCTGTTACCTCGATAAGTCAGTCACGCGTTCCCTTCTTGACATCTTTTATGAAAAAGAATTGTTTAGTATTTGTTCGCAAAGATTGTGCGATACATTTATTCAACAGTTATGTAGATCAGTATTACGGCGAAACTGAAGTATTGTCCTCAAAGTCACCTATCTTACATAACTAAGTGACTTTGACATGCAAATCATCTTGGCTAAAACCGATAAATGGGTCCGAACCATGAATCGTACTTGTAACAGTCTTATAGTAGAGGTTCGTGGTCCAAATAAGTTTGATGAAATGTTTTTTTTTATGCAAACTATGTGCTTATGAAAATAATAGTAAAAAGATTTCATTAGTAAAATTAAAGGCTATTTTAAATTTGTATATGGTACTGTAGTATGTTATTGAATATGTACCTATTATAGGTATATTATTACTAGGTATGAATTAGAAAAATAATTACCTACCCTACGATAATAGTCAAAGTCTGAATTTCGGAAATTTCACCTTTCTTAATATGTATCTATTAAGAACATAAATACGTAAGTAATATCCTATTTTTAATTCTACACTTACCTCTCTTTTCTAAGTTCACTGCTTCGTTTTCTAAAATTGGCAACCAGTACTTGAAGCTCTGCAGAATGTCTTTCATATATTTGGGAGAGTTGCGTTGTGAAGTCAGACACTGAAACAAAACAGAAACTTTAGTCAACATTAATCATCATTTAATTTAATGAGGCAGATAAATGTTCTATAGGCAGACCACCAGACCCGATGGGTAGACGACATCAGACCCATAGCGAGGATGAGATTAGCCCAAGATAGGGAACAGTGGCACATGAGAGAGAAGACCTATACCCACAGGCTGATGATGATGATGAATCGTCATTTAATATGTTCGTACAAAATTAATTCTAAAAATATCCCTATTCGTTAAAGCGGGCTCTAAAGACCTACACTAAAATTGGATGAAAGATTATTATAATATACTACGGGACTAATCGCGCACTAAAATTACGAGTTAATAATTACGTCGGGATGATGAGGTATTTATTTATCTCGTAATTTTAGTGCGCGATTAGTCCCGTAGTATATTATAATAATGGATGAAAGTCTTTATGTCCGATAAATAATCTAAGCTGGACGAATATAACTACATAACAAGATTATTTTGTTTTGCAAAAAATAGCATGACCGATTTCACCCGTGAACAGAATTCGCTAATATTTCGCACTGATCGATGTAGCATTTCTCACATTAATGTTGATTTATCAAAAATAGCTCAGCCGATTTCGATAAAATAATTATGGAAATCGACTAAGTACTATGAAAAAAGCTATGGTGGTTATACATAAAAAAATATAATTATATACGCGTCGAATTGAGTAACTCCTCCGGTTCGTCGGTCTATTATGTAAAATTGTACGTAATGCACACCTGCAGTGTTTGTTTATTTCAGTAGAGTTCATAAATATTTATGTCTGTTAAATCAGTAGGCCGTGGTGGGTAAAATAGGTAAAATAGCTGTGGTGGTCAAGAGGTAGCGACACCCGCCTTAAAATCGTGAGGTCGTGGGTTTAAATCCCCGGTCCCGTACCAATGAGTTCTTTGGAATTTATGTACGGAATTTCACACCACTGGCTTTTCGGTGAAGGAAAACATCGTGAGGCAACCTGCATACGTCCGTAGAAGAAATTCGATGGCGTATGTGAATCCACCAACCCGCACTGGATATGGCCCAAACACCCTTCGTGGGTAGGCCTACGTCTTGTAGTGGACTATTAAAAAGGCTGGTACAAATCAGTAGGATGTCCGCCTACAAGGTGGACAGTTGACCCGACATAGAACGCAGGATCGCGCTCGGTACAAGTCTCATAACGTCGGGATAATGAGGTATTTATTTATCTCGCAATTTTAGTGCGCGATTAGTCCCGTAGTACATAATAATAAAGTTTCATAAGGTCAGATCTATTGAGAAAAAGAGGAGGAAAAGTCCAGCAGACGTCCTACAACTGAAATAATTAATAATTGTTAAATAAGTTTCTTATGTTTCTGAGTAAATACGCAAAGTTCGGTAATTAAGTCTACAGAAATATGTTTGCAAATTATGAGCGTCTAAAGAACTTTCTCCGGGATAGCAAACATTTTGAGATAGAACAATGTAATGTGTACTTTATTACTTCAATAAACCAAGTCTTGCTAATTCTTCAATACATCAAGAGTTCGTTAAAGTTCAGCTGTACGGGGGCTTAATTAAGCTCCTTCCACGACACGGCGCAGAATGAAGGTAAAGTTTTCACGTTTCTTTGACGTTAAGTACCAAGGGCCTAGTTAAGGGGAAGATATACGGTTATCAACTAGAATATTGTATTTTTTTAATAATTTTTGTTATTCTAAAATAATAGCTAAAGTTATGAGTGAATTAGAAAATTCAAAATAACTTGTCAAAATATTATTGTATATTAAAAATGAAAACATGTCAGTCAACATGACATGTTATGAGTATACAACATCTCACATTAAAAAAATGTATTTTACTCATTAAATTATAAAAAAAATTTGATTTTTAAAATCATTATTTTTCTTTTGAGATTTTCTTAAAATACCTACTCGTAGATACTAAGAAAATCTTATCTCAGTCTTTTTATTATTATTATGTACTACGGGACTTATCGCGCACTAAAATTATGAGATAAATAAATACCTCATAATCTCGACGTTTTGACCGCGATGCATCGATCGTGGTCACGGGTAGACTGGCATAATAATAATGTGTTCAAATCGCGAAAGTTTAAAAACAACATCAGTTATTTTAATCGTCTTTAACTTAAAATATTGCTGTCATTAGATTATCTTCCCCTTAAATACTAAGGTGTAGTTAATGTAACCGAGTATAAAAGAGAATCTCAGGTGTGTAAGTAGCCAAAGTATAAGTAAAGCGGTAAAGTAACCAGCATATTTCCTCGTTAATCCTCTGGCTCGGCAAACTTGCATGATAAAATTACCTACTTTCTTCCATCATGCGCCCCTCATATTTTACATGCAAACGCTTGTACGTGATTGTCTGATTATGGGCTTGTAGCAACATATTCTTTGGGTTTTTTGAGTGTAAGTACTCGTATAGATACTTTATGCTTAAGTGATTAGCTTAATATATGTCGTGTACGTATTGAATACAGGACTATTATACAGTCACTATCAATCACACTCAGAAATGTTTTTGGCTCATGCACTACAACTGCTAAAGATCATCACGTGATCAAATGCATAGTTTACCATTCTATAAAGGACATACAGACAAACATTCATTTTTATTTAAATAAAAGATGGTACGAAGCAAGGTATTTCGTAAAATGCGGTCAAAATACCAGGAGTATATACAATCTTTAAAATTATAGTAAGAAAGTGGAAAAAGTATGAGGTTTCCAAATTTAGAGTAAAAAGATATTTGCTAGGTAAACATGCTACCTGCTAGACCACACCTATGTTGTTATGTGCTTAAAATGTACATACGTTTAGTAAAATAAATACACCCAGAAAGATCCCAGAAGGCGGATAAGTGACATTTATAATTTTTGGACGACACGAACAAAATTGGCATAAAACAGACATAATTGGAAAAGTACGAAGGTTGTGCTCTACTGTGGTAAAAATGGTTGATATAGTTTTTTTTTAAGTAAGCGTGCCACATCCTAGATTGCATTTCAGTTTAATATCAGGCAAAATATAGTCAAACGTAAAACGTATGCTTGTTTTAAATAAAAAAAAATATTTTTGATATTTTACAGTAAGTATATTTCACTAAGGAAACCAGCGTGGTTTTGCCACATTTTAATCATGTTTGTACAGGTATAACGCACACGTAATTTTAGTAGAAAACTGCAACTATAGTTTTAATTGCATTTGGCGATCTTTCTGTGCTATGCGAGACGAGCCCACCTGCCAGTACTCCGATCTTGAGAAAGATCGCCAATTGCGATTGAAACTATAGTAGCAGTTTTCTACTAAAATTACGCGTGAGTTATACTTGTGCTTTACTTAATTAAAAAGTAAGTATATTATGCTGATATTTACTTAGCAAAAATTTTTAGCACAGCCCTTTCATTTTAACCTTAAATAATGTTAGAGAATAAATCAAAATGAATTGTGGCATATTTTAAAATCTAAATCGCAAATTAGATACACGAATGTTGGAGCATATTGTATGTAAAACAGCAAGCGCATTATTAAAGAATGGAATATCAACCCTTTGTCAGCTGCAGCGTAAGGGTGGCTTCATGAATAATGTAAGAATATGATTAAGTGCCTACGTGAAACCGTAAGTGGTGCTTTACGTTTAATACTATACGATTATGCTATGCTTGGTATAGTTTTGTTATAAATAGATATATAATATAATAATAATGTGTGTAACGCTAACGACGTAGAGGACAACGATTTTATTTAATATCTGCTATTAATTTAACTGGTATTGAACTTAAATAAAAATGTTGTCCTTCGATACCAATTTTTCATGTTTATAATGTTTGTTCAAAAAAAGTTTACTATTAATATTCGTCTTTCTATTATTTACTGTGAACAGACAATGTTTGAATACAAAGACTATAATTTCAAACTGGGCAACACTAATGTGACTGCAGAGAAAATGAGAATAGGCCCAATTATGAATAGGCTATGGTAGTTATATTAGCAAATTAGAATAATTCTGTTTCTTTTTAACTTTAGGCATTTGATAGAGAGAACACTTTTTACGTTGCTATTATATGGCGCCTTCATAATTGGGCCTAATGTGAATGATCTTAAGGATTTTCTCAGAATTATTGAAGAGATCAGGTAGATTTATGAATAAAATAGCTAAAATAGTTCATTTGTTCGGTTAAAGTCATACAATTTAAATCAAGGTAACAAGATTTATGTTCCCATGATTGGTTGAATAATAAATAATAACTCCTCGTTTGTTATTGCTACGCGCTACGATTTCGTAGGAAGGCTACGCTGTAGAGCCTCTACAAAATAGTTAGACAGGTCCTTCATATAATGCGTTGGACAGCTTACACCTTAATATTATATTTAACTACTCTTACTATTACATTTAATAATTCAGATTTTCGAAGTTGTCTAGTGAAAATGTAATATAAATAATATAATACATATATTATGTATAGTAAAAGTTTGATTATGAAACAGATTCTTTTGACATTTAATATGGTTGTTTGTTAATGCACCTTCAAACCAGCCAACAGAGTATGAGAGTAGTTCTCAGTGCACATTTAGGATTAAAAATATTTTGTACCAATGGATTAAGAACATTAATTGTCTAAATTATTTCTTCAACACTACATTATTATTTTTCTTTTTACGAATAAACGTTATGCTTGCTAAATAGCTCGTTATTATTAACCACATTTATGAGTAGGTTTTACTATTCATGCTTAAAGAGCACAAGATTTAGTTAAACGCTGCAAAGGTTTAGTAAATGTCAAATATATAGTTGCAAACATTATAAAAGGCATTGCAAACTATGTCAACAAATTATACATACTAATTACGAATGTATATCTGAAAATTTTCACTAAAATAAAGACTGTATGCTTAACAACTTCGTACACTTCATTTACGTAATGGCTTCAATAAAAGTACTAAGACGTTGTTGTTTGTAAACTAAATTAGACAAGTTTTAATGTAACTAATTGAAAACTGCATGATTATTTACGGGGAGTTTATCTAGATAACGTGTATTATTATATTATAGTAATTTTTATCATTAAATTAACATTTATATTGAGGTTTCCGGGATAAGCCTCTGAAAAGCAAACACCAACTATTCAAATAAAAACATATTAACTTTTTTCACAATTTTGGGGTTGGTTTCGTAGCAAAAGTTGGGTATAACTTTCTAATGCAGTTAATTTACTCATGTAAATTGATCTAGACTAATCTAGAGAAACATTCTGTACGTGTAACATTAAAGAAATAATATTATTATTTTACCACCAATAATATTTCCAAGAAAGAGCACGAACTCGCAAGATACCTACATCGGGGACGAAAAGTTCCATAGTTTATTTACATAATAAAACTTTAGTACTTTAAGGGCGAAGATTTACAAAAGTTTTAATTGATTTAATATTGCTCTTAGTCTGGAAACTTCATACTCTTCTATTTATTGGATCGTGAATATTTATTTCACTAAAAAAAGAAACATATTTATGGGAATAGGTATAACGAAATACCTAATTAGTTACGAAATTAGAATAATTTTGTTAGACTAATGTATTTTAATATTCATGGTGTTTCATGTAACACGCGCTGGTTCAATTTACGTTTTGTTATCAAGAATTTTGCGTGAATGAAATTGTTTTTAAGACTAGGTATTATAACTTGAACTCGTCTTTTTTTAGATTCATGTCATAGCTGACATAAAACTATTATCCCAAATGAAATTCTCGAAAGTTAACAGCTACAAAAAGATACAAAAAATATATAGACAGCTCAAAAAAGAACAAATAACAGAAGAAACAAAGTCAGAAGAGAGGCGCTAAGTCTTATGGTTAAAAACAATTTTCTCCAAACCACCCTATCACAAATAATCAAAAACGTAGAATTAATAAGACCCTGGAATGTGCTTACCCACAAAGTTTCCCTGATAGCGATGGCAATGTAGTTGAGCAGACACCATAAAAACTGAATAAGTACTTAGTTGTAATTCAGAATGGAAGTCAATACAAAGTTAGGTCTTTGTCCATCGTTAGTGACATGACAGACGCTGAATAACAATGAATTTTAGAGCTTTTCTTGTGAGTTTCCGCTAATAAGTTATTAATAAATATAAATATTTTGCCTATTACTTAACACAGAACTTGAATACATAACCAAGTTTTTGAAGTCAATTGAAGGAAAATTGACCTATTGTTTATAATGAATCCATTGAACTGGAAATTACTGTTAGAAGACTTACGAACAAATATTCTAAAGCACATAAACCACTTATAAATAAATAAAAGTTTTTAAGCCCAGTCGACCAAACCCAATGAATAGTTTAAGAAGTTGAGGGGTGCTTTAAGTTTTTCATTCGACTTGAAACTTTGCGAAATCTTCGACTTTTCACAGAATTTTTAAGACATTCAAGTACTTATTCAAGAACATAAAATAACTCTGCTCAATATGTGAGCACAGTGACAATGTTTTAAAATATTTATAAATATAACAAAAAATATATGTAAACATGTGACACATATTCAAGAGAATTCTTTTATCTATATTGTAGGTATCGATACCGTGGGGAAGGAAGGTCGAAAAAGCCACTTTTGGCGTAAATTACTTAATAATGCAGTCTTGTTCAGAATTTCGCGCTCTATCGATCTGAGTTTTAATATTATGAAAAAAATTGTTTGTAACCTCCGGTTTTTTTACGCCCTAAGCCAGTTATAAAATGATGACGTAAATCTAATTTAAACATAGCTCGTTAGTAACTTGGGCGTTTCACAATCGCAAACAAAACAGTTAGGATGTAACAGTGTATCTACTGGCTTTTACGCCGCTTTGATTTCGCAAAAATGCAATTATCCCTTTTACACCCTAGATTTTCTAAGCAAGTAGCTTCTTTCATGTGCGAAAATGTGAGTTACATCTTACTCAGTTGCTTTTTACTCGTGATAACTTACTTATTTACTCGTGATAAATCAAAAAGCTATGGGTGTAAAAGTAGAAAATAACACAAATTAGCACATAGGACACATCATTAGCACATAGAATACGTCATCGTCATCATAATTTCAGCCAAAGGTTCTCCACTGCTGGACATTGGCCTCCCCTAAATATCTCTAATAACACCGGTTGATAGCGGTTTGCATCCCGCGCGATCCTGAGAGCTTAATAAGGTAACTTTTCAACCCTGTAAGTCATCAGTCTTTCGAGCTATGTGTCCTGCCCGCTACCGCTTTAACTTGCCAATCCGCTGGGCTATAAATGAGGAGATCCCTAGAAGAACCAAAGTCGATAACTTTGGTTCTTCTAGGGATCTCCTCATTTCTGATTCGATCTCGCAAAGAGACTAAGAGCATAGCCCTCTCTATCGCTCGTTGGGTCACTTGGAGCTTACTTATAAGGCCCATAGTGAGATACCATATTTATGTGCTATAAGTCATCACTGGCAACACACACTGGTCGAAAACTTTCGACTATAGGCACTGAGGTAATATGTCAGAGGAGAAGACGTTTTGAAATTTTCCAAATGCTGTCTTACTGAGTTGGATTCGGCGATTAACCTTTTTCTTGAAGTCGGACCTAACCTAATTGGACTACTTGTTCTAGGTAGACGTACGAAACAACAACTACAAGAAACGAGTTCTCAACAGAAATTGGGGTGAGTACAACATGAGAATTACACATGACCTTCGTCTTGTCCATGTTCATTTTAAAACTCACCTGTTGAGAAACCCGATCGAGGTGTTAAAGTAGTTCATAAGATACTCATGAGAAAATTAATGTGAATGGGTCCCATCATCCCACTATCAATATTATAAGGCAAGCTATTTGCATGCATGGAGACAACGCGAGCCTAACAATGGGCTATAATAATTGTAAAGAAGTACAAAACGACGTGGGCCAAACCGCGGGCTATAATCATTTTAAGTAAGTCTCTAAGTAACAACGCATGCCAAAATGCGGCAAATCTCATTTTCACAAAGTACTAAGACAACGCGGGCTAAACCGTAGGCTATGATAATTTTACTGAAGTACAAAACTAGGTGGGTTAAATAATGGTTTATCATTATTTTAAGGAAGCACTAAAGAACGCGAGCTATACCAGAACAATAATAATTTTAAGGAAGTACAAAATAGCGTGGGCCAAACCGCGGGCTGTTATCATAATATTAAGAAAGTACTAAGACAACGCGGGTGAAGCGCTAATTTTCTGATTCAGCCCGGGTAGCACGGCAAGGGGAGAAAACCATTTTATCCACTTTTAATGTCAGCTGTCATTGTCAATCCATACTTTATTTCCTCTTCGAGGGGATAAAATGGTGGAAAGACTATTTGTCCCTTTGCCATACTTCCCGTGCTGAAAATGATTGTGCGTGTTCATTTTACTGTATAATATATTTTGTGTCCTTTTAATTTAGGCTAGCATAGTGTTATAAGCCCAAAACTTATATAAGTAAAGTAAGATGAATGTAGTTATGCCCTTGTTACAATTAAAAAATTGGAATTAACAGGATACAAATTCACCAAATTTTTATAATTTTTAGGTCGTATCTCCTAGCTAACTTTTAAATTGCACAGTTTATTCAAATTTTCAGATTCTTGCTATAAAATACATTTAAATGCAAAAAAGAATCACCATTATCCATGATTATAAATTTAAAATTGAAAAAGTTATGTTACTTTTTCTTTTTTTTTGGCGTTGTATGCTCCTCCTGAAAAGTTTATATTTTGGCTTTTACGACATTTCTACCCCACGGTATCGATAGGAAAACTTTCTATTATCACTTTTGCTGTACACAATTTGAAGATTTTTTATTTTTCGTAGCATTAAGTCTAAAAGTATGCTGAAAAGCAAAAGACATTTATCCGAAACAAAATGTTCACTTGCTGAAAGCGACTTGATTTCGAATGCAAGCATACGTCATAAAACAACCGCTACAACATTTTATTTCATAGTACAAACACATTGTTTCCATTGCTCTATCAACTCCGTAGTATATTATGTACGAATTGCGTTCCTGTAGCAGTCTCGAGTACCTAAACAAACCTACTGTGGCTTTTAGGTTCTGAGCTTATTTAAATCAAATTGTTATATGTATTGATATAAATAAAATAATAAAAAACCAGATATCTCGCTAGAATACATGTATATTTGTAATATCAATACCTACATAATTCAGTTTGCATTTAAACTTTAAAACTTTAAGAGACATCAAGGGTAGGTCTCTAGCTCCCTAATTAAAATGTAGTAGGACTGAGAATAGAAAATTTGATCTGCCAAAATGTGTTCTATGTATAAAACGCTACTTTACTATCTATTTTGCTGCTTAAAATCATCTGTTATTTACGTCTGTGCTTGCAATGTATCAAATACAAAAGCAATTTGTAGCACGGGCTACGCCTTTTCTAACCTATCCGCATTGATACAATGGTTGCACACAGTTTGCATAGTATAAATTATACAGTACTTTATAAAAAGGACATGTCCACAAAATGTATGGAGAATAATCAAAAATTCTAACCACAACACTCGTTACATTTCGAAAAAGTATGGGTAGACTGAGTCTACCCGTGACCACGGCCGATGCAACTCGGCCGAAACGTCGGGATGAGGAGGTAATTATTTATCTCGTAATTTTAGTGCGCGATTAGTCCCGTAGTATAAAATAATAAATTGAGTATTTATATTATTCGTTTATAGACGGATATACAAATTTTCATGTAGTTTCTTTTTTAACCAACTACTAAAAAGGAATAAGTTCTATGTTCGTCTGTATGTATTTTTGTTGTATTTTCGCCAATTGTGACCCTCATTAAAAAAAAATTGTTCGATAGGGTATAGTCTGGAGGTGGTCCCATTTAAATTTCATCGAAATCGTTTTTGAACAATCTACAATAATGTAAAAAAGTATACATACATTCGAGTGAACTATTCGATTTTTGGCTATGATTTCTGAAGGTAAAAATATGATCGTTATGCATATCGTATAAAACCGGAAACATACTATCGGACGCGGCTTACGGATGCGACTGACAGCCGCGACTGATAGGTATCTAGACTATGAAAGTACACTGAGCCGTGCCCACTATCGGACATAAACGCGGACGTCACCTTCGGACGACCTTGAGCGTTCGGACGTCCGAGAGCGATCTGACACACCGGATGTTTTAAGACTGTGCACATTGCTAAGACGCGGCTGTCTGTCGCGTCCGTCAGCCGTGTCCGATAATATGTTTCCGGCTTAAGTGGTTAAGAAATCCACATATTGAAAAAGACAAGCTTTTATTTTCAATAAAAGAGACTAGCCTTCAAAAAGGTTCATATCAAATTGCGTTTAAGCTCTATAAAATTTAACTTGATCTCTGCGACAGTAACATTGACATAGAAGATTGATATTTTTAGATTTTGAGATAGTGGTGGAAAAAATCGATTTTCAAACAATGTTGTAATGAAATCGAATGAGTAGTTGAAGGTGAGAAATTGGATTTTATTTACTTACTATTATTTAAGATCAAATATGTACACATGTAAATAATGTTGTGATATTAGTGAAATACTCATAATAATGTAACGATAGTATTTATCGATGTTTTTCACTATTATCGATGCTGATGTAACATATAATTGGGTTTAATTTAATTACACATGTCAAAATGTTATGATATTAAAATATACTATAAAATTAATGATAAATTAAGTTTTATTTAAAATATCGTCAGTATAAACTATCGATATTTTAATTCGAACTCTATCTAAAACTCTGTGATCACGATCATTCGTCGCCCATTACTAATCGGCATATCCATAAAGTATGACATTGACAGGTACTGTCTGTACTATTAAGAAATTCAGGACTTCACAGGCGTAATTTTTCTGACAGCTGTCGCAGAGATCAAGTTAAATTTTATAGAGTATAGGTCAACCATTTTGGATCGAAAGCCAAGACGTATGTACAGGTCATAACTATATTGGAATTTAGAGATTCTGAACGAACATTCACCTTATCTGCATCAAACTTAGTCTTCTATTCAAGGAGATATTTTATTACGTACTTGCACGATATTCAGAATTTTGAGACAAAGCGCCTTTGTTTGTATTTGTGATTGAGATTATTGACCACATTAACCCATAAGTATTTGTATTAAGATTTTTTTTTTCTAGAAATTTTATAATTTTAACTATATTTCTTATGTTGCTTTAATATAAGAAAGTAAGACACAGTACTTCCTTTCTTTAAGGCCACATTCGGTGAGTGCGCCTAGGAGTTGCACAATCTGGTCCCACCTGCCCCTTTCTTCTAACGTACGGATAGACAGACGCGACCAAAGCGCCACCCTTTTATGGTGGACATTCCACGCATTAGAAACAAGCGTTTTGAGTCCACATTCCTCATACAAACTGCCAGAATGTGGAACGCTTTGCCTGAGTCTGTCTTTCCGCTAAAGTACAATGTAGGTGTCTTCAAATCTCGAGTAAATAAATAATTCTTTATTTGGCACAAAAACTTAGTTCTAAACAATTGAACGATACTACCTGCAGTAGTCAGAAAGACTGTGTCGCGGGCAGCATCGCCCACCTCCGGCAAAAGAATTTTAACAACATTATAAATTTGAGTACAAATAAAAGACAAAACTATAATCAAAACTGCATAATTTAGACAACAATTATAGCCGTTAGAATATTGTGTGTGCGCGCGTGTGTGTATTGTGTGTGTGTGTATGTGTGTGCGCGCGCGTGTGTGTGTGTGTGTGTGTGATTGCAATCAAGTTATAACTGTAATTAAGTCCTCGGTATCTTGATAAGATAGTGATAACAGCCATTCAACACATTTTATTTTACATTTATAGGATGGGAGTGGGTAAATACTAAGTTCTTTATTTAACCTATTATACAATAACGAGCTAATAGCTTGATAATGACGGGTTGCTATAGCAGTGCGGCACGGTTCCAAGCTACAAACTTTATCCGATCTACGTTTATTAGCTATGAAGTCAGGATCATAATACAATTGAGTATGTTTCCGAAGAATAGTTTGTAATACAAAAAGTTGTCTTACAGTGAGAACTTTACATAAAAAGTACAAGTCAGAAGTGGGGAAGCGGATAGGTTTCTTTGTAAGGACTTTAAGTACAGCTCTCTGTGCTCTCTCTAGTCTTAACATGTAAGTTTTAGCAGATCCACCCCAGGAGACGATGCAATATGATAAGACTGATTGGGCTAAAGCGTAATAGACACATTTGAGGTATCGTAAGTCTACCACTGATCTTAGACTTTTAAAAACGTAAATTAGTTTACGAACCCGGGACACCATGGAATCAATATGTGATTTCCAGGACATTGCATAGTCTAGAATGACTCCTAGATACTTGATTGATGTCGTTTGGGTTAAAGTGTTGCAGTCGCAACTAATTGAGTTCCCCGGGCAAGTGTGAATAGGTATCTTCTAGGGAAGCGTGCTACATCCTAGACCGCATATCTACTTATCATCAGGCAGTGTGTAGTCAAACGCAAACCTATTTGAAATAAAAAAACATGCTAGGGCTTATTATTTCTTTGGTTCTATTTATCTTATTATTATTTTCGACACGTTCCGAATTGTAACAACTCCTTTTTAAATGAAATATAGCCAAGACTTTCAATAAGTTGTCCGATCTTATCTAGAGCCAAGCTTCTAACTCTACACGTTTTAACTCTACAAGTCCTTACTCCACAAACTCTACACCTTATTCAATATTTATTTATAACAAAGAGCCTTCATATCAATTTCTAGACTTCTAGCATGAAAATTAGTGAAAGTCTCATACAATATTTTATCCCCCATTCCCCATCCATTAGGGAGTTGGGGGGTAAAAGTTCGAAGTTTTAGATTTTTTCCTTTGTATATGCGAAATAGTCTACCTTGATGCCATATATCAAGTTTCTAGGTCATCTGGAAGTGGGTTAGGTTTTTGATCTATAAGTCAGTGAGTCAGTGAATCAGCAATGAAACCACGGTTTTTAAACGTTAATATATCAAGAATCAAGAACGTTTATTGTCAGCTGTGTTTACAAACATGGTGGTCAAGATTTTACAAGAGTTTCAACAGTTACCCACTTGGGCTTATAATAACATGCATGGTTAACGCAATTTATAATTAGATATTGCTAAAATGTCAATTATTATTATTATTAAATGTCATGTCATTAATTCAAAATTATTACCTATGTGAAATGTCAAAATTTTAGTCTTTCAGGAATTCGTCAACTGTATAGTAGCATTTGTCAAGTAAAAGTTTAGTTAAATTAAATTTGAATTTATTACATGTCATCTCTTTCATAACATCTGGTAAATGGTTAAATAATTTAGTGCACATTACATAAATACTTTTGTCATAAAAAAAACGTTTTAGAGCCTTGGGGAGGTTTTCTGGTTCTGCGTAGTTTCCGTGTAACTTTTTTTATCAATAACTGTTGAAGCAAAATTAACGAAATTTCGTATTCTATGCTAGCTAAACAACTTTAATAAATAGGCTAAATTTTCATATATTTAAGTTAAATCGTTTTCGAGTTATGAAGGGGTCAAAAGTGGCTCGAGTAATATTACACACTTCGCGTCGCCAGCTTTCCCTTTGTCTTGGCTGGACACGCATCCACATGTCTAGATGTATTATGTATGCATGTTTCATTTCATTTCATTTATTCTTGCTTCCATACAGTACAAGATGTTGATAACAAATTTTAGGTACGAAGTTTAATATAGACCCTGTCGGGTACTGCATATTCGAGTAAGAGTGGTCACTTATGTCAATAACTTGCAAAACATCGAATTTAACATGGCTATAAATTATATAACATACATACATGTTATATATAAATCTATGTTTTGAATTAATATTTAGTGTATTTCCGCTATCTTGTTGTAGACAAATAAGTTTAAGGGCATTAAGTGCATTAAGGACATTTATGAAAAAAAAAAATACAAACAATAACTAATATTACAATAATTATACATTTAAAACTTAATTTTACAAAATAGATAAAATAATAGTTCGTTGAGAGGCGAAACACGTGTCGAACAGAGTGTAGTGCAGTGATAATAAGGGTGTTATTTATTAGTGAAGTGTTTTCAATATTTTGTCATATTATTTTTAAAAGATTTTTATAATATTTATTTGTTGTCAACGGATTATTATTGTACTATTTTTAAAAATATATATAATATAGAGTGTAGTGAAAATAAGTGATATTTATTATTATTTTATCTATTTTGTAAAATTAAGTTTTAAATGTATAATTATTGTAATATTAGTAATTGTTTGTATTTTTTTTTCATAAATGTCCTTAATGCACTTAATGCCCTTAAACTTATTTGCCTACAACAAGATAGCGGAAATACACTAAATATTAATTCAAAACATAGATTTGAGGATGAATTTCCGCAAAGTAACGCCTGATTCAATCAACTATGTTATATATATATGCTATATGTTATATCATCATGATTTAAAGAAAACAATTGTTGCAATAAACACTTTCATATCATGGGTATAAGACTCGTACAGCGTCATGACTCATTAATAAAGATCTGCGTGAACGCGCGCTTAAAAATTACACGTGTATTTGAACAAGGTGTATCGAATTTTAATAATTCAACGAGCATCACGCATAGCGATCTTGCGGTGTACCGAAGGTTGTACAAGCATAAAGTGAGGAGCAGGACGGCGGTCGATGAATAATATATTCTTGTAAGTTGGTAGGTTAATCGCTTTGGCTCACACGACCGCAAGTTTCCTTGTTGGAACAGGCTACTATTAAGCCCGGGGTATGTTCGCTAGAGCAAATGTCCGGATGGTTTGCGGTTAAATCGTTCTCTAAATGTTGTATTAAGATCTTGAAATACTAATGGTTCTATAGACCAAAGTCCCCGCAAGCACAAACTATTGCAGCAATTGTGTCAGACAAAACATTGATATAGGAGAGGTCCACAAATGGTATATTATTTAGAGAAAAAGCTAACCAAGATGATATACGCATCATTTGAAAGCTTGCTTTATGGGCTTCTCAAAAACATTTAATTTATATTTTTTCATCCCTCCATTTTTTTTAAATGATAAAAATTAATTACATGAAAAATGGAAATACAGCTCACATATATACTGTTTAAGCCATATCAATGTGCTTATATCGTTCTTTTACTTACATAATTACCTGATTATTCCAAATTTATGCCATATTTTGCTGAAATTATAGTATTCATAACAAGTTGCTGCATCCAGTTAGAGCAATATTTCAAGAAAATCATTAATGATTGGGTCTAATTGATAAAAAAGATTTAATTTTAGCTATTTCAAAGGTACTAAATCAGAGTTGTCAGAAATAATCTACTTATTCTGTTAAATATATTTATTTATCCTAAAAAGTAAAAATTATTAAAAAAAAATCGGTGGACTCTTTTTTGATATTAACTGATGAAGTAGACTCAGAAAAAAAAATTACTTTCTCGAAATGTAACTTTTGTTGGGGTTAGATGTTTTGATTTTTATTATACCAGCCTCCATACATTTTGTGGACGTGTCCTTTTGCTAGTGTCATATCTAGTCCAATTTGAACAATATGTAAGATACTTCACCCCTTTTTACACAGACTTCACAACTCTTCATATCGACACATCCATCAGCCATAGGACGCCCACTGCTGGACATAAGCCTCCCCTATGGATTTCCAATAAGACCGGTTAGAAGCGGCTTGCATCCAGCGCGATCCTGCGGTTTTAATAAGGACATCCGTCCACCTTGTGGGTGGACGTCCTACGCTGCGCTTGCCGGCACGTGCTCTCCACTCGAGATCTTTTCAATCCTATCCGTCATCAGTCCTTCGCGCCACTGCACACTGCCATTTCAACTTGATCGGTTCTTCTACGGATCTCCTCATTTCTGATTCGATCTCGCAGAGAAACTCCGAGCATGGCCCTCTCCGTAGCTCGTTGGACTACTTGCAGCTTATTAATAAGGCCCATCTCGACACGTTCTTGTTCTATTTGCAGATTTAGTTAAAAATTGGGTAAGGGCTAAGCAATTCCGTCAAATGTCATTTTTACCGCGTCAAAGTGAACTTTTCTTTTGAGAAAATCAGTGTCTCGGTAGAGAAGAAATTCACTTATTAGCGCACAAAAATGCTAATACTTAAGCTTTTTGAGAAAAAATCAGGTTAAAGTAACTTAATTTTCCACTAATTTAATTTTTTGTTTTAATTAATTCTAAAGGGTCATCTGTAGAAGCATTAATTCATGACAATAATAAAATATTTGCCCAATCTAATAATTCAAAGGATAGATGTAAATTGTTAAATTGATTGAAATAGTCGTTAGGTCCAATATCATGCTCTTAAATTATCCGTGGGTAATTAACATTTGTGCAGTCATTTACATAACATTTAATAAATTCAGTTTTGCTTGTGAAAATGGACACATTGGACACTGCACTAATTTATGTTCCTATAATAGATTTATAAATAGTAAATGCGCACTTTGGATATATTACATTTCAGAACAATTACAACTAACGTCCAATTTTTTTTTTAAATTTAAAACGACCAATGGATTATTGAATATATTTTTAATGTGAATTGTCTTAATTTAAAATGGTATTCTATATTTTTTGTTTCACAATTCAAAGTATTGATTTTCTAAAACGTCGCGATGATGAGGTATTTATTTATCTCGTAATTTGAGTGCGCAATTAGTCCCGTAGTACATAATAATAATAATTGAGACCATCATTCGATTTTTCGGAATCTTTCGGAATTTTTCGGATCCGGAAATCGAGAAAAAAAAGAGCGGTTTCATTCGTTTTGTCGATTCCTAGTTGCAATTTTGTAGGGCTCAGCTGATTTCTTTTCCTCGAATTCCGATTTGGTCTTTCCCCTGTCGGCTTAGTACAACAGGCAATTAGCCCTGTATAGTTTGACTAATAACTATTTTATAACGTACCTTAATATACGACTTTAATCTATACGGTAATTTTTTTAAAATTACCGTATAGATTACCGTATAAATTAGAGTTTTGGAGCATTGTGCCAAATATTAATGATTTGCCAGCCAATTCTTACACGTGTACCTCTACTGAGTGATGAGACTTCCGTGCCCGTAACACCAATCGGGCACTACCAAAACACTATCTGAGTCACTTGAAAGTTTGAGCGTATGCTTCTTCAAACAAATAACAGCCTCGGTAAAAAACCCGGTCAGTGTTTGTTAAATCGTTCAAACGAAATAAAGTATTGATTTGCAAACGTCAGAGACTTTAAAAGTTCTATGTATACAGGGTTACAGGTAAGTCGACCTATTCCCGTTAAGGGTGTGTAGTTTACTTTGTTTCTGATAATTTGACTTTGAAATACACTATAATAAATTAAAAAAAAACCAGACTTTTGAAATTGGTATTTATAAAATTCCCAATTTGCGACTATCAGCTTAGATATTTGAAACGTGTAAGTCGAATTATAATTTGATTTTTACATGTAAAATAATGTTTTATGACCTCACTACCTAATATTGTCCGTAAAATTAACCTTTTATAAAAAGTATTTGAATTCAAATATCTTGAAAACTGTAAGATTTAGGATATGGTGTTTCATAGTCAAATCAGTCAGAAACGTAGTAAACTACACACGCTTAACGGGAATAGGTCGACTTAGCCTGTAACCCTGTATATCGTCATTATGAACCTTTTTTTCTATAGAACCAACTGTTTAAGCGCAAAAAGCTCCTACATACATAATTGTCGGGATTCAATGATTTTTTTTACACCACTAGCTTTTCGGTAAAGGAAAACATCGTAAGAAAACCTGCGTAATATGTCCCTGGGAGAAATTCGATGGCGTATGTAAATCTATCAACCCGCACTGGGCCAGCTGATTATAGATACCACTGAACTTTTTCTCAATTTAAAGTCTGTCTCATAGTGTTCGTAATAATGAGGAAATAGACTTATAAAACTCCCTGTACGTTGTAAAGCAGCATCCTATGTTAAGTTATGTAGAGTCTATTCACTTATTCACTCCTATGCTCGAAATCTCGAGCAGCACAAAAAGATTCGGTGTAACAAATTCAGCTCAGGATTATCAACTGGGTGTTATTTGCGCACCAACCCTAGCAAGGGCACGTGGCTCGTAATCTATGTGTTCACACGGAGGTTTACACCCAGGGCTGGCACCTCGCTGAAAATAAATAGTGATTAGTACTGAATAATTGCTTGCGAGATTTTTGTGTGCGCGAGGAAGATAAGTCTAAATTGGTTGCTAACAATTTATGAGACACTGAATAATTCGGATAAGGCAAATAAATATCGTTTAGATTGTATTTGGCTTTTGACCTGTCAGTTTTTATTTTATTTTTGAGGAGTTAGATTATATTAGGTGCAAAGTCAACGCAAATGAACAAGTTTTTCATTTTTTGACAAAAAATATACGTCTGTCGACTACGACTTCGTATTGGTCACAGGTTTTGGATAAAATGATTTAAAAACAAGGAAAAAAAGCGATAGTCATTTGGAAAAATAGCTTTGTATCTTCTAATGTTACAAGTGTTTGAAATGTGTATAGGTTGAAAGTAGGCATATTATGCTATACTAAGCAGATTTAGTATTAAAATTGTATGCTTGGTTGTATAAACTCTAAAACATAAAAACCATAAGCTTAATTAGAAAATATCTGTTGTTTAAAACATTGGATATGTTTTAAAACTTTGCTGTTCATAATATTTACTCTGCAAACAAATTTATTCATAGCGGGATTGTTTGGATTTTCAGTTCTGAGAAACATTTCTAAACGAATAATAACCCCACTTAATTATAACGCCAAGAACAAACAAAACGATTGCCTAATATAATAATAATAATCTCAACGCCAGCGAGCCATTGAGATTCTTAACAAAGAGTCTGAAATAAAATACCTAGAGCTTTATTTTAGCGCTCGACAATATTTCTGTTAAGCTCGTTCTCATGACATATCCATTGAGAGAGAAAGGAACTGATATACATCTCAAACGTGAAAGAATAGGGTTCCCCATTGCCTGCCGGCCGTAAAAGTTCTCGTGATTTAAGCACTTGTTACCATCACATCGCTTATTTTACCTTTTTATTCAGAACCTTTTCTTCCCAATGAATATTCAGCAGGCATTTAAGCCATTACGAATGTATATTTTGGGTGAGTAGGTACAATTGTAATGAAAAAGTAAAAATATTCTCAGATTTAACTTTTATTATCAAAGGGCTATTATTGTGCTTTGGTGTTATATTTCCAACGTTTCAAACATAAATAATATATTAATTCAACTATAGACAGCAACGAACCTCCGAAGCAAAGACCGAAACAGTTCCCTGTGGCTACGACTAAGTCTAGCGTCGTTCGAGCAACCTGCCTCGTCACTCGCTGGTACGGTATATTCCCCAGAACAAATCGAGCTGGTCTTACTTTCAGTTCTCTCTCGGGCTCATCTAGTTTCTTAGCCACTACGTTGTAATCCGGCTCGATACAAGAAGGAAAACAATCACAATCCAACCCCGTGTCGTTCGAATCAGGAACTTTAAGCTTCCTCAAAGTTTTGTATTGCTCTGTCAAACATTGTAAACCTTCCAGATCACAATATTGATCTTTGTAGCGAGCTGGAGATAAGTGGTGAGTACAGTTGCATAACTCTAGTTGCGCTTCGATTCTACACTGGGTTATACATACAGAGTAACTATAGTAACTGTAGGCTAAGTAGTTTTCCGGCACTTCTTCAGGAAATCTACATTCTCGAGCTTCGGGCTCGACGAGAACAACTTCTGGTTCATTGACAACGTCCATTATCGAAAACGTGACCGTCGCTTCCGATCCATACACAACCCTTATTCGTCGATCGTACTCTATGTTCCAAAACGGTATATCTTCAGGAGCATGAATAAACGCCTCGTAATCCTGCGTTAAAGTGATTTCGAGAACACCCAACTGGCTTCTATTCGACGATATTACATACGCCGCCTCGCTTGGACCGGTGTGTTTGTTGTTGATCGAAAAACATTGACCGTACTCAGTTTGTAGGGGCTTGAAGTGATTGCAGCAGCTTATTGGTTCACCATTCCATTTGCAGCTTAGGAATAAATCATTGCAAGGTGTGTGAAAGTATTCCGTGAGTTCCATGTAGTCAGTCGAGCATAAGGGTTCACTCACGCACGTGGATGAACAACTGTAACATTCCCCGCTAAAGAAAGCTACTTCTCCGATGAAGCGTTCAAGTTTTTCATTGTTACCAAGTTGCCGAATTTTGTCCACGTTCGCGAGTTCACACACGGTTACCGAAGCGAAAGTTGTGTTCCAATCCAAATAATCCGTGCGAGTAGTGAAGCGCATCGTGTTCGTGCTATAGTGACTGAAGTATCCACGTATCGTCACCACCGCTGCTATCCAAACTTGAACGTATATGATGAAATAAATAACTCTGTACACGAAATGAACGTCTTTCCGCGCGAGAAAGCTCGGTCCATGGACTGACAAATTTCCACACGTATATTTAATTCTCCGCCAGAGCAAAAGCAGATGCTGATTCAATTTGCTCCACATGGTTGACTTTTCATACAGGTATTTTACATTTAACGGGAAACGTGCAATGTGGTGGACAGAACTAAAATGAATGGATAGAAATTAAGCCGTTGTTTAAATAATGCATGGCTTTTAGCGTCGCACGGAATATGTCCATTTAGATAATGTTTGCTATTATATGATACAGACTATCCTTTACTGGCAATACAATAGCTGTAATATTGAGCCGTAAAAGGTTGGAATTTTATTGTGACTTAAATTATGAAGCTAATGCAAATGTACCAGACAAAGGACATGTGATATGTGTGACAAAATTACCTCTTTCAACCCGTGAAAAGCTCATGGCGCGTATTCAGCTAATTATAACACAGTTAATATGCTTAATGTAGAAAATAAATCAAGTCCAAATTACAATGAGTCTTGATTCATTCAGCGTTCTCTACAGAATACAGTCGAGAGTCGGGACATAATTCGATTTCCTTGTTTTAAAGACGTCGGTTTCAGTTAGTTGAGCTTTCATAATTAATGTCTGGTGTTTGAGGATAAACTATTTAGATTAGATCTGTTGTCGGGTTAAAATGTACATTAAAATTTTCTAATGAAAATTACAAAATTAATGGATATAGCGATCGTAGCGTTGTTTGTCTAGTGTTTCTCAGTGATCAACGCGGTAT
The DNA here is from genome assembly GCA_949316475.1 of Hypomecis punctinalis. Taxonomy (NCBI): domain Eukaryota; kingdom Metazoa; phylum Arthropoda; class Insecta; order Lepidoptera; family Geometridae; genus Hypomecis; species Hypomecis punctinalis. Next base: position 15,895,676 of record OX438800.1, on the reverse strand, counting down.
GTCTTCGGATGGGTGACCGCGGGTAGCATTTCGAACTAAGCGCTACGATGACTTGGTTGGTTCCGGTTGTTTTTATCATACAGCCAGACGAAGATGATAGATCTTCAGGCAGTTTAAAAAACTCTGACACCAGGGCCAGCCACCCGGCCTATACGAACTTACCAAAGGATTTACGTTTATAAAGCTTTTGTGACTTATTATTAAATAACAAAGTATTAATTATAACAAAGTAGTAATTAATCATCATTTCTTTCCTTATCCATGCTTAGTACATAATTAAGTTTGTAATTCGTAATAAAATGTTTTTCTTGGTGTAAAAATGTATAACATTCTCAATGTAGCATAATCACCTAGCAGCATTAAGGAAGGTGATTCTGCAAAAATATTTATTTACCGAAATGCTTGTTAACATGCCTTAGGTAGCCAATCGGTTAAGCACTTAGAAAATGTTATAGTTGTATGGATTTAGTATACCTATATATCTTTATGATTATTCTAGTTTTTACCCTCGGTTCGCCCGCATGATATTTTGATTTTTGACGCAATATCATTATAATTTATAACCTATGTATTATTCTGATATATAAGCTATATTATTGCAACGTTTCATTACAATCCGTTCAGTAGTTTTTGCGTGAAAGAGTAACAAACATCCATCCATCCATCCTCACAAACTTTCGCGCTTATAATATTAGTAGGAAGTAGGATTTGCTTTGTTGATATTAATTAAGAAAATCACCTGCCATTTTTCAGAGAGGTACGACAAAGTTTGTGCCTGCAATTATCGCGACAGTAAAGGTTTTTCAGAAGTAGCTTGCAAACGTTGATAGAATCATATGCTTCTATTTTTCTACAGTTCTTGGTGAGGGTACCTATGTCAAATATAGGTTATAATGGTTGATTCCAGCGTGTCTAAAAAAATATTTAAAATCTTTGAAAACTTTCGACGCCCATCTCATTTGTGCTTTCTAACAGAAATACTCGTATTAGTACACCTTTGTAGACTCATTTATTTTTGAAGCTTGTTTCAAAACTTTTGTCAGCGATTATTGCCAACTCCGCAAGCATTAGCGCGCTGTCACTGAAATTAAATAACAAACTCACGCATACCTGCACAGAGCTAATACAACCAGAGAGATAGCGTTGTTGTCGCTTGAGGCAATTCTCGATCACAAATATGTATGGAAAATCTTGCCCAGAGCTGTCAAATATGAATTGGAATTTGACAATATCGAGAGAAAAACAAGGCAACAGCCAATGAATCGAGATATTTTTCATATCTCTTTCTAACTCATTCTAATATAAGGCTAATTATGGAGACACCATCGTAATTATAATAGCAATTTAGAATACTTTTGTTTCTTTTTCAGTTTAGGCATTCGATAGAGAGAACACTTTTTAAGTTGCTATTAAATTTGCGATGGCGCCTTCATAATTGGGCCTATTATACCTCTAGTTGTAATAGCTCTGTGAATACCTGCGACTAAAATTATAACAACTTTATTCATCGGAGTTTTGGTATTGTAGTCGGGGATCAAAAAATAACTAAATAAATTGGTACAGCTAGCCCCCGCTGTTGTAAAGTTTTTAAGCCAGGCCTCTGTTATGGTTAAACGTACAATTTAACGTGTCATTTAAGCCACGGTAGCGTTCAGTTCTAAATGACTCCTACTATCACTCTTTCGATTAAAACAGCTATTTACATATTATGATAGACGAATTATTCCAGTCTGTCCCCCGGGGGACAGAATGGAAGAAAAAATTCTTGTCTGTCCCCCGATTGATTTTCGGGCATGATTTCACTCCTCCAACAGTGGGGTCTGTCCCCCGGCTAAATAAATTATTATTTTTTGTTTTTCTTCATCCATTTCATCTGTCGCTTTGCCACTAAGGCCGTAAAGTTCTCTAATAAAGACCACAAACAAGCAAGCGCAGTGTAGGACGTCCACCGACTAGGTGGACTAACGATATAACAAAAATCGCAGGAACGCGCTGGATGCAGTCCGCTTCCAACCTGCCTTATTGAAAATCCATGGCGAAGCCTATGTCCAGCAGTGGACATCCTACGGTTGATAGATAATTATTAAATTAGTAATAAGCACCGTCCTCTAGAAATCAATCGACCCAAAATACTCATGTTTTATGACAGAGAGGGCCCTATCAAGCGAAGTGAAAATTTTCATCATGAAATTCAATTATTCGAGGCTTAGCGTATGTGAAAATCTATTATGTGAAGCGCTGAATTCGAACGACCACGTACAATATCTGCAAAAAGAGCTTTTGGTAATGTAATGTGTAATATGAAATGGCTGGTAAGAATTTAATGGAGAAGGAGAATTTGGAGGTACAACCTCCATATTCTCCATATTCATAGGTTTTGATTCGCGTTATTTTCATCTGAATCGGTTTGTATAGTGTTACGTATAGATGCGTCACGCACTAAGTTTGAATTATGGTGAGTTGCCTAGGTACGTATGCAAAATGATTAGGCAGTTGAAATGACGGTTGGAAAGGTGCACTGGATAACAGGATTTTGATCTCTAGCGTAAATGAATAAACGTAGTGTAATATATATTTTACATGGAACACTTTCACTACATAGATTTTTTTTGGCTCTATAGGGTTAACATCAATAAAAAATATTTGTAAATGCTGACAGTTGGCACATATAGGATTAGTAAAGTTTGACTGCCTCGGTGGCTCAGTGGTTAGTGACCCTAACTTCTGGATCAAAGTGGCGTGGGTTCGATCCCCACCCAGGGCAAGTATTTATGTGATGAACATAGGTGTTTGCTCTGTGTCTGGGTGTTACTCGTATTTAGTTACTATCTCTAAAAGTATGTATTTAAAAATAAGTATATGTAGTATCAGTCTCTGGCAGCCATATCACAAGCTTTTCTTAGTTTGGGGTCAGAGGCCGTGTGTAAGATGTCCCAAAATATTTATTTATTATTATTTATTTAGTAAAACACTAAAAAAAAAAACTCGCACACGGGTACATAAGAAGACACTTCAAATTATGTAACAGGTTGTGTCCTAAATCTCAGCATACTACGCCTTAGATTATGATAAGAACGAGATTATTTCAATGCCTTTTAATATATTGAATCCGTTTTATTGTGTAATTGCTAAGTGCCAAAAATACCAAACAAAATCTTATTACAAAACGGGTCTGAAAGTACTTTCGCATAATCCTTGAGTACTTAAGCTAATTTAATGAGGCAAACGAAAGACAAACAAGCAATGCGGTGGCGCAGCACTTTGGGGAGTCTTCATACTAAGAGATAATAAATCATGTCATACTTTGGAGCTGCCGTAAATTGCACATAGCTTAGAGGTAATTGACCTCACGAACATATTTCTTTCTCATTAACGATTTTCTAGTAGTCAACCGTCTAATGACAGCGTAAAAATTGATTTTCAATATCATCATAATCATCGGCACTGTCTACGGAAGCATATCATACGCGTGTCCCGACATTCACTTGCCAACTTATTTTTTATATCGTAAAGCATTAGTAAATATGTATGAATTTGTTAGTGACCTGATGACAATTACAGGCATGAAAAATTATGAGTATCTACAGAGGTGACTTTGTATTCTGTATACCTACATTCGAATTAGATTTTTATCCATATTAGGGTTCCGTATCTCAAACGGAAAAACCGGGAACCTTATAGGATCACTTTGTTGTCCGTCTGTCTGTCTGTCCGTCTGTGCGTATGTCAAGACTCTTTATCTCGGGAACGCGTAAAGATATTGAGTTGAAATTTTAACTTTATGCGTTTATCTATGGTCTCTTATAATTGTGTATAAGAGCCGTTTACGTCGTAAAAAACGCGTATTTCTACACTCACAAAAATCAAAACCTACAGGGTACTTACCGTTGACAAAGAACTATGAAATTTGGTGAGAAGCATTGTCTCAGAGTACACATATATGAATAAATCTGAAAACTATACATTTTTATTTAAATCACAAAAAATAGGACCTCGAAATTCAAAGTGAGTAAATCGTATCATATTAAATAACTTCATTAGCACATGCTAAAATGGTTTTTAATTATTTTAACAATGCGTAATTTTCGATGTATGACGAGAAAAGTGAAATAAAAATTTTTTTAGTCGATGGTATAGAGATTTTAACAACTTACTTCCCAATTTTGTGAAATTTTCTGGATTTGTACGGAAACTTCGATGTGCGGGCCTGACTCGCACTTGTCCGGTTTTTTTTTATGACAATATACCACAGTTTTTTAGTTGGATAACTTTAATTGAAAGAATAATATTCATGTACTGTGACCAAAAGCAGAATATAATACACTGTTGAATGTTTGTTTTTCATTATTCACATACTTACATCGTCATGGCATTTTTTCATCGTTAGCTTTAACTAAAGCCTAAATAAATACCTAGTGCACTAAAACAATCTAAATTAAAAAAGCTTTTAATGGAATACTAGTAATTGTAGATTTCTACAATCGTTTAAAAAACAACATCATCATGTTTTGTTTACAATACGTAGTATTTATCATGATAATGTCAACCGTAAAAATATACGGCTCTCCGATTGATTTCATAATAGATCTAATTATATTTTCAATCAAAGCTAAATTTTAAGCATTAATATAGCCAAATAAATCAACACCATATAGTATAGTCTGGAAAGCCACATTAGGTGGTTAGGTGTCAGCTGCCAACCACGACGCGGGGTTATGTTCCGTGCAAACACTGGTTGACTCGCTGTAATGAAAGGAATTATTCCGTTTTTCGCAGTGGGTGAATTCTTTCAAGACTCAAAACAGGTTTCAAATACAAAGCCACCGTGCGTTGGCTTAGGCTTAAATTTTAACTCATTTAGCAAAATTACTAGGCTACTTTAGAAGTTAGATGATTAAAATGTAAATGTAATCGAGATTGCGGGAAAATCTGCTGATCTTGTGAAAAGTCGCCAGTCTCAAACCTGGTTTTAGTGCATTTGTTTTATATTGAATATTTTAAGCATGTTATAACATTAAACTCTAAGTCAATATTGTAAACAGAGAGCGCAAATTTTGTTGGTTTATTATATGCTCCAAGTGATATGCCCCATCCTGTACAAATAAATATTTATAAGTACCTAAGTAAGCTCGTATAAGTCGGGTGGCTAGTCCTAGTGTCAGAGTTTTTGAGCCTCCTGAAGCGTATGACATGGTTAAATAAATTTTAGCCTAGTAATTATATCTCTTTTTTTAGGTACCTATTTTCTCGAAGTTTTTTACTTATGTATTTGAAACAATAAAAGATACGATTTTCAAGATGACACACATATTTTCTTAATATATAAATTACGCGTCACGTAATTTGTCCGCGATGGACTCTTAAACTACTTAACCGATTTTAACCAAATTTTGCACAATACGTGCAGTTTTTCATACAACTTGACAGAAGGTTAGTATATATCTCAATTCAAAATCGCATTTGTTTATTATACTTTTAAAATTTGTCCGTATCGGGGCGAACTGGGATGAGCAGCTAGTTAATCTATAAATATAGGTACAGAAAAGATGTAATGTTAAGTCATAGAGGGGGGGCTAGTATTTTATATAAACGTGTTTATAAATGTATTCACTCTAATCCTTATACCTTACCTTACACACTAATACCTACTTATAAACACGTTTATGCAGAAAGAAGATGCCGCCTAATCTTTTCGCTCGTTAGCGCGATACGAGTAAGATTGAGCAAATTGTGACAGTGCTTTCTTGTAAAATTTGTCTTCGTTAAATTTCTTAAAAAAAAACAAAATTACAAAAATGTTTAGAGCTTAGACTATGGGCCTTGTATCGTACATGCATTTTAGGTTTTTTTGTTTTGTTAATTGATTTCGCAATTATTAGGCGTACAGTTTCAAGAAAATATTTTCAGAACAATACAGAACATAATATTGTTTTATTATTATACTACGGGATTATCGTGCATTATTATTTTAATGAGCGGTTAGTCCCGTAGTGTATAATAATAATGTGTTCAAATCGCGAAATTTTAAAACCACATAATATTTATAATCATAAGTAATTATATTTATATACAAAGTATAAGTCAGGACTTAAGCTGAAAAATTTTAAAATTTATGTTCGGAAAAGGCAGTCTAGTTGCCATATCTATTTTTATATGTTTGCTGCAATAAAAAATAAATCTTGTCACCTTGATTATGATTATACTTGGAAATAGAGATATATGGAAACTAATCGGATAGTCCACAAAGCGATGACATTGCTAGACAATTATTTAGTAGGTACACAATATCTTAACACTAAATCTAAAGCCGCATTTATGATAAATACCACGAAAAACATATTTTTGACCATGCATGTAGTAAGCATGCAGTTTTTGACCGACGAACCGGAGGAGGTACTCAATTCGACGCGTATATAATAATATATGTTTTTTTTTATGTATACCCAGTCACAACATTTTTCATAGTAGTCCGATTTCAATAATTCTTTTTTTAATGGAAAGAATATACTTTGTCCTGCTGATACAATTTAAATGATTGGTCCCATTTAAATTGTATCAGCACGATAAGCCGTGGTGGTCTAGTGGTAATGACACCCGCCTTACAATCGTGAGGTTGTGGGTTCAAATCCCGGTCCCGTACCAATGAATTCCTTGGAATTTATGTACGGAATTTCACACCACGGGCTTTTCGGTGAAGGAAAACATCGTGAGGCAACCTGCATGCGTCCGTAGAAGAAATTCGATGGCGTATGTGAATCCACCAACCCGCACTGGGCCAGCGTGGTGGATATGGCCCAATCACCCTTCGTGGGTAGGCCTACGTTCTGCAGTGGACTATTAAAAAAAAAGACTGGTACAGTACAGTAAATTGTATCGAAATCAGCTGAGCCATTTTTGATATATCAACAATAATGTGATAAATACTACATCGATCCCTATGAAATATTTGCTGATTTTGAGTGTACACGGGTGAAGTCGTCATGCTATTTATTGCTAAAAATAATTATTTTAATTCAACTCCATCGCAATCTTAGCTACTTATCGAAAGACACATGCTAAGAAGTCTCTCTCCTTAATTTAAGTTTCATATTAATAAGTTCAAAAGTTTTCTAGAATTCACGAGACTCACGACCAATCAGTAAACGAGGTATTTTTCGTACAGAAGAAGGTTTACGAACTCAGCTACTCAACATAACACAATAACTGCGCGATATCACGGAAGCCGCAACATTGTAAGCTCCTGTCAGAAACATCTCTAAACTAATACCTCTCACGTAATTAACACAATGTTTGAGCAGACAGCAGACAGGTTAATTGGTAACTTTTACCAAGTTTGTGTTTCATTTAGCCTTTTGTTACGCGCATTTTCTTTTGCCAACTTTTACGCGTGGGTCAGACTAAGGACTAAGGTTATACGAGTTTATTCAATTATTAAAGTGAAGTTTTTTTGTAGGTACATTGGGTTTATTGTATTGGGACACAATTACGTTTAGCGAGTAAATGTTTTATGTTTTTCTAGGCGAATGATTTTATTGAAGTTTGAATGTAGTGGGTTTTATTTAATCAAACTTAAAAAAACATTTCATAAACTATAACTATTTAAAATAAAAACTAATACTAAACACTAAAACTTACCGGGGTAGAGGGTAACGTGGCCAGAATGCTGGTGGCGTTGCCTAGCTGAATTGCTATCTAATTTTTTGACCAAAGTAGATACCAGCATTCTGGTTACGTGTCACCTCTACCAGCCTAGCCACATCTTTATACAAAAGGTGACCGTCCGGCCCCCACGGACCTAAAGTCTCAACCCCAAACGGCATAAAATGGTACATTCTGTCCTACGACTTATATTTGTGCCGTTTGAGGTTTTCAGCTTTAGCTGCAGCAGCGCCAGTTTTCTCTGTTGTGCAAGGAAGATGGGACAACGCCAGTGTGTCAACACATGTCGCGTCCCACACTAAGTTTGAATGATTTATTTTGGTAATAAAAATTGTGATTTGGATTTATGAGAAAGATCGCAACGCATACGAGTAAGTCATACAAAAATGGCGACTTTTTTATGTAACATAATTATGTTTGATATTTATTATTATTTTGCTATATCCAATTGTCTCAAACTGCTTCTAAATATAAAGTTGTTGCGTGCTTTTGCACCATTTGTCTCACACAAACTCCATTCACTTTCCTCATACTTATATTTTCTGACACATTTATTTATCATCACAACTAAAATTTATTATGTTTACTTTACTGCAAAGTTCAAAATATCAAATACGAAAGGCTCAATGTAGTTGATTTCATTACAATGGTATATAATTTAATTAAAAAAATATGTATTACAAATGCATAGCTTTAAAACTTTGAATTTGAAGTTGTCTAAAATTTGAGACACAAGTTGTTGAATTTTTATGTGCAATGTCAATATGGAATTTTTTTTTGTGGAATATTTTTGTCGCGATCTATGACATACGTGATACTACCTTACTTTATAATTTATAAGTTTACTACTTGTTTGTGAGTTTTACAACAGTAAATAGCAACACTCTAGGATGCAGCTGTGGTCATTATGATCAAATTTAACTATGGGACCAAACCCGGTATCTCAAAAAAATTGTTATTCCATGCAGCTGATCATTCTTTTGCGATTTCGGAGAAGTCTTTCTTTTACTAGGGGTAGTAAAATATATACTACATCCTAGCTAATTAATCAAATAAATTCCGTATAATATGTTTAACACAATAAGACTTTTAGAAATCCTTTGTCTATACAAATTTACTCAAATTTGTTTAAAATTTTAATACCAAGTATCATTATAATAATAACAAGGTAACAAATATAAAATAACTAACAATTATTACGAATACTTCAAACGAGTCCTACGAAATTTTCGATATTAGTGTTGGTTGATTGCTCCTATCCTCAATAGTCCAATTCGTTAATAATTGATACCTCGAACTCTACCTGAATTTCTAACAAAGTTTAACTTGACTAAGGCTTGAATTATTAAACGTAGGCATGTAGATAATAACCACCTTCATTTGTAAAGGAAATATTAATATAACTACTACATTTTACATATTATAAGTACCTTTATAAAACTTAAGAGTGTCTTGTTGTTTTTAAACTTTTGCGATTATTATTATATACTACGGAATTAATCGCGCACTAAATTTACGAGTTAAATAAATACCTCCTGCAACTTGGCCGAAACGTCGGGAAGAGGAGGTATTTATTTATCTCGTAATTTAAGTGCGCGATTAGTCCCGTAGTATATAGTAATTTTATTAAGAGTGTCTTGTTTAAGACTCTGTTAACATTGCTATAATGTAACAATGAATTATCCTTATTCGTCCCACTCTGCAGGTCAAATGTTTCCCAACCCAATCCTCTTTCCTGTTTTCGATCAAAGTCTGTATAAAGTAGCTACAAAAGAAGTCCAGTTCGTCCCGACATCTTAGCCTAGGCCTGCCAGCTGGTCTGATGATCTTAGAAATCCACTGCATAGTCAGTTTGCCTTACAGATCGTCTGATTTTTGGTACATAATGTCTATTGTTCAACCAGATAATTATGTGATTTATTATTTTTGGTATCTAAATTATATTTACTAATTTTCAGTGGGCACGATGATATTAGTTCACATTCACCTAGTTGGCATTAATTTGAGTATTGTGTTGTCTTTTCAGTTATATTTTAAGTTAATAATCTGTTGTGAAACATTAATTTCAGACATTTTATACTATATACAAACGGGACTAAACTCACGTGTAGGGATAGTCGTTACGACTATCCCTACACGTGAGTTTAGTCGTTACGACTATCCCTACACGTGAGTTTAGTCCCGTTATATATAAAATGTGTGAAAACCACGTAAATTTCCATTAATTTCAGTCTGTTTTTATATTTTTGAAATGAAATAACTTACTTATATTTGCTTTGTAAAATTAATGAGTTACACCGTTTATTAAGTATGTGTGATATCTTCATGTTATCTCACAGTTTAGGTAGCGCTTATTTCTAAATGAAAACCTGGGCTCTTTTCAAACATTCCTTCGTTTAATTGAGTTCCCGTTCCCATTGCTGATATTGCAGAACCACAGATGAATTCTGGGGTCGGGTTTATTACCTTCTAATACTTAATAAGTAGACTGAGCCATATACTCATGTATTTCCCCTTTGGCCTTGTCAGAATATTTCATACCTGCCTGTAACATTCGGGGTGTAATGTTCCAAGGGATTTCACTAATTAATAATACCTTCAGTTAAATTAGGTCGGGCTAAGTGGCGTTTTCAATGGCATCAATTTTAATTGGGGTTTGATAAAATATAAAATATCATTTTGTAACAAAATCCTACGGTATTGGATGGTAAAGTGAAAAATTTACTTTGTTATTGTCTCCATAAAAAAAATTCAACACAATAAAAATGAGAAAAAATACAAGGCAATTAAATGCTGGAGCTTAAATAAATATAAGCACTTTGCTTTCAAAACCGCAATCAAATGCAAATGCATCACAGAGCCACTGCAGAACGAAGCACTCAACTTTTTGTGAAGCCTAGATATAAACCTCGAGTTATTCCGGGCTGCAACTAAATTACATTGGCAAGCTAGCTCCGAAAATGGATAGTTGTTGCGATTGAAATATTATAACTTACAAATCTTTGACTGTCAGCTTTAAAGGATCTATTGATATCGGTTGCTTATTAGCCATTTTTGTCGTACTATGCAAAAATAATTGGAACAGCCTCAGAGCAGAATTACTGCCATGCAGTTGGAATTACCTCATATAGTTGAGTAGTATTGCAAATTATATTTAGTCCATATCGATATCATCAATTACATCGACACTATGAAACTACAGTAATAGCTTCAGTTTATGTCCTGATTTTTGAGGTCATCATTACCGATAGTAATTCACCTATCGATGTTTAATAGTTCAGCAACGATAAAATGGATTTGTTCTGTGAATTTCATATATTAACTACTGAATATTTTATACCGACTACTTTATAGATACGCCCACTAGAATAAATGGGTTTCGGCTTCAAAATCTATCACGAACTTAAAGCACTATTTCGTAATTGAGTTTGGTTGACGTTTGATCTTTAATGCGGGTTCGCGCCTAATTCAGAGAAAGTTTTGATTTCAAACCACTCAAATGACAGATTAATTCACGTAAACAATCAGGAAGATCGAGCGGAACCCTGTTTTTGTTTCGTCTTCAGCCTAATGTCAGGACCAAATACCTGCTCCGAAATGAGAAGCTCAATATTCGTTCCCCTCTGAAGGGTGCTTAGTAGCGCCTTGTTTCGAATGCCATTCGATAGCCGGGGGCAGTTCAGCAAATTGAGTGGCCAAAGCTGTTAAAGTGAGAGAATAACACAAAGGTTTCCGAATGATTTCAGCTGACGCCGAAACGTGCCCTGACGTGACGGCAGCGTTGTGACCTAAAACGGATCCAGGCTCCCTTTGTGCAGCGGGTGTGCTCATGAAACAATCACATTGTTCCGCTTTGAAGTGCTAAAAGTAACGTTTGACTCAGTTCCGTATTCATAGACTTTTGTGAAAGTAGCTGTTCATATCTTTTTGGCTCTTTTAGAGTAGGTAGTAAAAAGTGAAATGGGTAGACAAAGAGTAGGATTTTTCTAGGATTTGTTTTTTAGACGAAACAATTTAGCATTTTACTTTACGTAGTTTGTGAGACAGGTCAGCACCACTTTGTATTTGAAGCTGGATAAAGTCATACCGAGGTATTAATTGCATAATATGTGAGTGATTTTTCGTCCACATTTATGTGACAAACTTGTAGCTTTCCATAGTAAGTACCTAAACCAATTGAATTTTTTGTCTATAAAAATTAAAAACAGATTAGCTCATTCATTCAGCAATGAACTATAGTTCATTACGATGAATGTGAATGTTTCTCGCAAGCTGCTCACAAATAAGTAAAAAAATTGAATGTAGAAAGTGATACAAATGTGAAATGACGTTGGTATTAAGATAGTTGACTTACCTGTTTTAACCAGTTTAAATGTGACTTGCTGTTGATTCTTGAGCTGGTCGTTGTGTGTCGGGTGCGTGAGCTCCCGCAGGGCCATCTCTATCGAAGCCTGCTGGTGCTGCATGGTGGAAGGCTTCGGCTGCGCTTCTCTCGACCGGCTCAGCTTACGAAAGAAACTGACTTTCTTCGACTTTGGATTTGAACCTGAGAAATATTAAAATACCTATAAGAAATGTCAAGCGGTAGCAAAAGGACAACAGTTTTACAATACAATTTTCGTATTAATTCAAACAAAACCTCACACACGCATTAGGAAACCTCATGAAGGTGACATGATACCTCATAAGCGTAATGTTAAAATTAAGTACCAGGCCAGATGGGGGTGACGCCTTCGGTTAGTCAGTGATCAGGCTTACTCAACCCAAATCCACACTTGTTCAAAACCTTCAAGAGACGATCGCTGAGTCGGAGTCGAAGTGGTGGAGGCGCGAGCGGAGGTCGGAGGAGACGGAGTGGGCTCCGAGTAGGGCCTCGGCGGTAAGAGGCTCAGGTGCGACGTGGCGGGGGACGGGAAGTGCGCCGCCGAGACGTCCGGCCGGTGGTCGGGCTCGGGCGTCGTCACGCGGATGTTCGCGCAGAACTGTGGCGAGTTCGCCACTTCGAATAGGGCGTCGAAGTCGCGGTCGAAGATGTTCTTCCGCGAGAACGCCGGAGTGGGCAGGGGAGCGGGAAGTTCAAATTCATCGGGAGCGGGGGTCCTAACGATTTTGCCGAATTCGTTGTCCTCATGGCGGCCGAGCTTCTTCAGGAGCTTCGCTTTGGTGCGCTCGCGCAGCTTTGCCTTACGCTCGAGAGACGGCGTCGGCGAGGCCGGCGCGCGCTCCTCTGGCTCCGGGGGCGCCGTTTTGAGGGGGAAGCGGGTTAGGGGCTGGGGTTGCGCGCTGGTCGGCGCGGATGGCAGCGGCCCGATGAGAACGTCGAGCGTTGGCCGCTGCCGTGGCCGGGGCAGCGATTGCGAGACGTATGTCAGGGAAACTACTTCATCCGCAGGATATATTACGTACATCCCTGGTGAGACCGCATCGCGCAGGCCCCTCGCGCCCTCCGAAGAGGTTTAGCGCGTCTTTTAAATTTACTACTAACTACATGAATCAATTGACTGAATGTAGTCTGTTTCAATACGTAACAAAAATTTAAATGTCTCACAAATAATTATCTTCGTATCTTACGTTGTTTGAACTGGAATGTTTGTCTTTTATGAGTAAGTTGGGTTTTTGATTACAATAATTATTACCATAGAAGAACGAGTAAGGAATGTTTCAAGGGAGGGATTTTGAGCCATGACGAGGTTGGGAAAGGGTCTTCAGGTTTTCAGCTACGTATCCGTTCAACCAATCTTCAATCTAAGAGAAAAGAAATAAAGAAAATGTATAAAATAAACAACTAAAACTTAAAATCCCTACGTAATACAGATTAGCGAAAATAATGTATTTAAATTAGATTGATGTCAATCAATTGAAGAAAACAGTCTAGAATTATTTTTCTTTTCAAATTACGCTTATTTTTGAACTCTCGTAAGCTTTATTAATCCTATTGGATGACCTAAGCTTTAACTCGCAATATTGCAGACCAAGTTTAAAAACAAAAAGTAACAATTTCACAAAAAAGTCTTGTAAATGAAAGACTTAGTTCAATTTTGCAGATAGCAATTTAAAAATTTAATATTAGTATTCTTTAATGCTACTATTGTATTAGCGTGCGATCTTACTGAAAAAAAAGGTTTTGTTTCTTATGAGTAACAATTTTACTGTTCTCTTAATCCTAAAGTATTATATCATGCTATAAGTATAAAGCTATATACCTACTGTATATAATAGCCATACAAGTATAGATTTGGAATTAGGTTCAATGACGATATAATAAAGATCGCAGGAACGCGCTGGATGCAGGCCGCTTCCAACCAGCCTTATTGGAAATATATAGAGGAGGCCTATATCCAGCATAGTAGACGTCTTACGGCTGATGGATGAAGTTCAACTGGAAGATAGTTTAGCTTCGTGTGACATTGGTAATTAAAATTTATACAAGTAGGTAATTGGTTTCTTATTAAATTTTTACCTGGTGTAAATTATTTTTGTTCACTTATCTCTAACATCCATTTGTCTAATAATTGAACTATGAAACTATGACCTATTAAGTAGTTACCGCGATAGGACTTTTGAGTAAGCGTGCTACAACCTACGCCTCATCGATCAAAATATAATTAGCTAAATACTATCAGATTCAGATCATTTATTGGCCTTTTATAACAAGTCAGTCGTACAAGGCAAGTCAGTTTACAAAATTAAAATATAGAAACTATGTAATTTAAAAATTCTTAATCATAAACAATAATAATCAATAGTAAATAAAATAATAACAAAAGTCAAATTATGTATCAGCGTTACGTCATAGGAAATCACAATAATAAAATTACATATTTACATAGCGGAACTTTTCTAAATGTATGGAGTTGCATGCAAATATATAAATATAGAATCAATGTCAAATATCAAATATTATTGTATTAATCATCAAAAGAATCATCATTTAATTTCATCGCTAAAAACTCACCCAGTTTATAAAACATATTATTCGTTAAAAAATCTTTAATTTTTCTTTTAAAATCAGAATAAGGTAGGTCAGTAAAAGATTTTGGTAATTTATTGTGAATAAAAATCTTATTATACATGCCATGTCTTTGCGTTTTTGTTAATTTCGTTTTGGGCAAGCATAGTCTTTCCTTAAATCTTGTATTGTAATTGTGTGTGATATTGTATTTTGATCTTAGTCTTCAAACTAAATAAAACGCATTAAAATCGGACCATTTCTTAAGGAAATATCAAGCGATAGACACACGTATACCTAAGGACGTACACACCCGGCAATTTTTTTGGCAAACAGTTATAATCCACTTGTATGCAACGTTTTTGTATGTTATCAGTGTGATCAATAATGAGTACCTATATCAATCTTCTATCACCCCTGTTATGGGTTACATAATGCTATCAAAATCTTAGTGCCTAATTTCACTCTATGTTTAATACAGACAATGATCTGAGAGATTATGTTTAAATACGCTTTTATTTTCTTGATTCACTTTGATCGTGTCGTAGTTTGATTTGATCGGGTTAGCGATCAAATTTTAAGCAGGTCAAGTAGAGAGCCGGACCCATGATTTGATAAGGGGTAATTGGAGTTTTAATGTTAAAACGGGATATTTTCAATTTCTGATTAAGAGAAATGTATGACAGAAATTAACATTAAAGTAGCGGGTAGGTCCATCAAATATATTTAAAATAATTACATACTTAGTTCATTTTATATTAGTTTTTACCCGCGGCTTCGCCCGCATGATATTTTGATTTTTGACACAATATCATTATAATTTATAGCTTATGTGTTATTCTGATATATAAGCTATATTATTGCAAAGTTTCATCTTTATGCGTTCGGTACTTTTTGCGTGAAAGAGTAACACACATCCATACATCCATCCATCCATCCTCACAAACTTTCACGTTTATAATATTAGTAGGAAGTAGGATATAACGGGACTAAACTCACGTGTAGGGATAGTCGTAACGACTTTAGTTCGGTTGTATTGGGCGACCTTTCTCAAGTTGGCGAGTGCTAGCACGCGGAGCGAGACGATTGAGACGATGATTGTGAGACGGCTCCGCGTGCTAGCACTCGCCATCTTGAGAAAGGTCGCCGAATGCGACCGAAACTATTGTCGTTACGACTATCCCTACACGTGACTTTAGTTCCGTTATATATCTATATTAATAATTTCGTCAAGGAGTACGGTAGACTCGATTGAAACCTTTCCTAAATGATGAAACATAAAAAAAAAATGATTTCGAGTCGATAACATATATCCAGAAAATTCGGATTATCGAGTATTTTAATAAATTATAACGGTTCTGACAAATAAATCGCTGTCTCCATATTGTCAGGCACATGACATATCTTGAGCAGTCATTCTTCTTCTTCTTTTATGTTTTGGCGTCGCATTGTTGTGCATTTGCCAGTGTCAATTATTAAGTTATAATAATTTTTGATAATATTTTATCAATAACCCTTAGATTATAGAAGGGTATAACCCATCAATATGGAATGTAAGAAAAAATGCCAAGTCGATGGTATAACCATAGGTACCAACGTGCTATGGAGAGGGCTATGCTCGGTGTCTCTCTGCGGGATCGAATCATAAATGAGGAGATCCCTAGATGAACCAAACTTACCGGCATAGCCCAGCGGAATAGCAAATTAAAGTGGCAGTGGGCAGGGCATATTGTTCGAAGAACGGATGGCCGATGGGGCCGTAAAGTTCTCGAATGGACCACGGACCAGCAAGCGCAGCGTAGGATGTCCACCGACTAGGTGGATTAACGATATAATAAAAATCGCAGGAACACGATGGATACAGGCAGCTTCCAACCGGCCTTATTGGAAATCCATGGGAGAGACCTATGTCCAGCAGTGGATGTCCTACGGCTGATCTATCTAGATAGATAACCATATAAAAAATAACACTGGTTAAAATCTTTACAGTTGAAGTTGACTTTCTTTACGTAATATAAGACTGTACATTTTCGGTAGTAGGGACCTACTTAATCATTTATTTTTGAGTAATTTTAATTTTGAGCAAAACATTTTACTTTGGGATATTGTATTACACAAACATATAAAATCGTGAGTACCTATTTCTTAAAATGAATGTCTTTCATTGATCTTTCATCATTGTTTTGCTTGATGATACCTACATCATTTAGTTAACAGCTGAATTTCTTTGCATTTGGTAAACATTCTCATAATTGTGGAAAATGGATGCAGCGAAGGGCTCTTCGTTAAGATGGTGTGAGGACAACCGAGGACTCGATGCAGTAGAAACACCATTATTTCAACAACTCTTTGTAGATTTATTTCTTCCAATACATTGTTCCTTAAGCTTTAATCTAGACTTGTTCTTCGCTCCGACGGCTCGACCAGAATGGTCCTCAAAACCTCGTGTCAGTCCCAGACCATGACTCCTAGCAAATTTATTTATTATTTTTACGACTTCCTCTGCAATAGCCAACCACAGCTCGTTTCCTGTTGCATTTACTTTTTAAAAGTCTGTGGTTGACTACCACCCTCGAACTATCGTGTCCGTTCAAAAACCGCACATTATTTAAAATATGCAATTTTTGCCCAAAACCCAACAATGGTGATCGAGTAACAGCAAAATTATTATCAGTGTGTGTATTATGACTCACATTTCACCCGAGCGAAGCCGGGTTGTCATCTAGTAGTATAAAATGTGTGAAAACCACGTAAATTTCCATAGTAAAATACTTAGTTCAACATAAATTTACACTCGCATCAAACACAAATTATTGTTATTGTAAAATGGTTGACTTGCACTTGACTTGTCAAAGCCTCATGACAGCTTCTTTTATGTTCTACTTATTATATTATATTTTATTATACAATTGTTTATGTATTCTTAATATAATACCATCAGTCCTGTGTCTGTGTCCACTGCTGGACAAAGGCCTCCCTTATGGATCTCCAATAAGACCGGTTGGAAGCGGCTTGCATCCAGCGCGATACTGCGGTCTTAATGAGGTCATCTGTCTACCTTGTGGGTGGACGTCCACCGCTGCGCTTGCCGGTACGTGGTCTCCACTCGAGAACTTTTCGACCCTATCGGTCATCAGTTCTCTGCGCTATCTGCCCTGCCCATTGCCATTTCAACTTGCAAATCCGTTGGGCTATATCGGTAACTTTGGTTCTTCTACGGATCTCCTCATTCCTGATTCGATCTCGCAGATTATTAAGATTTGAAAAATTGTATTTGATGAGCACATATTTTAAGATTGTAATATTAATAAAAATAAATTAAAATTGAACTAACTTATTAAAGGTACGAGTATAATAGCTTTAGCTTGAGCGTTTATATATCTAGGCGTTGAAATCTATCATCGTTCTTAGCATTTAAACATTAAAAAGATTTTGATATTTTGTTTATGTGGAATGATGGAATTAAAATTATTTTAGCGAAGATTGAAATAAATACTGCAGGTATTCCTTTTATAATTCCTTTTACAGTTTTTCTATCATTCATTCTCCCCGGGTTAAACATAATTATGATTTCTGTGAATACTGTGATATGTGCAAAAGGCCTAATTCCTAACGAGGACCACGCAAAGACTCGTTAAAGTTATATGTTTCAAAATACAATATACAAACAATATAAAATCTCAGTTTGCTAAACACACCAGAGCCTGACAAAAGACCACGAAAACCTTTAAATTTTCAGCGGCCTCGCATACCAGTCCGAAAACCTTTCAGGGTCTTCAATTCTGATAAAATTTAAACACATCAATACACAAGCTTGTAAAATCTAGCCACTAAGACTGGGGAAAAGGGTCAAGTGGCATCACAATGGCGAGGGCGCTCGTGGCTCGCGAAGACCACTCAAAAAATATACAACGCGGCAATTCTGGCCAACTCCCTTATTGGGTTCGCGTTCTGGCGTACGACTTCACCCTTTCTCCTGCTTGTGCCAGTTACTCGCGCCACGAGAGCAAGCGGGAGGAAAAGCGAAGGCGATCGCCAGAGCGCGTACATAATAAGGGAGCTGCTGATCCCGTTTTTTACTTTGCCTCGCTAATTAGGCCAGTGTTGGCTTAATGAGACTGTGACAGCAAAGGCTAAGTTTTGGTTCCAGTAGACCTACTAACCTACCCTGTGTTCGTAGCAATTAAGGTATTGTTATATCCAAGGTAAGCGCTCAGCGTTAAAAATTGTAAAAAATAGAGATAAATACTTAATACCATGTATTATATGTATAGTAATAATAGTTTGGGGTCAGGGGCCGTGTGTAAGATGTCCTCTAATATTTATTTATTTAATTGAATTTTTTTTTACTAAATCAATATAAGCCTAATTGTCGGCGGATAGAAAGAAGGTACTATGATTGACTGTGTGTTTTTTGTGTTCGTTGATATTTTCGCCCATTGTGAACCGATTTACAAAAATCTTTTTTAATTCGAAAAAATATAATTTCTTTTGATGAGTGGTCCCATTTAAACTTTTATAAAAAAAGGTTGAGCAGTTTTAGATAAATCCACAAAATGTACATGGATGTTAGATTTGTGCGAAACTATTCGAATTTCGTACACGGCGGAAGTCGATGTTGCGATTTTTGACGAAAAATAATCCTAACAAATGTAAACTCTATGAGTAATAATATTTAAAGTAGAGACGGTAGAAGTGGCGGTGTTCTGACGATTTCTTCATGAAGTAATGGATGACTATTTTCGGTTTCCAAACATTAATAATTATGACGTGTTAAAAGCTTCACAGGTCGATAAATAATTGACTGTCGATAGTTTAATTGACCGTGATGATAGATTTATTATGCCATCTTGCATCAGCAATTGAGAACATTGTTTCTAATCCTTTCACTCCAATGTCTATCTCTGCAGGAGAGAGTGACAGGAACAATAACTATTACTGTTTGAAGATGAGCAATAGCGTTATTGCCAGACACCACCACTTTTTAGGGTTTCGTACCTCAAAAGGATAAAACGGAACCCATAAAGGATCACTTTGTTGTCCGTCTGTCAGTCAGTCTGTTTGCCAAGACTCTTTATCTCGGGAACGCGTGAAGATATCGATTTGAAATTTAAACTGTATACGTATATCTATGGTCTCTTGCTGTTGTGTAAAAGAAAAACTTCTCAGTTATCGTATAAAAATGTGAAAGCCGTTTATGTCGTTATAAACCACATATTTCGACACTCTCAAAAATCAAAACCTGCAGGGTACTTCCCGTTGACATAGAACAATAAAATTGGGCGAGAAGCGTTATCTTAGAGTACACATATAGGAATAAATCTGAAAACTTTACATTTTCATTTTAATCACAAAAAAATAGGGCCTAAGTTCACAAAATATGGGTTGAAAATTCCAAGTGAGGAAATCGTATCATGTAAGGTATCATATAAAAGAGCTTCATTAGCACATGCTAATAAATTTTAATTATTTTAACAATGTGTAATTTTTGAAGTATGATGAGAAAGGTGTAAAAAATAAAATAGTATAGAGATTTTAACAACTTACTTCCCAAATTTGTAAAATTTTCTGGATTTGTACAGAACCCTCGGTGTGTGAGCCTGACTCGCACTTGTCCGGTTTTTTTTTATTTTACCGACGAAAAGTTTATCATCTCAATAGCTTATATTTTTTTATGTATGACCAAGTATAATTTTTTACAGAGTAGTCCGATTTTAATAATTATTTTTTTGTTTCGTAGATCATACCTCAGAAGTGGTTTCGTTTAAATGTTATTACAATCAGCAATCGACTTAGCCATTGTTGATAAATCAACAACAATGTGAAAATTACATCATTGATCCGTAAGCATACTAAGACTACATTTGGTCGACAACTCTTTGATGCAAAGCGATGTTGTAGCCGAGGATAGCCTTAGAAGATACCTATTCACTCTTGCCTTAAAATATTCAGATTGATTTAGTCTAGCATGTTTAAAATAAATGCTATACGTATTATAGCACACTAATGTAATTAATGTATATTTTTTTCTCCACAACAAACGATTCTCAATTTGTATGGTAATACTCTATTGAGTAAATGTAAATAAAAGGAAATTCGATTCCATTTTACAGTTCAGACTAAAATAAACAGCTGCATGAATTCAGATATCTCCCATGAAACGGCGCGGATAATGAAACGCTAATGATGTTGTAATGACGGATGTTGCAATGTGTTGAATTTTTAGTGTAATTTTATTTACTACTAGTTTTTACCCGCGGCTTCGCCCGCATGATATTTTGATTTTTGATGCAATATCATTATAATTTATAGCCTATGTGTTATTCTGATACATAAGCTATGAGAGATAGAGATGAAACTTTGCAATAATATATTATTGCAAAGTTTCATCTCAATCCGTTTAGTAGTTTTTGCGTGAAAGAGTAACAAACATCCATACATCCATCCATCCATCCTCACAAACTTTCGCGTTTATAATATTAGTAGGAAGTAATGTTAGCTGATGGGCATAGTGCTCCGACAGCGTCACTAAGATTCTAGTAGGACACTCAGATGATACAACATTGGACAAAATAATACGGATATCCAATATCTCGGCAGTCATTATAAAACTTAAAGTACTTACAAGGCTTGCTCCAAACTACTGGCTTATCGAAGTTGTATCACACTCACCCATACACCACCGATCACTATCACAGACTGGCACTCCAGCCCGTCGCCCAAACCATCTCTCTGTCTACCCTCATTCTATCTACTCCTCACCGACGCAATACCGAAGTGTGTTGCGACATGTGTAGGTACCCTCTTTAATAAGCGCAGCTAACAGTAATATTCGAATAGGGCGGGTGGCAAACCTTGGTATCAAAGTTTTTAACCCCCCTACGACATGGATAGACTGATAAGCTATTGGGACTTACAATTTACGTGTCATTTGAGCCAAGGTAGAGCTCAGTTGGAAATGCCAACTCCGGTCACCCATCCGGAAACTTATCGTGCCAAATATCGCTTAACTTTTCAAACGAATATTTTTATATATTTAAACTATTTGGGAAAAACTGTACACATGTATTACATTGAAAATTCCATGTAGGTATGTGAATTTTATGAAAAAAATCGAAGACAGACACGTGAATTGATTTCATTTCTTCCTACTATAAAACAAAATCAATTTTCACTGTTTGTATGGTTAGCACTTTGAAACTGCGAATAAGGTTTTGATGAAAATAATTAGATAGAGTTATTCGAGAGAGTGTATTTTGCCTGTCCTAACCTATGGTGCCCAGACTTGGTCACTGACTGATTTACAAAGGTCCAAACTTGGGGTCTGCCAAAGCAGACGAACGCAGCGTGCTTGGAATTAAAAGAACGGATAGAGTCGGCAACAACACACTGCGTTCTATCACAGTGGTAGTTAAAGTCGTCCGAAAAGCCGCCAAACTAAAGTGGGATTAGGCGGGACAAGTGGCGCGGACGAATCGATCGATGGGCCAGGAACGTCTCGGAGTAGGTGCCTGACGGATGACGAAGCCAGAGAAGGCCCGAGAAACGCTGGCGTGATGATCTTGACTCATTCGAGATGGGTTGGCAAGAAGTTGCGATGGATCGCGACTCATTGAAAAAAATGGGGGAGACCTTTGCCCAGGAGTGGGATAGGAAAGGTTAAAAAAAATCGAGAGAGAGGTTTATATGTACAAAGAACAAGTATGTTTATCATATTAGTAGAAAAAGCCTGAGAATTTTCAAGATTTGTTCAGAGATTGTTTGGTCTGGTTGAAGTTAAGATGTCATTTTCTGACCTAAAACTTAAGCCATCACTTGAACGGATCTGTTTTAAATTTTTGAATAGGTATATTGAAAGTTTTGGTAACCAGGTTGAAACAAATCTGAAAAAATAAATCATATAATTCTTTCCAGCATTGAATTGCATGTGGTGTATCGTGTAACGTCGTGTTAAACGTTTTAAAACACAAGTAGATTAAAGGTAAGATAAACCATGTCTATTTAATATTAATAGTAATCAACTATTCTCCCTTAAATTGATCGTCACGCAGTTTAGATAATAATCCTTCGGAGCTGACAGTTAATTTGGAGAATCAGTCACGTGTTTAATCAGGATGTGATTTAAACCGATTACCGATGTAGGCTAATCAAAATAGCGTCTCTACTTCCTACTAGCTACTCAGAAGTACAAGTTAATATTAGATTTTACATGTACCGTTACTTAATTCGATTTTGTGATTTTCTAACTCTAATATTACCTACATCGACATTATATTTTTGCTTACCTACATGATGCTAATGTCTTTGAAGAGGAAACTTCTTTTCCGGTTTTGTGCACTTTTTGGGATGGGTAAAAAATGTTAAACTCGTATCAGGACACGTGACCTGATCGAAAATTCGTAAGATGGAGAGAGAGTAAACCGAAGGAAGTAATATCACTCTCTCTTTCTACCGCGCAGCGAAAATGTGCATACTTCTGCTGTTTTGTTCAATCAGCGCAGGGCGCCTGCGCGAGTGTCACTGTACTGTGCTGTATCACTGTACCAGCCTTTTTTTATAGTCCACTGCAGGACGTAGGCCTACCCACGAAGGGTGATCGGGCCATATCCACCAAGCTGGCCCAGTGCGTGTTGGTGGATTCACATACGCCATCGAATTTCTCCTACGGACGTATGCAGGTTACCTCACGATGTTTTCCTTCACCGAAAAGTCAGTACTGTGAAATTCCGTACATAAATTCCAAAGAACTCATTGGTACGGGACCGGGGATTTAAACCCACGACCTCAGGATTGTAAGGCGGGTGTCACTACCTCTTGACCATCATGGCTGCGCAAGTGTGCGTGTGTAATATTGTATTTTACCACATAAATGATAGCACTTTATATGTTCAAGTTTTCACGTCTGTCAGTACTCCCGGAGTGCAACCCGTTTGTTTTTTGCCTGATGTAAAGTGGTGTGGTAATCCTTCAAATGGTCATGGTTAGCCTTCGAATGAGTAACAGTAGGTTGCAATTACAACTGAGAGCTACAGTGGCTCGGATGAAAGGGTAAATAGAATGCAATTTTTTAAACCGTTTAGTAATTTCTGAAACATTTAGACTGTGATTAAAGATCTCCACCTAACACTTACCTACAACCAGGCTATTTGAATTTACACGAACTTATCGATATCTGTTTCAAATAGCGCAGCAGTCGAAATATTAATTATTTATTTGGTGTATACAGGGATATTTCTAATCAATTAGCATCCTTTTAGGGGCTTATTCTGTACATTAAAATTAACAACTTTTGTTCTGCGACTTTTGTACAAACTAAAAAATTTGGTGTTCCATAGAAAAATATTGTTCGCCCGCGACCAAATGTATGGAACAGTTTATTTTTTTTTTGAGTTTCGACAAAAAGTCGTAGAACAAAAGTTGTTAGATTAGAAGTACAGAATAATCTCCTAAAAGGATGCTAATCAACTAGAAATAACCCTGTATTCATAGTTATTAATGAAGCTGTTATTAATATGACATGTTAATAATAAATAAAATAGCCGGCCTATTATTATATTAAGTCTAATTTTAAAGGCGCCTTTGTAAATTTAATAGCAACGTAAAATAGTGTTCTTACCATAAAATGCATACAGTGAAAAACAAACAGGGCTATTTTAAATTGCTATTATAATCAATGAAATGATTTTTATCGTGCTTCACACATTAGGTGTACCTATAGAATGCGCCATTTCTCGTTAATGGTAAAAAGTTCTAATAATTTCACATTAAGTGACTAACCGGTTTAAAGCAGCTCTCACAGATGGCGCTTCCAACAATGTAGCAGTTGGTAAAAAATGATAAAACACTTTCACTTATTGTACGCTTTCGAAGACAGCGTTTCTAGCTTAATTGGACAAAGCATCTGGGCCGGAATCCCAGAAAGATGCAGGTTTAAATCCTGCGAACGCGTCAAGTTTTAAAACGTTTATCACAAAAAGAAAGTTGCTATTATAATTGCGATGGCGCCTCTAAATTTGGGCTTATATAGTAGTCCAATTTTAAATAAATACTAACCTAATATATATTATTATTATAAGTCTCTAGTAGGAAGTAAAATGCGACTCGTTTGTTACATTAAAACAGATAACATAATTAATTAATGGATAGGTATCGAAGTTTGGAGCTAAAATAAATAAACCAAATTGACCGACGTCTTTTCTACGAGTTGGCAAAATTTTCTTTCTATATTTACGGTTGTTAGATTGGATGTCACTTCAGGACACAGATTTTCCATAAATAAAACAAAAAAGTATGTAGATACTAATCCGTAAGCAATTTTTCTATTGGAGAGCATTTCTTTCAAAAAGGTAGGTTTGTTTTTTTTATTTTTTTCAGAACTTATTTTATTTTTCCCAGTTTCTCTGTTAGTACAAGTTAGTAAACATTTCGTGTCTTAAAAGCTTTGTTTCCTAAAAGCAAGTTAAACTGCAAACTTCAAAGATTTAATTGGCCGTCTAAAATATGAATAACTCCTGCCCCTAATGGTAATCTTTAAGATTTTGACAAAGTTTCCGTTGCTAGCAATTTCTATGCTAAGGAGTTATGGAAGTTCTCAAAAGTTTAAACATTTTTGTTTTTAATTACAGTTAGCATTTATTTACTCACATGGATTAAAACAATTGATATTATTTTATTATGATTTTGTGCATATCTGGTAGTTTTGAAAACAGATCGTTAAATATATTTTACACTAGGTACTAATAGGTGATATTTTTTTATATGGTAATACAACGTTTGCCATAGTTAATGATATGTAAATTAATAAGTTTTCTTAATAAAAATCTTGTGCTATAGTTTCGTCTGGAAATCTCACAGACAGAAATAATTCAAATTAAATTAATTAATTCTTGCTTGTTTTAAGCTAATTGCCCTAAGACACTGATCATAATAATAAGGTAAGTAATTAATTAATACCGATGTAAGTATTTTAAGTTATATAAGCATTACTTGGAAGAATACATAACTATATACCTCTCTCAAAGTACATACATTACATAGGGAATAGTATCCGAAGTTTAAGCAAGTAACTTCTGCCTATAATAATTTTATAATTTTTCGAATTTTCAGTTGATCAATCCAGTTAATTTGAAATATTCCAGTCTGTCCCCCATCAGCAGCAAGTTTATTTAGAACCAAACCTATGGAAAACATAAAAAAGCGACGAGAAAAAAATACGAAAAAAACTGCGGTGACAAAATTTGTTGTCTTTCATCAACATAAATTATTAGCCTGGGAGGTAAGCGCAAAAAATGCAACTACTTTCTAAATGTTTTTTTTGGTATTAGGTTGTCATGGTGGTGTACAACAAAACTCTGGAGTCAGTCGGTGATGGAGTCGATTGGTGGGGATAACCGTTTGAAGTTTCAAAAATTTATTTGGGTACCTTGCAACTACTTCTAAAAGCTGAAAATTGGTGTGCTACACCCAGTGTAGCTATTCAATATTAATTCATCATCATCATGGTATTAACCGTCAGACTTCACTTTCGATTTCCAATATGACCGTATTGTTTGCCCTAAGTAATTCTCATATTAATAGTAGGAAGGTATTTGCAGTTAGTTTCATTAGTTTCCTCTACCATAGAATTTTAACCAACAATCGAACGAAGACAATTAATGGCCTGAATGGCGCGTGCCAATGCGCTAAGGTATGTCGCTATTAGAGAACTTTGCCGTGAGGGCATTTTGTAAGATTTTCATCTATTTCTGTTTCTATCTGAAGTCTGCGTTGATATTTTCTAGTTGTTATGGCTCAAAATCTATTTCTATCTAAATAATAATAGTTCTTCGAACAGTAGACCTCGCATTTGTTTAATGTTTAGTAAAGTTTTTTTGTGTTTATGATTGTGTCTATCAGTTTTGTTTAGTTTTTGTGTTGTTTTGTGTTTTGACATCAATTTTTTTTTCTTTTTATTTTCTGACATTTAATTTTGTTTCTACGAACTGTAATTGATTATTTTAATTATACTTTGTCATTTTTATTACTATTGATCTGATTTAATTATTTTTGTTATTTTATTCTTCGAATTATTTAATGTGTTTGAAATCGTAAAATTTAATTGTAGTAGTAATAGCTAGCTTGTCGCATGCCTTGGCGTACGCTGTAAGTGCGGCAAGCAATGGATTAAAAAATAACAAAAAATATCCTAATATCGCGGTCTAAACCGATTTGATTCATACTCGTAAATTTTGTTAGGATTTATAAGTATATTAAATAATCTTGTCAAATACTATCGCAATAAGCTGATAAATAGCGGTTCAGGAAAGTTTCCCTCTTTTTTAGATAAATACCACACAAACATATTTAAATATATTTTTATTGTCAAAATCACAGTACCATTTTGATTTATTTGAGTGTAGTTTTCAGTAGCGTAACCATGGATATCATAATTATGTACCTAGTCGTAATACGCTCGCAAAGCGATACGAACCGCTCATCGGTTATGTACCCCGCAGTGAGAAAATTTAATAAAGCATCGAAAAAATAAGTACAACTCAAATTAAAATAACTAATACTAAAAGAATAAAAAATACTTATTCATATTATGAAAAGAGAATTACTCTAATAAGATGATTTTTTTTTCAATCTGCAAAAGAAAATGGTTCTTCATTGTTTCAAAATGTGAAATTAACTTCAAAGCCCGTAAAAACAGAGTTACTGTAAACGAAGCACGTAATAAGCTAGAAACGTGGAGAAACAGAAAGTTGATTTGAATTACCTTTTTTAAATTGCCTCGTACCTACTAAGAGCTCCCAGGCAAATATACTTACAGTAAATAACATTATTTTTCGCAAAAAATGGCATGACCGTGTACAGAATTCGCGAATATTTTGCACGGATCGATGTAGCATTTTTTTTAAATTATCAAAAATGGCTCAGTCGATTGCGATAAAATTTAAATGGGACCAATTCCGAATTCTCTTTCCAATAAAAAAATAATTATCAAAATCGAACCACTTTGTAAAAATTTATGCGTGGTTATACATCTTATGGTGGTTATATATATATATATATTTTTTTTACGCGTATACGCGTCGAATGGAGTACCTCCTCCGATTCGTCGGTCAAACATATTGTCATCTTTTTACAAATATTGCGTAAGTAGCCTTTGCCTTTGACATTTGGATTTTTGTAACATCCCACAGAAAACTTTTCTTTTTCCAGGATTATTGACCGACAAACCACCGGAGGAGGTATACAATTCGACGCATACATACGAATAACATGCATAACTTTTTTTGTAGTAGTCCGAATTCGATAATTTTTTTTTTTTGGAAAGAGTATAGGGGAGGCCGGGGTTCGAAGTTCCGATTTTGTAGTAGGAAGCAATATGAACGTAATAAATAGATTTATAATCAATGATTCCTATATATAATGGCGGAGTAACAATATCACAAAAAAGTCGTGTAAATGAAAGTCTTAGTTCAATTTTGCAGATAGCAATTTAAAAATTTGATATTAGTAATCTTTAATGCTACTATTGTATTAGCGTGCGATCTTATTGAACAAAAAATACAGGTATTTGTTTCTTATATGAGTAACAATTTTACTGTTCTTTTTGACCGACGAACCACCGGAGGAGGTATACATATATATTTTTTTATGTATAACCACGCATAACTTTTTTTGTAGTGGTCCGATTTCAATAATTATTTTTTTATTGGAAAGAATATACTTCGAAATTAGTTCCATTTAAATTTTATCGAAATCGGCTTATCCATTTTTGATTAATCAACAATAATGTGAAAAATGCTACATCGATCCGTGCATAATATTCGCGTTCTAGCGCCCTGGTTTCGCACAAGTGTTTTATACATTTAAACATTTCTCTTGAATTACTCTATCTATTAAAACAAACTGCATGAAAATCCGTAGCGTAGTTTTAAAGATATAAGCATACATGCGGACAGACAGTGGAAAGCGACTTTGTTTTATACTATGTAATGATTCTGTACTCGGGTGAAGTCGGTCATGCTATTTTTTGCCAAAAATAATGATAAGTAGCATATATGCCCCTCTATAACCTTTGAACTATACTTATTCATGCCAAAAAAAAAGTCAACCGTTGCTTTGTTACTGTGTGAATGAATAACAAACCAACAAACCCACTTTCGGATTTACAATAAGTAAAGTAGTAGTTAGTAAGGATTAAAAAAATGCGTTCCTAGCTATATTCTTTAGCGATAGGATAAGCTACTTTATAAGTACACCTTTACATTATTTTAATTACATATTAGCTGTA
The DNA here is from genome assembly GCA_949316475.1 of Hypomecis punctinalis. Taxonomy (NCBI): domain Eukaryota; kingdom Metazoa; phylum Arthropoda; class Insecta; order Lepidoptera; family Geometridae; genus Hypomecis; species Hypomecis punctinalis. The sequence goes on along the minus strand of OX438800.1, from coordinate 15,866,787 downwards.
AGACTCCCACGACTTGGATAAACTTCCATATACAGGCATACATTTTCACATTATGTAGATACTGTGGGATACAGTCCCTACAACAGCCAGTCTAATTAAATTACACAAAAGCTCTTGTTAGAATACAACTGAGCAATTAGGATTAAAATTCACCACCACCTTATGAGACTAAGACGGGAGGTTGTGCTATTAAATAAAACACAATGAAAAATAAGCAATGTAAGCTATTTTAATAGAACAGAGTTTTTGCCTTCTATGAGTAATTGTTTTCTCTTGGACTACAGAATATCTGTTGTTTTACGAGCAAGTAAGTATTTTTTTGTCTTTATGTTTGTCTTTACGTGGTTCTATTTTACAAACCCAGCAATATTAAAACAAAAAAAAAAAAATGGCACGTCGATGTACAAACCCAAATCAAAAAGAATCACAACTGATTTTTTGGTAAAAAAATCAACGTCGCATCAACGGCTTTGTACGGCTGATTCTAAAGCTCAAATACATTTTTCTACTCCACCTACACAGACACGGTGGATTTCCGCCCTCTTCTCGCGGCTGCTTGGCATGGCACATGGCGTTACGATACATCAAGCGTGTGTTTGCTTCTGTAACCGCGCCCACTCAGGGATATACTACTAATTGTTTTATCTCTTGGGCGACAGTTCATTTTTATACAGTTGCATAGTTCCAGCGCATTCTGTCTCAATCAATCTAGCAGGCTATTATAATGTTACATCCTACAGAGATACCAGAGGGACAATGTGGTCGATCCAGCAAATCTGAAAGAGATGCATAAATTTAATATGTCGTACGTTAGAAAGAGATTTGAAAAATAATTCGATTTGGTCTAGATTGCCGGATTTTTCTGTACGCCACGATTTTTGTAAAATTTCAATACAAAAATTTGAGTGACAACCTCAGGGCGAAATTTCCCAAAGATTTTTGAGTTGCTTCAATTGACAACAGTGTTATCCATCTGTTAATTGATATCTCTGTTATTAATATCACTGAGCTATTTCAAAAAGAGAGATAGCGCTGTTGTCGCTTCAGGCAATTCTCAACCACAAGAATATGGACAATCACTATCACTAGTTGTCAACTGTTAAAATATATGTCAAGAAGGTGAATTTGACAAGAATTTGAGCACGGCAACTAGCCTGAAAACTGAACCGAGGTATTTTTCATGTCTAACGGATGTCATATTAAATCAATGCATCTCTACTGCGATATATTATTCGACTGTAATTTCTATCTTCCGTCCGAATTACGCCGCCGGTAGAGTTAATTACCAACTAACAACAACCAATAGCTACAAAGAACTGCTCGCTTTTGGGACTATACCTATGCGGTCTGTACAATTGTATCTTTACCAAGATCGAAATAATTTCTACTTATTGATATAGCTTAATACCACTGGAATGAAAATATTGGTGTCGCCTATCTCTTAAAATAACTAAATACCTGGTTCTTATAATATCATGAGCGCCACATGTGCCACGATGACGCCAATCTATTGGAAAAACGTTGTTGTTCTTGTGACGTTACGGGCTTTCCCCACCTTCACCTTGGTATAGGTGGGGAAAGCTAAGAAAGCTCACCTATTCCAAATTATGCAATGATGAATTCCAAGCAATGCATCTGCAAGTCATCCTAATATGCACAATAGGCATGATAACTAAAAAATATAATTAATCCGTCAGATAGATTATTAAATAACACGAAGCACGTATTTTAGAAAAATTGATGAAGATATAGCCCGTTAGGTTCCGCGTGACGTCACGAGCGTCATACAATTGTATAGACTTTCGTGAGAGACGTGACGTTATAACCCCCACTCCCGAATTTTGACAAGGTTTATCTTTGCCATTTGTTGTTTTATTGATAAAATAAAAAATGACGTGTCCAATATTTTTTTATAATCTAGTTCACGGACTAATTACAATAATGATTTTTCTTACCCAGTTATCATGCCTATTCACTACGATCGATATCGAGATATTTCGACTCAGTCTACCTCTATATTGTTAGCTTAATACTGCCCCAGATGTTCACCGGATTTAAGATTAGCCGGAACCGATATACTGTTCCGCGCGGTTCCATCGCATCGTTTTAAATGTCGTTGGCTATTATTTTCGTCGTATACGAAAATATCCACTCGCCGAGCCCTTGACTTAGCCCGCGATCCGCGGATGTTTTTTTGAGGAAGGTCTTGGCATTGACGACTGAATTATTATGTTCTTTGATGCAGATAAACGCAAAATGATTTACCGTGAGAATTCTCATAAAAAGGATATAAATTATAAGGATTAACAGTTCATTTTAATGATAGATAATCCAATAAGAACAGCTGCGTAGTTGATTAAAATTATTGCTACAAAACTAGCCTAAGACAATGTAATCTACTGGATTTTGTTTGGAACTAAGTACGTGATTTTGCAATGTCTGCTGTAATTTCTGAATAAATATTGTTTTCTGCAATACCTATTTCTACATGTAGCCTATAGGTCTTTGGTTGTTAAAATGTACAATTTTCCTCACGAAGATTTCCTTCACAGATTATTCAAGAAGTTAAATCTGTGATTTAAAAGCTTACTCAATTTAAAAATTCTATGAAAAATTGTGTAGAGATTTCCCTGAAGATCATAACACAGCAATTTCAAGCTCACATCGACACTTTAGTTCGTAGTAGAGGTTTAATGCCAGCCGACATGAAGCAATACCAATGTAATTACGGAGTAATCCCTGCAGTGCAAGGGTAAGCCACTTACATATTAATTCTATTTCAAATGAAATACCGAGACGTATGTACTTACATATGTACGTAACAAAATGCCTGTTCAGGAGTATTTCAATTTATATTTAACTAATTTTAAACCTGCGACGCATTAAAGGGTATGGGTATTAGTAAGCATAAATTAGAAAGTTTGGTTGCGTGTTGGTATCAATAGCTTCCAGCAAAATATTAGACCCTAAAAGTTTTCCTGTGGATAATGGAAGCTTCCAAATGAAGGCACCAATTTTGATTAAATTATATCTTGTTTGATTATTCGCAAAATTTGATACAGTTTGATACAGCAAAACAAGTTGAAGAAGAACGTTACGGAGGGCTCACTATAATAAGCACATGCAAGTTATTTTAAATTAACATATTATAACGTTTATTTTGCCCAATAATTTGTTACATGGTTTGGAGTTAGTGAATGTTGATGTTGCTTAAAGTAGCGTTAGTACGTACTTATATTAAATTTATAGACTTCCAGAGTGGAACCCTAAATCTCACACTAGTGTTCTGTGTTGTGAGATTTAGTCTCTTCCTTTTTTAAATAAGACATCTCATAATTATTAGCTAATGTAATAAAAAGAGTGACGTAACTACGAGCACAAGTAATTTTCATTTTTCGATTGCGTAATGTGTTTGATTGAATGTGTGCGTAGTGTAGGGTGCATGTTAGTGCATGTGGTGTGTCTGTACAGTGAGGGCTATGTTTGATTTTATACTTTGTATGTGGCAGCTGACAATATGTTTATTATGTTTTATTTTGATAGATAAAGATAAAGACATACGATGCCATTAACGGTTTATTTAATACACAATACCAATAGCAAATTTGCTGGCTAGAAATTCCACGTAGGTACACTAATTAGATGGTCAGACAATCTACTAAGTAAGTAAAGCGTGAATAATACCTGTGTTATATTTTAGTTAAACTCTGTAAACACCACGTTAGTCTCCATGTGATAAAATCTCACATATATTACCTATGTAAACAAAAGACAAAAAATATTCTGACTCCATTTTTTTTTTGAAAATATGACATGACCGAGTTCAGCCGTGTACAGAATTCGCGAATATTGCGCGATGTAGCATTTTTCACATTATTGTTGATTTATCAAAAATGGCTCAGCTGATTTCGATAAAATTTAAATTGGACCAACTTCAACATATATTATTTTTACTAAAAAAGATTAATCGAAATCGAAGTACTATGTAAAAAGTTATGCGTAGTTATACATAAAAAAATATATATGCGTCGAATTGAGTACCTCCCCCGTTTCGTTGGTCAAAAATAGGTTCATTGGACTAAATAAGAGCATAAGTGTCGGCTCCCATTAGGATATGGAACAAGGTATTGCGGGCGCGCCTCATTTCCCGGGAGGCCTCGCTTTCCGGACGAGCGTCGAACACTCGATTGCATTTGTAATGTACTTTCTGATTTGCTGATGAGCTGATGTCTGGGATTCTGAGTTGTATGTTGTAATTGGAATATATCGTGGAACTTTTCTCTATTGTACTGTAAATTGGTTTTTAGGGATCCGCAACAAAAGGGTAAAAATTGGACCTTATTACTAAGACTCCACTGTCCGTCCGTTTGTCTGTCTGTCTATCACCAGGCTGTATCTCATGAACATAGCTCGAAGGCTGAAATTTTCACAGATGGCGTATTTCTGTTTTTGCTATTACAACAAATACTAAAACAGAAATACATAAATATTTAAGAGGGGCTCCCATACAACAAAGCTGAATTTTTAGCCGTTATTAGCTCGATATTAATAACGGTGACAGAAACATGCTTGAATTCACAGATTATGAAGTTGAATATTGTCTTCGAAAACATTTTTTTTTCTGTTTTTAGTGTTTTTTGTTATAGCGGCAACAGAAATACATCATTTGTGAAAATTCTAGCTATCACTGTTCAAGAGATACAGCCTGGTAACATACAGACAGACGGTAAGCGGAGTCTTAGTAGGTAATAGGTTCCCATTTTACCCTTTGGGTACGAAACCTCAAAAATATCTTAATTACTATTCATTCGCGACTAAAAGATAAACTATTTTGCTGCAGTGGATATACCTAATCGCCATGTCGTTTCAATATCAAGTGGATATAACGAGTTTCAGATTTCGGAACTAAACTTTGCTCGTGTTTCAGTAATCCTGTTGTATCTGACTATGCTGACAAGAAAGTTTATGTCATGACAAAGATTTGATATGATGGATTAATTTTCATCGAAGTGATTAAAGAGAATTCGTAAGCATTTAAAGCTTAATCGACTTAATTTAGTTTAAGGGTATTCGCTGTTCACAGAGGGACGTAGGTTTTATTATCGATGAATATTTTACTAATAGGATGTAGTATACACCCAGTGATCGAATAGGTTTACTTAGGTTGCTTGTAGCTAACTACCATGAATAAACGAAGACAAACAAATTTTTAAGCACGCTTAATAATGACTTATTTCTTCGTATAAAAAGTTATTTTGTGATTTCATTTTCACGGAATATATTTTTTAGACTACTAGCTGCCCGGCCACGCGTTGCTGTGGCTAAATAAATTAAAATTGCGACTATAATTTGAGATTTAAACTATCCTATCTCTCAAGTTGGATCGAACTGCACATGGTGTGCGAATTTTATTATAATCGGTTAAGTGGTTTAGGAGTCCATTGAGGACAAACATTGTGACACGAGATTTATATATATTAAAGATTAATCCTCAGGTATAGGCGTAATAAAAACAATTAGACGAGTCGAGTCACTAGCACTGTTGTGATGTCAGTGTATTTTGCCCAGAAAGTCCCTATTATATTTTTTATAGAACCATCATCATTATTTAGGCCATATAACATGGACTGCCTCGGTGGGCCAGTGGTTAGTGACCCTGACGCCTGTGTCTAAGAGAGCTGGGTTCGATTCTCACCCTAGGCAAGCATTTTAAAGACAAACATATAGGAAAGTGTTTAATCTGTGTTTAGATGTCATAATCTATATAAGTATGTATTTCAAAAATAAAGTATATATCAGTCTCTGGCAACCATCTCACTATTTTTGCTTAGTTTGGGATCAGATATCCTTTAGATGTTTTCCATTAGATGTCCTTCAATATTTATTTTTAATAGACTATCCACTATACGGGTGTTTCTTTAGACAACGGGCGTATTCTAGGATATCATTGTAAAAGTTGTCATTCATAAAATGGTGCGTCGACTTTTAACAAAACGTTCATACATACCTATATGAACAGCTGGATTTTCGCGATTTCGAAAGTTGTCATAGTAAAAAGTTGATTAAAATTAAGATTCCTAGACTTGTACTACTAGAGTACGACTACTAGAGATTCGTATTACTAGAGTGTCTCTAACTGGCACCATGCTGAGATGGGATCGGCTGGTGACGAAAATAAAACATTAGGTAGTTTAGTTCCAATCTTTGTTGTTGTATTTCCTGTGTTTGGTTTTCGTCAATAAAATATTGTCTATTGTTTATTTACTGCCGTTATATAGAGATAGGTACATTCTGTACATTCCTAATTTATCGAATGAATTCGAACCATTTCAAAAAAAAGCCAAGATTGAAAGTAAAATGAAAGTGGGCTCTTTCACTTTCCTAATAGCTATTTTCATTAAGTGGCTGGCAAAGAGACGGTTCACCTGATGGTCACCGGCGTCTGTACACGAGGCAATATTGCGTAGCCTTTCTTCGAAAACTATTCACCTTTCGTTTGAAGTGGCACAGATTGCGTCTTGGAGGAAAACCGAAATTTTAAAGAACTCTACTTACTAAACGTGAAAAATTCAGCTGTTCCATAAATTTTGTCGTAAAACAATGTTTTTTACGGAACAGTTGCTTTTTCTCGATTTCAACGCTTGTCCTATAATAGCAGTTGGTTATAATGATAAAGAGAATGTACCTAGTTCCAAGCAGCTTTTTTATACCTAAATTGGTAAAGTTTCTGCTCTAACCAGCGCATGTTGTATTATCTCCACGCGTTCTGTGGTATGTGGATAATATAATTGCTTTTTGACCGATGAACCACCGCGGAGGAGGTACTCAATTCGACGCGTATATTTTTTTTACCACTCATAACTTTTCTCGTAGTAGTCCGATTTCAATAGTTATTTTTTTATTCGAAAGAATATACTAAATATTTTAAATTAGTCCCATTTAAATTTTATCGTAATTGGCTGAGCCATTTTTGATACATCAACAATAAAGTGAAAAATGCTACATCGATCCGTGCGAAATATTCGCGAATTCTGTACACGGGTGAAGTCGGACATGCTAAAAAGCAATTATTATGTAATAGTATCTATATATATATATTGTAATTTGTTGCTAAAAATACCTTAGTACTTAATGGTCTACATGGCATAAAACAAAGTAACCTACGTTGACTGAGTAAATATATATTACTTAAGTAGATACTGTGGATTAAAATGTCTAAATGTTATCTTAAAGGTATTTTAGAGTATTGTGATGTTATAGATCCCAACAAAGTAAAAGATATTCACTCGCTAGCCTGGCAGAAAAATGTGTTCATCCAGTTGAACGAGAACTTCTAGCTGTGCTCAAACGTATTCATGTTTATTGAATATATTCAGTTAATCGAAGTGAATATAATATTTCCCTTTGATTAAGGTACTACAGTATATTTGAACAAGTTCTTTGATAGTCTCCTGAAAAGATAATAATTTATCTGGTTTTCTTTTGCGATCAACCAACGGATAAGAGCTGCAGTAAATACAGCTTATTTTTGAAAAGCGATGTCTTGTAATTTAATAAATTGATATTTGATACTGACTAGATTACAAATATCTTTTTAGGTGTACTGAGTATTGAATATTTGACACTAAAAAGTCAAAGATACTGAGTATTGTTTATTCCTATTTCATTGGTTTATACTGACTTCTTAGTAATGTTTTGACACTGCTGCACTATCGCCAACGTCAGAATGGAAACAGAAAAAATGGCAAGTTGATGATCGCCAAGCAATTGAATAATTAGTAAATAATGTCTTTGACTTTTCATGCAATTAGCTAAATATATAATGTATTCATCATCATCATCGACCTCTGCTGGGCATAGGCCCCTCTTTGTATACCATTAACATCTATCCCAAATCCATCCATTTGATGTCAAAGACATGATTTGATTTCGGTCCATCTTATACTATAAAATATTTATGATCTGTCCTTATTACCCTCAAATTCGACCTCCTAATTTTAATAAGAGTTAAGACCAATTCTGCTTGCGGTCGGCTGGTGTTACTAAAATAGGATCAACAGATTTAGTCTGATTGTTCAGTCAGACTTCTTAATCCGTTTGCGTGAGGCTTCCCTCCGCCGGTAGGTAAGTATAATCAGTTATTTTACCAAATATTAAAATACAGCTTCTAAATATCTAAATATTTTCTACACAAAGTAAAACAGGAATAACGACAATTTGTAAGAACAACGCTACAATACAAGTATTAGTTCAGTTCTCACGAATTTTTATCGTTTCTTTTTTTAACGCGAATACGTCTGCGCTAGACCACCAACTTGCCTTATGGTACTTATTTAGAAGTTCAGTAAAATAGTCGGATAATTACATATTTCTCCAATAACATAGGCATAGGAACAGGAACATAATGATACTGAGAGGGACGACTGAAGGTAAGGGCAGCTTGGTACATTATACAGTCAAGCGAATGTGCGCTAGGGATATTAATTTGAACCAAACAGATGTATTAACGTGACAACGTCTAGTAAAATGCGGTCACATTAACTAAACGCTTGACCATGTGGCGTTATTTTGACGCTCAAGTACGGTGTGCAAAAAAAACCGGCCAAGTACGAGTCAGACTCTCGCACGAAAGGTTCCGAACCATCATCTATAAAAGATAAGTTTCTACCTGTTTATTAAGATCGAGTAAAAATTGCTTAAAAATTATTGCGATGCGTCGAGTTAATGTGACCGCGTTATATATCGATTAACGCTGGCTGTACTCACGAAAAAGGATTACTCACTGTCCCGTTACGCTCATTGTCCCATTACGCTCATTGTTCCGTTACGCTCACTGTCCCGTTACGCTCACTACACGAGCGAGTGAAAGGCACGATCGGCTTAAAAGTTCGGTGCAATCATTTTGCCAATGTTTTTTATGATGTCACGTTAAACTATTGTGCGTAAACCGACTTTACAGACAGCCAATTTTTTTATTCCGAATCGATGGTGCCTTGCACTGCGCTGGGCTAGCATGGTACTTATGGTCCAATTGTTATTCAAGGGTAGGCTTTAAGAAGTCGATACAGTAAGAACTAAACTGTTATGAGCATGTCTAGCATCACTCATAAAGTAAGTGATTTACTCTCGTCACTAAATTGCAAATGATTTATGTCAGCAAACCAGAAATCAAAAATCTCCAAAACAAATTTAGCACCAGCGAGCTCCCCGAGTATGGGCTTAACTTTTACATAATTGCTTTTTAATTGCTTTTTAGCTCTAACCTCTTCCTAATTAGTGTTTATTTTTAAAACCATATTTAAATTACGTCCTTCAAAGGAAAAGGCTAAAAGAGGTTTTTTGATAACATTTTTCAACAATATTTTTTTCTTTTCAACGTGTAGGGTTACATTTAATAAACATTGTGGGATATACCTAGGTATATATTTTTTAATGAGATCAAAGTGTATTTTTTTTATTTTGTGTAACATAGCAACTACGGTTGATTTTGTACGAATATTTTTTTCCCATTTTAGCTAATTACTTGAAGTAGGGAAGGCAACTTTGCATTTTGCTTATCCGTATTTTTCAAATACATTGAATATCGAGCAAGTATCTATGCTATAGAGTCACAATCGTGCAAAAAAGTATCTGAACCAAAACCTTGCCCAAGCTACGTAGAGTGGGCAGAGTTTTGTTAGTCGCAAGGTTATTGCAAGCCGACTACAATGCCGCGCGATGCCAAACTTCGACTTACAAGCACTAATTAATTAACATGAAGTCGAGATTCGAGAAAATGGGTCATTGTGTATTATTTAATGTATTTGTCTAAGTAGGATATAAGACGGCGCTCGGACATTTTTTTACTACTTTAACTTAGAGACTGTGACTCTGTAGATATTTGCTCTAAGATTTAAACGTAATCAAATACTTGCGTAAAATTTACGTACTGCGAAGTCTGATATGAAACCTAATCGATCTGGAAAAATGGAGCTTCATATCTGTATTACTCTACGTTTAAGTTATTACTATGATTGTTTTGTTATGGTACAAAGCTTTAGTTTAAAAATAAAAGGGAATGTTATAATAGCGGCATAATAAATACACGTAAAACAGTTTTGTCCAAAGTCATTTTGGGAAGTCTTAGGGCTAACATTCCTAAGTTGACGTCCTACGGCTGATAATGGTGAAAGTCTGAAATTGCCCATAATTTATAATTCATGCATACTTAATACCTCCGAATTTAGTTATTTATCTTCCTGAACCATATCTGATAACTGTTTTATGGCAAAGTTAAACCCTTGTGTTATATTCGATAGTGTATAATAACGCAGCCCCTAAATAAATATATTTAGAGGCAATAACGCACTGAAAATTGCCAATATACGAGAGTGTTACGAACTCTCACATGGTTTGCTCTTTTTATGCCAGTATAAAACGTAAGCGTATATGCAATTTTATTGAGGCCATTAACGGTGACTTTATGTGAGTGAGTGGGTCCCGTTCCGATTAATTTGATTTTCTAGCATTCTAATATTTCAATATTATTAGGGGTATCTAGGGGTGTTACCCTTACAAACGTGGTTTCGAATCCTGTAAGTACCGTATCAATTAATATTTAGGAATTTCAATACAGTACAGTACTGCCACTGGATTTTGAAAAGTTTTTAGCTATTGATCACCTGCCAGATTAAGTATACCATTTTTGTTCTCTATTTTATTGTATTTTAATTAGTGTTTTAGATACACAAATTTTAAAAATTAATGGTAAAATTTTTGAAATATCTAAAATATGTACTACAATACAATACAACAACACTTTATTGACACCAACAAATAAGATAACATAACAAAATAAAAAAAAGCAACAAAAGGTGGTCTTATCGCTAAAAAGCGATTTCTTCCAGACAACCTCTCTTGGACGCTAGGAAACGTAAAGACGACACGGACGGTCAAAACGTAAAGAAAAAAAAATGAATGAAAGATAGTTACGACGAATATCCAATAAAATAAACTACATAATAATAACCATACATAAATATTTCTAATAATACATACAGTAAAAATAAACACACTTAGATACATAAATATATTACACATAAATTAATAACGCAGAATGGTATTAGGTGTACAGAGTATAAGGTATTAGGTATTATATGCTTACACTGTACTAAACCGTAAGGGGGTGATCAAGACCATCATCACAAATAACTTTTACTGTGGGGCCAACCCGGAATTCGAGGAAAATCAGCTGTTCCATACAAAATTGCAAGTCGTAATTGACAGAATATATGGAATAGCTGATTTATTTTCTTTGGACTTGGTCCCTTAGTCAAAGTTGTTCATAATGCTGGTCTGAATGACCTCCTCTCAGCTAAGTATACCAGTTCTAGATAAACCTATTTATAACTTTGACGACCTTTAGATACAAAGGCTTGTGGCGGTCGTATCTTTACATCTATCGGGCTATAGTAGATCTTCTTTGTACCGAATATAACTTGCAGATTGAATGTGCCTCCCAATATTGAGGGCTTGATATTTCTATAAGCTTTGCAAATCCAAGACCTGCTTGATAATAATAAGTGGTATATCTGAATGGTATTTGTATTTTTACATTGAATATTGGATTGAAAAATAGTAATTTAACTAGTAAATAGGCTCAGGGAGATGGATGGATAGATGGATGGATTTCTTCTTTCTTAAGAACCGTTTGTTTTTTCGTCAGTTTTGTCATGAGAGAGAGATTGGATGTATTACAGCTTTCCTTTATAACAGGCAATTTTGGCAATTACAATGATATTCTAGAGTATGTAAAAAGTTTGACTAAACAAGGTCACTCTGTAGGGCTTACAGACTTTTGTAGTTTTTGCAGTTGAATAAGAACAAACTCAAAAAATATCATTTTGCGTAGCGTATAAAAACACTGTTTAAACATTCCCGGTTTTAGCTATGAGATTTAACCTCTATGCGTTGTTTTTTCGCGATGATTTTCATTTTTCTGTTCACTACATTCTGGCGTAGTGGCATTTAATATTTATAAATTTTAGTGCGAAAAATAAAAATCTTGTTTTATGTAAAGGATGTTCGAAATATAGATAAATAAAATGTAGAACAAAAACAAAATCGTATTATTTTCCAGTTGTGTCCCGAGGTATGGACAAAACCTTGTAATATTTTATACGTTATTTTAATGTAAAAAAAAAATGTCTTTCTGAAATGGTATTGAATAGAAAATGTGGCGAGCCGTGGTGACGGCAATTGGTGTATTTCCACAACCCTGTGACAGCCCAGGTTAGATAGAACGGCAAAATCTTAGAAATCAGAAAAAACGATAGGTCAATTATGTCAACCAAGCAATAGGCCGCAAAAGGTGCAAGCAAGGGGGTAGTCGTGAATGGTAGATGTGCACCTGTATCAGCCTTTTCAACAGTCCACTGCAGGACGTAGGCCTAGCCACGAAGGGTGATTAAGCTATATCCACCACGTTGGCCCAGTGCGGGTTGGTGGATTCACATAAGCCATCGATTTCTTCTACTGGCATATGCAGGTTGCCTCACGATGTTTTCCTTCACCGAAAAGCCAGTGGTGTGAAATTCCGTACATAAATTCCAAAGAACTCATTGGTACGGGACCGAGGATTTGAACCCACGACCTCACGATTGTAAGGCGGGAGTCACTACCTCTAGACCACCACGGCTTTTAGACCACCACGGTTTTGCAGATGTGCACAATGGGAGCGAATTCTCAGGAGATGTTTGTGACAAGCTGATGACTATTCAAATTCAATTAAGATTTATTTAATTATAATAACTACTATACATACATTAGTAGCTTACTGAGTCTCAGTAAATAACTGGTAGTAAGATTGGTAGTAACACTGGGAATAAACCTAATGTAACAATATAGAATGATATGAAATCATTTGCGACTATACTTTTATGAGCTTGGGATTTCTAAACTAAATTGACATTGATTATGATGTGAATTAACAAAGGTTTGCTCTTAAATGCGTTGCAAACTTTGTCCAATAAATATTATATACTCTTTCAGCCATTGCTCTCGGAAATACGTCTTACCCGAAGCGAATCGATTATGTTTGATCACGTTTTGTTGATCGTGTGAATAAAACCATTACTCTCCAATTTTATAATTGTTTATCTGGTTCATTGTTTTGGAAAAAAATGATTTTTACAGAGAACAAATCGCTGCGTTTTCACTACAACCTTGCTGCAAGCCTGCGATGTCCTGAAGACGTCCACCCAGTCACTAGGCGAATTGATAATTCCCGTCAAAAAGCGGACAATTAGCAGTAGTACTATGTACGGAATTGGTAAAGAGCGTTTAAAGAAATAGGCTTATGAAGATTCATTTAAACAGATGTTTAATGTTTGGAGAACTAGTGTATATTGGCATCACGAATATGTTATTTAAGTACTCAAAAATGTACTCAAATTATGTAAAAAGGCCTTGTACCAAACTTCCAGGGCAGCCACGCATGATATGACTAAATTGCGAGCTAACCTCGAAACAAATTTACTAATGTACTAAGCGTCAAGTAGTCGAGCAACATTGCGTTGATGCTTGCATTCAGATAACGCTACTAAATTATATCACATCATCATTCACTTTACACTATACGCATTTATCTATCAGAGGTGTAAATAATTTAATTTCCGTTCGTGCTCTATTTAACAAAGGTGAACATTAAGGTGATGAAAACACTGACATTGTAAAATGAGGATAGCAAGATTAGCAAGTTCTCCCATTTCTTCTCATTCAACCTGCTTCAGTGCATCAAGTTGAAAGTAAATGGCTACCACTGGAAAACCCCTCTCCCTTACTTTGCAATTTTAGCGTAGCAATTTTGGTGCATACAGTTTTCACTAAGTTCGAGGTGCGAGGCACCTAGGGCGCGAATCCGTGGATTGACCACTGAATCAATCGTCGCCTCTGTTACCAGTGTTGATTTATTACATGTACAATTGTACATAGCTCTTATAAGGAGTTCCAAATAGACAACGAGTTCTTTATAGAAAGGGCTCTTTGCGACATCGAATCAGAAGTAAAGCGATCCGTAGAAGAACCAAAGTTACCGACATAGCCCATAGAATCGTAGAGCTAAAATGGCAGTGAACAGGCTAATAGCAAGCTAAATTGACTGAAACTTTTATACCATAGCGCGTTCTGAAAAGCCTTTACCTTCATTTTAGTCCCCTGACGGCGAAGTCCTAAGAGCGGAAAAATATGCCCACATCGCGCGTGTTTATTACGAATGAGGGAATTCCCCAGGAGGTTTACTAATGAAAATTTATATGGCGGTCAGTGGGCTTTTTCTACGAGACCTTTGACCGTCTAACAGTAATGACCGTTTGTTAACCCTGTGATATATTGCTGTTGTTTGTAAAAGTCATGTGGAAGATAGAAAAATGTCTACTTCGTTACTATTTGCTGGAGGTAAATATTTCATGGCTTCGAAGAATGTTATGTAGGTGTACGGATGTCTGTGCTTAGCTAAAGCGTATCTACGTTTGGTAGTGACGTCGATTCGTATGTGACGATTTCTGAATGGAATTTTACATTATTTTGTCACCTTTATATTTTTTGATATCTACTTCTTGCATGTCGATATGGATTAAGTTTTAGTTAGTCTTCCTATTGACACTAGCAACAAAACATTTTTGATTATAATGATAATTTGTCATAGTATTTTCATGTGTGTTATAGAGTGTTGTTACTTATAACATGTGATGATCTAAACATACGAAGTAGTCCAGTAGTATGTAGTGTTTATACTCAATTTATTTACTAAGTCCCGCAATTTTATGTTTTAATTTGTAAAACATAAAATTGCGGGACTTTTTTTCTAACTATTGTTACGAGTAGCTTAAAGTTTTAAAAGGCGTCCCTAGCCGATGAATTATTCTAAGTTAAATGTTATTTAAGCCATGTAACGCTATATATACATTGTATTACTTACTTTTGATAAATAAAGTATTTTATAAAAAAAAAAAAAAAAAATTATATAAAAAATAAATTTAAAAAAAAACTAAACATTTTGCCATTGTTTATGGGATAAATAATTAAGTACCTTCCTACGTTTTGAAACGCGAGCTGTATGGGAAATTGTAATTTGGCGCCTCTGATTAATCGGCCGATTGTCTAAAATGTTTTATTACCTTCTTTAGCAAACTACTCTAAGAAAACTATACCACGTGTAAATTATTATCATTCTTTATTTTTCGCAAATATCCGTTACAAGAATACGTATTAAGTACGCGTTTGTAAATGTTATTTTTGCTTTGATCATTCAAATTTCCGGCGTAACACTTTTCTTTTTGTACTGTAAACCGAAGTTTCCTTGATTTGTGATTATGAGAAAATGATAATAGTACTCTTCCTTTTGAGCTCTCATTATGTTTGTGAATTTGTGAGAATTCTTGACATTCCCTTCGGTTCCATTGTTGACGATTTCTTGGTGTTGATCATATAGCTGGTATTATATACTTCTAACATCATTTCCGCTTTAGCAATTTATTCAATTTCCGGACTTGAGTATCAGTGTATAATAATCCATCTATAAAGGTAGGTGGTAATAGTAGATTGTATCATATGGGAGCAAAATAATATTTTAACGGCGAGGGCGCTTTTTGAATCCAGAGTATAGTGAGGGATTCTTTAGTAGGATCCTGAACGTAGCGAGAGATTCAAAGTACGTCGCCCGAGCCAAAAATATATTTTGCGCCCAAGTGGTACACTCTACTTTTCATTACCTCTATGAGAAAACAAAAGGCGCCTCATAATTAATAAAACGTAGAGTAACAACTAAATTGAAATTAAATGGTATCTAATAATAAAACAAATGAAAACTTATATTTACGTTCTTTTCTTTCATTTTCTTGGCGTTGAACACTAATATTACAAATACTTCCAAATTCAAAAAGTGCGCGGCAAAGATCATTCCGTCGCACTTATTTGTTCCAAATTCAAAAAGTGCGCGGCAAAGATAATTCCGTCGCACTTATAAAGTTCCTTATGAAAACACCTCCTTTGGGCGCACTTAAAGGCGAACCAATTAGTTCTTTTCGAATAGATGTGATGAAAAATCTTTTAGTAGAGCGCTGAATCTACAGAACGCAATTTTCTCACGTACTTTCTACTGCCTTTAGAATTTTCTTCCCAGGCAAAGCCTTGGTATTTAAACTTTATTCACATATACCTAAGGAGTATATGTATAGTTTGTGAATAGTTATTTGTAGTTGTTGTATTATTCTACGCAATCTAGTCGTTTCTTCGTGATGCGTGTACGTACACGTTGTTTGGAGAATAAACACGACAGGCCACATATTACTAATGAGTCTATAGGGCTTGTAAGCTATTAATATTTGTATTTACATGATCTTGTTTCATAGTCGTTGAAATTAATTCTACCAAAACAAACTCAATTATAATGAATACTTTTAAATATTTCAGTGTGTCAACTTATTCTTTTAAAAAATAATGGTCGAAGTTGATGTCCACCAAGGAGGAGTACAGCTGATGTTCTTATCAAGAGCAAAGGATCGCCCTGGTTGCAAGCCACTTTCAATAGGTGTTTGTTTTGAAATCTACAGAGGAAGCCTAAGAGTACTGTAGTGGAAGTAAGGCTGATGGATTGATGGGTGGTTAAAGCGAGAAAGTAGCTCGTTTATTGCTCATGGCAACTATAAGGCGCTTAAAATCATTCATGTTCAACTCCAAATCACAGTTTTAAAGTAACTACCCTGTGCATAATGAGAAGTAATAAATTAATACAGGAATTATACTCATAATGTGAGTTTTAAAGTTAAGGTTTATTTTTAAATACTACTGCTTAAGGTTTAACTAGCAAAAGTGATATCTTAACTCAATCTGCCAAAATTTCAGCACTATACGACCCTCATAAATATCTAAACATTATGAGAGAAATCAAACTATGCACCGCCAATATCCAGCAACAAAGTCGATGCGATCTACATTATCTTGTCATAATAACGACGTTAATGCTTTTGGAACGTTTAATAGGTGATACAAACTGACATGTTTACCTAAACGAAGGCAAGGCGTTGAACAATCTCAAACTTGACCGATATTTAGTGCCGCACTTGGCCGCGTAACAAAACCATGTCACTGTATGATGCGCCGTCTATTTTAGCAACTCATTATCTTCCCGTGCCAGGAACGAGACGCCCGACCCGGGAACAACGCGACGACGACAAGCATCCCACAGCAAAATTAATAATTGTTCTCCGTACATTTCGGCTGACAGCTGACCGATTGCGTAAATACTTCAGGAACGCGACACACCCGAGGAAAAATGTCGAGAGTTCGAAAGTGCTCGCAAATAAAGAACTCCGTCTACACCTCCATAAAACACTTCTTATTTTCTTTTACAAGATTCTTTCGTGCCAGATACTGGGAATAATTAAATCTAAATTGGACAGATGTTTGCGCGGAGTCCTTATTAAAACCTTGTTAACAATATAAGCGGTGATTAATTTCGAAATATTGAAAGGGACTTGATGAAAGTAGATCTTTTCACTTGTTTCAGAGAATTTGAAGGAAAACTTTCATGTTTTAGAGTTATAATTGCTAATCTTTGTGAAGATACACATAAAATTACACAAAAGGCTGTGTATTTATTGAAAGTGGGCAGCTCTACATAAGCGATGGGTTAAAAGTTGTTTGTTTAGTTAATCCCGCAAAGCTTACCCGACTATATTTTACGACCTTTTACACATGTAAATTTATTGTTATTGCTACAGGCAATGTAAAAGCCTACCACCCTACTTAAATAGTGTTTTAAGATATTTTGTACGTGTTAAAATAAATAACACAATCAAATACACTTATTTGAGCTGCGTAAATCTTTTCATAATGCCCATTAGTTGTTTAAACAAAGGAGCTATATTTTCACGTCAAAATATGGGTCCAATAAATTTGAGTAAAGTTACGAGATATCTGTCAGCGGCTTACGAGGATCCGCGTATATTGCTGCGGCCACGCACCGCTACTGAAAATTGGGTCCATTTATCAGAAAGAAAATATTTTCGAAAAAGGTCGACAAGTTTAATTAAGAGAAGTGTGATGAACCCTCGGGTAAAAATGTTGGTCAAATTAATTAAAGTCTAAGGAGGCTTTTTTGTTGCATTCACTGTAGATACTTATTGTAATTTATTTATTAATCACTAGCGGTCTGTCTTGACTTTGTCTAGCTGAACTTCATATCTTTATAAGTATGTTTACACATGTTAACTTTTATTATCATTTTAGGAAATAATTCTGTCTATACATACGTAGTTTAAAAGGTGCAGATGGCTGAAACGACTTTGGTACTGGGTAGAGAAAGAGGCAATGTTTTTTTTTTTGAATAATGTCTAAAGATTGGTAAAGTCTTCAGATGAGAAAACATCGCATAGTTTTCTTATAAGTGCTTAGTCATTACATTGCTTATACTTACACTTTTACATAACTAATGCACTAAAATATATGAAAATCTTTCAGTGTGCCGTATCGTCAAGGTCTAGATGGCCTTGAAACTGTACAAATTACTTTAGTTGTAGGTTTCCTCGTGGTTTGTTAAACTATTCACAGCTTCTACAACAGTTTGCTTACTGGATGTAGGTACTGCGGATATTAAATTATTAATGAAATGAATGCGTGTTGTGCGACATCATTAATACGTAACGACCCTGGCAGGTCACTCGACTAGTTCATGCATTCTAGACACCTAACAACCTAACAATGTTACTCTAACCTTAACCTTACGCCTTTGTAATAGAGACTGAAAATTTCTACCACTGTTCCAGGTGATATCAACCCTTAATAAAATCAAACCCTAGTCCATTGTGATATGGTGTAATTAATGCGTAGCACCGGAGCGTCTCTAATATAGCATAAAATTAGAACGTTTTAATGGGCGTGACGAATAAATCTACTTAAAATATTGTCGCATCGATAGACATTTATTTGAGAACCTAAAAATATCATTGAATTTTCTAAGAACTCTCGGGCAACAATCAAAATCTACCTACGCAAGTGAAATGTAAATTTAATCCAAGATTTATGTGTATTGATCGGTTGATAAATTATTCTTCTGTAAACTTATGTTATTGGCCTTGAAGAATTTTTGGGTAAAAAAAGAATGAAATATTACTGTAGATTATAATTTTATTTATCACTCTGTTTACTTTACTGATTACCTCAAGCTCATTTTTGTGATTAAAATCTACAGTAGGTATATCAATGTAACACTCATAGCTTAGCATGTTACTTGGTACAATAGGCATATCATTATAGCGCTCATAGCATAGTTTGCTTAGATGTTTCTTACTGATCACTAAAGAACGATAAGGGGTTTTAGGGTTCCGTACCTCAAAAGGAAAAAAAACGAAACCCTTATAGGATTATTTTGTTGTCCGTCTGTCCGTATGTCAAGACTCTTTATCTCGGGAACGCGTAAAGATATCGAATCGAAATTTAAACTATATACATATATCTATGGTTTCTTACAGTTGTGTAAAAAAACTTCTCAGTTATCGTATAAAAAAGTTAGAGCCGTTTATGTCGTAAAAACCGCATATTTCGACACTAACAAAAATCAAAACCTACAGGGTATTTTCCGTTGACATAGAACTATGAAATTTGGCGAAAAGCATTGTCTCAGAGTACACATATAGGAATAAATCTGAAAACTGTAAATTTTTATTTAGATCACAAAAAAATAGTGCCTAGTACTAATAATTCACAAAATATGGGTTCAAAATTCAAAGTGAGTAAATCGTATCATGTAAGGTATCATATAAAAGAGGTTCATTAGCACATGCTAAAACAGGTTTTTAATTATTTTAACTACTTACTTTCCAATTTTGTGAAATTTTCTGTATTTGTATTGAATCCTCGGTGTGTGAGCCTGACTCGCACTTATCCGGTTTTTATTTATGTTTGGTCAGGCTTCGTATGAATGAACGCGAGCAATAACTACAACTTACTGCGTGTAACCGTAGCTCGAACAAAACCTTCGTTTATCGAACTCCTGTTTTATGCCGTATCATAGCCGATCACGTTGTTTAAAACCCGGGCTAGCCAATAAGTAGCCACCCAGTGTACAAACTATTCTGACGATATATTTTGAGAATTCTCACTCCACAACGTGTTGCAAACACCCTTAGCTATAATATCGCTGTAACAATCAATCACAGCCACATCTCCCAAAATGCTCTCATCAATAGTTAATACCAGCATTTTCCCTAAAGAAGATCCCTGATCGCTACTATTCGGAAGCAATCGTAATTTTCTTAATCGGCCAACCGTAAAGAAAATTACCTATTACTCTCTCGGGCGCAAAGCATACGCGGGACAATAAAACGCTTTACAGCGGCTGTAAATCGCCTCCTGATGGACCCGGGAAGAGCATTTAGCTACTCGTATTTGTACTTTGTAACTCGTAAGTCACTCGACGTCACTGCAACATGACTGTGTAGCTGTAGACCTTTATAGGACGTAAAGTATTTATGTAGCTTTTTTTTTCGTGGTGCTATTTTAAGCTTCATTTATATTAATAGTCTAGTCTCTCTAGGTCCTCCTAGTCTCCTGACTTACCTACTATGTCCTATTCTACTAATTTTATGCTATTTAAAAACCCCCCGCGCAACATAGCGCTAGCTGCGATCGTGGCTCTCAGATATACAGGGTTATTTCTAATCAATTAGCATCTTTTTAGGGGCCTATTCTGTACATCAAAACTAACAACTTTTGTTCTGCAACTTTTGCCAAAACTCAAAAAAAAATCAGCTGTTCCATACATTATGTCGCGGGTAAACGATATTTTTCTATGGAACAACAATTTTTTTTTGAGTTTTGAGAAAAGTCGCAAATCAGAAGTTGTTAGTTTTGATGTACATAATAAGCCCCTAAGAGGATGCTAATTGATTAGAAATAACCCTGTATATTAGAATTAAATAAAAACTAATATTATTCTTAATCCTCAGGAATAGCACTAAGATCAATGCTCTTAGAGATATTATTAATATACCTACATATTTATTATGTACCTATTTTGTACAATTCTTTGCTGGAGGTGGGCGTTGCTATCTGCGACACAGTCTTCCTGATTACTGCGGGTAGCATCGTTGCTTTGTTATATGTTACCCAATGTTTTTTGTACGAAGTAAAGAATTTTGAATTTTGAATATACAATTTTAGGTTACCCTTTGAGTGTTTTTGTTTATCCTCTGTGCCTGAATACCTACAGCAATGTACACATATGTATTACTTTACACGCTCTACGAAATAGTCGGCATTACCGAGCTTGTTGTCCAAAAGCGTTCTCATAACTTTCAATATTAGAAAGTTTTTGCGTGTGTAGTGTTCTATAGAATGAAAAATAAACCCATTAATTATAAGTCAATGTGAATCTTTCAGTGACCGCACCTTGCCCTGAATCTCTACGTCTATCATCCAGTTAGCCACCACTCAGGAGATGAAATCACGTAAATAATCAACGATGGCTAATCTTGTGATGCACAGCCTGAGAAAGTAGAGCTTATTTGAATAATTTAGTAACTCTCAGTGCCTTTTCAAAGGATAAGTAGAGTGCTAATGCCTTTTCAGACGCGAGAAATAGGATAAGAAATTAGAGTGTAAATAAAAAATCACAGATATGTAAAAGGTGTGTTTGCTGACATACATATTTTAGGTGGCAATTTGACGACGAACCTTTGAGTTTTCCGCGTTGTGAGTGATTTTATTTTGGCATTTCTATTCGTTATTTCTGCTATTTATGCTATAATAGGTATTTGTTGTTTTTCTTTTTTCCATTTGATTGTACCCAACCAGAAGTATATTATAACGGTTCTTTGTTTAAAATACCTACCTGCATATTGCTGACTAAATGTAATGCCACAAACCAAATATTAATACTTGGTTTGTGATTATATATTAGATAAGATATAACCAACAGATACAATATAGATACAACCAACATATATATATAACCAAATATTAATTTATATATAAACCAAATATTAAACTTGGTTTGTGATTATATATTAGATAATAGATTCAAAGACGATTTTATTATCTCAAGGTGACTATCGCAGGGCTTTGAACTGTCAAAGTTCAAAATTTCCAGTTCACTGGCTTTGAACTGTTATGGGCAAACGTGACGGTTAACATCTGGCAAGCGACGTGCTGAATTTCATCAAGATGCAAAAGCAGATTAATCCTGAAAAAATAACAAACACATATACAGAAGGGGAGAAAATTGCCAGAAGTTCATTCACACTATTGAAGTATGAATGAAGTGATGAAGTAAACTTTTAGGCTCCGACTATAACAGAGCAGATATGTGCAAAGCTGGGCCGATCTTGTATCCCGTAAGTCTATTGCAAAAATGTCATATTTGGTTACCCAACAAAAAACTCAGCTTGATTGAGTTTTGTTTCTTGACAAAGTTTCTCGGTTTTGCGTTTTCTGTAGAACATCAAGAGAATTTCCAGTACATTTTAAAAATTTACATTCCGGAAAAATACTCTTATATTTTTAAGAAAAGGTTTTAGTTATTGTATACTTTTCAGCCAAACTTTTGCGTAAAAATATGACTTTTAGAGGCTTATAACTTTATGGTCATTTAAAAAGCTGTAAAAACTAAGACGTATAAACCTAGATATTAAAATGTAGATTATATAAGAAAAAAAATCACTCAAATCGGATAACATTTAGAGGTAGATAACAGCTTATACGAACTTACTTACAACTTATTGTTATAAGATAACGTTTATTTTTGCTCAAAAAGTTACAGGTTTTGGAGTTAGTAAATCTTGATGATGCTTAAAGTAATGTTAGTAGGTAGGTACTTAGATTAAAATTTACAAACTTCCAGAGTGGAACCCTAAATCTCACACTAGGGTGGTCCTGTGTCGTGAGATTTAGTCTCTTCCGCTTTTAGATAAGACATCTCATAATTATTACCTAATGTAATGAAAAGAGTGACTTAACAATGAGTTCTTAGTAATTTACTTAAATACGAGTACAAGTAATTTCCATTTTTCGATTGCGTATTGTGTGTGTGTAGCGTGCTGTGTGAGTGGATGTATGTTGCGAGTGTGTCTGTACAGTAAGGGCTTTGCTGAATTAATACTTTGAAGCAACTGGCGTGTTTATTATTTCTTTTTTTTTTTTATTCTTTATTTTAATAGATATGGATAAAGTGGGACGAGTTTTTAGTATTTTTAAGTGTGTCTAACGTGGCAGATATTCCTATGGAGTCATTTTTAGAATGTTTTCGGTTACATATTTATCTATTGATTATTAATATCTTTTCAGTTGCGTTGCGATCTAAACAAGACAGCCATGTCTTGATTTTAGTTTTGCAAACAAAACGCGTTGTATGCAATATTTTGAGGGAGCTGTCGATACGTTGGTATAAGAATGGTCCTCTAAAATAAAATGAACGCTGCGCAAAAGTGGTTCTTGTTCGAGGGGTTGGCCATACATTTCGTCGCACTGTTCTTGTTTGGGAGATTGTGTTTAAGGCTGTCTTATGAAACCGCAAAGCCACTGCAAGAATGTAAAGCTGCCGAACCGTTAAATATTTAGTCTCCTTGTATAGTTCGACTGTTGGGTAAAGAAATGGCTTCTTGTATGCGACTTTAAGTATCAGCCTCTGGGCACGCTCAATTTTTATAAACAATGTTTTGTTCGCGGACCCCCAACACACTATGCAATAGTTTAGAATGGATTGACACAGAGCTTGGTATAAAATTCTAAGAGTACTAGGATCACACACTCCACCTATTTTCTTAAATATATGTGACATTTTGCGTAATCGAGCACACAAATTGTTTATTTGGCTTTCCCAGTTGAGTCTATGGTCGATGGTAACACCAAGATATTTTATTGCTGTAACTCTCTCGAGGTCTGGACAAGTGCACGGCTCGTTGGCATGGGGGAAACAAGAGTGAATTCGAAGTGAACTAGAGCTTGGATATGTTCGCTGAGTTATACAAAAGGTCATATACTTTGTTTTGGTCGCATTAAGGGTTAATAGGTTCTTTTGCAAACATTGGGCTACAATTGATAGTCCTTGCTGCGCTACTTCCATAGTCTCCGTCCAACTTTTGCCATAAAAAACTAGTGCTGTGTCATCAGCGAAGGTGAATAGTTTGGCCTGGTTGACCTTGAGCTGACATAGTTCATTAATATAAATGAGAAAAAGGGTAGGTCCGAGGACACTGCCCTGAGGGACACCGAAAGTGATGGAAGTATAGTCGCTGTAACTATTCGATAACCGAACCCTTTGTTTTCTATTACAAAGATATGAGCGGAACCAATTTAGCGTTGAGCCACGGATACCAAGAAGTTCTAACTTCCGGAGCAGTATTTTCCAGGAAATCGTGTCGAATGCCTTGGCCATATCGAGAAATATGGCTACACAGTTTAGGTTTCGGTCAAGACATTCGGTTACGTGATCAACCAGAGCCACTACTGCATCTTCGGTAGACTTATTTGAGCGAAATCCATATTGGTTTGGCGATAAGATATTGTTCTTTTCCAAGAAACTCAGGAGCCTTTTGTTGACTAGTTTTTCTAGTATTTTTGACAGAGAGGGCAGTAAGGATATCGGCCGGTAGTTTGATACTGTCGCTTTGTCACCAGACTTGAAAATTGGACAGATGTCTGCGATTTTAAAACAACTCGGCACTACTCCCTGGGACATACTTAAATTGCAAACATGGGCTATTGGTGTGGCTAAGACATGGCTAGCACGTTTAAGTAAGTCATTACTAATTTTGTCGTGGCCTGGAGCAGATTTTGGCTTAAGGCCAGAAATGATTTTAATTATTTCAAACTTGTCCGTGGGTGCTAGGAAAAAGGAATCGACGGGAGAATTTTCATTGACAATGGAGTTAGAAAGTTGTGTTTCAGTAGTTTCTGATTTTGTTAAAATATCAAGCGCAAGATTTTGTCCAATTGATGAGAAGTAGTTGTTCACTACGTTCAGCGAGTCCGTGGGGTCAGGTATTAAACTGAGTAGCTCGTTGGAATCAGATTTCTTATTTTTTATATTACATATATCTTTTACCGCGGTCCACAGTTTTTGACTATTGTTCTTATTGGAGGCTATTAAATCAGAATCATAACGAATCTTTTTTGTTTTTAACAGAACTTTACATTGACTACGCAGTTTTTTGTATCTGTCGTGAAGAGCTTGATCATTGGGCATTTTTTTAGTCTTAAGATGGAGAATGTCCCTTCGCCTAATAGAATTTATTAACTTGGGGGTCATCCATGGCTTAGTAATAATATCAGAACATCTGATTTTTTTCTCTACGGTATTATTCTGGACAGCAAGACTGATGTTATGAATTAAAAGTTCTGAAGCTATAGAGACATCATTTTTCATGGTATAAGTGGTCCCAGTCAACGCTTTCAAGAGCAGCAATTACTTCTACGTAGTCAATTTTTGTCTGAATTTTAGAGCCAGGAATACTGTTCATACGAGTACTTTGCAGGCCGATTAGGACAGTATCATGATCTATAATCCCTGAATTGCATACCACAACACACTCATATTGTATCATAATATTATCATACGTATTGAATCATAAACGACAACGTTCTACCTATCATGACAGCTTAGGAATGATATAGTTAAGTACCTGAAAACTCCCTGCTTCGTAATTTTACTTTTCAGGTTTACTAATAATAATAAATTGGGCTTATCATCAATGTCATTGTAGTAATGAGGACTTGTTATCCTTGATGAATAATTTGTAGAAATGTATTGGTCTTCATAACATTCTGTTGCTTTGAGTAAAAGGATGAAGATTGAGGAGATCGTTATCACATCTTCGCTTCGCTTAGCTTTGGTGGAGTTTAGGCTCAAGAAGATTCTTGCAATAAAAGCAATATTTCTCTTTTCAGTATTGTAATATTTCGGAATCATGAGACATTTCAGCGTTGTTTTCAATATTTGCAACTATACATTTCTAAATTTAGCACCCACGTTGCGTGAAGATGGAAATAAACATATGCCTCAGCGACAAATCTCGCATATCGTAAATAAAGGTACTTAAAGAGTTTGGGAGAGGCTAGAATTACGACATCGATGTATTTTCAAAAGGATACCTTATATATAACACGTCCGAACCGTAATGATGTTGAAAATATCGTGCTTTAAATAGGTATAAAGAATAAGTTCCAATTTACTTGTTCTTGATCGATAGTTCAGTCAAGTAGAGAACAGCCTTACATAACTACTACTCATATACTTGCCAACAATTTTGTTAATTTACGATAAGTTTTTTTTACAAGTTAATATTTAACTTGCAATGTATGTAATTAACACCACTGGCCTTTCGGTAAAGGAAAACATTGTGAGGCAACCTGCATACGTCCGTATAAGAAATTTGATGGCGTATGTGAATACACTAACCCGCATTGGGCCAGCGTGGTGGATATGGCCCAATCATCCATCGTGGGTTCCAAGCCTACGTTCTGCAGTGGACTATTAAAAGGCTGATATAGTACAGGTACAATAAACTATGTAATTATGTGTTTGTAAGTATGTCAATACTTACTATGCTTCTTTGGGTGGAATCTTGCAATTCAATTTTGAAGCAAATATATTCAACTGATTGAGCAGTTTTTTTTTTATTTGTAACTTATTTGATTAAAAGAAGCACCTATGTTGTCATCCAACATATATTCCAATACTCAAAACTTAAGTAACATTTCATAAGCTCATAACTATTTATTACAAAAAAAAACACTTGAACTAAAAAAATGAGTATGTATAGATGACGATGAAAACCCTCATCTAAAAGCCCACTGCCAGGGGGCACAGTTCCCAAAATGCTGGCCCCATTCCAATACTTAAATGTAAAGGACTATTCTAAACATTTGAATCTAACTAATATGTGTACCTATTTTTCTTAAATAGCTCTGACATTTAAAACAGAGCAAAGAATATTGATATTCAGGTTTACATTCCCGCTTTCAAAGCGTTTGACAAATAAAATAAAAATTTATTAAAAAGCAATTGTATAGGAGCGACATGTTTACAAAAGAAAAGATAAATTTAAAAAAAAATCCATTGTCATTGAGTTTCCATTAAGTACTTTCAAATGTTACGCACTATTTTATTATTTTTGTTCTTATACCTAGTCAAAGCTTTCGATTTAAAAATAAATAAATTTGAATTGTTATCGAGATCCCAAAACAACCATAGATTAGATTTATACAAGGTAGAGAGCTAACACTCTCTATATATGTACAACCAGAAAAGACCATTGACGTTTATGATTCATACACAGAATAAGCCCTATTCTGGATTCATAACGATACTCTTGCTGAGATACCAATCAACAGATCATCGGGTGATTCCAAATAGTGCAGAAGATTTCCGGAAGATAATGAATTTACTGTAAATGTATGTGGATATTTAATTTTTTGCTTTTTAAATTACTATTCAGTTATAACAATCTGTTCTTTGATTATGTATCTGTCTACATAATCAAAATTACTGCCTCGGTGGCTCAGGGATTAGTGACCCTGACTTCTGGATCAAAGAGGCTTGGGTTCGATCCCCGCCCAGGGCTTAGTTTGAGGTCAGAGACCATGTGTAAGATGTCCCCTAATATTTATTTATACAGAATATGTTGATCAGGTGCTGGAGAAAATGCTAAACGCCCCTAAGACATTTTAATAAGTATTGTACCCAATACACAATCGTAAGCTGCGCGGTTGAAACCGCGGGGCGCAGCTAGTATATGTATATATGTAGTCAGTCATGTTATGGGGTAAACTGAACTGTAAATAAAAAAACAATATTGTATTTAAAGTCCTTGACAACTTTTTTATTATATTATTTATTTACGGTAGTCACCATTTTTGATTAAAATTGTAATGTAAGTCACATTCTAGCAAAGAAAAACATTATTAGAAAAAGTCCCGTGGAATAATTTTTCATTGGGCATTACAGAAACTAGCATTTAAAGAAATACGACTTTTGAAGTTAATGTTGTTGAACGAGGAATCTAAAATACCTATTGACCTAGATTCTTTGTAGAGATTATATGTATTTAAAAAAGTACTAAAATGTGTACATCATATAAAAAAGAACAAATTCATTTTTTTAATAAAAATACTGATATACTTTATCAGGAAAGTAAATTTTCGTAGAAAACACATCAATTTCATTTATTTATCAAAATTCTAACAATCAATTATATAACATTTTATCACAAGTTTGTACTACGATAGAAAATGTATTTGAAATTGTACCAAAATACAAGTTACCGTATACCGTAAAATACGGTGTAAAAAATTGACGTACATAAAATGGGGTCGAGACACTTTCCTTCTTCCTTCTAGCAATTTATTTCCACGTTTTCTTTTGTCGTTTGCGCAATAAATCTCATGGTTTCAGGTTTACACTTAAAAAGTGCGAGGAAACTCTAAAACTTGTAACTAACCAATAATATTTGACCATTTTTTTTGATCCAATTTACAGCGTTATTTCTAATCAATTAGCATCCTTCTAGGGGCTTATTCTGTACATCAAATCTAACAACTTGTAGAACAAAAGTCTTTTTTTCCTTTCCAAAAGAACTTTTGTCCAAACTCAAAAAAAAATTTGTTGTTCCATAGAAAAATATCGTTCAACCGCGACAAAATGTATGGAACAGCTGATATTTTATTTGAGTTTTGACGAAAGTCGTAAAACAAAAGTTGTTAGTTTTGATGTACAGAATAAACCCCTAGAAGGATGCTAATTGATTAGAAATAACCCTGTACAGTTAAACGAAAAGTACAGTGTCTTCCTTAAATATTGATCGACTTATCATAAAAGATTTGAACACGCTGTAGACATTGTTTAACACAGCAAAATGTTCTATTAAACAGTGGTTAAATCTTATGTTAAGAGGCCGTAGGAGATTATTATTAATATTTTGTATGTAACAAATTTTTAAAAAACTTACTAAACTTTAAAAAGTAAACAAACGAAAATGGCCCATTGCCAGTTGTATTTCGTCGACTGGGTGTATTTTGCGACAGTCCAGTGAAACCAAACCCACTATCAGCGTAAATACTGACGCGATTGAATTTCAGAACACGAACTAAACAATCAGTATAGTTAGGTACTCAGTGCAATCCGCTTTCAACCACTCACGTTGGAAACCAATGATCAATGCTGCACAGATCTTCAAATTTACCAGATATAGACATTTGAATTGATAAATCAGTACCTAGAGTTGCAAAAATTGTTGTTGAGAAAGTTGAGACTTCTTTTTTCTAGACTGGTCCATTTTACACGTTTTGTAGTTTCTATTCGCCAAGAAGAGTTTTAATTTTTGTAAGTACTGTAAGCCCGATTACAGAGGCGCCAGCGTAAATTAAATAGCAGCGTAAAAAACGTTCTCTCTATCGAATGCCTAAAGTGAAAAAGAAACAGAACTATGCTATTTAGCTAATATAGTTACGCTGGCGCCTCTGTAATCGGGCTTTATATTTCTCTATAAACTTATTAAGAGTTCTTTAGGTTTCTTTAGTTCTAAACGGTGACTAATTTTATTTTTATTTTGACAAAGCTATTGCTAAATAAAATTATATATTGTAATATTATTGCTAATTTTTTTTCTGTATTCATTCATTTTTTCATCTTATTCGTTGACATTAAAATTTGATATTGAGATTTGTATAACACTGACACATTATTTTGGGTTGTATTGCTTATTATTTCTTGTATATACTAACAAATTGTAAATTACCAATTATTTTGTGAATCTTTAAACGTTTATAACTATTTAGACTGTATTTCAAACATTGAAAACTAGACAATTCCAGGCGTAATTGTAATGTCTACGGAACAAAGAAATTTAAAATTTGACTTTACTGTTTTTGTACATTTTGCTAAAATGTGAATGTGGGTCTTTTTACATTCCAAAAATGACCTTGTAATTACTATATATACAGCGCTCTCTAAAAACACTAAAACCACACCTAAGTATGGAAATCCGAGTCCATTTTCGGTCTAATTACCTTACAATAAACACAGTAAAAGACATTAAATCCGATTTCACGAATTCAAGTTGTGGATAAGCTCCAAAAATATCAACTACTTCCAGTGTCACGCGAGCATTAAACTTGTCAAAGCTTATACGCGGAGATAACAGCTTTAATTAACTTTTGAATATTTCAGTGAGGATTTAGATTAGTTATTAACAGTGACAATTAAAGTTTTGGGAGGATGACAATTTTGACAGGCTCGAGAGGTATTGTTTAGTGGATAGAGGTAATGATTTCCTGAATTTTCGTTTAGTTTTAGAGGCTGAGATATTAATTTGTTCTGTTAACATTGAATGTAGGCAAACAAGTTCTTTTAATCGCGAAAAAGTCCGCGCTTGACCACCAATTTGCCCGCTAGTAAGCGACCTTGTAGTTAAAGAGTTTTTTATTTATAATTTTTGGAAATTTTATCTGTCGTACGAAAGGTTAACGATTTCTGAGTAGAGTGTACGAATGATTTTTCTAGACGTTGGATATAATTATGGTTAGATAACATTGTACTCATAACTATAGCCATATTTACATTAGGCTCAGCCTTAAATCGCGAAAAAGTCAACTTCTCTTTACATTTAGTCGACTAAGGGAAAACTATAAGGGATAAAAAAGGAAAGTCCAAATTTTTGATTGACTATGATTTTTTCATCACAACTATTCTTGAAGGACTACTTGGTTCGCTTTTAAGTGCGCCCAAAGGTGGTGTTTTCTATAAGGAACTTTATAAGTGCGACGGAATTATCTTTGCCGCGCAATTTTTGAATTTGGAACACATAAGTGCGCCGGAATGATCTTTGCCGCGCACTTTTTGAAGTATTTGTAGGTAATGTTAGTGTTCAGCGCCAAGAATGAAAAGAATGTAAATATAAGTTTTAAATGTATGCCTGCTCCTGCTGTTTCGTTTAAGCGGTGCAGAGAGCTTGCGTGAGTGTGCGTGTGTGATATTGTATTTTGACATTCTTTTTTATTATTTTTATTCCAATGTAATTGTATATTTATGCAGTTTTTTTTTCAATTGTACTTAATTTTTAATGTAATTTGTTGGACATTCACAAGTATACACAATTGTATCTATGTTGAGAAATAAATGAAATGAAAATGAAATGACCTCATAAATGATAGTGCTTTTATACTGACATATAAAGTGCAAAATTTCGAACGAATTGCTTTATTTGTCATTCCCATTGTCTTTATTTGGCATTACCTAACCATTATATACAAAATAATGAACTGCACAATGCACAACTTTAATGTTCAAGTTTTCACTTCTTCCAGAACTCCCGCAGTGCAACCCGTTGTTTTCTTGTACAATGGTTGCTTGTGAAACTGATTTTTTTAATATCCTTTCAACAGTTTTGTTTCCAACCAACTTTGAGGCTTTTGTTGTTCGGGAACATTAGTGAGACAAAAGACAACTCCAAATTCAAATAAACAAGCTTTAGAACTTTTAATTGGGTGTTGATGACGCTCAAAAGGCGCCAGAAAATGACGTGTTTTGTGAACCTACTTGGGATCACAATACGGGCACTGTTGCTTTATCAAAGGACTTTAGAAAAGCTATTACGTAAAACGGTAGATTATTGTGTTTTCGACCAAGCATTATCATTTATTGATAATATTTAATTTAAGGATTTGATTTTTATTTTGGGTAAGTCTACACTTTGCGCTTCAAAACAAGAATGTACTTATGAAAAGTGTGTAATCTCAGTAAGCGAATTTTGTTAATTCTTTTGAGATTAATAAATATTCTTAAACCAGCAGGATATAAATATGAGTCAACAGAAAATTATAAGTTGAATGAGGATTTAACGCGGTAGTTAAAGTTATATGATACAATCTAGCAAATTAAACTTTATCAGGTAGATCATAATAATAGTCTTATATCCATCGGGTCGACGATCTTAGACTATACTAATTAATTGAAAACGCTCATGAGTCAGAATTGTAGACTCAAGGAAATGATAAAAATTAAAACCATGGTAACATACACTTGTTAGTGAACTCTATTACTCTGACCATTACTGAACCAAGCAGTGTGTCTGTTTGCTAACACTAGCATACTTTATTATTATATACTACGGGACTAATCGCGCACTAAAATTACGAGATAAATAAATACCTCCTCATCCCGACGTTTCGGCCGAGTTGCATCGACCGTGGTCACGGATAGACGTCGTCCAGTCTACCCGTGACAACGTCGGGATAAGGAGGTATTTATTTATCTCGTAATTTTAGTGCGCGATTAGTCCCGTAGTATATAATAATAATAATGTGTTCAAATCGCGAAAGTTTTAAAACAACACTAGTATATAGTATAGTATAAATTATATATTTTATATGCAGGTTTATTTCTAATCAATTAGCATCCTTTCAAGGGCTTATTCTGTACATCAAAACTAACAACTTGTTCTACGACGTTTTAATACTCAAAAAAAAGTTTTTGTTCCATAGTAAAATATCGTTCACCCTCGACAAAATGTATGGAACAGCTGTTTTTTTAGTTTTGACAAAAGTAACATAACAAATGTTGTTAGTTTTGATGTATAGAATGCGCCCTTGAAAGGATGCTAATTGATTAGAAATAACCCTGTATGTATGCGCTACTGGCGATACAGAACAAATTCGGAATTTCAGTTATCAAAATTCCCACGCGGTTATTAAGTTTGAACAACGCGTTATAATGACAATTATAGTTGTCAAAAAGGCAACAAAATAATTGTAAAATGTGAAAACGGAATTGAGCCATAAATCTGATAGAGATAAAAAGAAAACATGTTCAAACAATTCGCTGCTAAAATTACATAATGGCAATAGTGATGTGCTGTGGGCCAACAATCCGGAGTCGGGCCTTGGCATCTCTTGGTGACAATGAACGAGACTTCTAAATATATTTTAGAGACGCACCTGTGGCCGGGACGGCATTATACAGGGTGGAGAGAAGCGACCGCTCGAAAAAATTAGACTACATCATTATTTGTCATTGGATAGAAAAATGAAAATATGTTTTATATTGGGTAGAACTCATGCAAGTCAATACCAGTTACAATTTTGTCCGAAAGATTTAAATATAATAAAATTCGCTTGCAAAGTTTAGCGATATTTGACACGATCAGTCTTCAGAGCGCTATCGTGGTTCAGATGACACGTTAAGTACGCATGATGACTGGGTAAAAAAAAAACATTATCATCATTAATTAGTCCGTCAGTTACGAGTAGATTATCAAAAATATAGGACACGTATTTTTGCTTTTGTCAATTAAACAACAAATGACAAAGACAAACCTGGTCAAAGTTTGGGAGTGGGTGTCGTGACGTCACCGAGCACCACGGGCTATATATTTATCAATTTTTTTTTACACAACAATAAACGCACACCCCCTCTGCGATACAGGCTATACTTAGTCCAGGGACTACAAGCATTTTATTTTGTATAGTGCACTTGCTTGCTATAAGTTCTAAATAATCAAGGTTCAATGTATTAAGATAATAAATTATATTGTAATTTTTTTTTTTGTACGGTACAATTATATTTTTTTATTCACCTAGCCTATTATATACAACCAAATAAACCTACTAATTATACAGGATTACCTGCTTGACCTGAACTAAACCGAAAAATGACTGACTAAGAATATCATCATGAACAACTTTTACTATGAGGCCAACCCAGAACTCGAAGGAAAAAAATCCTGCTGTTCCATTTAAAATTGCAACTTGGAATCGACAGAAAGTATGAAACTGCTGATTTTTTTTTCTCAACTCTGGTTTGGTCTCATAGTAAAAGTTAAAATTTATATGAACACCGGATACAACTCACGATTATTTGAGCGGATACCGCTCAAATAATCGTGAGTTGTATCCGGTGTTCATATAAATTTTAATAATGAATCCTCACGCTAGTTTTAATGAAGTAATAGTAAAAGTTGTTCATAATGATGGACCGAATTACTTCTTTTCAGCTTAGAATACCAGTCCTGCATAGCCATGTATGTATTTTGTATCGCGAATAAGTAGGTATGTGTTTGAACACTAAATGGTAAGCAACGTTGTGGTCGAATCACGCAGACTTAGTAGATACCTATTGACTTTGAAAAGCTTTTCTAACGAATATAAAAAATTGTGAAGTAAAAATTATTCGGACTTAACTATCCTTTACGAAAATGATTGAACATTTTTACTGATTAATCTTACTATAAAAAGTTTTTGTAGTGTTAAATTTCAATTACTATTTGACCGTGCCGTGGTGGCTGTAGTGACACCCGCCTTACAATCGTGAGGTCGTGGGTTCAAATCCCGGTCCCGTACCAATGAGTTCTTTGGAATTTATCTATGGAATTTCACATCACTGGCTTTTCGGTGAAGGAAAAACATCGTGAGGTAACCTGCATACGTCCGTAGAAGAAAATCGATGGCGTATGTGAATCCACCTACCCGCACTGGACCAGCGTGGTGGATATGGTCCAATCATCCTTCGTGGGTAGGCCTACGTCCTGCAGTGGACTATTAGAAAGGCTGGTACAGAACAGTACAGTACTCTATTTGACCATTTCTTGATAGAGTTGCTTACAAAGTATGTCAGACCAGATACTCAGGGTAGAGTCTACAACTTCCTTGATATTTAAATATTACGTTCTATGAAGTTTTTTTTGTTTCGATAATTTACCCGATTACTATGAACACATTTGTAATATATTCTAAAAAAAAGACTACAAATATTGACATAAATAAATAAAAAAAGACAGTAACGTGATCAGTAACATAGTTGCTGCAAGGTAGT
Organism: Hypomecis punctinalis; assembly: GCA_949316475.1. Classification (NCBI taxonomy): domain Eukaryota; kingdom Metazoa; phylum Arthropoda; class Insecta; order Lepidoptera; family Geometridae; genus Hypomecis; species Hypomecis punctinalis. The sequence continues at coordinate 15,831,950 of OX438800.1, read as the reverse complement.
TGAAGATAGTTATAGTTCTAGAAATATTTTGTATTATCATTATTTTTCGCAAAAAATCGTAACACCGAAATCCACCGAGTACAAAATTGGACTAGTTTGCGCTAATTGACATGACATCCATGTATATTATTGATGAATTATTAAAAACGGCTCAGCCGATTTCGATAAAATTATTAAAAACCATCTGATAAAATCAAACCAACCTTCGAACTAAAAAAAAAATTAAATCGGTTTACGATTGGCGAAAATATCGATGAACATACTTCCTTCTTTTTGGAAGTTGGTTAAAAGGCAGGTCGTGCTTTCAGTTAATGTTTCAAAAAATTTCAAGTGTTAAAAAGATTGTGGTGATTCTTAAAATCATAAATTACTAGAACAAACTTTTTTTTATAATTAAATCACAAAACCATCCAAATTTTAAACCACTCTGTATAACTGCAAAGTGTGTGTTTCTGAGATAATCGTTTCAGATAGCCGGCGCTTTCCACTGACGTAGGGTAATGCGCTTTGTGACGTAAACGGCGGTTTTTTGTTGCGTCTTGTTAATAATTGTGAGCATTAATTACTTGAAAAGTTAATCTTAAGAGTTCTGTTTAAAAAATAATTTTCTAATATTATCAATCGTGTTTAATCCTTTTATTTGTTTGTTATTTAATACATTATAATTATAATGCATACATAAGTATAAGATGCTGAGTTTGCTATCAATTGGTAGTAATCTAACATCTGGATTACCTATACGCCCTTTGTTGTCTTGAGAATACGAGTAACACAATTTCGTTTCATGTAGTAGCTAGTTTAAGATAATAATGACATATATTGTTGAAGAGTTTAAGAGCTCTGTAAAAAAATACAGTGTATGTAAAACTTAAAATAAATATAAGTAATACTATGTATTTGAAGAAACGAACAAAGTTCTTACTTCACGGTAAATTATGCGTTTGCTTGTAAAAGTCTAGCGGAAGAAATTCGCCCGACACCCTGAATAATAAACCTAGATTTACGGATACGTAAAATCAAGATAATAAAATATTTTAAATGTGGCGTGACAGTAAGTCCTAATTTTAGCTTTATATTTATTTGTATTCGTATCTACTATTGTTTAGTCTTCAATACCCCCACGTTAGCGATGCGGAACTGGCGTAGGTGTCAAATGAATATTTCACATCGCGGTAGCACTTCTCTCAGCTGTTCAATAGACTAATCATAATTTTATCTGACGTTTTCTGTTGCTAGACATTGAAATTGCAACAAAATATGCGTCACTTGGACTTTAGAGCGCAGAAACTATGGTAACAGAGCTTTCTAAATCAGGAGTGAATAGATTCATTCCTGATTTTGAAAACCTATTAGTGTACTTATTATTTACTGTTCTTTAGCCATTAAAGGTGACGTCCACAAGTGGTATATTATTCAGAGAAAAATCGAACCAAGATGATGTATACATCAATAAAAAGCTTGATTTATGGGCTTTTCAAAAATATTTAATGTTAAATTTTTTAACCCTCCATTTTTTTTATAATGTGAAAAATAAATTGTATGTAAAATAATAATACAGCTCTGTATTATTTCTAGTTTAGCAATCATAAAGTGCTTCTATAGTTATTTTACTTGCATTCGTAGCTGATTCTTTCACATTCATCTCTTAATTTGCTAAAATTATAACCTACTCGTACCAGTGTGACCAGTTAGTGTGACAAAAATCACTTAAAAACTGTGTCTAATTGCTAAAAATGCTTCTATTTAACAATAATGGAGGTTCCTTAACCAAGGTAGCTAGATATAAACTACCTATTGAACCAAATATAATTAATTATCCTAATAGATTCAAAATTAATTTTAAAAAATCGGAGGGCTCTTTTTTGGTTTTAACTGATGTAATAAACTCAGAAAAATATGAACTTTCTCGAAATGTAACGTGTGTTTTGGTTAGAATTTTTGATTATTATTATACCAGCCTTCATACATTTTGTGGACATGTCCTTTTACGTACTCACCTTAAAGTTTTCAATTTTATTTAACGGCAATGTGAATTAAAAGATTGGTGATTAAAATTATATCTATACAAGTACATGACTGTATTTATGTGTCCCAAACCCACTATAGCCCTTAAACTAAACAGGTACTTAACGAATTTCGATGCATTTGGTATCAATTGATTTTTATTTTACGAACAGCCAGACTGTGGAACGCTTTGCATGGGTATGTGTTTCCGCTGAAATAGAACATGGGTATCTTCGAATCTCGAATAAATAAGAATCTTATAGGTAAGCGTGATACACCCTAGACACCATAGTCAAACGCTAATCTATTTGAAATAAAAAAAGATTTATTATTTTAGTATAGGACTCTAGGTGACAAAGTTACTATTGTACAATCAATCTTGACATGATGTAGGTATGTTACAGCTATAAAAAAGCTATTTTATGAATGATACCTACAACAACCGGAATTAAAATTCAACAAAAAAAAATTCATACACATAAAAAGATCAAATAGTAGAGAAATAATTTAAAGTAGATCAATAATTCGGTTTATTCCCAGTGCTACTACCAATCTTACTACCAGTAGTAAGAACGGTAAATGAATCACCGTTGTTACTACTGCAGTTGAAAGTTGTTAGAATTCAATAATGTTGACGTCATGAATATTTTGAGCTATTATTCAAACCTTAGAAATATTACTTATATTATTGTTCGGAAAATCTTAAAAATAGATTTATCAAAGCCAGTCTAGACAACAAATAACACAAGTTCTTCATATTTCAAAGTTTATTCTAACAAACTTTTCCCGTTGGGTGTCGAAAAATATTTTCTTCCGAAGTATTACCACGTCAAAAGTTTAGTATAATTGGGAGTTGTTGGTTTCCCTGATATTTTTTTAAGTTGTTTGAAATTATTCGCACTTATTGCAAACATTATGGTGAAATATGTTGCCAGGTTAGCTAATGGAATTTTAACGCGGACTTTCCGAAATAAACCAACATCTACCTACATACAGTGAGTGAAACTGAGAGGTTTCTTTACACGTTTTACCTACTTATTTATAGATGGAATAAAATTAAGATAAACCGTCCAGCCATGTTAGAAGTTTTAGGGTAGATTAATAATAAAGTTTTTATTTACTTAGAACTAAACGTAGGTACCCTAACTTCAGATTTTTTTTTTGTATTGTAATTTCGAAATGTAATTTCCAAAACTACTTTTTCCTAATATACTTTTGGAAAAAATAATAGGTACCTCAGTTTTTATTAAATTATATTTTCTTAAGCAAATGGATTTACAACTTAACGTGGCATCAAAGGCATGGTAGCATTCAACAAACACAACCCACGGTCCCACCCATGGACTTGTAGTTTTAGCCTATGTAAGTAGTGTTATATTTTGTTCTTGAAAGGTGTTAAGTATAGTATTGCTATAAAATTATACTAATTACTATGCATGTAGTTATTTTTTATGAACTGTGGTGCGTTCTTTTAGATATCATACTCATATAGCTCCCAAAAGAGTATAATAGCAGGCCACTAAGGGGGTTTTAACCGTTTATATAGCCATGTCAGAGGCCTTCAGGCGGCTTAAAAACTCTGACACCAGGGCTAGCCACCCGGCCTATACGAACTTACTTACTAAGGGGGTTTCGGCGGGCGCTATTCAACAAAACCCAGTTGTGCCCAGAAGCAGCAGCGATCTTGTGAAGCATCAGAATTTGAAAGTTTATTTGCTCTTCAAAGAAACCTTATAATAAAAACACACACAAAGGTATTTGATAACATTAGGTAGACTTTAGAATCTGACTTAGATACATAATAGGTACCCTATTCACATATTAAGGTATCGCAAATTTTAGACAATAAGTATAAGGTATACGATATGGTCGTCGTTTCAGCCATTGGATGTCCACTGTTGGACATAGGCCTACCCAATAGATCTCCAATAAGACTAGTTAGAAGCGGCTCGCATCCAGCGCAAACCTGCGGTCTTGATGAGGTCATCCGTCCACCTTGTGGGTCCTACGCTGCGCTTGCCGGTACGTAGTCTCCACTCGAGAACTTTTCAACCCCATCACGGTATACAGTAAATAAGATAAGTATGGAGATTGGTAGGTACATACTTATTTTCGAACATCACTTATGTCTGATCTAATATCTAGCCAAGCGGAGGGAAATGTGGTTCATATTATAATGCCATTACAGTTCCATCAAGTAGTTCCCGTCCCGTCGGGTGCGAAAGTTAGGAACAGTTTGCCCTCTATATTGTATTTGGGGAATGTTATCGCAGATTTGCTTACGATTCAATATCTCGTTTCTATTATTCAGATCGTTACCGAAGTAAATAAAGTTTTATGTGAACGGGGTAGCTGAATTTGTATTATCGATTTTGTAGGATTCATTAATTTTAAGTTATTTCTTCTTGGTAGATTTAGATAGCTTGAAATATTATCACGTTTGGAATATTTAGTAATAGAACATGCATTTTTTTTTTGAGTTGTCTTTTATTTCAACATCTTGTACACCAGCCTCGTAAGAGTCCAGATAGTCCTAAGGGCGGCAAAGGACAGCTGAACATAGGACTATCCGCAAAAGACGATTTGGCTATATATCGAGAAAAAAAAGTTTTTTTTTTTTCACTTTTCTCGTCATACATCGAAATTACACATTGTTAAAATAATTAAAAACCTGTTTTAGGATGTGCTAATGAAGTTCTTTTATATGATACCTTACATGATACGATTTACTCACTTTGAATTTTGAACCCATATTTTGTGAATTTTGAGGCCCTATTTTTTTGTGATTTAAAAAAAAATGTACAGTTTTTAGATTTTTTCCTGTATACTAAGCATTGTCTCGGAGTATACTCCGAGACAGTGCTTCTCGCCAAATTTCATAGTTCTATGTCAATGGGAATTACTCTGTAGGTTTTGATTTTTGTGAGTGTCGAAATATGCGATTATTTACGACATACCTAAACGGCTCTTATTTTTTCATACGATAACTGAGAAGATTTTCTTTTACACAACTGCAAAAGACCATAGATATACGTATACAGTTAAAATTTCAACTCGATATCTTTACGCGTTCCTGAGATAAAGAGTCTTGACATACATACAGACTGACAACAAAGTGATCCTATAAGAGTTCCGTTTTTTCCTTTTGAGGTACGGATCCCTAAAAATGTAATAAAGTTAAAACGACCTCAAAATAAATATAGAGACACAAACTTTATAACTCGGGAACACCGTGTTTCTTCCGTTCAGTAAAACCCAAATTAGAAGAGAGACTAAAGTGGGTTGTATTAGGCATGTGAAAAGGTGTGTATAGATCACACTACAGCGTTTTCTTGTATCAGAACAACGAGTCTCTCTATGTACCATCCTTTTTTAATAGTCTACTGCAGGACGTAGGCCTACCCACGAAGGGTGATTGGGCCATATCCACCACGCTGGCCCATTGCGGGTTGGTGGATTCACATACGCCATCGAATTTCTTCTACGGATGTATGCAGGTTGCCTCACGATGTTTTCCTTCACCTAAAAGCCAGTGGTGTGAAATTCCAAATAACTCATTGCTACGGGACCGAGGATTTGAACCCACGACCTCACGATTGTAAGGCGAGTGTCACTACCTCTTGACCACGACGGCAATTATTAGTCGCTCTATAATATCTTCTAATGTATCACCATTCACGAACCAGACGTCGAGCACGCTCGCCGTTTTGTTATTGCAGCAATTGTACAACACCAACGAGCGTATTGGTGCACCTTTGCACAAGTGCGGGCGATGCGCTGGTGCAACATTGTATGTCCGACATTTCAAGAAAGAGTAAACACAAGGTACAACGAAATGTTACGGGTAAATGCACACTCGCTGTAAACATTACGTCGAACGGAGCGCCGAGAATTCTCAAGAACGTTACATTATATGGAAATGCTTTGGTCAGTTTGTATTGTACCATTCGTAAGAACGTTACATTACATACAAATGCTCGAGAAAATGTTGTTGTCTATACTCACCTAAATGCAATCAAATATAGAACCCAGGCCGAGTCTAAGCCAGCCGGGATACGATCGTACCGGAATTAGATCAAATGTATTGATCCGGATTATCTAACAATAGATAAGGGTGCACGTCATTGATATTACATCGAATAACTTAGGTTGTGTTTACGTACTCGTATTTCTATAAAACACACTCTTGGAATTCAAATTGGCATTATTCTTAAACTTATACTAGAAGTATCGCGTAATAAGCAGAGAAATAATAATGCCGCAATAATAGTGCTTAGCATAATAATAACGTACACAAATTGCAATATATCATAAATAAATATAGTTTATTGTTTCATGCTATGTTTATGCATTACATGTTATGTTTAAAGGCATTTTTCAGAAGAAAACGTTATACTCAAAGAAAATCCATAAACTTCTTTTTCAATTATAATAAAACACGATGATAGAAAAAAATATAGAACTTGAACTTTATCAATTGATAATAATTATTTAAACATCCATACACTTGATTTTATTTCTTCAAATCATCATCCGAGGGTTAAACTAACAAACATGGCCATGTCTCTTATCTGAATACATCATTGAAGCAGTACTAATAAATAGGAAAATAATTATCTTACCACCATTAAGGTGTGTTTCTAGTGAAGGCGTAACTTCCGGTTTTCTTTTAATTATTGGTACATCGATTAGTATTGATAGTTTTCCCGTGAAGACTAGTTATATAATTTACCTTTCCTAGTAATTTATTTTGCTTCTTGCAACTTCTAGTGTCTATGCCTTTTTCTTTGAGACAAGGGTGAATTAGGTCTCTTCTATGTCTACATATACCAATACAACATTCGCCACACCATGGATTTCGATTAGGTGAGGTGGTGACCAATAATGTAGTTCTATCCTGATTACGAGTATATTAGTATTGTAAATTCGATAGCATATTTGTTGGTTTTTGATTTGTTTGTCACTCTTTCACGCAGCAGTAAAAACTTGATTTTTTCATTTATTTTTTATCACTTATACAGCATGACTTTTTATTCAGTGTACAAATTTTTATCGCGCAATAGATATCATTAATAGAACATATTTCGCTCAAGAAAAAATCGACTTTTTTTCATCAATTTTTTGTCAAACTATTCCAAAGAAACCCACCAAAACGTCTCGGGCGTAGGTGCGACGCGGCCGCATAGGTACTCAGACGTAGGGAGACATTGATTAATCCGTTTATTTGTATACTTTCTCTTGAAGTTATTTCAATATTTTTGTACTAAAGTGAGTAAAACCAATGTTGTGTTTAATTGTTTGTTTATTATACTTTCCGTATGCAAAGTATGTGCACTGAAAAAATAAACACCCTGTATAATCTCGTAAAATTTAAACGTTCTTATGAGATAGACAAAAAATATCATAAGCTAATTGTGTCGGAAAAGAATAAAACTCCTAGTTTACCATTCTTAGAACTTCTTGAGCAGCAAGAATAATGAAGAAGAACCTAGATACATTTTATTTTGTGTTCCACTAATTGTATCTATACGCCTCCAGCGCCGTTTCAAATCTTGTAAGTAATAAAGAATCATAATAAAGTTACGCTGTACAAAGGTGGGCTCGTATTTTAACAGGGTATTACGCTTTTGAATCATGACCGGGGCTTCGATGGTCTCATTTAAATAATTAAGCAAATTATTCACGGAGCCCACGGCCTAACAGCTTCTTACTTTTTTTAGACCTCTTTATATTTCCGCGAGTAATAAGAGTGCCTTGAGTAAAATGAGTCTCATTACTTAGCGAGTGTTGGTTGAAAACTTTCAATCTCGGATTTTAATGTACTCTAATAAAGAGATTCTGAGAGAAATCCTGGAACGCTCGGGTGGATACGATGATTTTAAAATATATTTTTTTAAATTAAACGATTGTAGGTATATATTTTATTAATATATGCATTTCTATTTCAGTGTAGATAGTTTATTATACATGTTTATTTGATGTGTACTCGTAAATAAGTAGATGATCGTAGCGTTAGACAGTAGTTTAACTATTTCTTTAGTGTTCATCACAGTTAAGCAACCTTTTCAGTGTTTGCACGGTTAGTCTTCGGATAGGTAACGACGGGTAGCATTTTCACTTGAGCGCAGTCGTGGATGACACGATAAATTGAGAGTATGTCAGACTAGTATGCGCGCCATGAAATATTTCTTTCGTAGTGTCATAACGCGACAGCGTTATGGCAAAGTATATATCTGTCACTTTTTCACACGTCGAAACGAGTTCTTTTCGTGGTCGCATGCTTGACTAGCTGGTTGTTTTACCATTCGGCTATGTCAGAGGTCTTCAGGCGGCACCAGGGCTAGTGACCCGGCCCATAAGAACTTATTAGATGATAATTATATTAACTAACTTCAAATGGGAGTTTTACTACACATTAGATGATTGTTATAAATAGGGTAGTACTCATGTAAGCCACATTTTATTCGACTAAAAGTTTTTACGTTGGCATGTTTGTATGTATACTTATAAGTGAAATATCTTTGTTGTTTTTAAACTTTCGCGATTTGAACACATAATTATTATATACTACACCGATTTGCATCGACCGTGGTCACGGGTAGACTGACCGTCTACCCGTGACCACGGTCGATGCAACTCGACCGGAACGTCGGGATGAGGAGGTATTTATTTATCTAATTTTAGTGCGCGATTAGTCCCGTAGTATATAATAATTATGAAATATCTTTATTCGTAAAATTAAACCCTAACCCTTTGGCCTGTAGGAAGCAGACATGAAGGTTAATTGCGCAAATTACCGTCTAGAAGTACATTTTAAGCAAGAGTGTGTTTTGTATGGCGCCTATAGTTAATAATAATATACTAAAAGTAATAGGTACGAAGCAAAAAGGATCCGAATATTTTCAAGAATATGTTAAATTGCTTATTAGTAAAGAAAGCTTACTGCACTGTTGCACATGTTTTTAACCGACAATCAATTAAATGACATTAAATAATGATACCTACGTATGTAGGTACATTAAACTACATACTGATATTTTTAAATTTACATTTTTAATTTGACATTGTGAATTAATATTTCTGTAGTAACATATTTTAATTTGATTAGGTATATATTTTGACTTATTTTATGATTCGGTATAACTTATGAAACATAAATGTTATTATGTTGTAATTATTTCAACATAAGATTAGTTTATAATATAAGTTGTTAAGTCTGTAAACCTATAGAAGTAGAAGCTAGAGTACTTTTCACATTGTATAACACCTATGTTACACCTAGTTTCATATACAAATTAACTAATTCATTCAAGTAACTGCAAAGGGGTGCATTGACAGATACCAAAGTATAATGTAAGTACACAAGGATGACTTGACAGATAAGTATCACGTAATAACAGCTCACCAAAGTTCAGAATTCTCGCCTTAAGGTTTGCCAAAGTGTAATAGACCGCAGTATTAAGACTAGACTGCATCTGAAACACCATACTGGGTTCCATGACAGTTTTTGGACGTGGGACTTAAAGCTGCAAAGCTCAAATGGGAGTGGGCGAACCTTGTAAGCCGTATACACCCAGACAGGTGGGAGTGGACACCTCTATCTAGTCGAACTGAAGTCGTCCTCCAACACGATGGTACGACGAAATCGAGAGGTTTAAAAAGGACTGGAAGGAGGTAGGACAAAACAGAAAAGAGTGGACGTCTTATCGCTAAAAAAATTAATGAACGAACAAGTTCAAGTTACACTTGGATACCGCCTAATTTTATCCCCTAAAAGACGACAAAAGCTTAAATGTCCTTTTCGGTTTTTACAGCTCAAGTAACTTTTCAATTAACACGAATCCTTCGTGACTTTTCTTCAAAATGGCTTGACGCGAAATAATGGCTCGCTCTAATTATCCTAATATTCTAATTCCTTAGAAAAGTGAAAGGTGAAAGTGATTTGATTGGAAACTACTTTAAATAGCAAATGAAGCTTTGGAATCATTGTTTAAGATTTAGTAACTTGAAAATTTACAGAGCACTTGTTACAAGGGTTTACTTATCTAATGACTATTCATTTTCACAGAATTCAAAGTGGATTTCTGATAAAATAGACATTGTTTCTACTATATTATCAATCTCAGATGAGGTATTATCAATCTGATATGAGATATCAATATGAGATATTATATCAATCTCATATTAAAACCTGTAATAAATCATTTTATGATGAGATGGATGTAACGGTCTATTAGAATTTATTTTTCTAAATAAGCAATTTAATTTAAATTTGATCATCATTAGATCTGACTTAAAAAGAAAATTATTCAGGAAATGTACGTCAATCATTTTACTTAGATGACAATTTTTAATCATTTTCCTATCGTTTTTTTGACTCTGAAGTTGTTTGAAATTTTAATTGCTTAAGACTAAGTACTTTTTTAAATTTCTAGAATGGCTATAGCTTTAAAAATTTGAACAGCAAGTTAATTTTAATTTGTCGAGAACTCCCCAACTTGAAGTTTTCGAGATGCCTAGCAAAGTGAAAATTTTCACACGCAAAGTTTGTACTTTGGGTTAAACAGGTAAAGTTGCCAATGTTTGCTTAACACCTAGGCGGTCTGGGTCAGGGTGTATACCAGCAAAGTTAGTAGACATTTAGTTTCTAAAACCTTGTAGTCTCTTGTAAAACAACATGTGAAGAACTTAAGGCCCTTAGCACTATTCTCTTACATTCCATATTATGCTTTGACCTGACTAATTGCAAATATTTTCTTTATTTTTTGCTAACTGACCTGGGGAACTTCGTTTCACGCAATATCTTTATTAATTATGTTATTTTGATGTATAAGCATTACTTTTGCAAATTATCATCTTCATCCGTTCGGTAGTTTTTGCGTGAAAGAGGAACAAACAAACAAACTTTCGAATGTATAATATTGGTAGAATCTGTACAGTGAAAGTGAACAGTGTAGTTACCTATGTGCCGGTGTCGGAGCCTTATCTTGTACCTACATGTTGGTTATTTTTAAAAACATTTAATTGTACAACAAAACAAACCCTGAAATTGTAAAAAGGTTTTTCAAAATATTTTGTGATAACTCAATTAACTTTTTGTATGGCACAGCTTTTTGTGACTTCAGGGCGGTCTTAAAAAAGTATGTCAAAAGTTACCATTTACTCATGAAGTCACCATTATTGTTGAAACATAATATGAATGTACAGTTATTTTTTTTGTATCATAAACCAGTCAAACTAATGAAAATTCTGATCATATAAGAGGTCGTGCGTTCCAAGGGGCAATCGCAATACCAGAAGCATTAACTGCGCATTGATGCCTCTTCTGAGTTAATAATATAGATTATAGCGAAACTAGAAAATAAAAAACGTTAATAAATAATTTCACCTAGCACACTTTTACTAAATATGATCCCGATCCTTCAACACAAAAATTAACACTCCATACAAATAAGTACAATTAACAAGTAAAAATAAGTACGGATATAAAGACAAGGACCACTGAAGCCTATATATTTTTTTTTTATTTCGAATAGGTTCGCGTATGACTACACACTGCCTGATGTTAAGCAGATGTGCGGGCTAGGGTGTAGCACGCTTACCTAGAAGATACCTATTGACTCGGGATTTGAAGACACCCATAATTAACAGATATTTAAATTCATCGCCCAAGTTATCTGTCCAGCCGAGAACCGAACCCGGGACCCAGCGGATTAAAGACAGAAGTACTATCAACGACGCCAAGAGGATCGTCATATGATAACAAACCGTGGCGGCGTATTTCAGTCCCAATAGCACTAAACTTGGGAGGCGTTTGGCATTGTAAAATAATTTTATAAATACTCCACGATGTCATTGGACTTGGCACAGGCCAAGAACGACGGCATTACGATCTGTTTAATTATAAAATACCTACTTAGTTATTATGTGACCACTTTTCGCGTGACTACAATCCGGTAAAAGCTTTTTTTAAAACATTGACTAACACTTTGATGTTATTTAAAAGACATAACTCTCTAGTAGAGTAAGTATTCTGCAAACTCAAAGTGTCCTCGTTATTAGCCGAATAAAAGTAGAACATTGGCACTCGTACGAAAACATATTTATTTTGAGATACAATTGTAAAAATTGTTAACTTCCGTCGATTTGAAGAAACGGTTACGATATTTTAATATTTCGTGCCGCTTAGAAAACTTTTAGTAAAAGAGACGTTTGCCTGTAATAAAGCATTAGCGTTAAATGGATTTTCAATAATATAATAGCTTTTGTAGGAAATACTGCTAGTCATTTGGCATAGTTCTGAATTCTAGTAATCAATTTCGCGTGTCGCTGGCTTGTGGATACGGAACTGTTATTCCTTTGAACATCTGGTACAAATAAATAAATCGAATTACTCACCTATTTAAGCGATTGGAAAACTGCACACTAGACTACCTATCAAAGACACACTAAAACACCCACTAATTTAACACAACTACGTTCGAAGTCACACAACTGTCTTTTAAACACTTCTATGAAACTATGCACACTACTAAGTCTAAATTCAATAGTTTTTGGTCACACACTTTTACTTAGTTCTAGGATCGTTGGAGGTTAAAAATAATGTCCAAAACCGTTTGTAAAACAGTGTAAAGAGTTCATAAATCGGGTATAAATTCAAAGGTTGCTATCAGAAAATTTCAGTCGTTTCTTGTGTATAAATAGGTTTCGATAAAATTTAGCTCGAAGATGCATATTTATGCGAAAATATTGTTGAAGCGGTTTAAAATCGGTGATGGATGGGTCGGCCACGGGCGTAAAGTGGAGAAAAGTTTCGGGAAGTGAGTTGAAGAGGCATGTGAGGCCGGACAGGTATCGGGGGTTGTGAGGTGGTTGATCGGGAAGTATAGTGCGTGTTCGTTTGGTCGATCGTAGTCCATCTAGGGGTCGCGAGGGCGGCGGCGCACGGGCGGCGGGCGCGCTGCTCTGCTGAGGACTGCCGCGAGGACTAGCGCTCCCCTTGTGCCGGCATCGGCACCCTGAACACCCGACATGCAAACTCCGTGCAATTTCAAAAGGTCGCCGTATTTTTGTTCAGCCCGTTCGTTGTACCACTCATTAACCTAGTTAAGTCTATCAATATTAGCTATTGTGCTACATTTTTTATTTGGCTTTAAAATTTTATTTTGTACTTCACTCCGAGTAACCACTTATTACAGCTTTAATTGCTGGATTGTGTGCGAGAAGCTTACGGCACGCGTTGGGTTTTAATTTTTATTCCTTCGGGTGTTTTAAATATATACTTGCTTACAGTGAGTAATATAAATAAGTTTTCGCGGTAATCTATTACCTTTTAAAATACTGAGAATGAATAAATTATGTTTTAGAAAATTTGACACATTGATTTGCAAATTGTATTAAGAGAAATCATTATTTTTTAAAATATAAACTGTGCCGGTACTTTACGTCACAGATAACGTTATATACGTTCCATAGTCTTATCAGGGTAACGACAGTTATCATTTGTAGGTGAAAATATTATTACGTACATAGATATCTAGTGTATCTTATCATATTTGAAAGCTCGAATATGCATACATTGATAGCAGATATAGATAAAACTCGAAGACGTATGTTAAAAAAAACTTAATAATACTAAAAAACATGAAAAAGAAATAACGAAGTTAATTAATGTAAGAAACCCTAATGATTAAACTACAACGTTAAATAAAACACATTCCAACATTGATAGCGCGGGATCGCTAATTGAATGTCTTTACATTTTTATACATATTATATTTTAATAACAGTGTGGTCCTTCATCAAAACCAAAGTGTGAATATAGAAGATATAATTAATTTATCGTTTTTTTTTTTTAATTTTAAGTTTTATTGCACTCTAAATATATTTTTTGCCAAAAATGGCAAACCGATTTCAACCATGTACAGAATTCGAATATTTCGCATGAATCGATGTAGTAACTATTACATGGTTATTGATTTTTCAAAAACGACTCGGCTGATTTTAGTAAAATTTAAATGAAACAATCTGTGAAGTATGATCTACCAACCAAAAAATAATCATCGAAATCGCTTTACTATTTGTGGCGTAATCGCGTAACATACACACAAAAACCAAAGTCTTATTGAAAACTTTTTTGAAATCGGTTACAAATAACGCTCAGTATGGTAAAATTACATGATCAGAAATGAGTCCATTACAAAACCAAATAGGGTTCCTGGCCAAATACCGAGCTTCCAAAGTCTTTGTCGTCGCAGAGACTGTGGGATCGGTTGATCTGCGAATAGCACGGAAATCTTTCCAAGATACGTGTTCTAGCGTCGTGGATCGCGCTCGTATTCTTGCTGTCTCTGTATGGGAGTCCAGTCTTTGGTTACAAGCTTTGCCTTCATTCAATACTGGTAACCTTTAAAACCCAACTGCATTTCCTCTTGCTGTCAGCTTACGCTTGGGTGCAGGGTAATTTGAGGTCCATCGCTGTCAGTGTGATACTGCAGTTGACCAGCTCGGTCACCACGGTCTTTCTTGCTCAAGAAACGCTGGTCGAAATGGTCGCCACGCCTGTCTGAACGATGTCATGCGCAGGGCTTTTGCTACCGCCAATATCACATGCGTACTCGAACCGAGTGGGCTCGCGCGTGGTGATGGCAAAAGGCCTGACGGAATGACGCTGGTCCCGTGGAGATGTGGACGGCCCTTAGTATGGGGCGCGACTTGCGTCGATACTTTGGCACCGTCACATCTGAAACTCAGAGGGCTGGAGCTGCGGCCAATTCGATAGAACAGCACAAACGGCGCAAATATGCTAACCTCGGCAGTGGTTACATTGGAGTTTAGACGTGGGTCTTGGGTCCGTGAGTCCGTGGGTCCGTGGGGTCGGGAGCTCATCTTATTTTCAAAAGTCTATCTGAGCGTCTGGTGGACGCGACGCGTGCCCAAAATGCTGGTGTTTCTTTCGCTCAACGTTCAAGCATTGCCATTCAGCGTGGCAGCATGCTGGGCACGCTGCGAACTGGCAGTGGGCTTGAGCATTTGGATTATCTTAAGACCTTCAAGGGTCTGTGGACGATACAATTGCTTGTAATGTAGTAGTAGTTTATGTAGTTTTAGATTATGTGAGTCTTGTATTTAGTGGTAGTTAATAAAGGCACCAAATAGGTATGCACTTAGTAACAAGTAATTTTAATCAATAACCGACTATTTCAGTAAATTGCACTAAAATGTTTGCTTTTCGTATTTTTAGTTTTTTATTGTACCAGCCATTTTTCCACTGCATGGCGTAGTCGTAGACGTAAGATGCCTATAATCACCCACGAAGGGTGACTGGATCATATCCACCACGCTGGTCCAGTGCGGGTTGGTGGATTCATATACGCCGTCGAATTTGTTCTACGGTTATAGAGAGAAAGGTTAAATTTTGAGTAAATTGCAAAAATATTTCACTTATTTAAGTAAAATTAATTAGTACTGTACTATTTCGTAGAGCCCGCGTAGATACCTCTACGAAAGTACAAGTACGGTGACCTCAACGTGATCTCTACAAAATCGAATTTAATGTGAAGATCCGTAGTTGAGTTTAAAGTTAGTAACATAGTCCAGTAGATTAGCTACTTGAAGAAGCATTGGGCTTTGTAGATTGAATATAAATTATATTATAAAGTATTGTCTAGCATACATAAGATAAGCTCACCAGCACTAGTGTTTATTCCAATATATAGTTTATATATAGTTTATAATTACGTGTAGGTACGTTTTGTTTTGTATTTTATCAGTTTGACAGTATGGTAAGTAAAAATATTTGAGATAGTGAGGCTTTATAATACCACTAGCTTAAAACCCGCGGCTTCGCCCGCGTTGTCTTAGTACATAGGTACTTACTTAAACTGAAAATAGCCCGCGGTTAGATCTACGTTGTCATTGTACATGCTTATAATAATATCTAATAGTCCGCGATTTGGCCCGCGTTGTCTTAATACTTGCTTAAAATTTTGCAAGGATAATGCCCACGGTTTGGTCAAAATTGAAACAGTATTTGCCTATAATGATAATAGGTCACGGTTTGGCCCGCGTATTGTTAGTACTTGCTTAAGATGGTTATTTAAAGCACGCAGCATGGACTGCGACGTCTTAATATTTGCTTAAAATTATAAAAGCTTGCCGTTTGGCCTGCATTGTCGTATTACTTACAATGATAATAGCCCATGGTCTGGCCCGTATTGTCTTAGTACTTGCTCAAAATGATAAAAGCCCGCGGTTTAGCTCGCGTTGTGTTAATAATTAGGTACTTACAATGATAATAACCCACAGTTTGGCCCATGTTGTTTTAATACTTACTTAATTAAATTAACAGCCCGCGGTTCAACCCGCGTTATCTTGGCATTTGCTTATAATAATATCTAATAGTTCGCGGTCAGGCCCGTGTTGTCTTAATAAATCCTTAAAATTATAATAGCATGCCGTTAGCCTGCGTTTTTGTATTACTTGTAATGATAATAGCCCACGGTCTGGCCCGCGTTATTTTCTTAACTGCTTAAAATGATAAAAACCCACAGTTAAGCCCGCGTTTTCTTGGCACTTACTTAAAATAATAGTAGCTCGTGGTTAAGTCCGCATTAGGCTCGATTATGAAGGCGCCATTGTAATTATAACAGCTAATTATCATAATTATATCTGTTTCATTTTCTCATTAAGCATTCGATAGAGAGAACACTTTTTATGTTGTTATTATAGTTACTATGGCGTCTTCATAACTGAGCCTATTATTTTATTACTTGCAAAATAATGCCTACGGCTTAGCCTGAATTGTCTCAGTATTTGGTTATTTAATTTACTTGTATCTAAAGCTTATTACGGAGTACGTGAATTTTTGGATGATAAATTGCCGAATTTCTGAAATTAACTCAATAATAAATAAATATATAAAATAAATATTGGGGGACATCTCACACACGGTCTCTGATCCCAAACTAAGCAAAGTTTGTGATTTGGCTGGCAGAGACTGATATACTACATATACATGTATTTCAATGTATGTACTGTATTGTATACACGACCGACCATACTCCTATTTTTAGAATAATTCCAGTCCATCCAAAGGTTGCCTGGTAGAAATCGCCAAAGGCGATAAGGCCGCCATTGTACAGCATATTGTATATTGTATAGTTTCTGTACTGTGTTTCTGTGTACAATAAAGATATATTTATTTATACATGTAGGTTGACTGGCAGATAATGCTGTTTAGCGTTAAGTCCTCCTTTTGTACAAATAGTGTGCAATAAAGTGTTAAATAAATAAATAAAAATACATTAATAACACTCAGACACAGAGCAAACACATATGAACATCACATAAATATTTGCCCTGGGAATCAAACCCACGCCTCTTTGACCCAGGAGTCAGGGTCAACCACTGAGCCACCGAGGGAGCCAATAATAATAATTGTATGAGTAACTATGTAAGAAATTTCACTTTTCTTTGCTGGAAAACATTGAGGCAACCTGTACGTACGTAGAAAAAATCAATGTCGTATGTGAATTCAGCAACCCATGCTCGGCCGGCGTGATGGATATGGCCCAATTACCCTTCGCGGATAGGTCTATTTTCAGTCATCAATCAGCCGCAGGACGTCCATTGCTGGACATAGGCCTTCCCTATGGATCTCCAATAAGACCGGTTGGAAGCGGCTTGTATCCAGCGCGATCCTGCGGTCTTAATGAGGTCATCCGTCCACCTAGTGGGTGGACGTCCTACGCTGCGCTTGCCGGTACATGGTCTCCACTCGAGAACTTTTCGACCCGGTCATTAGCCCTCCGCGCTATGTGCCCTGCCCATTGCCATTTCAACTTGCCAATCCGTTGGGCTATGTCGGTAACTTTGGTTCTTCTACGGATCTCCTCATTAATGATTCGATCTCGCAGAGAGACTCCAAGCATAGCCCTCTCCATAGCTCGTTGGGCTACTTGGAGCTTACTAATAAGGCCCATAGTGAGAGACCACGTTTCTGTGCCATAAGTCATCACTGGCAACTCACACTGGTCGAAAACTTTCGACTTGAGGCACTGAGGTATGTCGGACGAGAAGACACTACGCACTTTTCCGAACGCTGCCCAGCCGAGTTGAATTCGTCGATTGGCCTCTTTGTTGAAGTCGGACCTACCTAACTGGACTACTTGTCCTAGGTAGACGTACGAGTCAACGACTTCAAGAACCGAGTTTCCAACAGAAATCGGGGTAGGTAAAACATGGGAATTGACATGACTTTCGTCTTGTCCATGTTCATCTTAAGACCCACCTGTTTCTATTATCCGTAGTGCTATCCGTAGTACCTATTTTCAGTAGTGCACTATTAATTAAGGCCGGTACAGGTATTCGACATGTTTCATTAAGTCATTAGAAATTTAATTTTCCAGGCAAATGAAAAAATGGCACACAAGTCGTAATTCTAGTCAGGCATATTCTAGGATGCTATTATACTCATAATTTGATTAACTTTTACAATGGTACCAACCCCAAAAGCACGTGAATAAAATCAGCTGTTCAACACAAAAAGTTCATCGACCGCGACAAAATGTATGGAAAATGTAGGTAATTTTCGCTTGTCAGGGTTGATCCCATAGTAAAATACCTATATTGATCCATATGTGCGCTAAGCTTAAGACTATTGGCTCACAAAATATAAAAAAATCGTAGACTTTTGGGGACCCATTTTGCCCCATTTAAAGATAAACTATCGTTATCATAATCCTAGATACTACATTATTTAAAAAAGCGCATTGAAGTTTTGGGACGTATCTGACCCCTAAGGATTTTTTTAAGGAAAATTTAGAAAACAGGTACAGCCATATTTTTTATTTAGTCTCAAAAGCATCTATACAAAGTTTCATGTCAATCGGTACAGGGAATAAGAAGTTACATGCAAACAAAAAGGGCCCGTTTTACGCCGTAAGTTAGAGTTGGGTACGTTTTTCATCCTTAGTGCTTCATTATGTCGTACGATGTACGTATATTCCAAATTTCAAGCTCGTATCTACAGCGGTTTGGGCTGTAGCCTAAACTTATTAATTTTGCGTATCCCTAAGGAACCTTATAGATTTTCCTGGATTTTATTAGTTTCTGTATTAAAACATGCTGTGTGCTTCCTTCATACCAATTTTCAACCATAACCGTTCAGCTGGTTCGATGTAATTGACGCTTTTTTCACCAACTTTGGGACCTTATTTGACCCCTTAGATGAAGAAAATTCGGAAAACAGGAAAAACCGTGACTTTTATTTTGTTTGGAAAGAATGTATACAAAGTTTCAAGTCAATCGGTACAGGGAATAAAAAGTTACATACAAACGAAAAGGGCCCATTTTACCCCCTTAGAGGTCGAAAGTTCAAAATTTTCGTCCTTAGTGCTCCATTACGTCGTTCAATGTACCTATATCCCAAATTTCAAGCTCATATCTTCAGCGGTTTGGGCTGTAGCCTAAACTTATTAATTTTGCGTATCCCTAAGGAACCTTATAGATTTTCCTGGATTTTATTAGTTCCTGTATTAAAACATGCTGAGTGCTTCCTTCATACCAATTTTCAACTATAACTGTTCAGCTGGTTCGATGCAATTGACGTTTTTTTCACCAACTTTGGGACCTTATTTGACCCCTTAGATAAGGATAATTCGGAAAAACAGGAAAAAACGTAACTTTTATTTTGTTTGAAAAGCATGTATACAAAGTTTTAAGTCAATCGGTACAGGGAATAAAAAGTTACATACAAACGAAAAGGGCCCGTTTTACCCCCTTAGAGGTCGAAAGTTCAAAATTTTCGTCCTTAGTGCTCCATTACGTCGTTCAATGTACCTATATTCTAAATTTCAAGCTCATATCTTAAGCGGTTTGGGCTGTAGGCTGTCTGTCAGTCAGTCACTCAGGGAAGCCTTTTATATAATAGATAAAATAAAAAGGGACCAAATATAGGGAGATAGATGTTTAAATAATCATAATAGTGAACAGTGAACGCGATGCTGAGATGATTTGAGGTTCTGAATACGCGTAAGTAAAACGTGGTGAAATCCACAGAACAGCAGAACTGCGAAATCAACTTCAGTTGTAATTTTTTTTGTTGACTTTTTTTAAAGTAAATTTTAAGTAGCATCTGGTAGTATTTTTAGAAACTTTATAGTACCATTACTTTTACTGAAACCGTGGTGGCTAAGCGCTCACCTTGCAATAGTCAATATGCATTAAAACCATAAAAGATCCTTGATTTAAACCTTAATTGTCACCAACCCGTACCCATTAGACACTGAATAGACAGTGCGATGAATATGATAACAATACATAATCACCCTTCATGAATGTGTCAGCAGTGGCCTATTGAAAGGTTTGCAAAGAACATAATATCAATTTGTACAGGTGTTGCTTTCCAAAGTGCAACAGAGATTTCAAAGGTGTATATACTCATCTATGATTATAAAATCAGCTGCTCTATACAAACACTTCGTAGACTATCGTTCGATGGAATACAATTATACAATTTTTCGCGATCTCACAGTCCATCCCATAGTAAAAGTTGTTCATATTTATGCCCCTATACATATATGATAGTCCCTCTACTTTGCAAAACAATACCTTGTATTGGTATAACTATTTAACAAAGGAAATAAATTTATTTTTTGCCAAAAAAGGCATATCGACTTCAACAGTGTGCAGAATTCAAACAGTTCACACGGATTTGATGTATATTTATCGATGTAGTAATTTTCACATTATTGTTGATTTTTCTAAAACGACTCGGCCGACTTCGATAAAATTTAAATGGGACCACGTCTAAAAAATGATCTATCAAGCGAAAAAAAGTCATCAAAACCGGTTCATAATTGGTACTGTAATCGCGTAATAAAAGAGAACCTATCCTTTGAGAAAAGAGGCGACAATAGACGCCACATTCGCTATTATGTCCACCCTACCATAATCTAGTTTTAAATCTGAGCTACGGTAAATCCATCTCGGCCAGATCTGGCATTCGAGCCAGGGACACACAACAGCTGTGACTGTTGACTAAGATTTGTGTTAATCAGCCTAATATTTTCGCGAGGGAAACGTTGAAAAATCCGGGCCTGCGCGGGAGTTGACGCGGCCTCGTGACGACACAGGCAACTGTCGACGTACTGTCTATTCTCGTCCGTGCGACATTTCCGTGGATTGCATCTTCAAAGTTCTCCACTCCAATTTCAACACTATTCCCTACACCTTAAGAAATAATATTCCTATAAATATTTTAAACGTGTTTATTAGACGACACGGAGATAATGTTTGACGACATTCAAAGGTCAGTCGTACAAACATGCTTAGTTTTCGACGTCTCATTGCAAACTCGTGTTATGTAAACGTAAAGCAATTACTAGTTTGCTGGAATGCTAATGGTTCTTTGATTTAGGTGATTGCAAGGTTGGGATAGCCACTTCGTTTTGATGATTTGAGTTGAGTGGGTACAGGTTCGATCTAGTCTCGTTGGTTTTAGTTTTGTGGGCGTGTACGAATGCTACACAAAATCACCAATATTTTAGTTAATTTTAGAACTGAGATTAAACAAAAAAGTGTATTGAAAAAGAGTCATGGGCAATTCGCCCCGCGATCTAAACCGCTTGCGGGGCGAAACGCCGCAACACCCATTGAAATAGTTACTTTTCTGTTACCGTTTTTTTAAGAGCTCTTTTAACTATGCGGCTGTGTGTGCTAACTGCTATGCTGCCCTAGTTCAGGTTTATAAATACATACAAACCAATAACTCTGTATTGTACACACAAATAAAACTTACAATAAATACATCAGTGAAATTCTTAAGGTAGTGCAACACTAGGCGGCCTTATCGCTGGAAGCGATCTCTTCCAGGCAATTCATGTACGGAAAGGAATGTGCTGAAAATATTTGGCGGGAAATACAATAAATACTAAAAATTACACTATACACCTAAATACTAATACCACAAACAATATTGTTACTAACCACCTTAAATATAACACATAATAATACTACTACATAAATAGACAATACATAGACATACATAAAATATACAAAGACATATGTAATTACAAACATACATACCTACGCCATCGAATCTTTCTTAAAGACGTTCGTAAGTAATGTAAATAGGTATTTTTTCTTATTCCTCTTGTTTCACAATTGCTCTCAATGTTTCCTTGAATAGAGTAAAAAAAAATACGAGATTTTATGGTTAGTAAAAAAATTGCGTAATACAATACCTGACTTTGGACAAAACTGTTTTACATGTATTTATTATACCGCTAATATTCTTATACTCCATTTATTTTCAAACTAAAGCTTTGATCTACGACCAAGCAATCATAGTTCTAACTTAAACGTAGTAATACCTACAGATATGAAGCTCCATTTTTCCATTAAATATAGAAACATTTTCTTAAAGAGAACCATCAAACAAACATAGAATTAACAAGCATTAAGCCAAGCAACTTTATTCTATCATCATTTACAATTTAATAACATAGTAACAACAAAATAAAAATTGATGATATTGCACGAGTACAATGTAGTATAAGTAAATAATTCTATTCAGACCATTCGACGACATTGCATGGTAACACGCAAATCGTAAAAACTTTTCGTGCTTTCGTAACAACTTGTATGACTTAGTAAGAATGGGTTTGTTATGAAATACGTTTAGAATTGTATTTTCTGATTCTTCAACTATAACTTCTATATGTCTTTCAAAGGTAAGATTCTTCATATACTATGATGCAGTTTTTACTATAATGAACCGGAATAATTTGTGATGACGTGGGTAAAAATCTCGCATTAATGAGTTCATATAAAATAAACAAATCTTCACATTATGTACTGTTGGAAGTGTTGGGTGAATGGAATCATCTTGTGAAAATCTGCGTTTAGCAGTAGATTTAAAAAAGGGCCAATACAGTACTTACTTACAGTTTTGATACAAAAATAATGTTGCAAGAACATTAACATTTTTTATAAGCTATTTGACTAGTTTTTTTTGGAAATCATTTTAAATTATTTGTTAGTACAAAATAAAGCACACTACATTTATATTTCCGAGAGATCTAATGTATTAATAATGAAAATCAGTGTTAAAGAATAGATATTCAATATCCCACAAAAAACGACATTCTGTAATGGCGCTGGTCTTTGACGTCACACACTAGTAAATAGGTAACGTTACTAAATACCAGTAAATACGCTAGTTCACATATAAAAATTGACAAAAAATACTTTAAAAGTAACTTACAGATCCTTTAATATGACTCCGAAATCACAAAACACAAATTACATAAAAAACAGTCAATCGATAAATTCTGGTTTAATCATGAGACGTCGCCAGAGTTGCCGCTCTTCTTAAAGCGTTTACGTCACAGATAAAATATCAAATTAATATCGTATTTTATTTCGTGCGATTTGCAAAAATTAGACATATTTTAGTTTAATTAATGTGAAATATGTCTTTTTCAGGCTATTATCTTTTAGGATTACCACAATCAATAGTATATTTTCAATGTGGTCAAATAGCCTATTGTATCAACAAAATGAATCCAATATCCGGCGTATCTAACTTTTTCAAAGTTATGTATTTCTTACTGACATGTCCGATATACTTACTCTAATATTTACTAAAATTTTACCAAAACTGTTCCTGAAACAAAAGTCAATAAAAGTCATCGAAGAGTTTTATCCCAAAAGGACGAAGTGACAAGGGCTCGGGAGACTCAAAGTACTTACCCACAAAGTAAAAAATAACTGCCAACGGCAGAACCAACAGGACCTTTCCCATGAAAAGGGATAACATAAAAGCATTGTTCCAAAGTACGTAAAGTACTTATTTTATTTATTGAATTTTTATCTGATAAAGCTTTAAAAATATCTTAAAATGTTTGACATGAATTCTTGCTCGGATACAGATGGAGGTACGAGTATGCTTATTATTCAATTTGACTTCTAATTATTTGGTTTTATTCCAATATGATAGTTATTTAATTTGACCTTACTTTGCCTTGACGCCGTGTTCTAGTGGTTTACAATCGTGACGTCGTGGGTTCAAATCCCGGTCCCGTACCAATGGATTCCTTGGGCGTATGTGAATCCACCAACGCAATGGGCTAGCTTGGTGATATGGCCTAATCATCCTTCGAGGGTAGGCCTACGTCCTACAATGGACTATTAATAAGCTAGTGCAGTTACTTTGACTGGATTTGTAGTTAATTTAAGGAATAATTTTGTAACGATTTACATATAAGTGCTTTTTCTACATGCTACTCTAAATGGCAACTAGAAGGAACAAATTAATATAAAACACCTTGAATTATCATGTACTTACTCTATATTAGGGGAATAAATATTTGTTTCATGTTCTAAGCCATAAATACGATGAAATCATTTAGTTCATAGCTGGAAACGGGTGCATATGAGTACAGTAGCAGATGCACTAGCCTGATCATAAAAACTAGACTGGATTTAAAAATATTATAAAATGTAATATCAAAAATTGTTAAAATATTGATGTAAATGCGAAAGTGTCTTTGTTACTCTTTCACGCAGTGGCATAGGAAAGAGTTGGAATGGATTTCTTACATAGATAAAATGTATTATTCGGAAAGCGTCATAAACTGTTACTTATCTCGCAAAAATAAAAGGTTCCTGGTGCGCATTAGCGTGTAGCACTGTGAAGCACTAAAATAAAAAATATATACTACCGCGGGAAAAGTTACTAATAACCAAAATTAAATATAAAATATTAAATCAAGACATAATTGATGCCGGTGATTCACAGGTACTAAACCAAAAAAAAAGATCTAAAAGTCAGTCTTTGCATTTACGTAAAACAGAAAAAATGCCAAGATGATCTACGTAAAGATGAACCAACGTAAGCCTTTATAATGGTTTGTCTGTAGCTAAGTATAGGAGCAAAAAATATTTTCCAATGTCAAGTGTCTTTGAGCTGACTATTGAGTAATAAAACTACTGAAAAACTACTATGTACCTAATTAACATCTTTAAGTAGATATCATTATGATCAGCAAGTTTTCATAAAGGTTAAAATTAAAATCAATAATTTGTCATCGAACGGGGTGAATTGTTGAAACCATCTAGACTAGAGCTAGCATCAATATTGAATGAAAAATAAATCATGTGACGTGAGAGAGAGAGAAAGCCTGTATGTACTTCCATGGAAAAAGTGTAGAGCAGCAGTGCTAGAAAATTGTTTTCTTATTGAAAATTGTAATGAGGATTTTAGTGATCATGAAGGGAATTTAAAAATTCAATACATTATTTTATACTCATATATTCGTTTAGTACCTATATATAATGCTTTAAGTACCTTGTCTATACAATAGTCTTGATTATTTTCGACAATGCAAAATAGGTATGATTATTATTAATTAACAGAGCGAACGAAGTGCTCGAAGCCTCAGTTTTGACTTCACGATTTTTCTTTCATTTGTCCGGATGTTGATTCTCCTCTATAGTTCACATTTTTTAACTAATTTTGATAGAACTTGGTAGGTACACAGGTTCTATACTTTTTTTTATGTAGAAATACATACATTTGGCATGTAGACCTATTCTACATAAAAAAGTATATGGTGCCTGATGGATAGCAAAGTTGTAGCCCAAGGTCGAATATTGTAGACCTAAAAGATACCTGTTCACTCTTTACTCGAAAATAATTATCCAAATTGTAATTGTCAGGAAACAATGACGCAGGGAGGGCACTTCAATCCCGGGTGGTCCGCATTATGAAGGAAGAAGCGAATCGCTTAGGTCGAGCAGGTGGTACGTCGACTTTGTAGGAATGGTTTATATGCGAACTCCGGCTTGTTCTGTTGTGAAAAGTATAATAATATTATGAAGAATATTATCAGGTCGAGGAGTTCGAGCGCACACTCGCCGAAATGTAGCGTATAGAAAATTGCCATACACGCTACTTTACGCCCGTATTCCAGGCTTTTCAGTTTAAAAACGACAAGATCACTATTTACTTGCTTGTTTGCTTTAGGTACCTACTTGGTGGGCGAGCGTTTTCTACAAGACGGGCCTCTTCGGGCCCTTTAATTGCGTGATATACACATGTTCTGTATTATTTTTGTCGTTTATATTTGATGGTGATGTTTTTAGCAAAATCGTTTAATTATTATATATATGAACAAGGATTGAGAGTATGAATGAAGAGCGAGGCAAGCTTATGCAGATTCAGTTAAAAAAGCGAGATCTATTGTTCGGAAAACTACTTATCTTTCAACTTATATTAAGTATACGGTGACAGAGCTGTCCTTAGATTCTCTAAGCAGAATAATATTTATTTGAATCTGAACTGTACATATCAAACTGTACTTACACAATAAATGTAAATAAATACGGAATTAGATACTATAAATATTAAAATACTTACATACCTACTTCCTACATCACCCTTCGTGGGTAGGCCTACGTCCTGCAGTAGACTATTAAAAAGGCTGGTACAGGACAGTAATACCTAAATAAGTTACTTGCTAAACTACATGATTTGTACCTACTATTCTGTCTCGGCTTTGAGTAGACAACTAAAACTCTTGGGAATATGAAATATTCACAACTCTAGCTTCCATGTCACTGCCACATTACTTTGTACTTGTGTTAGCTTCGCTTATAGGTACCCTACCTACGAGTATATTCCTAAGAGTGGTAACACACTACGATGTCGCGACGGTAAGGGCGACTTCAATCTTAAAATTCGTCAAAACGTGCGGCGCTCCAACCGCGCTGCTTTTTAAATCCATTAAAAAAAACGCGTTTTTATATTGATTACCGAACACCTGACTGCGGCGCTGCGGTCGGGCTACAGCCGCACTTTACATATACAATAAAATTACAAAGAAGTGCGGCTGTGGCGCTGCACGTTGCAGCAGAATTCTAATTCTAATTTGAATTGTGGGCGATAAGTCCCGCACCGACGTCCCGCATGGGGTGTTCTGTGCATTTCCCCCTAGCGTCTACCCGAGCCAGCCCAGCTCCTTAAAATAACAGAGCGTGGCTCTGGGCCGCTGGCATAACTGCTCCAGATAGCTTAGATGGTGAATGAGATGATGATAATGCAGAGGTATCATGCAATCCGTTAGCTATACTAGTCTCTTCTGTGGCTTTGCAGTGCCACAGAATATGCTCTACAGTTTCGTTATCCTGCAAACAGCCACTACATAGTGGGCTGTCAGTGGCTCCTAGTTTATAGAAGTGACTATTTAAGTTGCAGTGACCAGTTATGAGTCCTACCATAAGTCGGAGGTCTTGCCGCTGCAACTTCAATAGGTCGTTTGTGATGTTTCTATTTAGATTGGGGAAAGCAGCCTTAGAGTGCTTGCAGTCCTCCCTTTTGTTATACTTATTCTGTTGTTCTTTTTCGGTATGACGACGCAGCAACTCGCGCACTTCCGCCGCTGTTGGCTTGCAGTGTTTTGTTGCCTCGTCCCCTACCTGTTTTCTCGTGCCCTCTTTGGCAAGGGTGTCGGCTATATTGTTGCCTGAACATGGTCCGTGACTCTTTGTCTAGCGCACGATTGTTTTGTGCTTACTTGAAATACACATAGTTTGAAGTGCTGCATGACATTCAGCGGTAACTCTGCGGCAGATTTGTAGGCGCCCTAAAATTTTGAATAAGGGTAGGTAGCGAGATGATTGGGGTGCCGGGCCGCTGAGGCAGTCTGCGACATTTGTTGGTCGAGATGTTGTAACGTTCCCGATTTTCGATTCGATTCCCGAGTTCGACGGTGTCAACTTGAGTTGTGAATTGAACATCCAATAATGTATCTAGGTGTTTGTCAGCGATCACCATAGTTAAGCAACGTTCGGTACGATCCGTCTCCAGATCGGTGACCGCAGGGGGCACTTCCGACTGAGCGCTACTGTGGCTCGGATGACACTTTAAATTTTAGGTCTCGGTTGTTTCAACCGTTTAGGCGTGTCAGAGGCATTCGGGGGGCTTAGAAACTCCGATACCACAAGCCACCTTGCTAATATGAGCTTACTTTTTATTTATTGGGTTATTGGTTGGTGGAAGTATGACGCGAGTTTCTTGCTGGTTCTTCTCAGTTGCCTATTCCTTTCTGAACCAGTGTGTTTCCTATAGCTGCTATTCATGGACTCAGAGCAAAAAAAAAATCAAGAGAGAACGTCGTTGAACAGTCAAGTGAGGCCGGTTTTTTATATATTTGTGAGTGTGTCGGTGTTGCGCCGCCATAGTTCGACTGACAAGCCAAGGCGTAGTTTCGTTGTACGTGGATGTGTGTGTAATTTTCTGTATTCGGAGAGGCGTAGTGTTGGTTGGCTTCTCTTGTTTGTTCACAACATTCTCTCTGGATTTTTGTATTTGCTCTGAGTTCATGGAATGCCTTCTCAGTGTCAATGATGTTAGATGGACTAACAAGTTCACACTTGCGTTTGGTACTAAATGTACAAAGAGAAAGCAACTGTCTTCTAACCTTAGGCAAAGATCTCAGTTGTAACTTTGAGAGTTCGAAATAATCACTAAGTCGACTTTATAACACAGAAGATGTTACACTTCTTTTTGATACCTTTTTTTTCTTTTTCTAAGGATGTAATCTATTCGCAAAATTCGACGAAGTTAAAACAAGCATTTCTAAGAATACTCTGTTGTACCAGAACAGTTATTCTAACGAACAATTTCAATAAATGCTAAATTTCTTTATATAAAAGGATATAAGTACAAACTTTGAAAAAAGGTTTCCAAACTCAGAATCAGAATCCATAGTATGAGTTTGTTAAGTAAACAGGAATTAGGTACCTACTATCGTTTCTAATATATAGACGGAATCATACAAGTCAACGGATGTGAAGTTAGCTACAAGCTGCGCAATATCCAATCCGGACTGAAGCTCACATAAAGCTGCGCGTTGATTGGATATTGCTGCTTGTAGTTAACTTCACATCCACCAACTTGTATGATTCGGAATATTTATAGCTCCTTAAATCTTAGATAGAAGCCGTGGTGGCTTAGAGGTAGTGACACCCGCCTTACAATCGTGAGGTCGTGGGTTCAAAACCCGGTCCCGTACCAATGAGTTCTTTGAAATTTATGTACGGAATTTCACACCACTGGCTTTTCGGTGAAGGAAAACATCGTGAGGCAACCTGCATACGTCCGTAGAAGAAATTCGATGGCGTATGTGAATCCACCAACCCGTACTGGGCCAGCGTGGTGGATATGGCCCAATCACCCTTCGTGGGTAGGCCTACGTCCTGCAGTGGACTATTAAAAAGGCTGATACAGTACAGTACAAATCTTAGATCTTCCGTTTCTTCCTCATTTTATAGGCGCGCTGCACAGTAATGTTTGGAGTAACACGAAAACTGTTGTAGTTTTCTATTACGAATGACCTCAGTTAACCCTTCTTTAGTTATTCTACCAGAACACAATGATTCAAATGAATGAAGCGACACCTAGTGCGCTGAAAATTTTTACTTTCAAGATAATAATCACAGAAGTGGTTAACTAAAGCTAAATGCCATCTGTGATAGTGCTCTCAAACGTGTTGTACATTGACGCACTTCGAAACACAAGACGTCGAAATATAGTAGAGCTGTTTTATTTACGAACAATCTGCCGTGTTCCAAGCGCTTCTCATAGATGTCACTTTTATTATTTTTTGTTAGTGGAAAAACCTGATAACTTGACTAGTTTTCAATTTAATTATTTTTTGTTCATTGAACAATAAAATACCGGTAAAACGTAGGTACAACGACAAGCTGTCTCTACACCTCCGAAAATGAACAATATTAAATATACTCGTACTTGCTCCATTCCTACTTACTTGTGAAAAAAACTCCAGGAAAAATATTTTATAAAACTATTTAGGATTGTTTTTTTATAATTGTTTTTTGGCTTAGGGTTCCGAACCTCAAACGGAACCCTTATAGGATCAATTTGTTGTCCTTCTGTCCGTCTGTGTGTATGTGAAGACTCTTTATCTCGGGAAGGCGTAAAGATATCGAGTTGAAATTTAAACTGTATACGTATATCTATGATCTCTTGCAGTTGCGTAAAAGAAAAACTTCTCAGTTATCGTTTAAACCCACTTGTTACTAGCGTTTGATATACGGATCAATGAACAATAAAAAAATATTAAACAAAACGTGGATAGTTTCAAATTTCTTTGTTTATTGTTTGTGATAGCTGGGTGATCCCTTTGTCGAATAGACGTGGTTTGTTCTAGTTTGGGTTGCACGTGTAAAATTAATAAGTGTTGATAAATCGTGCTTATTTGTCATGAGTGTTTCGAGGTAATTAGATAATATTAATTGTATTTATATTGGGTAATTGTTGTAAAAATATTAATAATTATAGTATTATCTTTAATATAAGTTTAAATGTTTATTGATTCTCTAACAATTTATGTCACTTATTTGTCTATAAAGTTGATGTTCCGTATATCAAACGATAGTAATATGTACTGCTATATAGCAGTTGTACCGTAAATATTTAAAACAATATATTTTAGAAGGTTTACATAGGTAACAAAATACAAATTACTCTATAAATAAATAAAATATTTTTTTTATTATTTTAACACCACTTTACGTAAGTAGATATGTAGTAAGTACCTCAAAATAATTTACTCAGCATGTGTGTGATAGGTTTCGAAACAAACTTTGGGGTGTATAGAAACTTTACATTTTACACAAAAAAAAAACAGCATTTTTATGGCACACAAAACATCGCAACTGTTCCGTTCTGTACTTCATTTTATATGACCATCATAGCGTGAAGTACCTTGAAAAATTTTTGATGTCCGCCTGGCCTGCCTGGCTTTCAAGCTGTACCTGTACCGTAAGATTCTAATGAAGATGTAGCGATGCTTCTTCGGAATCCGAGGTTGTCATACTCCGAGGTTGATCAATTTGGATGTACCTCTTTTCCTGTTGGGAAAGTTTTCTAGTTTTTACTAGTCTTACCTACATGAGAGGCGTAAATAGATCTGATCAAAACATTGGCTTCTATCATACTTCCATTCGTGGCAAGAAATGGCACTTTTCTCGGATTTCCCATTGCTAATCAAGTGTAGAACGGAACAGTTGCAATGTGCTGTGTACAATAAAATGATATATATTTTTTATAAAATGTAATGCCTCGTTACACCTAAAAGTTTGCTTGGAAACCTATCACAGACATGCTGAGTAAATTATTTTCAGGTACTTACTACATACCTACTAACGTAAAGTGGTGTTAAAATAATAAAAAAAAAATATTTTATTTATTTATAGAGTAACTTGTATATTATGACCTACCTAAACAGCTAAAATATATATTTTTTAATGTTTACGGTACATCTGCTTTTTAGAGGGATATCCGTAACAACTGGGTTAAAAAAGTTAATTAGGGCCGTTTATGTCGTAAAAAAACCGCATATTTCCACACTCACAAAAATCAAAACCTTCAGGGTACTTCCCGTTGACATAGATCTATGAAATTTGGCGAGGAGCATTGTCTCAGAGTACACATATAGGAATAAATATGAAAACTGTACTTACATTTTTATTGAAATCACAAAAAAAATAGGGCCTCAAAATTCACAAAATATGGGTTCAAAATTCAAAGTGAGTAAATCGTATCATGTAAGGTATCATTTAAAAGAACTTCATTAGCACATGTAAAAACAGGTTTTTAATTATTTCAACAATGTGTAATTTTCGATGTATGAGGAGAAAAATGAAAAAAAAAAAAAACTTTTTTGTCGATCGATGGTTATAGTATCTCTAGTTAATAGGGTATAGAGATTTTAACAATTTACTTCCCAATTTTGTGAAATTTTCTGGATCTGTACGGAACCCTCGATGTGCGAGCCTGACTCGCACTTGTCCGGTTTTTTATCCTCGCATACCGGTTCCATAATTAAGGTGAAGGTGGCAAAGTGCGCCTAGCGGATAAGTGCGCCTACCACAAATATCTTGAAAACTACCGATTGGATACTAGTAGGGACACTTTACATCGATGATACAAACTAAAACATAGTTCTTGGTGATAGTCACAGATGGCTCTAGTCATGTGAGTTTGAGACACGCGCCATTTTATTTTCACTGTCATTGCAAGTGGTAAGGAGAGATGACAGTGGAGTAATCGTCGTCATAAATCTCAAGAAATTGAGTTTTTATCGACATACGAGTGAGGTAAGTGCACAATTTAAATATTGTGCATTGAGATTTTGACTTTATATCACGAATATCTAGTAAAATTTATATATTTTTTGCAAATTTAATATTCTGATCCCAAATTTTTATAGTTGGGGAAGTGCGCCATACTGAATTTTTATATGGCGCACTTCACCGCAATCCAGAGGTTTGTAACCTTTTTAAACGTGTCTTTTTATAAGCTTTTATTTAACTTGCAATGTATGTTTGCTTGTTTGTATGGTCGGGTTATTATTATATTATTATTAATTCTTGATCCAATAAGAAGTGTGTGCTATTGTTGGAATTACTTCGAATCCTAATGTCATATGTATATATGTTTATTTATCGTGTTTTATGAGGCTACCCTACATACATGCACACAACACACAATCACATTCAGTAAAAGTCACAATAATTAATTATTATTTACCTGATCATGATTTTTGTTTAAGATGGGGATCTATGTAAAAAAACTGAAGGTCCTAAATGGTCCAGAGAGGCTTTGAATGAAGCAGTCGAAGCTGTTCGATTAGGTAGGATGTCTGGGTATGCAGCCGCATCAACCTTTGCTATCCCAAGAAAGACTATTATGGACCACGTCACAAGTCGAAGGGGCCAAAAGTCATCAAGTATAGGCAGACCACCAGTATTTAAATATGAGACAGAACTTTTTGCATGTAATGGACCGCAAACCGCAGGCTGTAGAGGTTGCTCGTAAGAAAGTCGCAGACCCATTTGTCATCCATGAATTTTATGACATGCTAGAAAGAGTGATTGACGAGTTAGAGCTTCATGACAAGCCTAAAAGAATTTACAATTTGGATGAAACCAGTTACTGCAGTGATCCACAAAAAAAAAGTCATACGTCTTAGGGGTGATGGAAATCAACTCGGACTACATCATCCTCCGGAAAGTCAAATACAACAGTTTTGATGGCGAGCAACGCTGCTGGGGAGAAAAGAGCTCCATTTATGATTTATAAAGGAAAGCACGTATGGAGTAATTGGACCTCTGATTTAGCGTACCCTGGAACGTTGTATACAGCCACATCTAATGTCTGGATAGAATCGCAAGCCTTTTTGGAATATTTTTTATTTATTCCGATGATTGGCGATACGATTCAGCCAACACTTCTCATCTATGATGGTCACAGTACACATGTATAAATGGCTGTAATCGAAAAAGCCTTATAACAACCATTAAGTAGTTCCATTCCATGGTATTTATTCGTAAATAAAAGAAAAAATATACTTGATACTCGATTATCAATATTTAGAAAAAAGGTTTACAGCCACTGATTTAAGATTGTATGGCGCACTTAGCCGAAATTTGGTTTGACATACATAGATTCTTCTAGAATGTGGCTATGAAGAAAAATTAAATGTTATGCGATTCGTTGCTTGTTTTCTTATAATAATATGAGGCTGTTTTTATCCCTACGCTTCATTATTGCGTTTTACTAATACCAGGCGCACTTACCCGATTTGGGGGCAAAGTGCGCCTGGTATCATGTTTTCTTATTTAGTGCAAAAAAATCATTATTTTAAGGTTCAGATTGCAATGACACGACATTATTGTAGTCGCAAAACATCATAGATCCATAAGATAACACGACAAGTGTCATTCGTAAACTAAAACACAAGTTATATTGCACCAAAGTCAACTATGCAAAAAATATGGCGCACTTTGCCCCGCTCACCTTAATGGTAAAATTAAGTAAAATATGACAATAATAATGGATATTAACTATTTGTACCAATATCTAACGTTCCAGAAATAAATATAGTATTATATCTAACTTATTCAGCACATAAAGTTTACTATATTTAAGTATGCACAATTTAAGAATTAATATGATATCAGTTTTAATAAATAGCTCAATGTACATCAATCATAATATGTCTAAGTCATCAAAATAAAAACAAAACAAAAGTGCAGGCAGGTCCTTATCTACGAGTATGTAGGAAACATCCTGCTTCTACATAATAAAATTATTATAAAGGTAAATACATTTTCTCTTACATGTTAGTAGGTAGGCACCTACATGCCTACTATCTTATTGTAAAGCTGTAGGTCGCGTCGTAATGGGTCAAGGTTCCTCCTGTCTCGCTGGAGTAGGTCACTTGTCTTATCCATATTTTATGAACATTATGAACATGTCTATAGTTTCATCTGATATAATAATGATGTCATGCTTTTGACTCAAAGCATGAATAGATTTTTCGCAACGGTCACCGATGTGAAAAAACGGATAGTCATTGGATGGGTGACCGGTTGACCGTGGATCGGATACTATAGGCCTCGGTTATTTACCTTATTGGTATCATTCTGTAGATAGTTGTAGAATTTTGTATTTGTTGAAACAAGTTTTTTTAAATAATGTCAGTATTAGTCACATAGTAAAAGTAAATTAAAATTACGAGTACAATGATATTCTAAAATTTTTTGACGAAACATTCCGTTTAAATTTATACTAGTTCATTTAGGATGGCAAAGATTGCATGCATTCGTGTAATGCCGTTAAGTCGGAACACGTCCAGCCTAAAGCCTGGGTAAAGCCGACGCCTTTGTTCTGAGCGGAAAGTTTCTGATATGAAACAATGATGGCATATATATTTTATGTACTTACATATTATATTTCAGAATTACATCACAGGCTCTGCTTTACCTGCTTTGTAGACAATCATGTACTAGTTTCGAAACTTTTGCTAAGGGGTTTAAATGGATCAATATCGCGGTTTAGAAATATATTACCGCTGCTCCATGCAAAAACTTCATTGATTCACGCAAAAATGTATAAAACGACAGATTATTTGCTTGCGATTTTAATACAAGTAAAACATCATAAATTATTCATTAATAGGGTAGTTTAAGCTACACGCCAGTTATTGCTTTCTGTCACTCAAAGTGCTGTAAAAATTTGTCAGTAGTTAGTTACTATAGATTACATAGTAGATTCTTGATTATTATTACCAGCTATCTTATAAAACATTAAAGAATAATAGTAAATCATCGTGTTTGCATGTCTTGTAGCTACAACATTCTTAATGAATGTGGCATCGGTTACCCGAAGCTGGCAGATTGCCTTCAGCAATCCTATTGGTCAGGATACATGGGACACCACAGTATAATCTATTTAATCCATTGCGAGCGATGTGTCGTGTCTGGCAAATTTGGTTAAGAGTAATTGAAATTATTTACTTCTTTGTTTCTGCAATAGAAAACACCCAAAATAAATTTATTGGTGTGAGTTGGAGCACAAATTTCCAATGTTTTCTGTTCAAGTGTCTCTATAAAGAAGTGGACGCCTACAAAATATTTTCATATTAATAAAAGGACAAGAATAAATTAAAAGAATATAAATTTAGGCGGTTAAAATGCATTGCCTTTGTTTTCTTGAAATACTATTTTGATATTTAAAAAATATATAATGACAATCCATAGCATTCTTGCATTTACCAACTAAAATACCTAACGTAATAAGTACAAAGAAAAATAACAGAGATCTCTACCATACTAAATACTTACATTCAAATTAGTACTGCATATAAATTATATTAGGTACACGCCTGAAAATCTGAATTTGATTCGCCTCATTTCGGGTAATAAGCAAGTAATTTTCCATAAACCTCTCTGGTTGCTATGAAAGCTCACTTAGATTTAGAATTTTCCTGAAAAGATTCTAAAAATAGTGCCAAGCCTCGTAGCTCATCATATTAGAGGACGTGAGCGTGGGAATCTGCCTACTCGTACTTTTGTTAACAAAAGTTACATTTCTTCTCAGTACAGAGAGCATCTCTTCAGAGGATCAATAAAAGCCTGAAAGTCAAAATAAATGTTTTAATACCTCTTCATTTTGCGCTTATCAAATATTTAAAATTTGTGATTCATAATGGAGGTTTGCTGGCAGGATCAACCAGATTTGTCCGCGACTTTGTGAAGAGTTTGACAGCCTGCGCGGCAAACCTGCGCGCGCATCCTTCCGCCATCTTGAATTTTCATCCCATTCCCATTTCGAAAGTAGAGGGGAGCTCGTAGGACGTAACAGCTGTGAGCGCGAAACCGTCCCCTGCCCTGAACTAGGGTTATTTTTTAAACAATTCATTAAAGTTCAACTATCAACGCTTAAACAGTGACAAAATCAGCAACACCCAGTGGATAATCAAAAGAATCGGATTTTGCAAAAGTAAGTTACGAAATAACATTACTAAATTATCGATTTTGTGTGTTTCGAATCTACAAAACTGGTGGCATTGTGGTCGACATTGTTGTAGCTCGTAGAATTTTACGAAGGTCTCCATAAGTGGTTTAGGTGTTGTAACAGCAGTAGCATAGGTAACCAAAATCGATAAACGAGCAAAACTTGCACCCGTTTTCGCTGCGTGGCTGGAATGGAAAAATAGATAGAACGCGCGTCCGCTACTTAGCTTGTAGGGGCGATAAAAAATAACATTGATAGACCTCCCCCTGACGTCCCCTCGACTTGATTCATACGGCTGATAAAAACAACAGGCATGATTCGTTTATCTATAGGGACACTTTGGTCATATTATATTGCTATATTTAAGTCTCTAATTTTAGGCTCTCTCTGGCAATATTACTTATTGTGACAACTTAATATTTCTTTTAATATTTACATGAACGTTGATCAAACCTTTCAATCCTTTCATAAGTTGAGCTAATGCATTCTGCATGTATAGTTATTTGCATTGTAATAGTGTGTTAGAAGTGTTTACGTCAATAGGTGCTGTCACCATTCACCTCCCACGCGGGATCACTTGTTTATTTCGCTCGAGAGGGCAGACAAATTGAAGGGAAAACAATTCGTTATTAAATAGATAGGCGCTCACTGAGAAATACGATTAACTTACACCCACTCGGGAGGAAATTGAATCGGTCTCAACCGCTTGATTCTCAAATATCTCAAAGGGTAGGTATGATTATTCAAAGAAGTACCTAGGTACAATAAAAATGGAGCGTCTCTCTTAATGTCTACTGATTGCGTCACGCGGCTATTATTAACTTTACTTTACAATCCATCTATTCATCCATCAGCCATAGGGCATCCCCGGTTGGACATAGGCCTCCCCTATAGAATTCCAATAATACCGATTGGTAGCGGCTTGCACCTAGTGCGATCCTGCGGTCTTGATGAGGTCATCCGTTTACCATGTGGTTGGGCGTCCTACGCTGCGCTTACTGGTAAGTGGTGTCCACTCAAGAACTTTTCGACCCCATCAGTCATCAGTCCTCCGTACTATGTGGCCCTGCCCACTGCCGTTTCAACTTACCAATCCACTCGGCTATGTCGGTAACTTTAAAATGCATTTAAGTAATTATTACAACTGCTCATTAAAGAAGTTACCATATTGTACCTAACTGGAATCACATTAGGTTTCTTTAGATTTGATCTTATCAAACGTTGAGGGTCATCATCTATTTGCTGGAAATAGATATAAAAATCTCATAGGTCGATTTTGAATCCGAATAATTTGCCTAAGCTAGACTTCTATCCACCCAAGAAGCACAAACATCATTAGTGCTAGATTAAGGTTTTATAACACGCTTTTCTTTAGCGACTTATTGCCTATCGATTCAGTTTAAGAAATCTATTTATGATGTTTTCTGATACGTGCGTTTATTTTCCTTTATTTTCAGTACAATAGCCGTAATAGCATTGTTCGTATCATTTTACAGTATAATGGGTACCTATTCATTGTCTAGGACGAACAAAAACATATCGCTTCGGAAGTGACGATATGCCGGCGCCACTATCAGCTGTCAATTTACAGTTAGTCAATATCAACTTAAAATGCACTCAATTCTGATAACCACAAGGTATATTTTATGTTTTGGTCTAACATCTAAAAAGCCAAAGTAAGTAGTTATGTTGAAATGTTTCTAACAAAACAAGGAAGGTCGTATTTTGCTTATCAAAGTCCTGAATGTAACTGTTTTGCGAACGCTTCAGTATGGTTTCAGTTGTTTTTGTGATGGTTGTTAAAGTTACTTAGTTAAATTTAAATATAAGTATGAAGAAACCGGCCACGAATCAAAACGGAGTGGACGAAGAGGTAGGATTTTTACTGAATAAAGAGGTCTACTAAAGTTTCAACAAAAATGTTTCAAATTTTATTTGATTTTTTAATCTTAAAGCATGTACATAATTAGTACTGTTTTACTTTTAGTAGCTGGCGAATAAAAAAAATAGCTATTTACTACCGAACCGACCGAAAATGTTTACTTAAATAAGTTGTGGTTGTCACAGTTTTTTTTACCTAATACTTATTCAATAAAAGGAAAATTTTATTAGTTATCATCACTTTAGGATCCCCTAAAAAGTGCTACATTTGATATCTACTAGCTGACCCAGCAAACTCCATTTCACGCAATATCTTTTTAAATTATAGCCTATTTAAGCCTATGTGTTATTCTGTGTATAAGCGTTACTATTGCAAAGTTTCATCTCAATCTGCTCAGTAGTTTTTGCGCGAAAGAGAAACAAACATCCATACACAAACTTTAGAATTTATAGTATTAGTAGGTAAATAATAGTTTATTTAATTATCTTCCTATTTAAATTATTTAACTATAGTCACTTCATTTAATTCCAACGGTAAAACCCAAAAATAAAATAAATAATTATAAATTTCAATCGAGCTAAAAAATATCATACTCCACAAAATTCCATCCGGCGGCGGATTATAATAAAATAACTTTTAAAGTCTATCAAATTCCTGTTTTACAACTTTTGTCCTTTTTAGATGACCGGGGATGCGAAATGGCAGAAGGACGCGGGAGATCAAAACTTCGACTACATGTTCAAACTGCTCATCATCGGAAACAGCTCCGTTGGGAAAACGAGGTAACAGATGTTTTTTGGGACCAAAAAAAATATAATGGGCAGCATTATAATAAAACTATAGTTTTGCCGCTCTGCGAGTACTTGATACTAGAGTCTAGTCTAGAGTCTGTGAGACTAGAGTCTAGTCTAGAGTCTGTGAGACTAGAGTACAGGGCACAGCTCATCGACGGGATAGGTCCGGATCTGTCTCTGTTCTCTGTTAGGCATGGTCTCAGCAGTGTTGGCCGACAGGTCTGCGTGGAGGGCGGAGGCAGACTTCTGCAAAAAGGTTCTTACAGGGTTTTTTTTTTTTTTTTAATTGTTACACTCCACAGACTCCAGGGTCTGTGCTTTTTAGGATATACATTAAGAAAAAAAAGATTGAACAATATTGCATGGAAAGGCTTAACAAAAGGACCCTAAATCTAATAAAATTAAAAACAAATAAAAATGTGACTTTAAACTACGTTGATTTTACATAATATCATTTTACAAATTACTACTTATAACACGCAGAGCCTCCATCACCGCCGCGTTTCGGTCCTTAATGGCCATCTTTAAATTATAGTCTACGATGACCTTAGGTGACGCAGTCGTCGCACGCCGCACAAAGTGGCTGATAGCGTCTTCCTCGTTGTCTGCGAAGTAAGTGAAGGACCTGGTGTGTCTGTCTGTGAAACTGCGACGACCGCGTGTGAAACGCTTTCGTGCAACCTCATCTTAGCCCTGATTTTTATGGCGATGACAGAGTCGTATGTCAGACCTTGAGCTTCGTGGATGAGCTACAGGGGTTGAAACCATCATCATCATCTTTACCAGCCGAAGGACGTCCACATCTAGACATAGACCTCTCTTATGGATTTTCAATAAGCCCGGTTAGAAACGGCCTGCATTCAGCGCGTTCCTGTGGTCTTCATAATATCGTGGGTCCACCTAGTCAGGGCACAATAGTGTGCCAAACGATGACCTCTGAGGCCGTGAAATTCTTAAATGTAGATCATGTACCGGTAAGCGCAGCGTAGGATACTTGCCAACAAGGTGGATCGATGATTTAATGAAGCTGCTTCCAAGTGGTCTTATTGGAAATGTACACAGAATCTTACTAGTTTTTCTGGGGTCGGCAACGAAATTTTTAGAGTCTATAGTTGTATGTTTTCAGCAAAATTAAAAAAGCTGTTTTATGTAAAAAAAAAAATTACCCCGTAATGCATCACACGGTTTAGCACCTAATAGAAATAAAATAAATATAGTTTAAAAAAAACTACACTACATGCTTAGGATTCATTAAATATTTTTTGTTATTAATCCATTGTCATCGGTCTTTGATAGGCAGCAAAGTTTAAAGAAAATCTGATCGCTCAAAGTAGGTCAAAATTAAGCTCAAAGAGGTTGGTTACAAGCAAGCAAACAAGCAAGCAAGCAAACATACAGGTTAAACTAATAAAAGCGTGTTAAAAAATTAGTGCGGTGGAGTCCCTCCGCGCAGAAGAAGTGAAAATTCGTAATGTGGAAATTTTCATTTCCAATAGGAAGGGGTAAAAATTGATTTTGAAACGTTTAACGTAACAGTGCTTTCATACCCCCTCCATGGTAGCGTTAAACGTTTAACGCAACTTTATTGGAAGTTGCATAGAAGTTTCACTTCAATGAAAATAAATTTACTATGGTGTTATACAGAACTAACACATTGCTACGTTTATACGATATTTTAGTTCTGTATACAAAAAAACGCATTCTAGGTAGGTATTAGTAAATTAGTCTTTAGAAGGTCTCTATGTATTTTTTTTTTCAAAATAAAAGCATTTATTATTATTTTGCTTTACTCATTTCACAAAAGATCAGCTAAGCCCTTTGTATTTCTAAACAAACATATTTGAAAATTATTTGAACTAGATAGGTAT
This sequence comes from Hypomecis punctinalis, assembly GCA_949316475.1. Taxonomy (NCBI): domain Eukaryota; kingdom Metazoa; phylum Arthropoda; class Insecta; order Lepidoptera; family Geometridae; genus Hypomecis; species Hypomecis punctinalis. The sequence goes on along the minus strand of OX438800.1, from coordinate 15,791,009 downwards.
TTAAAATATTTGCGTACGAGGAAATTTGTAAGAGTAAGAGCAGTGGAAATATTTTTCGTAATTTCAGAATTCTTGATTCCCGGAATATTTTTTCATAGAGCCTACGTCTTTCTAATAACGTTTTTCCACGTTTGTCGAGTTTTTTGTAATAACAAAGGTAAAATAATTACGCGTTGTATTTCTACTGTATAGGTACTTTATGACCCCGTTTGGCAGGACCCAGCCGACCGTAATGTACCACTTGTACTGCTATTTTCTACTTATGGTTACATTTTTAATGATGGTTTGTAAGCTTGGAGAACGCGGACATTGTAACTGGCAGAAAATAGCTTATTACAGTGTTTTCCTCGTCTAAGTACCTGTAACTTTGCGTTTATACAAAAATCTTTCCTTTTTTACTTTTACCAATTACATTAGATAATTACTAGATAGTCACATTACATTTATGTACTGAAATACAATTTGCTAATTTAAAAAGAAATCGAACTGCTGGGCATATGTAATTAAAATACTTACATCAATAATAAATAAATAAATATTTTGGGACGTCTTACACACGGTCTCTGACCCTAAACTAAGCAAAGCTTGTGATATGGCTGCCAGAGACTGATATACTACATATACTTATTTTTAAATACATACTTATACATATAGATAGTAACTAAATAGCATCCAGACACAGAGCAAACACCTATGTTCATCACATAAATATTTGCCCTGGGTGGGGATCAAACCCACGCCTCTTTGATCCAAAAATTAGGGTCACTAACCACTGAGCCACCGAGGCAGCCATTTACATTTACTACATTCTGCTTAATGTTAAAGAAGCTGTCTCAAAAATATAAAGCAATAAATAGGAATCTGTTAGTTAAATCAAAAAGATTCTATCTCTTCTAGATTAAGTTTATATGAGCCAGTTTTTATACCGCCCGAAGCTCTCTGATATGTCTATACAATTAAAACTACTAAGACCATCAATTTTACGTGCTATCTGAGCCATGACAGCGTTCAGATAAAAATGTCACCCACGGTCACCCAACCAAAAGCTGTCATGTCATTCGTAGCTTAAATTCAGTAGTCGCTTAGGAGCATCTACATGCAACTATACAATGAGAACTACAGATCCTCTAAAATTAAAGACAGGCAATACAAACACAGAAAAATGTTCAATAGAAAAAAGCTCTACTGGTTGGAAAATGAAAATGCTAATGAAAATGTTTCATACATTCCAGCTTCCTGTTCCGCTACGCAGATGACTCGTTCACGTCCGCCTTTGTCTCCACCGTCGGTATCGACTTCAAAGTCAAGACAGTGTTCCGGCACGACAAGCGAGTCAAGCTACAAATATGGGTATGTATTTTCTCTTATAAATATGCCCTTTGACGTGAAATTTACAGTAGGTATTTAGGATTAATTTCACGGAATAGTTGAGACGGGATGCGTGTTGAGGTAGGCTGTTGTAATATAAATTTAAGGTTTAGTTTTTCATTGTTGATCGTCTATAGACTATCTGTGTTCCAGAAAAAAAAAAGCGAGTCAAGCTACAAATATAATTTTGATTAACTATTTTAGAAATATTTGTAGTTGAGCTGAGATAAGAGCTTCGGCAAATTATTGTGCTATCAATAATATGGGTTTAGTCGAATTTTAAGTATTATTGTTGGGATTCTGTGTTAAGATTATGTATTTTTCGATCTGTATACATACAAGTCAAGTTCAAATGAGGCTACGTATTTTCTTTTATCTGATCTACTTTTTGCGCTGAAATACTGAGTAGATATATAAGGAATTAATTTTACGTACCCCACCTAAGTATTTTAGAAATAGTTAAGTGATGATAAGCGCTGAGGTAAATTATTGTGCTACTTTTGCTAATTTTCGGTATGGATATCGTCATGTCTTTTTTATCTTGTTGTTAATGTTAATTGGAAAAAGATATCACCAAGATTTTTGACAACCTGAATTCAATTAGGTATATTAAAATCTGATCCATTTGCTTTTTTATTTAGTAGTAGTGTAAGTAACGTATACGTAACGTATCATAAAGTAACGTAAGTTCGTAAAGTTTTGCCCGTTAAAAAATAAGTAAACAAAAATTACTAAATCATTTATGCAACAAACATAAAAAATGAATGTTATGGATACCTTTATGTTATTTCCAAAAGCATTGATGGGACATTATTTCATTCTATACTTAAAATTATAATCAAGACCAATCATTCATATAAGCTTAAAATAATAGATTTGTATAGATCTCGTCATTTGCGATCCTAAGCAATTAAGAAAGACTTCATTCCAACATTGTAGTAGTTGGTAGTGAAAATGATAAAACACTTCACTAATTTGGCGCCTTCGCAGTACAGCATCTGGGCCAGAATTCCAGAAAGATGCAGGTTCAAATCCTGTGAGCGCGTTAATTTTATCACAAAGAGAAAGTTTCAATTAGGAAAGATTTAAAAGAAACGAAGATAAAATAAAACATAGTAAGTAAGTATGCCTCATCAATTATACAGAAGGGTTTGTCGACACTGCTGCTCCCATTGTCGCTCCTATCTGGAACACGGCCAACTGGTGTTCCGATCTCTTTTATTATAAAATATATGAATGCGGATAATACTAACAGAGGGAACTAGAGAACGTCTTCGAGTTAAAGGGAATGTAAAGTATAAAATAATAAGGAAAAATAAGAGATGCGAGAATGAATATAAAATTGTTAAGAACTCTATAGAAAACAATCAACTTTGTGCATGTGCACTTACTTCATCTGTAATAAAAACGATTAAAAACTGCAAAACTAAACTTTAAATGACAGTTTCAAAATAACTTAAACATAACCTATTCAACCTGATAAATATTTATAGGGACGAAATAAAAATAACAAACAAATCAACCTAATAAATGACTATAAAAAGCAGAAAATGAATGAAAAAAATATTGGTAGTGTTATGGCAAAAACATGAGTTTGATTGTTTTTTTGTTGAGTTTGTATGTTTACGTACTAATCGTCGCTTGCACGCAATTTTTGTCATAGATTCTAAGTAGTGTTATCTGAGCAAGCATTTTTTTAACGATACTGTGTTTATCAATAAAACAACAATATTTTTCGAAATTGAACGTGTGTTATTTAATTTTAATATATTAAAATTGATACATTAGAGCACAAATAGACACTGTATACTCATAGAATTTTGCAGCTGTCCAACACAACCCTGAAAAGTTTGTCAGACATAAAAGCTCAACATTGAAAACTTATTAGTTGGCTGAAATTTCGTGCCTTGACACGATTTTTCTTGTATTTTTATGACCCTGGTGACTGAGTTCTAATATTTTCGCATCAAAATAGATGAGTTTATATGAACATCTCTCCAAAAAGATACTTCAAAAACCCGAAAACAATAAATGACCAGAACTTACTTCTCAGTTATTATGGTTTTTGGGTCAACCCTGAGTGGCATAGAATTGAAGTTCTATAGAATGGAAATGTGAGACCTACGGAATAGATTAACAAATGGGCGATGATAATAACTACATTATGTTAATATATAAATGATTAGCTATAATTTTGTCAACATAATTTATACTATTGAAAAATGTAGATAGTACGGGTAGTGAGAAGTGAGAAAGTAGCAGTGAGAAAGTGTTGAACATTTTGTTTTACAGGATACAGCGGGTCAGGAGCGCTACCGCACGATTACCACGGCATACTACAGAGGCGCAATGGGTTTTATTCTCATGTATGACATCACTAACGAAGAAAGCTTCAATAGTGTTCAAGACTGGTAAGACGTATTCACCTTTCATTAACTTTACATTTAAAAAAAACCTGGCCGTGCTACCAAGACTAAATAATTATTTTTTGCAAAAAAATCGCAACACTTCCACCATGTACAGAATTCGAATAATTTGTACAAATCGATGTGATATCCATTTACATTTTTGTTGATTTATCAAAAACGGCTTAGCCGATTTCGATAAAATTTTAGAACCATCTAAAAATATACCTACTATTTAGAACTAAAAACAATTTAATCAGTTCCCAATTGGCGAAAATATCTATTAACATACCTACACAAAAAAAAAATCTTACAGACGAACTTAGTAAAGATCCTTTTTGGAAGTTGGTAAAAAATACATAACATTTGACTAATTATTTTATTTTAAATATATTGTATAGACATGTAAGAGAAGGCTATCCGCCAAAATACAGGTGATTGTACCTAACAAGCAATAAAATGATTATTTTATTATTATTTGTTACGAATTCCTTACATGCTATATCATGTATATACTATATATTATTTTATTATTATTTTATCTTATTCTGCGAATGTAGTTCCCTGAAGGTAAACAGTATCTACAATACAAGCTTTTGCTTAGTGTAGGTTCTGTGTACTAACTAGATTTGTAACCGCTAGCCGATAATATAAATAAAGTGAATATTATTTATACCAACTTTATTACTAAGTGGCTATTGTATCATGCAATAAAGAATTTATTTATTTATTTATTCTAAATAAAATGTGATCCTTAAATCACCTTTGCTTAGATAATTAAAGATTTAATTAAAGAATTCTAACCCCTGTTAGACTTAATTCTTCACCATTATCACTGAACACTTAATTCTACATAATAAATGTTAATGATGCATACTGCTAAGTATAGGGATTCCCTCAAACACGCCACCTTTTTTGGATTTATACAAGCTCTTGGTCGTGATTTAGCCGTACAACTGGCTGCTAATAAGTGATAATTTGTTTCTAGGGTGACACAAATAAAGACGTACTCATGGGACAACGCTCAAGTGATTCTGGTAGGCAACAAATGCGATATGGAAGAGGAGCGCGTGGTCAGCGCCGAGCGCGGCAGGCAGCTTGCTGACCAACTCGGCGTCGAGTTCTACGAGACCAGTGCTAAGGAGAATATTAACGTCAAGGTGACTTATATTTCTTCTTTGTACCTAATTATGAATTAAGATATATTAGGTATTTACACAGAAAAACAAAACAAATATCGTATTCCACTATGACTAAACCTACCTACTTAAACTAAAAGAAAAGAAAAGAAAAAATAATACAAAACAAACTAAAAAAAAGGAACAAACTAAAACCTAGTCTAAAAGTCCCTCGGCAGAGGGTAACGTGGCCAGAATGCTGGCAGCTTTGCCCCGCTGAAAAGCAATACTCAGCTTTTGGTAAAAATACATGCCAGCATTCTAGCCAGCAAACTCTACCAACGCCTGGCCAGATCTCTGTATAAAATATGAGCGTCCGGCCTCCACGGACCTAAAGTCTCAACCCCAAACAGCATTTCTTCTTTTATGTAGAAATTTCAAGTATATAGGTAACAAATGCATTGTGAAAGTGTGGTGAGTGCCGAGACCGGCCGGCAACTCGCGGACGAACTCGTCCTTGAATTCTACGAGACCAATGCTAAAGAGAGTATTAACGTCAAGATATATCTTGATTCTTATCATACACACTAATACATCCAGTAAGTATTCTCAGGTAAATAACAAATGTTATATGGAAGAAAAAAGTGCGGGACGCAGCTCGCAGACCAACCTGTAGTCGAGTTTTATGAGATCAGCAGCGTAATTCTCGAAGACCTATATTTAGTAATTCTGTTAACCGATCTCTTTACTGAATTGATACGTTCTTGAAAATTTTCCCCTATTTTCTGACAGTTTTGAGCTGTCGAAACCAGTAACTCGCAGATCAACTTGGAGTCCAGTTCTTCGAGATCAGTGCTAAGGCTAATAATAACTTCAAGATATTATCTTGATTCTTCTCATACGTACCTATTTGGTATTTTCGGGTAAATAACAAATATGAAATGTAAAAAAAGCGCTGACAATGATCGAGTCGAGTTTTACAAAGCGAATGATAAAAAGAACATCGACTTCAATGTAGTTACACTTATATATTATAGTTTTATCTTATTCTCTGGTTGACTACAAGCCTAACGTAGAAGAAGAACATATCGCCACAATAGAGTGCAGTTAAACTCCATTTGACAGGACGCCGAATTAAATCTACGTTGAATTCTATGGACGATGGAAGGGTATGTGTCCCAAAGGTGACGTCCACAAGTGGTATATTATTCAGAGAAAAATCGAACCAACATAATATATATACGTCATTTGAAAGCTTGATTTGTGTCTAATTGATAAACATGCTTCTATTTAACAATTTGGAGGTTACTTTATCATGTTTGCTAGAGATCTACCTATTGAGCCAAATATATTTATTGATCCTAATAGATTCAATATTAATTTAAAAAAAACGGAGGTCTCTTTTTTGGTTTTAACTGATGTAAGAGACTCTAGATAAAAATATGAACTTTCCCGAAATGTAACAAGTGTTGTGGTTAGATTTTTTGATTATTATTATACCAGCCTCCATACATTTTGTGGACGTCCTTTCTTTTCGACTCTCATCATAATAAAAAGTACCCGGTCAGCACCGACGCGCGGGTGGCATACCAATATCGCGTCAAGTTTTACGAGATCAGTGTTATAAACATATTTTTAATTTTCGATTTAGAGAAAAAAATTATGTCTTGGATATTTTAGTTTTTCCTCATACATCCTACTAATATTATAAACGCGAAAGTTTCTATGTATGGATGTTTGAAACTCTTTCACGCAAAAACTACTGAACGAATTCAGATGACACTTTGCAATAGTAATGTTTATACATCAGAATAAAACATATGCTATAATTTATAAAAATATTGCGTGAAACGAAGTTCGCCGAGTCAGCTAGTGCACTATATAGTACTTAGACAACAAATTCAACATATTACAGGAACGTTTGGTCAGATTCAAATGTTCAATTTCAGACCGGTAGATAGTCTAAGATAAGGGACCAACAGCCGCACTCAGAAACGTTCATTAAATGACTCTTAATTGATACTTATCTAATCTGTTAAGTATCGTCACATCCCAGAGACAGAATTTGAGTTTTCGTTAGTTAATGATAGATTTAAGTATCCCTAGGGTGAGGCGACGCCAATCCAGCTCTATCAATAATACGAGTATATTGATGGAGAATTTGCGTTGCGGCACTAAAAATGTAAATTTAATCAGCAAAATTATGGAATAAAACATCTGTAATTATTAATTTCCTACAGTTATACGTAGTATTTAGTTATTTTACTATCAGTTCTTGCTAAAAAGACAAAGAAAAAAATATTTTTGTGCAAATTCAACATTGGGTACGTTTGGAATTTTTCCACGTGGTATATTTACTGCATAATAATAAAGTTGTTGTTTTTAAATTTTCGTGATTTGTACACATTATTATTTTATACTACGGGACTAATCGCGCACTAAAATTACGAGATAAATAAATACTCAAATAAATAATTTATTTATCTCGTAATTTTAGTGCGCGATTAGTCCCGTAGTATAAAATAATAATAATGTTACCCCTTGAGTGTCAAAGCGCCCAGAATCTGGAACGTTTTGTTCCGAAGTGGCAGAGCGACCAGATTCTGGGCGAGCACACCATTATTGTTTATTTATTTCATTTTTTTTCAGCATAATATCAGCATGATTTACAAACTAAATAATGTCTATGAAATGAGATATTTCATAAATCAACAGATAATTTAAAAATAATCCCCATGAATACAGTAACATAACCTCAAAACTTTAAGAAGTTTAGTGAGGGGTTAGGCGCTACTTAAAGTTAACGAATGATTAGGCTCACTAACGAATTGTTAAGTTACTCTGAGTGGAAACTTTTCGAAATCTTTACTTAGTGATGGTTTAAGTAATCATTAAATGTCTCTGAGTGCGGCTGCAAGAGATTGAATATTGATTAATGATTGAAGTAGTTTTAGGTTCTTATAAACGTGTACAAATCAATGAATGTGAGATCTTCGTGCTTATGTTTTAAGAATATTTATTAATCTCAAAAGAATTTACAAAAAATCACTTACTGAGATTACACACTCATCTATGTACATATTACGTTGATACAAAGCGCAGCACGTAGACTAATTATAAATCAATAATATGATACAAAAACACACAGAAGCAAAAACACCATTTAACTAACAGAAACAATATTTTAACCAATGATTTTTACAATACAGTTTCTCATGACACCTTGAAAGTACTTAGTATGTGTTAAATAAATTACAATTAAAAGTTTAAAATGAAATATTTAAAAATCTATTTAGGAACAAGAAAACTACAAATTCATCGAAAACAATTCACATTACACAAAAGTACCCAAAATTCAGCTGTACTATTTTTTTTTACATAGATGTGAGTTAGTTTTTCTATTTACTTCTGTTGCCGGCCGATGCTTACCATCACTATAGTTATTATTAGCCTAAAATATCTACCTACATATTCCATAGGAACGAGCTATTTTTTACCAAGAATTTTTCAATTTCAGGCTGTATTCGAGCGACTGGTGGACATCATCTGTGACAAGATGTCAGAAAGCCTGGACTCAGAGCCAGCGATGTTGGTAGCAGGAGGACAACGCCTAACGCAGCAGAAAGAAGGGCAGGGGGCCGCGACTCCCAACTGTAACTGTTAATAGGACTCAAATTAATTAAAACAACAGCTTTATTTTATATTACAAATAAAAGTAATTATTTCATTGTCGAGGTTATTAACATAATTGGTGAAAATTTAAAACTATTTGAAATTATTTTTCAGACGTAATTTTAAAGTATTTATCATTGCAGAATCTCAGACAAAAAAAATCAAGACAATAAATGTTGAGAAATAAACAAGTGAGGCCGGCAAAACTACATCTCGCTGTAGACACAATTACACACGCAAACACGTACAACGAAACTACGCCTTGGCTCGTCAGTCGAACTTTGTATCACTCACCACATAGCACATGTATAAAAAACTGACTTCACTGAGTGTTCACGACATTCTGTCTTGATTTTTTTTTAGTCTGAGTGTAAAATACGAAAAGAAAAAGAAATCACTTTCGCGACACGATATATTATATCTATAGGTATATTATGAGTAAAAGTCTCAGACAACCTAAAAACAAAATTTAAAACTAAAACACATTAAAAAATAACTCCTTGGAAATTGTCGTTTCAGATAATCGATTTTCCTTTTATTTTAAAAATTATGTAACTTTTATAAGACAATTCTTTCAAAGTTGATGAGGTCTCTCTATTAATTAATTATTAGTGAAAACTCGTATGTTAATGTTGCAAATTCGTGTTTAATTAACGCGTTAAACTATTGTTAAATTTGTGTAACGATAAATAAATTATGCATTAGTATTATTAATTCGATAGGTGTTAGGTGGCTGTATCAATGTATATTATATTAAACGCGAGCTGGAGATTAGATCTGATGTACGTATTTTATAGATGTTTGTTTCCCGACTACGCAGAGAACAAGGCTACAATAGTTTTGCTATTGTTTTGTACCTGAATTGTTTTGGTTTGGTTTTTAAATTAGTATTAAAATTTCCACTGATTTTAAGTTTGACAACAAATCCAGGCTTTTGAGCGTTACTAAAGTAAGTAAATGATGAAACGCGTAACTGCGGCCATATGTACTTAAACAGTTTTAGATCAGAAATGATTTAATACAGTATTATTTATATATAATTTAAAATAATAGTTATGTTTGCGACTGTACACACTTATTTTATTTCCTTAAGTTTTGTGTACTTAATGATTGATTGATTAGGGTGATTAGGGTTTTCATTTTCTTTTTATTATCAAAATATGAAAAAGTAGCGCTGAATGTTAGCTTTAAAATTATAACAACGAGCACCTTATTAAAATATTTCAATTAGTATTAATTGCTTTTTAATAACTAAATTAATATTATTCCGCTGTACAATGTTGGAAAAACTTGGACCAATATTAATTCAACCCAGATCTTATAATCATTTTTAGTGTTTAAATATTTAGAAGCGCAAAATAATATAATTTATTTGCATCCATTTGTTACCATAATATATGGTTATTGTAATTAATATGCAGATAATCTAGCTTCTGCTTATATAAACTATTCAACTTATGATTAAATTAATAGGTGTGTTGTCTTGCTTTAGAATTGTTGTGTCTCTTATCAAACATACTTAGATTAATTGTGTCAATGTATGTTTACTGTTATATTCAAACATTATATTATTAGTACTTACTGAATTTAAATTCTTATCTATTTAATTTCTCTGTACTTTGTGGGCTATCATAAGCAAGGTAAAGAAAGGGTTAAAAGTAAATTCCTCAGTGTAATATTCTTATTCAATAACTGTAAACATTTTATGGACTATACCTTGTAAAATATAGCTCGATACGCGAGACATTGACATTGACATACGCGTAATGACTCACGCACATCAAGTACCATACTTTTATAGTCAAAATGTTCGGTACACAATGCTGTACTTCATGGTCGAGATGCACGAGCATGAAGTACAACATTGTGGACCGATCATTTTGTCTATAAAAATATGGTTCTTGATGTACGTGAGTCGTTACGCGTATGTCAATGTCATTTTCCTGCGTATCAAGCTATATTTTACAAGGTATAGTTGGTCGTCCATGTCGAGATGATGATGATAGGATAACGTCTCACAATGGAGTACTCCGGGCGAGGTGTTATGCCCGGGGATAACTATCCGAGGGTGTAACATTAGGTCTTGACTTGATTTAGTTCGGCCGTGATCATTTGTAATAGCTCTATAGGTTCGCCCGTCGCTGTAAATTTCGTTTGCGCGATTCAGCCTTCGGCTTGTGATTGGCTAACGTCAGTTCCTTGAAGCGCGCGCGTGGCGCCATATGTAGCGAAGTTAGTCGCTACAATTTTGTCAGTGAAATGTGTTATGGTGTTTTGAAGTCAGATACAAAATATATCCTTTAAAATAATCAGTACCACAGTACCTTCAATATTTAAGTAATTATATACACGCTTTCAATTTCCTCGGCCTCTCGAATAAATATTCAAAAAAATCGAATATAACTATGATAATATTACCTAAAATGTTTGTAAATACGTTTACCAATGTATAAATAATTGTATAGTATTATATCTACCTACATAATAAATCTGTTTGTATTCTTGTTACTACGCTGTGTTTATAACTAAATATAGGCGTTTATTTCATCACTATCGTTAGGTATAAGTAACATTCACTTGTTTTAGAAAATTGCTTCTTTCGAAGTGTGTGTAACTATTCGCGCCCTCTATCGGGACAACACTAGAACTATTTATCTGTAGAAGACATAGACAATACAATTTATATCAAGTTCTTTTGAGACATGAGCACATTATTTTTTTAGTCTAATTCTTAGGTAAATTAGTGTAATATGGCGACATCTTTGTGATGTTCATTAACAAATATACGTACACAATACTATTATTTGTAATATTATTAAAATTTCTCTAAATTCTGCTTGTATCTTTAGTTTAAATGACCAAAATAGTCATGGGTAATGTAGGTGTCATTCGAATTCAGCTAAATTCAACTATCAAATATTTCAAATACTGGGCAATTCAGAAATTAGACAAGAAAGGAAATGACGCCAATACCCAGTACCAAATTACCCATTGTTTGTCAATCGATCGTTTATGAAAAGTTCTTATGAAATTATCTTGTGAAACTTTACAGATGAAAATAAAATAAAATAAATTATATGTAGGTACATTACCGCATTTACATAGTTTATTATATGCATGACTTGCAGATTGCTAAAGATGTGAATTAGAACTAAAATAGTAACATAAGTGACATTCATTTATTTTATAATCTATCGACAAAAATATTTCCTCATGTTATTTTTTTTCGCATATATTGTACAAATAAATGAGAACAGTCAATTTGACACATTTACTTGAAAACAAGTAAATTGTTTTTACTATAACAAAAATATTAATCTACTTTATTATGTATTGATATTGTTCAAAATGTGTAGAAGTATTTATTGGTAATGTTAAGGGGTGACCACGAATTTTTCGAGTGGTTAGTTTTTATAGTAACAGTACTTACATTTTACAACCAACCTGGTTTTAAAAAGATTGTTTGAAACGTGCAATTTGCTTTGAAATTTACACACGTATAAATACTAGTAGAATCATTATTATTAAAATGAACAACTTTTACTACTGGCTCATGTTTAAAATCACAAAAAATCAGTTTTTCAATTAGTTGTTAGTCTAAGGTTATTACACTTTTTGTGTAGAATAACAGATCTGCAGGCCAATCGCGTTAATTTTAAACAGCTGCGTTCCATCTGTAATTCAGTTAAAGTTCGGTTGCAATTGTAGTTAAGTTTCGATTCAGCTTTAAGGAATTAGGAATTACGCTAAACATCATACACCAATCGTTCATTTGACACCGGTTACGTTCCAACTCTGATCGAGTTGCGTTTCAACTTTAGTCAGAATCATTAGTGCGATACGAAAATAGACAAAAAGTCGAAGTTCGGTCAAAATTCAATTGTAGTTCAGCTGTATTTTTTTAGTGTAATTGGCCTGCTGTTCCCCATTTAACTGGTGACTCATAGTAAAAGTTGGTAACTACAATGAATTTTAATAACTTATTGATGTCGGCTGAAAAGCCGCCAAACTAAAGTGGGACTGGGCGGGACATGTGTCGCGGATGCACCACGATTGATGGGCCAGGATCGTCACGGAGTGCGTGCCTGACGGACGACGCAGCCAGGGAAGACCCAAGAAGCGCTGGCGTGACGATCTTGACTCATTCGAGAGGGGTTGGCAAGAAGCTGCGATGGATCGAGACTCATGGAAGGAAATGGGGGAGACCTTTGCCCAGGAGTGGGACAGTATAGGTTAATAAAAAAAAAATAACCCGTTAAATCTGTGCACCTTAAAAAGCTACATCTTTAAAAATAAATTACTTTCTGTTCTCCTAAAAATTTTCATGGGATCTTTATACACGCTATTTCACGTACAATACGGAATTTATTTTACGTAGTCCCGGTGAATGGTTACGATGAAATCCTCATAAATTAAAAAAAGATACAACTAGCATTACAGAAGAATAATTTCTTTTTTGTATTCATTTAGTACCTACCCAGCTTAATTTATAATTATTTTGACAAACTCTCGTTAACAAGTCTAAGAATTCGTGGTATCCCAAAAACAAGGCGTGTGTGAGGCATATCGTAGTATTTGAGCTTTAGGTAGAAATATATTTACATAATAATTTAGCAAAAGTAGAGATATTATGCTTTGCTACACAGAACGGATTTATTTTAATCTATCCTACCTTGTGTTAAGAACTATTTATTTGATTTTGTGAACTTCGTCTTGCGAATCGATAACTTATATTTACTTATCATGAAAATATTTACCTCACATTGGGAAAGAATCATAAAATGTTAGCTGTATTCGATTAATGTATGTTAATAATATTTGTTGTGTGTTAAAATAATGGAATTATTTATAGAATACACCCATGTAAAAGATTCACAAATATAAATATGTATTAAATGGCTTATTTTCTTTTTAATGTTCTCCATGTTGTCTTAGAATATAAGAATCATAATCACCTGTGGCGTCCATAATGTAACTTACTTAATTAGTTGAGCCTCGTATTTTTTCAGTTTTTTTTTTTTTTATATTTTATTTCCTAGCGATTGAAAAATTGTGAAATGCCTTCTCGTCCGACATACCTCAGTGCCTGAAGTAGACAGCTTTTAACTAGTATGTATTGCTAGTGATGATTTATGGTACTAAAACGTGGTCTCTCACTATGGGCCTAATGGTGGCAATCTACCAATGACGTGACTTGGATGCCAGCATACAGCTGCCGTGACTTGGATGACTTAAATCAACTGTTCGCCTCGGTTATTATAACCGCTTAGATTGTCAGAGGCCTTCAGACGTCTAAACTAAAATAAACTCTGAAACTAGCTAGGGTAGCCTCCCAGCACGTACTATAATATAAATTTCCTTACGACAAAGCATCTCGGATGTCTGCGTCTGCTGCGTTCGGCGGAGGCAGACATGTTGGAATTTTGGTGAGTTGGAGTTCCACATCATTACTATATGCCGAGTGTGAGGTTTGTCGTAAACATGACGCGTTCTTCGACGAGCGTGTAAGCATGTAATTTGTATGCTGTATATTTCTTATACAGCGCCACTAGCGACGCGTTTTTGAAACACTTTGTGCAAGTGCTAGTTTATACAAATTAAATGCTTACGCGCTCGCCGAAGAGCGCGTCATGTTTACGACAAAACTCACACTCAGCATGCTGAACTGTCTGTATGCTCTGATAGTGTGGACTGGTCGGCATTTTCTACACGTATAAAAAGTTAGTAACTAAATGTTTTTTAGAGATCCGGCAGCTCTATAAATCTGTTTTAGTGTTGACTTTGGTTAAAGTCACCGACAGGTAAAAACAGACGGAAAAGACAGACATTTAATAAATACCTAGATTGTTATTAAACTACAATTTTTATGAAATAAGTAAGTAAGTAATTAAGTAAGTAATTTTTATTATCTTTGACAACATACAGTGGAATACAATAGAATTTTTCATATTATAAATTAGAACAACACAATACTACATTCCATTTAAAAAAAACTACAGTAGATCCACACCAAGTCCAGACAGTGGTCCCACACTAGGCTCTAGGCCCGTGTTGTGGGAACCTCACATATCGACAATCAAGACAACTTATAAGTGGAGGTGTCCTATTAAATACATTAAGAGTTATAATTTAATTATTATTATTAGATTAAACATAAAAACAGTAGCAATTTAAAAGTGAAAGTTAATGACTGGAATTTAATTTACAAAACGCATACAAATACTCTGTTTGGCTGAATGTGTGTGGATGTGTAATGTGTGAGTGCGTGTGTATGTGTATGTGTATGTATGTGATGTGTGAGTGCGTGTTGTGTATGTTGCGAACTTATTCTGCCCGAGCACGCGTGGATGAAAGGTTTAGGATGTACTCATTAGCTGTTAAGCTTTTTGTTTCGTCGTAAGACAAAGTAAGAAGCCACTTTCGGACTATATGGTTTACCTTGTGAGTTCTTTCTAAAGTTATCTCAGGGAATAATTTAACTACCCTGTTGTAAATCTTAGGCAGAAGCGACTTGGGGTGGCGATCCGCAAAGACAGAGTTTACTCTTACTATAGGGACCTTATAAACTCGTTTGTTTGAGTTTTCTGGTAGACAACGGTTTTGTTTGGCGGTATTGTGTACCGACAATACAGCTTTCTGGAGAAAAAGTTGCCGCACCGTTAACACTTTAGCTTCCCTGAAAAGGGCTACAGTAGGGTGTCTGAAAGGTTTCCGCAGCATAACTTTTAGAACTGCTCGTTGTGCTCTTTCAAGCACTATCATCATCGTTTTTGCTGCACCTCCCCAGGCTAGGTTGCAGTAAGATAGTAAAGACTGCCCTAAAGCTGTGTATACCATGGTTAGAGTTTTAAAATCGCATGAGTCGTGTAATCCCTTCATAACATAGATTAATTTCCTCACACGACCTGATAATTTATAAATATGATGCCTGAAGGAAAGGGTCTCATCCAATTCCACCCCAAGGTATCTAAACTTTTGTACTCGTTCTATCACCTCTTTACTTCTATTAATGTTGGAGGATGCGTGTGTAGAGAGCAACGGCCCTTGAGGAACTCTTAATTCCAAGTTTAATCTTGGCGATGACTTTTGTGTTTTATAAAACGCCATTATTTTGGTTTTATTAGTATTAAGAGTTAATAGATTTCTACTCAGCCATGCCGAGATCCGACTAATGCCGTCTTCTGCTTTTTTCATTACTGTCTCCCAGGAATCACTTTCAAAGACTACAACCGTATCGTCCGCGTAGCAGATGATGTTCGCACTGGGAATTGTGTCAAAGATGTCATTCATACAGTATTTTGGGGCCGACGCTTTTTTGCATTTAGCAAAAAAGCGTCGGCCCCAAAATACTGCCCTGAGGGACCCCAAATCCCGCCGAAAGTTCATCACTTAGTCTCGTATCGACCCTTACCCGTTGTCTGCGGATTGACAAGTAACTACGAAACCATTCCAACGCTATACCACGGATTCCGAATGCTTCAAGTTTTTTTAAAAGGATCAGGACTGAGACAGTGTCGAATGCTTTGGCAAGATCTAGGAACACCCCCACGCAGCGCAGTTTTTTATCTACCGCGGACGACACAGAGTTCGTAAGTAAAGTTACGGCGTCCTCAGTGGACTTTTCACGTCTGAACCCAAATTGCCTCTCCGATAAAAGCATATTAGCTTCCAGATAGTCAACCAGCCTGGAGCTGACAACTTTTTCTAATATCTTCGAAAAAATACTCAGAAGGGATATAGGCCTGTAATTACTAGGAGTATCTTTGGCACCATCTTTGTGAACAGGTACAACGACCGCAAGTTTCCACTTACTTGGGAAACAACCGCTCTCTAGGCTCAAGTTAATAATGTGAGTGATGGGTTCCAGGATGCAGTTATCGAATTGTTTGATTAGAGCTGTAGTATAGCCATCAATACCAGGTGCGCTGTCCGTTTTAAGGCCAGAAATGAGCCTCTGAACCTCACGAGCATTTGTAGGGGCCATGAAAAAGGAAGATGCGGGAGAATTTTTAATTTTTACAGTGTTCGCTAGAGAAGTCTCAGAGGCAGAAATATTATTCAGTATTTTGTCTGCCAGCCGCTTACCAACATTAGCAAAAAAGTTATTACATGTATTTAAGGATTCAACGGGATTATCTGGGTTGGCGATTAATTCTGATGGATTGGTTTTTACTTTTGTTCTATCACATATGGAATTTATTGTATTCCACAGTTTTTTTGGGTTGTTTTTGTTCTCGAGCAACTTCTCCCTTTCGTAGGTTCTCTTCACACGGTTAAGCAGCTCTTTATAGAAATTACGATACCTTTTGTATGTTGTCTGCAATTCACTGTTATTAGGGTCCTTTTTAGCTTTCAGGTGAAGCGTGTCACGGACTTTTTGACATTTGATGAGCCCAGGAGTGATCCACGGTTTAACAGTGGAACGGGAACGGCTAACAGATAGAAGTCGGCTATGGGCGGAGACAGTTAAGGACAATATTTTGTCAAATTCCAAGACAGCTTGATTGACATCTGATGTATTGATTACAGTAGCCCAGGTTTCCTGTTTTAATTCTTCTGCGACGCTAGCAAAATCAATTTTAATACGGGAACAGGTTTGGGACTGAATAGGCAAAGAAGAGTTGGCAACCCCAAGGATACAAATGTTATGATCCGTGATCGCAGTTTTACAGACAATACCGAGTGCATCAAATCCCTGTTTCACGAAAATATGGTCAAGACACGCTTTGCCACGAGTGGGTTTGTTTATTGCAGGTAACAATTGGTGTTCAGCGGCTACGCTCAGGTACTCTATACATTCCTCACTTTGTGGGTCCTCGATTAAATTAAGGTTAAAATCGCCGACCCAGATGACGCAGGGCTTTTTTTCTTTATTGTACACGCCTCATTAAGAGAAGTCAAGAAGTTGAAAACATTAGAAAACGAAGGAGATCGATAGATGCCAAAGATAACGAACTCGTCACCTATACATATTCTTAGACAATTGCATTAAATATATTTAAAGTCTAATCACATTGGTCTCTGCAACTGCAACTTTCTCTGCAACTGCAGCTTTAACTATTAAAACCGAACGCAGACGATATCTCTCGTTAACCTTCGAAAGCTGGCTTTCTCCCAAATTACTTTACTACTAGTATTACAATTCGATTGAAATTCGATCGAAATTTGATCGAAATTCGATAAAAATTCAATTGAAATTCGATTGATATTAGATGGAAATTCGATCGAAATTGAATTGAAATTTGATCGAAATTCGATTGATATTAGAAGGAAATTGGATTTAAATTAGATTTAAATTCGATTGGGATTCGCGTGGAATTGGATTGAAATTCGACTGAAATTAGATTGAAATCCGATTGAAATTCGATTAAAATTCGATTGAAATTCGATTGGAATTTGTTTGAAACTAGATCGAAATTCGATTGGAATTCGTTTGAAATCAGATTGAGATTCAATTGAAATTCGATTGGAATTTGCTTGGAATTCGATCGAAATTTGATTGAAATTCGATAATAAATCTACTGAAATTCGATTGGAATTCTCTTGGAACTGGATTCAAATACGATTGAAATTCGATTGGAATTTGCTTGGAACTGGATCGACATTCGATTGGAATTCGTTTGGAATCAGATTGAGATTCAATTGAAATTCGATTGGAATTTGCTTGGAATTCGATCGAAATTTGATTGAAATTTGATTGGAATTCTCTTGGAACTGGATTCAAATTCGATTGAAATTCGATTAAAATTCGACTGAAATGCTATTGACATTTGATTAAAATTCGATCAAAAATCGACTGAAATTCGATTGAAAGTCGATTGGAATTCGCTTGGAAATGTATTTAAATTCGATTGGAATCGCTTGGAATTGGATTGAAATTTAATTAAAATCGACTGAAATTCGATTGAAATTTGATTAAAATTCGATTAAAATTCGACTGAAATTCGATTGATATTCGATTAAAATTAGCTTGGAATTGGATGGAAATTCGCTTGGAATTGGATTGAAATTCGCTTGGAACTGGATTGAAATTAATTCGAAATTTGATTGATATTCAATTGAACTTCCATTAAAATTCGATCGAAATTTGATTGATTTTGGAATTCGCTTGGAATTGAATTGAATCCGATTGTAATTCGAATGCTATTAGATAGAAATTCGATTGAATGTCGATTGGAATTCGATTGAAATTAGATGGAAATTATATTGAAATTCGATTGCAATTCGATTGAAATTGAAATAAATAGTGACTTTAAATAAATTAAGACTACCTAAAAAAGATGTTTTAAAAATTAACTTAACGCTACCAACCTATCGCTTTTCATGAGCATAACTCTTTGCATAAAACACAATTCTTTTGCAATAAGTAACTTTTCCTTCCTGGTACTTAATATTGCCTGTCTTATTTGAATTCGTGAAATGAAAAAATACGAATGCTATAAATTACGTCCGAAAACCTCACTTATGCTCAAGTCCTGTCACAAACTCACTTAGCAAGTGTGATAAATGGATTTAACGTTGTAGCTTCATCTTATTTTTATGCTTTTTTTCATCAACTTTGCAAATGAGCTGTCAAAATCAGCCTTTGTATTATATATTATTATATTTCCATGTTATATTTACTAAGTGCGACTCGCTGCTGTGTTCCAATATTAATTATACCTATGTTGTGTGACACGAATTGATTTCTTGAATGTGTTACTTTTAGGGGTCACTTTAATACATACATTTTGTAACACTGCAGTATTAAGCCTTATCTATTATCCTATCCTTCCTACTAATATTATAAACGCGAAAGTTTGTGAGGATGGATGGATGGGATGGATGGATGGATATTATATTTCCATGTTATATTTACTAAGTGCGACTCGCTGCTGTGTTCCAATATTAATTATACCTATGTTGTGTGACACGAATTGATTTCTTGAATGTGTTACTTTTAGGGGTCACTTTAATACATACATTTTGTAACACTGCAGTATTAAGCCTTATCTATTATCCTATCCTTCCTACTAATATTATAAACGCGAAAGTTTGTGAGGATGGATGGATGGGATGGATGGATGGATGGATGGATGGATGGATGTGTGGATGTTTGTTACTCTTTCACGCAAAAACTACTGGACGGATTGAGATGAAACTTTGCAATAATATAACTTATATATCAGAATAACACATAGGCTATAAATTATAATGATATTGCGTCAAAAATCAAAATATCATGCGGGCAAAGCCGCGGGTAGGTAGTATTATATATATTTTTTGAGGTGTCGCTTGTGATGGCTGTGCCGGAAGAGCTATTAGCTGATCTGATGATTTTTCCAAAGTATATATCAATGATACCACCACAGAAATTACATATTGTTTCTTTTAATTATTTTTTAACGTGGCTAAAGGTCTGACAAAATAGGAGCTCCCATTTTAATCATTTAATATTTGTTTGATTGCTCCCACAAACATAAACAAAACGTTAATCCGAAAAAGTAAGAGAAGTATTTCATACTTTTTCGGATAAACGCTTTGTTTCTTTTTTTTTTAGCCAAATACAAAATGCCCCACCTCAAAAGCCGGCGCAATCAAACGTTAATAATTATTGTGAATAACCGCCAATTTTATTAATTTTGTTATTTATCATTAAATTAGGTTATCCTACTAATATTATAAAAGCGAAAGTTTGTGAGGATGGATGGATGGATGTTTGTTACTCATTCACGCAAAAACTACTGACGGATTGAGATGAAACTTTGTAATAATATATATCAGCTTATATATCAGAATAACACATAAGCTATAAATTATAATGATATTGCGTCAAAAATCAAAATATCATGCGGGCGAAGCCGCGGGTAAAAACTAGTTATCAATAATTTCGTATTTTTCATTGTAATTTTGTTGAAAAAAAGAGTAGCACATTAGATTGAAATATTTGTATGGTACTCACCACAGTATGGTTAAAGGACTAATGTACTGATTTTATCACAGTTTAAAAAAAAATTGCAAAGAGCACGTGCTCGCGTCAGAAAAGTTGAACAAGTACGGGCGGCCATACATGTGGGCCTTTGCGTGTCTATCTACATTTGTGTGAGTGTAAGAGCGGTGGGGCATCTTGTCCGCTGGGGCGTATTGTATAGTTTCACCCTAGTAAGAATTACCAGGAATAGTCTCAAAATATTTCACATAATTTTCAATTTTGGAAGCCACGAAAGGTAGTGGGTCACATTCACAATCCCAACACAAGTTTTGGTATGAAATAATTTAAAAAAAATTAATTTGTTAAATATTACTGAAATGTATCTATAAACTGCAGATTATATAATTTTACTACTCTAAATCGAAAGTTCTACATACTAACGGCAATATTTCTTCACGATAACAAACGTTTATTGAAAGTGTGAGAAAGGGCCATAAAATAGTGGGTATTTTCGAAAGGGCACGTCACGCTCCCGACCCGTCCGTGGAATTTTTCCGTGACACATGTTTAGACCTATACTTTCACGGACTATTGATTAAAATAGAAAAGTGTCAATTGTATTGACGACGTTTATCAGTTATAGATCCCAATCGTTAGTAGGCAGTACATTTTATAAGCACTCTGCGAAATATCCTAGAGTCAGCATGAAGGTATTTACGAGTATTTAACTTTATTATTTTAAGTTCGTAATTCACAATGAAAATTTTAACAAGCGTGAAATTGAAAATCGTAAAAACCGCTGACTACATTTTTGGGTGGTGATCAAAATAAATGTACGTAACTCACATGGCACTCACATGTATCTTGTCGTTACGTGTCTCACATGTTAAAAATGTAACTCACAGGTTACGTAAGGGTGATTTCATATTGTCAATAAAAATTTAAATATCATCCTCCTCAATCGACTTCCGCAAACAAGCAACATTCAGTTCGGTCAGGTCGTGGGTGACCGTTAGTATGTAGTTTGTTTTATTGTTGTTTATGCCTAGAGACTTAATTAAAAATACAAATGAAAAACTTTATATAGTTTATAAAACATTATTTATTTCCATGAGAACTTTAAATCACATTCATTAAATCACAATCTCAATATTTGTAAATAATATCTTGTTTAAATTTTTCTCTATATATTTCTGCCTTTCGGCATTAGTCATCGGCGCCATCTGCGAAAAGTTATGATAAAATTATTCTTAGATGAAAATTCGGTCAACTTTTGTAGATATAAATGAAAATGCAATCTTATTTTGTACCCCCTAGGGGTGGAGAGCTACGGAATTCCTCACCCATAAATTATAAGTATACGCAAAGTATGTAATGTTTACACCTAATTTTCTAAAAATGATAAAACGCGTGAGTTTCGCACATGTGACTAACAATATTGATGTGAAAAAGCCCTTACATTGGTGAGTAACGTTACGTCCATGTCTCTGTTACTCACATGTAGGTTAGAAACACGACTTGACTTCTAAATCATCATATTTCGATTCAAAAACATGTTGCACATAAGAATGTATTAGAGAAATTATAGAACAAAATATATGTTTTATAATACAACGCATGCTGAGAAACAAAAAATACTTACTTTTAGGAGTTACTCTTCCGTTTTTCACATGTAAAAATAGCTTTTTCGTTCATCACACACAATATTTCGCATTCATTAAGGATGCAACGAACAAAATAGCGTTATGTTGACATCTGCTTGTAAAAATTGGTGTCGCCGTAGTAGAATTATGTTAGTTATGGTAGAATACCAATTGTAAATGGGTGAAAACTGCGGTACTCACATGTGTGAGTAACGATCAAAAATCATAGGACACTATTTAAAAAAATAAAAAAAACCACTATAAAGTTACACAAAACAATAATTAACAAAGCAAAATTCACCTTAGATTCAATGCCAATAGTAATAAAAAATTGTATACGAAAGTTCATAAAATCAATAGCTTAGAGAGGTTTTTAAGTGAATCGGAAACTGGTAGGACAACTTTTTCTTGTATGAACAGAAATAGTAACGTTTTGTAACTTATTTATAAATCGATATTTTTAGTACACCAAAACTCTATTAAAGAATAAAATCTGACTGTTCATGAACTACACTATCAACAAAAAAATAAAACCATACATAATAAAGTCACAATTTCGTACTTAGTACAATTTTTTAAAGACGTAGGACATCCCATTTTTTTCCAATGTACAATTATTTTGATCACCACCGTTTTAAAGTTATAGTTTTTGACTATAATAATTACATGAAAAAACAAGTAAGTGAATAATCCAATTGTTTTCTATGTATACTCTATAAAATTTAACTTGTTCTCTGATCGAGACCACAGAGTTTTAGATAGAGCTTTATTTAAAATATCGATAGTTTACACTAACGATATTTTAAATAAAACTTAATTTATCATTAATTTTATTGTATATTTTAATATCATAACATTTTTTACATGTGTAATTAAATTAAACCCAATTATAATTATGTTACATTAGCATCGATAATAGTGAAAAACGTCGATAAATACTATCGTTACAATATTATGAGTATTTAATTAATATCATAACATTATTTTCATGTGTACATACTTGATCTTAAATAATAGTAAGTAAATAAAATCCAATTTCTCACTTTTAACTACTCATTCGATTTCATTACAACATTGTTTGAAAATCGATTTTTTCCACCACTATCTCTACTCTAAAAATGTCAATCTTCTATGTCAATGTCACTGTCGCAGAGATCAAGTTAAATTTTATAGAGTATAAGTAGTTATGTAGGTTTTAGCATATAAAGTAGTATTGTAGGTATATTATTGTAGTTAATAAAGGCACTTTTGCCCATTTAAAAAGTAAGTAAATAGGTCGATTTATCAGAGAACTAATTCTACTATTAGATTTACAGAGACATTACAAACGAATAAACATGAATTATTGATAGACAGTTTAAATTCACTCAAAATCAATGTTTCTAAGTAGAGTCTGCACAGGTGACTACATTGGTGATTGTATTAGCGAGTATTTTAACTTTATTGTTTACTAGTTTTTACCCGCGGCTTCGCCCGCATACGCTATATATCATTATAATTTATAGCCTATGTGTTATTCTGATATATAAGCTATATTATTGCAAAGTTTCATCTCAATCCGTTCAGTAGTTTTTGCGTGAAAGAGTAACAAACATCCATCCATCCAACCATCCTCACAAACTTTCGCGTTTATACTCGTAATATTAGTACGATAGGAAGTTCGTAATTTTAAATGCAAAATGAATGACATGTGTGAGATTGAAAGTTTGAATTCCCCTGGCTACATTTTATTTCAATTATAGCTAAGCTGTCTCTAACGCACGAGAGACCTGTGTCAAAATTGATACGAATGAACTAAAAACTAGTTTTGATACTGGGTTTTATAAATTGTTCGTGATTTATCGACTACGCAATAAACAAAATGTACCTACACACATGAAATTGACGCAGAAGCCACACTCATCAAATTTTTTGAGGAATTTGAGGTAACCAATTAGATTTTTTTTTATTCTCATATATCCGACCACAGTCTGATTATTATCTTATTAATATTGTGAACGCGAAAGTTGGTATGTAAGGATGTTTGTTCTTCTTTCACACAAAAACTTTTGAACGGATGGAGATGAAACTTTGGAATAGTAATGCTTATACATCAAAATAACACATAGGCTATAATTTATAAAGATATTGCATGAAACGAAGTTCGCCGGGTCAGCTAGTAATGACATAAGAGAACAGGTATAACTTTAGAACTGTCAAACCAAAACCTTCAAAAGTGGTTCCATTTCTTTCGATATTAAAAATATTGGTACGCAACCACAAAAAGGATTCAAGCAGAAAATAGGGCATGAGAGGCCGTTTTCATAAAACGTTGCTCTGTTTTTGTCGAGTTGCCTTCGCTTAGATCGGTTGACAAGGGAGGCGGCTAATCAGCGAAGTGTCACTCCACGATTCGGTTACGGAGCATAGCTATACCAGCCTCGATCGATTTATGTCTGACACTGTAGATACGTTAAATGGGGTCTCGGAGGTATAAAAAGTTTTATTTTACGATATCAACAGCTTTTTCATTACGGGTGTGAGAAAATGGTGGATACGACAAACTTTAGTAGGTGCTTGGCTGTTTGTGTGTGTCAGGTTTACATCTGTAGGTAAATCGATGACGAGATACCTAACTATTGATGTTTTACAAAATATTGGGTAGTTTCCTCTAAATAATTATATCATGTTCACATTAAGATGAATCAGTAATTAGATTTGACTCTTCATAACTATTCATACCTACAAGTTTTCGATTAGTAAAGAAACTATTTTCCCATACTATAACATCGAGTATTCTATAGATGGATAGTAAAACTACTGCATTAGGGGTCCTGTAGAAGAAGTAGACATGCTTTTCAGCGTACAATCATCTCTTCTAACTGATGGACTGGTGGACAAATGCAATAAAAATTATATCCGAAAAGGCAAGGAAAATATAATTCATGATTATAATATACCATATTATGTATTCTATTACTAATGATTTACTGAGTACTTCGTTGAAAAGCTATATGTGGGTATTGAGCCCGATTACAGAGGCACCAGCGTGACTATATTAGCTAAATAGCATAGTTCTGTTTATTTTTTACTTTAGTCATTCGATAGAGAGAACGCTTTCTACGTTGCTAATTAATTTACGCTGGCGCCTCTGTAATCGAGCTTATTATTTGTATAAACTATTAAGATAAGATAACGTTTATTTGCTCAAAAAGTTACAGGTTTTAGAGTTAGTAAATCTTGATGATGCTTAAAGTAGTGTTAGTAGGTAGGTACTTAGATTAAATTTACAAACTTCCAGAGTGGAACCCTAAATCTCACACTAGGGTGGTCCTGTGTCGAGAGATTTAGTCTCTTCCGTTTAATTATTCTTATTTTACTTTTATATAAGCTGTCTGTCCAGATTCAATACATCACAGAGATAATATCGCTCAAAAATGATGGATAAGACAGCCAAACTCTCATAGTTTCCCTTTAATTACCAAACTTTACGAATCTAATACTAAAGTTCTCTACTTTCAAGTGTTACACCGAGACAAGGTCGAGATTCTGCGAAGCGTTTGTGTCAATTGTCCTTAGTGACAGAGTAATGTGACCCAAGACACGTTTTTCTTCGACTGGTCGACTTGTAGAAGAGCCCAGGGTGCCAAATGAATTCACTCGAGCCTCGTGGAGACCTATCAAATTCTGTAGATGGATAATTCTCCTTGTCACACTTCTCATCGACAGACACTTTCGTGGCTTATTTTGCTCATAAAAATTATATTGAATCACAATTGAGTTCGTACATAAAGTGATAAAAATATATAGATAGATATATTAACTCTTTACTGATTCACAACAGATATTAAAACATACATAAACAGACACAAAAGACGTAGGATTAGTGGAAAACTGAAGACTTTATTATTAAAATTAAATTTCTTCTAGGCTACCTTAGGATAGAAAATAAAACTACTAAGTACAGGAAAATAAATAGCAAATTCATCCGAGTCCACGAGACTCGATCTGTCAGGTCAAATTCTGTAGATAAGTATAGATAGATAGATTAACTTATTTTTTTACTCTAGATATTAATATCTATATAATATACTCGTAGAAACAAAAGACGTATAGAATTAGAGAAATAACTGGCGCGCTGATGATTAAAAATGGTTGCTTCTAAAACTAATACCTGAAGGAAAAACGTGATTACAAAGAAGAACACAATTATACTAGAAAAAAAAGTTATGACATCAACTTATAGAGAAAGTCGGCGGGAGGAACAAATATAGACTAACTGAGGCCTAGTGGTAGAAATATATAATTGTACTCCAGACATTCAAAGCACGAGTATATTCAGAGATATCTCTAAATGTGCGGCCCCATATACTACCTAATCTGTAGCGCTTGGGTAAATACAAATTCCCACGGGCTCCCTTACTTTTGGTCTAGTGTAATTCGTTTTTACACGTCGGCGCTGTTCAATCGTTTTTAGACATTTACGTGTATAGTCATAGATATAGATCGACCGTAACTTTGTCATCTATACCTAGTCCTACCGCTTAACTTAGTCCCCGCCTGCGCGGTACAGGGGAGACGACACAGGGGACTATAACTATATAATATAAAAATATAACCCTTTATATACTAGCTTTTGAGACCCTGGATATGAAATAGCAGTAGAGTGAAAGACCAAGACAAGTAAAACGACCCCAAACACGACGGGCCAATCCTGTTAAGTACAGGAGTTCCTATGGCTTCCTATGGCTCCTTCCGACTCCATCATCAGATCAGCTCCAGGGTACCATAATATTGCATTGTCACGCGATAAATATGCGTGCAAAATTTCAGTTTAATCGAAAACCGGGATGTTGGTCAAGTTTATCTTGCAAGATTCCACCCGAACTTACTTACATTGCAAGTTAAATAAAAACTTGTAATAAAAAAACCATCAAAGAAAGAACATCATGATTTTTGATAAATCGAGAATTGCGATGGAACTGTGATAGTTAAACAATCTAAGGATTGTACCTATGCACAGTAATTATCTATGAATTTTAACATATTAACTGAGTAACAACAACGGTATCTAAGCAGTTTTTCCTTTAGATATTCCTATAAAGACACTAAGTAAAGCCTAATTGAAAGCTGAAACGAGTTAGCTTAGGTCTCTTTATCACATAGATAACCATAACTTCGAAGCATTTTTTGTTTCCAAACAAAATCACACAAGACCTTATATCCACATAGAATCATTATTTATACCCCATAAGAAATAAAGTAACAAGAACCCAAAAAGATTTACCTACTTATTCACTCACTCAGACTTATGTTAGACAGTTCAGATAGAGGACACCGAAGGTCTTAGAACGTGTTAAGGTCATTGAATCTGCACGACCTTGTCATTGGTATTGATTAAAGATGTCCTAATTAATAGCATCAGACTAATCTCTGCATTTTATTAGCTTCATCAATATGTGTGGCAATATTTAGTGGAATGCAAAATTAAATATTTATATTTACAATATAAGAGATTTCTAATGTTATTTTTAAGTTAGGTCTAGGATACTTATGAATGAGGAAAAATAATAGTTACGACGTTATCGTCGCACTGTTTCAACCTACGATTTTGTTTCTAATTTCACTCTGCTGGAAAACATATAACTTTCTGCTTTTCTCGCAGGTTTGACTCCCACCCAGACCCTACTTTTCTGTATTTTACAAAATATGTATAAAAACTTTGTATTTTGTACACTAACTAGACTTGAGAAATAGAAGTAATTTGAGTAATGAATTTAGATATATTTTCTGGGTTTGGGCGTACCTTCTTTTTCTTTATCAGGGAAAATTCTTTGTTCACCACAACACCTCGAGGGCAGGCGGGTGGTTATGTGGGAGTCCTGCCGACAGGACAGTATATATCTACCACTACCCGGGGTGTTCCACCACTGCGCCTGGTGTCGGAGAGAAGCACACGCTTCCGCACTCCTCAGCGCCACCCGACAACGCTTAACAACTCGAGCCTGACGAGCTTGCTCTCCCGCTTCAGTGACGATGTATCCGAACACAAAACATATAAATATATATATATCGTCATCCTCCACTCGGAACTAACCAGCACTGGGAGTCGGGCATCCGTATCCGACAGCCCCGGTCCCGATGCAATGGATCAATTAAAGAGGCGAACTCTTCACTGAACGTGGGGTTATTTTGACCTTATTTATGAAGCCCATGGTAAATGACCACTTTCTGTTTTTCATTTGTATAGAACCAATTATACCTATGTAATTTAGAAGTAATAATTACCTTCAATTATACCTATTAAGGTACAATTCTGCGGTTAGTAACAATAGCAAACATCTAGAACTTTCTGAGGGCTGCCAATCCCAGCTGAATCCTTTTGTTGGTTTCCCCTTCGAAGTTGTTTTTAACATGCTGCAACATTTGCCTGTTATGTAGTAAACTTATTTTTATAAGTACCACAAGTTTGAGAAGTCCGCTAATTACTATCGCCACCGGGTTTTTGTGATGAGCTCAAGAAATGGAAAACAGTATTTTTTCTTATGTTAAGCTCAATTTATCATTTAATTAATTTTGTAGGTTAGGATTTTAGCTTAGTAGCTTTAGTACTGTTCACCTAAATAAAAATCAACATCTTTTCTATTTAACCGATGAAGATGTTGCCTGTCGTTTTTGGCCACTTTGAATTTTGATCATTGTGTCGATAATTCTATTTTTTTTTAACTTTAACATTCACACGTGCAATATTTATGGTGTAAGATTGTTTGTAATTAATCTTATGCAAATTCTTTTTACATCATATGGCCAAAATGGAGGCTGTGGCCAAAACTGATGCAAATACCTACTAAGGTTATAAATAACATTGCATTGAGTTTAAAAAAAAATTTGGATATGTAGGTATCTATCTATTTTACAACATAATTTTACTAGATCTAGAGATTGGCCATTCTTCTCGGCGTCTTTTTGTCAGCCAAGACATAATGAGTTTTTTTTTCAAATGCCTCATTAGGATTAAAAATTATTTGGACTAAGCTTGATATACAAGACAAGGTAGACTTTATAAACTTAAAATTGTTGACGTGCCTACGATTTTAAGTTGTGAAATGTAGGTATCTACCAGCTGTACTGTATTGTACCAGCCTTTTTAGTAGTCCACTGCAGGACGTAGGCCTACCCACGAATGGTGATTGGGCCATATCTACTACGCGGGCCCAGTGCGGGTTGGTGGATTCACATACGCTATCGAATTTCTTCTACGGACGTATGCAGGTTGCCTCACGATTTTCCTTCACCGAAAAGCCTGTGGTGTAAAATTCCGTACATAAATTCCAAAGAACTCATTGGTACGGAACCGAGGATTCGAAAAAGGTCGTGACCTCACGATTGTAAGGCTGGTGTTATTACTTCTTGACCACCACGGCTTCCTACCAGCTACCTATATATATGTTCAAATTATTATTATTCATGAAATCAGTACTGAAATACACTGCTGTATCGACACTAAATTATTCATCAACAATGGATCAATTGATCAACAGTTCAGATTAAAAAAACAAATAGGTCTACTATAGGTACTATCGCTGAATTATTACTCTTACTTTAATGCCTATTCAATTCACTGAGTTTCTTTCAAGATTCAAGAGCCGAATCACCTGGTTGGCCCTTGGCTCAAAAGCCTTATCTCACAGTTAAGGAGTAACCCCGGAAGGGAAAATTCTTTCCCACCTTATCTATTATTTAAAAGCTTCTACCTACTTATCGCATTTCTGTAAGTGTAATAAAACCTGTATTTTAGTAGATTTGGTCCATTCCATTCAAATTACCCCGTGGCGGTTACACCAGCAGATATGGATCGTTGAAATTTACGATTATCTTCCAGAGAGGGAATATTTATCCAAGTTTAGGTTAGGGTCTGCGGGTTTAAATGAAATCAAGGCTAAATATTTATTTTATTTATTTCCCTGTAAAACGTTAAGGAGATTTTGTTGTTTTCATATTTAGGGTAAGGTACAAGTAGAAGTAGAATGTAATCACATTGGCATCACATGTTAAAAGTGTTATGATTAAAATCCTAAATTTATGCAATGATTTGAATATTTCTTTAAATTATATGCTGATTTTAAATAGATAAAATATAATAAATAAACATAGAAAGACTTTAAGTACTTAAATATCATTATTTCTACTACATAAGACACAAATGTTGATGATGTTGATCAAAACTCAATAAGACACAAATGTTGATGTGAGTAACAATAAATATGTACCTAACAGACAAAAATATCTGGAATTGGTAGATAGTATACATATGTTTCTCATTTCTTAAATTTCTGGAAATATCGATTTCTTAAAAAATAACTTAATTTCACCTGTTCAGTAGGTACTAGATTTATTTCAATGGGTAATAGTGAAATAAATCTAATATTGATATTATCTTTCTCACTACTACTATATAGAAAGCAGTTGGATCATTCTTGTCATCAATGTCTTAACTCCAAACGGCTCAAACATGTAACCACTACCTACGGAGGTTAGCATATTTGCGTCACTTGTGCTGCTCTGCCGAATTGGCCGCCGGCCGCTCCAGCCCTACCCTGAGTCTCAGAAAGATGTGACGCCGCCAAAGTATCGACGCAAGTTGCGTCCCATACTAAGGGCCGTCCACACTTCCATGGAACCAGCGTCATGCCGTCAGGCTTTTTGCCATCGCCACTCGCGAGCCCACTTGTTTCGAGTACGGCTGCGATATTGGCAGTGGCCAAATCCCTGCATATGACATCGTTAAGCCTGGCATGGCGGCCAATCCGACCAGCGCTTCTTGAGCAAGAGAGAACGTGGTGACTGAGCTTCTCAACTGCAGTACCACACTGACAGCGATGGGCCTCAAAACATCTTGACAGCTAGACGAAATGCTGTTGGGTCTAAAAGGTTATCAGTATTGAGCTTGCAACCAAAGACCGGACTCCCGTACAGATACCGCAAAGATACGAGGGCGATTCGCGACGCTAGTACACGTATCTAGAAGAGATTAATCTACTATTTTAGTAGTATTGTTTCTTATTGTAGTTAATAAAGGCACTTTTGCCCACTTAAAAATATTTCTTACTTAAATATCATGATAGATAAATAAGTAGGTAATTAACAATAAGTAACCTACTTACTAACCACACTACTGTACTACAACATTTATGCTCTCTGTCATTTTAGAGTGAAAAGTAATGTGCATGCTACAATAAAATTAAAAGTAGGGATACTGAAATGCTGTTTTTATAATACATAAACTTTTCTGCAAACTTAAAGTATCAAGTAAAGCGAATCATTTTCACAAACATCCTTTGTGTAGTCGCTGGAAGGATTTAATTTATAATAGAACTCCTCCCAGGAACAAAATCCTCTCTCGCATATAGGCAATAAAGGTTCCTCGTTCCAATAGAAAACAACATTGTAGTCTACGTCGGCGTCCTTACCGCACCTGTTACAGAAATTTATTACAATCAAAAACCATTGAAACTTTTAAGGTAAGTATTTCCTGAAAAAGAATTATTGTGTATTTTGGATTTTTTTTTAAATACCTAGAGTGGTAATAGACACTATTATGTAAAGTTGTAAGGCCTGGTAATACAATAGGTATGGTGACTGGGTTTTACATTAATATTATTAGTACATCAGTTAAATTATTCAAAAATATTGGATACGATTTTCAAAACAATAAATGACAGAGTTAAACCTTGTGAATGTTTGGGTGTGGGGGCTCGTGATGTCACTATTGCTACATTTGTGGCGCACTCTTTACGTCACGTGGAACCTTCACAGCCTATATCTCAATTTTTGTTTAATTGACAAAAGAAAAAAATAGGTGTCTAATATTAATATTAATATGTTTTGTAAATCTATCTTACGGACTAATTATATTTTTTTAGTCATCATTCCTATTGTAGATGCGTAATAATAAGTATAACTGTAAAAGTTTGTATGTTTAATACGCTCTACTAAACGAATTCGAATGCGTTTTTAGGCATAGTGCACTAGATTAATACAACAAAATTCTCTGGTACCCGATAATATTATTTATCAATGTCCTGTTAGCCCGTTATAATGATTTGACTGATACATAATATGGTATATTATAAAAATAAATAAATATTTACAGTGTTACTACCAATCTCATTACCAGTAGTAAGAACGGTAAATGAATTACAGTTGTTACTACTGCAGTTGAAAGTTGTTAGAACAGTAAAAATAAATTACCTGCGTTACTGCCGTAAAACTACAAACAACAAAATGTGAATAGTCAAATCATTAATGTGAATAGTGACAGATACTATAAATAAATATTTCAAAATAACTTTATCTTGTTTTGATAAGTCGATATAAGATGTCGTGGTAGGTATGCTAGCCCTGCTTGTCGTAACATGTGGTATATCGCCGGCTAAAGAGTTAATAGATAATTTTTATTTTTTGTAGTGTGTTAAATAAGCTTGATAAATATTTTCAAATAAAAAAAAACGGACAAGTGCGAGTCAGGCTCGCACATTGAGGGATCCGTACAAAACCAGAAAATTTCACAAAATTGTGAAGTAAGTTGTTAAAATCTCTATACTATAACCATCGACATAAAAGTTTTTTTTTTACATTTCCGTCACACACTCGTTACATCGAAAATTGCACGTTGTTCAAATAATTAAAAACCTGATCTAGAATGTGCTAATCAAGTTCTTTTATATGATACCTTACATGATACGATTTACTCACTTTGAATTTTGGACCCATATTTTGTGAATTTTGAGGCCCTATTCTTTGTGATTTAAATAAAAATGTACAGTTTTCAGATTTATTCTTATATGTATACTCTGAGACAATGTTTCTCGCCAAATTTCATAGTTCTATGTCAACGGGAAGTACCTAAGTTCTAATAGGCCGGGTGACTAGCCCTGGCGTTAGAGTTTTTAGGCCGCCTGAGGGCCTCTGATATGGCTAAACGGTTAAAACAACCGGGACCTACAATTTAACGTGTCATCCGAGCCACGGTAGCGCTCGGTTGGAAAATGAAAGTACCTAAAAGGGAAGTACCTACCCTGTAGGTTTTGATTTTTGTGTGTTGTATAATAAAAATACATATGCGTGTTATACGACATAAACGGCTCTAACTTTTTTATACGTTAACTGAGAAGTTTTTCTTTTACACAACTGCTAGAGGTTATAGATATACGTATACAGTTAAAATTTCAACCCGATATATTTACGCGTTCCCGAGATAAAGAGTCTTGACATACACACAGACGGACAGATAACAAAGTGATCCTATATGGGTTCCGTTTTTTCCGTTTGAGGTACGGAACGCTAAAAAACGGATTGCACTCCAGGAGTGCCGGCAGAAGAAAAAACTTGCTCCCTCCGTCTTACAAATTTTCGATCGGGGCACATGTCTTGACGCGAGTTTTACATTTTTAACTCATCCCGAAAAGTATACAAAACAGCTAAAGAACTTTTCTCTTAAAAAAATGAAACTACCCGTTTGGTATATGACGGGTAAGAAACAAAAACTATTATACATATTATTTTTATTACGATTATTAATTCAATAACAACATTTTAGTGACCATGTAGATGAGTTGCAAACTTATTCTAAGTAGAATTATTATCTGAAACAAACATCTGCTACTGGTAGGGTTATTCTTTGACACGCAAGAATTTGCGTTTAAGGCAACCTCTAAATATTATTTTGATCTGAGTTTTTTTTTTCTTGTACTCAACATTTTAATCGCCAGAATCACTCATTTTTACAGTTTTCTAAGGGACCTGGAAGTTATAAGCCTCTAAAAACTTATATTTTTACGCAAAATCTTGGCTTAAAAGTATAAATAACATTAAACATTTTCTGAAAAAAAAAATATACGAGTTTGCAACATTTCTCATTCAAGCGACTGACACCAAAACATAACATTTCGTTAATATTTAATGGGTGAAAAGAGATTTCTCCTGGAATGAAAATTTTATCAAAAATGTACCGAAAATTTTCTCGATATTCTACAGAAAACGCGAAAATACTGGGCAATTCACGATCCCCTTAAGCTTAAAACTTTAAGAGTAGCCTGAGCCAAGTTGATAACTAAGAAGTAAAACGTGAAAACCACGTTTATGCAGCTATGGGAATGAGAGCATAGCGATGTGCGAAAATCGTCTATTTTATTGAATTGAAGTAACTAGGTACCTTATGAATTTAAATTCCTCGACAATGTTGTGCAGAGTGCTTCTTCAGACTACGGGTATAATCTTGCGTAGTCTTTTCGTACGGGATTATATCTTCTTTGGTACGGGTATAGTCTTACGTTTCGAAGGTCTTATTATACTCTTGTGTATAAACAATATTTCAATTGGGACAAAAAAATGAGGTACATACAAGAGTTTAACAACACTCGACAAAATGTTGGGCACTGTTTGCGATTTCTTACTTATCAAGATTATTTTTTGCAAAAAATAGCTTGACCGACTTCACTCGTGTACAAAATCCGCGAATATTTCGCACGGATCGATGAAACATTATGAGGAACATGAACAAGACGAAAGTCATGTGTAGTTTCCATGTTTTATCCACCCCGATTTCTGATGGAGACTCGGTTCTTTAAGTCTTAGACTCGTCCGTCTACCTAGGACAAGTAGTCCAGTTAGGTAGGTCCGACTTCAACAAAGAGGCCAATCGCCGAATCCAACTCGGCTGGGCAGAGTTCGGAAAATTGTGTAGCGTCTTCTCGTCCGACATACTTCAGTGCCTCAAGTCGAAAGTTTTCGAACAGTGTGTGTTGCCAGTGATGACTTATGGCACATAAACGTGGTCTCTCGCTATGAGCCTTATTAATAAGCTCCAAGTAGCCCAACGAGCTATGGAGAGGGCTATGCTTGGAGTCTCTCTGCGAGATCAAATCAGAAATGAGGAGATCCGTAGAAGAACCAAATTTACCGACATAGCCCAACGGATTGGCAAGTTGAAATGGCAATGGGCAGGGCACAGCGCGGGAGGCTGATGACCGATGGGGTCGAAAAGTTCTCGAGTCGAGACCACGTACCGGCAAGCGCAGCGTAGGACGTCAACCCACAAGGTGGACGGAATACCTCATCAAGACCGCAGGATCGCGCTAGATGCCATCCGCTTCCAACCGGTCTTATTGGAGATCCATAGGGGAGGGCTATGTCCAGCAGTGGACTGCTTATGGTAGATGTTAGGATGTAGCATTTTTCACATAATTGTCGATTTATCAAAAGTGGCTTAACCGATTTCTATAAAATTTAAATTGGACCAAATACTCTTTCCAATGAAAAAAATATTATTAAAATCGGACTACTATGAAAAAAGTTACGCGTCTAATTGAGTACCTCCTCCAGTTCAACGGTCAAAAAAGATGTCGTAAATGTTATAGGTACGTTAACATTAGTTTAATCTAATCTAATCACTTGAATTTTACTGGTACCTATATAGGTATATTTTGTCATCTATTTTATTTTTAGGCTTCGTAAAATATAAGAAAGAAAAAACGAAAATACACTCAGTGTTACTTTTCAGTACTCACCTATTAAACACTGCAATCAAGTTGGCAGAGAACACTGAAATCTTACTATTCCTCCATTTTCTTTTAGAATCCCTTTTAACACTCAGTGGGTTTTCATCTTGAAACAAATCCAATGCTGTAGCAACCATGTTCAGGGTAGTTGTATCAGTGAAGTACGCTACAAACTTCTTTCCATCGCCGTCTCTAGCCAGTTCGAAGTTATTTAGCAGATCAGTCAAAGTCATCCTCCCTAGATGTTGGCTCATAGAAATACCATAACCATTCTTATAGTAATTTTCCAGATCGCCGAGATATTCAAGACTTACTAAATCCTCGGTAGTAAATAAAGCGCACCAAGGACTGGCTTTGTGGTTTATCCCCGACCAAGTGTAGCGACACAAATCGTATAGAGACTTTATGTTGTCGTCTGACAATTCTTTGTCTAGGCCAAGACGTCTCATGATTCTATCTTTTATCTGCAACAGAAGAAATAAAACATATCTTTTCATCACATCTATTCGAAAAGGACTACTTGGTTCACCGTTAAGTGCGCTCAAAGGTGGTGTTTTCTATAAGGAACTTTATAAGTGCGACGGAATTATCTTTACCGCGCACTTTTTGAATTTGGAACAAATAAGTGCGACGGAATGATTTTTGCCGCGCACTTTTTGAATTTGGAAGTATTTGTAATGTTAGTGTTCAGCGCCAAAAAAATGAATGAAAAGAATGTAAATATGAGTTTTCATTTGTTTTATTATTAGATACCATCATGGGATACCATTTAATTTCGGGTATTGCAGCGTTCAATTTAGTTGACTTTCTACGTTTTATTAAATAATAATAATATTAATATAAAATATGAGGCGCCTATTGTTTTCTCATAGAGTAGATGAAAAGTAGAGTGTACCACTCGGGCGCAAAATATATTTTTGGCTCGGGCGACGTACTTTGAATCCCTCGCTACGCTCAGGATTCGACTAAAGCGCCCTCGCCGTAAAAATATTATTTTGCTCCCATGTGATACAATCTACTATTTTTGGCGAGCGCTCTGTTAAAGTTGTTGAATGAAAACTTACGACTAAATACTCTGCGTTTGCTTTGTATTTTTTGATCTCTTTAAATGTATCTGGGTTTTGAAGTTCCTTTTGGTAGTTCTTACATGTTTTGTACGGCTGTAACAAAATAAAATATTAGTATTCCTATCTCAATAACAGTAAATGTTTTACTGTAGAGTATGTGTAAAAAAATAACCGTCGTGGCATTACTGTGGACTAACAACTAGATTTTATTTAGCAGCCAAGGTACCGACTACTTGGTAGACGCAAGTCTACTGATGAAAACCGAATTAGTGTCTAGCAAGCTGTGCTACCAAGTACTCGTATCAAACACTTTTAGTTGTCATAGCAATGACAGATAAAGAGTAGTGTCGCCAACGTAACAAAATTAGTACAAGATTATTTTTTGCAAAAATGAGCATGACCGACTTCACCCGTGTACAGAATTCGCGAATATTTCGCACGGATCGATGTAGCATTTTTCACATTATTGTCGATTTATCAAAAATAGCTCAGCCGATTTCGGTAAAATTTAAATGAGACCAATTTCGAAGTATATTCTTTCCAATAAAAAAATAAATATTGAAATCAGACCCCTACGAAAAAAGTTATGCGTGGTTATACATTAAAAAAAATTATATACATATACGCGTCGAATTGTATACCTCCTCCAGTGGTTCGTCGGTAATAAATGACACACGGTCGAGCTCACCAACGACACTTCTCTTTGTGCAATGATTATTATTAAATACACAGGATATCTGTGTTATTTTACAAATACGTTACAACTGACATCTATGTGTGTAGGTTGCTTTTTCATTTTCTGCACCTCACGAAATTATATGCTATTCTTCACGTTATAATATCCGAAGGGTACTTTTCAATACCAGATACCTGACAAATATTTTGATCTTTTTTATCGTTAATATATTTACTATTACCAAAAAGAGAAATGAAATTACAATGGTTCTGTACTAATTTAGAAAAACAAAGTGTAGGTATAAACATTATTTCAAAGCATGTTGGACAGCGGACCCCAAACTAAGCTCTAGGCTTGTATCTTGGGGTAATCTAATGAAGTACTAATGAAGTACTTAACTTTCATAAAGTATTTCCTGCATAAATAAAAACACATAAATGGGCTCCTAACATTAACATTAAATAAATAAATATTGTTTAAGGGAGGGATGTTTATAAATATTTTTATTTCGTTAGGGATATTTTTTGTAATAATTATACGAAATACATCTATCTGACCAACGGCTACGTAAAAAGAACAACTGAATTCTCCATAGATAACTGAGTAACGTCAATAGATAACAAATACATACAAGTAGATTTCAAAACTCTCTTTTTTAAAGTCGATTGAAAATACTTTCAGTCAAAGCGAAACGCCAGTAAAAGGTGGTAAAGAACTAGACCGCGTTTTAATTCAGGTTCGATTTTCAAAGTGCAGCGAGCGTCCAATCAGGATTTCCACAGTCTGTTTCATTAATGATTGGACGACGCTGTCCTCAATACTCGGCACAAATCAGATCATGATAAAAATGACTCATTCCACAGCAATGAGAAAAACAAATAATTAGTTTGAGTCTTATCTTAACATACGAGTTGAACAAGGAGATTAAATTTGGTGAAGATATAGTACACACCCAGATATAAACTCCGTCTTGTGTTATTTTTGGTTTAATGAAAGTAAAAAAAAATATATTTTCTCGTGCTTGTAACTATTACCAAAGAATTTAAATCCTCAAATATTTACTCTGAACATTATTCTATTGCTTATATTATTTGAACACGTGTGCATTTTTTTCTTCTTCTTCTTTTGTTTGGCGTCGCATCGTTGTGCATTTGCCAGTGTCAAGTATTAAGTTTTAATACATTTTGATATTTTATCAAAATAGTCACTGTCGTAGTCACGACATAGTCCAATAAGGTCGTGGTCAAGTCCAACGTAGTCTAAGTCACACCTCAGTATAGCACTAGAGGTGTCTATGGAGTTTTAGAAACAACACAGAACAACATGATACGTCACATTATATCACTTGCCTACACTCATTCACATAAATCAGCTCATAATCAACGAAATACCACAATTTTTCACTAATTATCACGGATAAAAACACAAGTTTAACAAAATAATACAATGAGTCGACATGACTTTTCCGCGTTCCCGCCAAAACTCCTGCATTTTTCTGGTAAGACCATTTCAACCAAAGAGAATACTTAAAAATACTTTGTACGCATGATTGTACGCGTGTGTTGCCATAACATGTCTTGACACATGTCATGCCTCTGACAAATTGACATAAACAGGGGCCAATAAGGTAAAACAAAATACAAATAATATTATAATCCTTACGAATTGTTGAAGTACTTAGGTAAAATTGTGTTTATATACGGAAGAACTCCGAGAAGGTTCGACAACGAAACTTTTTGAAATTCTAAAACAATCTTTCCTACTTTATTAAGGTCGCATGATATCAGAGTGTGAACTCTCGAAAGTTTCGTCTGAGAGGGTTATACTTTGACTTCTCCATGTATAAATCAACATTTTGAGATGAATTTAAAACAGCTAAGTAAATCGTAATACTTACAGCTATATTTTCGCCGGCCGTCTCAATATTTAACCGCTCACTTGGAAAACCTTTCACGAAATTTTTTGCACTGTTTTCTGTTACACCGTCCGAAGTCTGCGCAATTTTGTAATTTCCTTTGAGGTTTTGTAATAACTCTGGGAAAGCTTGTCGTAATCTGTTTGCTATTCCTATTAGTTCTTGAGAGCCCTCGTCAGTCAGAAAGTTTGGTTTGCTGAGAATTTCGTTATCTGTGCTCCAAGTTTGGAGGTTTTCAATGTCTTGGGCACATAGAGAGCTTTTGCCGTGTTCGTAATTTGATATGACGTTGTTTCTAATGGCTAGGGATTCGTTCAGGCTCTTGCGGAAGTTGTCGGCCATATTTTTTCCATCGGTTATTAGCGCCCAAATACTGATTGGTTCACAGCCTATAAGATAATATTATAACAGTAAGACTTGATTATTGACACTTAGTAATTTTATTGATACTGCTATTTCACTTATGCATCAAAATTGTCAGTACATAGAATAACTAGGCAAGTTTTTTTTTTATTTTACCGTCCTCCTCCGCCTATACCTCTGGTGTATACATATTTCATTTAAATTTTACAACACAGTATTACATTATTAACCAGGCAAGTTGAAATGACAGTGGGTAGGTAGAAGTACTCCATTCCTACCTTTTTTATTTCAACCGGATAAACCGTATACCGTGATGACCAGGGGGGTCGAAAAGTTCTCGAGTGGAGACCACGTACCAGCAAGCACAGCGTAGGACGTCCACTTACGAGGTGGATAGATGATCTCACCTAGACCGCAGGATCACGCTGGATTCAAGCTATTTCAAACCGGTCTTTTTCGAGATTCATAGGGGAGGTCTATGTCCAGCAGCGGACGTTATATGACGGATGGATGGATGATATTTTATTGCTATAATATGGGACATATTGCGCAATCAACATAAGAGATTAGTAAGTTAGCATTAGTTGTATTGTAAGTACCTATTTATACAGGGTTACAGGCTAAGTCGACCTATTCCCGTAAAGCGTGTGTAGTTTACTACGTTTCTGATTGATTTGACTATGAAACACCATTTCCTAAATCTCACAGTTTTCGAGATATTTGAATTCAAATACTTTTTAAAAAAGGTTAATTTTACGGACAATATTGGGTAGTGAGGTCATAAAACATAATTTTACATGTAAAAATCAAATTAAAATAATAATATCACTTACAAGTTTTAAAATATCTGAGCTGATAGCCGAAAATTGGGAATTTTATTAATAATATTTTCTAATATCTATTTTTTTTAAATTTAGGATAGTGTATTTCATTGCCAAACTAGTCAGAAACAAAGTAAAAACTACACACCCTTAACGGGAATAGGACGACTTACCCTGTAACCCTGTATATAAGCGTTATATCCTTATTTCTAAAATTCTAAGCTAAATATGCCACTACTAATAATATACTGCCAAACATAAGCCAATCCCCAAAAGACGGCCAAGAACATAGTCAACTGGCTCCGGAAAAAATCCAGTAAGTAGGTATAATAATTATCTTCCACGAACATAAGTAATCAGGTTTAGACTGAAAGAGCGTGCAGAGCAGACTGATACACTTTTTTGTTACCTACCTACTCTTGAAACATGATTATGAACGTCTAGAACTCTCTATCTATCTACGCAACTAAGGCAGAGTGAATAAAATTGCTCTTTTCACGTAATAAAGTCTCTGTTTGTCTAATAAAACGATACGTACCTTTTAGTTTTACGATCGAATCCCTTATATCACCTCTGACACTATTGTATGGGGTTTTATCCGAAAAATATTTATAAGGGCATCCTGAACTCCAATAGCAAAAATATGACGCCACTGTTTTTATTAAAAGACATGAAAAAAGTATACACAGTTTCATCTTATCTCTTTTTCGTTTTACTATTTTTCGAAATAATTCCGTTTTTGCAATAAAACCTTATAGCAAGAGAAACAAAACACGATTACAGACGCAAATAGAAGATATCTCACATTTGAATTCATTATGACCGGTTAAAGTTGCAACATTTTTACGAACTTGACCTTTGTATAAATTAGATAAAAATAAAAGAAACTATAACGTTTTTAGCTTTTACTTATTTGTATCAGAAAAACACAAACATGCAAATCACATAATTAATGAGGCTATTCTCAGAAATAGGTACATATTATTAACATTAAAACTTTACATAATCGTGTTACGAACAACAATAATATCGATGTCTCTAGAATTTGCGAGTAAATTAGTATTTTTGACCGTTGAACCACCAGAGGAGGTAAACAATTCGACGCGTATATATTTTTTTATGCACGCATAACTTTTTTTTTAGTAGTCCGATTTCAATAATTCTTTTTTTATTGGAAAGAATATACTTTGAAATTGGTCTCATTTAAATTTTATTGAAATCTGCTGAGCCATTTTTGATAAATCAACAATAATGTTAAAAATGCTACATCGATCCGTGCGAAATATTTACGAATTCTGTTCAAGGGCATGCTAATTTTTGCATAAAATAATCTTATACAGCCACAATAACAAATATTTAAAATATGAATGTAATGTTTATAAACATATCCTACTAATGTTGTTTTTAAACTATCGCGATTTGAACACATTATTATAATATACTAGTTTTTACCCGCGGCTTCGCCCGCATACGCAATATATCATTATAATTGTGTTATTATTATGCCTATGTGTTATTCTGATATATAAGCTATATTATTGCAAATTTTCATCTCAATCCGTTCAGTAGTTTTTGCGTGAAAGAGTAACAAACATCCATCCACCCATACATCCATCCATCCATCCATCCATCCATCCTCACAAACTTTCACGTTTATAGTATTAGTAGGACTACGGGACTAATCGCGCACTAAAATTAGAAGATAAATCTAATAGTCTACCCGTAACCACGGTCGATGCAACTCGGCCGAAACGTCGGGATGATGAGGTATTTATTTATCTCGTAATTTTAGTGCGCAATTAGTCCCGTAGTATATTATAATAATATCCTACTAATATTATAAACGCGAAAGTTTGCGAGAATGGATGTTTGTTACTCTTTCACGAAAAAATCTACTGAACGGTTTGAGATGAAACTTTGCAATAATATAGCTTATATCTCAGAATAACACATAGGCTATAAATTGTAATGATATTGCGTCAAAAATCAAAATATCATGCGGGCGAAGCCGCAGGTAAAAACTAGTCTAAAATAATGTCAAAGTTTTAGCAATAGTCAGGCTTGTCAGATGAAAATGATTTTAATTTATCTTCGAATTCTTGCCAAGTGCATACTCCATCGTTGCAAATTGAAATCAAAGGCTCTTCATTAAGGTAGAATACAACGTTGTAATCATTTTCTTGATTGCATCTGAAATAAATAATAACTTGATAAAAAAAAACAACTGTTTTATTAAATAGATGGGTATTTTATGCAGAAAGACAGAAAGTCAGATAGGCTATTTTTTATCCTAGAACAATAAAATTTTCCTATGGGATAGATACACAAAATTAAAATACACGCGGGCGAAGCCGTGGGCAAAAGCTAATAGTAAATAAAGTGGGTCTCTTTTTATCCTCATTATTCGCAAGGAGATAGGTACTATTAGGTACTTCCATGCAATGGAAGTACCTAATAACCTTCTATCTAAAATCCTCTTATAGCAGGTACTACATAAGAGTCAGTTGTACCTACTTAAGTGGAACAGCCACTAATTTACCAAAGTTGAAATCTGAAACACTGCTTGCTATGACCACTTGAGATCATATGTCTTAAAACATCCTTAGCATTCACGAATTAGGGTCCTTTTAACAGGCTCTTACTGCAAGATGATATATTGATCCCATATTACAGTAGCGTTAGGATTCATTTCATACTATACCTACTACTGGATATGTTGCCCTTAATGTACACACATCTAACGTTAGATACATCTTTTATAAAAATCACATTCTATTGTTTTCGTTTAGTTATCAGGTTCAATGTTTTCAGTATCAAGTAACAAAATATATTTGTAACACAAACCAGTTTTTCACAACGAATAAATTTAGCAAAAATGTAACCCGATATTGAAATTTCCGTGTCGATAGATGCGGGCGGCAGTGAAATGTCGACGCAGTATCTATAAGTATAATACCTACATAGCTTGACACGTTATCACAATACACTTTCCAATTCCATTAGATGCATTTTGTATCAAGCATAAATGGTATTGAACAGCTTTTTTACTTGCAGTTGATTGGCTAAAGCCAAACAGCGAGACTGCATTTTGCTTTCAAAAAGCAACCGTAAAACATTGGTATCAATAACAGGCAAAATGATCTTCTGGCCATGCCTTGTAGCTATACAAACTTTGAAAAAAAAAAACATTATATCAATAACTATTTTAATTTGACTATGGCAAATATTATCGTAAAAGAGGTCTGCATTAAATAGCAAGAAACTGAAAAAGATAAAATATTTTCGTTGCATGTGGAGAATCGATAGCTAAACCTACGGAAACCAAAAGTATTTATGATGTACAAACCTATTCAGCACGGCCAAAAAGTTGGACGAGTACACAGAAAAAATGCTATTTCTCCATTTTCTCTCGGGGTCTCTACGTGCCGCTGTAAGGTGGCTATCATCTTTGAAGAGATTGAGCGAAGTCAATACCATTTCAATCATAGCACCATGAGTGAAATAAGCAACGATCTTTTTTCCTTTTCCTTTTTTTGCGTCTTGGAAGCTTTTGAGCAAGTCAGCTAGAGGAAGTTTGCCGAGCTCTGTGGTTAGTGGTGTTCCGTATGCGTTTTTATAGTAGTGGCCCATGTCATTGGCATATTCTAGCACATGTAGATCTTCAGTAGTGAAAACTGCGCACCATGGAGTCATTTTGTTGTCAAGGCCTGACCACGTGTAACGACACCAGTCGTAAAGGGCGGTGATGTTCTCGTCACTTATAGTGAAGTTGAGGCCGAGTCGACTGCGTACTCTGTCTGTCATCTGAAATTTAATAAAAAATAATGTTGTTATTGTTGTTTTTAAACTTTCGAGATTTGAACACATTATTATTATATACTACGGGACTAATCGCGCAATAAAATTAGGAGATAAATAAATACTTCCTCATCACGGGTCACGGGTGGACTCAACCACCCGTGACCACGGTCGATGCAA
Organism: Hypomecis punctinalis; assembly: GCA_949316475.1. Lineage (NCBI taxonomy): Eukaryota > Metazoa > Arthropoda > Insecta > Lepidoptera > Geometridae > Hypomecis > Hypomecis punctinalis. Next base: position 15,746,534 of record OX438800.1, on the reverse strand, counting down.
CTCGGCCGAAACGTCGGGATGAGGAGGTATTATTTATTTATCTCGGAATTTTAGTTCGCGATTAGTTCCGTAGTATATAATAATAATGTTATTATATTTGATAAAAACGTAATAACTGATTTGACCTCAAACCAAGAGTAAACAATAAATTAAAGAAACTTAGTTTCAAAGCGATATGTTTTAATCAAGAACCCTAATTAAGTGTTAACTTACAGCCACAATTTCAAAACCATCCCTAGCTTTCTCAACGATCAAGTCTTGAGCACTACCGTGTCTTGTATGACACGTTAAAGTGTATGTCCCGGTTGTTTTAACCGTTTAGCCATGTCAGAGGCCTTCTGGCAGCCTAAAAACTCTGACACCAGAGCTAGCGACCCGGACCCTATACGAACTTTACTTTTTTTTACTAAATGTAGCGAGTGAAAGTACTTAACTATTTTGCTATTCCATTTTTTACTTAACACAATTATTAAGTACAAGTTATAGATTTCAAAATAATCCTAAAAGCGTCCCGTTGTTTCTTTTTGAGGTACAGAACCTTATAAATTTAGGCGCTATAGTATCAGAGTAATTTTTCATATAAGCGGGTGAAGACCAATACGCCCCCAGTTTCGCCCGATTTTTGCATTCAAAAGTCAATATAAAATTGATATTTCCACTCTTTCCGAAATTTTATGAATGAAAGCTTTAGTTCAATTCATGTGCATAAATAACAGATTAAAAAAAAATTGCAAACGTACCCAAAAATGCAATAAACTTTCTTAGAAATCATGAATTTGTTCTAAAAAGCGGTATCTTTGAATTTAATTTTTATCAAGCGAAGTTTATTGAATTGTGTTTCGAGTCATTGAATACGGTAGGGGCCGTATAGTTTTGAAAATATTGTGTATATTATTTTTATTCGACAACTCCAAGGTTTGATATAGAAAAGTCAGTTTAACTAGAGCTCTATATAGGTATTTTGAGATTGGATGGCGGTTTAAGAGCTTCTCAAGTTTTTATACAGTGCGGATTATGTAATTTAATAATTACAAACTTAGACAAAGTATTTTTAAATACTAATTATATTAAGACAAAAACTATAACTATTACTTACAGCAACATATTCAGAAGTAGCGCGATATTTCTTAGTTTCTGCATACGTCATGGGATTATCCGTAACTTCACTTTTATACTTCTTACAAGTTTTGTGAGGCTGTAAGCAATAAATAAAAAAAACTTAGTTTCAAAGCCATATGATTTCAATCAAGAACCAAAAGTGTTATTATTATTATATACTACGGGACTAATCGCGCACTAAAATTATGAGATAAATAAATACCTCCTCATCCCGACGTTTCAGTCTAGTTGCATAGACCGTGGTCACGGGCAATGTACCCGTTATTACACATTATTATTATTATATACGTCGTAGTATATAATAATAATAATGTGTTCCATGACGAGAACCTCGTGAAGGCCGAGAAGGACAAGTTCAGCAAGTACCTTGACTTGGCTCACGAGGTTACCGCCATGTGGGATGTAGACTCGACGATCATTGTCCCGATAGTCGTTTCGGTAAACGGCTTAATAGCGAAGAGTCTCGACCACCATCTTAAGAGGTTCTCGCTAGACGGTTGGGTCAAGGGTCAGACACAGAAGGCGGTCGTCCTGGACACAGCGCGCATTGTCAGGAGGTTCCTCTCTCTGTAGACCCAACCACCAGTAGCTTGGGCCCCGCCCCGCTGCCGGCGGCACTCTAAGTTTAGGTTTTTTTTTATAGTATTTTGTATTTTTATTTGATAAATATTGTAAAAAAAACTTAAATTTAAGACTTTAAGTAAATATGTGAATAATGTGTTCAAATCGCGAAAGTTTAAAAACCAAAAGTGTTAACTTACAGCCAAAATATCAAAACCATCCCTGGCTTTTTCAACAATCAAGTCCTGATTTTGGAGACCATTTAAGAAAGCTTTGGCGGTATCTTCGATTCTTTGTCCGTGGCCACGCCGAAATGTGTAACTGCCTACGTCAAGTTTCGCCAACAACTTCGAAAATACATGCTTAAGTCTCGATCCCAAGGCTTGCTCGTCTTGAGTACCTTCGTTCATTAGATGTTGAGGCTTTTCGAATAGTTTATTGTCCAACGTCCATTGTCTTAAGTTATCAACGTCTTGAGCACATAAAGAACTATTTCCTATGTCGTAGCTGAATATTATGGATTCTCTTATAGCCATAATTTTTTTCATATTTGCGGTATCATCGACTCCAGGTGTTATTTTTCCATGACGCACAAGTCCCCAGATGCTCACTGGTTCGCAACCTATTGTCATAAAATTGGCAGTTGTTAGATATCATGAAAACAAATTTATTTCATTAGGCACATAATTTACACTAGCTTTAAACGCTGCTTTGTACAGCATCCTTATTTTTTCTGGATAAAAAGTCTAAGTCACTCTCCGGTTTTTAATTACACTATCATTATATTATTAAACTGCGTGGAAGAGAAACAGATAAACCAAAAAACACATTTTTGAATTAATAATATTAGTAAGAATTTTACTGACGAAAAAAGCAAAAGCAAAGTCCTCGTTGTTATTATATTTGCAAATTCATTTTCGATTCGATTTAACTTTTAACGTAATAATAAATACATTTATAACATAATCAATAACTAACCTGTCCATTTTACAACAGAATCTCTGATGTCTCCTCTTGAAACACTGTAAGAAGTTTTGCTGCCCAAATACTTATAAGGACATTTTGCATTCCAATAACAATCTATAGCGAACCCGTATTCTATGAACAGACACAAACATAATAATAATTTGAAGTTCATGTTTGAAATAAAAAGTGTAATTTAGGTTAGTTTATTCACTGTAGAAGTTAGTAGATAAACGTAATTCAATCAACAAATTTCAAATGGTAAACCAAAACGTATACGAATAACTATCAAATATTTTCTCATGCACACCAGTCACGAGTTTGAATACAGGATGACTGTTATTTAAAAAAAAAATATTCTAACGTAATCTCTAATCAACTCACGTTCTTTAAACTGCGACAAAATAAGCTTATCAGAGTATGTGGGATTTAAAACGAAGGTCGAACTTGTCACTGCGCTGAGTTATACTCTAAAAAATTTAACCATTGAGGAAGGAATCATATGGAGTTGCCCTAACGATGAGAAAAACCTGCATACCCACCGCACATAATACAGCGGATTAGTGTTGTTACTACCACACTACACTTATCGATTTCCTCGTACTTATCGATAAAACTATCGACACAAATTAATTTTAGCCGAATCAAACATAATGGCAAACTTTTATTTAAAAAACCGGACAAGTGCGAGTCATACTCGCACATCGAGGGTTCCGTACAAACACATTGTTAAAATAATTAAAAACCTGTTTTAGCATGTGCTAATGAAGTTCTTTTATATGATACCTTTCATGATACGATTTACTCACTTTGAATTTTAAGCCCATATTTTGTGAACTTTGAAGCCCTATTTTTTGTGATGTAAATAAAAATGTGCAGTTTTCAGATTTAATCCTATATGTGTACTCTGAGACAATGCTTTTCGCCAAATTTCATAGTTCTATGTCAACGGGAAGTACCCGGTAGGTTTTGATTTTTGTTAGTGTCGAAATATGCTGTTTTTTACGACATAGACGACTCTAACTTTTTTAAACGACAACTGAGAAGTTTTTCTTATACACAACAGCAAGAGTTCATTGATATACGTATACAGTTTAAATTTCAACTCGATATCTATACGCGTTTTCTAGATAAGGAGTCTTGACAGACACACAGACGGACAGACGGACAACAAAGTGATCCTATAAGGGTTCCGTTTTTTTCTTTTGAGGTACGGAACCCTAAAAATTACAGATGTCAAGGTTGCAGCTGTCATATTCAAGAATCTACACTAGAATGGTAGGACGAGTTTTTTGGCGGGAACGCGGAAAGACTGTCGCCTCATTGTATTATTTTGTTAAAGTTGTGTTTTTATCAGTGATAATTAGTGAAAAATTGTGGTATTTCATTGATTATGAGCTGAATTACGTGCATGAGTGTGGGCAAGTGATATCATGTCGTTCCGTGTTGTTACCAAAACTCCATAGACACCTCTAGAAAAGTCTCCACTGCTTTACTGAGGTATGACTTAGAATTAAAGTGATAGGACTTAATAAGAACTACATATCGGATGACAGCTGTCAAACTTAAAAGTGGATTATCTCCGTCACTGTCGATGCTAGACCATTGCTGTCTTCACAAAAGTAATAAAGCTCAAAGAGAGATATGATATCTTTCAGATGACAGCTATCAATATTACGGAAATAATCAACTTTTAAGTTTGAGCTGTCACATAAAATGTAGATCTTTTTAAGCTCTATCACTTTTGTAAACACAGCAATGGTCTAGGGTCAATAGTTACACATATTTTTCACTTTAAAGCTGTCATCCGAAATGTAGGTCTCGTTGAGATCTATCACTTTTGTGAAGACAGCAATAGTCTAGCTTTAATAGTTACGAAGGTATTCCACTTTTTAGTTTGACAGCTGTCATCCGAAATGTAGATCTCGTTGAGTTCTATCACTTTTGTGAAGACAGCAATAGTCGAACTTCGATGGTTACGGAGATAATCCACTTTTAAGTTTGACAGGTGTCATTAGAACAATCTAATAGATCTCATTGAGTATTATTACTGCTACTAAGACAGTAATAGTCTAGCTTCGATAGTTACGGTTTTTAAACTATTACATGTCAAAGTATCTAAATGTCATTACACCATCTCCTTATGATTCCTTCCTCAAAGAATTTAACTTGTTCTCTGCGACAGTGACATTGACATAGAAGATTGACATTTTTAGAGTTGAGATAATGGTGGAAAAAAAACGATTTTCAAACAATGTTGTAATGAAATCGAATGAGTTGTTGAAGGTGAGAAATTGGATTTTATTTACTTACTTTTAATCAAGATCACTTACTTTTTAATACTAAACATATTAAAAAGACAATAGAGCGGAACAAAGGCTCCAAAGTGTTCGCAAGAGATTTGTCTATTGGACAAAGCCAATTGACAAAGCTGAAGAGAGAAGATGGCAGTGTAGCGTCGACCAAGGCAGAGGTATTAGAGGAGATCGAAAGGTTCTATGGACAGCTATATGCTTCGGTTGCTAAGCCTGTTAGCAGCGCGGCCAAAGATCCAAGAGCCAAGCTGACCCGACACTTCACCGAAGATATCCCGGACATCAGCCTGTACGAGATTAGAATGGCCCTGAATCAGCTTAAGAACAACAAGGCGCCGGGTGATGACGGTATCACATCAGAGCTGCTGAGAGCGGGTGGAACACCGGTACTAAAAGTCCTCCAGAAGCTTTTCAACACCGTCGTCCTCGAGGGCATCACGCCAGAAGCATGGAACAGAATCGTGGTGGTGTTGTTTTCCAAGAAAGGCGACAACACCTTATTGAAGAACTACAGACCCATCTCACTTCTGAGCCATGTTTATAAGCTGTTTTCAAGGGTCATTACGAACCGTCTCAAGCGCAGGCTTGATGACTTCCAGCCTTGCGAACAAGCCGGTTTCCGAAAAGGCTTTAGCACCATGGACCACATTCATACGCTGCGGCAGGTTATACAGAAGACCGAAGAGTATAATCTGCCACTTTGCTTAGCGTTTGTGGACTATGAAAAAGCCTTTGATTCGGTCGAGACATGGGCTGTGCTCGAGTCTCTCCAACGATGCCGTATTGACTATCGGTATATCGAAGTGTTGAAGTGCTTGTATAATAAAGCCACTATGTCGGTCCGAGTACAGGAAGAGAGCTCCAAGGCGATCCCTTTAAAAAGAGGCGTAAGACAGGGAGACGTAATTTCTCCGAAACTGTTTACAACTACTTTGGAGAACGCCTTCAAGCTCCTGGAATGGAAAGGATTCGGCATCAACATCAATGGCAAATACCTCACTCACCTTCGGTTTGCTGACGATATAGTAGTCATGGCAAAATCGATGGAAGAGCTCAGCACGATGCTCGAAGGCCTCAATCGGGTTTCTCAACAGGTGGGTCTTAAGATGAACATGGACAAGACGAAAGTCATGTGTAATTCCCATGTTTTACCCACCCCGATTTCTGTTGGAAACTCGGTTCTTGAAGTCGTTGACTCGTACGTCTACTTAGGACAAGTAGTCCAGTTAGGTAGGTCCGACTTCAACAAAGAGGCCAATCGCCGAATCCAACTCGGCTGGGCAGCGTTCAGAAAATTGCGTAGTGTCTTCTCGTCCGACATACCTCAGTGCCTCAAGTCGAAAGTTTTCGACCAGTGTGTGTTGCCAGTGATGACTTATGGCACAGAAACGTGGTCTCTCACTATGGGCCTTATTAGTAAGCTCCAAGTAGCCCAACGAGCTATGGAGAGGGCTATGCTCGGAGTCTCTGCGAGATCGAATCAGAAATGAGGAGATCCGTAGACGAACCAAAGTTACCGACATAGCCCGACGGATTGGCAAGTTGAAATGGCAATGGGCGGGGCACATAGCGCGGAGGGCTGATGACCGATGGGGTCGAAAAGTTCTCGAGTGGATACCACGTACCGGCAAGCGCAGCGTAGGACGTCCACCCACAAGGTGGACGGATGACCTCATTAAGACCGCAGGATCGCGCTGGATGCAAGCCGCTTCCAACCGGTCTTATTGGAGATCCATAGAGGAGGCCTATGTCCAGCAGTGGACGTCCTTCGGCTGATGGATGGATGATGGATGGAATCAAGATCAAGTATGTAAACATGTAAATAATGTTATGATATTAATTAAATACTCATAATAATGTAACGGTAGTATTTATCGACATTTTTCACTATTATCGATGCTAATGTAACATGTAATTAGGTTTAATTTAATTGTACATGTAAAAAATCTTATGATAATTAAATATACAACAAAATTAATGATAAATTAAGTTTTATGTAAAATATCGTTAGGATAAACTATCGATATTTTAAATAAAACTCTATCTAAAACTCAGTGGTCACGACCATTCGTCGCCCATCACTAATTGACATGCCCATAAAGTATGACATTGACAGGTACTGTCTGTACTATTAAGAAATTCAGGACTTCATAGGCGTGATTTTTCTGACAGCTATCGCAGAGATCAAGTTAAATTTTATGGAATATAAGTCAGATAAATGTATAATTATGTGTTTACTTAATACATAGGTACTTAGGTATGTAGTTCCTATGCTATGCATCTAATGCCGAGTCCTCACATCGTTATTTGGTATACGTGTACACGCTTTTCTAATTTTTTAAAATAGTAAATTCAAACCACATCACATTGCTGTTTTGGTGGTTCACGTAATAATTAAATTAAGTTTTAATTTTAATCGTATTTAGCAAGTCCGGGGAAGAGATAATAAGGTTAAATGGCATTTTGCGTAAAGGAAAAACGTTTGTTGCTTGCAACACTTTTCGCTAGGACCTCACTGGGTACAAATAGTAGGCCTTGAGAGGATATTTTGTCATTTATAGAGACGGGGCATCCATGTTAAGTGGGAGTGAATAAAGGTTTACCGACCCCTATTATCCTACTTACCTGTCTGGATAATTTACGAGTATAACTCAGTAGCACTACAAAATACTAATAACTTTGGGGAAACGTATATAGTACACGTAGTCAAGGTACTCCTATGCGATAATGAGTGGTAATTAAATTAAAATTAGATGTGAATTTGTAAAAAATCATCAATATCTATCTCGAATTTATATCTTGCAACACTTTAAACTTAATATAGGTAAATACACAATACACACATAGTGCCTACTGTGTCACGTTCTCTACTATATACTCACGTTTCATTATTATGTTATTCTTTGGTATAAAATTTTAGTAGCAAGATAAAAATCATGAATAATATCACAAACAGTAAATATTTATTTCATTTTGAATTCATTAAGACAGGTTAAAGTTGCAACATTTTTACGGCCGTGAACTTTGTATTCAACAAAAAACTTTGAACTTTGTGTTGAATAAATGAGATTTCATTTATTCAATATTTATTTAACTTATAATGTCAAACTTTACAATGTCAAACTTTACTATGTCCAATATGAATTATTACTTGATATATGATTTGATGCTCAAAGCTTGGCAGAAAGTTTAGTTATCTGCGCTCAATCAACTTTATACTATATAATAAATAAATCTGAATAAATTACATACATTTGAATACTATATAATTATTCAGAATTGTATACAATTGTTATGTATTGCAATGTACAAAATTTAAACTTGATGGTTCATTGTATCATCCACAGACCAATGAAACTTTAGAGTTAATCCAAATGTTCAAGCTCGTTGCAACTTAGCATGCTGCTAACACCGCAACAATGAATGGTAAATTATGTCTTTTGCCAAACAAACACCAGCATTATAGTTACGGAGTTATTTTTATTTTAATATCTCAAAATATGTAATCGCATGGAGAAAGCAGGGAGGGTTGCGTAAGGGAGGTTTCAAAAAGATAATATTTTAGATAAAAATAATAAGAAATAATTTGGCGTTTCTATCTTTTACTTAATGATGTAGAATAACATAAAAGTGCAGATTAATTACACGGTTAATGCATACAGATCCGAAAACACAAAAATAGGTAAAAGCCTACCCAGTACATTTAAAAAAATAATCGATGATAATAATTTATTCAAGAAATATTATAAACATTAGTTCTTCATATAAAACTTGAGTCTTGAGAACAAAAATAATATCGACGACTCTAGCGCATGTGCGTAAACTATCGGTTTTTTAATACTATAATAACATTGGTTATTCTTACTCTATACAAATGTCATAATTAGAAATATAAAGAAAACATATCATAGAATACACATCTAAGTCTAGCAATAATCAGGCTTCTCAGATGAGAATGATTTTAATTTATCTTCGAATTCTTGCCAAGAACACACTCCATCCTTGCAAATTGGAATCAAGGGCTCTTCATTGAGGTAGAATACGACGTTGTAATCATTGTCTTGTTCACATCTGAAATAAATAATAAAATTAACATAACTAATAACACAGGATTATAATTTTACGCAGATATTTGTACTATACATTTTAAACATCACATTCCCCGTTTACATTCGATAAATTACTCACAAATGAGACAATGTGATTTTCTGTGTATGGATTTTTTTCATTCTCCCAGTAATTTGAAAGTATAAATAAAATCCAAAAAAGGAATTATTTTTTCTTTACAATGTTAGAATCTTGACATACGTTCGTAGATGAAATTCGGTGGCGCATTTGAATCCACCAAATCGCACTGGCCCATCATTAGACATGCCCCTATTGTCTAAAGCCTTTTATGCACTATCCATGAGGATTTGTTGTAGGTATAGTTATTGAAATAAATAGTAGCTTTGCCGCCTTTTTTCACAGTATCAGAACATGTGATTTTAAGAGTAAAGTTTCAAAGAAATTTATATGACTAAAGTTCAGTGCTATCATGTAAAAATGTTTATTTTCAGGAGTAGCACAAAATACCAATTTGAACTGAATGCATGCTATAGTATAATGCATTATTAAAGTGCGTCAACAATTTCATTAGCTGACCTAAGCGTCGGGCCATACAAATATCAAAATATTTATGACAGATACAATTTATGACGTGTAACAACAACCTACTAATACGAATTTTTTTTATGAAATACAAACCTATTCAATACAGCCAGTAAATTGGACGAGTACGGAGAAAATTTACTGTTTCTCCATTTCCTTTTGGGGTCTTTCCGTGCCGCGGTTAGAGAGCTATCGTCTTTGAAGAGATTGAGCGATGTGAACACCATTTCAATCATAGAAGCATGGGTGAAATAAGTGACAATCTTTTTTCCTTTCCCCTCTTTCGCCTCTTGGAAGTTTTTGAGCAAGTCAGCTAAAGGAAGTTTGCCGAGCTCCTTGGTCAGTGGAGTGCCGTATCCGTTTCTATAGTAGTGGTCCAAGTCTCCCGTGTATTCGAGAACTTTTAGGTCTTCGGTTGTGAAGAGTGCACACCACGGGCTCATTTTGTTATCGATACCCGACCAAGTGTAGCGGCACCAGTCGTAAAGGGCGGTGATGTTTTCATCGTTTATGGCAAAATCGACACCTACTCGTCGGCGAACTCTGTCTCTCATCTAAAATAATAAAACTTCAGTTAGGTATCGGTTCTAAAATTCGCACAGATCAAATCTCAGGGCTTAGTAAAGCACAGATTTTTTTTAAATTTGTTAAATTCTATTGCTTTGTCTAAGATTTATTATAGATAAGTCTAGAATATGGTTGATATTTTTATTATTCAATGGTTGCACAAAATACACGTTAAAATTGTGTATCGATTCTTTACAAACTGAAAGTTATTTCTGTACCTTGGAAAACGTTAATCCTATTAACGAAAATCCTATTTTTGATATATATTTAATATGCAACAAGTCATTGTAACACAATTGTATTTTAGTTAATGACTTTATACCCTCTAGAATGTACTATACCTATATAATTTAATATGATGTCACCAGAAATATGGAATGAAAAAAATATGAAAGAAAGTCGAAGTATGACTTATATGTTATGTGTAACAAACAAGACAAATTGAAATATCTCATTTGTCAAACTCTCATATTCGTGTCTGAATTATAAACATATACTGTGACTTGTACTTACAGCAAGATATTCAGAAGTAGCGTGATATTTGTGAGTTTCTGCATCTGTTTTGGGATTTTCTATAACTTCGCTTTGGTACTTCTTGCAAGTTTTGTAAGGCTGTAATAAATAAAAATGACATAGTTTCAAAGTCATATAATTTTGATTAAGCTCAAGCGTCAAAATAAGTAGATACTCAACTTACATTCAGCATATCGTAATCTTCTTTTACTTTCTCTATAACCACGCCTTGACTTTGGATACCATTGACAAAAGCTTTGGCGCTATCTTCAAACATATGCCCATAGACGGGCCTAAACGTATAACTATCTCTATCCAGTTTTGCTAACAACTTTGAAAATGCGTGTTTGAGCCTAGATCCGAGGTTTTGCATGTCTTGAGTGCCTTCATTGGTTAGTTGCTGAGGCTTACCAAACAATTTGTTATCTACAGTCCATTGTCTTAGATTATCGACGTCTTGAGCGCATAAGGAACTATTGCCTTTGTCGTAACTAGATATTATGTTTTCCCTTATGACCATAGCATCTTTCATAAGTGCACCGTCTTCGGCTCCAGGTGCTATTTTTCCATGACGCACAAGGCCCCATACGCTCACTGGTTCGCAACCTATTGCCAAAACAATTTAATGTTAAAATATGCTAGACAGAGACAGATATTGTAGCGCAGTCACCAACGATACTTAAGCTGCGAGTACCGGGCTGACTTAAAGGACTGGAAGGCAGTTCAAGCCAGTATTTTCACTCAAGAATTTTTTTTCGCCCTAAATCCATAGGAAAGCTCCAAAAAAAATTCTAAATAAGAAATCCTAGGGGGAAGGGTCTTAGCTCGTCATTTTACCCAAAAAATCCTTAAATAGTGTGATTAGAAGTCATTTTATCCTAAAAATCTCCAAATACCTGTTTCAATTAAAACGCCGTAAGTAGTAGGTACATGAAACATGAACTTTCGCCCTAAAATAGGGCGGAATTCCTAATAAAGAAAACACTGGTTTAAGCCTAGACTGGCATTGCTAGTGATTTCACACAGAAATTGGATGATTTCGTAAAGTCATAAAGTAATGAAAATATGTCTAAATATTTAGCTGATTACCAATAATGAATATGATTAATCACTAACCTGTTAATTTTACAACAGAATCCCTTATGTCACTTCTTACAGCACTATAGGGAGTTTTGCTTCCCAAAAACTTGTATGGACAGCCTGTATTCCAATAACAATACAAGGCACATCCGTATTGTATATACAGGCACAAAAATATTAATAATTTAAAACTCATTTTTGCGATACCAATTGAAATTTATATTTAAATTGTTACCTACTGCAGTAGTCAGTAAGCCGTTGTGAACTGCAAATATCAAATGATGGATAAAAATATAAAATTCTCAAAAATCTTATTTTACAATACCGGTTACTGGTTAAGATACAGGTAATTATTATTTTTAAGACAAAAAGGATACCTCTTCACCTAATCTCTACTCAATAAGTCACGATCTCTTAAACTTTTTTCACCTACAATGCATTTTTTGCCACTATAAATATCGATGTATAATCAGGTAGAAACCCTAAATGCTTGCCGATCTTTTCTTTTTATTTTTGGTTGATTCGAGTTTTTAGCCGTCAGAATCACATCATCAACATGATAATAAAATTGTTATTGATCGTTAATCTAAAAATTTAATATATGTGTAGGTACTCCTGCTAAGCAAAATAAAAATATTAGAGGACATGTTAGACACGGTATCTGACCCCAAACTAAGCAAAGCTTGTGAAATGGCTGCCAGAGACTGATATACTACATATACATATTTTTATATACATACTTGTATAGGGTTATTTCTAATCAATTAGCATCCTTCTAGGAGCTTATTCTGTACATCAAAACTATGCTGTTCCACACATTATGTCTCGGGTGAACTAAATTTTTCTATGGAACAACAAACATTTTTTTTCTAGTTTTGACGAAAGTTGTAGAACAAAAGTTGTTAGATTTGATGAACAGATTAAGCCCCTAGAAGGATGCTAATTGATTAGAAATAACCCTCTATAGATAGTACATAAATAACACCCAGACACAGAGCAAACACCAATGTTCATCACATAAATGCTTGCCCTGGGTGGGGTAAAACGACAACGAAATTGGTTATCTGGGTATATGAATGATTAGAAACGAAGGTCAAACCTTTCACTAAAAGTGTAAGTAAATGTCAATTATTAAGTTTTGTCAAAGTAGCAAAATAAAGTTTTAAAGCCACAGTGTCCAGAGCTAACAGCACTTGATACTAGCACCTCCAGCGGGACAACAAGTCGCTGTCTTGATAAAATCTAGTGCTTAGACCCGAGTTCACCAACGCTTGTTTATTTTAAAAGCGTGATTACTGTATTTAAGCAACTCACCAACAGATGTTTAATTCATTAACTTTTTGTTAAATCTTAAACGGCTTGTTAACGAAATTTTTCTTATCACCAAGCAAAAATCAGTTTAACTTAAACAAGCGTTGGTAAACTTGGGTCCAAGTAAATTATAATAACTTAAATAAATAAAGTAAATTATAATTATTAGGTTAGAAAATATATAATATTATTCCAGGTCGATATTATATAAATATGAAATCGCAGACGAAGGCAGGGAAGGCCTAGGAAACGCTGGTGTGACGATCTTGACACTTTCCGGGAAGGATGGCAGGATTTGGCTACAGAAAGCGATAAATGGAAGGAAGTGAGGGAAACCTTTGCCCAGAAGCGGGACATCATAGGTTGAGAAAAAAAAAGAAATCGCTTTTAGTGATAATGCCATTGTTTCACTATATTAAAAAAATGCTTTGTGTAATCCATAAAGAAGTTATTTATCTGTTGTGTTGTATGTAGTCATTGTCGTGTCTTATACAGTTTTGTTAAAAAATACCCATCTAAAACGCGAGTAGGAAAATATGAAAAAGGTTAATTTAATAAAACAAGGAATTTGGCACAAATAATTTATTTTTTCGACTATTTGATCTGTTTTCGTTTCATTGAATAGGACAGCCACAATAAATATAAAACATTTCTTTTGATTTTATTTCGGCCTTTTATAATCGCTTTTGTAATCTCGGAGTAGCTTTTCAATTACTTACGTCTACATTTTTATTTACAAAGTTTCATTTTATTTGGAAATTGAGGTTTCATAGTATCATTTTAGCGTGAACACAAACTGAGCAAATTAAATATTATAATAATCTTCACATGATATTTAATTTTCTAATATTTATTTTCCATAATTCAACACAATAATAATTATCTCTAAACTAAACAAAGGCTGTCCTATCAAGTAAAGTTACAGTACAATAATGATTTCAAATTATTTATACAGGGTCATGAGTATTAAACGCAAAACCTTTTAAGGCCGGGTCTAGTACATCTAGACATATAATTTTAGTACTAGGACTTTTGAAAATTCGCAAAAAATAATTCTCTTCTCCATACATTTTGCCGCGCGTTGACGAATTTTTTATGACATTACGCGCGTTTTTGTATGAAAAAGCTGATTTTTTCTTCGTGATTTTCCTAAAGTCTTTGAACAAAAGTTGTTTGTCTAGATGTACTAGACCCGCCCTTAAAAGGTTTTGCGTTTAATACCTATGACCCTGTATATACGTCAATTAATAGTCATGTAGATACATAATTATATTAATTATATACATTAATATTTTTAAAATAACTGCAGTATCTGCATTAAGTCTCTACCGTTAAAATTGGCGTTAGTAAGTTTAATTACATCTAAATTAATCAATTTGTATATTGACAATGGGTGATAAAATTGACGGCCTATGGGGCCGTAAAGTTTTCGAATGAGATCACATGTCGGATACGCAGCGTAGGATGTCCACTTATTTTTTGAGGGGGACAGACGAGCTGCCTAAGATAAGGAACATGCTGTATGCAAGCTCCTAATTAGTCTTATTTGAAATCAACAGCAGGTCTATATCCAGCAATGGACGTCCTACGGGTAATATAATGAATGAGTTTTTACGGGTAATATAATGGATGAATTATAGAATTATGCATTGAATTGAATTAATGGATGATACAATTTTTCAATGAGAATGTGACATTGTTTACTTGTACAATATAATTGGTATAACAAAAACATGATATTTTCAAACATAAGCATAAACCGTCGGAACGGAATCAATTTTCAGAAAATGTTAGCGCCTTTAAAACAATTCTGGAGTGAAATAGAAATTCCAAAGGAAATGGTACAATTTTGTATGCTTTAGTCGCGAAAACTTAATTGAAATGTTACTTCATCTCATTTTGTTTTAACACAGTGAATTAACACGAAGGTTGTACTAAAATCATTTATATTCAACTAAAGCTTTCAGAATTTTAGCCATTACTAACCGAATTAAGTAGGTTTTGTACTTTTGAAATTAATTTGGTTATAATATGAAGAGTTGTCTTTATGTAAAAAGAGATAATGCAAAAATATATTGAGCTCAGGCCATTACCTGGTACAGTGTTCAATTAATTTGCTTTATTTGTTTTGCAAAATGATTTCCCAATTATTTTCGTTATTAAAAATCACCATTAAAAGGATCTTCACATATTCCGATCTTATTATCTTTTTTAACTTGTAAAATATGGCGGCGTGTTGTGGCCTTGAACAAAAATCGAATTAAAAAATATGAAATTCAATTCAAATTAAGCATTCAATGCGGTTGTTTCACTTACGCATTTATTTGTCATATTTTAAAGGATTTTTTGAGCTACTGTACACAGTCTGGTCCCACTTTGCAAGATCTTTGTTACTAAGTAGGTACTTCAAAAGTTACATGCTGTCAGAATAAACACAAATGTTAAATTATTCAAAATATTTGGGAGAATTAATGCAGAATGTTGCCAGAATCGTCATCTAATATCTTAACTTATCACTGTCGTTACGTATCAAGCTTGCAGCTTTGTGATAACACCTCTAAACGTATTGTTTCTCACATCAATTTGTCAACTGTCATTTACATAATACATTTTCAGATCGATGGAGTTGTTCCAGAAGGCGCTATTCAAATCCGTGAAACTTAAACGAGATTGACTTAAAATAGCATAGTTTGAACTATACTCTATAAAATTTAACTTGATCTCTGCGACAGTGACATAGACATAGAAGATTGACATTTTTAGAGTTGAGATAGTGGTGGAAAAAATAGATTTTCAAACAATGTTGTAATGAAATCGAATGAGTAGTTGTAGGTGAGAAATTGGATTTTAGTTACTTACTATTATTTAACATCAAGTATCTACACATGTAAATAATGTTATTATGATATTAATTAAATACTCATAATAATGTTACGACAGTATTTATCGACGTTTTTCACTATTATCGATGCTAATCTAACATATAATTGGTTTTAATTTAAAAAATGTTATGATATTAAAATATACAATAAAATTAATGATAAATTAAGTTAATACCGTTAGTATAAACTATCGATATCTTAAATAAAACTATCTAAAACTCTGTGGTCACGATCATTCGTCGCCCATCACTAATCGGCATGCCCATAAAGTATGACATTGATAGGTACTGTCTGTACTATTAAGAAATTCAGGACTTCATAGGCGTGATTTTTCTGACAGTTGTCGCAGAGATCAAGTTAAATTTTATAGAGTATAGTATGTGTGTTGGCAGGTATACAGTGCACACCACTGTATTTTACAGAACCATTGTAATTTGAGGCGAAAAATAAAAACAATACTGTGATTAAGAATATATACGGCAACGTACATAATTATTATAAGTCTTAACAATTCATATAATCAAAATTTTACTTACAAGTAAAAATAATTGTGTAAAAATTTTGGGCAGCTGATTTAAAAAAAAAATAGTACAGTAACTATGGCATTTACAATACATAGGTACACATTTAACTAACATTTTAATGTTTCGAAGCATCGAACGAGGCTTAAAATATTATGTTCCTTGATATTTTTGCTATATGCTGCAATATATAAAAGTTATCAAGTAGTTTTACGTAACCTGTAAACTATGTTGTCAGTATCTTTATGATAAATATTTTTTTTTCTTTTTTTTCTCTTTCGCAAAATTACAAAAATTATACAAAATGAATGTATGAAGTGATTCATTTTAGTGGCAGTCAAAAAATAAGATACCAAAACTTTTGGCCAAATGATACTTTGTACTATTTCTACACATTGTATTACTTTTAGTTTATCATTTTTTACTCATAAATCTTAATATATTGTACTTCATTATCGATTTTTACGATGTCTAACTAGAAATAATTTCGTATATTTACCGATTAAGTTATACCTACCATATCTAAATACAGTAGAAGTGAAACGAGATAATAAGTACTTTACGCATAAGACTTTCATATCACTAGATGACTCACATCCAATAGATTTATAATTTACAAGAAATTAATTAAAAATAGGTTTATTGGTCCGAAGTTGGAACATTTAAGGTAAGGATCAAAAAGGTAGTAAAATATTTCAGAATTTAAATACATTCAGATAATAAATTAACTTCAACGTAAAGAAAACCTATTAAAAAGCCAAAATAGAATAATTATAATTATTAATAATTATATTTATTCCGTTCGATAATAGCATGTTTCGAATGTGTTTAAGCACTAAATTTTTAGAAGGCGTGGTTTTATATTTGTAGTGATTAGTAAAATAAAATTTATGTGTTAATCTACTAAGTATTATTAATTATAATACAAAAATTCTATTCGGAAAATATTGCTTTATATTCAGGTATTAAGGTAGGTATTACTAGTTTAAAGGTCTAAGATAACCGTGCGCATGCGATGCGTATTAAGAAGAAAAAAATAAAATTTATTATTTTTTTCAAAATATGTGATCTTACCACTGTTGCTTTTTTGACATCAAAAGTGCTAAATAATTCTGCTTAATATTATAAAATGTATTTAATCCAAATTTTAATGGCAACACAAAATACATGATTACGTTATAAGTTAATACTTCAAAAAGTCAATATATCAAATGTTTTGCAGAGTGGAAGGCATCCTATCTAAAGTCAAATAAAAGTAAAACAAATCAGAAATCAAATGTATCAAGCCAAAAACCTTGCAATAATTTTCAAAATTGCAATACCTACGATAGTTATTGTTATAATAGTCTTTATTCTGAGGTTATAATACTGCATTGCACACGCACTGAAGTTTGCACTTATAGTAAGAATAAGAACTTTATCTAAGAAAATAGATTTTCAGTGGATACAATAATAACTTATAGGTAGGATGTAATTTGTAGGAAGAGAGAAAGAGAAAAATCTAAACTAAACTACAGGGTGCAACTCTATTTAGAAGTGTTTTAACTCTATAATTTTCTATCTATCTAATTACATAGATAAACTTGGCAGTTTTGTCATTTATTAATATTTATTCTACAAGAATAAGACACGATTCTAATTTTAGGCAAGTAAACACACGCAAAGACAATGAGATTTTTTGGATTGAAGGACAATGTGTCCAATATGTTTGTTGGATGAAAAAATAAATTTGGAAGCAGTGTAATGGACTGCCGCGCAAGAGATATAGTTCTAAAAATCTGAGTTGCTTAAAAGTGTGGTTTTTTTTTTCATTCATCGGTTGTTTATTGTTGGTTTTAAGTTTGTAATAAGTGTCCATTTAGTAATTTTACTGAGCACCGGGATTTATCTTGATTGAAAGCTTTCCACCACAATTTTTCTAACGCGTCTTTGAGTCTATTTTAGTAGAAACTAAAACCGTCAAAATTCAATTCATTCATTATTTGTGCCTGGTGTCGATGTTGATTTGCAAACGTGCGATAAATTTGCAAAAGTGCTATGTTTTTAAAATCGAGACAAAATATAAGGTTGCTCAAAATATTTTTTGTCTCTGTTGGATCTTAAAAATAAAATGTCACGCGACGGTTTCAAATTTTAATTTCGCCCACGTAACGCCTTAAAGAAGACGTTCTCAATTAGAATGAAATTCAATTTGAAAAGGAAATAGATTTATACGGAATTATTTTTAATCACTTTTAGGCCACTAGCCCAGTTAGAACAGAAATTTCCGAATGCACAGGAACAAATCAACACCTTATTGATATTAAAACTTGACGTATGATCAAACTTTATAAATTAGTATGTTTTTCTTCTAAAATAAAAATTAACATAAGTAATGCATTGTTATTTTTTTATCTGGATGAACAATTGAACATTAGTATTGGTTGGTTCAACAAAGAACAATCTTACTGCCCCACTGCTTGAGGGTCTCTTTTAATAATATGCTATTGCCTTCGTTAACCCAGTTTTATAATATTTGTTGGTATCAAATGAACTCAAGCATATTAGTTTTGTGTTCATTAATGTATACAAAGGCCCACTACCCTCACCGGTTAAAAGGGTGTCTTTGACGCATGGGTAAAACCGCACACCCTTTTGTTTCGGCTCATTCAGACAAATTGATCGCTTAAAAAGGTCTAAGTACTTGCGCAAATAAGACTATTATAAGATTCTGTATATTTTTGCTCGAGTTCAATTCCAATTTTTAGAAATTATCTGTTTAATTTTTCTAATAGATACATTTTTTAAACATTAAAATTAGGAACGTCAATCCTTTACTTACACAGGCAAGGATTTCAAATAATTTGTTCTTAATTTATTACAAACGTATAACACTATTTGAAACAGTCAGTTAAATAACTGCTAAGTTATTTCACCTACAATAATTACATCACTTTAAAATTGAATGAAATATCTATCATCATCTAGGCTAAAGTTTAAAGCACTTTAAATATCTGTGGTCATAGCTATTCATATTTTACAAACGCACTTTAATTTTCTATCCTAAACATTTACAAATTTATAAACTAATCTCTTTTTACTGGACGTAAACAACTTTTTTTTAGCTTACCTAGTACCATTGTTTATATTGTTTGACGCAGATCGCATTGAAAAGCAAGATTAATGTAAAGTAAGGCAGCCTTTTAAAAATGTAATACCAAGACACTAAAATGAACACTGACCGACTAAGTGACACCTGCAGACGTGTCCGCATCAAACAATGTAAAAAAGGCACAATTCCAACCGCCACGGGCATTATCTTTCCAGTCGATATCTCCTTATCGCGCTCTCGCCGAGCTACTGCCGAAACTACAACGTGATACGGACCAATTTCTTTCCAGAAATGTGTCTGAGTTCATATTTCATCCCGGATCCTGCTTCGGATCTAAGTTAGCTCTCCTTTCTTGCAACGCCGCCAAAAGCGCTTCCCTGACTTCTCTTTCTGAACTTCGCCACAGTCGGATCAGTTCATCTTCTGATAGCAAAGACAGCTCTGATCTGGCTCCCATTGGTGAAACTCTCGGGTAAGGTGGTGCAGGAGGAATGTCATGCTCATCGGAGACTAGTATCTCCACGCTGGCTCGAGAAGTGGGTACATCAGTACTGAGATAATTTTCTGATCGTTCTGACCTTTCTGAGACATCTTGGTAAGATCTTGTGGAAGACCCTTCTGCTCGGCGAATCATCGGCGAGGGTGTACGCAGTCGAGTATTGATGTCTGGAGGAGAATTAGTGAGGCAACTGATGTCACGACTTAGCCTCCTTCCAATGTTATGGCTAGTTCTTTCGTATATATTGGACACCGAAACTTCGGATCCGAGAACCGAATCTGTACTAAACCGTCTAACATTAAGACCTGCGAGGCTACATCTCTTTTTCCGATTTTTTGGGGACCTTATTTGTCTCGGCGACCTTCCTTGTCGAGGTGATCGGCTGGTTACTTCTGGTGATGGGGATAAAAACTTTGATTCGGTCAATTCTTCAGACACTTCAGATGTATCGACGGGTTCTTGTTCTTTTATTGAGCCCAAAGAATGATCACGTTGTTGAACCCTGTCAAAAGAACAAACACATTTTTGAAACGAAACTTGTCAATATAAAGGTACTAAACATGTTTTAAATTTTTAATTATTTAAACTAAAGTGTCTAATAGCTCCTAATACCTTCTTATTGCTTGTATCATTTCATACAACTGTGCTTTACTTTTCCGCCTTCTGCGCTGTTCGTGTTCCTTCTGAAACAAAGGCACTCTCCTGTCGTAATCTGATTTACCCATTAATATAGGATCTATAAAAGTTCAATCAAAAAACGCATTACCCTTTTGACACTCTTCTGAAAAAGCGAAGTGAAGTGACCCTGTCGTATAGTGTTCACTAGCTCGCGAGCCGCGTGATGAGGCGAAACCAATTCTACGCAGTTGATAAATCTGTATAGTTTCTGTAACAATATTTGCAGACGTCACAAACCTACCACAAACGGGACATGTTATACATTTAGAATATGATGTTCACAAAACAAGTGCTCACTCGTGCTAAAATCCGCTCTAACAGAGTCTCAACCGACATAATCCTCAACCGTCTCAGATTTACGGTTGAGTAGGGCAAACAAAGTGCCCTCAAGGTGGACTCTGTACGCAAAGTTAGAAGACAGCCTTTGACTTTGCTCCAGCGAACAGTAAATACACATTACAATTTTAGCTAAGCTGATTACGTTAAGTGGCTATATCATTATAAAGACGTATACTCAATGTTGGGGCTTTGAGGCATTTTTTTCGTTTATAAGCCGACATAGTTCTTGCCAATTTATGGGTACCGTCTGGGACGACTGAAGTTAACACATGTTTAGATACGTGGATGTCTGTCCTGGAGTGAGGAAAAACTTGTTATAAAGCTTCTTTGAATTGAAATCTGTTTAAGCGATAATACTTGCTTGCCTATCTATTTATAAAAGATGTTGAAATCGAGAATGTGAGCAAAAAATTCTAATTTTATCTTGAAATTTAATACAATGTAAGGTGTTATTGTATAATTAAATAAAAAGTGCAATTACTGTATAAGTTATCTGCTAAACTCTTAATTTACGATCATGGAATCATTAAATAGTAGATCACGAACGGCAACTTTAAATTTTTTTTTGATGTATTTTGTAGAATTAGTTTTCAATTTTATGCGTTTATGGTAGATATAACTAAAAATGTATGACATTAGTACTTGTACGTGAAAAGTCATCAAATCAATTTAGGACTATTGTAGGTCCTAAATAAAATAAAAACGTAATTTCTTCGAACTACACAACCTTTGTTAACTTTTTATATGAAATAAGAAAACCGAACAAAAACATTAAGACACACAGGCTACATGTACCTATGTACAAATACAATACAAATATAATTGATAAATACGAGTACGTTACTGAGTTTTCTTTACCTGACTAAAAAACATTATATTTCTGCTCCTCCAAATAGTCCCCTTCGGCTGATGTCTCAATACAGGCAGCGTGTATTTGTAGAAAAGATGCTCCAAAATTAATATTAGAAGGCCAAGGATGACGCCCACTCCCAGTAAAATAAACACACCCGCGACTGCAGCCACACCTTCAAACAAAAAGATTTCCACGTTAAAATTACCCTCAAAATTAATTACATTTTAAACCGTCGAAGCTTGAATACACAAAATAATTATTGAATATTGATTATACGCAGGGTGCCGGTTTCAGCGCTTTAGGTTGATAAAATTAAATTTTGTTTGCATTTGATTAATATTCAGCGCAGGCTGC
Source organism: Hypomecis punctinalis (assembly GCA_949316475.1). Classification (NCBI taxonomy): domain Eukaryota; kingdom Metazoa; phylum Arthropoda; class Insecta; order Lepidoptera; family Geometridae; genus Hypomecis; species Hypomecis punctinalis. The sequence goes on along the minus strand of OX438800.1, from coordinate 15,724,238 downwards.
TGAGCTGCAACGAGTTGCACTGCTGAGCTAAATTGGACTTTCGTGACTCGTACCCGATACGTCAAACGCACGCGTTTACATGCTAATCATATGATCATGAAAATGTATGGCGCAGCCTTCGCGCCCCCGCGGCATTCGCACGCGTCATACATTTTAACCCTACAGAGACTCGGGCGTCGTGAGCTTGACGACAAGTGTGTCTGTATATCAGGATGTTATGATCTAGATCTCTTAAATGGATGAAGAATGAATGAATTTGTTTTAATTAGAAATAAAATATATTTTCATTTCTTGTTAGAAATTATAATAAAGACTTAAATGGACTATGTGTCGACCATTGTGTTCGCGTTTTCTCTAGAAAGTCGAGAACATTTTGGATGAAATTTACGCTCCGGGAGAAAACTCTTTTCACCCCATAAATTGTAACAATATGCGGTGTTTTAGGGTCAATCGCTTGAATAAAAAATATTGCACGCTTATATGTATTATTTTTCCGAAAAGTTTTTAATTTTTGTATTTCAGCCATGTTTTTTAGCCATGGCCTTTTAGAGTCACTTTAATTTTACTTTAAAAAACTGTAAAAAACTAAAATGTTTGAAGCTAGCGTTTGAAGTGCTAATTACATGAAAAATATCACTTAAATCAGATAATATTTAGCGGTACTTCCGGTATGGCGAAGGTCGTGGTTCACAATCGCTTTAAGCGATTATAAAAATAAGCTATGACTAGAAATCTACAATGAAAAATTTTCTCAATTTGTTTCTTTATTTTTAGGTGAGTTGCGGTTACGAACGTGAAACATGGAAGGAAGTGGATGACACTATTACTCAGCGATTGGTAAACGTAAAGAAGAAAAAAATAGACGCTTCGACCATTCAAATTTGATGTTTGCATAAAAAAAACCTCAGCTTATCGAAAAGTCTGTAAAAAACCTACCTAAGTAACAGTAGAGCTGCGTTTAAACAGATGAAGCCTGTGGTAAAGACCTCGTTGGCGGCCAACAATTTGTCGAGGTTGAAAACAATTTAACCTTTTCAGCCACAATTAGGTGTTAAGCGTCTGCTGACCACTATGAAATTCTCTACTACAGCCGATGGCAACATGTGACGTAATACTTTTCTTAGATAGCTTAGAAATCTAAAAACTCATGAAATTAAATCAGCGGTATTACAATGTGTTAAACAAATACAAGTATAAAACTATTTTCATTTCGTTTCTCCACGGGTTTCAGGATGAATGAAATTCTAGATTTGTGTTAGTACCTATATGAAATGTAAAGTGTTGTAAAACAACCGCTTTTGCCAAATCAACATTTTAAGTTTTTGTACCTAAACCCGCCTATCAATTAAGACCACAATGTTGCTTACTATCAGGTGCGTTCGTAATCTCACAAGTAAGTACTCCTTGACGAAAATCAATTATTCTTAATAAACAAATTTGAATAAAAACGATGTCACATTTATAGTTATCTTGAAATAATCTCCAATGTAAGGCCCACACAACATGATTACTTCCTGCAAGCTATAAGAAAAACATGCCCCACATTTGTAGTATAAGTATCTAGTACAACTATGAAATGGTTGGTCGTGACCATAAAACAACAACAATATACATCAAATATAAAAGTAAAATATCTCGCCCTTTGAGTATTTTGGGCCACTTTTATTGTCATAAGCTATTTTGATATGTTATGATGATAGAGAAAGTGGAAACACTTTAGTTGTTTTTACACGTCCATGTTTTATGCATGGATACCTATAGGTAAATAGACCGCACGATGAATGAGGTTATTACAATCCGTCGTTTTTCTATAAGTACTTAGTTGAAAATACGTTGGTAAAGATGTTATAAAAATAATAATAATCGTGATACTTACTAAAAAATATACAAAAAAAAAATTACGCCATTAAAGTGACAGAACTTCATCTCACCATCTGTCAACTGGCAATGACAACTTTTACATGCAGGAACATTTTGTATCGGAAAATAAAATAGACATTTTTAGTATTTTACTTGCAATTTTTCCATATTTTCTCATAATATAGTATAAACCTTCCCTGGACTTCCACAAACATTTCAAGACTAAAATTAACCAAATCGGTTCAGCCGTTCTCGAGTTTAAGCAAGACTTATAACTACCACGTTTCATTTTTATATATAACAAGAAGAAGAAAATATAACACCTTCGGGTGTTATATCTTCTTCTTCAACGTAAACAACTCTGCCTAATTTTGACTCGAGTTTGTCTCGAATCGAATACAGAAATATAAAAAAATAAATCCACAGTAAAACAGATAAACAAGCCGAACACTCTAAACAAATTGGCGCTCCCGCTTATAAGAGAACATCCCTAATGTCGTTTCGTTTTAATCGAATCTCTTCGTTGACGTATTTCGAATAAGATATAAACACACTCTAGGTGTCGCCTCATTTTTTGAAGCGATAAATCGCATGTTTAATCTTTTAGGTCGACTGGTGGTAATACGTAGGTGCCTCCCCTGCCGAGGGGCGGATTAACACCGGGGGGCGATAAATTCTAATGAAATTTCCGCAAGAGACGATCCAGCAGACTGCGAGAATGGCGCACGATGTAACGAATGCACATTAAAATAGTAATATACAATTCCTTTGAAATACACTACACCTTTGGGGGAGTAATATGTCTTTATATTACGTACGCCTGGCTGGCTCAATGTTTTCTGTGACTGTGAAAGTGTCAGAATAGATCTTGGAATTGCCCTCATCAAAAACTTGCCCCGGTTCTTTTATTTTACGGTATCTGTACATGACATTCTTGTCTTTCATTTCCTTAGAGATAGTAACAATGAATCTTACAATAATACTCCCCATAGGGTGTGTTATTAATTTATAATAATTATAATATTATTACAGGGGGGGGGGGGCCTTTCCTCAAAATCAATAAAGTCTACAGTCGTCGGATAAGCCACAGAAAAGTATCACCTATAGGCTTTTCAAGAACCGAAGATGTCGATTAGATTTTTTTCGGCTATGTAATCGTGATAACTTAAGTGCGTATTGTAAATTATAGTTTTTGTGACAATTCATAAGAAATTTAACTTTTTGATCTTACCGAGAGGCTTAGGTTGTATTCCGTAATCTGGACTCAATTTGAAGCAAGGCAAGCCCCCGTACCACTTCTCCGTCAAAATATCCATGTAACCGTTAGACGAATATTTGGCAATCACTGCAGATATACTGTCCTGGAACAAAAAAATCGGTGTACAATTCACAAAGCGTAACAGATTTGTGTTCGCGTCAGCTTCGGATAATTTGTAAATGTCTCCAAAAATCTGTGCGAAAAATAAAAACAAGGGCGTCACATCTGTGCCGATTTGTCCGTATTTAACAACCCGTCGAAAAAGGATGTCTCGTCGAAACGATGTCATTGTCGCTAAAACAAAAACTGTCTTTATAATCCGTTGATTAATGTCTGATCTGTGGAAACCCCAGAGGTATATTGGGTAATGTCAAGATAAAATGACGTATAATCGGCAGAGCTGGGGCTACATGACACCCGCCTATCGATCACGCCATTAGAAGGCTCGCTCCCGTCATCCATCAATCTTTCGGAGCAAAGATCCGGCGTACATCGCCACTCTAGCCTCCTAAAGTCTCCCTTCTCATGTTAATCCATGCTACTTTTCTTGAGATACGATGCCTAATCACGCCGTGCCTAATTTATTAGACGCTATCACTCATGTAAGCGTTCCTTAATACCGGTGGAGTTATGTTAGCGTTATATACACGAACACCTTCATAATACACTGTTTCATCCAGTAATTAGTTTGATTGAGCGTGATTCAGCACCTTTCGTGAACAATGTACACCAATTATTCGATTATTATCAGCTAGAGCTGGCTAGAATCGATATTTAAGTACAAAAGCAACGACTAACAATCGATTCTGCTCGTGATGAGAAGTTAGTATTCAAGCTAAATTAGCAGCTTAAGTAAACTGAAATACAGTTACTTTCACTTGACAATGATAAATGTTTTGACTAAAAACTTTAAAGTACTATATATCCCTTAACGTACTCAGTTAACTTATATATACCATATTATATACTTATACCATAATCATTCAATCATTCTTTCAATTTATCTTTATTGTATGTAGAATATTGAATTATTAAAACATCATAATACCTCTTTGCAAAGCAAATAAGTTAAGTAAAAGTTATTATACAGCAAGTACCTATTTACCAACTTATTGCAAATTATAATATAGCCTTCATACAAAAACCTGCAATGTGGATCTATTTTCACATATTATGAGACGTAACTTTTGTTATAGAATATTCTCTCGTTCGACTTTTGTAAATCTTACCTTCAAAGGAAATCCTTTAGCCATCCCAATAGCATAGGTGTCAGCGTTCAGAGCATGTTCTCCTATACGCTGCAACTTGCAACCGTGGTCCGTCGCTCGATAGTAGTCTAGAACCGGCGTATCAGCTATCAAAAGATCCAAAGTTCCGTTCCTAGAACAAGTAGAAGCGATAAGCAGACAAGCTAGAAATCTAGAGTTAGAGAACTGTTTTATGGCGAGTACTAAAGTTCCACCGCGCTGCCTCGGAAAGCCAATTTACGCTGAGCAAAGTTTGTAGCTATAGAATGCTATAAATTGCTTGGTAAAAGTGAGAACAGGCAGTATCAATAATGGTAATTAGGATTGGGTGGCACTGGATTAAAAATCAGAGCACTTTGAAACAAGTTTAGGTAAACAATTTGATAAAATTTGTACTTAGTTTAAGAATTGCTATAAGGTGGATTGCACGGATGGATTTTTATATCTATCTGTTATTTCCAAATAAAAATACATTTTAAAGTAATATACTTAAATAATACTTACAAGGACTTAACTTTCATGTAAACAGGGGTTATCTGCTTAAGCTCAAAACATACTATCGGACGCGGCTTACGGACGCGACTGACAGCCGCGACTGATAGATATCTAGACTATGAAAGTACACTGAGCCTTGCACACTATCGGACATAAGTCGCGGACGTCACCTTCGGACGACCTTGAGCGTTCGGACGTCCGAGAGCGATCTGGCACACCGGATGTTTTAAGACTGTGCACATTGCTAAGTCGCGGCTGTCAATCGCGTCCGTCAGCCGCGTCCGATAGTATTTTTCGAGCTTTACCCTGTACTAAGCTAAAAGGGGGGGTGATTAACATCCTCAATGTCATTGTGTATCGTTTTTGATACACAACGACATTGAGGAACTGTCAAAGTAATTCAAACGGTAGTTTTAGCGTTGCAACGCCAATTTTATAAAACCTTTATCAAGGCATTGGCATAGAGTGTGTTAATATCATCATTGTGAACAATTTTACCATGAATTTTGAGTTGATCATACTCAAATTTCGAGGATAAAAATCAGCTGTTCAATACAAAACGACAAAATGTATGAAACAGATAATTTTTTTCTCGAATTCCGGGCTGGCCCTATCGTAAAAGTAGTTAACAATGGTGATCTGAATCACCTCCTTTCGGCTAAGTACGCCAGTTCCGGAGAACCCTGTTTATAACACACTATATTCACCTTTCTTAAACCGTTTCTTTGTTAAATTTATAAATACTCAAGAAAAGGTCCTACAAACATGTCAATTTACTACGGTTCAGAAGTTTTTACCACTTTCAATAAAATAGATTCGGGTCTCTCGGGGTACGATTGTCTATAGTTATAAGGTGTCACTTTCTTGTCAAAAAATATAGTCGACCGTACGTAACTGTTACAATTTAACTTTCTTTTTACAAGCGTTATTCAAAAATAAGTTCAATATTAATGGTAGAAATAAATATCGTTTGATTGCAAAAAGCTATTGCAGTTTCAGCTTTTATATTAGAGTCATATAAAGCTAGCGGTCTACGAGAAAACTAATAGGGTTTTAATTTCGTATCTTTCACAATTGCAGTTTTAATTTTATCTCTATTTCGACTGATGGTTTACAGCTTAATTGGCTGAATGTGATACTAAATGTGAGCTATAAAACAAATGTACTTGAAGGGCATTAAGTGGCCGCCGAGTCGCTCAGCAGTACAAAGCTTTACTGCCCTATAAAACCTCACCGCGTTTTTATAGAACCACAGTTTTTTAAAGAAAAACGGCTATTTTATACATTGACGTGAAAATTATTCGTCAACTGAGGAGATTGTTTATCGTTAAAATCGTATCTCATAATTGGAGCAATTTGCGCGTAAACTCAATCAATTCGGTTTTGGGCTCACGTTAAACGTTTTCAGCCAAAGAGATTTTATAAATTAACAGGTCCAATTTTAGGGTTCCGTTGGTTTACAACCAACCTATTAACCTTTCTTTACACTTTAATATATCAGACGGTCACGGGTCGTAACGTTAACCATATTATTATAAACCGTAAAGTGCCATTTTTCCAGATTTTATGCCAAGTGTGAGAAAATTATTGCGGACATAAAAATGTTAAATACTCGACCCTCTCCAAACAAATAAAGAGGTTTCATAATATTTAGATGGAGATGATCTTCTATTTTAGTACTCGTTTTATACGTTTTTTTCGTATGTGTGTTTTACGGTAGACTGCGCTCTTTATGGTGATTATGGCAAAACGTATGAAAACAGCAGTATTCTTGGAGAAAATAAGAATAATATAGCGAGTATATGATACTTAAAGAATCAAGAGTAAACCTGTGCATTGAACTGGGTTCTGATTTTATTTTGAGTGATTTCCACACTAGATTTTATCTCAAAGAGTTATCTTTGTGATAAGCATTTCAAAAATTTGAAGCGAACGCAGGATTTGAACCTGCCCCTTCGGATCACTAGCCCGACGCTCTAACCAACTGAGCCAGCCCGCCTCCTACGCAAGCATCAAATCTTTGAAGTGCTTATATTACACCAACTTTATTGATTTAGCATTAACATTGATTTAGCAGCGCGTCATCTCTCGTCAATCTTTAGAATTTCTAATAACTTCTAGTTGAGTGATAACCTGTCCAATACGGGTATCACAGGTGGCGCCACCAACGCTATAAGTTGGTGTAATATAAGCACTTCAAAGATTTGATGCTTGCGTAGGAGGCGGGCTGGCTCAGTTGGTTAGAGCGTCGGGCTAGTGATCCGAAGGGGCAGGTTCAAATCCTGCGTTCGCTTCAAATTTTTGAAATGCTTATCACAAAGATAACTCTTTGAACTGGGTTCGTTTTATGCAAGTTATGTATTTGACCACATCTTGCCTGATCTGAAGTCTAAGACTTCGGAAGTTGTCTACTATTACGGAAGTTGTAAAGTGAACATAATATTAGATTGCTAGCGACCCGCCCCGGGTTCGCACAGGTGTATCATACACATAAACCTTCCTCTTGAATCACTATATCTATTAAAAAAACCACATCAAAATCCGTCGCATAGTTTTAAAGATATAAGCATACATATGTCTATACAGTCTGCCTGTCCAGACAGACAGCGGGAAGCGACTTTGTTTTATACTATGTAGTGATTTTAAATGATACGTCATTTACAATTTAACTGGCTACTTTACCCTCTCACGTTTTGGTATTTTAAGTTGTATTTACCAAAGCTACAAAGACCAAATTATGTTTACCTGAGTCTCTCAATCCCAGCCTCCACATCTTGTAGGACGTAACGTCGCATTTGTTGCGCCAGCTGCGGATTATTCCTCTGGACGTAATACTCCGATACAGACGACTTTGCCGTGCCCACTCGTAGAAATAACCACTGTAAATAATATAAGAAAGTATTAGATAATACTCTCTAAATCATCAATTTTAAAAATGTCTTTTTTTATGATAAACGATGCAAAACTTAGTCGTGACCGCAAAATTTAAACCTGGGTAACTGACTCGCAATTTGATTATTTTTGTTAATACATTGTTATGTGAATTTCTGAGGATCATATTCGAGGACCAAATAGAAAAAAAACAGATAAGTTGTGCTCTAGCCTAGACAAAAGCAAACTAATGAATTATAGAGCGTCTAACTTAAATTAAATAAATATTATTTTACTATAGATCACACAGCGAAAGAACTAGACATTTTTAGACCCGTTACTATTCAATCCCAAGAGATACGTCAGTCGCTCCATAATTTGAAAGTTATTAAAATGCGTACTCACGTTAATCCTACCCTGAATGTCATCCACGGCATTATGAAAAAACAGTCCAGCGATCAAAGCGGCTATATTAGCTGTATAACTCGCCACGAATATTACAGAGAACCCTCCCCAAACGTTAATCAGAAACTTATTGGGCCAACTCTTCGGCGCTTTAAATGCAACCAAATGGCCACAAAGTAAACCCCACATCACCCATAAAGCGCTAGATATACTGAAGTTCTTCGATCTCTGCCGCCCCCAAGGATTCAGTCCGAACGGCGAAAGCCACTCGTATATCGCTACTGCAATAGCGGTCACGTTTAACGAAGTAAATATCGCTACCCACAACTCGGGGGAGAAAGGTAGAAGAAACGCAAGTAAGGGTATATCTGGTTTCTGATTCGGCGCTGCGAGAATTGATATTCCGCTAAAAAAATAAGGCTGGCTGAAATCGATTACTTCGGCTCTCGCCGACGAAACGCTAAGCGCTGCGAAAGACATATGAGCCGCGCCAGATACTAAATCTCCCACAATACCGTTCCATTTCATGTTATCGTCATCTGAATCCGGAGAACTCATTGTCAGGCTCCCGTCTGCGTCCGCGACAGTGTACCCATTCCTATACTGAGATCGGTAGCTTTGTTGATTCGGAGTCGGTGTAAAGCTCTCGACATTTTTGTATTCGTCCATTTTGTAAAACGGCTTGACAATCTTCCTCGACCCGTACAAGCCGTCTTCAACGAGGTACAAGTGGAAATCGAATTCGAGCTCTTGTGCAATGTTTTCTAGAAGATCCATCGCTAGACCGTAACAGCAATGTGTTGCCATTTTGTTGAATACTGGTTTTGGGGTTGGAAAGAAAAAGCTTTCTGGTTCTTGCTCAAAATCTCTTTCTAGTTCATTGAATGCGAGTGTGAGGTTGTCGCGGTCGGAGGTGTGGGGTCGGTGGCAAGGGAGGCCTCGGAGGCATTGTCCGTCTTCGTCGAGCTCGCCTTCCATGACGAACGGTGGGGCCAGCGCTGTGACTATTCGGAATATAGTGCGTGCTCCTTCTGACTGCCCGTGCGCTACGAGCCTGCCTCCGGGCCAGACTATGGTGTGCAGCCTGACGCTGCGGCCGTGTACTCTGCCTACTTGCCGCCACATGTTATTCCCGCCGCCTCGAGGGACTAAGTTCAATAGAGCAAAAGACGCAGTCAGTTCTTCTGATCCTTCTGTATTGCCTGATAGAGCTTCTGCCGCAGATATTCTCATTTCTCTGAAATAAAAATATTTTTTAAATCACAATGTATGTAAATAGCAGTGTTCAGTTGTAATTAAAGCTTGTTACAAAAAACTTAAATTATAAGCTTAAACATTTAAGAACCCGTCCTTTTCCTTTACCAATACAAATACTTTTGCGCCAGAAAACATTGGCCAACGAAAATAAATTTACCAGCCGTAAGTAAACGGTAAACTAGGGTTATTTATCATACTACAAATATTGTTATTTCAGCTCCACGGAAAGGGAAACAGTCCTGAACATGCAATATCCGCAGACCCGTCGATACGTTCCCAAAATTGATAACAAAATAACGTGATGTCCGCCGCGGGATCGCCTATTATAATTCCGCTAACCGGAACAAAAACCCAATCAAGAAAGGAGAATTTTATAGCAACTGCCAAAAAGACCGTGATTGCCATAAATATTCATGCTGATACAATGAAATCAGGCTAAAAAGAGTTAAGCTCAAAGCTTTTTGTTTAAACCCGGCGGAAAAGTTTGCTAAATAAAGGCGGGCCCAGTCTTCAAATGGTTTTATGATTGGATGCTTGCAGTTTAATTAAGTTTGTGTTTGTGCTGTCTGACGGCTGGCGAGTGGCCTGCTAAATTGTTTCACAATAGCTGTGGAAATATATAGCTGCTGTATTTTGATTGTTGCTCATATATTTCAACATGTTTTTGTTTGTCGTTTTAAAGTGATGTACCTATTCCAAAATATATACCTAGAACTCACAGGTGAGCATTCTTTACGTAGAGTAAACAAATATTAATCATTAAACTTATTTAAAATCAAAGGTAGAACTTTTCCAATCATAATATTTCAAAATTCATTTCGTCAACAAAACTGACTTGTGATTTCAGCTAAGCACATGATAAGTTATAATTCTAATTATTTTTTGCAATAAATAGCATGACCGACTTCAGCCGTGTATAGAATTTGCGAATATTTTGCACGGATCGATGTAGCATTTTTTACATTATTGTTGATTTATCTAAAATGGTTCAATCGATAAAATTTAAATGTGAGCAATTTCGAAAAACTCTTTCCAATAAAAAAAGAACTATCGAAATCGAACTACTACGGAAACAGTGATTCGTCGAATTGAATACCTTCATCCGTTTCGTCGGTCAAAAGTTACTGTATTTTGTAGGATAACAAGACAAGCGACGTAACCTTTGTAATAGGATCATATTTTCACTCTTGGGTACGGAACCTCATAAAACGATTTTCATTACAAGAATTCAACACAACTGAGAAAATATAAATGATATTCAATTATGGAATAAGGGTTCAGGACGTGCGCCGTAAGATCCACAAATGCGGCAACCACTAAAACGGAGAGAGAAAAATATGGCAGGAAACCAACGCCTCTATTTAATACGCGGATATAAAAGAGGATGATTGCGGAAAGAAGGATTATAAACGTAGGGTAGAGCGAGTGCGTAGAGCCGTATCCAGTGACCTGACCTATTTAGCCGTCCTAATTTCTCAATGAACTAAAAAGAGGCGCGATCTGTCTGAAGTCATGTCAATAGATAGCGATCGACTGCCTGAGTCAGCTTGCAGTCTGGCCGGCAGCCAAAATTTGCTTGCAGCCTGACCGATTTATGATAATGTGATCAAGTTGGAAAATACCCAAAAAATATGAAATTGTCTAAACAACCGACTGTTTATCAGTTAACAGTATCGTCTGTTGGAAACGGATGGTAACACTTCCGAATGATGGTCTAGTTGGACGCTAGCCCAATAGTTGAGACCCCTAAGTTATACGAATGTTTAAAGATGGTGGACGTCTTTATATTCTGTGTGTTACGGCTTTTAAGTGCTAGGCTCTTTACACTGATTAATTGCAAATTAGAAAGTTTCGCTATATTAAATAAATAAAAAAAGTTACGCTAAAACCTAAACATTTTGTGAAGATAATCAATATATGATATACCAGCTGACCCGTCAAAATTAGTTTCATGCAATATCAGTTTTCTGCAATAACTCGTTAATTTTCAACTTTAGAGCAAAAATGGTGGTATTCAAAGTTGTTGGAAATTTAATTTCTCACAAGTTTAGTTATTATCATTTTTACGCTAGGATCAATTCAATATTTGCAAAGTTATACTATCAAGTTCATGTTTAAATATTTTTTTATAAATTACTAGTTAATTTATAAAAAAATATTAAAACAAAATATTTTTAATTAACAAAATATATGAAAAATAAATACAATTTTCCTCCTATTTGAGTATAAATCCGATAATAATGATCATGGAGTAAAAAAAGTGCGAGAACCAAAGTTGAAGAAAATAAAATTCCACCCATTACGATTTTTTTGATAAATTTGATAGTATAGGTAACTATGCGAATATTGATCCTAGCGTAAAAATGATGATGACCAAACTTGTGAGAAATTAAATTTCCAACAACTTTGGATACCATTTGAATTGCTTTCTGTAATCAATCAGGCGCTTAGGTACTGGTTTCTCAAAATCTACTGTTAGCAGTATTAAAAATCCAGTTGACTGGGACCGTCCACAAAGCTACTGAATTAAATATTATAAAAGTTTACCAGGAGCACCAGCAGCAATTAACGTAATGAATCCAGCTATCTGCTACGACGATATAGTTCAACTATCGGAAATCCTAATGGCTGAACTGGCGGTAACAACTGCCGGACTAATCGCATTTCTAATTAATAAAGTCCTATCCGCAATCGTTTTTCCTATCCTAGCGTAGAAAAGTGTCAAGGATTTTCTTTGGACGTAGGTATCATTACATAGTATTTGTAATTAGATTAATTTAACTAACAAAACTAAAAAGTATTTCCTGAGCGAAAAGAATTATACCTATGTAAATTTATTAGGAATCATTCGAACCCAAGTTACCTAATAACGTTTAGTCTAAAAATAATAATAAACTGTACTGTACTGTATCAGCCTTTTTAATAGTCCACTGCAGGACTTAGGCCTACCCACGAAGGGTGATTGGGCCATATCCACCACGCTGGCCCAGTGCGGGTTGGTGGATTCATATACGCCATCGAATTTCTTTTACGGACGTATGCAGGTTGCCTCACGATGTTTTCCTTCACCGAAAAGCCAGTGGTGTGAAATTCCGTACATAAAAGAACTCATTGGTACGGAACCGGGGATTGGACCCACGACCTCACGATTGTAAGGCAGGTGTCACTACCTCTTGACCACCACGGCTTAATAATAAACACAATATAATAAAAAAAACTGAAATATGTAGATAATGCCATTCAATGTGGTCATGGTGCCAGCATACTGGGCATATTGCTAGCTAGCAGCTACTTTTGGCATTTAAGATAATCTTTGGCCTTTGTAGGAAGTGAGGTCTGACGATGATCTAATTTCTTTTCGAATAGTATACGTAGTAAGTAGTAGTTTAACTACAAAAATACAAAAAAAAAGAAAACAAAATATAAAACTTATTGATAAACATATGTATATTACTGTATATTGTTGTAATTTATAAAAGCATCTGTCTATTTAAAAAATTAAAATTTCCATTAATATCTAATTCATAATTATTATTAATCTAAAGAAATAGAATATATACGTAGTTATACGTAGATACCTAGTTTATTGTATTGACTAACATATTTTGGTAGCGCTAATAAATACTGTAACAGCATTGCCAATTATTATTTAACCGCCCTTATAAGGCTATACCAATAATACACCTACTAAGTAAACATATACATACGTATACATGACGTATACACGTGCTTGATCTCTCAGCTTTCAATAATATTACTTACTAGTTTTTACCCGCGGCTTCGCCCGCATACGCAATATATCATTATAATTTATAGCCTATGTGTTATTCTGATATATAAGCTATATTATTGCAAAGTTTCATCTCAATCCGTTCAGTAGTTTTTGCGTGAAAGAGTAACAAACATCCATACATCCATCCATCCATCCATCCTCACAAACTTTCGCGTTTATAATATTAGTAGGATGGATGTATTACGTCGCGTCTTCGAGACTTTGATACTATATCCAGAATTTCAATATAAAATAACCGTCGATCCGTATTCGCGTATTCTGTACACGGTTGAAGACCGTCATGCCATTTTTTGCGAGAAATAATTATTATATCATTGGTTACACGAAACTTACGAAGAACGTAAAATGTTGTGCTAAGCCTATATTACGCCCACCGTTATTATAAGTTAATACCTTAGGTACCTACTTATATCTTAGTTTTAATGCAATTTCAAACTAGCTCATTGCTGTCACTAACATCGCCGTTTTTATTCAAGCATAATATGATAGTCGCCAGTATTTGACCGCTTCTTTTTCTTCTTTCGTCGGCGTTTGTAACTATGGCGCCAATAATATGCAGTAGATAATTATAAAAACGATTATTTAGGCCGTCGCTATGCATTACGGTAAAAATATATAAAATGCCTTATAGTTTCAGTATATTCAATTATTTTTAGATTTGATTTCCCTATAAATAAGACAAGATATGTTTTCTTCACGTTGAGAGTGGGTTTGCTACCATATACGTGATTTAAGAACTTTGTGACCTAATCACCTGTTAATCCTGTGTATAAATCCCATATGGGTCCAACTTACTGCCATTTCAACTCTCTAATCCAGTAGCAAGTATGGTGGGCTTAGTTTTAAATGTATTATTATGAGAAAGCCTGTGCTTAACAGTGAAACACAGCATAACATGACTAACTAACACAGCATAACTAATGTGCCAATAAAGATTTCATCATTGACACATACGAGTAAATAATCAGTACGTAGCTACAATACATAGAGCATTTGACATGCGATAAGCTACCGTATAATCGCATTTGCGTTCATGGCTAAATAAGCCGCCAATACAGGAGCCACAAATGCGGTCACCGATGCGGTCAGAGCTAGAATTACGGAATAATAATTCATTTTTTGTATTAATTTGTACAAAATACATATTGAAATTGTGTATTATGTAAGTAAAATAGTACATTATGGTACAAGTGTGTTATGTTGGTGATTACCGCTGAGGCGCCATTGAGTCTTAAGAGAGCCGAGGATGGTAATCGCACAACACAAGTATGGCATATGAAGTTTTTCAACAAATTGTGAATAAAATAATCCAAAAAAAAATATTTCCAATAGTGAAAACGAATTGTGAAAAATGTTTCGAAATGGCGGGAAAAATTAATCAGTTTTCCTATGCGCGCGCAATGGCAATCGGCCATAGACTAAAAGAATGAGGTTTCTTTTTTGGCATGTCGCGGATAGCGATTTAGCCACATACAAAATGAGAAATTTCAAGTTTTTCTTTATTGATTACAGAGAAAACAAGTAATATGTGAGTGAAAATTTTATTTATTAAACACGTACAGTCGTACACGTTGAAATTATCTATTTTAAAACGAAGTTGCATGAAATGATCAAGCAATGATCAAGCAAGCAAAGTAATTAATTTATTTGTACCTACTATTGAACACGATCTTTTTTGTATCGGAACTTTTTTTCAGAACAGAGCAACTCAACCGATAAAATAAATAAAAACTCTATAACTCACTTGTGAATAATATCAATAAATAAGTCACAATTTGGAGATTTGGCGGGAACGCGGAAAAATCATGTCGCCTCATTGTATTATTTTTTTTAACATGTGTTTTTATCAGTGATAATTAGTGAAAAATGGTGGTATTTTGTTGATTATGAGCTGATTTACGTGCATGAGTGTAGGCAAGTGATATAATGTGACGTATCATGTTGTTCCGTGTTGTTACCAAAACTCCATAGACGCCTCTAGTAAAGTCTCCACTACTGCTTTACTGAGGTATGAATTGGACTATTATTGAAATTGACAGCGACTTTATTGGAGACTACGACAGTGACTATTTTGATAAAATATTATAAACAATTATTAAAAATAAATACTTGACACTGGCAAATGCACAATAATGCGACGCCAAAACTAAGAAGAAGAAGAAGAAATCACAATTCGATTGCAGGTGTCATTATGTGCCTAATTGCGGTGAAACTAGAGCCACTTTATGAGCAAGTGTGTAGAAAAGTAAATTTATTTTCCATAACAAAATAAGATAAAAATAAACCATGAGCAAATAAAAACCCCAGCTATTGAGATCAAAGTAAATTTATTTAATTTTTACAGCCTTTTCGTAGCTTTTTGTTGTTTCGAATGTAAACGAAATAAATCAAAACAACTCAAATGACTGTTTCTTTTTCTTTACATTCAGACCAACTGTTTACGCTGAATGACTCAGTTAATTCAGAACAAAAACATCTAGGTTAATATAGATGTCAATGGATTTTAAATCTCGCAGCTTGGAGATTTTTGAATGCCGAGTCATTTTTTAACACTGTATTTGTATTGTAGAGTACTAACTTTTCACTAAAACTAAGCAAAATTACTGATTATTTTAAGTGAAAGTTATTAGGTATATTGCCATATTTTAAACCTCTATTTTGAAGCATATAATACTTACAAGGCGTACCTACTAAATACTTATCTACAAATTATAGTAAAAATAGCGCAGAAATTAAGTTAAGGACTATTTGTTGTAACTTAATAAAAATACATTAAAATAAGGATCATTATCATCATTATCAGCCGTAAGACGTCCACTGCTGGACATAAGCCTCCTCCATGGATTTCCAATAAGCCCGGTTGGAAGCGGCCTGTATCCAGCGCGTTCCTGTGGTCTAAATAAGGTTGTTATTTGAATTTACCTAGAAATATTCAGTCACTAAAATGTTATCAATATCTTAAATCACAATGAAATGATTATCAAGACTTTTCTTGCAGTTAATTGATTTACTGATCGTCCCATTAATCATTGCCGAATCTCGAACAGTTACACGTTTTTTCTGGATACATTATCAGAAGTCTGCGTCCCTATTCCGATCACGTAGTTTATTGAATAACGTTCCGTAGACCGTATGCCTTCCTTCCTTCATACAAAACTATTAGAGGGGTCAAGAGCAACTGGTCTTCAATCTTCCGCTTTAGAACTTTGACGCTACAATTTAGATAGACCGGTAGCTTACAAATGTTTTTCTACGTTCTGGTTGTTCAAATAAAGAGCTTTATTTTATGCTTCGACCTTTTTACCTCTGTATTATATTACTTTTCAAATGATTCCACAAACAAATGTACGGCCGTGCGTACCTAAATTGAACGCAGGTTAGCATAACCTTTTATCTAAATTCCTGCGATGGATTCATGTTACCATTTCAGCAAGTTTGATTGGCGTAATTTCTGATGTGCATCATTCATTGATTCTATATAATTTGCTTCCAGTAAAACCAACAGTAAAGTTTCTTGTTTGTTGAAAAAGGAAGTTAACGTTCGCATACATTACCCACTTAGAAGTTCAGGATCCGTTTTGAAACAAAGTTCTCAACAAAGGTTGAACAATATAATTATTGTAATGTGTTTACGATGTTATTATTTTAGTAAGCACGCATACGAGTATGTAGACTACAATCAAGCAAATGAAGTTGTTCCATTGAATATTTACCCAAACTCGAGAGAGCATGTTAGTTGGTAGAGAACAAACTACCCTTTTGCATATTTTATTTTCTACGAAGCGGAGGCGTGCTTATAATGTTGGTAAGACTCGGCTAAGCTCGAGCCAGGACACTACTGCTTCAAATACAACTCACCGAACTCCCACTAAGCCCATTAAGTACTCGCATCTACAGGTAACTGTTATTTCTAACTTTATAACTACAAATTGAAAAATCTTGAAGCGTCCAACCTCCCTTTGAAGTACTTCTTTCGCATTCTTTACCGGAGAGATCTCGGTTTTGGATGAGTTACTCTAAAGCTTTCTAAAAAAGATTTTTATCTCGTTCTCGCTTTATCTCAAAAGTGCCATAATTTAAACTCGTACAATGCCGGCGCTGCAATCGAAAACTTTTGAATTAAAGTGAAAAAGAATTTCACGAAGGAATTTAGAAAACTTTTGGAATTTACATGAAATGCAAAGTTGATGAAGGAAAAACAATAGAACCAAAGAAAACATAGAATATTAGATTGTAAGTGGCCTGTCTATCAAAGTGTATGCTCAAGTCGGTAACTCAATAACTGCACATATTGAGTTTCGAGGAAACCCCAACGCAAGAAATATTTTCACACTTTTCCAATTTTTATAAACCATCTGTGTGCTCTAGCTGAGTCATGCGGAAGATATTTTTATTCAAAGTAGGCTTTTCTCTACATCCTTCGAGTTTTTAAGAAGTCTATAGTCAGCGATATAGCTTTAGATAGAGTAAGTACGCTTTTCATGAAGATATTTTGGTTTCCTCGAAACTTTGCAGATAATCTACTTCTACGTAGTACTCCAAGAGAAATACAGACTGCACTAGAAAATAGCACATCTATTGTGGCCGTTTGAATAGCGGTTAGCATATACATAGGTAAAAAGGGAAGCGTTTTAGACACGATTGCCTGCGCGTCCGATAAAAAAGAAACAGAAGAAATGTAAAATAGACAATAGACATGTTATACAATATTACCGAATCAGCGTTAGTGCTCAAGATTTTGCAACAATGGCGAAATAATAATTATATATCTTGGCCTCCTTACTTTTTGTCTTTATTGATATGCTTTGCCCTTGACTTCGGCTGAAAGCTGTCTCTAGGACAATGATATGGAAAGGACATCGAACATATTGTGTTTTCAGTTTTCATTTCTTATTATTATGCCAATTTTAATATTATTCGTTTTTGAGAATGTTCTCACTTTAATTTTTTTATTATTAAGATAATGTCAATATTAAATTATTGCTGAAAATAATTGGTGCATTGAATTGTCATATAACATTGTATATTCGGTTCATAATTTCTCACAAAATTGCTTCATAGAACCAATTTCAGTGTAATTATGTTTTCATTGCAATATAATGGCCATTTTGCTAATTTCTGACCATTGTCGAATAATTATAGTTTCGATAACACAAATCACAAGGACTCGCGTTTCAATTTGTCATGGACGCTATCAGTGAGCATTCTAGGAGTGAGATTCATATCAGTTTCAGGTTCTAAAGCACGTTCAGATTGCGCAATGATCGTTGGATCTTCTAAAATTGGTCAGTGGACCCTCGTCACTGTCAGCTGGTCACGAGAGGCGACGCGCCAGATCGCAGGCACAGGCAATAAATAAACTCAAAAAGCGCTTCCCTCGATTAATTGTCTCCCACCCTTGCATCTTCATTTGTAATGCTTAAGCTATATGCAAGTATTTTCATTACGCTACTTATAATATACGCATTTATATTAAGACGTCAACCGCTAAAGTGGACGAACGACCTAATTAAATGCGCTGATTGTAAACCACTTCCAAGCAGTATCATGAGAAATTTATAGGGGCGCTTTATGTCCAGTAGACATGTAGATGTTATAATGATGATGATGAACAGCACTGGCTGCGTCAAAAGAGATAATGTCAGCAAGACAATAATTTCAATTATTTTTTTGAGCCAAGTAAAATTTTTAGGTAAAAACAAATGTCTGTTTATTTTTTTTTAGGTAATAAAAAATGGCTATACATAATTTACAAATAATTATTATTCGCTAAAAATGGTAAAACCGACTTCCATCGTGTACAAAATTCAAATAGTTTGCTCTAATTGATGTATACATTTTTTAATTATAGTTGATTTTTTTCAAAAACGGCTGAGCCGATTCCAATAAAATTAGAATGAGACCACCACGGGAGTATACCCTTTGGAACTAAAAAATATTTTTTTGATTTACTTAGTTCACAATTGGTGAAAATAATATCGATGAACATACACAAAAATACATACAGAAAAACATAGAACCTCCTCTTTTTTCTTTTTAAAAAACTTAAAGCTTGACCTTTGCTGAGTCAACTTTTATAACGTGACAGAAATAAATAAACCTTTCAAATATTAAATCTGGATAAACGAAATTCTATCCGTGCTTAACATAATAACATAGATATCGTTCTAAGCAATTATCTTCTCTAAAAGGTTATTGTTGAAAGGATTTCGATTTCTTAAAAAGACAGACTTTAAAAGCGTATTGGAAATTTCAAAGGAATATCAATATTTCAATTTTCAAGAGAATTTTCCCAATAGAGCCACCGAGTAAATCAGCTTTACCTACTATATACTGTAAATTCAATATTAGCAACGTTGCTGCTAAGGCGTGATATTCTTAGACTTTTACTATTTTTGTGTAACATTTCATTGTTTCGTCTACGTATGGATATAAGACTCCTCTTCCTTGTGGCATTTTTTCCCGTCGAGGGCTAATCTCTTTAATCGTATACTACGCAGTAAAAATTGTGAAAAAGGGGTTTGAACATTTGTGGCATATGCACCCGTCACCATTTTGATTTTTTTGTTCAAAGTTTCCGCGCACGATGTATGTAGTATGGTATATATGAGTAGGAGACACTTAAACACACAATAAATATTCCGTACTACGGTACCCTGAAGTATCACGTTCTCGAGATATTTGGATGTAAAGATGGCTTCACGAGAAATTTGCAATCTTTACATCCAAATATCTCGAGAACGTGACACTTTAGGGTATCATAGTACTGAACATCTATTGTTTGTAAATGTATCCCCTATTCTTATTTACTACTTTGATTGTGAGTTAAAACTAAATAAAAATAGCGGCGGGTAGATATGCCTACTTTCATACAAAAATTTTTTAAACCCCTTTGCAAAACATACATACTTTTTTATATCGGTTCACGATTGGTGAAAATATCGATTAACATACATAAAAAATACATAGAGATGAACATAAAACTCCGTTCTCTTTGGAAGTCGGTAAAAATTAGCAAAACACACACTCAAACGCCTGGTAAAATGGTTTAATAAGCGTTCTCGCAAAATTGGAGAAATCCATCATGAAAGAGCCTGCAATCAGTCACGCAGCGTCATCCAATATCTCCAGGTTTTGCTGAACTTAAATCGAGGTCATTATCCTTTTTATGACTTAAAGAAAGTTGAACATTTGACAAAAGAAATTCCCGCTTCGTAATTTTCACACCATTATCTTTTTTGGGTGAAGCTTTACTATCGAAAATTGATTTTCTTCGCTAACTTTTATTAAATTTTGACAGTAAAATATTTTTAGAGAATCATGTTTGAAACATTAATAATATATCTAATAATCTTTGCTAAAGTAATTTTAGGCAAAAAACTTTGTTTAACCCGGCAAGGATGTGGTACAAAAGGTATATGTCGAGGATGAAAAGGGTCATAATGACCCTGTATTTAAAAAAATCACGTGAAATAATTGTAATATATTTTATCATTATGGATAACGATTAACG
Source organism: Hypomecis punctinalis (assembly GCA_949316475.1). Classification (NCBI taxonomy): domain Eukaryota; kingdom Metazoa; phylum Arthropoda; class Insecta; order Lepidoptera; family Geometridae; genus Hypomecis; species Hypomecis punctinalis. Next base: position 15,703,539 of record OX438800.1, on the reverse strand, counting down.
ATATGTTATTTGGCTATTGTTTCACAAGATTAATCATATAAAATTTCTACTTAATGAATATATGTATATTATATTAATTATGGGTCATGACCCTTCCTCATCATTGCCGGGTTAAAAAATGTATACATTCATGCTATTACAACACCGACCGCAAATTCTTCTATTAATTTACTCTATTCCTATGTTACTTGGATAAAACTATGGTTTTTATATTTTTAATGAAGTTGTATTGTATTTTATATAGATATTAAACGCTGTTAATTTTTTTAAAGTACGTGTCCAACTAAAATACTTGATCGGATTATTTTTACTTTGGTAACGTAGATACTTATTTTCTACAATTTATGCCTATTTTTTTACCTTACAAATTCTGTAGAAAAATCCGCAGCAGCGTCACTAGGCTCCTCCCAACACGATGCAGTTGCATCACTGAAAAACTGTGCTTGAGCTGACCACGCATCACACGCGTGTAAAACTCTCTTCAGTGCTTCGACTGTTATTTTTAATGCTGCTTGTACGAATATACGATCTGTGAAAACATAAAAAGAAATAAGAATTTTCAACGTTGATTAATATTTTATTTTTATTTTTGCCGTAACTTACCAATGTTTGCTGGCTGGGGATGTAATGCCAATAGACCTACGGGAAGGCTATTTATGATCACAGATATATCTTCATCGCTTCCCTTCTCCGCCTTTTCTTCGTCATCAAAACTAGTATTAGGTTTCATCATTCTTATTTTATCGCTTCTTTTTTCTATCGTATCTCTAAAACTATGCATCTTATACGTATGCACCGTTGGATTCAATAAAAAATCACTAATATCACTTGCTAATGATACTTTATCTTTTATATCTGTAATATCTTCTCTAAGCATTTTCAATTCTCGTTCCAATATTTTTCTTCTAACTTCATTCGTTTCAACCATTGGTATACTATTTACATATTTATTAAAAGATTCATTCTTTTTTTCTTTAAATCTACTACGTCTATTATTACTATTATTACTACGAATGGGTATTTTCCCCTTTTCAATTGAATAGTTTTCAATTTTAGAACTTTCAACGCCTTTGACATTATTTACATTATTATATCTAAAATTTTCCGAACTAATATTGCGAGTACTATCAATAGATTGACTAAAATTTACATCTAATAATTTGCCGTTAGCAGTGTGCGTATTTGTATTATTTATATAACTACTTGTTATCCCATATTGTGAATTATTTTTTACATTCCATTCATTTACAGCTTCTTCTAAGTCTCTATCATCATTCTCTAGATGTATGTTGGGGTCCTTTATATATTGTATCGTATTATTGTCTGCATCGTCTCGCTTACTGCGATCAAATCGATCATTGAATGGAGCTTCTACCTTATCAGCTAAGCTTTCAATATCTGGATCTTCTGTATATGTCGTTCTATTACCAATATTGTGGAAGACATCAATGTCTTTTGAAGCATCAATCCATAGCCAAAAAAAATGTCCATCAAGCATGTTGAGTCGTTTTGCTTCATCCATTACAAGTTTCACATAATGGATGTCACATATAAGAACGACGACACCTCGTGTCAATCTTGAAACTTCTGCAAGACGCCTAAAAAGCAACAAGAAAGTTAAAAAAATTGTTTTTTTTTTAAGTTTAAGAACATTATTTGAATACTATTTAATGCTCACCGAAAAAGAATGTGACGGGAAAATTTTTTGGGCAGTGACAACCACATCGGATTAAGAGGTTGAGTGGTAAGTATCGAAGATAAATCTTTTCGAAGGGATAAAGTGGAATATATATCTTCTTCTGCAAGTAATGTGAAACTGTGCCAGTGCGTGTGAAGAAGACTTGCTCTGAAACACGTGAAACTTTTATTCACAACATCTCATTATTAACATCAACTCGAGCTCCTGAATTATTTAAACTTCTAAGTGTGCGTAACTTACCTGAGAGCATGTAGGGTTTCTCTAGCAGTAATTTCGAGCCGAATTTCCAGCGGGAGTAATTCCTAAAACAAAACAATAAACATTTGTTAATACATTATAAAAATATTCAGTAACGTTGTATTTATTCGTACGCATCAATCAATCACATCACATCATACAGTTAAATCATTTGCTCTTATAATGATAACTGACTAATCAAGTATCTTTTTTATTTTCATGGGCATTGGTATATTTTTTTTGCATCCTATAAATAATCTCTTATATAAACGTAATGTTACAAGGCCGGTTACTATCCATGACATCCAAAAGCCCTTAGACCACTCTAAAAACTATGTGACTTTGCTATCCACTTAGCTTGTATACCTCCAAAAATTATTTCGAGCTTTAGGGCATTTTATTCGAGAATTATTATTAGTCCACGTCGAGTGGTAATCGACGCTAAAGTGGGTTATAAATGACCATAATTTTCAGGCGACACCCGTTCTGAGTTCACATCTCTCGCTGAAAGAAATTCGGGCGCGGGGCGAATGTCTCACCTCACACAATAAATTCCTTGCAAAATGAGAAAAGAAATACCTCCCGGTTTTGAGGCTATTATATAAATCATCAAATCTGATTCTAGCCGGGTGAAAAATATGTCTATCTTTATTTTTGTCTGTTTTGTTCAGGTCGTAATTTTTTCTTTGTGGGGTAAATGTTGCGCCCGGGTCTATTTGAGGTGCGAAGCAAATGTTGTGTTTACGAAAGGAAACAAACGAGCCACATGGGTATAACATCGCTCGGAACCAGCCATATAGCGAACTGCACAAAATTTAATATGAGCCCTCGGCTCGCACTCAGTTTTAAACGCTGGCAGCGAACTAATTTGCACTTGGAGTCAGCGCATTTTGGGCTGAAGTTGAGAACAATTGTAATTCGGATTACATTCCTGCTAACTGCAGATAAAAATCCTGGTTTTATGTCTGCGTAATTGCAAGTGAGAAACGCTATGCAGTTTTTATTATGTACGTCTAGCTGTCAATCCCTCTGACTTATTAACCAGGTAGGTATTTACCGGCTTGTAGGTAAGCACGAAACTTAAAAAATGAAGTAATTTAATAATAATAGTTAAGCATTGGGAATACAACAATAATACCGATATCATTTTTTGTCATTCTGGTGCATTTCAATCAGGCAATACCTATTTTAAAAAATACATAAAAAATAAGTAAACTTATTTTCAACTAAATCTATTTGTTTTATAGATATGATTACTTAATAGTAGATAATAATTTAAGACTTCTGTGTTCTTATCTGACTTCTGTCAATTCCTTATTTTATTTATTTTATCGACTCATTTATTAGAAACGCTTCAATAAACATACCTAGTACATTAGGTAGGTACTTATCTACACAGAATGATCGTGTACAGAGAAACTACTAAATGAAACGAGTAAATTGGTGCCATTTGCATTCAATTTCACCTAATCGGCTATTATTACGCTCATTTCTACTTAAAACGGAGGCAAATTTGGTAATTGCTGCGTTAAACGCAGGACGCACAACTTTTTAAGAATATATTAACGCTGTAATACACTCCTGCCAGAGCTGAGTTTGACGTGGTCTCTTCTTTCGTACTTTCGTCACGTAGAGACGTTATTTCAAGGGATGGTTGGCTATTCTCTCCTTTATCACAAGTGACGATTAATGGGTTCCCATGAGCGGGATCATTTTCTACCTACAAATAACTAGGCTTTGATAAAATTCTTTAAGCATGAAACGGTTTTAAAAACAAGAATCCTACAGTATAATTTTATTATAAAGTTTTTAAAAGTCTTTAGTTTTATTTTTTATCTTTTTGTGTACTATCAGATTTTAATAAATCCGGTTGTAATCCATAGCAAAAGCATATTTGTAAAATTGAGCGTTCTTCAGCTAATAAGATGATGATTATCAGATAAGCGCCGTTTATTTGGATAACATGAATACAAGACATTCGTATGTCTAATTTTCCGCTCCTTCTAATGTTAATGCCTAACGTTAAGAATACCAAAGGCGGGCTGCAAATACTGAGACATTAAACATTCTGTCACGATGTATTTGCTTAGGATTCCGTATCATAACTGCGACGATCCCATGGGACATGTCTGTCAAGAGGTCAAGCTTAAGGGTAACTTGGGAATGGATCATATTTCACAGCCTGAATACGCAATTGTCATCAGCTAAATTAGCGAGTTTGTCTTATTTCGAGTTTACTTTAGCTTTAGAGCGTAGGTAAAATGAGGAAAATTATACAGAGCCAGCGTAAGTCGGTCGTGGCTTGAATAACGCTAGGTAGATGTTTTTGTAATTTAAAATAGATGGCTGCATAGATAAGGTTGTTTTCTAAAATGTGACTGTGGCGAGCATGATGTTTGTTAAGCCATGCGTTATTAAAGTGGGTCGCAAAATGAAATAGACTTCATATGAGCTTTTTCTAGCGCAATATTTTAGCTTTTTGTTTAGTATTCATATATTTTTCTAACATGCACGACTAGACATAGGCCTGATTTGAGCTTACTAATGAGATCCAGATTCACAGGATACTTACGTTAGTGATGGTGTAAAAGAGATTCAGGAGGGAAGGCGAGGCTACCGTCACGAACTTCTCGCATCGAATCTCTAAGTCTACCCTGTAATATCTAGCTCCTTATATCGTATAACGTAAGAAGCTATTTACGTTACCCATGATGTAAGAGAGATACAGGTACGAGGCGAGATACGGAGCACGAGAACCCCACCGTGGCGTGGCCACCGTCGAGTATTCGTGCTCGCATTGGTGCAGCAACCATATAGATAAATGTCTGCGTATTATTTGACTTACTTATGAGATTTATAGTAAGAGGCTATTTACGTTAGCGATGGTGTAAGAGAGATGCAGGTGCGAAGGCGAGGTGCGCAGCACGGGGACCCCGGCGCGCGTGGCCGCCGTCACCAGCGCGGCGGCGGCGGGCCCGCCCCCGCACACCAGCAGCGCCGCCACGCGCCGCCCGCCCACCATCGCGCACGTCCGCTCCAGCAGCCGAGCGCTGAACCTGACCAAATCAGAAACACCCTCTTACAATCAAATTCAATTATGACGACAAAATAATTATTTTTCGCCAAAAATGGCATAACCGACTTGAAACATGTACAGAATTTTACATTATTGTTTAAAGAGCTCAGCAGATTCCAAAAATAAAATGCACCACCTCGGGCAGTTTACCTTTTCGTAATAAAAAAAGTTTTTTTAAATGGATCACATTTGGCGAAATATCGACCAAAATTCCCAAATAAATAATATGCACTAACGTAGTACCTGCTCCATTTTTGAAGTCGGTTATTAAAAATTAAGTAAGTTTGTAAAGGCTGGGTGGCCAGCCCTGGTGTTTTTAAGTAGCAAGAAAGTCTTTGACACGGCTAAACAGTTGTAGGTCCCGTACCTACAATTTAACGTGTCATCCGAGCCACGGTGGCGTTCAGTTGTAAATACTACCCGCGGTCACCCATCCGAAAACTGACTGTTCCGTACGTTGCTCGCTGACAAACACTTGATCAAACTACGCTATGAGCGCTACAAAATAATATACTTACTTTTAATATACATCACATGTAAACTTTAAACTTACCTACACAAAAAAATGTTTTTTTAGCGGGAAGAAAGTATGTTTTTGCTTTACAAAAAAATAGTAGGCGTTTTGTCTGCCTCGCAAATCTGAGACAAACTGTCTCGGAAATACTGTAAATTGGATTTGCTAGCTTTGTAACTCTCGTTTTTCGACTAAGATAATGATGATGTTATAATATGATAACAGCCGACCTGCAATCGTGAGGTCGTGGGTTCAAATACCGATCCCGTACCAATGAGTTTCTTTGAAACTTATGTACGGAATTTCACACCATTGGCTTTTCGGTGAAGGAAAACATCGTGAGGCAACCTGCATACGTCCGTTAGAAGAAATTCGATGGCGTATGTGAATCCACCAACCCGCACTGGGCCAGCGTGATGGATATGGCCCAATCACCCTTCGTGGGTAGGCCTACGTCCTGCAGTGGACTATTAAAAAAAGGCTGGTACAGTACAATGTTGATGTAATATAATATAATAATAATTTGTGCGTAGACGCTTAACCACAGTAAGTAATTTAATAGTTGAAGATAGTTCTTAAAACTTCCAAGTAAATAAAACTTCTGATCGACTTTTTTAACACGCTTTTATTAGGTCGACCTTATGTAACTATGTAATGGAATCTAAGGTAGCTAATTTAACCATCTTCCAAAGGTCGTAGCGTAATAAACATTGGCAGTTGTATGTAGTTCTGATGACAATACAGTAACATGGTACTGTCGAACTGATCTCATGATGCCACCGAAAGATTTGAACTGGAACTTCATGATGGAAAATCGTATCATAGCTGTTTTGGATTTCTTAGAAAAGTCTTGTAATGAACTTTGACCACGATTAGGTTTCAAGGTCTGATGATGAAGCCAGAAGATAAGCAAGAGAAGAGAGGCAAGGCGCTGGCTTTCCATGATGGAATATCGTATCATAGTCGTGTTTGCACTTCTGAGAAAGGCCACGTAAAGCGTGTTTTTCTAGTGTTATTTAAACTATTAATTTATTAAAAACATGTACCTACCCAAAAATGTCTATAATCAGTTAACAATTGGTGAAGATTTTGCGCATAATATACGTACTATGCACGTAAAATGCCTTCGATGTAATGCCAGCGAAATGAGTACTTGGAGGAAAGAATCATTTCAAAAATTGTTACATTCTGTTCTAACCGATAAAAAATTAAAAAAGCATGAAAAATGGTTTCTGCTAGCCGACTACGAACAACATTGTAAAATTAAGGCCGCTGGGGACATAAACTCGAAAACTACATAAAAACTGTAGCTATTTTTAACGTCATAAACATAAAAACTATAGAGGCTGCATAACTAACTTTGAAAAATAGATCGGTACGTCGCTTTTTTAATTCATAATAGGTAGGGCTATATTTGGCCACCTACTCGCCTCATGAAAAGTGAAATTGTAGCCGAAGATGGATTATGTATTGTATACCTTAGAAGATACCTATGCCTGAGGCCAAAATATGTATTTCTCAGTGCGATGAAAATTAAAAGCAATACAATGTACACAACATTGTGTGTAATATTTGAAAATAATTTAGGTATCGCTATAAAAAATAGATCTCAGAGACGCAGTTTTTAAGATTTTCCGATTCGCGTACTCAAACCAAATAAAAAAAATCAAGACATTACGTCGTAAATCGCATCGGGTGTTGCGCCGCCATAGTTCGACTGGCAATCCAAGGCGTAGTTTCCTTGTACGTGCTTGCGTCTGTAATTTTGTCTGTACACTGCGAGGTGTAGTTTTGCCGGCCTCACTTGGTTTGTTCACAATATTCTTTCTTGATTTTTAATTTGGCTTGAGCTTTCACACACAAGAAGAAAGACAACTAACATCCAGTCCCAGAAAATATTCTTACCTATTAAGACATGCATCAACATAAGAAATTAGGATTTTTACTGAGTTACAATCTTCCAATTTATTCGAGTCTTTATGTGAGAATATCATTGATTTATATCAATGGTATTCTTTGTAACATACAAACGTTCCGACACCTAGGTACGCAATGACGCAACGCAATTTAAAAGTTACGTTGTATGTTTCGCTACAGTTACCAAAATTCTTCAAAGACAATTTTTGACGCAAAATGTGTGAATATTTGACATTTAGAATAACAAAATACAAATAAGTTTTATACCATTCATCTCTTATTAAAGGAATTGAGCCTTCTACTTTGTAAAACAAAAGGTTTTTCAAAATGATTTGGGACCTACACAAACTTTAGCGTAATAACTTGTAGGAGTCTAATGAAACTTTAACTACATTCAGTAAACAAAGAAGGGAGTCACGGGTGAAAACATAACAACTTCTCTGTAACAATATCAACAAAGCACTGGGGCGGGTAGGGTAGTTGGCTTTGTTGTTTCAACTATAACAATTTTTCAGTTGTTTTCCACTTCAAAGTTTGTAACTGTGCGAAGACATTGTGACTCAGTATTTTATACATAAAAACTAGATCAAGTAGTGATTAATGATAAAATGTGCCTGGCAACAAGTCATCGTTCTATTTTTAATTGGTTTGTCTGTTTCTCTGCCGCATTGATCTATTTGGTATCATGGCTTCTAAGTGGATGTATCGTAATAGACAAAAAAAAAGATTATTTTTGAAATTGATACTCGTAGATCAACTTTGAAGCCACGGTGCCAATCGACTAATGCGGCAGACACACAAACACAAGTCAATTAAAATTCAATCTAAAAACTTGGTTTCCTTGCAGTGCATTATATTCGTAATCTTACAATCATGAGGCGGAGTTTCAAACTCGCTCCCGTACCATTGAGTAGGTACTTAGAAATTCATTTACAAATTAACACACCAACTGCATACATCTGTAAAAGACTTTCGAAAGCGTATGTGATCTGCCAATCCGTACTGGTCACTTGGTGGCTATGAACAAATCGTCCTATGTTCAACTGTAGACTATTAAAAAAAGCAAGTACTGTATATTCGTAATGCTATAATATATATCACCTAACCACAGATAGGCCTGTGAGTATCACTTACGCAGATCAGAACACCTCGCATTGACCTATTTACGTAGTGACAACAGGTAGCTACAGGGGAATGCAAATTAATATCGTACCTAATGTTATTTTAGTGGCCAGCCAATAAACTGCTCATTTGTATTCGTAACACACGCACAAATATACTAGAGCAAATCTAGGTAGGTATGGACTTGTTGTAATACAGGGCTATTAGTAGGTAATCAATTGGCATTTTTTTTCCTGATGTACATTTCTAATTGATTACTAATAACCCTGCATACGGTAATAGATAGCAGTTGTTATTTTTAATTTTGTATATGATTAAATATTAATTTAATATTTTCTAGGAAATTGATATTTCTTTCAGAAAGAACTTCTTTTTGAGAGCTAAACTTATAGGTTTTACAATTATTCAAAGAATTGTTAGACAGAGTTGTACTAATGTATGTTGTTGTACTAAATAAAAAACTTGAAGCATTTGTATTTGTTCAATTTTATTTGTTTTCTTTTATTTTAATGTAATAAATAATCTATAAGCAAACTGTTATGTTAACTAAATAAAATTCGATTGAAGACAACAAAACATTCAATGTAGGCTACATTGACAGAACGTGAATAAAATTTGAGCAAACAAATAAAATATGACAAGACATAGAAAAACAAACAGCCTGTATATGGTTTACGTCGTGTGATACAATTGATTCGATCGTAGAATCTCAACCATTCCGCGGTGTAATAATATAGGTCTAAAAGTGCAGCATTAAGTGTGCTTCAGTCTCTATCTAACCGTTCGACTTCTCAGAAGTCGTTTCAAATTTAAAGCTCTGAAAGCGTCTTGGCACTATTGTGCACTTGCGATAAAGAAATGTCTAGCCGAGAGTATCCTAAAGTGTGGAACCGGTTTGAAAGGATCGTAGAGGGCGAAAGGACGCTCAAATTTGAGATTGAAGATATTCCACCGTCAATGTGGAGCATTGCAGTTGAGTTTATGCTCGGGAACTATATTAGAGAGGATGTGTGGTGGGTTGCGGCTGGTGAGTGTCCCTACGTTAAAAGTGTTGTATGAAGATTTAGCAATTTTATTGCCAAAATAATGGTGGTAATGTTTGTGTCTTCTAATTAAGTATAACCAAATCTTAGAGCGCAGCCACTTTCTGCGCGCGCCCATGCCCGGTAAGCTCTAGAGTCCTCAGTGGCCGACAGCTATAAGTCATTTAAAACACTCAATTTGGTTTATCGGAGCTGTATTAGAATATTTAAGTTTATTTCTTAAACTATTAGTCATGTTTAAAATGTTATGAGAATAAAAGCGACCAATATCATCCCGAACGCTCAGAAGTTATCTACGGAAAAATATCCTGAAAATGAATTACACAGACATAATTTATTACAATTCTAAAACAATGTCTCCAACTTTTTATTAGGCTTCTTAATAAAGCTCAGCGTTAAACAAATCTGCGATGAGTGTTCCAATTTTTTGCAATTAGTAAATTGCTCATCTTAGGTTGTCGAGCGCCTTCCACGCAAAAACTAAGCAGTCATTAGCAGCGCCGCGTCCCGTCGCCCAATTATGTAAGGACTAGAGGAAAAACTTCTAATGTGGTGTCATTAGACACCCTTTCTACAAGGCTCTATCTCAACTTGATTCTAAAATTTAAACTTTGTTTAACATGTCGAGTACGGTAATTGTCCACAAAAGCCGACCTACTCGAACGGCTTCGCTTTAATCAGAGTTTTTGGGTCCCTAATTAATTCCATAATGGATAAAATTCACAGATTGTAAATCCTAACTTTACAATCTATTCAAAGAGTTAACAACGTACCCGGTTGCGGAATAATATCGGTAAACGAGACTGAAAAACAAGAATCTTAATTATTATAATTTGGTTTGATATTAAAACTGTTGGAAGTGAAATGTTTTCGCAAATTTCTTATAAAGGTGCTCTAACGAGCTTTTGATTGAAGTCGAAATGGAAATAGAGTTTTGAGTTTGTTTTGTTTTATTATTAGGCACATCAGAAGATTTAGAGGCGGTGCAAGAGTATCGCATACTTCTGTCGTCGATTATTAGACAGAAAATGAGCCTGGCTTGCTTCCTAGTTGAAGAGGATGGCACGGGGCGCACGCTCGTCGCCGTTAACATGTGCTTGCCGCAGGAAAAAGGACGCTTCGTTGAGCACAGCCCGGTAAAAACGATTGTCTAACCGCCTCTTGCCTTTGCTTCCCTTGTTACACGGTTTGCAGCACGCAATAATTTCCTCCCTCACAAAAATTACAGCCCCACGGACCCTTCGTTATTACGCAAAACTTTTATGGCTGAAAGCTTAGCGTGATCTCTTTATTCTAGGTTTCATTTCGCCACCACCGCTATTTCTCTCTGGCTCCGGATCCATTCTCATTTGTTCTCGTTTTCGTGTCGACCTAGTTTACAACTATCAAGCGAAATGATGGACGCTGGTCACATTACGGACCCTTGAACCTGCCGGCCGATTTCGGATAATAAATTCAGTAATAACCTCTATTACAGTGTATATTTCCGACCGTAAAACTGAAATATTAATGTTTGTTCCTTGCAAAGTTTGTTATAAGTAGAGTGGATAACAAAGTACCAGCTCGGGGCCGTTATCCGCAACGCGCGAATTGTTTCAATAACTTATCCTACCCAAAACCACATCATACATCACTAATATTACGCAACCTATCGCTTTCCAGCCGAAAACTAAAGCCGGTTTATTATCCTTGCGCATGTTTGTGGAGGCCATGAAAGTGACAGCTATTTATGACAAATACGAGGTGAATGCATACCTTATGGGGGCAGGACTCTCAGTCGCGCCGGAGTACCGCCGCCTGGGAATTGCCGTCGAGTTGCTCCGGGCGAGGTAACAGAAATATGCGTTTATTTTTTTATGTAATAGCTTCCACCTTGTCATTTCAACGAAGACTCATGAGAAAATTAAATGGAAATTCGGGAAGCGAGAAAACAGGATTTGGTTTGTTTTGCTTCTTAGGGAAATAAATAATGTAAAAATGATAACAGTATGAAAATATTTTGCTGGCGCTCTATAGTAGAGTATTAACTCGTGCAATCGTTAGAATAGAGTTGGTTACTTATCTACTTTGTACTTTAAGTTTGTTTTAAAGTGTTGCGTACTTTTCAGGAAGCGTCTCTCGAAAGAATTGGGCTTCAAAGCAACAGGTGGGATATTTACAGGCGAAAAAATACAAAAATCAGCAGACGCAGCGGGCATGGATTGTTTGTATCAGATACCGTACAAGAAATTTGCAAAGAAATGTAAGATTACGTTTGATACCGATACAGAAGATTTGAAGATATTTGGTATTAGGGTGTGAGTAAACTATAGAAATGTCTACGTAAATGTTTATACCATAATAGCCGAAATTATAAAATACTAAGAAAATATATAAAATTACGTATTTTTATTTTTTTATAAAAGAGCTCTTACGCCAAATGTATGCCATGATATCATGATTCTTCCATATTTTTTAAGAATACTAATAATGATACCAAAAACAACTGAATGAGGTTGTAAAGTTCTTGAATGGAGACCATGTGCTGGTACTGACGTATTTGTAGGATAATCAATATATGTAAACAAAAACTAAACTTTTATCCAACAGTGGAAAACTGATGGCTGAGAATTGAAGACGATTTACGGTTTAAAATGAATCAATGAAGAATTTATGGCAACAATTAACAACTCTTACTAAAATTAAAAATTCAAAAGTGTGTTCGTTGGTTTGTTACTCTTTCACGCAGCAACATAAACTTATAGACTTGATTTTTGGCATGGCCATAGTTCCATGGTTGGATAGTGACATACTCGTAGGATACTTTTATCCCAGAAAAATAAAAGGTTCTTATGGGATAGGACAAAAATCAAACTGACACGCGGGTTATTCCGCGAGACGCTTACACGAGAAACTTAGAAAAGGCAAGTACTTGGCATGACATTCAAACCCAAGTCATTTAACTAAGAATTTCGAAAACAAATACTGAAAATTAGCAAAACAAAGATTTTTGTACATACATTGTATTCAAAGCCAAGTAATGAAACCCAAGGATGATTAATTGTTCTAAGTAAAACCCTAAAGTCGCTTTAGATCTCGCTTGCAAGTAATGTCAAGTAGCTTTTAACGTTAGGACGTTTATGCTGAGTAGTTTGTGTGATAGATCAGCCTTTATTTAATGTATTTCGCATGGTTTATTCATAGCAATTCATTTATCTCTACAATTATAACCTTTAACCTTTCAAAGGTCTGGACACCGGCAGTCATCTGAAATTCGGTTATTTTGGATGCTGAAAAGGATTAGAACAACTGAACGTTTAGCAAACGTAGCTAGATACGTATTTGTACAACTGTTTCAAACAGAAGTTAATTTTATTTTGACCAAACAAAAGTTACATTTAAACTTTGTAATTTAAGTGTAGGTATATAGAAAGTATTGTATTTTTTAGGGTTTCGTACCTCAAACGGAAATAACGGAACCCTTATAGGATCACTTTGTTGTCCGTCTGTTCGTCTGTCCGTCTGTGTGTATGTCAAGATTCCTTATCTCGGGAACGCGTAAAGATATAGAGTTGAAATTTAAACCGTATACGTATATCTATGATCTCTTGCAGTTGTGTAAAAGAAAAACTTCTCAGTTATAGTTTAAAAAAGTTAGAGCTGTTTATGTCGAAAAAAACAGCATATTTCGCATTCACAAAAATCAAAACCTACAGGATACTTCCCGTTGACGTAGAACTATGACATTTGGCAAGAAGCATTTTCTCAGAGTACACATATAGGAATAAATCTGAAAACTGAACATTTTTATTTAAATCACAAAAAATAGGGCCTTAAATTTCACAACATAGAGGTTCAAAATTCAAAGTGAGTAAATCGTATCACGTAAGGTATCATATAAAAGAACTTCATTAGCACAGTAATGCTAAAACAGGTTTTTAATTACTTTAACAATGTGTTTGTACGGAACCCTCGATGTGCGAGCCTGACACGCACTTGTCCGGTTTTTTCCAGTTAAAAAGACATTTTCTTCAATAAATGTGTTAAATATTTGTATCTTATAATTTAAGGAAAATTGTCATTGATGTTGGTCATACAAATTTGTTAAAATAATTGGAAACCCATTTCATTATTTCAAGCGATTTTATTGTTTTTTGTTTTTTTATCTTCGTAGCAGTCAAACGCTTTCTGAAAGCTCGAAGACTATGTACAATAGTTGAACGTTTCAACAATTAATAAAGCCAATTAGATAAGCTGCAAATGCAAACCAAGATATATTGAAATAGAGAAACAGAGCTTCATCATAGTGGTCAAGAGTTAATAGTCCTAATTCCTGCTCTACCTACAATATTTCGTCTGTAGTTCCTAGGTCGCCCGCAGTCGAGATCCTCCCACAACTGGGTCAAGGCATTTATGCAACATAATCTAGATAGCACACGAGCAGCGTACCTGTTAGAGTAGTATTTACCCGCTTAGAACCATTTTCTGGCACACGGCCCGAAAGTCAGTACTGGAAAGTTGGAACCATCAATATCACCGAGTTAGCCTCAAAACTTTTCCGGAATTCGGATATATGGTTTTAAATTGTATTCGCTCGAACAATTTGGTATTGTACGCAAATAAATTACTAAATTTTATTATTGCGTAACGCATACGAAAAGTTGAGCGGATGTCTGTTTTTTCTGTGAATTAATTTCGTTTTTATAAAAAAAAAAACTTTTATCAACATTTTAAGAGCCAACGTTGATTTTGAAACTAGCTAATAAACAATTATCGAATGACAATTGATATATCAATTTGTTATATAAAGTTATGTAAGTACGAGTACCAGACAATGTTTAGATGTATGTTACGAAGTTGAATATTAAATTAGAGACCTAGAAGTTTTCTCGGCTCAAAGAGATGTTTATCTTAGTATTTATAGGTTTAGTTAAATCGAAGTTCATCCTTATTGTCCCAATCTAGATGTAAAGGGGAAGCAAAGTTACGCTGTTCTCGTTTTCTGGGTTACAAATCGCCTCAGTACGCCTTTGTTCGCCGCCGCGCCGCCCCTAATCTTTTAGTCTGTACATTTCGGTTTACCATATTTCATACATTAGCATGGAGAATTATTTTTTTGTGAATGTTTGAAAATAAATTATCGGCTTATTCATGCTAAGGGGGGCTTGGCAGCGTATCGTTAGCTAATATTATGATACAGAGTGGAGAAAATCCTTGCAAAGAGCCTTTTTTATTTCCTCCACGTTTCCCGGACCGATGTTAGCACTTTGATACCGGTAATTTAATACCTGTCCGGTTTATTGCTGCAAGATTGCGACCTGACACAATCGGTAACAAAATAGTAGGCAATATTTATAAGAAAAATATACGGGTATTATAAAAATATCATCATTATCTGCCGTAAAACGTCCACTGGCAGACATAAGGCTTCCTTATGGATTTCCAATAAAACCGGTTAACTGCGGCTTACATTTAGTGCGTTCTTATGATTGGATTACATCAGTCCACTTAAAATTTTCTTATTTCTTACATGAGTACAATATGTACATTTTCTAGTGCAAACAGGGAAGAAAAACGTAAAGAATACTGCATGTCTCAAAGTTATTTACATTCTCGGAGATTTGTAAAATCTGTCAACACGCATTTGTTACAAAGTCAGTGCACCAGAACAAATTATATTATTTGCGAATAAACATACATCAGAGTAAGACCTCAATGCTCAAATACAACTCACAGTATCACTTGCATTGTTTTTTGCATTTACACAAGGTTTTCGCGAATGTATAGTAAAAAAACCGAACAATTGTTCCGTACAAATCCAGAAAATTTCACAAAATTGGGAAGTATCTAAATTGTTAAACTCTCTATAAGTACTATAATCATCAAAAAAAAGATTTCACTTTTCTCGTCATCCATCGAAAATTACACATTGTTAAAATAATTAAAAATCTGTTTTAGCATGTGCTAATGAAGCTCTTTTATATGTAAGGTACACGATACGATTTACTCACTTTGAATTTTGAACCCATATTTTGTGAAACGTCCTTATTTATAATTTAGATAAAAATGTACAGTTTTCAGATTTATTCCTATATGTGTACTCTGAGAAAATGCTTCTCGCCAAATTTCATAGTTCTATGTCAACGGAAAGTACCCTGTAGGTTTTGATTTTTGTGAGTGTCGAAATATACGGTATTTTACGACACAAACTGCTATAATTTTTGAACTGAGAAGTTTTTCTTTTACATAACTGCAAGAATCCATATATATATACGTATATAGTTTAAATTTCAACTCGATTTCTTTACGCGTTCCCGAGATAAATAGTCTTGACATACAGACAGACGGACAGACGAACAACAAAGTGATCGTATAAGGGTTTCGTTTTTTCCTTTTGAGGTACGGAACCCTAAAAAAATTGAAAAACCTTCGTAAAAATTCGTAAATATTTTATTAGGCAACCAATATATAGAATACTGCATGGACAAACATTACAGGTTACCTAGAATTCTAACTAGTGGCTTTATCGCTAATTTATATGCTTATAGTTCAAGGAAACCTTACTCACAAAGTCAGCAAAATCATTAATAGATCCAAATAGGTATACTACCTCTAGGTACGATTGAAGCAAAGGTTCTAATTAACGATCCTACACTAAAGTTAGCTCTTGTTCATCTAAATTGGCACGTAGGGAACTAAACGTCTATAGCCAGCTCAGATATTCGAAGCCAGGCACATGGTAATGATAATGACAAGGAACCGTTAGCTAGGAGGTTCGATCCCCGCTCCCTATAAATATTTAGTGAGAGGAAGATATGAATAATTGAATATTAAATCATCGGCCAATAGTGTTCATATTACCAGAAGATATTAGTAGCTATTAGATACTGTATTCTTGGGAAAAGGTTGGTTATTTTGAATTTGAAATAGATCGAGTAAATTTATTCTTGTATCTTTAGTAAGAATTTTATAGATATGCATCGCATTGTGATTTAAGACAAAAGCACATATGAGGTTCACATAAAAATCAATGCATAGAAGTGCTCATCATCATCACCGTCATCTAGAGAAACACCCGGTATTACACGTTTAAGATTATTACGTCTACGATTCTCATTTTATCAGTATCTAAATAAACAAAAATCATAGGCCGAAACACACACACGGCGGGCGCGGGTCGGGCGCGGGTCGGGCGCGGCGCAGGGCGGGAGTACGGCGTGTCTATTAGTACCTGTTTCAATGCACGACAACACACAGATCGCGTGCGCGGGTCGGGCGCGGGGCGGGCCGAGCGCGGGAGCCGCGCGCCAGCCGCGCCCGTCGCCCGCCACTACAGACAGAGCGCGGGACGCGCGGGTCGGGTGCCGTTGCATTCGTTGGATTTCGTCGTAATACAAGTATTCACCAACAAGTGTTCACACAGAGAGCGTGCGCGGGTCGTGCTCAGCGCGTGTTGTGAATACGTCAATGAGATTTTGTATTTTTTTACAATTTTGCTATGGATCTCAATGAAAAAAATATTGAAAGTGTTCGTAAACATGCTTGTTTGTACGAACCAAGGGACAACAAGTACAATAATTCTGTTCTGAAGGCAAGGATATGGCAGCAAATTGCAGATCAATTAAATGAGAGTAGTAAGTGTTTGAAGTAACGAAAAAGTAGTTCTTCTTCCGTGTCCGAATCCTCCGACATTTTCAATCACACTGAGTTTTCACAGCAATCGATGCTGCTAACAAGGTGCGTCGACCCGTCCCGCCACGCCACCGACCCGCGCCGTGCCCGCGCGATGTGTGTTGATAATGGAACAGCGCGTGTCACGCGAAGAACACGACCCGACCCGCGCCCGACCCGCGCCCGCCGTCTGTGTGTTTCGGCCTTAAGATAGATCTCAACCGATTGTTTTACCCCGCGCTTAATCGAAATTTTGAATTGACGTCACCAACGTCGCGGTTTCCCACAAACTCATTTCGTACATCTACAAAATGAACCCACACAAAGCTAGCTTTTTCTGAAATCTCCTAGTAATAGTACAACGCGACACAAAACGGCGAAATGGTCAAGCCAATAACACAATAGTAGCTGCAAGCCAAAATGTCCTTTCCAATCTCGATAGTGTCGTCTCGTACTAAGCGGATTGGAAACGTTATTGAATTGCACATTTCAGTACTTGCGAATTAAAAAGATAATGAAATGAACCTTCTTATATTATAGGGACACAACACTTTGAAAATAAACTGTCCAAGTGATGAGCATGGAATAATATGGAAGTCCTTATTAATTTAAGTAATGATGACTATCTGAAAAATTTAGTCAGTTTGTGAATGATTTAAATGTTTGTGAATGAGTTAAAATAGTATAATTATTGTGGGCTTTTAGATTAGGGTTTTAATCATTATCTGTCTATACATATACATTTCTTTTTTTTAAATAATTTGTTAAGGTGTTTACTTGTGTAACAATGATTATTTTTACATAAACTAAAAACTAATATGTTTACTCGTATACTATAGGTACATAGGTAAATACCTGCTGTGTTTCAATTGAATTGGAAATGAGAGTTTGGTATTTTTTTAACAAAATCGACCTCTAAGCAATAATAGTAATACGAGTATTATTTTGAATTATGAAAGTAAAACTTGCGTAAACTTTTTAAGCAGCCTAAATACTTAGTTTCAGTGGTTTTACCTACTTTCTAAACTCAACTAAAATTTCGTTCCGCTCCTGAAGTTTTACTTTGTCTAAGCCACGATAAATTTTTAATATCTTTTGTTGGATATGGCGTCGTAAAAATAAATCATGAGAAACATATCGAGCTAAGCATCGATATTTTAGCACCGAAGTCGTACAAAACAGAACAATGCTACGGAATAAATCAAAGTACTAACTGTGCGGACGTTGAATTTTTCCTCAATGAAAACAACTCGAATAAAAGTGTTTCAGTTCGCTTCACTCGCTCAAGGCGTGTACCTATTGGTCGTGTTTCTATCAAATTCGAGCGTTTTGACGATTGTTGTGGACTGTATTGTTGAGAGATTGACATTCTTTACGCCATGTTTTCATTTTTTTACCAATCACTTAAAAGATTTTGTTAGATAAGTGTGTTTTAACTTTGTTTAAAAATGTAACTTACCAACGTGGCAATTAACAAAACAACGAAACTGACGCAAAATATTAAATTAGAATTATAAACTAGCAAAAGCGCATTTTTGTGTATAAACCTAATGTTATGTATTATGTACCCGAGTGTATTTGAATTTGGAGCTCTTCCTAAATGGCTGTTTCAATGGTTTGCGCCAGCGAGAGCACACGAAAAATTGTTGGTTATCGCCCAATATTATCATTTCATTCTGGCATCTCAAGCTCAATTTTGAATTTATACTTATACAGAGTCATAGGTATTAAACGCAAAATCTTTTAAGGGCGGGACTAGTACATCTAGACTTTTGGAAAATCACGTAGAAAAAACAGCTTTTTGACCGACAAACCACCGGAGGGGGTATACAATTCGACGCGTATATATATATTTTTTTATGTATAACCACGCATAACTTTTTTCATAGTAGTTCGATTTCAATATTTTTTTTTTTATTGGAAAGAGTCTTCAAAATTGTTCCCATTTAAATTTTATCGAAATTGGCTGGGCCATTTTTTATAAATCAACAATAATGTAAAAATGTTACATCGATCCGTGCATAATATTTGCGTTCTAGCGATGCGCCCCGGCTTTGCACAGGTGTATGTAATTCAAGAGAAATGTTTATATGTATAATATAAACATTTCTTTTGAATTACTCTATCTATTAAATCAAAATTCGTTGCGTAGTTTTAAAGATATAAGCATACATGGGGACAGACAGCGGAAAGCGACTTTGTTTTATACTATGTAATGATTCTGTACACGGGTGAAGTCGGTCGTGCTATTTTTTGCAAAAAATAATTATTCATACAAAAAGTTCGTCGACTCGCGGCAAAATGCAAATTTTCCTACTATGTACTATGATGATGTACTATTTTGTGTTTAAAACCCATGTATAATCAAGTATGACAGCGTTGCAAGCGTGGGAAATTACACACTCATTTGTCAACTTATATGATATGAGGAGAACTTGTTCTGCGATGGAAAAATAAATAGATCTAAGTACAACGTACAATTAGACATAAGTACACAAAGCCATATAATATAATTATAGGTAACGCAGGTAACAAAAATAACATTGGTTCATCCAACAAAATAGTAACACAAAAACCTGCTATGATTGCGATTACCTACTAGTCCATTCTAATTATATTGCCAGCTGTACTAAATGGATATTACTCATATTTCATCGTACAACGGGTAAAATAATTTGATTTATGAGGAACAAAAACGAGCTTTCGCCTAATGAATTGTTTCGCGGAACCTAGCCAGAACGGAGGAAGACATCGTTTTACTCGTTAATTGATTTTTTGCCACCTAAAGCTTTCATTTGGCAGTGTCGGTAGCCTAGGTAAAGAAGATAGATGCACCGGTTTTGGCCATCTTAGTATCATTTTTGGCCACTTTGATTTTTATTGATTGTGTAAAAAATTTGAAGGTTAAAATTATAGTTTTAGTGACATTTTCAGATTTTATCATTCACATAAACAATTTTTATTTTTTTACATTATTGTATATAATTTAAACAGTTCTGACAGTTTATATGGCTATAGTTACCTACTTAGATTTATTTATTGAAGTTTCACTACACTAAACTTAAAGATTATTCATAAAAATAGGGATACTAGACAAACGCGCAATAGCATGAAGTGACATAGCACAAAGATAGCAGATGCATCAGTTGTGGCGACTCTCCTGGTTTTGGCAATTTGATGTCAAAATTATGAATAGATTACAATAATGTAAAAAAATAAACAACAAATGGTGTTATGAAATAGTCATTTATTCACCACCATTTTATTACTACATAGTCATTTATTCATAACACCATTTGTTACAAGTCAAGAAAAATAATTCGTTCGAGGTATTGTCCATTTACACTGACTACGTGTAAATGGAGGTTGATAGTCATTATAGTTGAGATCTGAAAAGCCCATTGAAAAGCCGACTAAAATTGTATTCTACTTTTATCTATAAATACCGTTACTTAGCTTCAGGAATATATACCTATTCTAGTCAGTAGGACAAATACGTCACATGAAACTGTGGTTCGAATCTGAAAAATTACAAAACTGTCTAGGGGCATTTCAGTTTTCATTTTATGACAGCTCGATGTAAACCGGCGGGAGCGTGATTTTGGCAGGTACCTACAGCGACGATTCGGCCTGGAAGGAGCACAAAAAACCCGCGAGCGTACTGTTGACCGCGAAAAGCCTCTCAAATTAAACGCGAACTTGGCAATATATGTGAAGAACGCAACCCTATGCATTTAAAAACTATGAAATGTTTTTTTTTACTTTTCGATGCACTACAGCAGTAGCGTGATATTGCTCAGGTAGAGCGGCAAACCAGCCAGGAAAGAGCGCGAGAGGCCCAAACCGGATGAACCTGTGACACTTGCCAGCTACTGGTTGAGCGCAAACTTGGCGATGCCCGCAAAGAACGTAGCTGTGCCTAAACCTTTATAAGTCTATCTTCACTTTTCATCTTCTGGCAGTTCAATGTCTAGCAGCAGCAGCAGCATAATTTTGCGCAAGTACGGCGGGGAGTCGACCAGGAATAAGCGCGAGAGGCCCGCAAGCGTGCGGATGAACGCGAACGACCCCCGTGCTAGGTGATGCAACTCAAAAGCATAGCTTTAACCTGCAAGCGTATAGCTGAACGTGAAAGGTTTTCTAGAAATTGGCTGAACGCGTATGACTCGCGTATTTCGAACGAAAAGTCCTCTAGTAAGCACTCTACTCTTCAGAGTAGATAAGTTGAGGGCAAACTCGGTGATATAAACGAAGAACTCCAGTCTTATGCCATAAAAACTATCAGATAGTTTCTTACTTTTCATCTTCTGGCAGCTCGATATACAGCGGCAGTAGCGTGATGTTACGCAGGTAGAGTGGCGAGTCGGCCAGGAAGGAGCGCGAGAGGCCCGCGAGCGAGCGGTTGAACGCGAGCACGGCGGCGGCGGCTGACGGCGGCGCGGCGATGCCCACGAAGAACGCGGCTTTCGCGTCCGCTTGCAGCACCTGCATAGAATATTTTCTATAACTCTACTAGAGAATGTTTTAAAAAAATATTTTGATTTTTTCGTTATTTTTGTGATGGGAGCTAAATAAGTTTATTATTATTTGTTGCTCCTCCCCTTGTTGGTTCCTTAAAGTCTGAGGGTCGTGACATCCTCCTATCACTTTTTACTAGATATTTTTCTTGGGTGCTCTTTAAGCTGCAAAGCGAGAGCGAGCACAAGTATTATAAAGAAGTGAAAATCGGAAATACTGCCCCTTGAATTCCTTCAACGATTTTGATGGAATTTGGTATTTAGATAGAGCTTTTTTCAAGTTTATCCTATGTAAGCAATATTTCCGAGAGAACGCGAATTTAACTTGTTTTATTTGTGCTTGCTCTCACTTTGTAGCGGAAAGTTCTTGCAATAAAAAATATTGGAGGAAAAAGTGAAGGGAGGATATCGCGACTCTCAGACTTTAGGAAATCGACAACATAAGGGACAAAAATACTAAGATGAAAGGAAACTGCGTCAGCTCTTACTCTAAAAAGAACAAGCCAAAAATCATCTTGTTAAAGCTGTTATAATATATTATTTTAGTATAATTGGTGTGTGAAAAAAAATTGGTGTAGGATATGCAATTGTATTTTTTATTGTTTGTTTCAATGAATAGAACAAAAGTGTATAGCTTGTTCTTTTTGGGGTAAGAGCTGACGCAGAAGCCTGTAAAAAAATATCAGACCGATGAATAGAGCAACACAAAAAAAAACTATGTAAACGCTAACTGAATCTAATAAGATAAAAGCAAAATAATGTACAGTAATCGGGATGGCTAAAATTTTTGCGCTGAGCAAAAATCAGATTTAAACTATATTTATGTGTAAACTACTTTATACTGAAAATGGTAGGCAATCCCTGTGGTGTATATTATATGTACTTATAAAAAGAAAAGTGATCAATCTACGGATCCCTGTTAAGTACAGCTGTTAAGTAATTAGGTATGTATCTAATTACTTAATGCTATGTAGCCAGATCAGTGCGTATATTATACGTAAGTGCGAGTATGTGTATGTTATGGACTTTTTACACACGGTCTCTAACTCCAAAATATACCCTTTGGAGATGTTAGTAGAAGAGGATGGTTTTTTTTTGCATTTCTACAAAACAGCTATCTTACTGGCGCATTCGTACATTTTGGTCAATATAAAATTACCGAAAGACTTTTATGAAAATTAAATTAAATTAAGAATAAATAATATAATTAAATATTTAAAATTATATTAAACTATCGCAATACTTTTATAAATATTTTTAGGGGTTGTGTTAAACTATCTTTTCATTTAACGATGTTAAAAAAGAAGATATAAATATACCATTATTTTCCTATAACTTTTTAAAATAAAAAGTTATTACTATAGTTGTATTTCGAAATAAAGTTATTTTGGTTATAGTTAGTCAGAAAAAGAATCAAAATAATTATTAAGTTTGATAAAAAAAAATCCGGTAAGATAAGTCTCGTAGTACAAAAGTCTTGTGCTCAAATCGCGACAGTCAAAAATAACACCTTTCTCGGTAATTTTCGGCCTGAAAACGGCCTGGAATACATCATCATCAATTTTATATCGTCCAAATATATAAAGCACACCAGTAAAATAGCTGCCAAACTCTATATCTCCTATAAACTACCAAGTATAGATTGAAAATGTAAGTAATATAAATCTCTACTGATTCTCTACTTAGGTACCTATAGTCATTTCAGAATAGACATTTTCAATTTACAAAAACTACGAGAGAGCTGAATTTAAATGGAGGTTTTGGGGAGCACCTCCTAAACGCATCGATCCCACATAATCTCTCAGCAATGGTGATTTTAAAGGAAAGGAACGTCAGAACCATTTTTTGCATGCTACAATAGGTATATGCTCAGATTTATTTTCGATAAAATTTACCATTCTTGATAAAAATCTAAAATACCAAGAAATGTTGAAATTTTACCCTAAATATCTTTGTAGGATGGAGACTTTTGGCAGTTTCTATCTATTATCTGTTCTGTATACTGTCTTTTTTTAAGATCTCTACCAAAATTCAATTCTGTCGCTGTTTTTGTAATTCGAGGACAACTATTATTGATATGATTTTTATTTAGAGTGCTATCCACACTAGATTTTATCTTAAAGAGTTATCTTTGTGATAAGCATTTCAAAAATCTGAAATACCCTGCGTTTGCTTCAGAATTTTGAAATGCTTATCACAAAGAAAACTCTTTGTCACAATTATTATGTGCATTTTGACAAAACTACTAGTAAAATATATTATGTAAGATAAGTGGTAAGACCTGCAGCTCCCTTGCCGCCGCCGCCGCCAGCGCACACGCCAGCAAGCACGCGAGCGCTGCATGCGCACGCATCCCTGCCGCACTCACCGGCGCGCGCGCCGCGCCCGGCGCCGCCACACCGCCATGCCCCGCGCCCGCGCCCGCCCAACACCATCCACGCTCGACGCCGACCCACGCGCACCAATCACATCTCTACTCACAAGGCACAACTGCTTCTCTTTATTACAACCCAATTTCGACTCGAATAAATCAATCAATCACGTAGGTGTTTAGAACATGTTTGAGAAGGCACAGATCTGATTTTCGTTCGAGTTACTCTAATTTAGACTTGGTTCTGATGGTTTGTAGCAAGCACTTTTAATTTCACGGTTTGTAGACAGGCAACTGTAACAAAGAGAATTCAATAATTAGGAAGTTTACTCTATGTGTACTAAAAATTGAACAACAAAATTAGTTCACAACTTTGTAGACTAATACGTTAATGATATTTTTTCATAGCTTTTTTGAGGATGTGTTCCATGAAAATAAACTAAAGGATAAAAATTCTAATTAATCGGTATTGACAGCTATTTTTATGCGAATATTGATAAAAAGCCTTAGTTATCCTATGCTTATGATAAACTGCATTCGAGCAGCTCTAACAACAACATCATTATTATATTATAAAAATTTCTAGGTACACATAGACAAACTATGAACTATATTAGGCTACATCCACACACCGCAGAACTTCTCTATGGCTCTACAGTATGAGAGCTACCAACATAAATTAGGTCCCTACGTTTACTTTATAAGTGTTTATCACAAAGCTACCACCAACAGCTCAGTTGGTGAGATATGTACCTACGATTGTACCGTTACTTAAATAGTTCTAGGCGCCTCTTACTTAGTTAAAGCCGACGCCTGCCATGGAAATGTAGGATGTAGGAAAAGAAGTTATACAAAATGTCTTAATTAATTTTATTTACTCGTAAAGGTGTGTTAATTAATTTATATTCATCTTATCGTCCTTACTTCATAGCTGTTGTTGGTCTCGATTTACTTTTGAACCTCATGAGGTTCAAATTACTCTTAAGGTAATTTTATTACACGAACTTATGGGTTCAAATTTTTATTACACGAACATAAAATAACGACACGAACTTACGGGCCCACAGCTCATGAGCTGTGGGCCCGTAAGTTCGTGTCGTTATTTTTATCATTTATATTAATGGAAAATAAGGTAATATTATCTCGGAGGTATTTGACTTCAGTTAAAACAAATGTATCTTAGAAGAAATATTACGAACAAATGGTGATTTTGGACAAATAAGTATAACATAGGCGTCTTTCTGTCTCCGTAATAGAGAAATGAATATATTATTTTACTAAAATAATTAGATAATAAGTCATGCTTTTATTTTTTTAACAATATCAGCCTTTTTGACCAGTGCCGGCCATACACTCAAAAATAAATTGAGCGGAATTCAACACGCTAAATAGAATTTCAATACAAAATTTGACATTTGCACAACGTTGTTACTGAAAAGAGATTAATCATGACGTATTTTCACGAAAAAGCCTACAACGTTCATTAATTATTTCACGTATACTTAAGGAAAACCTCGCGACACTCAAGCTGATTTGATAACGGAACGTTACAACCCATACTTACACGTTTATCTACGTGTTATGACTATAAACATAATACGTTTTATGTTCCAATAAATAACACTACAACATAACATGAAGGGTGTTTAGGGGTACTAAACGTTGATAACACGGGGTAGTAACGGACAGATCCGCCCAAAGTAATTAAGACTTGTCAACCAATTCGCGGTAATTCTAAGTGTTTGCAAGTTACAGATCATTTTACAAAAATAACTTATAATTTTACTTGAATACTTTAAATAACATGTTATACTAATCAAGGAACGTAAAGTTGATTAATTTTTACGCATTTCAGAAATACCCTTTTCTGTGTAGGTAACACTAAGTTATATAGAATACCATCTAAAGAACCACAATGTAGGCTTGCTTGCGTACTTTATTAAATAACTGGAATATTTAGAAGAAAGCGCCTAAATAATTTCACTCATTTCATTTCCATAAGCCGAAGCATTCTGTGATAAGGAACTTAATACTTGTAACGATGCATACTTAAAACAGAAAAAAAAATCTTAGTCGTTGAACGCATAGCTATGTTGTCATTCTCATCATGCCGATTGTAATGCATGATTAAGAGTCCATATTCAACTACCAAGGAGGCTTGTAGTAAGGACCAGTTTATATCGATATCAGTTGTGTAATCCTTTGGTTTGGCATCAGGTA
Organism: Hypomecis punctinalis; assembly: GCA_949316475.1. Taxonomy (NCBI): domain Eukaryota; kingdom Metazoa; phylum Arthropoda; class Insecta; order Lepidoptera; family Geometridae; genus Hypomecis; species Hypomecis punctinalis. The sequence continues at coordinate 15,677,173 of OX438800.1, read as the reverse complement.
AAAAATGCTGTTATTGTTACTTTGACAATTACGTACTTACATCTTAAATACCAAGAGTATTTTAGTATAGGTATACAGTATTATTGTGTAATCAATAATTCCGTATTCATTTCTACAAGTACAATATCAGCAATAAGCTATAGCTATAGGTATTTATCAACCAATAAGACATAGCTTATTAATCTATTCATATACCTAATCTTATCCAAAATAGCTAAAAACGTGGTAGACAGCTATAATATCAGAATAAATTTACCTACATTAAGTTAGTAATAATCCCTAAAGCATGTGTCGGCAGTACCGCATCATCACAGCAGGACCCTCGTCAAGACTGAGCCACTAATTGAAGCAGGCTCCGCAGCCATCGAGCTCATGCTGCTTATTAATTTCAATCCTTTCACGTCGTTTGATTCACTTTTCATAATAAAAGCGGGAATGGGTGAGATGAGAAGTCAGGGTTACCATACAAAGGACAAATTCTGAAAGCTTAGGAATTGTATGATCATCTACGAATTCACAAATCTTGAGTAGGCAGGTATAAACCGGTAAATTTATTTTATTTATTTATTTCAGCAAACCTGTTACATAGGTCATGGCTGATTTTAATCATTGAGAATACACTGTATTGTAGTTATTTACACTTAGTAGTATTCTAATAAAGACGTAACAATTTTATCATAATGTAAGTCTAGGATTAGTCAACATTGTCTGAAGCAGGAACTGGAGCAGGTTAGGTTACTTTTACATCATCCATCTGTGTATTTAATGCTTAGTCGTTCCAAATAAGTTGTCTATCGATACTCTAATTTGCAAACCCACTAACTCCACAGGAGTGAGGAGCAAATTTTACAGGAGAGACTTAAAACGTCATAATAAATTTTATTTAACGCTATAATTAAAAACCAAAACTCCCTTTGGAAATTATGCCTTTTATTTATCTAAAAACACTTTAAAATCTAATTTTTATAACCATTAGGTTTAATAGTTCAAAAAGATATAGAAGAAGTTGTTAGATTTGGTTTAAGCAATAATTGAATCTAAAAGTGGAGTTGTTTGTTTTTATCTTAAACTTTAAGCAGAGTACAATCAAATTGTGTACAAGAGTATAAAAAAATTGTGTTTTATATTTTATATCACATCATCCAGGCTCTCGATCGGGTTGAACGCAAGCTGTTTTTAATATGTCTTATCGGGGATTTACAGGAGGTCAAGCCCTAGGCATATACCTTATAACGATTACGATGTAGGCACCACTAAGGAATTCCCAGTGCAATATTTAAAGATGAGAGAAATCGCAGTTTTATTAATTTTTTCTCAGGACTTTCAAATGTTCCATCCGACACCCCTATGTGAAACCGAGTGGAATGCGAGAGAATTCGCTAGGTTGGTAATTAGTTTGACGCGTGAATATTTGATGCGTATAATTGTGACTTCCCTTTTCGTTGCGTAGATTTGCTGTAAACTCGACTTTAGTTAATGTGACATTTCGTCGACGCGACACCATCGTACTTCACGTACTTCGGGAAAAGTTGTTTAATTTATCAGTTTCTCCAAATTAAATGTATAGCCTATTGAAATTAAATAGGAGAAATACTCACCTAAAAATGTTGAAGTTACAGAGAACTCCTTTGAAATTCCAATTTTATTTTAATAGATATTAATAATAAAATAAGATAAACAAAACGTCTAGTAGAGCTGATCTCCTAATTTTTCTTCTAAAATAAAATACTAATCTCTTACTTGTACCTACAATTAGAAGTCTCAGTTATTTATTAATCTAACATACAGAATAACATACAGCATACAACTTTTCCACGAGTTATCTGGAAGAAATCGTCGTGAACGATAAGGTAATAGCAATTACAGGAAATCTCAGAAATTTCTAGAATGATGACTGGAGCAGGTTAGGTTACTTTTACATCATCCATCTGTGTATATAAAGCTTAGTCGTTCTGAATAAGTTGCCTATAGATACCCTAATTTTCAAACCCACTAATTCCTGTGGAGAAAATGTTACAGGAGAGATTTAAAACGTCGGAATATTTTTTTTTTTACTTTTTGTGCTCCTGAGACGTATTGTACTTGTCTTGTGTACAATAAGATATGTAGCTACCCCATGTCTTATTATTATTAAAAGTAAATAAACGAAAACGCATACGCGATTCAAACTTTTTTTTAACCCGAATAAGTGTGCGTTCGACTACCAACTCGCCTGATGGTAAGCGACGTTGTGGTCGAATATGAAGCACGCAGACCTAGAATATACCTATTCACTCTGACCTTGAAAAAGCAGGAAGACTAAAAAAAATAAGACCACAAAGAACTAAAGAAAAACCCATAAACGTAAAATACCGTATTACATGGTGTTAGTTCACAAAGATTAACCCTTACCCACTTCCATATTGCCACAAACCGCAATATCATAGTGGCAAAATTATAAACGCTACGCAAGTTTGATTTGGGCTCTATCATAAGCCTCTCAAGTATCCCTCGGCTTATTATTGCGGGACCAGATAATTCCAAAATAAACTGATGCCAAATTAATTCTCTCCAAAACCCTACCCGGAGTGAAGTTGGAACAATACCGCTAATTTGTTCTTAATTAGGGGGAAGTCCCCTAGTGACGGACACCTAAGGTTTTTTATAAATATACCAAAAAATGTTTTTAGGAATATTATTTATTTATGATTTACAGTAGATAACAAAGTTATAAATCAAATTAAATAAAAAACCACAACCTCAGCTTAAAAAAATATTAATACCATCAATCAAACTTTAGTAACGAAAAATGTAGCTTAGAAAATTGGCACCTAGTACCGGACAAATATTTGTGTCATAGCCCTAGCATCGGATATTTCAAAATAGACTACATCCATCACATATGTAGCCACCTCTATACTCTGGAATGTCTGCACATGCTTTATTACTTCAGCAAAGTCGTAGGTTAACTTCTAAAACTCATTTTTCATGAGCGGAATACATCTGTTATATAAATATTTGACTTGGTCCACTAAAACTAATTCAAACTCTGCTGAGAAGGTGCTAGTGAACCAACTAAACTTTGGTTTCATTGTCACTTCTTTTCCTCTATTTAACCCCCTACATTTTGCCACGCACAGTGCTTTTAGGAGTATTGCATCACGTTGCAGCTTGCCTTTTACTCAGTTTTTGGGGACAAAAACATCATCAATAGCAGTTTGTGAGTTCTGTGGCTCCTAGGATCCTTTCTTTTTTTTCTCTTGCATTTCAATTATCTTTATTCTTCTATACTCGATAACAAAATTAAGTAATTAGAATAAATACAGTAAATTCTCACAATAAATATCAATATGTTTACTGTCCGGTGCTAAGGGATGACTAAGTGTCCGGTGCTAGGGGACAGACTATTTTGTCAATTAGGTGGTGCCTACTAAAAATGTTTAAAAAAACTAATTATTTACCACTAGCTTATGGATAACAATAAAGTACTATTTTAATTTTTAAATACCACTAAAATGTAAATGCATAAATATGCCAGAATAACTTACATCGATTTTTACCGGACGCCGTGATTCACCGCCAAAAACAGCAAACACCAGCTCTTGCCATGGCCTTGTGCATCACAGGCGAGCTGCGGCGCGTGATCATGTACCTATGTGCCCTCCGCACCCCTTTCACTTGTATTTTGAATCGAACAAGTTTATACTTGCTTAGATAATATGGGTGTCCGGCGGTAGGTGCCGTCCGGCGTTACGGGACTTCCCCCTATTTAATTCGTATTTATTCGTGTAGCAAGTTCTATAGCAATGTTATATTTGAAGGACGGAATTTTAACGCAGTTATCACGTTTTCTTTAGAAATTATCGCGGTGCGTATAAACTGATTGTATAATGATCCGTGCCATTGTTAAACATAGATTTGCGTAATTTGTTAACTATATATCAAATTCATTCGAAAATTTGACACTTGGCTATCCTGTGGCAAGAAAAGAAATCCGATATTTTTTAGCATGATGTGTAAATAGAACATACGTTTTTAGTAGAATACTCAAATAAAATAACAGTACTGTAACTATTTGCAAACTATTTTCATCAATTTTGGATCTCTGGATAATTGATAATTGTGATCTAATGTATAACCGTATATGTAAGTAATTTGTTTTGTTCAAAAATTGACATTTGTAGTTTTGTTTTTCAATTCGACAGTTATTATTAAATTTTGGCATAATGAATATATTTGCATGTTCAGTAGTGAACCATTATAATATTTAAGAAATGTGCTCTGTGCATGCTACCTATGTTCAAGCTAATAAATAGCTTTGAGTTTGATTGCCTATGGTTACTATGATGACAAATTTAATATCTTCAAAAAAGTAGACCGCACACTATTAATTGAAATTTATATATAGTCAGTAAAATGGAGACACAATTAGAGAGGCTATGCACAAAACTTAAGTTAGGTTGTCTTTTAAAATAAATGTACTCATAATGACTTCACAACGCAGATTGTCACCCAGCACTCTTTAGCCCAGCAAACAAGACAACAACAAAGAATACTTTATAAATTCCACGTTGAATTTAACCGCCAAAATATGTATATAATAAGTAGTTTATGCAGTTTTAGATTATAATATAAGTCTTGCATTTAGTTTAGCATTTAGGTGGTAGTAAAATCTGATATAGTGACAAAATGTACTAAAAGTCTTCTAAAAGTGACCGCACTATGAGGCACGTAAGTTTAACTTATCCACAAAATTACAGACAATCAAAGAGACGCTACAAAAAGACTAAGTCAGTTTTATAGATGTACTAATGACTTCACTCTCCCAGCAAACGAGACAACAGAAGTCAACAAATGAGACTTTACAAATTCCATGTAGAATTTAACTGGCGAAGTCTTCATTGCTGGGACGTGTGAACGCCGGCACGTCAAATAAGCCGGGCTCGGAGCGGCCAGTTTTCTGCAGTAATTGAACGTGTAGAGGCGAACCGACAATTTTAAATGAAATTAAGGGTAGACACAGCTGTGGAAGTATCGAACTCGGAAGCGGTTTATTTTAATCACGTTCGATACATCAAGGGAAATATTGAATTGGCGGTTTTGATATACAATGTTTTAAGGCAAAATTAAAGCAAACATTTATAAAGTGTTGTTTTGCAAAGTGCCCAAGACTTTCAGATGCATGTAGTGCATCTTCATTATAAACAACTTTTACCGTCTTAACACAAAAGTTTTACGCACGCTTTAGACAATGTTTATCAGTACAAATTGCACAGTTAAACAGCGTTTAAAGCGTGATTAAATCTTTTGTGATAAGGCGGTCTTTTGTGGTCTTGGCACTTTACAAAACAACAACCTACATGTAACAATAATTAAGAGCTATGCCGCTCTTTTTGAGTAGGCTTGTTCACCAGTGCACTATTAAATGAACAAAAACTATAACAAATCACATTACATGAAATTGATACATTTTGAAAAAAAAAAAAACATATAAATTTACTACATAGTATAAAACAAAGTCGCTTCCCGCTGTCTGTCTGTCCCTGTACTGTACTGTACCAGCCTTTTTAATAGTCCACTGCAGGACCTAAGCCTACCAACGAAGGGTTTTTGGGCCATATCCACCACGCTAGCCCAGTGCGGGTTGGTGGATTCACATACGCCTTCGAATTTCTTCTACGGACGTATGCAGGTTGCCTCAAGATGTTTTTCTTCACCGAAAAGCCAGTGGTGGGAAATTCCGTACATAAATTCCAAAGAACTCATTGGTACGAATCCGGGGATTTGAACCCACGACCTCACGATCGTAAGGCGGGTGTCACTACCTCTAGACCACCACGGCTTCCCTATGTCTGTCCCTATGTATGCTTAAATCTTTAAAACTACGCAACGGATTTTGATGCGGTTTTTTTAATAGATAGAGTAATTCAATAAGAATGTTTATTATGTATAACGCGCGCTTGTGTGAAACCGGAACAGGTTGCTAATTAAATATATGTGCGGATGTGCCTATTGTGGTAAGCTCTATTTGTTTTTACTTAATCTTATATTTTTGTATTTTTTGCAATCGAAGGTATTTGTGAAAGTCAAGTGATTGTTAAATCGGTTCAAATCTAGCATAATATGTAAGTTATACTGAATATCAAATAGTCTCTGAAAGCAGGATATCACTCTCGTGCAGGCGGAAAACACTTTTCACGCTCGATTTATTTTGACTCGAGTAACGTTTTATAAGTTCGCGCCAGAAAATTCTAGTTCCCCTTACCTTGCATTTCTATGTGATTTCTATCGAATACCTGACAGTCCAGAAACAATATGGCCATATTCACTAAAAGACGATTGAGTTTAAAGCTGGGAACATACTATCGGACGCGGCTTACGGACGCGACTGACAGCCGCGACTGATAGGTATCTAGATTATGAAAGTACACTGACCCGTGCACACTATCGGACATAAGTCGCGGACGTCACCTTCGGACGACCTTGAGCGTTCGGACGTCCAAGAGCGATTTGGCACACCGGATGTTTTAAGACTGTGCATATTGCTAAGTCGCGGCTGTCAGTCGCGTTCGTCAGCCGCGTCCGATAGTATGTTTCCGGCTTTACTGAGAAATAATGCAATGACACTGCGTCAATAACATAACAAATACGGTATAAGAAGTTGCCAAGACAACAAAAAATATCATGTTGTCATGAAGCATTACCAGTTGCAGTTCCGTACCATTCCATGATTTAATATACTAATTGATAATGTTAGTGGACTTTGACACACACCATAATATGGATTAATGATGTTATTTATATTTGAGACTCTGGAAAACAATTTTATCGTTTAAATACCGTAAATAATATTTTTTCGCAAAATTCGCAACACCGACTTCCACCTTGTGCAGAATTTGAATATTTTGCACGAATCAATGTGACATCCATGTACGTTATTGTTGACTTATGAAAAATGGCTCAGCCGACTTCGATACAATTTAAATGCGAAAATCTGTTCACAATTGGCGAAAATATCGATGAACATACACAAAAAAATACATTCAGACGAACATACTATCTACCTTCTTCTTTTAGGAAGTCGGAAGGATAATAAGAGCAATTACAGAGTCCTTATTATAATGTAATTAAGTAGTTATTGTAGACCTTACAATAACTACCTAAATTACAAAAAAAAAGAAATGATTTAAGTAAGTCTAAATACGGCTAAGTCAGTTTTAATATGGTAAATTTTGAGATATACAATTCAGAAAACGATGGCAAGTGTTACTCGTACATTAACACCCTTAGCGGAGTTGGGAGCGAATTAAAAAGTAACTAGACACCACTTTACGTTGAAAGTTCCACTCTTAATTGCGTCCATATCTTGGGTAATATTAAAGTTTTAAACAAGATTACTTAACCACCACGTTACCTATATTACAGTTAAATGATAATTATTATTGTTTTGACAATAATAATTATTTTTCAAACACGTTTATTACATTATTTTTTAAACAATTTGTTTCATTAAATGTCAAATTATAATAATTGTCACAAGATACAAATAATTAATTTACTTAAAAATCAAATAACCCGTCCTTCATGGTTCCCGGTGCAAAGGTGCCCATAATGCTAGCAGCATTACCACGCTGAATGGCGATAGACATTATTTGCGCCAAGAACCACCCAGAGCGGGAGTCACCTCCTCTGTCCCTTATCCTCCGCCCAATTTCGCGAAACAAAGCCTTTAATAATTTTTAAATAATTAAATGAATAATTATTTTTTAAGCAATTAATTAACGCAAAAAATCGCGACAACCGACTTCCTCCGTGTACAGAATTCAAATAGTTTGCACGAATCCATGCGATATCCATGTACATTTTTGGTTGATTTATCAATAACAGCTCAGCCGATATCGATAAACTTAAAATGTGACTACCACAATTGGCGAAATTATTGATGAACATACACATAAATACATACAGACGAACATTATACTCCTCCTTTTTGGAAGTCGGTAAAAAATTGGAATAAGTCGTTCGAATCGATTTATTAATATATTTTTACTCTTTAGTTAATATGTAGTTGATTTTTCATATATGTATAGTAGGTACTTCATCGATTTCGTTAAAATTTAATTGAAATCTATAAATAATAATAATAATAATCAAAATCTATTCATAATTGAAGGATTAATCGCGTAACACACTACATTTTTTTTAAGTCGCTTAATGTAAGCCTAAAATGAAACGGTCCCGACCATTTCATTCCATTCCGAGTCCTAAAATAAAAACATAAGAACTTATTGCGGTAATTTTACTTCAAAAATGAGGGACATTGAACCAGGCTTAAGGTAAGTTTCAGTTATTTGAGGTAAGCCTCTTGATCCCTCGAGTGGACCGTGAAAGCCCGTAAATACACTGACAATTTATGCGCAAGGATTTACAAATATTGTCATGGAAAGCGTCTGTGAAAAGCAGTTCCTGGTGAATGGGCAAACGTTCCAACGGGTGTAGAATACTCTTTAGCTTCTTTTATGTACCTTTTCTGGGTGACATCAACGATTTCAATTACTTTGTCACTTTGAAATATCAGAATAATTGAAGTGAAATATGAGCGAAATCGATAAAAGCTTGCTCAAACATTCTTTATATTTTTCACCGAGCTCTACACTTGGACAATGTAGGTAAACTTAACATCAAAAATAACCGACTGATTTGAAACACAAATGTAGATAGTGCTCTGTAAGAAATATAAAGAGTGACATGAACAAAATAGAAAAAATCTTTTACAAGATATGACGCATGTGCTACTACATAATACGAGTATGTGTGGGATAGGAAAAATATACCAAAGCGAAAATTCATCATTTATGCCGATACGATTAGCAATAACCACTCGCACAATGCCTCCACTTCAAAATTGAAAATCGTCAAAGGCATTGTTCTCCAGAGGGATTCGCTCCAGGAATATTTAAGATGAAACGTCGATTTCCTCAGAGACCCTACCGCTCACGTGGTTGAAGGTTTTATTATACAGAGTTATTTGAAAAGGGTACCTACCTATGGTAAGCAAAGGGGGGTTAACAATGACCCTTTCGATGGTACGCTCTCATCATTACATTCAAGTTTTACGAGATCAATCAAACCACGAGAAGCGTTGATACTCTACGGTCTACAAGCCTTACATTTGAAAGTTCAAACATGAAACATAAGAATTCTTTTTCTCTCAAATTCTCCCTAAGTATGCGAATATGTTTAGAAATGAACTCTATTAGCCTCTCTTAGTTTAAATGGCTGAGCCGTGTGAAATGTCGTTGGATGTTTCTGGCCTGTAAAGAAAAAATATAGCCAAATATATTTGGGCGTTTCCTCGTGCTCGTACTGGGTTCGTACTAGGAGTAACAAGATTAATAAATTTCCAGAAGCTCGTACTGTGAGTTTTGTTATAAATAAGAAATATTACGCGTGATTTTTTTTTCTTATTGAAATTTTGGTCGATAGCGAGCCACACTGTCGGGCAGAGCTCACAGTTAGTTATGCGTCAATATTTGTTGATAAATTATATTTACATCGGTAATGAATCATTAAATAAATAAATATTAGGCGACATCTTGCACACGTTTGTCTCTGACACCTAAACTATGCAAAGCTTTTGAAATGGCTGCCAGAGACTGATATACTACATATACATATTTTTAAATACATACTTATATAGATAATTAGCTGCGCCCCACGGTTTCACACCCGCGCAGTTCACGATTGTATTGGGTACAATACTGAGTGAAATGTGTTAGTGGCAATTTAACAATTAGGTAGGTAGGTATATCTGAAAAGCTTCATGTTACTTTAAAGCAACTTTCATCTGTAACCACAAAATGTGGAAAGACAATTAAGCAGGTTGCAGGTTGCGCAGCAGCATTTTGGTGCTCCTACGGAGCAACTCATGTAGTAATCCTGGGGGAGCATGACTATGTAAAAGCTTTACAGGGCAGCGTTTAGCATTGTCTCCAGCACCTGATCAACAGATTCTTTGATTTTAGGTATCTGTCTACATAATTAAACAGATGGTTACATTTTCTAGATTTCCTCACTGAATGGTAATTTTTAAAGAAAACTAAAGTGTATTTGAAAAAAAAAGCCACATACATTCACAGTAAATACATTATCTTCCGGAATACATCTGCACTATTTGGACTTATCAGATGATCTAATGATTAAAATCTCAGCAAGAGGTTAATAAGTTATGAGGGATATACTTGATCATGATACACGTCCACGTTCTTTTATGGTTGAAGGAAAAAATCCAGGAAGCCAAAATCTATCGATACAAGAATACCATGCTGAGATTCTGGATTTCAAACCAAATTCACCCATTCTTCCATGATATTCTCAAAACGATAATGATCACCATGGTGTGTAATAATTTTATGACGCCATGTATGAAGGATGTAATTCTTGAAAGAGAATCTGGACCACGTTTTTGCAATTTGACACTATGATGTGACGCCTGGTTGCCGCGAATATAAATCCCTAAGTAAGTGAGCAGTTTCATTAGAAGTTTCTATTTTATAATCTATCTAGGCACATTTTAATCATAAATAAATAAGTAGACGCGAAATACCTACAAATTAGGGTGTAAGGCGCATAGGACTCAATATGGCCGCCATTACATACATAGTTTATTTTTCACCAAAAATGGCACACCTGATTTCAATCATAGGCACAATATTCAAATAGTACGCTCGAATCGATGTATACCATTTTTTGATAATGATGATCTTTCAAGAACGACTGATGAACTGAATGGAACCGCAAACCACAACATTATTTAGGTATGTGATTCGTTTATTCTTGATTTCTAAAAAACTGCTTATCAAATGAAACTACCTATAAAGTAACTATGATGTAGCAAACAAAAAAAACCGGACAAGTGCGAGTTAGGCTCGCACACCGAGGGTTCCGTACAAATACAGAAAATTTCACAAAATTGGAAACTAAGTTGTTAAAATCTCTATACTATAACAATCTACGAAAGTTTCTTTTATTTTTCACTTTTCTCGTCATAAATCGAAAATGACACATTGTTAAAATAATTTAAGCATGTGCTAATGGAGCTCTTTCAAATGATACCTTACATGATACGATTTACTCACTTTGAATTTTGATCCCATATTTTGTGAATTTAGAGGTCCTATTTTTGTGATTTAAATAAAATTGTACAGTTTTCAGATTTATTCTTATATGTGTACTTTGAGACAATGGTTAACGCCATATTTCATAGTTCTATGTCAACGGGAAGTACCCTGAAGGTTTTGATTTTTGTGAGTGTCGAAATATGCGGTTTTTTACGACATAAACGGCTCTACCTTGTTTATGCGATAACTGAGAAGTTTTTCTTTTACACAACTGCAAGAGATCATAGATATACGTATGCAGTTTAAATTTCAGCTCGATATCTTTACGAGTTCCCAAGATAAAGAATCTTGACGTACACACAGACGGACAGACGGACAACAAAGTGATCTTTTAAGGGTTCCGTTTTTTCCGTTTGAGGTACGAAACCCTAAAAATCAACAAAATCGGTTCATAATTGTCAAAATAATCGCGAAACTAACATACACAAAAAACACACCGCAAAATTGAAAATCTTCTTGTTAGAAGTCGGTTAAAAGCATTGGTATGCATGCATCATGCACTCATGCATAATGACAACGTAATTTTCGCACTACCTATGTAGTAAGTATTTACCAAAGATATATGAGAAAATATTGTAAAGAAAGTGAGAGCGGTGAGAAAAAAGCTGTGGCCGACTCCTGTATTTTCTTAACTCATTGGTTTCAATAAATCTGGATTTCAAACATGTCAACATGTCATTTTGACAAAATAATTTTCGCGCCGCTTTGATCCAGAAGTTAGGGTCACTAACCACTGAGCTACTGAGGCATTCATTTATAATTCTTTACAGAGTTTCATAGCGTTATTTTTAATGATGAAACCTTTTTAATTCAGTTAACCCTGTATTAGTCGCGTTTGAGATGTTTGAAAGGGAGTCGTGGGCCGTTCATAGCAGCTCGATAGTACATAATCGCGCCTGATTGATCGTCTTTGTCCCAACATTAATCAATAAGACTAGGAGCAGGCAACGAAATCTCGCTCCCAAGGGCATGGCCACAAAAACAGGGTAGTTTCTACCTACATCAAATAAATTGTAGTCGTTAGCGAGAATTTCAGTAGTTCACTGTGCTCACTCGTTGAGGGAAAATGATCGCCGTACGACTAACTTGAACAATGGGTCGGACGAGGTATTTTCTAAACAAAGCTGACAACTAGTCGGTTGGACAGTTAACGGTAGAGTAAACTAAACAATTTAACTCAATAAGTTAAGTTCCATTGTGGAAACTAACGTTGCTTTCGCAGAATTTATACTGAAGAGACATTTGCATTTTTAAATTTAGATAGGTATAATTATGATTGACAAAAATGTACAAAAAAAAAATTTAACGACCGCAGCTCAACCAGATGGCCTAGCCAACTAACTAAAGGATCTGTAGGTTTAGAAAAATGTCTGTCTGTAAAAATGTACCAGGCGGTAGAGCGTCAGTTAATACCACATACTCGAATGCATCACGAATTCACGATGTTTTGCACTGAGTTGACAACATAGTTGAAAGATAGAAATCTCGACCAAAACTTTAGTAACGTCACTCACTTTAGATTTTAAATTTGGGGCCTTTATCTTCACAAGTTCTTAACACGCAAACTCTTCTTGCTAAGCAGTACCACAACTTTTGTACTGACTTAAATGTTACTGGGTGTTATTTGTTATTTAGGTGTTTTCTATATAAGTATGTATCTAAAAATATTTAATGTAGTATATCAGTCTCTGGCAGCCATATTAGCTCTGCTTAGTTAGGTGTCAGAGACCGTGTTTTAGATGTCTCCTAATATTTATTTATATCAATGTTACTGTTACTTAATAATTTAACATTTTATATTTAAAATACGTTAAAACATTGTAATTTTTTTATTGTTGATAATTTCTCTTAATTCCCAAAAATATTGTACCTACGTAACAACGTTGAAATTGAACCAGCAAAGTTCTCACTTATGCAAAATCTAATAAGCGCTGTAATTTTGAATGAAACAAGGCAGATTTGATTATCCAGGGATCCCAATTCTAATTATGACTAAAGATTAAAATCATATGAAATTCATAGTCTATTAAATAGACTATTTCCTCGTGCAAAGATTTTGATCTAAAGTAAAACCTTAGAATTAATTCTAAAGCGCTATCATTTCGCAGAATATCGTATAATTATGCTCTTCCATTCGCACAAGCACATACATAATTATTTTCAATGCTCGTTCCTGCTATCCGGGCTTAAACCATTTACGCATACGTTCAGCCGTTATAATAATTCATTATAGGGCCCTGGACATAAGTGGTTCTTATTACAACATAAATAAGTTTGAGAGCTGGGAATTTATAAGGAATGGTGTAGCAAGAGTACAGGCGCGTATATAATACTAGCTTTTGCCCGCGGCTCCGCCCGCGTAGTATTTTGATTTATGTGCTACCCCACAGGAACCTTTTATTTTTTCGGGATAAAAGTAGCCTATGTCACTTTCCGGCCCTTGAACTATATTCATGTCAAAATCAAGTCAATCCGTTGCTCCGTTGCTGCGTGAAAGAGGAACAAACCAACAAACTTTTCGGATGTATAATATTAGTATGATACTGGTGTCCTGTCACAATAGACAGACCACTTGACTAAGATGACAGAAACCATAGTTAAAGGTAATAGACATCTATAAAAAACGTCGTTTTATTCGTGATGCTTCGTCACTAATAATTTCCGCTGTGACAACAGTTCCTTTCAACGCAATGTCCCGTAAAGAAGCATGGTTCACCTCAAAAACCGAGAATTAACTTCGGTCTCAAGTGGGCCTGTGTCGGGATAAAACGGCAAAGTGGGGTTTATTTAAGAGGCTCCGAGACCAAATGCCATTGTGGTGTAGACTGATGCCACAGAATACCAGCCAATGTCCTTCTTCAGGAATCGTGAAGCGTAACCTGAAATCTGTAATTTGGAGAACCTTTATGAATCCATTGAGAATATAATTTGAATAGCTAATATTTAATTGAAATCATTAATTCAAAATACCTACTTAACTAACACCTTACAAGAAATATATCTTAGTTAAGTTATAGGCAGGTACATCATTAAATTAGGTAAACTAATTTTGTGAAGACAGTAAATATAAATAGGTGTACCATTAAACATAGATCACAATAAGGAGAAGAATATATACATCACAAGCCATCGACTGCCTCGATGGCTCAGTGGTTAGTGACCCTGATTCCTGGAACAAAGAGGCGTGGGTTCGGTCCCACCCGGAGTAAATATCTATGTGACGAACATAAGTGTTTGCTCTATGTCTGGGTGTTATTTAGGTATTTTCTATATAAGTATGTATTTAAAATATGTTTGTAGTACAGTCTCTGGCAACCATATCACAAGCTTTGCCTAGTTTGGAGTCAGAGACCGTGTGTAAGATGTTCCCTAATATTTATTTACTATTTATCTATATAACTAATTTTTTAAGGTGACAGAATAATCGTAATTAAGCTAATGATCGCCAGCAGCTAACCCAAAGAAGACATTGCATCCAGTAAGAAATGTATCTTATGTACTCAAATAAAGTTTCAAATCTCAAATTTGATGCATTGAAATTCTCGAGTTTGAACCAAATTACATGAAACTTATGTGTTATAGGTACACAGATGCTGGTTTCAACGGGCTCTGTCTACCGAATCTGTGAACAAATTAGCTTTGTGACAGGACCGCATAAATTTTGCAAACTACATTAATGTTGCTGACATTGCGCCGGTCCAGAATCAACGAAACTCATTCTGTATAATATTCAAACCTACTCCAAAATTGATGATATTTTTATAGTCAGTTAGGTCCACCTTTGCACATAATTTTTAATTATTTGCTTTTGTTTCTCTACGAATTCTATTGCTGTCTGTGTAAGTCTGCATAAAGAAACTAAAATGTAGAGTTAGACTGATGGTGGCCAAGTGATGGAAAAATAGTTTATTATTTACTTTTACAAAGGTTCATTTACTTGTCATTTTCCATATCTTGTTGTCTACAGTTTCACAGTAAATCAGAAACCTTTAAGATCAATGTACCTGGCTCTTCGTCTGTTTTGACGTTACAAACTCACATAAATTCCACATTTAATAACTTTTATGCTTTTATTTAGTTGTCCTTTCGAGAAAGATTTTAAAATAATATTCCTGATCGCACAACTAGTTGTGCGGAAGCAGTTGGTCTACGGAGAATTCACCCTAATTATGAAAATTTTACGGCATTATTTAATAACAAAATTGTACGAAATTTTCTATTTTAATAGTGCTAGTAAAAATCTTAACTTAAAAATGAACGTTTCCAGTCTCATCTAAGTAAATTTTCCTCTCAATCACAAGTTTTATACTCATATTCTATTCCTTAAGTTAAAACATTCATTGGTTTATTTTTATGTTCTTACAATTTCGCTCGAATAACATTTAACGGGAAAAACAAAAGAGGAAAACTTTTATCTTCTTGAACGGACAAAGTTAATGCCAAATTGTCTTTTTATAAGCACACGCTATTATTACATTTTCTCATAAACGCTAGCCATCAAATGTTTGTTAAATCTTTGAAGTAGTTTATTCCATTTCCACATCATACTCGCAGCAACGCCAAGGCGGATGACGAATCATAACTTACAATTTATCAAGGAAATACAAGCCGTGGTGGTCTAGTGGTTGTAACGATGGTCTATCATTCTTGACGTTGTGGTTTCAAATCTTGGTCCCGTACCAATGAGTTCATTTAGAACTTATGTACGGAATTTCACACCACTGGCTTTTCGGTGAAAGAAAACATCGTGAGGCAATCTGCATACGTCCGTGGAAGAAATCCCATGGCGTATGTGAATCCACCAACCCGCACTGGGCGAGCGTGGTAGATATAGCCCAATCACCCTTCGTGGGTAAGCCTACGTCCTGCAGTGGACTATTAAAAAGGCTTGTTCAGTAGAATAAGTAAGTACAAAAGATATTAAACAACATGTTAACATAAAAATTTAATAATTATTTAAGAAAATTTTTTAACAAACGTATCTAAATTTAAATCTAACAGGTCTTATTTTCTACGGTATACAAGAAGTACCTAAAAGACAGACATATATTCTAGGATATCGTTTTCCTCGACACTATGACGTGACTTTATATTCGATGTAGTTTTTTATAGAAGATCTGATTTTTTTTCGCAATTCTGAAATCAGTCTCTTAAAAAACCTTTTTCCATCGGCTAGAAACACCACAAGGTCAAACTGATATAGAAACAACGAATCATGGTTATCAAAACGTTTAAACAGAGAACCGAGGAGGTTGTGGCAATTCCAATGCGTTTTCCATGAGCACGCCATCGCTATGACAAAGGCGCTTTTGCAGACCCAATATCAACGAGAAAGGGAACATTGTATATTCACTTACATTATTCACGGAATTTCCTTTTGATTGGCTTCAACTCGATAGTATTGCAAAACGAATTTGCTGCGAGTGTGACTTTAGTTTGAATCAAACATTTCTTTCTCTTTGATAAATTATGCCTAAAGTACCTACTTAAATGCAGCAGAGTCTGTGAAGCGGAGATTGTTCAAGTTTTACTTGAAAAGAGTGAAATTAAATAAATATTCATTAAAAAGCCTCGAAAATTAAATTTTATGGCGAGTGTTTGCTCGTAACGAATACAAAAGATTAAAACTTGCAGGCCGGTAATAATACTTCCCTCGAAACCGAATTCATTTTACGAAATCCTTTTAAATTCAAGTTAAACTTTGTGTTGCCATTTAACAAAGAGCTTGCGGACTAGGACGTTGAAAAATAAAAAAAAAGAATTCTTCACTTTACGCAGAACTATCTTGCGCCTTATTGTTTTTTTTTTCAGAAATAAATGGAACAGCCGAACAATAGCTACAGAAGTTTGGTCGAGTGACGCCCGAGGCAGACCCGGTCAACATTTTTCTACGTTTCCGATATAAAAAGTTATAATTGGTAAAATGTCGGCAACATGTTAGTATGACCTGTTTGAGATGGTTCTTTTTAATTTCAAGAAATTATTTTGTACTCAGATGCCTACAGAATAAAATTAACATATTTCATTTTGATATCGCAAATTTGGGTGTATCCCATCCTGCCCGGTGACTTGGCCCGGCGTCGGGCTACATGAGAAAAAAAAGTTTTAACTGGCCCGGTGATTTCTTTACAGGGCCAAATGACACCCATCAAGTGCCGTCGTCCCCGGTAGAGGAGATAAAAGGATACGCCTTGTAATTTGTGAAAAACTCACTACATGCATCTGTGAAAGGCATTGAACTTAAAACATACAAACAGTCTTCAATAACTTTTTTTATAGCTTTATTTTAAAGCTCTTTCTCTTTCGAGCATTGATATGTCTTTCAAATATGATCGATAATTTCAGAATTAATTGAATTTTTTGAATTTACTAATCGCATTTTTTCTAAAATTTGACCGACGGTTATTTGACCGGTCACTAGCTCCATGGTTGTATTCTGAATATATAGAATAGTGTGAAACAAAAAATAGGTTAGGTTAGAACATGACAAACAACGCACGAGCCGAGCGAGCGAAGCGAGCGTGCCGCGGCAGCGGCCGGCGAAGAGCCAGAAGCGAATCGCTTTGTATAAAAATCTTACAAAACGAATCCTAGTTGACACAACAATTGGTAAACAATAAACAACTAAATGAATATTACGCTAACTAAAACATTCTGCTATTTGAAAGTTGCCATTTTGAAAAGGTACTACTTTCACTATCCCTGACCGGTTATTAAGAATAATAATCTATTTTGTTTTCCCTCTTTTTTGGTATTGGTTTAATTTTTGCTATTTTTAGTCTATCTGGGAAGCATTCCTCTCCAAAAGATTGGTTTACTAGATTGGTGACAGGTGAAGTTAATTCTTTGAGTTTTACTAATTGTGGTGGTATTTTGTCCACTCCACAACTTTGTTTACTGGGTAGTTTCTGTATCATGTTGGATACCTCTTGTTCTGTAACTTGGGAAAGATACATGGAGTTTCTGGTAGATGGAATAATGTTGCCGGTTTGGTTTGACCCGTGGTGGCGAAGAAATCATTGAATGTATTAGCTACCATATTAGGCTTATCTACTAGTTATATTTCCGTTGTGTTTAAGTTTAATATTTTTTACTAAAGTTCTTCTGTTTACATTTTTATTGGTAACATCTTTTATTACTGACCACATTGTTTTTACTGTATTCTTTGAGTGTTAATTAATCGCTGGTTAGTATACATAATAAACAGATTAATCACTGTGACTGTGACATTTATACATATATAGCACTTTCATAGCCTAGCGCTGGCAATATATACATATGATTATGTGAATAACGTTTGTAGTTAGCGCGATGTATAATATACATTTGCGATTACCATGGATAATATCCATTGACCTCACAAGGAAAGATTGAGTAAAACTCAGGAAGCCTGAGGCAGAACGTCAATTTACGACGACTATCTCGTTTCGGGTGTCGTTCCATTAAGGCCCTTCCTTAATGGCCTGTGTAATTCGACAACAGTAACATGTATACCTACAAACCTACTTCGCTCAGTCGTAGAATCTTTAAGGAGACTCCGAAAGAATGTGCTATAAACCTTCGTGTTGTTTGTTGATAGAGTCCAATGAAAGAGCTCAATTTATATTCGAAAACAACATTTGAATCGTTGACGGCTTCTGATTCTGACTAGCCTCTATTATGAACGAAACTTTCGTAGATTTTTTATAGAAGAAAATGTTACTTCTTGTCGCAATGCCTAAAGATTTTGGCAAAATATTTTGCTTCACCCATTAAACAATACGGGCACGTTACACAATAAACATTGTAACATTCGAATAGGAACAAAAACTCTTGCTCGCGTGTTGGGAATTCATCAAAATACTGGTACGGCACCAGCTAAATAATGTTTTAGGAAAAATATTTCAATTACAGAGTTACTCGGATGTGCATGTCACGCTGTTAGCGAATTATATGGATTCAGTGTCGTCGACTGAGATTAGAGACTGTTTGGACCTTTTGTAGGTTTAAAAAGTGTCTAATTTTTAACTAGTTTACTTTAGATAGGGTATTTTAGTTCAGATAGGATATTTTAGTTTAGATAGGATAATTTAGTATAGATATATTTATTTAAGTTTGAATTAGTTATTTTAGTTTTGATAGGTTATTTAAATTTATATTTTTATGTTAATGAAGTTATGAAAAAAAACTTAAAAAGAATGTTGTAAAGCAAATGGCTGAAAAATATTTTTATGGTGACGTTTGGGTGAATTTTTATTTTAAATTGGGCATACTTTGTGTATTCAATTCACAAGGAATAATAACAAACCATTATTTTAAAGAACGTACTTAGTGGCATGTTCAAAAATACTTCTTTTTTCAGTTCATTCAAATTAACTGTGTATAATGAGACTATTTGTTATGGAAGTAAAACGGAACAACATTCTGTGATTATGGAAATCAGAAGTGGATTATCCAGCTCGTTGAATACTGAAAGCCTTGAATTTACGTTTCACGGGATTTAACCCTAAGGGAAATAATTGGTTTCAATGAGAACGTAACGTAATGAGCTGTATCATTTCTAGGTTGGATAACATACCTTTAAATTAATGAATCATATTGTCATGAAGCAAAGTTATTTTCTCCTGATGGAATCTCGCAAAGAAACTCCGAGCATGCTAGCGCTCGGTAGAAAAATCTGAGTAATCGACATAGCTCAGCGGATTGGGAAGTCTAAATGGTAATAGGCAAGGCAATGAAAAATTTCTCGAGTGGATACCATGTACATGTTAATGTAGCGTAGGAAGTCCACCTGCAAGGTAGATAGATGACCTCATTAAGACTTAAGGATTGCGTTTGAAGCAAGCCGCTTTCAACAAGTCTTATTGACGATCTATTGATCTATTTGTCCAATAGTACAAGTTCTATGGCTAAGAAGGATTATTTTCTATCAAAACAGATGCATTTTAAATAGTACCTACTTGTCCACTTTTTTATAAATCCGTGCTATTTATTATTAGTTTTTTAGGGTTGTTAGCGTCGTGGAAGAACGCTATCTGTAGAATAGTAAGATTGTAAGCTTATTCGGGTTGTAACGAGCTATTTTGATTTTTATATTTCTACTTCGTGTGGATGGTACTAAGGTGATAGATCTAGAATGGTGATGATTTGTCAAGATAACTTTTGCTCAGTAGTTAGCGACTGTTACTCCAAGAGGGGTGGCCTCCACTAAGTGTGTAGGTGCATTTTATTGTATTTTACACTGATTTTACATCGTTTATAATTTTGCCTTATCTGTTGTTGTTTGTTTCTAAGAAATAGTAACAAAATAACAGCAACAGACAAGGCAAACATTCAAAATTACCAAACGACTAAGTAATTTTTCTCAGGATTCTAAAAAAATCTTTTAAAACGTATGGATAACGTGACGCGTTGAAGAAAAGCTTATTTTTCTACGTAAAACTTAATAACAACATTGTACTATAAAAAATAACCTGAATTCTGTTAGGTGTGTTTTGTGTGGTGCTTAGTCTCATAAAATACTGACTTGGGCGCGTCTAAATTATGCGCATTCTGAGTTATTTTAATAAAACTGTACGCTACATGAATTTGCTTAGAAACACAGAATATAAGCCGACGGCGGGGTCGCGTGGTCACGTCCGCGTCGCGATATGCAAGGCTATTTTGGCTTTAGGCGAACAACAGCCGATTCTCATAATGACAATCGAATTTCAAAATGTCAAGCTTGGAGAAAAGTATGTACAGTTATGCTTTTTTGCTCGACTTAATCGGATGTAGCTACACCCGTGCACCCAGATATTAAAACAGCAAATTCTGAAAATGGATTAGTTACTTAATATTTAGCACTTCACATGCCACTTACAAGAACATTATTTAGATAATGTATTATATTTTCGACTAAAATGTAATATTAAAATTTATTGCATTATGTTTCTCGATTTTTATTTTCAATGTTTTACTGGAATACGTGCCAAAATATGCTAATGCTGAATAATCCGCCTGTTAAGTTGAGGTCATTAAAGAATTTCATATCGAAAAAAAGTGATCTAAAACATGATGCAATTTCTACTTTAAAATAGTATTTATAAAAAATGTGTAATTAACTTGCATGATCGCTCTCTAATCATTATTTGCATACGAAATCATTTTGAGAAATAAGCATTTGTAAAATGTTAGGAAATACAGTTTAGCTAAATTTTCCATTATGGGATTACACATTTACAGGATTACCTTTCTTAGTCTTGAGTGTCATTTTGAGAATTGGCTATTTTGAGCCTATACCCTATTTTGTTACCCTACGCGCATCTATTGGGGCGAACGTGCGCCGACTGTATAGGGAAAACGGGGTAGCGTCATTTCAAGGGATGATTATGTTTCCCTTTTGCCTCTGACTTAAAACTGATGAGCGTTGAAATGGGATGGCTCTTACTTGCATTTCAGTATATTTGAAAACGAGTTCTGATAAAGTGTTTCCAATTGACTTTCAATGTTTGGAGTTAGCTTGTGTTGGCAGTCCTATAACTGTAACATACACAGCATGTGTCAAATTTGGTAGTTCTGATTTTTGCAGACTTTTTTATGATGCTAATCTAATGGATAATCCAAGTTTGTGACCTCGAGCGCCGAACGCAACTTTGTCAAAAACCGCGAAAAATCGTTATTTTTTCAAATTTTGGCGAATATATACCAAAAAGACTAGTTTTTGAAAAAAAATATTTAAACAATTTTAAAGTAGGCTAAAAAGTAGTAGTAAATTTGCTACAACATGTTACTAGAATCGTTTCTGTAGACTTAATATTTTTCCAGATTTAGCTTTTCAAAGTTTAACATTTTTTTTAAACTTCGCAATTTTGCCCTACACATACTCTCAAGCGACAAAGTTACAGGATTAGTGGATGGGTCAAACATCGGCCTGGCATTTTTCTGTTTTAAAGAAATATTGATGGGGTCATCTTTATGATTATCATCAAAATGTCTCTAGCTGTTCACACAAATAGTTTGTTGACTTACGAAAAAAATGTATGGAACAGGTGAATGTATTCCCGATATTTCGGGGTTCATTCCCATAGTGAAAGTAAATTAGTAGGTAGATATCCTAGAATATGTCCGTAGTCTAGAAAAAAAAATCTGTATAGTATCTGTAATAGTACATTATGGTACAAGTGTGTAATGTTGGTGATTACCGCTGAGGCGCCATTGAGTTCATTGAGACGCCATTGAGTTCATTGAGGCTCCATTGCTTAAGAGAGCTGAGGACGTTAATCAGCAATACACACGTGTAGCATACGGCGTTTTTGAACACACTTGTGAATAAAATAATACTAAAAAAATATTTTCAACAGTGAAAACGAGTTGTGAAAAATGTTTCGAAATGGCGGGAAAAATTAATCAGTCTTCCTTTGCGCGCGCAATAGCAATCGGCCATAGACTAAAATAATGAGGTTTCATAGGTACATTAATTTATTTGTACCTACTGTTGAACACGATCTTTTTTGTTCCGAAACTTTTTTTAAGAACAAAATAGCCAACAAAATAAAATAAAAAACTCTACAACTCACTTGTGAATAATAGGAATGAAAAAGTCACAGTTTGATTATAGGTGTCATTCTGTGCCTGATTGCGGCGAAATTAGAGCCATTTTATGAGCAAGTGTGTTAATAAAATAGTGTGCAAAAATACTATATTAACTTATAAAATGAGGCAAGTGCCAGAACGATGATGTTTATAAACTCGCGTAGATACCCCGAAAATTCAACAGTATGTATAGCGATAATGTTAAGGTATGATATGACAATGTATGAGAATGACAAATTCAAAATAAAATAATAATTATTCGCAAAAAATCGCAACACCGACTTCCACAGTGTACAGTATTCGAAAAGTTTACACGAATCGATGTGACAGCCATGTAAATATTTTGGTTGATTTATCAAAAACGGCTCAGCCGATTTCTATAAATTTTAAATGGGGCCACTTCGGATGTATACTCTTTTAACTTAAAAAGTTTTTTTTTAATCGATTCCTAATTTGCGAAAATATTGATGAACTTACACAAAAAAATACATACAGGCGAATATAGTATCTCCAACTTTTTGGAAGTCGGTAAAAAAAAATTACTTCTTGAATACTTTACAAGGCCAATGAACACCAATCAATACTTGTTAAATAATTTTAACCTAATGAAGAAGTCATAGACAGCATTTCATTCCAGTGATTGGCAATTGAAGCGTTGATTAAGAACGGTGTTAATCATCTAAATAATCAAGGTGGAATTTAGAGAGCTTAATGGTGACTGAGAGTTCATTAATCAAAACATCATTAAGTACTACAAGAGCTGTTTAATAGAAACATTTTAATTAATAAAAGGTAAGTTTGTTTATTATTAGTAGTTATAGGTAGATATAGTCAGAAAACCTGAAAACTAATTATTTTACTAATATTATAAACGCGAAAGTTTTTATGTATGGATGCTTGTTCCACATTCACGCAAAAATTACTGAACGGATTGAGATGAAACTTTGCAATAGTAATGCTATTTGTTATTCTGATGTATGAACATCAGAATACTCGTAACAAATAGGCTATTTAAATAGGCTATAATATAAAAATAAATCGTAAAATGTGTTGGTAAGCGCATAACTCAAGAACGCCTAGACCAATTTGGCCAATTCTTTTTTTTAAATGTTCGTTGAAGTCCAAGGATGGTTTTTACGGCGTGAAAAATTCGAATAATTGTCGGGAAAATCCTAAAAGCAGCCCTTTTCTAATTCCCATACAAACGTTTTCTAACTAAAATATAGAGTCAATTTGAACTTTATCTTTTTGACAGAACGAAGTCTGTCGAGTCCGCTAGTAATTTATAAAGATATGGCGTGAAATAAAGTTCTCTGGGTCAGCTAGTCTGAAATAGATGGGGGAGATTTGAATTTTGATATACAAAACTCAACTACTATGTACAAAAATGTTTTATTCAGACTTTGTCTTAAAAGGCTCGGTGTACTTCATAAGTAAGATAGAAGTAAGTTGTCGTGTAGTAGGTAAAATGAGACGTTTTGTGTAAAAATATGATGAAACATAACCTGAGCTGACACCTGAAATTTCAGAACATCTGAAATGTTTCAGTTAATAAATTAAGCGTACGGAGGAATTTTTGAGCAAGAAAACAGACAGGCTTCTAAGTATTATTGATGATAGACATCGACACTGAAAGCGGTATACTTAGAAGAGTTTTTTACCGACTTCCAAAAAGGAGGAGGTTCTTATGTTCTAATATCTGTCTATGGAGTATTATGTTCGTCTGTATGTATTTTTTGTTCATCGATATTTTCGCCAATTGTGAACCAATTTGAAAAAAAAAAAATTAGTTCGAAAGGGATACTTCCGACGTGGTTCTATGTAAATTTTATCGAAATCAGAAGACCCGTTTTTGATAAATCCTACTTAATATTATAAACGCGAACGTTTGTGAGGATGGATGGATGGATGTTTGTTACACTTTTACGCAAAAACTGCTAAACGGATTGAGATGAAACTTTGCAATAATATAGCTTATATATCAGAATAACACATAGGTATTAATTGTACTGATATTGCGTCAAAATTCAAAATATCATGCGGGCAAAGCCGCGGGTAAAAACTAGTCAACAATAATGTACATGGATGTCACATCGATTCTTGCAAACTATTCCGTTTCGTAAACGGTGGAAGTCGGTGTTACGATTTTATTGTGATAAACAATTAAAAAAATTGTCATGACATAAAACATTACAAATTAGTTTTTTTGTAGAGTTATATGTGGCCAACTGGCGAAGTTAAGTACCTACACAATAGCGCGACCACATTCAGAACTACGCAAACTCCTGAACGAGAATATTTTAAAACAGGGTTGATTGGTAACAAAGGATTTATTGGAAGGAGGAGTCTTATGCCAAGCAGTGCGCTGAAATAAGCTGGGCATTTATTATAAATGATAACATGTCATAAATATTAGGGGACATCTTATACATAGTCTTTGACCTAAAACTAAGCATATACTATAAATAATACATAATTTTAACAAATACATATTTAGATAATAAAAATATTGGGGGACTTCTTACTTACACATGGTGTCTGACCCCAAACTAAACAAAGCTTGTATTATGGCTGCCACAGACTTATACACTACACATAAGTATTTTTAAATACATACTTAGATTAGACAATAACACCCAGACAAAGCAAATATTATTTTCATTGCATAAATACTTGCCTCTAGTGGGATTCGAACCCACGCCTCTTTGACCCAGGAGTCAGGGTCACTAACCACTGGGCCACAGAGCCAGGCGGAAGCTATCAACTAGGTATACCAATTAAATTATGCTTTGTTACTCCAGAACCCTTAACATTACCAGCAGGTCTAATGCAATAGCTTTTACAAAAGATGTTCAAACAAGAAGGCCTTTGTGCTTAGAAGCCTCAAACAATCAAGTATCGGCTACTGCAGTAGGCGAGTAAACTATGAACCGCACACATCCTGCACCGAAATAGCCTCTTAACGAAAATTGCTTTTGTTACTAGCATCCTGTTACGGAATAAATCCAAGATGTTTTATAGAGTTTTTATTTATTTGGACAACAAATATTTTATTCTTTATGACTATTATCTGATTCTTGTTACGCCTGAGACTATCATAAACTAATTACACAATTAAATGAAAAAAACAACTAAATAATTATGAAAGCAGATAACCAGCCCGATAATCAGATGATTTATCGTCTTATAAATATGTCGGTCGGTAAACAATGCATGAAGCTTGCACAGGACTTGTAAAATGTCCAGAAAAGCGTACCTAATAGAACAAGTTTAAATAGTAAACTTAACTGAATAATTAATTATATTCTTTTAAAACAACTCCTGATACACTTATACTTACTTACACTTAGTTATATATACATACTCGTAGCAGTCTTAGTAAAACTAAACACGCTCAAAGATTTACGTAGCGCTTGAATTAGATGTAAACATTCAAATTTTGCTGAAAAAAAATCTCTGTTTTCATATTGACAAATAATAAATTGCCATTAGGCCCAATTTTAAAGGCGCCATCAAAAATTTAAAAGCAACGTAAAACGTTTTTTCGTTTACCGTCGAAGCGAAAACATCTCGTGCGATACCAGTGATGGTGAAGTGACTAGTTTGTGTGAATATCAGTGTCAGTGTGATGTGTTTGTGCGAATCAGTTGTGTCGTGTGTTTTTGTGATTTTTGTGAAGTGATTGTGTGCAATAAAGTGCAAAGTGATTAATCGGCGTTTTA
The DNA here is from genome assembly GCA_949316475.1 of Hypomecis punctinalis. NCBI lineage: Eukaryota > Metazoa > Arthropoda > Insecta > Lepidoptera > Geometridae > Hypomecis > Hypomecis punctinalis. Next base: position 15,650,739 of record OX438800.1, on the reverse strand, counting down.
ACTGATTATCCAAGAACCCATCTTGTAACAATAATTACGATGGCGCCTCTAAAATTGGGCCTATTGTTTCTACGGATAAATTGTTGAGCACAATTTGATGCGCATTGACTATATTTTTGACGTACATTTAAATAGTTATTTCCTCTTTTATATGAACTGAGATAAACAGAGCTCAGTTTATCTCATTAGGGGAAATGAAGGCATTTATCTTTATAACTCAAACTCACAGAGTTGGCAAAGTTGTGAACTTTGAAGATTTACGTTCAAACTAGTGGTATAAAATAGAGCTAGGTGGGTTATTACTACCGTGAAGGAAGTATCAAATAATGTTTGTGCCAGTGCATTAGACGAGCTACAGCGTTAAACTGATGTAAAAAATATTAAAATAAGTCCCGCAGAACTTTATTTTTTTATGATTCCTAAAAGTTTATGTTGAAAGCAATTAGGTTTTATTGTAGAAAATAATGTGATTTTCTAAAATTTTATGTTACAGATATGGTCACGTATTACGGACTTGCGTACTATTACTACTTTCCATACGATGGTATTATTTTGGTGTGATTATATTTAGTCCAAAAGTCATTTGCACAGGTTCTAAAAAGTAAACACGCAAGTAGAAAATCGTGAAGCGTGGAAATTGCTTTTCTGACAAAATATCGAACACATAATGAATAGGTAGAGCTTAGAGTTATGAGTTATAACGAGAAGGCTCGCCTTACAAGGCGTGGAGCGTGGGTTCAAACCCGCTCGCGATAGAAGGAGCTCTTTGAGATTTATGAATGAACTTTTACTCCACCGGAAAATGCGATTTAACCGATTTCCAAAAAGGAGGAGTTTCTATATTCGTACATTTTCCTTGATAGACTTTCTGATACGGAGCGTAGGTATTTTTTGTGAATGTTCAGCAATATCGCTAATTTTAACCGATTCAACTAAAAGTGTTTTGTTCGCTTGATCATAATTCCGATAAAATTTAAATTACTACATATAAGCCCCATTTAAATTTTATCGGGATTGGCTAAGCAGTTTTTGAAAAATCAACAATATTATTAATATTAGTATATGGACATAGACTAACCTCCTCAAGTAGTCGTTTTTAAACTTTCGCGATTTTTGAACACATTATTATTATATAATACGGGACTACCCGTGACCACGGTCGATGCAACTCGGCCGAAACGTCAGGATGAGGAGGTATTTATTTATCTCGTAATTTTAGTGCACGATTAGTCCCGTAGTATAAAACCGGACAAGTGCGAGTCAGGTTTGCACATCGAGGGTTCCGTACAAACACATTGTTAAAATAATTAAAAACCTGTTTTAGCATGTGCTAATGAATTTCTTTTGTCATATAAAAGAAATTCATTATCTTACATGATACGATTTACTTACTTTGAATTTTGAATCTATATTTTGTGAATTTTGAGGCCCTATTTTTTGTGATGTAAATAAAAATGTACAGTTTTCAGATTTATTCCTATATGTGTATTCTAAGACAATGCTTCTCGCCAAATTTTATAGTTCTATGTCAACGGGAATTACCCTGTAGGTTTTGATTTTTGTGAGTGTCGAAATATGCGGTTTTTTACAACATAAACGGCTCTAACTTTTTTATACGATAACTGAGAAGTTTTTCTTTTACACAACTGCAAGAAACCATAGATATACGTATACAGTTTAAATTTCAACTCGATATCTTTACGCGTTCCCGAGATAAAGAGTCTTGACATACACACAGATGGACAGACGGACAACAAAGTGATCCTATAAGGGTTCCGTTTTTTCCGTTTTAGGTACGGAACCCTAAATAATAATAATCTCCTCAAGTAGCTTAGTTTATGATATGGATGACACATCGATTCGTGCTAAGTATTCGAATGCTGTACACGGTTGAAGTCGGTATTGCATTTTTTGTGGAAAGTAATTATCATTGAAAGAAAACATCGCGAGGCAGGCAAACTGTATATTAAATGTCCTTAAAAAAAATTGATGGCGTTCGTAAATCTACCAACCCGCACAAGGCCAGTGCGGTGGCAATAGTTTAATCGCTTTTCACGGGTAGATCAGTGTTATCTGTTCAACAGTGATAGATTTAAAACAGCCGAAACAGGTTCTATTCCTAAACCTCGGATAGCTTCCTTTCAAAACAACTTATTAACCATTTCATAATGACAATTCCAAGTACCGTTTAATTTCGTAGCATGAAAGTCAAAGGTTAAAAGTGAAACGCTTATAGTTCTACTTGGTGAGGCAGGCTCGCGTCAAGTCATGCATATTCAGGAGTGGCGGATCTCAAGCCGAGAGGCCCTTTGTTACGGAGGTACTTTGACTGCGCTGCTTTAGGCGACATGAGCTTCTGATACGCAGATTATAAGGCAATAGTAGGAGGGAAAGAGATATAGAGTCTAGGTGAAGTCTATCTTCTCGATTAGAGTTCATTTTGTTGACTGCATCGGTGGCTCAGTGGTTAGTGACCCTAACTTCTGGATCAAAGAGGTTGGGTTCGATCTCCACCCAGGGAAAATATTTATGTGATGAACATATGTGTTTTCTCTGTGTCTGGGTGTTATTTAGTTACTATCTATATTAGTTTGTATTTAAAATTAAGTATATGTAGTATATCAGTCTCTGGCAGCCATATCAGATTTGCTTAGTTTGGGGTCAGAGGCCGTGTGTAAGATGTCCTAAAATATTTATTTTAATTTATTTATTTGAGAGTTAGGTGTATTATACTTCAATGGTTAGGTTATTTCTATCTTATCTTTATTATCTTACGTATAAGTAGTAAAATATACTCAATGATTAGAGTAAATTTAATTTTTTGAACTGTAGGTAAAATTAATTTTTTTTTATAATACTAATTTTCAGCTGTACAATTTCAGTCTGGGTGCGAATATTAAATACGTACTCATACTCATATAATAAAGCCATGGTGGTCAAGAGGTAGTGACACCTGCCTTACAATCGTGAGGTCGTGGGTTCGAATCCCCGGTCCCGTACCAATGAGTTCTTTGGAATTTATGTACGGAATTTCACACCACAGGCTTTTCGGTGAAGGAAAACATCGTGAGGCAACCTGCATACGTCCGTAGAAGAAATTCGATGGCGTATGTGAATCCACCAACCCGCACTGGGCCCGCGTGGTGGATATGGCCCAATCACCCTTCGTGGGTAGGCCTACGTCCTGCAGTGGACTACTAAAAAGGCTGGTACAGTACAGTACAGTACTCATACTCGATCTAACTTCACAATTAAACAATTTAGTAATTTGATTAATATTGGTAATCAATTAGCACCCTTTTAAGGTCATATTTCGTAGGTACATCAAAAGAAACAACTTTTGTTCTACAACTTTTGCCCAATCTAAACGAATTTCCCAATTTTGTTTTTTATGTGGATTCAGCACATGTACAAATAATTGTTTTTTTACATACCTAACTTGCATATTTACACAGTATCTTAGGTAGTCAAATTATTTTTTTTTATTTTTTTTTTGGAAGAAAATAAATACGAATTTTTAGAAGTCTAGAATAAAATATGTTTGATTGCATTCTATAAAAAAGGAATATTTTGTACAAAATATTATTTTTTTAAAGGATGCTAATTGATTACTAGTAACCGTGTATACAATATTCATGTCTCACTCCGAAATAAAGAAGAAAAAGAAAGGAAGAAAATAATTTATTGACATAATATTATATTTACACATTCTCATTTAACGACAAGGAGTATGAATGGTTCTATTATGGACTCGTCATAACTTACAGCAGTTTTTTTTGTTTTTCCAGTCTATCTACATTACAAAAAAATAAATAATCATGTATGAAATAATGATAAAATAAAAAATTAAACTTTGTTTGCGTTTCATAGAAAACGAAATATTAAATGTCGATAGTTGCCAACCATTCGTAACATGTTATACCTACGTACATATATCCTATAAATTTAATCAAGTGAGCTGTAAAAGGGCATTGTCAAAAATATAACCAAAATTTAAAAATAGTAATACAATTCAATTATGACATAATTAGTTTATATTAAAATAGAAATTTCTTATTTAGTTGTACATTTCAAAAAAGTCAGCTGTAAAAAAGGCTTCGTGAAAAAAATAATAAGGTGAATTATAATTTATTACATTAATTTCTTTAAATGCAATAAACTAACAAATTGCACTACAGAAGTTCAAGAAGGGCAATTCCTAAACTTTCTGCACTACTGCTCTATAAAGTATTCCACAGTAATTAAGAGTACCTTCGTGCTATAGTCTGAGCTATTTTGCATAAAAGGAGAAAATTCTTTTGTTGAATGCTATTGTGTTCTAGTAGAAAAAGTTGCATAGTTTCTTGGCAGAAAGAAATAATCAAAGTATTAAAAACGTTCGTAACCTGGGGCCTTATTGTGTTCTGGGCTTCGCTTTTCCTCTCGCTCGCTTTAGTGGCATGAGTAACTGGCGCGAGCAGGAGAAAACGTGGCCGAAACTCAGAGCGCTTACACAATAAGGCCCCTGGATGAGTTTGCTGCTTGCTATAAGGCTGAAAATTTGAAAACGCTTTTTTGTAATTGAGTTTAAATATAAATCTAACGTGGTTTTTATATTTAGAGTTATCTGAAACATAATCAATGTATTAAAATACGTTCGTTGTCTGGAATAGTTTTCTGCTTGCTTTTTACAAGGCTGTTTAAAAACGCTTTTTGTAACTTTTTAAAATACACCTATATTAATGATAATTACTATGTTAGCAGCGACCCAAATTGTGGCATGGCCTCCAATATTATTTTTTATTTGTTGCCACTGTTATGGCTATCTTGTACAAGTTTATATAATGTATATATTATATGCTATTTAATTATTCCCTATCTCGATGGTTCAAGCCTACGTATACCAAATATCAATATTCATTCGTTCAAGCTATGTTTCCCCTACACACATTCGTATGCAAATTAGTACCTATAGGAAGACAAATGTTTCCGATCAAATAAAGGCGATGTCAAAGGTACAGTTCCGGCCATAATTCAATAGCACATCGCAATAAGAGGAATTTCTGTGTTACGTGCCCGGCACATAAAGTACGTCTAAATAATCGCCAGAGAGAAAAACATTGGGAGATTACCAGCGAAGCTTTTCTAGATGATTTAACGATGTTTCTTGAGGTTCTACTTTGTTTTTGTGTCAATAGTTAATTGAAATTGATGGCCGTTTTGGTAAGGACTTATGTTTTTGTGGACCTAATTAGCGCCTAAATTATATTAGGTAGAATTTGCATAGAATCCATATTTAATCAATTATGGCACCACAAACATACATCTCTTAGTCTAATTTATAAACGTATATAACATTTATGTAAACTTAGAGTTACATATTTATGGACCCTGTTTTAGGGTATTGCAATTGACTTAAACACTAAGGTAATAACAGGAACAGTTAAGTATCGGTTACGATTAGATTCTAAATTACTTTGTCTGATTAAGTCTAAGAAGTCCTGTATTGAGTAGTAGCTTATGGCTATGAGAATCTAATTTATATTTCTTTTAAAAACGTTTTCGTTTGTTTCATTTCTGATGTTAGTTGGTAGCTATTTGAATATTTTTACTAGCATATAGTCTAGATCCTTTCTGACTATTCTTAATAGTGGTTCGGAAGCTACTAGTTGGTTCTGGCGTCTAGGGTTTGTTGAGGCAGTGAATAGATGTTAGTGTTTCTTGGTAAATAATTCTGCTTCTAATATGTATAGGCAGGTTGGAGTCAATATTTTTTGTTCTTTAAAGTGGGGTTTTAAATATGCAAAAAAATAGAGATACAATTTTATAGGGAATTGAGACTTATGGTTAGTATCAACACTTGAATTTTCAGTATTACATAAAAATATAATAATGATTACCGCCATTGATTCTGTGACTTATATTGTTACGGTTATGTTAGGTACAGATTGCACTTCATGGGTGGCCCTACGTTTAGCAATTTCAAAAACATTCAAATGACGATACAGTGCAGATTTCGTGGTACTTTGATAACCAAACGTCGCAAAAAAATCGTCTGCCTTATCAGTAAATATTATCTTTTTCCACATAAAAGAGGTGGCATACTTCCTATAAAATAAAAGTCGGAAAACTCCCTTTATTTTTAAGTAAAATTCAAAGAGAGCAGTTTCAGAGCAAAGATAAAAGTAATCGAGTATATCCTCAAACTTAGTAACAAAGGCAGTATGGGATAGCCCCAGGCAATAGACGCGCGTACATGATCTTGTACTTCCACATCACATTATCCTTATCATACCCGTATTAAATTAGGTATAACTGTCTCTGTCTGGGTTCAACATTTCAGGGAAAGCGGTCATGAAATAGATTCCAGTTAAGTTAAACCAAGACCAATTAACTCTTTGAAGTGTAACGGTTTTGAAGTCATACTTTGATAAAACTGTGTAACACAGATTCTGTTCAAAGCACAAACTGGAAAGAAAAATTGTTGTTTCGAAGTTTTGAATAAGTTTTGTTTTCCATTTGTTCGAATACACAAGTCATATCATAAATTTCTTTTACGAGACGGTTTAGTTTTGTTCCGTTATATTTTTCGACTGAAACAGTGAGTATAAAAGAACACAATAGAATGATTGCTATAAATGTGTTGCCCAAGTTGTAATTAAGTTATGAATTAGCATATTGTACTTATTCCTTGCCCATTCATTGCGATGCAAATCTATATACATATATAGGTATAAAGTCGTGATTCAATGACTTACCTATCACGAAATTTCAAAAAGTGCAAGTGCTAGGAGTCTCAAATTTTACATGGGAGATCCTTTTAACATATAGGTGCTCACTAAGAACGGATTGTGCGAAATTCAAGCCCTAAGTGAGTGAAATTGCGTGGCAAAGTTTGTATGGGAGAGCGCGATTCCTTGAACCGACTGACTTGAAATTTAGCATAGACATTCTTAAACAAAATTGATTGAACACGTGTTTCGTATTTTTTCGAATCGTATCGCTTATCTGGGTTAAAAAGGGAAAAAAGTTATTTTCGGGACGAATGATTGTGACGTCGGAATTGAAACTTTTTAGTGTATTTGATTGATAAATCAGAATATTGACAAAATAATTAAATTTGTCACAATGAGATTTGACATGTTTGAAATCCAGATTTATTGAAACCAATGAGTTAAGAAAATAGAAGAGGCAGCCACAGCTTTTTTGTCACTTTTCCGATCTCACTTTCTTTAAATTATGTTCCCATATTTCTTAGGTAAATTAACACTTACTACGTAGGTACTGCGAAAATAATTAGTTTAATAGTGAGCATTTATTTACCTAAGAAACTCAGACCAAATAAAAAAATCAAGAGAGAATGTTGTGAACAAACAAGTGAAGCCATCTAAAACTACGCCTAGCCGTGTACACACAATTACCCACACATCCAGGTAACTATGAAACTACGCCTTGGCTTGTCAGTCAAACTATGGCGGCGCAACAGCGACGGCCTCACACATGTATAAAAAACCGGCTTCACTTGACTGTTCAACGACGTTCCCTCTGGATTTTTTTATTTTCTCTGAGCCTAAGAAAGTGCAGAAATTACATTGTCATTATGCATGAGTGCATGTTGCTTTGCATGCTAATCCTTTTAACCGACTTCAAATAAGAAGTTTTTCAATTAAGCAGTATGTTTTTTGTGTATGTAAGTTACGCGATTAGTTGGATAATTATAAACTGATTTTGTTGTTTTTTTTTTGTTTGCTACATCATAGGTACTTCAATGGTAGTTTCATTTGACGAGCAGTTTTTAGAAATCAAGAATAAACTAATTACATACCTATTCAGTTCATCAGTCGTTTTTGAAAGATCATCTTTATCAAAAATGGTACACCGCTGCTGCGCCGCTGTGCCAGCCTTTTCAGTTGATGAAAAAGTCGTTCAAGATTATTTATTTGTAAGAAAACATGGTAATGCAAACAACTTACAAAGTTGTATACATATGTTCAAAGCGATGTACAAATCCATCTGTACATAGCTGTCCACATGTAGCTACTTATATGTATTTCTCATGTAACAAACTATGTCTCCCACTAGGTAGGTACATTTAATTGTTAAAATTTAATATTTTGAGCAACTCAACTAGAGTTATGGAAAATAGCTTCACAGGTGCTAGAAAAATGTAAGTAATAGATGTGAGATATGATAAATTTTACCTTTATTGATGTATTACCACAATGAGAAGAAAATTCACATTCTTCGGTAATGATGGGACGGGACTTGGACGTCGGATGAACAGGAGGCGAGTCACAGAGAACCTTCCTTTCCTACGTCGAATCCAGGCTGGAATTGATTAAATTAGGAATAAGTTTCTTAATTTTAGTATCTTAAGAAAATCGGTAAGAGATATTAGGATATCAGGAAGCTTATGTACGTTTTGAAGGCAACTTGCACAATAATATGTATGGCATTTTAAAGTCTAACTAGTTTGCTGGCTGAGAACTACTAGCGCTTATTAGCAAGAAATCAGCATTTGGATGATTGAATTATATACAGTACAAGTCCAGTAATCTTTATGGAGAAGAACTGTAGAGAGTAGTAATTTACTAACCGTGTTATTTTGTTCTATAGGTAACAATACCTAATATAATTTTAGCCAATTTTAAGGAGTTTTGCCGCTGTCGCCAGGTTAGAAGTTGTCCTGCAAGCTCTGGGATCTTTTATATGGAGCTGAAGACTTTCGGAGGCTGGGAGAATGTCAAAGACTGGAAAGAGTATCCTGAAACGAACATCAAATAATAAGATTAGAATGTTTAGGTTACATGCACAAAGAATCGTAGTCAAATTGCAATACTTTACTTACCATTCAACTTTAAATACTGCATATTCGTTTAGCAGTAATCTTGTATTAATATTTATAGGTATTTCGAGCTATTTTATCCGATTATTTTACTAGGATTTAATATTTACACTTCACAATAACAATCATCGCAAAGCCGGGCCAAAAATCACTATTGCCAGCGCGTGATTTAAAAAAAAGAAACAGTAGTGGTGTAATATTATTGTACGGTAATATTTGTTCAAGGAGAAAAGCGTTAAAACAATGGCATAAGATTGATATGTATTGTCATCGGATTAGATGACTATTATTCTAGCTACATTGTGTAAAGAAAATAGTTTAAATCGTATTTGTAGAAATAACAGGGAATCTGAAAAGTAACGGAATATTTAATTTAATTTTATAGGTGGCAACATTGTAATAAACTACCAGTGACGTCACTGACATAAAGCGAATATGCTCCATAATGCAAGAATTGCAAGTATTTGCTTTATTAACGTTAAGATCCAAATTGAGGGTATGCTGGATATCAACGTTAGTTGCCTTATGCGTTCTTTTGCGGATATTGCATTTTATTGCGTTGTTGGGCTTTTGTTCCGAATGGGTGTTTTTAGCTTTAATGGCATAATGTTCCGTGTGGTGATTATTTGAAATATTGGCCTTATTAGCAGGAACCGTGTTATTGCATATTGTTGTGTTAGTGTATCGACTGCAGTTAAAGCAATCGTATAAAAACTAGTTTAGTATAAAAGGGCGCGGGGGACCAGCTCCGGGGTTGTAAACGTCGGGAATTCGAGGAGGTCGTACCTCTGATGAATATAATACACAGTTTGATTCGGAGGCCATTTCTCTGATGGATTATCGGGAGTTTTATTTCGCGTTGCCAAATCTTTGTTGTAATTATCGGAACAGTGAAAATTAGTGCCATCGGCTTTGTGATAGTGTAATTCAGTGCGGATCGTTTTATATAAGTGAAATTATAATGAAATATAGTGAAAATTGAAGGAGAAACCTGCGGATTGATTTTGTCCGATTTGCATAAACGTTTGGTAAGCCAGATTGGCACAGCTAAGTGCAACATGAAGACGGTTCGATGCAGCGCTGGATTTCGAAGCTAAGGAACGGACATATTTCCAGCGTGCCGCTGAACTTCTTTGGAAGGGAAAGCTAGCCGACTACGAGGACGAGAGCCATAGGATGTATCATTTGGTGAGGCAATTCCGATTTATTTGTGGGAGATTGATTTTTAAAAGTATACGACTTTTAAACATTTACAAAATACCTACATTATTTATTTTGAGTCTGGCGTGTACCCTTGAGTCTGGCGTGTACCCTTAGTTGGACCTTAAAAATACTTGATTTATTTCAAAGAATCTTTTGATTGGATACCCTCAATCTCTTACGCACAATCTTACTTTTTATTTGTATTGTCGATTTGTTATTCATGTGCTTGCTTGTTCTTACTGTGCCCATTTGCAGGGTTGGACTTTCTTATATGAAATATATTGTGTTTTTCTATACCTAAACGGATTATACTAAGCACCTTATTTTTAATATTGCGGAGTCTAATATTCATTTGATTACTGCGCTGCGATTATAGCGTTTACCAAAGTTCAAAGGAACTTTGAAGTTTTATGATTGTACTTACATTTATTTATCTTGATGATATTTGTTTACGTGAAATACCCGGATTTGAAATATTTGTTTTAATCTTCGAAAAGTCATACGTATTTTTAGCGTACTCAAAGCGTTTAGTGTACTCAAATTCATAGTTCCAATATTTAGATATTTACTAAAGTGTATTAATCTTTAACGGGGATTGTCCCATGTTTACCTAGAAAATGTCAAAAGTCGTTTGTAACAAAATTAAGCAGGTGTTAAATTAAGGCTTAATATTATATCACTTGGATTGAATATTTGATAAAAGACACTTTTCACCGCTATATACAAATTTTGTTTGATTTTAAAATCATTTTTTTTATTTGACACGAGCTATTTTTTTAAAACGATATCGAAATGAAATAATAATATGCATTTCAATCTCACGAAACGAGAAGATCGATTTAGTCATTCCTATCTCACGAAATTGATTCAGTAAACTATATTCTATTGATACTTAAATAGAAACCGTCAATTTACTCGTAATACCAGACCAAAACCATGAATCTAAATGGTACCTAAATAAATCTAAGCAATTTATCCAAAATATTCATTGTAACTCAGGCAATTTGTATTTAGAGATAACTCCAGAATGTCGAGATTGGGATGAATAGATCTATTGCGAAATAACGCGTTTTCCGTTTATTTGTATTTAATATGAATTGGATTCCCGTGTTCATTCCATTACACTAATTAGCTTTTGTACATAAATAACAGTGGCAAAGAAAATTGCTTCATATTTTGGATAATTTTGTCTCATTGTTGATACACTAGGCGATACAATTTCACAGTTCAAAGCTACATGTTTTTTTGATGGAACACAACTTATATTATTATTGAATATTCACACTGTACTATACACTGTACCAGTCTTTTTAATAGTCCACTGTTAAACGTAAGTTTACGCACGAAGAGTTATTGCGGTGCGGGTTGGTGGATTCACATACGCCATCGAATTTCTTCTACGGACGCAGCAACCTGCTACGACGTAGTTGCACGACGTTTTTGTTCACTGGAAAGCCAGTGGTGTAAAAATACGTGCATATATATACATTTTTTCATGATAATTGATATGATGGAGATACTTGTACGATGTGTTATCTTACCACAGTTTTTTTAGTTCTATAATTATGCACTTGCCACAGAGCAAATAAAAAAACCAAAAGAGAACGTCGTTGAAGAGTCAAGTGAGGGCGGTTTTTTATACATGTGTGAGTGCGTCGGTGTTGCGCCGCCATAGTTCGACTTACAAGCCAAGGCATAGTTTCGTTGTATGTGGATGTGTGTGTAATTGTCTTTCTTTGATTTGGTTGGCTTCACTTGTTTGTTTACAACATTCTGTCTTTATTTTTTTATTTAGTCTGAGGTAGTTGCCAATAGCCGTGGTGGCTTAGAGGTAGTGACACCCGCCTTACAATCGTGATTTCGTGAGTTCAAATCCCGGTCCCGTACCAATGAGTTCTTTGGAATTTATGTACGGAATCTCACACCACTGGCTTTTCGGTCAAGGAAAACATCGTGAGGTAACCTGCTTATGTCCGTAGAAGAAATTCGATGGCGTATGTGAATCCACCAACCCGCACTAGCGTGGTGGATATGGCCCAATCACTCTTCGTGGGTAGGCCTACGTCCTGCAGTGGACTATTAAAAAAGGCTGATACAGTACAGTTGCCAATAAAAAATATCATCAGTAATGTGAAGGTCAGAGACACCTACACAAAATCATTGGAGTGCGCTACTATTTAATTAAGCGCGATTTATCTTTGAACACATTACTGCTTACAATAGTAAACAGTAATGTGTGATTTGACCTTTAATATCCAGCTGAATCTAACCTTTTGGCAGCTGATGTTAGCTACAAGCTGCGGATTACCCAATCCTCGTGCAGCTGTTAAGACAGCTTCAGTTAGGATTGGGTTATCAGCTCCTCGTAGCATCACAACAGCCAAGAAGTTCGATTCAGCCGATGAGATGGTGATTAAAATACAAATTATCGACGAGTATATGTATATAAAAATGAATCATAGCTGTTAGTCTCGCTAAAACTCGCGAACGACTGGACCGATTGGACTAATTTTGGTTTTAAAATATCTGTGGAAGTCAAGGGATGTTTAAACGGTGACAAAAATTGCAACAGTTGTGAAAAAAATAATAAAATCATTAACTTCATTTTCCCGTACAAAATGTTCCTGCATGAAAAAATTGTCATTGACAGTTGACAGATGGTGGAATTAAGTTCACAGGGTCAGGTTATACATAAAAAATATGAAGAAAATGTGCGATTCTATACGTCAAGACACCTTACTTACTTTGGATAAAATTCGTGTATGAACGATTTTATTCTGGGGAACTCACAGGAAACCAAGCTATTTGTTTTCCTTGTTCCTCTATCCGCTGAATAAGTTTGACTATCTCGTAATATTATAGTGCTTTACGCAGAAAGTTCGTAAACAACCGTGTTTTGGGGGACTGACCTGTAACCTTGAGTTATTGAAGACAAGTTTCTTTATGATAATTGGAAAAAATAGCTTATCTTGGCAATGAAAGTCGCCATTTACCTATTCTGGCTATCATATCTATGTTATATTTTTTTCTGTGATCTTGGCACAAAACCTTCTTCTTCTTCTTATAGTCCAGTCCCTTCTTCCACTCCTATCGGAGGTTGGACAACATCAGGGCAATTCTAATTTTTGAAGCTGCTGCTCTAAATAATGAGGTGGTACTGCAGCCGAACCAGTCCCGCAGGTTCTTTAACCATGAGTGCCGCCTTCTGCCAGCACTCCTCTTTCCGGCAATCTTTCCCTGGATGATGAGCTGGAGTAGTCTGTATTTGTCATTTCTCATGATGTGACCTAAGTACGACATCTTCCGATGTTTGATGGTATCCATAAGCTCCATCTTCTTCTTAAGTCTGCTTAGTACCTCAACGTTGGTAATTCGGTCGGCACAAAACCTTAACTAAAACAAAATCAAGAAACTAGAGCCATTACATAAAATATACATTTGCATTACAAAATTGTTGGTATGAGATTCAGATTCAAATATAAATAACTTAGTATAAATGCTTAGGTATATGCCAAGTGTAGCTGAGGTCTCTGTTTTTTAGGATGTGGAATTTAGTTAATAAACGTTTTATCCTACGTAAACTAAAATATAAACGCTTAATGAATAAGAATGATATATACATATACATATTATCTTTAGACCTTCAAGGGTTCTACAAGGGTCTGTGGATGATCCAATTGCTTTCTATATAGTAATAGTGTTGGTAGTTTTAGCATATAAAGTAGTATTGTATCATATTGTAGTTATTAAAGGCAATTTTGCCCGTTACTCCACATACATGTATAATTATAATCCCCTATATTTCCTGTACCATGTTTGAAAGACACTCAAATTTTGTTTCATCGAACCACAAAGCTACAAACCAGAGTTCAAAGATGACCAATTTCTATCAAGTAAATTGTCTGTCGCTAACACGAAAGAAACACTTTTACTTATTATAAAAAGGAAATCACAATTTACCGTAAAGCTTTATAAACATTCTGTAAAAAGCCCCCGGATCTCCGACGCTTGTCACTGACGGAGTGCTTTGAAATCCCCTCAAGGTTGAAAATGTACATTTTTAACACACATGTTAACTTGAATTGAGATATTAGCTGTTCTGTTCACGTATCATGATTGATATTGATAGAGATTATGCTGTTTATTATATAAAAACGATTTTGTTTATTTTGAAGCCTTGTATAGTTCTTTTAATACGTCGTTTTTTTGCGAGAACAAAGTTAATTCATTTAACATGTATTTGTCAACGGCTATCGCTAAGCTTTAGGGAGCGTCATTACTTTTTGACCGACAAACCACCGGAGGAGGTATACAATTCGACGCGTATATACCTATATATATAATAATTTTTTTTATGTATAACCACGCATAACTTTTTTCGTAGTAGTCCGATTTCAATAATTATTTTTTATTGGAAAAAATATACTTCGGAAATGGTCCCATTTAAACTTTATCGAAACCGGCTGAGCCATTTTTGATAAATCAACAATAATGTGAAATATGCTACATCGATCCGTGCGAAATATTCCCGAATTCTGTACACGGGTAAAGTTAATTTTTGCAAAAAATAATCTTGTTGGTTTTAACGAGTAGGTAATGCTTTATAGTGGAAATTCTCCCGTACCACCTATATTTTTTTCTCTCTCTATTACTATTATAGATTCTTACATATCTCATAATTTCAAATTTGACTCATAGATTAATAAATGACTATCTATTTTGACTATGTATTTTCTCTGTAAGTACAATTAACTTTATCTTACCTACACTAGAACCTAAATTATAAAACAACACAGACAGTAAACATCCACGTCAACATCATCTCAAGTAGTCTGTAAACTAAGAAATTACAAAATGCAGTTCCAACCAACGAAACAAATAGGTAAGAGGATTACACGACACTTAGCAGCGTCGTGCCAGAAGATTTATTTTGCGAAACTGTACAAGGGCTTGTTGTTAATTTTCCAGCTGCCTACGTGTTTATAATGGCTTCCTTAATAATGCTCCCTTGAGATGCGGCTCGTGAAATATAAAATGAGTGAGAACTCGACGATTGTGAAATATAAAACTTTTCAGAAGGAAGGACAATGTAATTAAATACAAACAAATGAAATACGGCACGGTTTTTTCACAATTTTATCCAGCTTGGCTTTGAATGGAGTTGCGGTGAAATGTGCCTCTTTTTGACGCTTACAATGATAAAAGTTACGATGCAACCGCTATTACTTTTTTGCATGTTGCTTGTCTTTTTACTTCATTTATCTTTTGGCTGTTGACATAAAATTATTGTGTATGAAATATTTGTGACCATAGCTATCGCCTATAGTTTCAGCAAAATATAAACAAAAATTGTAGTAGGACATTTTTGAAAAAAAATGCCTGGGATAATGCCATACTTTTGTCAGTGGACCTGAATTGAATGGCTTTATTTCAACTAAACTTTATACTCCCTTTTAATACGAGTAGTTGTTCACATAAAGACGTAGCTCTACAAGAGCGCTTCTGGTGACTCTTCATAGGGCTTATGGTTAACTTTTTTATTCATATCTACCTACGGTAGAACAATTTTTTTGTGATTATATCTACTTATTTTAGTTTTATGTCTACAATTGACCTTTGTTAATTGTAGACATCTTCGTTATTTTTTTAAGCGTTTAGCCATTTCAGAGGCCTTCAGGCGGCTTAAAAAACACTGACGCCAGGGCTAGCCACCTGGCCTATACGAACTTACTTAACGACTCGCTCTACAGCCTCATGTAAATAGTTGTTTAATGGCAACAAAGGCATTTTTTGCTCTAGAAACATTTCACCTACTTTGAAACACATTATCCCTTGTATCCAGAGAAAGCGAAGTTTTTACTCGTGAAGAATAACTTCACGCAATAAATCCTTCGGAGTTAGCAGAACGGAACAAATATGACAGTTCGCTCGCGTAAATTGGGCGGCAAAAAATAGTACAGCCCATAAAAAAACGTGAAAAGAAAAGAATACCGGCTTGTTTTCATAATGGCATTTTATTTTGTTTATTCGTCAAAGCAGCAAAAATTACAAGACAAAGTGAGCTGAGGCCATCACCTGAGGTGATCCCTCACACAATACTATGTAGGTATAGGTAAGAAATCTATGGAATCATTTTACAGCGACTACCAAGAATCAAGCTTTATCGTATCCCTGTGTGATACCGACCAAAACTTGATTTAATAGTAAAATTTTTTTGCTATTCTAGGTTTGTTGACACTACAAACATTTTCATCAAAAATTGGTCGAAAAATACTGAACCAGTTTTTAACAAGCACTCTTGCAAAAATTTCTCTACAGATTGAATTAGATAAAAGTACCTACACGATTTGTCCTCAAATAATTAAGAAGTAGCAAAATTGAAGTAGCGATTTCTTATTTCGATTTCATTTATGTGGTCACCCACATAAATGAATACGAAATAAGAACCTATTTCTTTACGGAAGTCGGTTAAAAAGCTTACGTCTCGTTATCACGAGTCTTATTACAATCCAATTAAGAACCCACCAAATGCAAATAAGTACGAGTCCAGGAAAAATGGTCCAGATAGAGTCGCGTGATAGATTCAAATGAGGGTATCTAAATTCAGTGATTGTTCAAGATTAATGTCTGATTCAAAACGAACTTCTTGCCCTCAATACTAAAATGATCCTTACTTTACACTGAATTGAATCATAACTATAATGGTTTCATTTTAGAACCCTGATTTTATCTTCTAACCTAAATACAACATATACTCATGTAGGTCAAAAATCATAAAACTACTGAAAATAAAAACAATTTAAAAATATATTAACTAACCAAATGCTAATTACACATCAGACGATTTTTAATGATAACTTAGGAAACGTAATAAAACAATTATAATGCCATATAAATTATTATATTGCCTTCATAGGACAGTTTGCTTATCAATATAGGTATGGGAACCGCATTTAAATATTACATGTGTGTTCAATAAATAAGTATTGAGTTATTAAACTGACTATTTTGTAGCCATCAATATGAACAACTTTTAAGGTGGAATATGGCGAAAATGTGCATGAAGCAATTCTTTTTCACAATTTTATTTATAAAATAGTAGCTTACAATGATATTAAACTAAAGTGAAACTCATAATAATAAAAGAGCCGTTTATGGTCCCCTAGGCACCGCTATAACATTATTCTAATCGTAGATAGTGTGTTAAAAGAAAAGCGATATTTATACAACTCAGCGGTATTGAAACTGGATCAAAGGATTTAGGCAGCTCTCAATTCAAAAAATAAAATATAAACGACCGGCGTCTTTACAGCCCCATAAAAATTACACCGCTGAATCGTTTGATTCGCATGATAAGATTTTTATTGCGTGTGTATGGCGATTACATTTCACGTCTCAAATAAAATACCTTTTTTCCGTAACTGTCAATAAATTCTATCAAAAGACACCCAAGGGTACTATTTAGGCGTCTGTGAGATGGTACAGAAAGCGCTAAAACGCCCTGCTTAGTTCAAGGCCCTTTGTTCAAATTTCGAAAAGAATTTTTGAACAAATGGCAGGATATCGTTAAGACGACGGCCAACATTACTTTTCAAGGTTGAAGGTTTCCGCCACGTGACAATTTTTTTGTTTCTTGCGGCTGTGCTAGGAGCAGAAGATGAAAGAACATTAATATGTTAAAAAGGAGGCTCAAGTTTCACAATCTTTGCTCTGATTTTCCACTCGGCCGATTTTATACGACTTTGACTCCATTTAAGATCTGTTTTTATGCGTTTATTTTTTTTAATGTAAAATAGGGCTACATTTGGCCACCAACTCGTCTGATGGATAGCGAAGTTGTAGCCGAAGATGGAGTATGTAGACCTAGAAGATACTCTTGACTTGAAGATATCCAAATTGCATTTGTCAGGAAACAATGACGGAGGCAGGGTATTCCGTATTATGAAAAGAAGCGAGCCGCTTAGTACGTCGACTATGTAGGGATGGTATTTATGAGACTTCCAGATTGTTCTGTTCTGAAAAGGAGATAAGGGAATCAGGTCGTGGAATTCGAGCGCATAATCACCGAAATGGAGTCTATAGAAAGTTGCCACTTTACGCCTGTATTCCAGGCTTTTCACTTTGGAAGCGACAAGCCTACTATTTTAATAGTTCATAAAACCGCTTCACATGATGCCAAGGTTAATTTAAAAAAAATATAAAAAAAATGTGGTACGTTTTATGAAAACACATGTAGTTTATAATCAAGTGCTTGTTTACTTTTTATGCAATAATAATGAGAAAAATATCAAACAAAATATTATAATATCAGAATTCGAGTTCAAACGTTAAACGAAAATTGACCTCTTCAAATGTGCTCGAATATATCATATTGATTGTTGATACTTCTAAATAGCACCCTTTTCATTATATACGCACCTATACCTACCTACTTACTACGACAATTCAATAGATTTTATAATTCCAGTTAATAGCTCTCGTCGAAACCCCGACCTTTAAACGTAAGAAAGCTATCAGAGAGCATACTTATTTGAAGACGTGACACAGGTAGTTTAATGAGAGTGGCGTCGAGGTTTCTGCCACCTCAGCTCTAAGAATGTTCGCGACCTAAAAACTCTTTCAACCACATCAAGTATCGGCAGGTCTCGAACTTGTCTTCATTAATCAAACAACTTCACTCAAGGCTTTTAGCGGGAATATATTCATCGAAAGTTGCGGGTTGTTGTTCGTGTATATCAATAATCCTTAGACAGCTGGGTAATTCTGTATGAAAACAGACACGTGCTGTAAGTTTTAGTTTGAAAAACACGAGAAAAAATATTGTTGTATAATAAAGCTTGATTACCATTTTATTATTTACTTTTAAAGCAAATTCGCTTTTTTGTGTATCTATGAATCTGTGTATCTCCTCTTAAATCTTCTAAACTACACATCAGATTGCAATGTGATATTAAAATTACTCCGGAAGGTATTAAGAGCTATAATTAATCCGTATAGTCATACGATGCCTGAAAACTGGGCAGCTAGAAACAATTTTTCAAACAAATCGCGAAAATACAAAATTGTTTAGGCACATTACGTTACGTCATGTCGATAGAGAATCAAGGCCCTGTAAATGTCGATTACAAGCAATATTATTTTCTTGTTATCGACTTGTTTGGTTCTAGGAAATCAAATAATAAATACTACTGCTATTGGCATATGTTGAGTACTGGAAAAAGAATTCAGTTTGAAACAGTCACAAATTCAATTTACGTACCTAACCTACCCCGTCGTATTTCCGACCGTTCTACGGGGGTCGTATATATTTTTGGAATGAAAAGTTGCTTACATGTTGCAAGCTAACATTTTTAATTTTGTTTTTGATCAAAAGCATAGCTAAAAGAAATAAATAACTTCTACGCTTAATACACCAGGGTCGATTATTTATACAACCAAAAAAATAATAATAGTAGGATGAAACCCATTAGAAAAGGAGGGGAATATTATAAAAATAAAAGGAAAAATAATTTACGGGCGATCTGACGTCGGGAAGGGGATGGGGGGGGGGGGGGGGGGGGGGGCATATGAAGCATGATGCATAGGAAGGTAAATACTATCTCTATTTATATCTGTATCAATCAACTCAAACATAAAAATCGTAATATTTTCTTTAAAAAATAGTATGCTTAACGTATTATATACGTTAAGCATACTATTTTTATAACGCATAACGTATTATATATAATTAAATGATATTTTAGTACAAGATAAAAAAATAATAATCTCCTTAATTTTACACAAACAAATTTTGTTAATCCCATGAAAAAAAATATTTCTACTCTGGTCTATAAACCTAAGTTTTCTGTTTAAAATATTTTTGTCAAAACTGAAATAATAGGGACCTACCTACTAAGTATACTACTCTACAAACGATACCAGTGAATCTATACCCAAACACAGGTATCAACATCATAATTTAGTTTAGACCCTTAATCTATGTATATCCGGGAATCCTTTAACAATTGTTCGTCATAATCAAAATTAATTAAAGAGGGAAAAGTACAACAAAAGTGAAATAGATAAGATCACTTGGTTAAAGCTCCTTAGAGATAAGGCTATGGTGATTTGGATAGCCAAATCCGAGGCCAGCCAAGAAAACTCATTAACAAAATCTGTCTTTAACAACTTCCTGATAAGGAAGGCTGATATCGAAGACTTCCTCAGTCAATTTCTGAAGGGTTTACTATAAAGTGCGTCTCTTTCCTGTAGAAAGCGAAGCTCTATCGATTCCTTGGCTCGAAGTCTTTCGCTGATTTATGATGGCTTTTACTTTTGTCGCGTATACGCTATAAACTTGCCAATGAAGGTATAGCGTCGTCGGCGACGTAAAAGTGAATGCAGACGATGACAAACATATTGTACGCTACAGTGCGTTCAACCATTTCTGAATTACGTAGCAAGTCTTGGTATGATTGATACAGTTCTAAAGTAAGTTACTATTAATGGAGCCAACCCATAAATAACTTAACAATTTAGCGGGTAAATACAAAAAGTTTATTGACTCTTTTTAAAATGCAGGTATGGTACTATGGAACAGCTATTTTTATGTAATTTCAGGGTGTTTTTTTACTTAATTATTTTGTCCAGCTTGTCACGCACGCTGAACTAAATCATTGTAGTGGGAGAGACATTGAAGGACAACCATCACCTACCTGATAACCAGATGAAATATAACTATAACAGAATACGGCTAAAACTCACGTTATAATTATACGGTCAATCCGCAAGGAATCCAACCAGTTTCAGAGGATTTAGAACTCCATCCTCAGGGAATACGCGCAAGCGCGAGCGGCGAGGGCAGCTGCGCGGGAGGCGCGGTCCATCGCCGCGCGGGCAGGCGCCGCAGACTTCAGTGCGCGCGCGCCGGTCGACGGGGGTGCGCGTATTCCCTGAGGATGGAGTTCTAAATACTCTGAAACTGGTTGGATTCCTTGCGGACTGACCGTATAATTATAACGTGAGTTTTAGCCGTATTCTGTTATAGTTAAGATGAAATATATTTTATATTAAATATTATCTGTTTATGAACGAACACGCATATGATACCTTGTATTAAAAACCATTAGTTGGAATCAAAATTATTCGGTTACCAAAAGAGAGAAGATTACAAAAAAATAAATTAGGTAAAATAAATGAAATTAAACATAGCCATCAATACTTTTCAATAGGTAAGGTATCATATGCATGTTCATAAATAGATAATATGTGATAAAAAAGTCTCATCTGGTTATCAGCCTGCTTAGCATACAAGACCACGACAAGAGTTTACCGACGTGTGCAAAGGTGACAGATATACAGCCTTGGCCAAAAGTATAAGGCACCTTTAAAAAATCAAAATGCATGTTTACTACTTAACCAATAACTGATTACTTATCTTAAATGACTTACCGGGGTCATAAATAACTTCTTAGAATATCAAGTTAATGCTAAGTCGGTGATAGTCGTTCTTCAACGTCTCTCTTACTATAATGATTTAGCTCAGCGTGCGTGACAAGCCGGACAAAACAATTAAGTATCATCTGACACAGAGTTCGTGCTCTTCCTTATGGAATTACTGATATAGGGAATGTTATTGCTTTTGTAGTGTGGTATCATTTCGTGTCGTACTCGTTACACCCTATAAATGGCCGTATCCATCTCCTTTAAGCTTTTAACCCCCAAGGGTTGAAGATAGAGGATTTATCTACCACAAGTCTCGTCTAGGTATATCGTCCATTAAATGAACAATTCCGTACTGTAGTTTTAGCTCGTAGTTCCACCGTCTTATTAAAAACGCTACGTTACTTTGTAGAAGTTAGTCCTATTCTGTCTTTTTCTTTCTTTATCAATTTTAATTCACTTCTAAAATACCCACACGAACACGAAATAACTCTACTAGATAACTGTGTTTACTTAAGGCGGTATGAGTTTAAATTCAAACCACTGTTGAAGGTTATCTCGGTTTCTAACAATTTTAAAACGAGGACAATTTAAATGCTGACCGAAATACATTTTCTGACCCTAATAATAAGTAAACAAAATATAATGCTTACCGAAATGGATAAATGCTAACCAAATTTTGTTTCACGGTAATTATGGTACAATTTTGGTAGGTTTAGGTTTTTTTTTAAACTTAGAAAACTTGTCATTCTTACAAACCATTTTATTTTCGGTAGGTTGTTAAGTTAGGTTCAGTTTTATAACAACCTAAAAATCTTTCTACTTACATAGAAACAAAAAAATAAATTTATAATTAGGTAAAATAATAATCAGTAACATTGTTGTTTCGGATATGTTATAAGAAAGCTGTTGGTCTGAAGTTATGATACTTTTATGAGACGCAATGAAAATAAAAATAGCTTCACTTTAGTAAAACTTTTGGAAACACAATTTGGTGAGCATTCATCAATTTTGGCAAGGATTTAGAATTTGTTGGAGGCAAAATAAGTGCATTTCTAGTAGGGGGTTAGACTCAAGACTTTTGAAACTAAAAACACAAGACCTTTGAAACTAACAGTCTGTTGACAGTTGAACGCGCCATGTTCACAGATATGCCGCAGAAATACCGGGTGCTTTATATAGAAAACCGAAAAATATTTCGACCACGCGTACTAAATACTCAAAGTAAAAAAACCGGACAAGTGCGAGTCAGGCTCACACATCGAGGGTTCTGCACAAACACGTTGTTAAAATAATTAAAAACCTGTTTTAGCATGTGCTAATGAAGTTCTTTTATATGATACCTTACATGATACGATTTACTCACTTTGAATTTTCAACCCATAATTTGTGAATTTCGAGGCCCTATTTTTTTGTGATTAAGAAAAATGTACAGTTTTTAGATTTATTCCTATATGTGTACTCTTAGACAATGCTTCTCGCCAAATTTCATAGTTCTATGTCAACGGAAAGTACCCTGTACGATTTGATTTTTGTGAGTGCGAAATATGCGGTTTTTTATGACATAAACGGCTCTAACTATTTTAAACGATAACTGAGAAGTTTTTCTTTTACACAACTGCAAGATACCATAGATATACGTAAACAGTTTAAATTTCAGCTCGATATCTTTACGCGTTCCCGAGATAAAGAGTCTTGACATACACACAGACGGACAGACGGACAACAAAGTGATCCTATAAGAGTTCCGTTTCTTCCGTCCTCAAAAAACCTAATAACTGTTCCTATTACCTTAGTATTTTAGTTTATTGCAATACCCTAAAATAGGGTACATTGCTATGTAGCTCTAAGTTTATATAATTGTTATGTTATTGTTATTTAGATTAAATCGTTATGAATCGTTAATGTAAGTTAGACTAAGAGATGTATGTATTAATGGTGCAATAAAAAGATTGAATGAATCATTGGGGTAAAAAAAACCTCTATATTTTAATATTAATTTCAAAGGTATTCAAGCTCGAGTAGTGCTTATGAAAGTTTGATTATAATCTATTAAGCTAATACAATTGCGCAATAGCCAGCGTTAAACAGCTTTAGAGCTTACTCGTAATAAGGAGTACCCGCTCCGTAATGGCCTGGAACAAATTACTTGGATTCCGGCCAGCCACTTAATGAAAAAGCAAAGATACATTGTTATTCAATAAAGCTTTGAACCGGCTAACACTTAAGTGTCCAACGAGGGCTGATTATTTTAAATCTCAGTTTCCAATGAAATAAGAGTTAAGATTTTGTGGATTTCGAGAAAGTAAGGTATGTTAGATACGTGTACTTCAGTTTTAAAAAAGCTTTATTTAGTCTGCATTTTCCCTTTAAGATAATATGACCTAAGTAATCAAAATGTTAAGCGCACCCCAGACAGCTGCGGGCAAGGTGCGGGTGCACTGAGATCTAGAGTTTGACCAATTACAGTTCTTGACTTAAAAACTCGGGCTTTGGACACTACATTACAGCCGCAGCTGTTTGAGGGGTACTTTAATGTAAAATACAACAACGCCCGTTATGGTACATCAATCTATTAGAGCTAAAATAAGTAACAATGATTAAGTCAACGACTTTTGCATTTACATGTTTGGAGGTATTTAAATTTAATTCCAAAATAACTACAAAACTGGCATTACAAAATATAAAAAAAAATTAAGCACTTTGGCTCGTTAAAAAAATCTTTAAAATAAAGAATAGACAGATATTTTTTTTAATCACAACCATTAATATTACTAAATTAACTACGCAGCAACAAACCCCGAAAGAAACAACTTTCAGAATAAGCAAAAACCTTTAAGTCAAATCTGAACATCACAAAACGAAAATGAACGTTACAAATCGAAAGTAAATAACATTATTCCCCACTGTAATCATTATCCGAGAAAATGTTCTTTTGAATTTTGTTACAAACAGATGAAAGCCAGAACGGGTACCTAATTTCATTAAAGTACCGCTGTTTGGGATAAACCACCCCGGGCATCAGCAAAGAAACTTTGGAAATTACGAATATTATTACTTATGTGCCTTTGAAACGTGTTTCGGTTTTTACATCGAAGTGAAATGTAAAACCGTGTGTTTGAAATCTGGTTAAAGTATCACAAAAACTAAATAAAAAAGTCGTAAATGTTGTGGACAGTTTTAAATTGGCGAACGGCGCAACATGAACAATTGAACATGCATGTACGTAATGCTCCGGATTTATTTTTAGAGTCGCCTGTGCTGTTTTTTTTATTTTTTTAACTGTCAAATTCAGAACCGATGTATTCATCTGTAAGTTTTTAGGGATCCGTACCTCGAAAAGAAATAACGGAACCCTTATATAATAGGATCACTTTGTTGTCCGTCTGTCCGTATGTCAAGACTATTTGTCTCAGGAACGCGTAAAGATATCGAGTTGAAATTTAAACTTTATACGAATATCTATGGTCTCTTGCAGTTGTGTAAAAGAAAAACTTCTCAGTTATCGTATAAAAAAGGTAGAGCCGTTTATGTTGTAAAAAACGCATATTTCGATACTCACAAAAATCAAAACCCACAGGGTACTTCCAGTTGACATAGAACTATGAAATTTGGCGAGAAACATTGTCTTAGAGTACACATACAGGAATAAATTTGATAATTGTACATTTAAAAAAAAAACAGGGCCTAGATTCACAAAATATAGGTTCAAAATTCAAAGTGAGTAAATCGTATCATGTAAGGCATCATGTAAAAGAGCTTCATTAGCACATGCTAAAACAGGTTTTTAATTATTTTAACAATGTGTAATTTTCGATGTACTTATGACGAGGAAAGTGAAAATTAAAAAAAAATGATTTTAACAACTTACTTCCCAATTTTGTGAAATTTTCTGAATTTGTACGAAACCCTCGGTGTGCGAGCCTGACTCGCAGTTGTCCAATTTTTTTTTAGATATTGATTGATGTGACGTGATTGTTATGAATACACATGCATCGATGTTTATTTTAATAGAGTTTTGTAGTCACATTCACATGTTGGGAATGGCTAGGCCCCAAGATACGTATGCTTTATTGTACCCAGTTTGGACAATAGTGTCTGCATAACAATTGTTTAATTTTGTATCTTGTGACTATAAACAAATTTTGAATTTATATTTTTTAGCTTTTAGACATGAATGAAATAAGCGATAGCAAGTTGTCATAAAAAGACTTCAGAAATAAAAAAAGATATAATAAATATGAAGTTTTTAACATGTCAAAATGAATAACTTGAAACACAAGATTATTTTTTGCAAAAATTACCGACTTCACCCGTGTACAGAATTCGCGAATATTTCGCACGGATCGATGTAGAATTTTTGACATTATTGTTGTTTATCAAAAATGACTAAACCAATTTCGAAGTTTACTCTTTCCAATAAAAAAAGAATTATTGAAATCGGACTACTACGAAAACTGTTATGCGGTGTTATACATAATATATATATATATATATATATATATATATATACGCGTCGAATTATACCTCCCCGGTGGTGGTTCGTCGGTCAAAAATAAAGAAACCTTAAAAAATCTTTATTATACTCGCAGCGTCATAATTGAATTGAAAAAAGTCAATATGAACCTAAATTGAAACAAGGTAGGGAGTACAAACCGACGCGCCCGACCCATCTAATTAATTATAAATTTTTCATTAAGTTATGCACGAACACCTTCAGTAAACTCCATTTTTACGCTACATTTTCGACTCATACAAGGCAATACGAAGATGTGGAATAATAAAAGGGCCCAAACCGATAAATGAATAAAACAAGCGACTCTTCTCGCATAATTTTTACAGGAACATTGAATGGGTACTTAGTTTAATATGAAGTTTTATTGATTTTAGGGTTTAGTACCTAAGCAAAATTTGACCCAAATAATTGCCGCTCTTTTTTGTCCGGTTAAAACATTTAGTTAGGATAAATAAATCTAACCAAACTAGAATGCGCACTATGTAAAATTTCTTTCGACATGTCGGAATGAGACATAGTAATGGCGAAGTATATATCTTTCGAAGTATCGGTACGAGACAGAGTTATGGCGAAGTACTACGCGGTGACATTAACTAGACGCTTGACCATGTAACGTTATTTTGGCGCTCAAGTACGGTATGCATAAAAACCCGGCCAAGTGCGAGTCGGACTCCTGCACGAAAGGTTCCGAACCATCATCTATAAAAGATAAGTTTCTACCTGTTTATTAAGATCGAGTAAAAATTGCTTGGAAATTAATGCGATGCGTCGAGTTAATGTGACCGCGTTATATACCTATATATCTGTCACTTTTTCACACGTCGAAAAGAGTTCTTTTCGTGGCTTTTCGTAGTCGCATGCTTGGCCTACTGGGTGCTAGTCCACGACATAAAATCTCATCAAATATTTCTAATTTTGTATTTTACTAATAAATAAGAAAATAAATCGGTAGAAGTTAATGTAGAAACGTATGAATTAATTGATCACAGATATCAAAAATATCTATCTACCACGTATAAAACTGACATCATTTAATTCAAAGAAATTTCGTCGACATTGTTTTAGAATGAATCTGTTATAAACAACTTTACTGAATGCTTTGATCTCAAGTTGTAATAATCCACAGTGAGAAAAGGCCACTAAAATAAATACAATAGCCCCGACATAAAATGGCGAAGACAATGACCCGGATCGCTTTGCGAAATAAGCCCTGGGACTCACTTCAAATAATACAAACTTTGTTAGATATCTAGGCCGATGAACCAGGCATTTATCCTGCTTGATAAAGAAAACACCACTTATGTTTCCATAAGATATTGTTCTAAGAAATCATGAGTACACCTACAGCGTACGTAACGTAGGAACTTGTAATTTCCAGTAAGAGTAGGTATATTATTATACAATGTTATAATAATTTAATCACATAACTCTGCTAAGTGTATGTTTATCAAACATCATACACGTCGAATTAATACCGACATAAAAATTATAATGAATATTACAATTTAACTGCTTGTACCTACAAGTTGTTTTTGAACATATTTGTGCGTTTAATTTCAAGTATTAAGATAGCAGCCGTTTTATTTTATCGTTTCATTTTATATCTTCTTACATACTGGTAGGGCCTGGACTATCTTTGCGCCCATGTATAATAATCTGGAAGTCTTCGCGAATCAAATGTAAAAAAATAAGTTCCTCAAAGGTAAGCATGCTACACTCTAGATCGCATATCTGCAGACAGGATTTGGTCAAACGCCAACCTATCTATACCATCTATACTACTACATACATAATGAAAATATTCACTAAGTTTTTCAATTAATCAAAAGCGAGCAATGCGCGACGCAGTTAACTTTTTTTTAATAATGACGTGTTTACTAATCAAAACAACAAAATACTACCAAAAACAACATGTAATCTTCAGCTCGAACAGCGAGCGAATGGTGGGCCTGAGCAATAAACTGAAAATATTTTGATGAAATGGGAAAAATGGGACAGCTCACTCAGTTTATACGATGATAGTCTAGAGAAAACATTTGCCCATAGCGAGCGTTCAGCCGATATTGTAGGTATATTATCTTTTCGGCATCGGGCCTGAAAATGAGAGGCTGGCGCCGCCAAGGCCGAGGGTACGACCCCTTCGAACACCCCTACACATACTTATTAGGTCAAACGACCGAAGGACGCTGTGGCGACATAAATCCTCGCTGTAGTTAAACTACGGTGTGTAATTTCTGGGGAAACTCTTTTTGTTCATAAATAAACGGCTTGTGAGGCTTATGGAGGTTTAGTTTCCCTGGCAAACTAAACGTGAATTGACTATGGTTGATTAAGATAAGATAATTTTAATTGTGCATAATTTTGTACTGTTAGGTTTGATCAATTTAATTTCGGGCAATAGATAGAAAGCCGTGGTGACCTACGTATAGTATTATTATATTTTCTTTGCTTAAAGGTAGTGACACGCGCCTTGCAATCGAATCGGGTTCAAATCCCGGTCCCGTAACAATGAGTTCTTTGGAATTTATGCACGGAATTTTTCACCACTGGCTTTTCGGTTAAGGGAAACATCGTGAGGCAACCTGCGTGCGTCCGTAGAAGAAATTCGATCGAGTATGTGAATTGTGAATCCATCAACCCACACTGGGCCAGTGGGCCAGCGTGGTAGATATCTCCCAATCACCCTTCATGGGTCCTACGTCCTGCAGTGGAGTATTAAAAAATGGCTAGTAGAATACAATAATAGATAAAGTTTCTTGGGACAAGAGAAGGATAATATTCCCATGGTTTTATTAATAGATAGCACATGTTTGCCATTGAACGACCAGTGCAAGCAAGTTCAATCCTATTTTTGTTTATAGAACTGTAAACAAAATCGTGTTGTTTTAATTTTAACGTATAAAACGAGTACCTATCATAAAAAGGTAGAGCAAGAGCAAAAATATCATCCTTGAAAAATACTTTTAGCTATCGTTATTAATTTATATTCAATCTGACAGTACAGCACCGCGCTTCCGACGAGAGGGCGAGAGTGTTTCAAAATGATATACTTAGATATGTTAGCTCGAATTAGTTTTGACTTTATCGGTTTGACTTAATTAATAATGTTATTAATATATTATTGTTGAATTTGTAGTTTATGTAGAAAATAATTCAGAATTAATCTTCCTCCTTTCACGTTTTTGTAAAAAAATATACTTAGCTTATTTTTCTTTATAACTCGATGTTGCGTGCTAAAATTCTTGTTCTGTTTTTTTATTTTATTTTTTTCTTTTAGTTTTAAGCTTAATTCTCAATTAGCCTAATTCCGAGTACTAATAAAATAGCTCAGTAACATTTTGAACAAACAAAAATATAATAGATTAAGATATTAAAAAAATAGAAGTAGTTACTTACATACTTGTAAGGTATCATAAAACTGCAACACACACTTAATTTCTCACTCTCTAACATTACTCTTTAAGGCAGTGAGGTAATAGTACATAATGGTACAAGTGTGTAATGTTGGTGATTAACGCCGAGGCGCTATTGAGCACGTTTTTCAATACACTTGTGAATAAAATAACACAAAAAAAAATATTTTCAACAGTGAAAAATGTTTCGAAATGGCGGGAAAAATTAATCAGTTTGCCTATGCGCGCGCAATGGCAATAGGCGATAGACTAAAAGAATGAGGTTTCTTAGGTATATTAATTTATTTGTACCTATTGAACACGATCTTTTAGTATAGAAACTTTTTTTAAGAACAAAAAAAATCAACCAATAAAATAAAAAACTCTATCCTGTGAATAATAGCAATGAAAAAGTCAGTTTTATTACAAGTCTCATTATGTGCCTGATTGCGGTGAAATTAGAGCCATTTAGTGTCAAGTGTGTTGAAAAATATCTTGCTATTAATTTCCAATAGTGAGGCGAGATGGGTCAGCCAACCTGAAACGTTCACAACTAGTTTTCATACGAAAGTATAACGAGGCTTGCGGTTTAATTTGCGCTTATTGATGTTTGCGGTTGCGTAGTTTATTGTTGGCTCCAATACGAAACTTGGCTCCGAGAGTTATAAAATTACTTGTACTTGTAAAGTTTGTCGATTCCATTCCGATACTTTGATAAAGGCCTGATAAGGGATGCGGCAGTTATTAGTTTTAATGTAAAGCTGGTGCCCCGGTAGTGGCCACTGACCCGGTTGTGGACATTTTGGTGTCAAGATTATATAATGATAATTATAAACAACTAGCGACGCGCCCCGGCTTTACACAGGTGTATTATACATAAAAAACTTCTTGAATTACACTCTCTAAACTCTTGAATCACTCTATCTAATAAAAAACCGCATCAAAATCCGTTGCGTAGTTTTAAAGATATAAGCATACTCGTACTTGGGGACAGACAGCGGGAAGCGATTTTGTTTTATGCTATGTAGTGATGTAACAACATAAATATTGTTTGCATGAATCTCAAATTCGTTATATTTTTTTAAAATGTAATTTGGACATTAAATTGTCTAATTAATCGTTAAAATTCCACAAATGATACTAAGATGGCCTCAACCGAGGCACCTGCCCTAATTAAATATGAAACTAAGTTATACTGGACCATTTTGGTTTACTTAGGCGTAGGTATGTCTACTTATGACAAATAATAGCGCACTATTAGGGCACAAAAAAGATGTTGATATTTTTAACATGTGTAGGTACTTAGTACGAAGCCGTGGTGGTCTGGTGGTAGTGACACCCGCCTTACAATCGCGAGGTCGTGGGTTCAAATCCCGGTCCCGTACCAATGAGTTATTTGGAATTTATGTACGGAATTTAACACCGCTGGCTTTTCGGTGAAGGAAAACATCGTGAGGCAACCTGTATATGTCGGTAGAAGAAATTCGATGGCGTATGTGAATCCACCAACCCGCACTGGGCCAGCGTGGTGGATATGGCCCAAACACCCTTCGTGGGTAGGTCTACGTCCTGCAGTGGACTATTATAAAGGCTGGTACAGTACAGCATTGAATAAAAACGATCAAATCATCGTTAAAAACGTTTTTTTAAGCAAACATCTTGTTCATCTGGTAGATACTTCTTTACAAAACCTACCAGGGATTTTATCAGTTCAGCTAGCTAACATCTAAAAATCTGTACATGGGCTCATAAACACGTTCCAAGGCGAGGCAATTTCGTACGTAAAAGTAAAATAAGTGAATATTTTTACGGTTAACATAGTAATCTCCACGGTGAAAACAGTAATAGGTACTTAGCCATATTTAGTTTATTTTAACATGAAGAATGTACACACTAAGAATAACTGAAGAATGGAACTGTGCGAGTTGGTGGATTCATCCATCTGTGGCCATCGAATTTCTTCTACGGACGTATGCAGGTTGTCTCACGATGTTTTCCTTCACCGAAAAGCCAGAGGTGTGAAATTCCGTACAAAAGTTCAGAAAAACTCATTGATACGGGACCGAGATTTGAACCCACAGCCTCACGATTGTAAGGTCTGTGTCATCACCACTAGACCACCACAGTTTCAACGCTACGAGTTAATTACTTGTTTTAAGATAATTATCATGTGAACTGTGACTAAACAACTCAAAAACAAGGAAATTAAACTAACAACAGATAAAATGTATCTTTGAACAGGTACTCGCAATGTTGCGTATCATCTTAAAAAGGCAAAAAAAGCGTTTAATATTTCGGCTAAAATTATTTTTTCTTCCAAAATTCGGAAAATAAACATAAACTCCGGGTCGGGACATTCGGTTAATCTCCGAAAACGTGACGGGACCACGTTCCGCCGCGTCAACGAAGTTACTTTGATACGCCATAACTTGGCAGACGGGAAGTCTTTCGCGAGGCTATTGTCTATCTCATTGAGTTGCACGTTGAGAATTTAAGCCAAGTTTTCACTTTATCATGCCAAACGAGCTTTTACTGAGCAATTGTTTTGAACTCCTGTGTTCCTTATGTGAGTAGTTTTCAACACTTCATTAAAACTACCGAGAGTATTCATCATAACTAAAACAGAATACGGCTAAAACTCACGTTATAATTATACGGTCGATCCGCAAGGAATCCAACCAGTTTCAGAGTATTTAGAACTCCATCCTCAGGGAATACGCGCACCCCCGTCGACCGGCGCGCGCGCGCGGATTCGTTGCGGATCGACCGTATAATTATAACGTGAGTTTTAGCCGTATTCTGTTTTAGTTTTCAACATTCTGTACAGTTGTTAGATCTTTGTAGGAAGCTGTTAATATCTAGCAGAAATAGTTCAAGATTCAAAGGTTTTAGGTTTACACAGTATAAATTTGAAGATTTTAATATTATTTTATTTCTTGACTAAATCTATGGCCCTTAAAAAACAATAAATTCAATTAAAATAAACTAAACTTAAGGCCAATTAAAAATTTATACTATGTTATTTAACTTAAAATTTCAGTTTTACATTATATAAATTATACTACTCACAAATCAGATCTTTATTTTTTTTTGTGTGCAATTTACAGTGGTAAAATAACAAATACGCTTTAGATTCTGTGTTAGGAAATAATTTCCGGGATTGTTAAAGGATAGATTAAAAAATATTAGTTTTCGAATAAATAAATGGAAAAAAAGCTAACATTAAGTATTTTTAACACGCTTTTATTAACCCTTTTGAGCTCGATTTTGCCCTACTTTGAGCCATCAGATTTTGTTTAAACTTTGCACACCTATCAAAGACCGATGAAAATGCATTTATTCGATTACTAAAAAAAAATATAGTTTGAATTTATTAATTATCGTCACAAATACTAGCACTTATATAAAAATGTAAGTAATACGTATACGCATTCCCCGGTAATCCATGGCACGCAGTTATGGGCCCATAACGATGTGGCAAAAGAATTTAAAAGCGCCGCTGTTATTTATTGTTATTGCATTCGCGCCCAACCCATATGTTTCAATTTATTTACTGTCATTACATTTTGGATACACCCTATCGTTTGGGGCGGCGTTTGATCTGCGAAAATGTAAAATTAAATGAGCCGGTGTATACTTAAATTACATGTAGGTGCTTTCAAATCTAGAGTAAACAGATACTTTTTAGGCAAGCGTGGTTTCTACATAATTCTATACCGTATTTTCACTCAATATTATCTAACGTAGCATTTGGATTATCTCTAGACTTTCTGTGGTGTATGGATAGTGTAATTGTTTTTTTTTTCATGGTAGCTAAGTACATTTATTGTAGGTATGTTATTGTTGTTAATAAGTGCGCTTACCCGATAAGAAAAAATGGTGTTAGATACCGAATATATTTTGATAGAGCATGAATGAGAGAAAAACTATTTTCACAGAAGAAAATATAACAAAGAAATCTTGAAAAAAAAGAAGATCCAGTAGAAGATCAGAAAATATTTACTGACAAATTAAGGAAACAGCAAAATTAATGTCGTATTAAAAGGAGGGCCGGGCCACAAAAAATATCGCCTTAGTGTCAGTAGTACCATTGACTTGTTCCATTGATGGTACAAGTGACACAACTTTGTAGCCTTAGTACCATTAAAGAAAAATGAGGATATTCCCCCATAATTGTTAACACCTCTGTATTTAGTGATACCTACAACTTTGTATCTCAAGTACTATTAAAGAAAAGTAAAGATTTTGTATTATCACAAAATATGTTGGCAAAAAACTGGATAAAATAAAATGTAATAGTATAGCGTTACTACAACTACTGTTGGAACAGTAATATTCAGTATGCACTAAGTACGTTGTAAATAAAATACTAATAAAAAAAAATATATTGTAAGGCATATTATTTTGAAACATGTAGTAAACTTTAGAATCTTATAATTATGGTAATACATCTGTATTGTAGATCAAAAGGAGCATCGAGTAATAATGTCATTATATTTTTTGTAATGCTTTTGTATAAATATATTGACACCAAATACTACCACACTTACCTAAGCGTTGAAAAGTACGAAACAAAAATCGTATTTTTGTCTTCTGTTTTCGGTGGAATTTCACAATGCTTTTCTTCTATGTTTTCTTCTCGAATCTAAAATGCAGCTCATTTTAAAGTTACAAACAAATCCTCAAGTGGAGCACTCTCGAGTTCCGATCAACATACACGTCTCGATCGAACTTTTCTTGTCTAAGTTTCATCTAAATTGGACCGAGAGAGTGGCGATTTTCAAGCGCGAAGAATGAAATAAACTTATTGTATCTGATAGGAATGTTGAAGATTTAATCGGGAAAGGATGAGTATGTAAGATATTTCAGCACTACATCTCAGTCTGCAGAATAATGGTTTGTTTATACAAACAACTGCTTAGAGAGTAAACACACAGGTCGTCTGCAGGTCATACGCTCGGTATATATATACTTACTTACAGAATACCGCAAAAATGTGACGGTAGACTGAATTTCCCAGTACTTAGAGTTTGGAAAATAATTGCGTTAGTAATCGTAAGTAGTGTAAGTATATTATGTATTTTATTTATATCTAGGAGTATGCGTCTATTCAAACTCAATCAATTACACGATGAGTAATAAGTGCTTTCCGTTGAAATATCCGTTCCGTTGAAATACAAGAGTATTGATAACTCTAATAGTAAAAGTAGTAAATATCTGATACAAATACTAGCAACCCGCTCCGACTTTGCACAAGTGTATTATACATATAAACTTTTCTCTTGAATCACTCTATCTACTAAAAAACCGCATCAAAATCCGTTGGGCACTTTTAAAGATTTAAGCATACATAGGAACAGACAACGGAAAGCGACTGTTTTATACTATGTAGTGACAATGTTATGAATGGTTCTAAAAACTCTATGGTTATTCTCAAATATTTATTTTACAATTCACTGGAAAGTGAAACAGAAACCAAAATATCCGATTCAATAAATAAGTTTTTCAGACATATACAAAACTTGCTTACTCCTAAATATTATAGCAGTATTATTATGATAACATTGTGGCTGAAAACAAACATTGCGAGTAAAGTTTCACTGACATCTTCAATACTGAGCTCTAACGAAAATAAGAATACAAAAGCCAATGGTAAGAAAAGATTTCTGCAGACAATCTCTATGTCATGCAGGAAATGGGTGGCGATATATACATTTCAGATTACTTATCTTATTTTTATCGGGATAAAGCTACGGTTTATAGCTTGGTCTTTTTATTTGTACTATTAGTATTTAGGTAAAAACTGATTGAGTTTTGGTGTGGAAACAAATCTAGAGCTTGATATGTTAAACCTAAAATATGGGATTATCTGCCTGTGTAGGAGTGTTCCCGTTAAGTGATATAATAAGCTTTCAAATAAAACAGAGAGTGAACTGGTACCTTCTTAGTAAGCGTACCAGTACCTTCAATAGTAGGTATATTTTAATGATCCTGCAGTAAACAAAACCAGTTCCTAGACCAATATTCTCTACTTAACATCAGGTACGTTATTATTCAACGCAAATCTAATCCATAAAGGTAGCAATTTAGCAGCTTTTTCTGTTTACCTTAAATACAAATATTTCTTACATGCAACATAGTAAGCAAAAGCACAAAAATAACGAATCATGGATCAAAACTTAAGTAAACTGAATGTGTTTTGAATATATTTCTTAAAACATGATAATGATTTGAAATGGCTTTTCCACGATACCCCACCTGATGGAGTGAACATTTTTTCATCTCCGCTTATTACGTAGGGGAAGCATAAAAAATATTACAATATGTTAATATTTCCCCTGGTAGCGAGTATAACTATCCATAAGTATACATATTTATATATGATATAATAGGTACACATCGTAGAATTGCTTGACTGAAAATTTGCAAATGATAATGTAAATTTACACTAGAATAGAAAAATTACACAGATGTTGGTTTTAATCTTAAAATGACTCATTATTTATTTATTCACGACAGATTTCAGAGTGAAACAAGTATCAAAAAAGTCAAACAAAGATTGCTATAATCACGTTAGTTTCTACAGTAAAAGGTACAAATCACAGAGCTATTACAACTAGAGAGATAGCGCTGTTGTCGCTTGAAGCAGTTCTCAACCACAAAAATGTATGGAAAATCTGGCTCAGCGCTTTCAAAACTGTCAAATATGTATTGGAATTTGACGCTACTGAAAAAAAACACGGCCACCGAATCGAGATACTAATTATATCTCTTTCTAACTCATGCCATATTAACTCATTGCATCTCTTTCTTTCTTTTCTCGATCGACCACGTTATCCCTCTGGTATCTCTATGGTGCAAATACATATAGTATTGTATTTTTTAACATAATAAATTGAAGTTTGAACACACATTTTCTCTTTGATGTGACGCAGAGTCGCGCTCTAGGATGTAAAACCTACAAGACATGTTCTTAGTCTAAAGTTGAAAACACTTACATTCTAGTCTATAAAGATTACGGAAAGAAACTGAATCCTCAACTCAAAATAAGTCTTCCGTATGTACGAGTAGTCGAGTATTCCATCCAATACAAAGTTATATCCTACATTTGTCTCTGAAGCTTTTGCTTTTTACGTATCATGCTCGTACGAAAGCAATCTAGATTTTATCATGGGTTGGTGCCCGCCACTTTATAGCCCCACGGGTAGCATCATGACTAGCGTGCCACAGATATCCCGAAAACACTATTCTTTTAGTGAGCTCGCATCCCTGACTTGGTGGAGTTAAAGCAACTTTGTAGGCGACATGTTCCCCGAATGAGATTTTATTAGTCCGTTGAATCACTTTTGTAATGTACGTGTTGTGATGTGATGCATTAGTGGATTGTGTTGTGTGACCTGGTGCTACGTTAGTAGATGATCCAAATTGTCTAGCCCTACTGATAGATAGTAAATATAAGTTTTTACAGAGAGGAATTTTATTTTTACCGACTTTTAAAAGGAGGAGGTACTATGTTCGTCTGTTTGTATTGTTTAGGGTTCCGTACCTCAAACGGAAAAAACGGAACCCTTATAGAATCACTCTGTTGTCCGTCTGTCCGTCTGTGTGTATGTCAAGACTCTTTATCTCGGGAACGCGTAAAGATATCGAGTTGAAATTTAAACTGTATACGTATATCTATGGTCTCTTACAGTTGTGTAAAAAAAACAACTTCTCAGTTATCGTTTAAAAAAGTTAGAGCCGTTTATGTCGTCAAAAACCGCATATTTTGACACTCACAATAATTAAAACCAACAGGTCTATGTCAACGGGAAGTACTTCCCGTTCCGTAGAACTATGAAATTTGGCGAGAAGCTTTGTCTTGTCTTTGTCTTTGTCAGAGTACACAAATAGAAATAAATCTGAAAACTGTACATTTTTATTTGAATCATAAAAAATAGGGCCTCAAAATTCACAAAATGTGGGTTCAAAATTCTAAGTGAGTAAATCGTATCATGTGAGGTATCATATTATTATAAAAGAACTTCATTAGCACATGCTAAAACAGATTATTAATTATTTTAACAATGTGTAATTTTCGATGTATGACGAGAAAAGTAAAAAAAACCTTTATTGTCGATGTTTATAGTATAGAGATTATAATTTTAACAACTTGCTTCCCAATTTAGTAAAATTTTCTGGATTTGTACGGAACCCTCGACGTGCGAGCCTGACACGCACTTGTTCGGTTTTTTGTGTATGTTTATCGATATTTGCGCCAATTGTGAACCGATTTATAAAATTATTTTATAGTTCGAAGGAGTATACTTCTGAGGTAGTTCCATTTAATTTAATGAGGCTGAGCCGTTTTTGGTGAATCAACAGAAATGTACATAGATGTCAGATCGATTCGTGCAAATTATTGGAATTCTGTACACGGTGGAAGTCAAAATAATTATTGATTACTCAAATCTCTTACAATATTGAAGGCTATAAGATCACCGTTTTGAAAAACGACTTAATTCATAATTTGACTTCTTCTAT
The DNA here is from genome assembly GCA_949316475.1 of Hypomecis punctinalis. Classification (NCBI taxonomy): domain Eukaryota; kingdom Metazoa; phylum Arthropoda; class Insecta; order Lepidoptera; family Geometridae; genus Hypomecis; species Hypomecis punctinalis. The sequence goes on along the minus strand of OX438800.1, from coordinate 15,612,860 downwards.
CATAAACATTTCGCTCTCTGTTACTTTATATATAACTATAAAGAATGACTGGTGCAATGAAAAAGAAAAAGTGTAAGTATTTACTTAATCGAATAAAATCAGAAGAACCGCGTCCAGCGTAACTTTATCTGGATCAAATCGAAATCAATCGGCACTTCCTTATTATGTAAATTAACAGCCGGCCGGAAGAGGGCGAAATATATTCTGAACGAATAAGGTATTCCATCAAAATAAGTCACCATTGTCAGCTCTAAGGAACCTCTCAGAGTAGCTGAGAGGGCCCTATTCCGGGAAGAGACCCTTGTGCCCATTGCCAACCAATACTAAAACCTCTACTAGCGTATATGCCACTTTCGACAATATGGAAATTACCTTCAACCTTTGAAATCTATTGGAAAGGGAATGGGCTGTTGGAGAAACAAAATTTCGTAGAAAACCACGCAAGAGGTGATACAGAAATAGCTTTTAGATCTTCTTTCAATACGACGAAGTTGTTGACAAAGTTTTGTTTGTCGGTATGCGGCTGGTGCATTGTTGCCGCTACTTTGTAGTACTCATGTTTATTGAGTAGGTACCTAAGCGATCGAACTGTTCAGGTTTTAAGCTACCTATGTATGTACTAAATTGTTGAAATAGTTAGAGGGGTTTCGAATTACTCGAAAACATGTACGATACTAGCTGACATTTAACGTTTTGGCATAATAATATTAAAATTTCATTCAAAAATGCGTTTATAAATTGATATAGGTAATATAAACTATCCTATCTCTCAAGTTGGATTAAATTGCACACAGTGTACACAATTTGGTTAAAATCGGTTCAGTAGTTGTGAAGTTCATCGCGGACAAACAACGCGACACGAAATTTTTATATATAAAGAAAAGATTTGGGCTGCGACTTCGGCTTTGTAAAATGAAAAAAAACGTTATGATATAACCACAACTAGGCAAGTAGTGTAGAAAATATGTACAAAACGAGTTTACAGTGTAAATGTTTTACCAATGCAAAGTAGGAACAGACATTTTTTTGTCAGCGTTTCACAAAAACTCACAAATTTTAAGCTCACTGAAACACTGCCAAGTAGCTTCCCTCCAGAAATATAAGCTTGAAAAAGCGAGATTTCCATGACCTTTATTCTTAAAACTTTTATTTAAAGTGACATTAGAAAATGAGTGAAGTTTTTTTGTAAAATAATTGGACGCCAGAATGAAATATGTGGGTAAAACGAGATCCTTGCCAGGCGTTGTTCCGGTAAGCAGTAATTTGTAGCAGTTTTACGATTTTCCTCTTTCATCGCCTGGATACTATACAGTGGTTGTACGACGAGGTTCTCCTAACCCCTTGACCCTACATTTATTGGGGGCTTATTGTAATCCGGCTAACTCGTTTTTGGCATTATATGGAGCATAAAAATTGGTCTCTCCCTCTCATCAGAGCAAACTGTTATATTTCGTATCATTCCTTTGTTACAAGGACTTAATATTAAATGAGAACAGGTACGAATATAATGACTGTAGAGAAAGGTTCCCAAGTAGTTACTACAAAGATCTCCCTTCCAAGAACTTCTTCATTGTATTTTGCCCTCTATATTGTATACAGTAAGTTCTACCTAATATTGTCAAACTGAAATGCTTCCAATATAAAAGCGATAGATAAATTCAAATACGTAAACAAGGTTTCGGATGTTCCCGTCTGTTGGTTTCGTAAATATTTTGACGAATAGGTATTTCCTTTGGGGCACTCCGAAAAGTTTATCCGTCCGGTTCCAGTCAAGGTTTACATAGTTCCGTGGAATAACACTTCGGGTTTTCTTGCGATTTTCTCTTAGCGATATCTCGTAGAAAGTCTTGCAGCTCAAAGTTTACAAATATTTTAAATCCACCGCACTGCCAATCCAACGGATTGTTGGAAGCATTTTGTCGGAAGGAGCACACTTAAACTTAGAGTTTGGGTCAACTTAGGCCACTTAAACTTAATGGGTAGACAAATTACTGAGCACAACTTTTACACAAAATAAATGTAGGAGTAAGTGCTCTATATCTGTAGCTTTCTCAGTTAAGCTAAGTTATTTTTATTCAAATACCTACCAAGAACGATCTCCTAGCAGACCAAATACAAAAATCTAGCCTCCTGTCCCTTTCTGCTCTGGCAACGCACACCTCGCGTTTTAGACACTTATTGGCAAGTGCCAGCAACGCACCGTATGAGTTGAGGCTATCATCATGCTATCATCACCGAGAATATTTTTGTGGGTGCGTTTAAAAATAATCAAATACATTGAACGAAAAACCATAGAAAAATTTCACTGTCATCTGTCAATTTAGATGGTTTCTCAGGGTCAAAACAGTAAATGCCATTTTTCGATAGTTTTTGTTGGAACGAAAAACGGACTCTGGATTTTATCAATAATAAGCATACAAGAAAAAACCCATTTTTTGTCGTGTAGAATTTTAGGGTATATAATCGTACCATCAGACCAACCCAACCACCACCATCAACATTGACAAAGCTCAATAACTATAATAATCCATATTTTAGCTTCGAGTCACCCAAAATAGTAAATCATCCACTTCATCTCCAATACTGAAAGGCTCAATTGTTTAACGATATCGTCATAACCATCAATTGGTATTAATCACCATCAGTCACCGAAACAAAACGCAGACCTCAAAATTAACGACACCGCAAACAAATCAACTGAATCGTGCTTGAACGTGATTTATGTCAAGTGTGGCGCCTGGCGCGGAAATTTTATTTTATGCCCGGCATAAATCCGAATATGAAGCCATCGTTAATTAGGGATGAAAACGCTTATTAAATGTTAATTATTATCGAAATGAAATTAGCTATGTGCGTTCGTGACAGCGAATAATGGCAACTTGAGTTGTAACTGCTCTTCTCATCGTCTGCTGAGATCGTTATTACCTTTACGTCTAAATAAGTTTGCAACAATCATCGCGTAAACTTTTAACGGGGTTTTCTGGTGACTTCTTTTTTCTGGCCAGAGACAGAGCCAAGCCAATTTGGATTGAAACTTTTTTTGTAAATTAACAACTTAAATGTAAGTGAATTTGAAGTGAATACGATGACGTGTTTTTTTAACGAATTCAGGTAATAACGTGTTTTTCTTACCACTTTATCTTTTCTTCTGGCTGAGGTCCGCGCAGACCAATGACAAAGTAAAAATTAAATCTTTTTGTGGACGTTAAAATTTGATTCATAAACTTACTAGGCTTAGGATAAATTCTGTACTTGGTAATCATATCTTACATAAACTCCGAATTTAGAATACTTATATGTATATAAAACAGTGTTTTTTCATCCCCCCCATCTCGTAAAGACTATTTTTGCTCTTCGATATCTGAGTGCAAAAGTCGTTTTTATCCGCTAGAGGGTAAAGTAAAATTGAATTTAGAACACAGTGCGCACTAAGTTTGTGAATTCAAAACATCATTAAACCTATTTACTTCTATCTCTATGGTGCTGAATTTATCATACAACCTTTTTTAATATCTTGAAAACATAGACTCGGAACCTTCTTGGAATAGGTACTTTTTTAATTTGGCTTTCTGCGCGCCATTTTTTTCGTGGCATATTGTTAACACCTTGTTATATAGGTATATATATAAAGAGTATATGTATTTATATACTCTTTGCCTTAAATGTTAAATACAAGCAACTTGAAAATAAGTGAAAACTCTAAAATTTGTGATTCTAGTGACGAGGAAGTTTATTTGACACCAACAAGATTGACTGAAACTGTTCAAAATAATAGCAAATGAGCTTTCTCCCTCAATAAACACGCATGAAGTAAATATTTGAAATAGTACGATACTTGTATGTAGACGACTTTAGTTATTTCCTCGCTGAGGGGGGATGAAAAGTTACGTGTTGCACTCGAGTGCAAAGATTTTTCACCTTGTGCTCTTTTGATTGCCTCGCTAACGCTCAGGATTCTAATTGATGAAATTATAGAACCCTTCGCTTGCTTGGTCACCAAAATTAAGCACGCGATTAAAAAGCAACTTTGCACTCTTGTTGAACAAATAACTATTTTTATTTTATAATCTTGAAGCTTGGATCATTTAGAAAAATACCTACTGTTTAGCATTAATTTACGTCGAAGCTAATAAAGTTGTCAAGAAAATAAAAGACTTTCGTTAAACAACACACCCGAAATAATTTTGTTATAAAAGTACAAAGTAATTTCCAGATGCTTTGAGAAAATTATACAAAAATTTGAAAAAATGAGAACATTTGAATGTTTTCGTTGTAAAATGTAAGCACAATTTCAGGGCAAAATAAATGTAGCGGCACTACGTCCGCTTATTTCTAATTGCGTTTTACTTCACGTAACACAAATTAACGTTCATGTTGTCTTCGTCACTTTTTCTTGAAGACTGGAGTTACACAGACAGTTTGAAATGAGTTTCATTCTTTATCTTTATATCATTTTGAGGAACAATTACGTTTGAGGAGACGTTTTTGAAGAATCCTTCGGGTAGAAATAATAACGCGTTGATGATTGAATTGTATTATTTTGCCATTCAGAAGATGAACCAATGCCTCGTTTTCAAATAAATTTTGATATTTTAAGATATTACCTTCTGTATTTTCATATTATTTCTCGTAGAAATCAAGGATTCAAACTAGTGGGCTTTGGTGGGCTGATGTTATTCGTATCTATCATTATTTTATAGTTATAGTTTCATAATACCTAGATAAGAGCAATTTTAGTGAAACATAAACGAAACTCCATCTTTATAAAATACCCTTCTTTGGTTGTCGGGTAAAAAGTCATACATAAACTGTAATCTACCCAATATATGTATCTATGCACATTCAAAACAAGCTCATGAAAATGTGTTTCAGAAACCTTGTGTTGGATTTTCAAACACTCAAATGCTTAGTGGTGTAGACGGTGCAGTAGATCTTTGGGCAATTTTCGTAAAAGTACCTTGAAATATTACTTCATGAACTAAAAGCTTCAAATGGTGCTGCAATCTAACTGAAAAAAGTATTACTGAAGAAACAAAAAGCTTACGGTTAACGAGTAACCGAGTTACAAAAAAAAACTCTAAATAGGTATGCTATTTTTTTATAATTTTTTCAGAAACTTCTGACGCTCTACTGACGACTAGGTACAAAACCGACGCATAGAAATTAACTCTATGTTTGTTTTCTCGCCGGCACAAGTAAACACACGCTGATTGTGTCGGTTGTGGACAAACAAAGACTTTAGTAAAAAGCTTAGAAAACAGCCACTGTTTTTGTGTGTGTTACCGACATCAAATAAACCTACTCGTAATGTAAGCAATCTCTGCTATAAGCGAAACACAATATAATGTTTGCTACAAACGATTGATTTATTAGATACGTTTTAGTTATATATAACATACTAACAGTAAATTAATCAAAACCCATTTAGTAAAAATATGATATCATGAATGAAACCTACAACTACCTAATTGTTGTAATTTAACATGAAAAGTATCAAAGAACACACATTATACGCATGTCAACAAGTATACGAGTATGATGCCACTAATTGTATGACTCGAAGCCATCGACTTGCCATTTTTTCTGTTTATGACCGACGAACCACCGGAGGAGGTATACATAACCACGCATAACTTTTTTCGTAGTAGTTCGATTTCAATGATTATTTTTTTATTGGAAAGAATATACTTTGAAATTGGTCGTGGTTTGCGAATTCTGTAGACGGGTGAAGTCGGTCATGCTAATTTTTGCAAAAAATAATCTTGTCCAATTTCCATATTGATGCTCGAAGCAAATAGATTTAACACATATTAAATTACTAGTTCAGTAAGTATTATAAAATGTTACCTCATATTCAAAATGACTTGAAATATTATTTGACATGGACGCACTTTAACAGGAACAGAAACTATCTCACGAAGTAATGATTCGGAATCCACTCTAGCAAACTTGGCGCACGTTATGTTCTTGTCGTTTGCGGTAATTCCCGTATAATTTACGAGCCAATTCATTACCACCTACTTCCTACTGCGTGCTAAATTGCTCGCAAATAGATAAAACTGCTTCGAAACACAAACTCGATAAATTGGCTAAATAACTGCGTGAAACTGATTACTCTGACCATAGTTCGCTGGTTCCACAGATTTATCGACACACCGACCCGTAACTCCCTGCGAGCCGGGACCTTTCTGTTGTATTTGTTTTTCCGTTATCTTACCTCATATATTCAAATAACGTTGCTGTTTTTTCCCTCGATACAATGTGGTACCGAAAATATGCGAAAATGCTTTCCCGTAATCGGCATTTCATTCGAATACCTCTCCAAAGTTGAGGCATCGATTTCATCAGGGACAAAACTCGGGCCTGATTTATGGCACTTCTCGCGAAATTATCGCTCCGAAAATATTGCACGAGGAACTTTTTTGCTCCGGTTTTAATCTTCGTTACAAGTTATATACGCGCATAGAAATGTTAGTACTTTGGGAATTAGAACTGGAATGTTCGTCGATTTAAATTAAGCAATCGGACAGCAAATTAAGCAGTTGTCCATCTAAGCACGCTCACAATTGAAGACTCACTATTCGGAATGGTTAAAGGTATATAAACCCGCAATTAATCAACGTTAAATAGATAGCACTGAGTTCCATTTCGAACGATTTGTATAATCGATCTACGTTCAATCACACTTAGTGAATTGAAGAGCATCTGTATGTTATTTCCAACTGAAAGGGACAGCTGGGTAGCAAATCAGTGCGTTGCATTCATATTATATTACCTATCATAGGTACCTACTATCAAAATAAAAAATAACGCATAAAAAACTCGGCGAGTGCCGGCAGAAGTGAAAACTTGAACTTGTAAACTACTATTATTTGTGTGTTAAAATACAATATCACACACGCACACTCGCGCAAGCGACATAAACGGCTATAACTTTTTAAACGATAACTGAGAAGGTTTTCTTTTATACCTTTTATTCAGCTGCAAGAAACTATAGATATACGTAATATACGTATACAGTTTAAATTTCAACTCGAAATCTTAACGCGTTCCCGAGATAAGGAGTCTTGACATACGGACAGACGGACAACAAAATGATCCTAAAGGGTTCCGTTTTTTTCCTTTTGAGGTACGGAACCCTAAAAATATATAATATATAAAATACCTTTCTTCCTCACAATGTACTTTCACTATGTTTGTCATCATAATACTATTGTACTGAGATAAAAATACAACAGAGTATATTGCATGCATGGCGAAACTTAATTAAACCATCGACGTTCATGTGTACGTAAAACCAGAAGTGCACTATTGTGAAACTACCTCTATAGGTACTACATTTATACGACTAGTCCCGTAATGTAAACTCAGCTGGGTGCATTTCCACAAGCGCTTTTGATTAATGTAAGAATTTTCCCAGCTTGCAGTTCATAGTATTCCCCTACACCGATAAGATCTATTGTGCGGAAACTCGTCACTCGTATGGGCACTTTGTCCCTAACTATTAACCAGGAGTACTTAAACTACGCTATTACTAATATCTTAAACTTGACTATGCAAATATTCTGTATTCTGTAGAAAGCTATTTAATTTCCTGCTGTTCTGATAAATAAAATGTTTGCCTGATTGTTCGGCTGTACTAGACGCAAACTCTACGATGGCTAAAATGGTATAAACTGGTACACATATTACAGATATATTAAACTTATTTCACCTCAAGTTTTTAAATATCTTATGAATATTACCTACGTCAAAAGATACACAGTAACTAATTGAAAATCTCTAAACAATAGTCCAGAACCAACAGTTAAAAGAAACAAATCAGAAGTATATTTTTATGAGCCCACGACTCATATCTTTAAAAACTTGATAAATTGTCTGTGAAAGAAGTTATGAGTGTATTAGGAAGTTAAGTAAACTTAAAGCTATTCAAAACAGTCAAGAAAAGACAACGCACAACAAAGTAATGCCCATCAGTGATTACATTATACGAGAAACCGCATCCCTCAGAAGTACCGGACGCAATCATCCTTTTGCCAAAGTGAGCTGAGGAACTGAGGGTAGTAATGTTATTATCTTTACATTCCCTCCGTTTTATACGTCGCCATACGTGGCATATGTACCAAGGAGGACAAGCATAATGGAAACCTCTCGAATCTTCTCGGAGGGAAATTGCGGTGTGTTCAAACGTGACACCGGCGGAGGATCAAAGTTTGGAAAGCACTGAAGCCACTTCAGAATTATTCGATTTGCAATACGGCATTTACCGCTTGGAAATTACCTCTTACGTTTTATTGGGTTGCGATGATTTTTGTTAAATTGATGCGTATTTAGTGACGCAAAATTGTGTGCCCGGCTTGTTGCATGACTTAATTCTGAATTTTAAAGTCGCTTTTATGAATAAGTAGTTGAGAGAAACGAATCGAGCCTTTTGGTATTTTAACAGTTTTTCATGAAGTACAAAAAGAAAATGCGATGAGTTCATTTATTGCTCAGAGCTATAGATGCCCATGCTAAGTCTGTACCGCTCACAATTTTCAACTAATAACAATGCAAACCCTACGCGCGTTGCAACATTGTGCTCGTTATTCTGTGGTATTAAGATCTTAAATGTCATGTTGCCCAGAATTTTCACTGGAAACATAGTCCTACAATTTGAAACACAGTACCAACTTAATTCTTGCATACGAAGATATTTTCTCTCTTCTCTAGGTGGGCTAAACAGCTGCAAAACAGCTTTTCCAGGACAGTTAACTGTATGTAGGTAGGTACATTTTTTTTTGCTTTGTGTAAATTTTATGATTTCGTGATGGCACAATTTTCGTAATACTTAATCACAATAATTGAATGTTTCATGTATTCACATATTATTATGATTGAATTCTTTAACAAATGATAGGTATTCTTAAATTTTCTCAATTCAAAATATTACCATTACGTTACAGAACTGATAGCGCATTAAAATATAAGAGATTTAAATAAAGTGATTAGTCCCGCCGTTAAGCCGTGGTAGTCGAGTGGTAGTAACACCCGACCTGCAATCGTAAGGTCGTGGGTTCAAATCCCGATCCCGTACCAATAAGTTTCTTTGGAAGTTATGTACGGAATTTCACATAATTGTCTTTTCGGTGAAGGAAAACATCGTGAGGCAACCTGCATACGTCCGTAGAAGAAATTCGATGGCGTATGTGAATCCACCAACCCGTACTGGGCCAGCGTGGTGGATATGGCCCAATCACCCTTCGTGAGTAGGCCTACGTCCTGCAGTGGACTATTAAAAAAAGGCTGGTACAGTACAGTGTACAGTTAGTCCCGAAATACTTATAACTGTAGGTATATATAATTTTGGGTGCGATGTCATTATTTTTATTATCTATTATTACATTTTATTTTTGAAATCAACCATATTTCAATAAGTTCAAATAAAGCAACTTCTAATCTTCTTAAATTGTTTGACTTCGGATAAATTTGATAATTTCAGCTAAAGTTCATATACCAGAGCGCACTCAAAGTTCGCAATTAATCACAAAGTATTTCCTATCGCGGTTTCATTTTCTAAAGTTCATACTTCTTTGAAGCCAAAGAAATTCCCTCGCTTTTCGTTTCCAGGTTTTCCTCGATTTACAACATTTCCTCGACATCTAATTTTTTATGCATTCAGAACTAATTCTGGCGTGACACTCACGTTGAAATTAATGAGTTTTCGGGTAACTTGGGAACGTAGTCGTAATAAATCAATAGTTATCTATCAAGTCATACATAAAGGACGTCTACACTAGTGTTGTGGATCGATAGACTTACCTACTATCTATCGACAGTGTATCGATACACCTAGTATTGTATAGTTAAGTAGATATAAACTTACTTTGCTCATTCGTAGTTATATGTTAAGTATTTAGACTAGGAATTAGGACGAGTATTTGAAGTATTTGAAGAATTGATAAATGTTGAAGTGAAAGCTATCTTCGCGCAGGTGACAACGAATTTGCTATTGCGCAATGACTCGCCTTGTGTTTACAGTCAATGTCAGCCTTTTTCGGTTGCTAAGACAAGTTGTACAGGAATAAAATTAAATTAAAAAAAAAAAACGTTTGCCAATATTAATAATTAATTATACTAGTTAAGATTTAGTAACTGAAGTTTAATGAATAGTGAAATAGTTAAGTTAAATAAGATAATTTTAAGTTATAGGCATATAATTACTTACCTTTTAATATTAAGTAAGTACAACAATAAAGGCTTTTTATTTATTATATATTTATAAACACAACTTGAAATGAGAGTAATACTTTTGTCGACTTGTAATAATATCAATGGAAACAAGATTCACTTCCTATATTATAAATTGTTTTACGAATCTTTTTGAAATGCTTTTTGGGTGACATTTTTTTCAACATTATAGTCAGACAGACAGACAGACAGACAAAACTCTTTATTTATAACCACAATATAAAAAATAAACACTATTTACACATATACGTCAAAAAATGTGATTATAAAGTGGCGGCCTTATCACCCACGGCGATTTCTTCCAGGCAGTATCATTAACAGATATAATGTAATTTAATAATGTAGAATTGCGTTTTTTTTTGTCAGAAATATATCATTTTACAAATATAATATCTTGCTTACACTACAATTATCTAGTATGTATGTACAAGTAATTATTATGAAAATATACTATAACTTTTTAAGTAAAAACGTCATTATCGCGTTTTTGTATTTTTACTTTTCAACATATAAAAAAAAACAAATCTTTACAGAATAATTACCTACTTAATCGACAAAGAAACTATCGATAGTTCGGCAACACTACTATCAAGTCATACATAAAGCCCTACACGTTCCGTTCCCAAGGAATAAGGATTACGAGGGAAAATAAATCGGCCTAAACGGGATAATTTATCGCTTCTCTTAATCCTTGTTGACATACACTTAACGCACCTAGGGCATGGACGGCGTGTTCGGATCTCATATAAGAATATGAATCAATAATGAAATACTGGCAGTATTTCATTATTGATCGCCAATATTTTTCTGCGATATAATATTTAGCCGTGGCAGGTTTCGACAGCGAAGCCTGCGTAAGTATAATAGAGTCTGGCTAACGAAAGTTGATACTCGAATTTTTCACTAACTTTTTAAATGACAACACACGGTGCTACTACCATCGCGGATTAACCTTTAAATTGGAGTATTTTACCTTGTAAAAACATTTTTTAAACCTACGTCATATACTAAACTGAAAAAAATTATTCATAATATAGTATTCATCGTAATGAAGTGGATAGGCACGCGTTGAAATCATTTGGACCATTTAGAGAGCAATGCAAAGCTTCAGATTGGCATAATAATTACGTCAAAATACTGAAAATAATTAACGTAATGAATATAAAACAACTACACGACAAGTTAAAGCTTGAAAGAAAAACATTAGTTTGCGATTCCCCAAAAGATTTGGAGGAATCAGAATCGTAGTATGGCAACAATGGTACATCGTGTGAGTTAGAGAAAGAGTTTCCCTTTCAGTTTAGGGCTGCCATACTGATATTTTTATGACTTATATAAGTACAAACTTTGGACCTTGTTCAAGTGTCATACAATAATTACGTGTATCTATAGATTGATACCTAATGATGTTGCCATTTGAGGCAATTTTCACCCACAAAATGCGTGGAAAATCTTTCCAAGCTGCTGTCAAAACTGTCGACTACGTATTGGAATTTGACGTTTCTTGTCTAAAAATCCGGCAATCGACACCGAATCAAGATATTTTGCATGCCTCTTTCTAACTCGTGCCGTATTAAATCAATGAATTTCAATTTTCTCGATCGACCGCTATATCCCTCTGGTATCTTACTTATTCTACTCTTATTCGTATTCTATTCTCATTCTACAACGCTTTGAACTGAAAAAAAAACAAAACATAATTTTACGAAAAGCATCAGTAATTCAACGTCTTTGACAACTTTGACAAGTCAGTGATAGTACTGCGCTGCGAAGGCGTTAACTCTGAGTAATATAAGCACTCTCTTATCTCAACACTTTGTTATATGTACCCTACGTCTGTACCTCTACCTATTCATATTTTATGTTTGCTACCTTCTGAATTTTGGAGCTTTTTACTGTCTAAAATTTACTGCATACACGAATATAAGCTAGGTAATGTGTGTATCCTACGAAATTAAAGCTGTATTACATGCGGCAGATTAAATTGGAGGGTTTTTGGATGGACAGATAAAAGGACAGGTAAACAGGGTTTGAAACTCGCGCCTACATAAACAATGTATAATAAGTTGTCAACGCTTGTCAATGTCAAGGCAAACATGTTATAGGCTTAGATTGTTATAGGGTTTACGTATTCTAGACTTTATTTAAATACCACCGGAAATCTTTTGTTTTAGTTATCGAGTAAAATTGTCTTATCAATTACTCGTATTTTATAAAGTAGCTGTGAAGGAAAACTACGAAACCTACAGAAATAGTTTCCTGTTAGAAAACCGGTTTATCCGTTTTCCAATCGTAAGTTTGTTTGCTTTGGAAAATAGCTCAGACAAATGTGTTCTTCCCTACAATAACACAAGAGCATATGTTGCCAGATAAATATATGTGTAGCTTCATGTTAACAGTAATGTAGGTATGTAAAGTAAAATTGGCACCAAAAGCATTTAACATTTTTATTTAAAGACATCAATATAATGATTTATTGAAAATATCAAAATAATAATAATATTTATCAAAATAATGATATTTTTATTTATAAAACTCCTGTATGAAAAAAAAATGTTTTAAAGGTATTCAAGATTGTCCTCGGACTTTTTCTGGATCAATAAAAACGTAAACCAAGAGGCAGCTGACAAACACCGGAATCGTATTTAAACGAGATAAGATCTACGTGTTTGCCGACGCAATGGTGCTTCAGGTAATCCCTTTACCTCGATCAGGCGTATCTAACGTTGGGCTGTGAACTGTTTGCCTAACCTGTCTAAGCTAACGATACAGCCTTAAGGGCTTTATTTAGTTTCCCTTCTGCCGAATGGAATGGCAGAGGAGGATCAAATCGCAAGCCTATCTAATGAGAAGCCCTTTGATAGGTTAATTAAACTAAAACACTTCTTAAACCGGGAAACGGAGAGTATGCTAATTTTATTAGCATTTCGGTAGAAAAAGTGTCTGAAAGTTATAAGTAGGCTGAGTTTCCTGAGATGGTAAGTATTAAAGGTATCAACTAAGCTTTAGGATACGAGAAGATATTTAAAAATAAATATTAAAAATGAAATATTTCGATTAGATTTTAATTTCATGGAGTTTATGTAACGTATTATTAATGTAATGTGTGTGTGGATGCGTATTATCTTGACTAACCTGTTAATTTTTCGCTTAACATATGTTTTATCTCTGTGACTCAAATCTAAACACAGTACAAATAAAATATCCTACTATAATATTATAAACACGAAAGTTTGTCAGTATGTATGGATGTTTGTTACTCTTTCAAGCAAAAATTACTGAACGGATTGAGGTGAAACCTTGCAATAATAATACTTATACATCAGAATAATACATAGGCTGTAATTTATAAAGATATTGCGTGAAACGAAGTTCGCCGGGTCAGCTAGTAAAACAATATGCTACACTAGAATACGCTGTTGACGTCTTACATATCGACGGGTCCTACGTATACTGGTGCAAGTGCAATTTCACAACTTTACAGTAGAGCCATTTGAATGTTCTAATGAGTGTAACTTTAACATAATTCAACATACATAGTTGAAATTTTGAAATGTTATACTTGAATCCTTTTGGAAAAAAACTGCATTATTATTTTTTTATTATTTCTGAAACTTTAGAAAATAGCTGTACTTGCATTCGTGTAGATTGTTTCTCTTAAAGCTTCACAACACGTACACTGGTGTAAGTGCCACTTAGACCAGTATACACTGTCATTATGTTTTATTTACAATTATGGTAATTAAATGATAAATCATTATTTAAAAAAAAATCTAATTATTAATGCAAACAAAAGCAAATAAGGTACAAAATATAAGATATTGTTAGACTTTTAACACTTGTGTTAGTTTACGTGGTTCTGAAGAGTACATGCACCAGTTATCGATGTTCTACTATATCAATAACTTTAACCCATGTTCATGTTTAAATAAAACCAAAATATGCAGAAATCAAATAGTTTTATTTTTAATAATTTTCAAGGAGAATAATCAAACAAATTTATATTTTTCGAGTCAACTTAATCATAAAATTATTTTGAGCATGCTCTTTTATCTGTATTAATAAAAACAACACTGAAATAAAGCTTAAACTTTAATTGAAATATTGTTAAAAGTAACCAATGACTTTTTTATCACAAAAAAATTTAACTTAATTTTAAATAGGAATTTTTTTTTTTAGTAGAAACTTTAAATACTTAACTTCTTATATTTTTAATGAGATACGAGTAGAGTTACACTTTAATCAGTTTCAGATAGTTATGTAAAATTATAAGAAATATAAATGGGTAGGATATTCAGTCTTTTAGACCTACTAAATATGAACACAAAAGTCCTATTACATCACAGCTTAACAAGTAACAACAAAGTACACTAAATAATATTACTATAGGTATAAAACTTTCTTTGGTAAGTATTATTCTATTCTATCTAGTCAGGTAAGTTTTCAGTGTTTTGAGATCTACCTAATTTGCAAATTATTGTAAAATGAATGGTATCTTTCAGGAAACACATTTGAATTACAGAGATCTTGAAGATCTTTGAATTTGTTTTTATCTATAGGTAATACGTTTGTATAAGCTACCTTCATATTTTCGAAACGTTTAGACAATTTTTGTACACTGTTTCGTGTGCTGCTTTTTAGGCATTGTAAAGTTTTGTAAGCATTGTCTTCAAAGGTATGCTTGTAATTAATTGCAAACGGAGTATTGGCTTCTACATTGACTTCACAAATCTTGTTCCACTTTACAAGCTCCCCGGTTGAATTTTTCTTCCAGTTGTCAAAAAAACTGAGACAAGACTTAAAATCGAACACAAAAGATTGAGTGACATCTTTCACTATGTATGGCTTTGCGTTAGCCGTGGCCATTTTGAAGGCAAGAGTCCATTGATCTGGTGTATAAATAAAAACATTTCTGGTTTTCTTTTCTATAACAGAGTGAATACAATCTCCCTCGTTTTGAGTGTGGCCAACGACAAGAAATCTATGAGTAATGTCTACTTCAAATTTCCAAGCACAGTACATATACATAAGGAAAACAATCCTATTTCGGTTTTGTCCTCCACAATTTTCGGACCAGAATCTAAAAGATTTGACTCCCTCCTTTACCTTCATGCTAATAAAATCGAAAACACAGCTGGCTATTTCATTGGCGCCTTTTTTGCAGTCTGTTCTTGTCCTTTGTAATTTGCAGGTGTTACCACTTTTGTACGTTTATTTTCTATTAAATCTAACATTAATTGACCTCTTGAACGCTTTATTGTTACGACTTTGGTTATTGTCTAAAAATGAAAAACAAAAATCTAGTTAAAATGATATTTTTTTGAAAATAGAGTGAGACTAAAGCAAACTCTATGTACTTACACTAGTTTAGTACGTGCGTGCGGTAACGTCGCCGCGCGCGTACTGGCGTGACCTTCACTTGCTCTCGAGCGCCGCGCAGTTCGAGACCGCGTAGACTGGTGCAAGTGGTAGACTAGAGGCTTATACCAGTTTTGACAGTCCTTTGGCGGAAAAAAGTTGTATTTGCACCAGTTCACACTTTTGTATCTTCAAAATTAATTGATTTTTGGAAAATATTTTTTCAGGATATTAAAGAATAGGTTATTTGAGGACGAATGATGCAATAAAAGCATTTTTGACAATATTATGTTGGTTATACCAGTATACGTAGGACCCGTCGATATGTTTAACAATATTTTATGAATAAGCGGTCACAACTGAAATCACGCTACATAAACTTAAAATTTAAATTACAGTTAGATACCCAATACATTATATAATACTCATTTAATTTTTTTTTGTGAGAAAAATTACAAAAAAAAAATTGCGCATCTAAATTTACTAGAAATATACCAGTTTTATAACAATTCAACCTTTCCTAATAAACAAGAACAAAGAACGGAATGAAATTAAATACAATTCCAATCCGACATGTCAATAGCATTTGTAAAACGCTTGCGGTGGATTCTAGAATATCTATTGTAAGCTTTATCTAGACGAAGGCAATATTCATTTCGATGCATTCGACCTTCCAATCAAATTCGGCTTACAGAGATTGAATACATCCGCGCGCTGCAAATATTGACATGAAAAAGAACTTTGGATTTATTTCAAGCACGATGGTATCAATCTTGGGTACTTAACTACAATTGCTATTGGAATTTTTGAAAAGAAGATGTTTAGATATATATTGAATCAGACGGACGACCTAATTAAAACCACAGGATAACACTGGATACAAGCCGCTCTCGGCCGACCCCGTTGGATTATTACCTATTAGAGAAGACTTACTTGTATTTGTCTACGATAGCGCTTATCCCGGCATCTTACGGTCAAAGACATTGATGATGATTTTTTTAACTTAGTAGTTTCGTAAAATTGAATATGCTACGATGCTACGCTCTACGAGCAAGAAGAAGCGTAGCATCGTAGCTGCATGGGCTACGAAATGAACATTTTTGACAGTCTCGATTAAATTTAAAACAAATAAATGAATCATATTACAAACAATGATATATTTTAGAGTGTTATCATAACCCACTGACATATATGTATTCAAGATCCCGAGTAGGTAACCACGTAACAACAATCAGTTAATAGTTATGTAATGCAAGGCCTATAAGTTACAACATTAAGATACCCAATTTAGTCTACTAGATAAACTTCACAAGAAACCATTACACCTATGGTGTATATATAATGGTAGATATAACTCAGCGGTATAACTCAACAAACAAAACTGTAATACCATTTAGCGCTATACACCCACCGTTCTAAGACAGTCTTGTCTATGTCTATCTGAAAAGAGCTTATTGGGGATTAATCTTGTCTAAGAAATATTAAAGATTCTCTTAAGACTGTTATGTATTACTACAAGTTCTTTCAGACCCGCAGCGGTGACACTAACATCCATAAAATTGTTATTTATTTTCTCCAAACTTTAAAAAAAAGTTAATGATCAAACTGATTAATTGAGATTAAAGCTTTTGAATTAAATATTCATTGTGATCAGTATCATTACCAATACATCACGAAAGTTAAATTGTTGTTTTAACCGTTTAGCCGAATCAGAGGCCTTAAAGCGGCTTAAAAACTCTGACACCAGGGCTAAACATCCGGCCCGTACCTACGAACTTGCTTATCACAAAAGTTTTTCAGTCAACCGAACACTATCAAATGGTATTTTATTTTTCAACTAGCGACCCGCCCCGGTTTGCACTGATGTATTATACATATACTCGTAAATCTTTCTCTTGAATCATTCCATCTACTAAAAAAAACTACATAATAATCCGTTGCGCAGTTTTAAAGATAAAAGCATACAAAGGGACAGACAGACAGGGAAGTTACCTTGTTTTATATTATGTAGTGATAGTGAATGTTAATCGGAACTAAACACAAAAGTGTTACATGGATTGAAAAACTAAATATGTTAAAAGTATTATTTCATAAGCCTGTTAATTAGTGAATTTGACTAAGACAAGAGACGCGGATGGGGTTATTAATAAATTAATCTTCATACATCTGAGATATAAATCAAAGCAGAATTACATTTCCACATTTTGCTGGGGGCATGTTTTCACAAACCACCCAAGTCTGTGACCCCTTTGTGTTTTATGACTTTATCCTTCACGATCTTTCCTTTGTCATTTAGCTTCAAGCAAGGTTCGGGTAAAAGTTTTATAATTAGGATAATAAAAAGCATTTCAGCTGGAAAAATATAGAGTTGACTGTACTATGTTGTTTTTGAAGCCTATACAAAAAATCTTGGGCAGAAGTTATGTTTCGGAGCATTTGTTAAGGAACGTTCTCCACAGTCAACCCTATTTAGATGGGTGACCGAACTTAAGCTAAGCTAGTTTGTATGACACGTTAAATCATGGATCCCGATTAGCTGTTAACTAACTTAACTGTTAATTCATTAAGTAAATAAGTTACTAAGTTATGTACCTAACGTGTGAGCTATCCTGCCTACAAACCGCTTTGCTGTTTGCTTGGCAGTACTTTTAATTGTACCTATTTATGTTATATTCAGGAAAAAAAATGTTTAGCTACGTCAGAGGCCTTTAGACAGCATTACTTAACTATCACATACACCCAGGTTAGGGGCCATTCAAGTATTACGTAAGCACTATAGGGGGGGTGGCGAAGTTTATCATTTGCTTATTTTTGATGACATGGGGGATGGGGAGGACTAAAAGGTGATTATGTCAGCAATAGTTATTTATTTCTTTTTGCATGTATGTGTTAAAGTCCTATATGCTAAATCTATTTTTTTTATTTCTAGAATTAAATCTGCTGCTCATGAATCCATAAATAAGAAAAATTTATACAGGTATCAATGTTTACGTAAGAATTTATATAATTATAATAAATCTGTTTACGTAATACTTGAACGGCCCCTTAGGACTTACTTATAAATAAATATTTTGGGACATCTTACACACGGCCTCTGACCCCAAACCAAGCAAAGCTTGTGATATGGCTGCCAGAGACTGATATACTTATTTTTAAATATTTACATACTTATATGTATAGATAGTAACTGAATACCAGACACAGAGCAAACACTTATGTTCATCACATGAATATTTGCCCTGGGTGGGAATCGAATCCACGCCTCTTTGATCCAGAAGTTAGGGTCACTAACCATTTATGATTTTTTGTCATAAAATGTTTCCATACAAACAAGTTAGATCTAAAACCTAGGTAACAACGAAACAAACTGTAAGTGAAATAATTACAAAAACTCTTTTCTTCTTTATTTCCCATTTAAAATTTCCGGGGCATTCTGGAAATTGCTTACGATGGCTTTGAGAGATATAAACGCATTTATTGAGTTAATTCAATAACTGGTTTCCAAATTACTATAAAGCGTCCTGTCGCATTATTGTTGTCATAATTTGAAAACGTATTAAAGTACCAGGTGAATATTTCGTGGAAATTCTGTTGACCTCAATTTTGCGGCCGGAGGCGTTTAAACTTAGTTTTAGAAGGCTTATATTGGACCAAATTTAATTTGTCAAGTGATTAGAGAATAAACTGAACTTTAAGCTTTCAATTTAGTTAGATGTTTGAATTCAACTTTTGGGTAAAGGTTACTTATGGTGATTATGAGTAAAGGGTTCCTTACACTGTCACGGTTTGGTTCGTAACAGCTAACATTTCAGTTGTATACAGTTATTCATCGTTTTTTCAGTACTCACATTTAACAGGTACAAAAATCTTCATATTTTAATCGAATCTGTGTATCTAATATTTCTAGACCTGTAATTTTGAATAAAAAGTTGTGAAGTTTCTAATTTAATTTAAATAACTTAACAGTGCCAGATTTTAATTCAAAATGCAAGCAGCAATGAAGGTTACTTTCTCCCATACCCCGGACTAGAGAAACTTTTATCTAGTTGGTATTTATATGACGACCGCTAAGGGGATTTGTCCTTTCTATAACTTGGGTAAAGCTTGGAAACTTGGGAAAAGCTACAGTCGTATTGTGGGCAAGTTTTACCACAACATTACTTTTAATAATATATGTAGGTGTGGCTGTAGTGGTCAGGAAACACCAAGAAATAATTTGAAACGTAGATTTGGTGTTGGCTCGGTTCTTGTATCCAAAATGCAATAAGAGTGAATGAGAGAGAGATAAATCGATTTGAAGTCAAATACTAAAGTAATATCCCGGTATTTCAACGTTGTGGTTATAATTACTAAGTAAACTAGTGTGTCTAAAACCTACCTAGAAAAATAGTTTTCCTGCTAAACTACAATGTCACAGATAACTCTCAGATCTCAGAAACGCATGTGTGCGTTGAACATTGACATAAGCTTCATCTATAGATTTTCAACAAAATTGTAAAAATGGTATGTGTCATTAAATATTTAAATAAACTCGCAGATCATTTTCAGGCACGGTATTATTAGGCTCTACATAACACAATGATACTTCAATGGAAACATCAAACAAATAGCTCATCAAATTTTGCGTTAAATTCACACAGAATTATAATTTTAGTTGTCCCAGCTCCCTAATCCGATTAACAAACGCCGCTATGAAGTTTATCGATACTCATTATGCAGCAATTAAGCACAATTGAAAATGATATAATAGTACAGGAAAAAAGAATTTTAAAGTTTTTTTTTTACTACAGGACAAGTAGGAGGACGTCACGTTACCCCACATTAACCCTACACTAAGCCCGATTACAGAGGTGATTCGCGATAAAAAAAAATTGCACTAATTTTCCGATCCAGTTTTTTATAAGGTTTAGGATCATTTGGCCGAAATCTTGGAAACTATGCACTTTAGGGCAAAAGTCACAGAGACTATTATTGTAGAAAATAAAATTTAGCATATTTTGTTTCCAGTAAACTTTTTTGTAAAACTTACCGTTTACGATGTTTGCCCTTAAGTGCACAGTTTCCGAGATATCAGATGATGGATGGAAAATGGCGCTTGAAGCCCCACCTTGATTTGTCAGTATTTTGTGATTTCATGATCAGTAAGTGATCCTAAACCTTATAAAAAAATTGGATCGGAAATTTAGTGCAAAGTTGACCGAAAATAATGTCTATTTTTCCTGAGGTATAATTCATAGTATAAGGCGGCGGGTCTCCGGCGCCCGCACTTGTCTCAGTCCCCCTTTGTCGTCTCCCCCGGCGCCCCTGTACCGCGCAGGTGAAGACTAAGCTAAGCGGTAGGAAT
The DNA here is from genome assembly GCA_949316475.1 of Hypomecis punctinalis. NCBI lineage: Eukaryota > Metazoa > Arthropoda > Insecta > Lepidoptera > Geometridae > Hypomecis > Hypomecis punctinalis. The sequence goes on along the minus strand of OX438800.1, from coordinate 15,591,928 downwards.
ATAGCATTTAAATGGATGTGATTAATTACACCGAGCTATTATAACTAGAGATATAGCGCTGTTGTCGCTTGAGGCAATTCTTAACCGCAAAAATATATGGACAATCACTATCACTTGTAAATCAAATATATGTATTGTAATTTAACAAGAGTTTGACACTATCAAGACTAGGACGGCAACTAGCCACTGAATTGAGATATTTTTCATTTCTCTTTCAAACTCATGCCATTTTAAATCAATGCATCTCTTTCTTTTCTCGATCGACCACATTATCCCTCTGGTATCTCTGTGACTAATTATGCAAGACACATTGCGAAAATCTATAGATGGAACTTAGGGCTATATAACCTTGTACGTACCTATTTTTTTTTTATTTGTCTTGAATTTAACATACACAGTACAATTAAAAGTACTACCAAACAGTGAAGCAGTTTGGAGGCAGGATAGCTCTCACATTAGGTACATAACTTAGTAACTATGTACAAGCAGATATAAATACATTATCGGTACATGTGGACAATGTGACTTTATTTGTTTAGTATTTGCGGTATTTTCTTTCGTAATGGCCTACATCGGCTTACAATATAGATAGGAAAATGTTTTCCGATTGTATTATTACGACATTGCTCGAAAAATATGGCGACTATAACAAAAATGAATCAAAGCTATTAATATGAATTGCTAACTAAATAGATACTTTTTAGGGTTCCGTTCCCAGAGGGTAAATACGGGACCCTATCACTAAGACTCCGCTGTCCGTCTGTCACCAGTTGAAATTTTCACAGATGCTTTATTTCTGTTGCCGCTTTCACAACAAATACCAAAATTAAAATAAAATAAATATTGTATGGGTATACAACAAACCACAATTTATAGCCGTTTTCCGCTCGATATTAATAACGGTAACAGGTAGACGCTTAAATATTGACAGAATATTTAATTGTTTGTTTACTTCAATAATCAATGATCAAATTAAATTAAATGAATATTTAAGGGGGGCTTCCCTACAGTACGGAACCATTCGTGCGCGAGTTCGACTCGCACTTTGCCGATTATTTATTAGAAGTTGCTCTGACTAAGGCTTGGGGCCGTATTGTGTACTCGTTCTGACGTTCGGCTTCGCTTTTTCTCCTGCTCGCGCCTGTTACTTGTGCCCCGAGAGCGAGCGGGAGGAAAAAAATCAAATAAATTTCACTATTAAATTGATATTCAGTGAATATTCCAGTGACATCAGAGATTTTCGCAGTAATACCTATCTGGCTATCGGAATCCGATACTCTTAATTTACATACAATACAATCAGTTTTAATGACAAATTATGTTCCTTATTTTGTAATTACTGCCCAATCATAATGTAGTGGCTGCGTAATTTATTTCCAACAATTTAATTTCAACAAGCAATAAATTGGTTTCATCAATATTGTCGGAGGAATTAAACTGTTACAGACCGAAAATAATAAATGGTAAAATAATGGGATTGGGAATATGAAAGCACGCCTATATTTATTGTATTTTGTAGAAATACTGTAGTGTACTGCTATATTAATAATTGAATGCTGAATATAGGTCTACCCAAGCAGGGCGACTTTGTAACCTCCACCAAGTTGGCCCAGTGCGCGTTGGTGTATTAGATTTCACAGATTTATGTAAGTGTAAATAACCTAAATGTTTAAACCAATAATAAAATGTACAATACAACTGTAGCAAAGTACAAAACACGATAATGAGATCGAATGACGACACGCAGAAAAATTGAGCAAAGCAAGAATTTCCTTGTCGTTAAATTTGTATCTGATGTCTTTTTTTGCTTCCTTCCTTCTTCCGTTTCTATTTTATTATTTTTGTCCAAGGCTTTATCCACGTAAATTATAAAATATTTTTCAGTTTTTTTTGGCCTCATCAACTCAGTAAACGACGAACTTAATACTTCCTAAGTGGTTTTGACGTGAAAATCGGCCTTTGACTTCATAATAATGGTTAACTCTTATTAGATTAGAATTTTTACTTAAAAATTATGCTAATTTTATTTTTAGGATACCGTATCTTAAAGGTTAGGACGAAACATATTATACATATCCTACTATTACGCTATATACAAAAAAGTATACAATCTGTTGCTTTGCAAATTGTTTAAATGTACAGGGGTATTTACATATACATCGTTAGCAATCAGAAATTGCAACAAAAAACATTCGATGGTCCATAGAAATCCCATTGACTGACAAAAAGTACAATACAGCTGAGTTTACAAAAAGTTGTACATGATGATAAGTATATGATGTATGATAGATAAGTCAGCCAATAATTAATTACTTACTAATGACGTGTACTAAACTGTATGAATAAATGAATATACCTATGTAAAATTATATATTATATACATACCTCTGTAAAAATGGACATTGTGCACTTTACAAAGCAACACTTTGTACCCATAAACTCTGGTATTCATAATATTAGAGTGATTTACATACTAAAGAGCTAGTACACACTGTATACAAACAAGATATCCGACATAAGCTACTACAACCTGAGTTCAGAAGTTTGGGCGACGCGGCGAAGCTTTTAACTTACCTGTGTACATTTTATCCTGAGACGAACGTCAAGGCAATTCTTAAGTGGTTGGTAATGATGTTGCAAATGATAAGCACCGTACAACGCAAAGTTGAATTTTGTATTTTATGGGACACAAGATAAGGTTTTTAATCAAATTGTGTAGATTTGGTGAAGAAAATAATAACACGAATAATTAACTGATAAAAAAGAACGATTAAATACTTAAAGTAGGTAATATACTCAATTAAAATGGCAACATTAAACGAAATAAATGTTTTCTCTGAGCAAGTTATGAAAATTCTAGTATATCAAAAAAAAACAACAACAGACAAATAAATCGTTTTGTAATCTAAAAGTCTCCGTAAGAGTCTGTTAGTTACACAAGCTACTTTTAACTAACTCCTATTATTTGTGATATTCAATCATCACATAATATACCTACTAAAACGAATCTACATAAAAAATAATACTTTCCGAATAGAAAAATAAATCAAAAAATACAACCTCTAACCAAGACAACTATTACGTACATGGGGCACAAGACTATTATTTTTCGCTTCATAACCATCGATACGTATCCGAGTTCACCCTCTGTTTTTACAGGCGCCTCCAATCTCCCAAACCACTCAAACGTGCATATACACTCCACTCAACCACATTGAGGGCAAAATTTAGAGCGACGAATTTCCAGACTGCGAGGCAGGTGGTTCTCAGTCAGTTACCTTCTGTTAACTACCCTTGAGACGCGTGGAAATCTTAACACAACCTCTCGCCGAGATGGCTCGCTTTCCCGGCTTCAGCTAAACCGGCTATTTTCACACAAAGGCACATAGAGCCTTCTTCCCTTCGTATCCCCGGACTTGGTCAACGAGACATCTTGACGGCTTCAGATAGTTTATACTAGAAAGATATACCTTATGTCGCCGATTTAGAGAACAAATTGCTTATTCTGTTTCAAACGTTATGTTCTAATTTATTTATGTTGGGCACAATAACGACAAAATAAATAGAACACTGTGGACTTTTGCTGACTTAACTTCAACTAGTTAGGAAATGTAGTGGGTAGTCCTTTCGTAGAATCCTACGCAGTAAATTTGAGCCTAATTAAAAATATCTAAAGGCATTTTGTGGAATTTCACGGAATCATGAGATTTTTTCTTACGTTTACGTTTTCCTAATTCCAACTGACATAAAAGTTTTCCATCCCACGAAACGCTTTGGAGAAATAAACAAAATATTTTGCCGAAAGTAGGGAACTATTTCATGAAATTTTTTTGCGAGTTGAAAAAACGAGTTGCTTTTAACGCGCGAAGGCTGTATTTCTTTCCTGTTTACTTTTTAAGTTATATTCGCATAAGCAAATCCGGCCGCTTTGAAGTTCCACTTGAACGGAGCTTTAGATTTGAACATTGTAACACTTGATTGTTTGTGAAGTGGAATCATTAATAATTAGTTGCGCGTGTCTGAGACACGAAGAACATTGTTCGCGGAGTATAAATGAAACCAGATAATGACCGCGAGAGTAACAAACGACCCCTTCCGTGCCGGGTGTCACAGACTTTGACTAAATTATGACCTGACCGGGGCCGGGACAAATATCGGGCCATTAGTGGTCTTAAAAATATCTGCTGGAAGCTAATTACGGCGACTTTTTAGGTTACGTCAGAGCTACATTTGTAGCTCTGACGCCTTATGATCTGGTTGTTTCATCATTTCATCTGCACAATGTACTTTATAAAATCACATTTGCGTAAATACTGGAGCCAAAATATAGGTATATATATATTAACCTATGTGTACTAACCTGTGTGTATTAACCTGTGTGTACCTTATACTACTAATCTTGTGAAATCTAAATAGTGTGCTTATTTATATTAAAAATTTGACTAGGCAGACATTTGAAAAATTGTTACCAGACGATTACAAGTGCCTGTAATCTATCTACGGAATAAATAAATTTTGGCTTTGACTTTGGCCAACAATTCAGCTTTGTCTTACATTTTCTAAAAGATGTCAAAATATGTGTTTTTACAACTTTTTTGTGGTTTTATTACAATTGATCCCACAACAAAAGTAGGTCATTGTAATGAGTAGATATAATGCTATTTTAAGCTTAATTAACAGAAAAAATTACAAGTTGATGGCTTAATTAGTATAAGTACATAAAATAGATATTATATCACCAAATACATGGTTATTTCTAATCGATTAGCATCCTTTTAGGGGCTTATTCTGTAAATCAAAACTAAGAACATTTGTCAAACTCAAAAAAAAGTCAGTTGTTCCATACATTTTGTCGAGGGTGAACGATATTTTTCTATGAAACACCAATATTTTTTTTGAGGTTTGTTTAAAGTCGTTGAACAAAAGTTGTTAATAATGATGCACAGAATAAAAATTATTCATTAACCTCTAAAAGGATGATAATTGATTAGGAATAACCCTGTATAATAATATTCAAGATTAAACAAAAATACCGAACTTCATAAGCTTTTTACAAAATCTTAATCTGCACTTCTAGAGCACTGCACTTATTTCATAACATTTTTTGTAAGAAGATGATATACAAATGTAGATTAGATTAGAGTACCTCTACACTTAGGTTAATAAATGATTACACGAGATTGAGTTTTGAAATTGAATGTTTGTAAAATACTGCCTATAAATAATAATTAGGAATCTAAAGTAAATATAGTTACTTAAGTTGTTTAATTCCTTATGCATTAAGAATTAGAATAAACTGGATTCCTACAGTAATTATATAAGTACGTTAATCTTAAGCTATCTATCTATAGCATAGTCTAGAAATGCCGCCCGAAACAACTGTGTTCTGTGGGCCTAAAATTTATCTTAATTTAGGTTTTTTTCTATTTCTGATTAACATTATTTTTCTTGGTAGTTCAATAGTACCTACTTCCTAATTATTAACTCTAAAATATTATCATGAAAATTCAAATGCTTCTGTATTCTGAGTATAGTTGTTTTTAAACCAAGTGTTACGCATAAGCCACCTTAGTAACAAAGACCTCCTTAAAAGCTCCTTATGATCAGTGTAACCAACATCAAATGTTTAGTAAGGTAAATTGTTGCTGTTAACATTTCTACGCTTGCCTTGTTTCTACAACAACAACATACTTATGTGTGTTGTTGTTGTAGAAACAAGGTCCCAGTAATATAAACACGAATAACTCAACCAAACCTAACATGGACATATCGCAAACGATACCACCAGGATTTGCCCCAAATGCGATCGTTTTGTTCGAAATCAATTTGCCGAGGGACAATTACTCAAAGACTAAGCCCTGGCGAGTAGAACACTGAGATTCCAATGTTGTTTTGCAAAAGGATCCAGAGGGACTGCTCTGGCGGACCAGACGACATTTATCTGTGCAGGCTGTTGAAACTTTACCTAAAGGAATTCTAGAACGTTATATCTATTAAATTTGTCACATGGTTGTTCAGCACTACAGTTTATTAAGATACAAATTAAGTACATACCTACACTCGCCACGCAAGCATTACTGTGTTTTTTTAGATGAAGGTGAATGTTTCCAAATTTTCTAGACATCATAAAAATTTCATAATTTTCTCAGTAGTAAGATCGTGTAGCTAGGCAAATAATACAGTGATATAAAATAGAAGGCATAGTTTAGTATATACAAGGTTATTTCTAATCAATTAGCATCGTTTTAGGGGCTTATTCTTTACATCAAAACTAACAACAACAAACGTTCGTCTGCGACTTTAGTCAAAACTAAAAAAGAAATCAGCTGTTCCATACATTTTGTCACTGGTGAACGATATTTTTTTTGAGCTTTGACAAAAGTAGCAGTACAAAGGTTGTTAGCTTTGATGTACAGAATAAACCTTTAAAAAGATACTAATTGAGTAGGAATAACCCTGTATAAATCATTATTATTATCTTTATTTTATAATTATAGCAGTAGTTGTAAAACCAATCACTTTTTAGAAATACAACAGTGTATTATAGTTATAGTACATAACGAAGGAATGTTATAAAATAAAAATCGAAAATGTGCGTGTGGGTGTGTGTGGAAAATGTGGGCCAAGTATTTTTTTCTGACTTAAATTGTCATCAATAAATAAAAAATTAACAAGACCAATTTTATTAAGTAGTTAGGTACTAAATTATAGCATTTGTGAAAAAAAATAAAATTTTTGATCTGTTTCCTCCTAGATATTAATTTTACTAAAATAAAATATTTCACATTTGCCTTGTTTACTGACGTGCCATTTTCGTCAAACAAATGCTGACAAGCACTACGTTAGCTTATGCTAAAATATACTAAAATTTACAAGTTAGACAGTATGCAGACATACATACCTACACTTAACGAGCTTTCGTCAAATTTGAACAAGCAGGGTTATTTTAATTATGCTTATAATTTCTTGGAAGAAAACTTACGCTCTGAAATACTGAACAATTTCATCACATAATTTTCCACAACATGTAAGTAAGACAACATTGCTAGGTTTTGTGGAAGATTTATTTGTACCTAACATATAAGTATCAAGGTATAGGCTAACATTTTAGCTATTTATGTATCTGTGGGAGAAAGGATAACCTATAAAACTACTGTCTTACTGGCTTTTGCCCGCGACTTTGCCCTCATGTGTTGATTTTTGTGCAATCCCAGTCTTAAAGTAGTGTTTTCGGGTTTAGAAATAATTAATATTTCAACAACTTATCACTTTCTTATTAATTTTGGGTTTTTTTGTTTTAAAAATAACCCTGACCATAAATAAAAGGACAGAAAATGGGAATAAAGCTGGTGAAAAGGTGTTAACACAACATTAAGTATACAGGAGTACCTTTTGAACACGTGTTTTCATTTCCGGGGAGCGTGATTCGCTTTTTATCTTGATGGTTTAAAATTAATTAGGCTGTCCTTTATTTTGGTATCATTTCGTCGATTTTTATTTAAATTCATATGGGAATAATTTGCATCAGCCAGAAAATACATGAACACAAATTCAATAAAATTTAGAAATACTTACCACTACAAGAACAAATCAATTCAATTTTATATTATTTTCAATTACGTACCACTGATATAAATTTTGAAACATGATTAGTTAAAGCACTTGAGATAGTCAACTTACATCTTTCAAAAATTAATAAATCAAAACAATCTAAAACTAGAAAACGAAGCTAAATCCCCCTAAGAAATATCCTTTGTCATTGAACTAAATATTTTATCCTTGGGTATTTTGAGCATCTAATTTATTTATATATCTGTATACATTTTTGTGTTGTTGTGTATTAATAATATAATCATATACCTACCAACGTTTGTCAGCCACATTTATGACCATAATAAAACAAACTGCAGTGCAAAGTCACAAGCATATCATGTGAAACGCGGACCACTTTAGAGGAAGAATTTTAAATTTATAACCATAAACTTGTGCTTTAGAATGAATGTGAATAAAATCCTTTGAATTGGATGCTAAAGAAAATTATGGTTGAAATAAAACTAAAAAATAACTGCAAAACGTATATGATGGAAGAACCACATAACGTTTAATCGAAAGTTGGTACATGGCATACTTATATGACCTAAAAAAGACCACAGTAAGACACTACAAAAAATTGTTTTGGATTGGTTTTTATGCAGTTTAAAAAACTGTATCTGGCAGTGATAATATAAGACCGCTAAGACAATGGTTAAGTAATGTATTGAAAGGGCAATATAGCCAATTCTAACTTATTCAACTGAAGATTGTGTTGCATTTGAGGAATTCGTTGAATTTTTATAATATACAGGGTTACAGGGTAAGTCGACCTATTCCCGTTAAGGGTGTGTAGTTTACTTTGTTTTTGACTAGTTTGAATATGAAATACACTATACTAAATTAAAAAAAAAAAACTCATATTTAAAATTGGTATTTATAAAATTTCCAATTTTCGGCTATCACCTACGATATTTTGAAACGTGTTAGTCGTATTATTATTTTTATATGATTTTTACATGTAAAATAATGTTTTATGACCTCACTATCCAATATTGTCCGTAAAATTGACTTTTTATAAAAAGTATTTGAATTCAAATATCTCAAAAAGGGTGAGATTTAGGATATGGTGTTGCATAGTCAAATCAGTCAGAAACGTAGTAAACTACACGCGCTTAACGGGAATAGGTCGACTTAGCCTGTAACCTTGTATACGAATTCTTATAAAATGATGGAACCTAATTGATTTTTAGGAAATTTTAACAACTTTAAAATTACCGTAGAAAATTCGACTTAAAATGAATATGTATAACATAGATAAAAATACCAAAAAAATAGAATACCATAAAAATAAGTTTTTAAGATAAATTGAAATCAACTAAATGCGTAGATTTTTTTTTATTCTGAATTTTGTTTGTGATCAATTTGCTAGCGTTTGATCACATACTGTCTGATGTTGAGCGGATATGCGGTCTAGGTTGTGTAAAATTATATTTATAGGTACCACGAAACATCTCTTGTATGAAAGTATACGATAACGGTGTACTAAATATGTCTCCACGAACCCTAATTTGCATGTCAATGAGGCAACACGACAATACCTCAATTAGGAGGATAAGCTGCTTCCGATCCACGTAAGGTTAATAAACTGCCCTTTACCCGGGCAAAAGTAATTACCTCCCTGGATGCCTGAAAAACGGCTCACGGCTGCCGTTTTATTTTCCAAGCTCCGATTACAAAGAACTCATTTACATGCGATTCCGCGAATGTGAGAAGTACAAGTTATATCGCGATTAAAATTGATATTGTGACTTATTTGAATTTCTGGAAATTTTCCGTTTCGTGGAACAAGGCCGGGGAATATTGATTCCAGTTAACACGTGGTACCTATTCAATTAATTATTTATCAATTATTATATATGCTCTGCACGAACAAAAACAAATAGAATAGAACCAATCAATTCATTAGTACGTTCAGCATGTTTCATAAAAAGTTTTCGTCATTTATGATGTATATCAGTTCCAAAGAAAAATATGCCCGTAAAAATTAAAACAATAGAGTCCTAGAGTATGTGAATTGGTCTACCAGTTGTTTGTATATTTGTACCTGCAAATAACAAGTGGGATTCGCTGTATTCACCATAGCCAATCAACAAAAAAGTATAGCCAATTAAAACTGTTACTTCAATCTAGACTTTCCACGAAGAACTAGACTGATAGAACTAGCAGGCACCGGGCACACACAATAAATCAACAAAAAGATCCTCTAACAATAGTAACCTACATTGAGTACAGCAAAAAGGTCGAATCTGGGGAGCAATAACTTACAGAAAACATGAAGATTAAATGGGCCGAGACGAGGATAAATCAGTACCTAGTCCACTTACAACGCGATGCCAAAAAACTTATACCACAGGCCAGAATTTCTAACTCCTAAATCTAAGTTTAATTTTATATTCTTTTAAAAAAAGTATACAATGAAATTAGTAAAAAGTGATTATTAAATTACATTAACCTACATGTTCCTTAAAACATTAATCTATTAATTCACCCTGGTTATGTACTTATAATCGTATTTCATTCATTATAAAATTTCATAAAACCAAGGAAAAAACTTAAGTGTCGAAACTAGCTGCGCCCCGCGGTGTTACCGGCGTTAAATTGGTCGCACCAACTCAGAAACCTTCTTTGGCTCATGCACAACAACTTTGCTAAAGATCATCACATGATCAAATGCATAGTTTACGATTCTATAAAGGACATACAGACAAACATTCATTTATATTTATAAAAATATACATTAATTAGTACAAGCATGTCAACCATGCAAAAATGTGAAGTAAATAGCTTATATAATATCATACCTACTTTTAACGCCAAGTGCAATTTTGGCGACTTAGTCAAGTGTGAATAGAGACTACACAGTTAAACAACAATGAAACACATACAAACAATTTCTTTATCAAAAACATTAAACTGTTTGAAGCAAATATTCAGCTTAAACTCATTTCTCTACTTGAAATCGACGGAAAATATTATTTTGTTAAGATAATTCCCGTTCTGAACCCTGGCGGAAATTTATAATACACGTTCTGACAACTTTGTCAAATCATTCGACCGCGAAAAGATACTTCAAATAGCAGTGGGTCAACATGTGTTTGCAAACAAACTCTTTACTCCAAAGCACCTACAACGACAAATAGGTAAATTCATATTATACTGCCTTAACTTTACTCATCGATTTTGGTAATACTTATAAATTTTCACTATCTGGACACGGATTAAAATACTAGCGTGTCGAGATGAAGAAATAACATTTGTTATGCATATTATTGTGTTGAATTTAGCCAACTGGACACACACATGTCCAGTTCCTCGTATCGCGTTAGAGCCTAATACAATAACTTGTCAGTTTATTATTAAAAAAATATGTTATACACATAATTGTAACTTATTTTTATAAACAATATTAATGATTCGATTGTGTAACTCAATTGGTTGACACGACAGAATCATAACACTGTTATCAGGCGCTTTTACATCTATGCTCTGAGAATATTAGATGTTCTCTTAAAATTCCATTAAAAACTGTTACAAAACTACTGACGGAAAACTTATGTTTTTTTAGTTTTGGTAAATTCTAGAAATATTTTTGAGTACAAAAACTTAAAGAAATATTTCTAGTAATTAATAAAAAACACATGATTTCATTTATAGGCTACTAAGAAATGATATCATATAGGTACGGGTACCAACACAAAAACGTGTAGTCGAATCGATAACATCGTTATTGGTAATCGAGTAAAATTTTAAAAAATATGGTTGGTAAAAGGCTTTCCTGGAGTCGGCTAAAACGTGAAATTTCTCTATATATGCGTAATGATATAGGTATGACGTCCCAACAATTTTGTCAAATTGTTCGAGCGTGAATAGAGACTGCAAACAGCGAAACTACGTAATCTTATCAAGCAACTTGATTTATGTTTGGGACGTCGCCCTCAAAACGTGAATTTTCCTGTTACTTATTTCGCTGGTAACAATGAAGATTCATACTGAATACATCTATTCGTTTTTTGTCACAGCGACGGAATTAGAAAGAGTGTGAAATTTGATGCTTCCCTAAAAACCACTCTTCTTCTTGATTGATGCGCTCTTGACGTGTCATACTCCCTGGCAGGACCACATCGTTATATCTATATAATAGATAGTGGAAAAAAATGTACATAATTTGTACAAATTTGTACAGAAATATTAAAATTTGTACATAAGTACTTTTAGAGTAATCGCCAAATGAAGGTGGTCCTGCCAGGGAGTATACTCCCTGGCAGAGGCATCTATTATATAGATATAACGATGTGGTCCTGCCAGGGAGTATGACACGTCCGGCTATATCTCTCTACTGGACGTTAATCGGGCACAGTCAGTCATGACTGACCTGCCCAGAGCAGACTTGATCTGATCGCCGACCTTCCGCGCGGTCTTGTGCCCTATCTTGCCCCGGAAGACAAAAGGCTCTAAGGTATAAACTATCTGTTCAAAGAAAGCAATTATGTGACACAACTATAGACTATGTTATTCTTAAACTTTCGCTATTTGAGCTATTTGATATTATTCAGCCCGTGACCACGACCGAAGCGACTCTATCGAAAATGTCGGAATATCTGTTCAAGGCGCGATTAGTTTTGTAGTATTAGAATATTTATGTACCTAGATTTACTTTATTGAAATTATACCGATCTGCTAATTTTTTTTTTCATAACATAAAGTGGAAAACGGATGTTGTGATGGTAAGAGACTACTTCCGTCTATAGTCAACATTATTATAGAAGCATAGTTTCCGCGTTGATTTCACTTTCGCAACTTCACAAATCTTTTATGATAATTAGGCACTTCCTATAGCTACATATTTAAGCTTATATATATATTCTTTATTTAATTATACAATATTATAATTTGGTAGGTAGAAGTATATTTATTGACCGATGAACCACCGGAGAAGGTACTCAATTCAACGCGTATATTTTATTTAATGAATAACCACGCATAACGTTTTTCGTAGTAGTCCGATTTCAATAATTCTTATATATATATAGGATGATAGATATAGGTATGACGTCCCAACAATTTTGTCAAATTGTTCGAGCGTGAATAGAGACTGCAAACAGCGAAACTACGTAATCTTATCAAGCAACTTGATTTATGTTTGGGACGTCGCCCTCAAAACGTGAATTTTCCTGTTACTTATTTCGCTGGTAACAATGAAGATTCATACTGAATACATCTATTCGTTTTTTGTCACAGCGACGGAATTAGAAAGAGTGTGAAATTTGATGCTTCCCTAAAAACCACTCTTCTTCTTGATTGATGCGCTCTTGACGTGTCATACTCCCTGGCAGGACCACATCGTTATATCTATATAATAGATAGTGGAAAAAAATGTACATAATTTGTACAAATTTGTACAGAAATATTAAAATTTGTACATAAGTACTTTTAGAGTAATCGCCAAATGAAGGTGGTCCTGCCAGGGAGTATACTCCCTGGCAGGACCACCTTCATTTGGCGATTACTCTAATAGTACTTATGTACAAATTTTAATATTTCTGTACAAATTTGTACAAATTATGTACATTTTTTTCCACTATCTATTATATAGATATAACGATGTGGTCCTGCCAGGGAGTATGACACGTCCGGCTATATCTCTCTACTGGACGTTAATCGGGCACAGTCAGTCATGACTGACCTGCCCAGAGCAGACTTGATCTGATCGCCGACCTTCCGCGCGGTCTTGTGCCCTATCTTGCCCCGGAAGACAAAAGGCTCTAAGGTATAAACTATCTGTTCAAAGAAAGCAATTATGTGACACAACTATAGACTATGTTATTCTTAAACTTTCGCTATTTGAGCTATTTGATATTATTCAGCCCGTGACCACGACCGAAGCGACTCTATCGAAAATGTCGGAATATCTGTTCAAGGCGCGATTAGTTTTGTAGTATTAGAATATTTATGTACCTAGATTTACTTTATTGAAATTATACCGATCTGCTAATTTTTTTTTTCATAACATAAAGTGGAAAACGGATGTTGTGATGGTAAGAGACTACTTCCGTCTATAGTCAACATTATTATAGAAGCATAGTTTCCGCGTTGATTTCACTTTCGCAACTTCACAAATCTTTTATGATAATTAGGCACTTCCTATAGCTACATATTTAAGCTTATATATATATTCTTTATTTAATTATACAATATTATAATTTGGTAGGTAGAAGTATATTTATTGACCGATGAACCACCGGAGAAGGTACTCAATTCAACGCGTATATTTTATTTAATGAATAACCACGCATAACGTTTTTCGTAGTAGTCCGATTTCAATAATTCTTATTTTATTGGAAAGAGTATACTTCGAAATTGGTACTTTAATCGATATCGGCTAAGTCGTTTTTGATAAATCAACAATAATTTGAAAAATGCTACATCGATACGTGCGAAATATTCGCGAACTCTGTACACGGGTGAAGTCGGTCATGCTATTTTTTGCAAAAATAGTAGATTGTATCATATGGGAGCAAAATAATATTTTTATGGCGAGGGCGTTTTTTTGAATCCAGAGCAAAGTGAGAGATTCTAGAGTCTTTAGTAGAATCCTGAACGTAGCGAGGGTTTCAAAGTACGTCGCCCGAGCCAAAAATATATATTTTATATTTTACACTCTACTTTTCATCTCCTCTTTGAGAAAATAAAAGGCGCCTTATATTTCATTGTAATATTATTATTTAATAAAACGTAGAGTAACAACTAAATTGAAATTAAATAGTATCTAATAATAAAACAAATGAAAACTTATATTTACATTCTTTTCATTCATTTTCTTGGCGCTGAAAACTAACATAACACATACTTCCAAATTCAAAAAGTGCGCGGAAAAGATAATTCCGGCGCACTTATATGTTCCAAATTCAAAAAGTGCGGGGCAAAGATCATTCCGGCGCACTTATTTGTTCCATGTTCAAAAAGTGCTTGGCAAAGATGATTTCGGCGCACTTATAAAGTTCGTTATAGAAAACACCGCCTTTGGGTGCACTTAAAAGCGAACTAAGTAGTCCTTTTCGATTAGATGTGATGAAAATAATTGTATATATATGATAAACATAAATATAAAAACCGAAGCACAGATGAATAAATACGAAACTCGGAAACAATAAACAGCTAGTGTAACAACTGGTGGCTTTCTCACCCTTCCTATGATATTGGCCATTAAGGGGTGGTAAACGATTTTCAGTTATCTTTTCCATGCGTTGGAGATATAAAAATCACTGAGCGTGAATTTCGATAGAACAGATAAAAATACTTAGAAAAATCCTGTATTATAAGAAAATAAACTTTAGTGTTTTCCGATTTTCATCGTGGGACATCCTCTGAAAAGGTGAAAAGGAACGAAGGAACATGGTTGATACAAATCTTTTCAAGGCTTTATTTGAAATTCATCGACACACCTTTTAATAGACAAACTAATAATGTCCAACAAGCGAAGTCCTTTAACTGATAAGTATGATGATGGTGATCTTTTTTCAGTCTTTTGTAACCAATGCAAAGTATACTATCACTGATAACTGTTTTGGTCTGCCTCAGAGCAAATAAAAAAATCAACAGGAAACGTCGTTGAACAGTCAAGTGAAACCGGTTTTTTATACATGTGTGAGTGCGTCACTGCTGCGCCGCCATAGTTCGACTGATAAGCCAAGGCGTAGATTCCTTGTACGTTAATGTGTGTGTGATTGTCTTTACACGTCGAGGCGTAGTTTTGGTCGGCCTCACTTGTTTGTTCACAATATTCTCTCTTGGTTTTTTTTATTTGCTCTGAGTGGTCAGCTAGGAAATAAATTAACTTCTTTGTCGTGAACGTTTAGAATGTGTCATGAACGTTAGAACTTTTTTCTAAGCGACAATGTGACCGAGACGGTGCTTTAGTATGTACCTAAATAATCATGTTTGTGTCATACTATTTTTAAACTAAAGCTAACTACAACTACACTGCATAATCTGTAATAGCTTGGATTTTTTTTTATGAAAGTAAGTTTTCTATTACAACATTTTGCTTTTGAACAAACTAATCCGTTAGAAACTCTCTGGTGGGATACCATTATAGGTATACACTAGTTCAGTTTATCGGATAGATAAAATCGGTCAATTCGTACGCTATAGGCATTCATTCAAACCTCGATACGAGTGTCAGATGTGTTCAATCAAGTTTTTAATTTGCAGAGTGAACAAACCGATATTTTCATTGATTTGTAATGTGTACTTAAAAACATTTTTCGTATGCCAAGAATCTTTATGGATTTATACAAAAAAGATTGACTAAAATTAGGTATTTTTTTTAATTACAAACCATCTATCTAACTCCCTAAAAATCGTTTGTTGATAATCTATTTCATACAAATATTCCTTCCTAGTACCTAGCATGAAAATCAAAAACATTGCTAATATCGAGCATGCGCAAAATGTAATGTGTTACTCAATTAAAAAACAGTTTTTAAGCCTTTTAATAGCGTGTGAATTTGTATCAAACCATTTAATAAGCAAAATACGCTATATTCCACGTTGTACAGATTTGCTAAATTAAACGTAAGTGATGATAGTTTTTGCATCGATGACAAGTTCAAGAAAATCACGTGCTCAGCGGGACATCGCATTTATAACCTATTTTAACAAAGCTCCTTATTGACATAAATAGGTCACATCACACGACACACACACGGCTCTATTCCTGCAGTTCTGAAGTTAAATCGACACAAACATGGTTGTATAGATAAACGAATAATCCTTTGTTCTCGATTTCCGAAATGAAGCTCTTTCACGGAGTTTATTCATGCATTGTTGAATACCGACTAAGCCTTTTAAGTAGGCATCAACATGAACTCAAGAAATGAGAATGAATTTTCTACGATGTAAAATATAATACTTCATATTCCATATACGATCAGAAGATACGAACAGGTTTTCTTAACAAAACAATATTTACTCAACCGTTACAAAATAATAGTCTTAAAAAAAGACCATAAAGCACAAGTACTTCTAAGAAAAGTCATGATAAAATGCTAACAATAGTCTTCAATAGTCATCGACTAGGAACTAGTTATCACGTCATTTAATCTGGTGGTAAACTCTATTAACTTTTACGATTATAGTAAGCAGCTATAGAAGAAAATTTCAAAGCGGCCCGAGCTTAGACATATAGTACAATTACGACGCGCGCAACCAAATCCGCAATACACTTCTAAAAGCACTGGATTTTGCCTTTATAAGAGCTAAAAGCTGTGATTCTATAGGGGAGTAATGTCTATTTATGTAAGCTTTTGATCCATATGATACAAAGAAATTCTTGTCTATAGTAAATTGAACACATTTATTCAAGTTAAACCTAGCACGAAAGACCTACCACTCAAGATTTTTATATTTAATTCTTATCAAAACTTTTATAATTTTGAAGGAAACACATTACAAGCATTGTTGTCTAAACGCTCAATTTATCCAGTGCCTACCTTCTTAAATGAGTTTGGATCCTTAGAACAATAAGGTGTCTGTACCTAAAGTAGCTTAATGGCCACTCCCTTGTTGGAAGTTTTAATACAGAATCCCATTTAACTTAGAAGCAGTAGAACAAATTATCGAAGGTAATGTGAAATTCTCAAAAATCAACTAAAATTGATGGTAGTACACAAAAGTTCGCATTTGGTGTACAGATTGAGTCAAACAGTGTACCTAGAAAACTCCTGGGTATGTGCTATAAATATATAGGTGGAGATCAATAAGCTAGTACAAGGTACGAATATAAAATTTAGATAAAGGCAATGTCACGTACACAAACGCTTATTTTTAAACGGAACATTTATATTGATGCGATCGAAAACGAAAGTCGACAAGAAAAGGCGGGGTAATGTTCTACATTAATAAAACAAAAGTGCTCGAGGGTCGTAGAGATAAACCCATAAACTCAACAGAATGGTTATATTGTTTAGATAGGATAATCTTTGGAATTAAAACCATTTGTATTGGATAGTAAAACCATTTGGTGGCGCGGCGCGACCGCGACCAAATTTCGGCGCAGCCGTTACGCAACCCTCTCTCAAGTGCACTTGACCACCGCTGCGGCCAAATACAATTAGGTAATCCCCTTATCCATCCCACACAGATGCCCCGTCTTCCATAAATTTGCATTTAAAGACAAAAATCTTAAAAAATTTGGACTTCTATGGCGCATGAAAAGTGAACAACGAAACGATTCTACATCTACCCACAACATCAAACTTACCTGAACTTTTACGAACTTTCTACGGACACCGAAACGATAATTTCGTGTCTGTTCACTGAAAATGAATCTCAGTCCATGTCCATAGGAGAGTCCACGCACTAATAACTGAAAGTTTATTTTGTGTCATCGGCGCGGGTAGGCGAAAGTTGAGACGGGCGGGCGAACGAGTGGCTTGTCCTCGCGCCTGCCGGGAAGTGGCGGGCGGGGAGCGCGCGGGGCGGGCGGGCGTGCATGCGCGCGGCGGCCCGCCCGGACTGACGTCACGGGATCCGCCACTCTGCCGCCCGAGCCCAACAGCCCGACCTCGACGCGACTCCCTCATTTCGCGCGCTCCCCGGTCTAGCTTCTTGACTCATAAATCCGCCCCACAACCTACGACCTAGGTGCGAAATCGCCTTAGCGCCTTGCCTATTATCCTGATCGATAATTGTGTTGTCTGCACACTAAACGTTGACAAAAACGTAGAGAGCAACTACAACTCCAACTTTACAATTTATATTCAAATACTAATAATTTTGTTCGGATGATTGGCGTAATTTTTTTTTTATTGTGTTGAGTTAGAATAGTACTTGTAGTATGAAAGCTTGTGTTCCCGGCTCATAAGGTTTCCGGCCGGCGCCAACTTTCACCTGGATTTCCTATTATAGGCTTGCAAAATTAATGATTTCTTTTATACCAACCCTACCATTAATAAAGACTAAAACAATAATAACGAAGATAAACAGAATTTAACTATAGATCACCCAAAATCAGTATTCCCCTACCTAAACAGAACCCAAGTTAATATATAAACACATAAATAAACCAGCAGGTAATAGAATATAGATTAAAATCTTCGCTCCCCACAACCCCGAAACTTATTGAACTTGGCGAATATTTTCAGGTCGGTCAGTAAGTATTTGATTAGTTCAAAATCTTCGTAGATTGCTAAACTTTTTTATTGCTTTCATTTTCCGTCCAAGCGGTGAACGGTTTGCGGTGGCGGAGGCCGAAATTAAAAATAAATAATCTCCTGACTCTGTGTTTGCAATAACTTTGTCCTAGGGATAGAGGCGTCCGGTCACTTCCCAGTAATTGACTATTAGCTTAGGCTGTTTGAGCCAAAGCTCGTGAATTAAGACCGTTTCAACGTTGTTTATGTCTCTATTTAGTTAGAATTAGAATAGACCAGAAAATAGAGTTAGAGAGAATCTATTGGAATAGATTTAGAGATATAGTTATTTCTAATTAAGTTCAGTTTTTTAAAGAAGACTGAAAATTATATATTTAGAATATTGGTAAGAAATCTTATGCCATTGTAAAATAATCTTAATCTATCACTAAAGCGTGTAACAAAATAGCATGGTGTCGTTCGTGGAATTCTACCATCAAAAGTATTTTCAACTCGACTCATGGTATTGGGTCACGCTTATTTATCTTAATACAACAAAAAATCATAAATTTCTCGAAAACGTGTGGCCAAATTTTCAACTTTAACACAAATAAATATTTTATTTCTTACGAGTCTTGATAATGAAATATTTGTATAACACAATTAGGTACGTAGTTGTTTAACAAAAAGGTTTGTAGTATGAGTTATTGTTATTGTTTTAGACATAATAAGGTAAGTCTTGTAAAAACGTTTGATTTTAATCAGGATCCGCTGACTACCTAAAGAGCCTTTCAGATGTCCCCCAATATTTATATTTATAGATTTCAGTAGAGTTCCACATCCTTGCGACGTAGCAATAATTTGGAATCCAAAAGCTTTGTTGTAGCTACGCGGTGAATGATCGTCTACTATTCACGGGCATCGCTTTGATAGCGCCTGAAAACGAAAACGGGACTAGTTTCATAGTCAATTTAAAGAGGTCGAAAAAAGTTCTACAACACAGTTGGCTATGAAACCCAGTGGAATGGGCTTCGAGAAAAAGTACCGTAGAACTTCGTACTTTATTTTGTCAGTTTCACATACCTTTAACCTATCCCAGCTAGTTTCACTAATGTTTAATGTGAAGTAGATATTCTTCTGATCTAAATACTAAACATAGGTTAATACCTATCACAAGATACGTATTGGAAGGGATGGCCATGTAATCAGTTCACAGATTTTTTCCGTATTTCTTGCCTAGGTTATAACAGAAGATAATTATATTCCGCCAAAAATGGCACAACCGATTTTAACCGTGACCTAATTCAAATGATCGCACGAATCAAAAGAAAACTAACTTTATACATCGACATAGTTATTTTTACATTATTGTTATTTTTCCAAAAACGACTCAACCGATTTCCATAAAATTTGAATGAAACCACCGCGTATTTTAAAAAAAGTTAAAATTGGTTCATACAAAAAAACGGACAAGGGCGAGTCAGGCTTCAACACCGAGGTTTCCGTACAAATCCAGAAATTTCACAAAATTGGGAAGTAGGTAAGTTGTTAAATTCTCTACACTATAACCATCGACAAAAAGTTGTTTTTTTTTTCAATATTCCTATATTTGTACTTTGAGACAATGCTTCTCGCCAAATTTCATAGTTCTATGTCAACGGGAAGTACCCTGTAGGTTTTGATTTTTGTGAGTGTCGGAATATGCGGTTTTTTACGACATAAACGGCTCTAACTTTTTTAAACGATAACTGAAATGTTTTTCTTTTATACAACTGTAAGAGACCATAGATATACGAACAGTTTGAATTTCAACTCGATATCTTTACGCGTTCCCGAGATAAAAAGTCTTGACATACACACAGATAGACAGACGGACAGACGGACAACAAAGTGATCCTATAAGGGTTCCGTTTTTTCCATTTGGGGTACGGAACCCTAAAAACATACAGCCGAATTGAGAACCTCCTTTTTGAAGTCGGTTTAACTAACTTAAAAAATTTAACAATATAACACAATAATTGATCACAGGTCAAATAAATATGTTTTTGAATGGCGCTACTAATTACGAACGTTTGGTCAAATGTCCAATATAAATTACACTTTTACAATCCCGTAGATTTTTCACTGCAGCTTTCCTAATGGATTAGAAGCGATATTAAACTTACAACGCAGTGCTGTTTGTTTCAAACGCCGACGTTTCTCTCTTCCGACATTTTATGGCTTAATTTCTTTTTATGCGGCATATTTTTATAAGGTGACAAGGAAACTGCGGCTGCCGCGAACGATCAGTGACACGAGCAAGGGGCGTTTTGTATATGGATTGAAGCAGTGAAAAAGTCCTCAACATTATAATGTTGAGCTCGTGCTATTTTTAGCTGAAATATTAATTCTGTGAACTGTTTTCTTATCAAGTCTTTTAATAGGTAATTTGCTTGTATGAAAAGATTATAACAGTGTAATTTTACTTAAAATGTTGACAAATTTACCAAATCGATTAGAATTATTTTCGAAAAGGGAGGCAAAAGTGCAGTTATTTTGCAAAATGAACATCAGCCGTTGCATCATTCTGAAAATCTCATAACGCCTCGAACGCGTTCTTAAGCCAGTCTTTAATGCAAAACGTATTTGCTGTTTACAATCTGTCTCATATTGTTCTCGCGTCATCTCGTATGATAAAACATTCATAGTCACAGGAGTGGAACGTTCAAACTTATACACTATATACCTAGGTAGGTACTTTAAGTATATTCTTCTTCGAAAGTCGGCTGCCTAATGTCCGACATTCCGCTTGATGTCTTGTAAAAGCACTCCTATTTAGAACAAATTGCTATTTGCAAACACCTGGATCTAGATCGTGAAGTATTTTCTTAACGAAATTCTTTATACTAGCACGAGCATGACACATTGAACAATTTATTTTGGTCTAATTTTTAAGTGTCACAGTTGTCGGTATTAATCTAAATAAGTATATACTTTACATTATTTCGACTACAAGCGGCGGCTACTAGCTAGTAGATGTAGTTTAAAAATTGACGAGTATCATCTACGATATAATATATCATCCACAAGTAGCTCTTACTCGCCAAATTGTATACTACATCCATGTAAAAATATTCTAATAAAATTAAATACCTAAAAAAATTAAAAGTAAGGCGATCCGTAGCTCTGTTGCTGCGTCAACAAAGAATAACAAACAAAACATCAATCAAACTTAATAGAATCAATTAGTTATTAAAATAGGAAAGAAAAAAACGTTATTTTACTGTGCGAGAATCATTGGTGTAATTAAAGATTTTTACCAAGGGCAACTGGCTACTTTGCCTACCGTAGAAAATGAATGTACCGTCTTTCAAATTTTTAAAGAAGTTCTAAAGTGGGCACCGCCAACCTGTATACTCCAGCTACCTACGCCCATAACTGCAACAGTCGGGTCAACGATAAGATATATTTTTTTACTGGACAAAATTATTTATAAAAGGATTTACAGCGCAGTTTATATACAAATCTACCTAAGAAACAGTCCATGGGCCCAATTTTCAACTTCGTTTGCCTCGGAACTTGTACGGAACTTTGACAGATTGTATGAATACGCTCTATATTGTCTATGGAAGTTGCGAATACTCCATACAAGTTCAGGCATACTCGTACGACCTAGTTGTGTGAAGGTAAAAAAAACGGACAAGTGCGAGTCAGGCTCGCACACCGAGGGTTCCGTACAAATCCAAAATATTCACAAAATTGGGAAGGAAGTTGTTAAAATCTCTATACTGTAACCATCAACAAAAAAAAATGTTTTTTCACTTTTCTCGTCATACATCGAAAATTACACATTGTTAAAATAATTAATAACCTGTTTTAGTATGTGCTAATCAAGCTCTTTTATAGGATACCTTACGTTATATGATTTACTCACTTTGAATTTTCAACCCATATTTTGTGAATCTAGGCCCTATTTTTTTGTGATCTAAATAAAAATGTACAGTTTTTCAGATTTATTCATATATGTGTACTCTGAGACAATGCTTCTCGCCAAATTTCGTAGTTCTATGTCAACGGGAAATATCCTATAGGTTTTGATTTTCTGAGTGTCGAAATATGCGGTTTTTTACGACATAAACGGCTCTAACTTTTTTATACGATAACTGAAAAGTTTTTCTTTTACACAGCTGCAAGAGACTATAGCTATACGTATACAATTTAAATTTCAACTCGATATCCCGAGATAAAGAATCTTGACATATTAACAGACGGACAACAAAGTGATCCTATAAGGGTTCCGTTTTATCCTTTTGAGGTACGGAACCCTAAAAATGATGGCCCATGTTTTTCTGCTGTATAAAGCTCTCGATTAAGCTACAGTCCACACACGAGGCGAGAAATATATGCTCGCGGCCACAATTCCCGAAAACATTAGCGGTCATCGCGTTGCAAAATGTTTTCCAATTAAAATTAACCGCAGTACTAACCGCAATATAAATCTTTGTTAGGTACCTCATAGTGCAGTAGACGCTGCACGTTTAACTTACTCGTGAAATTGTTAATTTAGTGATTCGGTAAATTCAAAAAGTAATTTAGTCAACAAAACTTGAAAGTATCTATTTTTACTACATTTTCCAAAGCCTTTATGAGAGTTGGTATCAGAATCTCGAAAATGTCCACTTGATTTATTAAACTTACAGCTCTTTAGGCCAACAAATTAAATAAAGATAATAATTATTATGGCATTCAGTGTATTGTATTATTTTACAGTAGAACCATCGTGGTTCAAGTTCTAATTAGGTACAATTAAATTTTCAAAACAGGCAGCATATTTTTTACTAATGTGTTCATTAACTTTTTCTTAAACTATTTGTATAAAAAGTCACATATTTCCTAATCCTCATTATTACATTATGATCTACCTTGAAGACATCAGGTACCTATGTTTACTCGAACTTTGGAAAGGTTTACTATAGCAATGTTCTTAGTTTAAGAGAATTCGGATATTCCGTCTATTTTCGTGAATTCTTCAGTAACATTGTGCTATAATACCTCCCGTTCTTATCTATTCTGGGGGTTCAAATTACAAACGTCAAATGAAAGTGGGGTTAACGGGCCATCAGAAATTTTAACAGATGGCCCTTATTGTTTAGAGGGTAGGTAATAGAAATTACTCATTTACATAAATTTCGAGTCGGGAGATATTGCTACAGTCGTACACTGAGAGAAAAACTAACAAAAAAATAGTAATCTTTACTAAAATTTCACTAAATCCGAGGACAACAAATGACCTGTAATAAATAAAAATCGATTTTTGTAAATACAATTCGTAGGTATTACAGTATCAGTTCTGTTATATGTAGTAAGGCTTCAGTAGTTTCAATAGATTAGCTTTGTAATATCTAGTAAAGTCCATAGTACTCTTTACTAAAATGTTACTAATCCCGAGGACAACAAATGCCCTGTTAAAAATACAAATCGATATTTAGTAGGTATTACTAATACCTGTTTTGTTATATCTAGCAAACTCCTTAGTACTCTTTACTAAGATTTTACTAATCCCGAGGACAACAAATGCCCTGTAAAAAATACAAATTGATATTTAATAGGAATTATTAATACCTGTTTTGTTACATGTAGTAAGGCCCCAGTAGATCCAATAGATTAGTTATGTAATATCTAGTAAAGTCCTAGTTTTTTCGAAATTTTAGTTCTGTATCATCTAGTAAACACCTAGTAATTTTGATGGATTCGTTTTGTAATATCTAGTAAGCCTTAGTACTTTCGAAAGTTTGGTTATGTATTATCTGCTAATCACCTAGTAATTTTGATAGATCAGTATTGTAATATCTAGTAAGCCTTAGTACTTTCAAAAGTTTAGTTCAGTATTATCTAGTAAAAGTCTAGTAGTTTCAATAGCTTAATTTTGTATTATCTAGTTGATTTTTGTAATTTCTAGTATAATTTCTGTGTTATCAATTTAGTAAACCCTATCAATGTAAAAGTTATAAAACACTTCAAATCGAAATATTAAAAACTGTATACCTGCTTATAACAATGACCTATAAGTATACAGTTTTTAATATTTCAATTTGAAGTGTTTTATAACTTTTTTATGGATAAGGTTTATTAAGTTGATATCACAGAACTAAACTAGACATTACAAAAACCAACTAAATAATACAAAATTAAGCTATTGAAACTACTTGAGTTACATATCTTACAAAACGAATCTAAGGTTATAAACTAATACTAAATGTAAGTTACAAGGTGAATAATAATTGTAGACATAAAAATAAAGATTAAAGTGAAGTCATGTTTATTAAATTAAATATTATACATGTATAATATAACACACGAAACAGCCACATTTACAATAAAACATAATTTACATTGCCGGCAAGTATAATGTATTCACGGAGAAACCCAGTTACTCCGCAGATTCTGGGTAAAATTGTCAATTTTCACTTACACTGGTTAAATCTGTACTTATGACACTTAATTAAACACAGTTAGTTGGTACGCACTGAACTTCATCCTCCATGTTTACTCTACTGCACACAACGACGAAATGGCTGCTGGAAAGACGGGATCGTATTCACTGAGACCCCAGTTACTCAGTATGACTGTATAGCTGTTATAACACTGACTCCTGGGTAAGATTGTCAATTGTCACTCAGAGTGTTTAAATCTGTTGGTAAAACACAGTTTGTTGGTACTGAACTTCACTCTCCTTTACATGTTTACTCTACTGCAAGCAACGACGAAATGGCTGCTGGAAAGGCGGGATCGTATTCATAAAGCAAAACACACCGGACACTTTACTGGAAATAACAAAACATTTCGTTGAAATTACTTAGCTTATTGCTGGATTTACAAAATAGACCAAAAACTAAATGTTTCTGTTGCATTAACTAAAGTATAGTAGTAAAATTACAATAGTGTCTTGAAATTAATAAAGCCTCATGCTTGAAATTATTCTTCCTTTCAATACAAATGACAATCGTGTTTTGAAAATGATTAAACCCACGCTTGTAATTACAAAACAAGGTAAATAAATTTTTTTTTCATCTTTCAAACCAGTGGTATATCAGATACCAATTATACTTGTCTATACCAGTACCTATCTAGGTACCAACGCGGTGGATTTTTTTTGTAAGTACATAGTACTAATCGCCTAAGAGCATGTCAAACCCTACGAAGTACTCGTATGATACAATTTTTATTGGATTTTATTAAATGCACCTTTTTATGTTAGTAATAAGGAATCATACTATAGGTAACGTTTGATGAAATATGTTAGCATGCACTACAAATGACCTATAACTAGTTGTTATTAATAAAGAGTAAGAGTAAGTAAGTAAGTAAGAGTAAGATACTTAGTGTACTGAACTACTGAAACCAAAGTCAAAGCCGTCAAATAAGAATATTTCAACGACGTTGGCGGGAACAGAAAACGCGGCATCAGAAAAAATCTTAATGCCAATTAATGCAATTAGAATTAATGCATAAGTATTAATTTGAGATTTTTCGAGTATTAAAGTGTAAACTTATCTCGTATATTATTCCAGTAACTTCAGTGCCCTTACCATGACTTTTGATAGTAAACGTAAACTTTTTTCCGTTTTTGTTTAATAGCTTCATATATTTAACCATACCTTATTAAATTTTAAAGCCAAAAATTTGCTTTTTATTTGTAAGCGTTTAGAATCCAGCAGCTATGCTTATTCTTCATTTTTTTACTCTTGACTCAAGACCATAGCGTAAAATCATTTTATTATAATTTGTTCTGGGAAAAATATTATTACTTACTACTACTTATGATCTATTATTTGCTATTGTTATAGGCGATAAGTTTACGTTTTACGGCTAATTTTGACAATTTTATTGTTTTGTCAATTGTTTGTTTTTGAAAAGCAATAATGCTTTGTTTTGGGAATTTTGTCGTCTTGTAATTTCAATTGAGATTATTATCGTAAGAGCGTTTATAATGTTTGTTTCTGAAAAAACAGTACGTCATATTTTGATTCCTGTAGGCCACGCGGGCGAAGCCGCTAAAAGCTCATAATAATTAAAGCGTGTTCCTTGGAATTACAAAAAGGGATAAATTAATTATATTTGTTGTACCAAATAAAGTTCTTGCAAAATTTTACAAACGTTTGTTGAAATAAATAAAGCATGTTGCTTGGAATTACAATAACGGAAACATTAAATATTATTCTTGTACCAGTTAAAGCTATTTCTAATAATTACAAACTAGTGTTGAAATTAATAAAGCGTGTTGCTTGTTATTTCAAAAAGGGAAATATTAGATATTTTTGTTGTACCAATTAAAGTTATTTTTAATATTTACAAACGGGTGTTGAAATTAATAAAGCATGTTGCTGGGAATTACAAAAAGGGTAAAACAAAATATTTTTGTTGTACCAATTAAAGTTCTTTCTAAAAATCACAAACGTGTATTGAAATTAACAAAGCATGCTCTTTGGAATTACAAAAAGGGGAAAACTAAATATTATTGTTGTACCAATTAAAGTTATTTCTAATAATTACAAACGAGTGTTGAAATTAATAAAGCGTGTTACTTGGAATTACAAAAAGGGAAAAACTAAATATTTTTGTTGTACCAATTAAAGTTATTTCTAATATTAACAAACGCGTGTTGAAATTAAAAAAGCATGTTACTTGGAATTACAAAAAGGGTAAAACAAAATATTTTTGTTGTACCAATTATAGTTCTTTCTAACAATTACTAATGAGTGTTGAAATTAATAAAACGAGATGCTTGGAATTACAAGAGGTAAAAACTAAATCTTTTCTTGTACCAATATTTTTATATTTTCTAAAAATTACAAACCCGTGTTGAAATAAATAAAGGGTGTTGATTAGAATTACAAAAAGGTAAAACTAAATATTTTTGTTGTATCAACTATAGTTAATTCTTAAAATTACAAACGTTTTTTAAAATTGATTAAAAGTATTACTTAGAATTACAAAATAGATAAACTGTTAGAAACACAACTACCTTTTCTTGAAAATCGTAATCGAATTTGCGGAATTTACAAAACTCTAACAATATTTACTATACATTTGTAATAAATATTAAACTTTTGCAATATCTGCATTTACTAAAATCGTATTTTAGGAATTACAATTACAAAAACAAAACTGTTAGTAAAAAATAATAAAAATTGCAAATACAGCAAAACTTTGGTAAATTATACTAAAATTTAGTGTTTTCGCCAAATACAAAGGACTTTTGTAATATTTAGTGGCGAGTTTTTTCTCAGTGTAACTTGGCTACAAGCAAACCTTTGTTATGTTGTAAGCTTGTCGTATACATGTTTGAAAGTTTATTAAGTTTTGTACCGGCACTTTTAACTCCACTTCGGAACATAGGCCTATTGTAGCCACGAAAGGTAAGTATTTTTTTCCATACCCACTATGCTTAGAGAGGAGGTATGTTATACAGTATAAAACTTACACTGTACCAGCCTTTTTAATAGTCCACTGCAAGACGTAGGCCTACCCACGAAGGGTGTTTGGGCCATATCCACCACGCTGGCCCAGTGGGGGTTGGTGGATTCACAATACGCCTTCGAATTTCTTCTACCTTCTTTCTTTCTTCTTCTATTTATGTAATTCCGTACATAAATTCCAAAGAACTTATTGGTACGGGACCGGGGATTTGAACCCACGCCCTCACGATTGTAAGGCGGGTGTCACTACCTCTAGACCACCTCGGCTTCAAACTTATACTAAGATGAGTTAAAATATAAAACGGCAGAAATAATAATGATACTAATATTTATCTTCAGATATTTTATCAACAAAAATGGCTGTTTTGCTCTCAAAATATAAAAGGTAGTAGGCCCCAGTTTATTTTGCCGTTAAGCCATGTTTGAAGACTAGTCTATACGAGCTTTCTTTTTATTAGAATAAACCCTTTGACAAAACCGAAAGTATTTTACTCAACCTCCTAAACGTCCGCAGAAGTAGATCCAACTTTTGGTCCGACTCGCGAACGAAAGATTGCATCGGAATTTCCAATAAACCTGGCGGATCTGAACAAAAATGCTTCCATTCTGACTCCAACGAGCCGACTCATATTGCGTACAGAACATTTTAATATCTAATGACATTTTCAGACTGCGTTATATAGATCTTTACGTCATCTCCTGTATACTATTGTTTATCTTCTGTTACTTGCGTTTTTTAATACAAGTTATTTGGTACTTTTTCTCTTGCTGTCTCATTCATATTTTGGCTTATTAACTACACAATCGTTTCCCCGTCAGCGTTTCAGCGATTCAAATTATTTTTAATCTATTCTAATTCCGGTTCCTAGTTATCCATACTAGGTATACAGGGTTATTGGTAATCAATTAACATATTTTCAGAGGCTTATTCTGTACATCAAAACTAACAACTTTTGTTCAACGACTTTTATAAAATCTCAAAAATAGAAATTGGCGTTCCAAAAAAATCGTTCACCCTCGACAAAATGTATGGAACAGCTGTTTTTTTTCTAGTTTTGACAAAAGTCACAGAACAAAAGGTTTTAGCTTTGATGTACAGAATAAGTTCACAAAAAGATGCTACTTAATTACCAATAACCCTGTATATAAAATATTTTAAAAAATGTGGTAATTAATAAAACATTTACGAAAATATGGAACTATCGTGATGTTTTTCCGTTAGAGCAAAACAGTTGAAACGTCGTCTGACAAATTAACGCCTTGCCAAAATCACACTTAGGTATTCACGTGCCGAACTAAAGTTTCATGAGAAGTTCCTAACATCCTTGTCATACTGTCACCAATATAATCCTTCCCTTACGTGTTGAAATGCCATGCACGCAGGTAGCTATAATTATAACTTTATCTGGTTAGGTTTTGGTTTAATTTTCACCTGTCATCCAATATGGACACCATTTTGGAAAGGTCATTTTGTTATTCTGTGTGTTTGAATCCCAAAACAGAACATTGCGGACAAAATTTGGTCCCTTTTTAAAATATTTTTTTAAAGATGTCCATCTGTATGGCATTAATGCACTGTTACTTGCCCTAAGGCAACACATCAGTTCACTTCTTCTCAACAAACGGTTCGGGCCTGACCGTACATCCAACTGTCTCCCCTTATCTCACCTCAGATCCCTAAATTGATCTAAAGATCCCACAGAACCCCCTAAGATCGGCTGTTACGATTGCTAAGAGATACCAAAGATAAGCCAGGGTCACTCTGAGATAATGAGAATAAATTACCGGGTGTTTTTGGCGGGAACGTGGAAAAATCATGTAAAGGCTTTGCATTACTTTGGTAAGTCACAGATGAGCTGTATTATTTTCATAAGTATAGACATTTTGTACGTGTGTGACGTATTTTGTCAAGTCGCCAAGGCGTTTACAAGCTCTTATTAACACGCTTTTATTAGTTTCACCCAATAATATTATATTTAAACTAAGCACTTTGTGAAAGCTCATTGGTTCCACCTGTATGTTTTCTTGAAACCTACCCCTTTGAGCTCAATTTTGACCTACTTTGAGCGATCAGATTTTCTTCAAACTTTGCACACCTATCAAAGTCCGATGACAATTCATTTATAAAAATTGATGACATCTAAGTGTGTTTCTTTTTTTTAACTATATTTATATTAGGTATTTAGTTCCCGTTGTCTGTCTGTCGGTCTGTAATCAAATCATGCAAGATAAATTTGATCCACTTCCCGGTTTCCGATTGAGCTGAAATTTTGCATACATGTGTAAATTGTGTGACAATACAATATATATGACACTAGTTTTTACCCGCGGCTTCGCCCGCATACGCAATATATCAGTATAATTTATAGCCTATGTGTTATTCTGATATATAAGCTATATTATTGCAAAGTTTCATCTCAATCCGTTCAGTAGTTTTTGCGTGAAAGAGTAACAAACATCCATACATCCATCCATCCATCCATCCATCCTCACAAACTTTCACGTTTATAATATTAGTAGGATGGTGCTGATCTGATAATGGAGCTGGATGGTGGCCAAAGGAACTTTGCAATGAAATGACACAACCTCATCGAGTTTGGGCTCATTTGAATCGTCTTGACGAGTAGATTGTCTATCAATGGTAACCAGGGTCTGATGATGTAGCTGGAAGAGGGTCCCAGGAACTCAGTAACGAAACAATGCGAACCCATCGAGTTTCCGCTCGTTTGATTCGTCTTGGCGAGTACTTGTTTAGTAAAAACTTGTTTTAAAAAAGGGTTTTTTTTTCTTTAAATATTATTAGAATAGAATAGAAAACGCTTTATTTTTCACACAATTTACAACAACACAATAAAAGAATACAATATAATTAAAATAGTGCGACAACCGGCGGCCTTATCGCTTAGAGCGATTTCTTCCAGGCAACCTGATTAAGAGAGGAAAGGATTATATTTTTGTTACTTATATAAATATATTATGAAATTATCAATATCAAAGTAATCACAGTCGTAGTCAAGTTCAAGTGGCTGACTTGAACTTGATTAACCTTAGGAAGGCAACAGGGGTAACCGTCACCCCACTTGCCGGAAAAAGTTTCAATATTTCATTGACGTTGTTTTCGTCTTACTTTAACGCTCGACCTATTCTCTAATTAGAGTGAATGCAATCAGTCATACGCAGCCACGTGTCGCAGTAAGTCGTTGTTTTTGTTATATTGATAGTGCTGGGGTGATGCGTCACCCCTGTTGCTTTTTACGTATATATATTTTTTGTAATACTAATTTAAATCTTTATTTTTTATACAATTTTTATAAAAAAAATGACTTAATAATGGGGTGGTAAGAGCATTGCTTACAATTCAACGAAAGGCGGAGTCGATACTTTCGACAAAATTATGCATTCATATAGGACGGCTAGAAATACTAGACGTTGGCCGCTTCGATACTTCTATGGCATGCTAGATCAAGTATGGTATCAATTCTATGGTACTTTATGTTGCCGCTAAACATCCGAACACTCCTTTTAACAATTTCCGAAACAATTATTTTAAGAACTTAGCTTTACAATTGATAGAACTACACATGAAGCGCCGTTTGAGTACAAATTTGCCGCGGGAATTAAGACTCACTATATGTGATATTCTAAACATGAACCAGGAGTTTCCTGAAAGAGAACCCCCCGTAAAATTACAGAAACAATCAAGATGTTGACTGTGTCCAAGAAAACGAGACAAAAAAGTAAATACTGTTTGCACAAAATGCCTTCAGCCCACTTGCAGTGAACACGGCAAAGAAATTTGTTTGAACTGCATTTAATGTAAAAAAATCATAATTCTAAAATAAAAGTGCCTCATTAAACGTTACATTTCTATTCTTAATTGTATACGCTATTGATCTCATAATAAATAAGTTAGATTCTCTTAGATATTGTTGTTTTATTTGAATTTGAAAGGTATGGGTGACGTGTCACCCCTGTTGCTATTCATGTATGAAAAAATAGTGTTTGTAGCCGAAGGTTAAGACTGTAATTACTTTGATATTGATAACATCATATATTTTTATAATAACATAGGTAGAATTAACACAAGCAAATACATAAACCATGCGCTGCCAAAATATAACAGAAAAACAATACATTATAGCGTGATTATAGCAAAGTCTGTGATAGCTTTGAATGAAATAGAATATTGTCTATTATTAGATGATGAATGGTATGTTTGAGGATACTGACAAATCAGTGCATTGTGCGATTGTCTGTTTTATCAGCCACTAGCGCCGGTAGTAATGCATTAATTGGTTTGCTTCTATTCCTGAATAGGCGATTGTTAGGAGCATATTTGTTCAGGACAGCTAATAATGTTGTATATTAAATAAATAATGATATAATATGTAATGTTGGATATTAGAATCGTTGAGCTCTTTACATGACACAGTAAATTATTACTTATTTAAAATTGGGTTCGTCTTTTAGCGGGCTAAGCATTTACACATAATTATGTAGTTTCTTGTTGTTTAATGATGATTATGACACAGAGTCGTAGAATAGTTTAGAGATGATGGGCTAATCATCTCATCCAAACTAGTAAAAATTAATAAAAAAATCTTTTTATTAGTGTTTCAATCACTGTGTATGGAAGATGTCATGTGTGGCTATCTATCAATGCTAAAAATAATTATTATCTACTAGTTTTTGGTCGCGGCTCAGCCCGTATAATATTTTGATTTTTGAACTGTACCATAGGATCCATCCATCCATCAGCCGAAGGACATAGGCCTCCCCTATGGATCTCCAATAAGACCGGTTGGAAGCGGCTTGCATCCAGCGCGATCCTGCGGTCTTAATGAGGTCATCCCTCCACCTTGTGGGTGGACGTCCTACGCTGCGCTTGCCGGTACGTGGTCTCCACTCAAGAACTTTTCGAACCCATCGGTCATCAGCCCCCCGCGCTATGTGCCCTGCCCATTGCCATTTCAACTTGCCAATCCGTTGGGCTATGTCGGTAACTTTGGTTCATCTACGGATCTCCTCATTTCTAATTCGATCTCGCAGAGAGACTCCGATCATAGCCCTCTCCATAGCTCGTTGGGCTACTTGGAGCTTACTAATAAGGTCTATAGTGAGAGACAACGTTTCTGTGCCATATGTCATCACTGGCAACACACACTGGTCGAAAACTTCCGACTTGAGGCACTGAGGTATGTCGGACGAGAAGGCACTACGCAATTTTCCGAACGCCACCGTACCATAGGATGGGAACCTTCTATTTTTGCGATATAAAAAGTAACTAATGTCACTTTCCGTCTTTCAAAGTATGTCCATTGTCCATGCCAAAAATCAAGTCTATTCGTCGCTCCGTTGCTGCGTGAAAGTAGCAAACCAACAAACACACTTTTGAATTTATAATATTTGTAAAGATACTAAAGTCCCCAAATACTACTAAGTCTATACGTATTCTCAGAATGAATAAATTAATTAACATCGTGTTTTGTGTTAAGCAAATAAGTGACAAGCTAACTCCGAGCGTGTATTTTCGATTCGAGAGATACTGACTGATGCGGAAGGTTGATTAAAATTTCATCAAAATGGCGTAGAGATGGAATCACGTAAGATCGCTTGACAATTTCATGGTTTTGGTGAACAACACAACCGAAATAAATTATGAGTAGCACAGTGCCTTACGTACTGTTGTTGCATTAAGACATTAAAAAAACAAAATGTTGCATTAAGACATTAAAAAGACAAAATGTTTTCGGGTACAGCGCACCTAGAGTGATTAAGTTCTGTTAGAATACTATTTTAGGGGCTTCATATCTGAAAGCTTCTTGAAAGAAGCCAAAAATTCAGAAATATTGAGAGAGCTATTCGATAACTGTGCATTTACCAACTTAACTTCTGCTCTGCCTACTTCATATTAAATATACTTAATATACGAGTATTATTTAAAGCATGCGGATCTGTAAATACAAAGATCTCATGATCTTTCAGTGAAATTCTCACCTATCAGGTTGGAATATTTTCAAATTAATAAAGAGTAGATTTTTTTTACCTTTTTGATTCTCACTGCTATAGATTCACGATATCTTTTATATCCTTCTACAGAATACAACAAATAACGTAAAAACCTCGTAAATAAATCGATCCATAGAGTTGGATTACACAATGATTTATTTGTTTCTTTGTCCATATTTCACGGAACAGCAGGAACAACAGATGGACGTGATTTTTTGCATGAGTGTAGTCGGAAAGCTGGTAGGTAGCTGATGAAATATACTTTTTTCACTGAAAAAATGTACGCTTGGTTTCCAGGAAGTCGTAAAACTGTGAAACATGGCTAGATATTACGTTTCCAAAATAGATAATAATATGATATATATCGAAACAACTAGCAGCTATATTTAATTTTAGCTTGTGTCGGTATTAATATTAAAAAAATATATATTTACTAAAAACTGTTGATACAATACCATACAGTTTATTTTTTCAACTTATTTATCACTGGGTTCACCTCTGTGATAATAGCCCAGATGACACTATTAATGTCCAACTTTCGAACACTACCTACTTTTACATGCGAAAACTGGAATTAATCCATCGCACAGCGTGCAATTAGCATTTGTACAGTATTAGCAAGGATTAAATTTTCCTGATTCATAGTTCCATTTTATATCAGTATTGAATTTAATTATAAAGAAGTTACAATGAATTATATCCAACATTTTAAAGTAAAAATATTGAGAAAACAGTGAGTATACAAGATTAATATGAAAACTTTCTTTTTGTGATAAACATTTCCAAAATTGACGCGTTCCCAGGATTTGAACCTGCATCCTCTGGGACACCGGCCCAGATGCTTTGTCCAATTAAGCTAAATCGCGCTCTGCGAAGGCGCCGAATTAGTGAGTGTTTATCATTTTTACCAACTACTAAGTAAAAGAAAGTTTACTACAAACTAAACTAAACTACTAATCTAAAAGAAAGTTTCTATACACCTAGTGTGTGAAGCACGATAAAAATAATTTCAAAGATTAATATGAAATTCTAAGTGAAACATGATACAACTATGATCGATTGAAAATTCTTCTCGCTTCGATGATCATCGCAAGAATGAAATTCCGTCTTACAGGCTGTTACGTCATAAACGTATCAGAAATAGGTATTATGATAAATAACTTCTTCAGTATAAGTAATAAAAAATCTGGCCGTACAAAAGTCTACGTACC
Source organism: Hypomecis punctinalis (assembly GCA_949316475.1). NCBI lineage: Eukaryota > Metazoa > Arthropoda > Insecta > Lepidoptera > Geometridae > Hypomecis > Hypomecis punctinalis. Next base: position 15,556,525 of record OX438800.1, on the reverse strand, counting down.
CGAAACAAAAAATTATTACCAAAAAAACATGTATTGACACCGCCATTAATGGAACAAATCAGAAAAAATACTTTAATATGAATTATCTTTAAGCCTCAACATTTAAACCCTTTCTATATGATACGTAGAAATAGTTTAATTATATAAAATGTAAATGTTGATGATTAGAATATCTAGGTGATTGAATCAGGCGTTACATTGCGAAAGTTCATCTTCAAATATTTGTTTTATAATAAAACTGTAGATGTGCTTATTAATTTTCCAAAATAAAAGCGCTTGTTCGTAAAAACCCCTTTTTTTAGTTTATCTTAGTATACAACATAATAATCTTTATTTTTTTAATAATTAATTTTGACTTAATTATTTTCTAGCCACCGCTGTAGGATTCCCTGTGTCGCGGTGGCCAGTTCCTTTCCAAACTGTTCAAAAGTGCGATATGAAATGTTTACAAAGTAAAACAAAATCTGGTAGAAATAAAACAAGCTCTAGCTACAATCACGGACTTGTAATTTTTACGGTTCCGTACCTCAAAAGGAAAAAACGGAACCCTTATAGGATCACTTTGTTGTCCGTCTGTCCGCCTGTGTGTATGTCAAGACTCTTTATCTCGGGAACGCGTAAAGATATCGACTTGCAATTTAAACTGTATTATCTATGATTTCTTGCAGTTGTGTAAAAGAAAAACTTCTCAGTTATCGTTTAAAAAAGTTAGAGCCGATTATGTCGTAAAAAACGCATATTTCGACACTCACAAAAATCAAAACCTACAGGGTACTTCCCGTTGACATAGAACTATGAAATTTGGCTAGCATTGTCTCAGAGTACACATATTGGAGTGGCGTGTAAATAGCCAACTCCTGGGTGTGATTGCTCACGAAAGATTTTGAAGAAAAATAAGAAAGGGCGGGAAGATTATACAAAAGGAAAGAATTTGGTGTCGACGTATAAACAGGAACTAAACTAAGACTAACCTGCAAATGACCGCCTTCATCCCCTCGTAATCGAGACCGGCTGGAGAAGAATCGTCTGCCACTGATGCAAGGCGCCTGCTGGTATCGTCCACTACAAGTCCTGTGTTGTGTCGAGGCGAAATAAATTGTCCAACACTGCACTGCACACTATAAAGTTCCGAAGTTCACTACATGAACTTCAAAGTTAAACGGATGAAATTAATCTTGCGGCGGATGGAAGTCAACTGGCAGAAAGATTTTCTGCCATTCAAAAAATAATGGCGGTGACGCGAGACTCAGTGCATTCGCGGCATTTTTTGACCAATGGTCGAGGGCATCGCGGTTCGAGACGACTAGCGCCATCTCTCGGAAAACTCCGGGACGTCAACGGAACATCGACAGATCGTCCCAGCGCTGTTTTACCGACGACACCAGAAAGCGGGTAAATTGAAATTATAAAAAGAAAAGATTATAGGAATGCGGAAATATTCATTAAAGATGTTAAGGCGCTCCACCACATATGTAGGAATAAATCTGAATACTGTACATTTTTATTTAAATCGCAAAAAATAGGGCTTAAAAATTCACAAAATATGAGTTTAAAATTCAAAGTGCGTAAATCGTATCATGTAAGGTATCATATAAAATAGCTTCATTAGCACATGCTGTAACAGGTTTTTAATTATTTTAACAATTTTTGATGAATGGCGAGAAAAGTAAAAAAAAAACTTTTGTCGATGTTGATGATGAGTATTTAAATTTTAACAACGTACTTCCCAATTTTGTGAAAGAAGGATGCACGGAATTAACCTGTCAATATTTTTTATTTTTTTTTTGTTAGAAAAAAACCAAACATATTTTCTAAAAATGATAAGTATGTGCTTCAAAAATATAGGGATTTTTTGCTGTTTTCATATCACTAGTTAAAATTAAAATTAACCGACCAGAAAAATTACAATGATTTTTTTATTGTTTTTACATTACGGTTTACATACATAAGAAGTGGCGGTATGGTCTTAAAGGCTTTAGTGTCCAAAAATGGGCGAATTATTTGAAAAAAAAAATCAATCTTTTATTACTGTTGCTGTCAAAAAAAAAGGAAATGTCAAATTCAGTCAATCAGATGACGTATTTAGTGTTGCCAGACTTCGTTCTCGTATCCAGACTTAGCAATTTTGGAAATGTTGACGTGTTGATGTAATAATTATTTTCTTTTTTAACTATTGGCACATAATCCTGCGTTAACTCGTTTTAGCCCGTAATGTTTACAAACTGAGGTGTTATTATACATTTTTATAGAAACATACATTTATGTATACTAAAAGATTATCAAAAAGAAAGAATATTCTTATTATTTTTATATGAACTTTTTATCATATACTTTACTACTCAAAACAAAAAGCAGTAGTTGAAGTTATCCGAGAAATTCGTGGCAATTTTAATATTACTCGTAATAATCCTTAAGGGTGATATTCGAATCTATCCTAGCTTTACTACACTTGCAGCAGCTGCACTAGGCCGGCTGTGGCTACACAACTGAGGCGTTAGTCCAGGTTTACACATAAATTGAAATTACATCCGTTCGATATTGCCCTATACATTTTTGTTTTGGCCGAAACGATGAAGAACTAACCAAAATGTATGGAGCCACACCCGAACGCAAAAATTTAAGTAAACAACACAAAACCTGGACTAAGGGCTCTGGTTATCTACGTAGTTGTATGAATTTCTACAAAAAGATTCCGAACACGGCTGCGGCAGCATGTGCTACCGAGCCTCGGCTGCAAGTGTTGTTAGTATGTTTAAACAAGTCCAACGTACCTGCGATTTACGACGTAGGCAACCAGCATCGGAATCATTCCCGACTGCGGATACAAGCAGCGGCTCATGTGTTTGCTACCTCCATTCGTAACCTGCATCCGCAGGCTGCAGCCGAGGTTCGAATAGCTGCTTTACTTATATTCTTAACTTATAGTTGCGGTTCTTGTACTTTTGCTAATGAAATGGATGAATACCGAATTTTCTTTATCATTCCATTTTTCATTTTCTTTTATATCAGTCCTAGACATTGATTTTTTTGACGTGACAACGTCCTATAAATCGATGAACTCTAAAAAGTAATCTGATATTACAGACAAGATGACATGCACTGTTTTAAAAATCAATATAAATATCATTGAGACAATATTGACTAAAAATACATGACATCAAGTTTTTAGAATCGAGCACCATTTTAGCACTCTGAAAATAACAAACCTGGCAATCCATAATCTTTAGTGTGTATACACTATACATGTCTATAAATAGGTACTTATAGCTTGAAAATTGTTTTCGTCTTTTCTTATTTTATATTCAATTTTAGCCAAATTGTACATATTTGAACAGTTTTTGAAGCGTCCTAAATCACATTGGTGAACATATCATTCTTAGAAAATAAGTGAGGAAAAATTAGTCTGTTCGTATATAACAGGTCCTGGTATGTATGGGCTCGCGCATCCTTCTTTATGGAACCCTCGGTGTGCGAGCCTGACTTGCACTGGTTCGGTTTTTTCTGTCTAGGTTACACCTCAAGCTACACGTACTTTACAGTACACGCAACATACTATTAAAGTCTTAAATGTATGAAAATCATTTAATTTTATGTCAATATGTTATAAAATATGAGATTACGTTACTTACATTGTTTTCTTCTTGGACAGTTAACATAATTATGAGCAATTTGCGCATTACATTTTTTTTTTCTAGTTTTCACCTAAATGTATTTTTTCTAGGCTTAATAATACAGTTATTGTCATATTCAAGTGCAACGAGTTTAATAACTAATTTAATTTATTGCACAGTTTACGTAGTAGTACAGTAGTCCAAATAATTCTCAAGCCAAATATTTCATTTGCCAGGTTTTCGTTAATTTATCGTCAACCTGATAAGATAACGGGTATTTGTGCGATCTACCGAAATTGGATTCTATGATTAAGTCATATAATTTACTTCCAAATATCTGTCTTAAAGCTTTAATGGCTGAATTATAGAACATTATTTTTAGTGAACGAAATAAAACAGCACTAACGCAACATATAAAATTAATCAAACTATAATAATAAAATATAAACTACATTAGCTTTAATGCAGTAAGTAAGTCAAGTTCGTATAGGGCGAGTGGATAGCCCTGGTGTCAGAGTTGTTAAACCGCCTGAAAGCCTCTGGCATGGCTAAGTAGTAAGTGACTTTAACACTCGTAATATTTAAAATAGTAATAAAAAATTTAAAAAAAAATCCAGTTTAATGCTGCTCCAATCCTTACATATCTACATAATATACTTATACTTTCAGCTAAGTCCAAATAATGTTTTTATTTGTCTTAAAAACACTTGGAACTTTTATAAGTTGCCTTAAAGAATCATAGCAAAATTCATATTACACATTGCTATCACCAATTCATCTGTTGTATCTTTAGGTCTCGGCATTTATTTCTTTCTATCCAATGATGCTCGGCATTTTATTTCTTTCTAGCCATAATACATTTTCCATACACTATTTTAAAATTCAAAAAACATCTAAATAAAACAAAACTACCTACAATTAAACTTTATAAGGCTGAACAAGTTAAAATTTGGAGAAAATTAAATTTATATGAAATACCTACAGAGAATTTAATACAGGTCAAAACAAAAGGCATGATGACTAAAAAAACATTATTAGTCCGTCATATAGACTATCAAAAAACCGGACAAGTACGAGTCAGGCTCGAACATCGAGGGTTCCGTACAAATCCATAAAATTTCAGAAAATTGGGAAGTGAGTTGTTAAAATCTCCATACCATAACCATCGCATAAAAAAAAAAGTTTTTTTTTTTTCACTTTTCTAGTATATCGACACATTGTTAAAATAATGAAAAACCTGTTTTAGTATGTGCTAATGAAGTTTTTTTATGTGATAAGTACCTTAGCATGATACGATTTACTCACTTTGAATTTTGAACCCATATTTTGTGAATTTCGAGGCCCTATTTTTTACGATTCAAACAAATATGTACAGTTTTCAGATTTATTCCTATATGTGTACTTTGAGACAATGCTTCTCGCCAAATTTCATAGTTCTATGTCAACGGGAAGTACCCTGTAGGTTTTGATTTATGTGAGTGTCGAAATATGCGTTTTTACGACATAATCGGCTCTAACTTTTTTAAACGATAACTGAGAAGTTTTTCTTTTACACAACTGCAAGAAATCATAGATATACGTAAATAGTTTAAATTTCAACTCGATATCTTTACGCGTTCCCGAGATAAAGAGTCTTGACATACACACAGACGGACAGACGGACAACAAAGTGACCCTATAAGGGTTCCATTTTTTCCTTTTGAGGTACGGAACCCTAAAAATATTAGACACGTATTTTTTCTTTTGGCAATTAGACACAAATTGATGAAGATATAGCACGTCAAAGTTCCGCGTGACGTCACAAATGCCTTACAAATGTATGGACTTCTGTAAGAGAAATGACGTCACGACCCGTACTCCTAAACTTTGACAATGTTTATCTTTGTCATTTGTTGTCTAATTGATAAAAGAAAAAATACGTGTTCAATATTTTTTGATAATCTAACCCACAGTCTAATCATTGATCTAACTAGGTAAAAAATCATTGATATAATGATTTTTTACCTAGTCATCATGCCTTTCGGATACAGAAAAATAAAACGTGAAGAATACAATTTATTTATTGCTTACGAAACACAAAAATAGATGTTGACTTTAAAAAAAAAGCTACTAACAATTTTAACCCAACCCTGTATCTACGCTGCTATGACAAAACTCACAAATATAAATAATCACCTCTTTCCATATTAGTTTATACACAAGCTTACAGGAGATAATTTATCCATGAACAAAAATAAGTAGGCAAGCCTACTACATCGTATTCTCTATATTAAAAACTATCATTTGGAACCAAAATTATTTGGTTATCAAATGGGTGAAGATATCGAAGAAAAATGGCCCAAAATTTATTTAAATATCCATGAACACTTTTCGATAGGCAAGCTATCATAGACGTGTTTACGTGTTTATAAATTGATGATAATATTTGATTTAAAAAATAGATCGATCAAGCTAAATGGTGCCAACTGTTTAGTATATTAGCATAGTATGTATTTATTGTTTCTACCGTCCTCTATAGTTTGCTTTTGGCGAATCAACGCCTTAGCCCGGCGTTCGGCTTCACTGTTTTCCATATTTTTAAGCCCAATGTACCCAAAGCCAATGTTTTGTGCCGTTCCCAAGAGATGGAACTACTGTATGTGTGTTAGAAATTATTTTGCAAAAGTCTGGTGGCGGTAGTATCGTTTACGGAACAAAAACTCTGTTTTGTAGAGATTAATAAATCTTAGTAAAATTATTATTATGATTATTTTTAAAATGTTTTTTTTTATTTTAAGTAAATCAATATCATTCGATATTGTTGAAATACATTTTTTCAAGTAAGTAAATTTATATTGTTTGACATTGCAGAGAAAATACATTAAACATTTGATTCAAAATCCTTATTTTAAAATAATAACGTACATAGGCATATAGGTTAGAATTTAGCGCTGACAGAGTTTTTATTTTATTATTAATGACTTGTTAAACTGTAGCTATCGAGGTAGTCAAAAAAAAATTGAATCCTAAATAAGTAGATTTTATGCAAAACATTTTTAAGCCATTCAAATTTATGATTGTATTGTACGCTATTAAAAAACTATTAGCAATAACAAGAATTTGGCTTTATAGGTATAGAAAAAATATTGTAATCAAACAGGTAAAATTGACTAGGTTGGGTAAAATATTGAGGATTTTGCTGTAATTATGCGACCTGACATAACCTCTATAAATAATAAGATTAATGAATATGTATAATTAATATGTAATTTATTAAGTTTTTAAGACTCGTTTACTTTTAACAAACATCATTTAAAAACAGGATGAATCCACAATCCACATGTTACTCTTTTTTGTGATATAGATTTATAAATGTTTTTCTGTGAAATTAAATGTCTAGTATAATATTTTTGTATTTTAAGCAATACAGTATTGAGTTTAGTAACTACGATTTAGAATATATTAAGCTATACTTATATCTATCATAACTACTAAGACACAACACAACACACAATAGCCAATACACAATAGCCAATGGCTTAGACATTAGATAAAGTCATTTCCCGTCGTCATTGCGCTTACAAAGTCACGAAAGTCAGGAAAAAGATTGAATTTCAAGCCGGACGAAGTAGGGACGGACCACTAATATACTAAAGAAGATAGATTCGGGAAAATATTCTATTTCATCTATTGTGCATCTAGTCAATTTAACTCAAAAGATGACGTTTAGGACTTGTGAGTAAAGATCACAAAACTATAAAGCCGGAAACATACTATCGGACGCGGCTTACGGACACGAATTAGCAATGTGCACAGTCTTAAAACATCCGGCGTGCCAGATCGCTCTCGGACATCTGAACGCTCATGGTCGTCCGAAGGTGACGTCCGCGACTTATGTCCGATAGTGTGCACGGCTCAGTGTACTTTCATAGTCTAGGTCGCGGCTGTCAGTCGCGTCCGTAAGCCGCGTCTGATAGTAGGTATATTTCGAGCTTAACTACTAGAGGAATAATGTGGTCGATCGAGAAAATCTGAAGAAGATGCATTGATCTAATATGGCATGAGTTAGAAATAGATATATTATGAAATATATCTCAATAATGTGGTTTTACTATGTTTTTCTCCCGATAGCGTCAAATTCCAATTCATATTTGACAGTTTTTACAGCAAGAGCAACATTTTCCATACATTTTGTGGTTGGACTACAGCGCTATCTCTCTGATTGTGTTAGCTCTGTGGTAAAAATGTACGGAACGGCTGATGTTTTGCGGGATTTCAAAATGTACAGTGCATATATACCCACTTTTTAAATGATATGTAAACTTAATGTATGTACTTGTATGTAGAGTAATAGTAATTTAGTCTCTTATCTGCGGCCGTTGCCTACCAGACAATATCTTGACCCGAGCAAAACTGATTCGAGGAATGCATGCTTAACCTAACCAACCAAACAGTGATATAGATACATAATAACACGTATTAAATATAAAATGGAAAGAAACGTAATCCGCGACCTTGCCGCTCACTATATTCTAGGTATTGGGAGATCCGGTGACTCCGGTTACGAGCCAAATGCCAATATATCGCCATCGTGAGTGTAGCGTTACAAATTCCTTTGCGATTAAAACAATCTATATTATAGGATTATAACATTTAAATTTATTTCATGTATAATGGAACTTTTTTATAGAACGCAGAACGTCAACAAAACAAGGACAGGCAACTGATTATACTTACTTAGGGCCATAGGAAGAGGCTAAATGCAAGCTGCTTCCAATTGGTCTTATTAGAAATAATTTACTGGTATAAGACTTATGCTGGATGCCTTAAAGTTGATTGACATAACGGTGATGATGACCGTTTTTTTAAAACTTCATTTTCTAATGAAAAAGAATATGACTGAGTAACATTTTTTATTGTCAAGAAATATAATTAACATACGGCAGTACCTAGGTACATATTACGACGTGTCATAGGACTTATATTGAAGTTCAAGTGTGGTATGGTATCGCCACAAAATAGACTTTACGTACCTGCGAAAAATCTTCGCCAGGATCGTAATCGACTTTGTTCTATAGGTCCGTACAGTCGGTATTTTATGCCGATACCACAAATGAACTTCAATATAACTCCTATGGCACGTCATCATAATATATAGGTACTGCCGTCTTTTATATTTTTTAACGATCCACAAAAATATTACTTATGATTTTTCCTTTTCATTAGAAGATGATCATTAAAAGTTCATCATCAGCATTATGTCAATCAACCTTAGGGCGTCCAGCAGAGACCTTTTACCAGTAAACTAATAAGATGTAAAATCACTTCCATCATACAAACGAGCAGGATAGAGAATTTCACTAAAGTGATATAGAGGTTAGATTAACGTTACATGTGCTTGGTAATTTGCGTATTAAAACGAATCATAGTAACATAGAAAACATAATATTGTTTCATTGGAAAAAAGATCGAACAGATTTTCCTTCCTTGTATTTAAAAGAAATCGGTAACGTACTACCAAAGGATACAACTCGTTATATTTTACTGTGGTCTTTAAGAAATATCCGTTACACTTACAAAGTAGTACGATAATTAAGCTGTAAGAAATACTTAAGCTAAATATTAATAAATAATTACCGCCAAGAACAACTACCAAGGTGTGCAAGTCCTAACGGACATACGCACCATAATCGATATATAAACAATTTCGTAATTGCATACAAATAAAATATGATCGCATTCACTTTAGTAAGGACAAGACACAGTAAATAAACAAGGATGTAGACTCTATATTGTAGAGAGAAAAGTCTACGCCCAAAAAGATTAGAAAAATCCTTACTAATATTAAAAACCTGAACGAGTGTTTGTTGGTTTGTTAGTGCTCTTAAACTAAGTACTTTTGTACGGACAAAAACTAGTAATTCATAAAATATAATATACTCGTATGTCCATATGTATTTAGTTATGGGGAGAAATCTTTCCAATGATACAATGTTTTCGTACTTAAAAACGCATTATCCACTAACTACATATACACCCGCTAACAAGGTAAAAAAAAAGATATCTCACAAAAAACATTTTCTGGTAAAATGGAGCCAAGACAAGGCTGTAGTTCCTGTAGTTCGCACTATCAAAATAAGCTCTCACGTAGAGCCAAACTTCTAACTCTACAGGGTTTAACTCTACAAGCTCTTACTACACTTTTATTAGTCAATAATTTCACTGTAGCTTATACAGGGTTATTTCTAATCAATTAGCATCCTTTCAGGAGCTTATTCTGTACATCAAAACTAACAACTTTTGTTCTACGACTTTTATTAATTCTCAAAAAAAAAATTGTTGTTCCATAAAAAAATATCGTTCGCCCTCGACAAAATGTATGGAACAGCTGATTTATTTTTCAGTTTTGACAAAAGTCGTAGAGCAAAGGTTGTCAGTTTTGATGTACAGAATAAGTCCCTAAGCGGATGCTAATTTATTGAAATAACCCTGTATAAGCAATTGCTAGTAGACCATTGATGAAGACCGCAGGATTGCACGAGATATTACTCGTTAAGGTTCCATCTTGTTGGAAATCTAAGCTATGTGTGTAAGTATATTTTATTTTGACCTCCTATGGCTAAAATGATAATGATAATTCAACCAATTCCGCTGAGTATTGCTATTCCCCATTTGCCCCTTTCTTCTGTCGTACGGCTAGATGGAGGCGAGCAAAGCGCCACCCTTTTATGGTGCAAAATCCCGCGCATTAGAACCAAGCGTTTTGAGTCCATATTCTTCATACGAACTGCCAGAATATGGAACGCTTTGCCAGAGTCTGTCTTTCCGCTAAAGTACAATGCAGGTGTCTTCAAATCTCGAGTAAATAGGTATCTTTTAGGTGTAAGCGTGCTACATCCTAGATCGCATATCTGCTTAACATCAGGCAGTGTCAAACGCAAAACTACTTGAAATAAAATAAAAAAATCAACGAGGCAATGCCGCCAGCATTCTGGCCACATTACCCTTTGCACACGCTTTTAGAATAGTTTTATTTTGATTTTAGTATCAGTTTTCTTTCTTTTTTAATTATTGACGTGGTAATATTTTTTTTCAATGATATTTAAGTTTGTGCAATAAACCATACCTAATCACACCCTTTTTGATGTAACCTAATCTATAAACAGATGTATTTTTACTAACCTAGATTAAACCTATTAGGTCACTAAATCTTACGGGTCTGTGTCTCTGGTGTCGTACTTTTAGAATTTCGCACTGCAGTGTGCAAGTATGCAAATGATTCTAAAAGGTATTTAACTTTGCTACTAACATAAGCTTTTTAACTCTGGCATTGGATGTAAAATTTTCGTAAGACAGGAAATGTATTTCAAAGTATCCTTATTATGAGAATTTCAAACTAAATCTCCAATGGCTTCCTTCTATCTTTTGGATAACGACGGAAGACTCTCTCGAGTATATAATCCGCCTAAAAGATACAAAAAACTAAACGCACTGGTGCATATTACGTTGCATGAAGCAATATAAATCTGAAATATACTGACTATTGGTGGCACACCGCGCTGTCGTTTTCCCTAGAGACACAAACTTGTTTAAAACTCACGTACTGTCGGTAATATTTACGATATTACTTTACTTTTCTAGATATTCTCGTCTAGCAAGAAGGGTGTTTCATTTGATGGTAACTTAAAAACAAATTTTGACGAAGCAAGCATTTGTTTGTTGTGTTCAAATTATTTCATGTACAGGATTATGCTCAATGATCAGTTAAACTATGGGAATTTCTAAGAAAACTAAGAATCAAAATTTAAGAATACGGTGTTATGTTGTAAGAGGTATTATATATTATATAATGTCATCAATTAGCATCATTATAGGGGCTTATTATGTACATCAAAACTAACATCATTGTTCTGCGACTTTTGTCAGAAATAAAAAAAAAATGTTTTTCCATAGAAAAATATCGTTCACCCGCGACAAAATGTATGGAACAGCTGAATTTTTTTAGTTTTGGCGAAAGTTGTAGAACAAAAGTTGTTAATTTTGATGTACAGAATAAGCCCCTAAAAGGATGCTAATTGATTAGAAATAACCCTGTATACTTACCTACAACTAAAAATTTGTTAACTAAATATGTGTAAACCCTTCAAGAATAGGCACATAGCGCGGAGGACTGATGACCGACGGGGTCGAAAAGTTCTCGAGTGGAGACCGCGCACCGGCAAGCGCAGCGTAGGACTTCCACCCACAAGGTGGACGAATGACCTCATTAGGACCGCAGGATCGCGCTGGATGCAAGCCGCTATCAACCGGTCTTATTGGAGATCCATAGGGGAGGCCTATGTCCAGCAGTGGACGTCCTATGGCTGATGGATGGATTTTGTGTATTAATAACGAATACTAAATCTCTAAAAGAGGCTCTCTAATATCAGCCACGTTGTTGCTCGCTGAATCAATAAAGTTTTACATAATCAATAATGTTATAAAAATTTAAGTTATGTTTATGATAATAATAAAATGATTTATTCAAAACACGATTATACCACGAAACACGAAATAATAACCCCATAAAGATTATGTTTAATGCGAATAGCAACAATAATTTGAATAAATTGGTTCGAGATAACCGGTCAAAGTAATAAAAAATAACAAGGAACATATGAGTATAATAATAATAATAAAGAACAGTAATGTACACGCTTAGCACATCGTATGAATTTAAACTGATGATTTTTATATTTATATTAATTTTGTTAACAATTTCATTTGTTGCAATACTAGTAAACACTCGAAGCTCTAGCAACATAATTATTTTATTACTTTAGAAACATATTTGTAGCCGTAGCTTAATTTTTAATGATGATAATGTCACACCATCATAATTGTAGGAAGGTGTACAAATTTTACTACGGGGACAACTAACTGAGGACCGCCAGAAAATAGAATGCCCTGCCTCCGTCACTGTTTCCCGACAATTACAATTTGGATATCTTCAACTAAAGAGTGAAAAGGTATCTTCTAGGTCTACATACTCCATCTTCGGCTACAACTTTGCTTTCCATCAAGCGAGTCGGTGGACACATTTAGACCTATTCTTCATAAAAAAAACAACCCGGAAGTCGACAATTAATCATCAGCTGATGATTCGTAAAATTAGTCGATTTGAAGTTTCAATTATGAATTGCCGGCCTAGTAAACGCACCACGAAATAATTCTATCGACGTGTCAGAACGAGACAGAGTTATCATGAAGTATATATCTGTCACTTTGACACTTAACAAAACTCTTTTCGTGGCCGTATGCTAAGTTAGCAGGAAAGCTGTAATTCTTTTTTTGGATTTCGGGTTGGTCCCAATAAACCATTCATATTGATGGTTTAAATCATCTTCTTTCAGCTTAGTAGGTATACCTTTTACAATTTCACTGCCTCGATGGCTCAGTGGTTAGTGAACCTGACTTCTGGATCAAAGAGGCGTGGGTTCGATCCCCATTCAGGGCAAGCATTTATGTGGTGAACATATGTAGATGTTTGCTCTGTGTCTGGGTGTATTTAGATACTATCTATATAAGTATGTATTTAAAATATGTATATGTAGTATATCAGTCTCTGGCAACCATGTCACAAGCTTTGCTTAGTTTGGGGCCAGAGACCGTGTGTAAGATGTCCCCCAATATTTATTATTATTATTAATTGGCACTGTACAATTATGAAATGAAAGTGCTACACAATTAACTGTTGCTCTGCCTAAATACTACCAAATCGCCTATAACCTTTTAATTTAAATACCAGCAACTTGTTTTAGTGATCTATTCATATGGCATTTATGAACAAATGAATGAATGAACACTTTATTGTTAACACAGAATACAGAAAAATACACAGAAAGGAAAAAAGCAACTTAAAACTAGTGCAACAAAGGGCGGCCTTATTGCTTATAGCAATCTTTTCCAGGCAACCCTTTCAACTAGAGAGGAATTAATAAAGATAGAAATAAAAACGAAGTGACAAGTAAAGGAGAGAGGACAAAAAAAACAAATAATAAATACATAGCAAGTTAAAATTTGAAAACGTTTAGTACCTACATCCTAATACATAAAAATGGCATGGCATTTATGCCATAACTTCTATATTAATCTTAACAAATAGTGCTTACTTTGATATGCATTTTTATATCATTATAATTTGTAATCTCGTCTACAAACATTTTTAAACGGAAAATTGAAATTATCTGAATTAATTATAGAATAATCGAAGTCGCATTGATTATAGAATAACTAGTTTTTACTCGCGGCTTCGCTCGCATACGCAATATCTTAATATATATAAATCTCGTGTCACAATGTTTGTCCTCAATGGACTCCTAAACCACTTAACCGATTATAATAAAATTCGCACACCATGTGCAGTTCGATCCAACTTGAGAGATAGGATAGTTTAAATCTCAAATTATAGTCGCAATTTTAATTTATTTAGCCACAGCAACGCGTGGCCGGGTCAGCTAGTATCATTATAATTTATAACCTATGTGTTATTCTGATATATAAGCTATATTATTGCAAAGATTCATCTCAATCCGTTCAGTAGTTTTTGCGTGAAAGAGTAACAAACATTCATCCATCCATCCATCCATCCTCACAAATTTTCGCGTTTATAATATTAGTAGGATTATTTCGAAAGGTTTCTTCCGCTCTACTACTTTTTTGGACAGGATCTTATATCTTATTTTATGTGTAGTATCATTCCGCAACAAGTATTACACAATACATTCTTTTTCTATTCTAAGATGCAGATTTGGAGATGAACTTCCGGAGCTCGTTTTGGTCGTTTGATTGCTGTAATATAAATATTTTGAGTTTTGGTTATTCAACTTTTAGAACATAAATATTTCTACGTTTGCTGCATTATTTGTGGTTAACAAATTATGCATACCGTGCCGGAATATAGGTACCATATGAGATATGTATAAACTAGTGACCCGACCAGCCTTCGCACAGGTGTATTATAGTACATATAAACCTTCCTCTTGAATCAACTTAACTATTAAAATAAACTGCACCTAAATCCGTTGCGTAGTTTTAAAGATATAAGCATACATAGGGACAAATAGCGGGAAGCGACTTTGTTTTATACCATGTAGTGATATATTATTATTATATACATAATGCGAGTCGCACAACGAGCCATGGAGCGTGCTATGCTAGGCATCACGTTACGTGACCGAATTCGAAATACAGAGATCCGTAGAAGGACAAAGGTGGCAGATATCGGATCCCGTATAATCAATCTCAAGTGCGGCGTTGGACTGAACATTTAGCCAGATGTGATGATGGTAGGTGGAGCAGGTCTCTGACTGAATGGTGGCCCCGTGACGGGAAGCGCAGCCCGGTAGACCCTTACAACGGTGGCGTGATGACATCCAAAAGTTTTGCGGCAACACCTGGATGAGACTGGCACAGGACAGGGACAGTTAGCGTAAGAGGGAGGAGGCATATGCCCTGCAGTGGGCCGAGATAGGCTGATGATGATGATGATGATATTATTATATGACTGCCTCGGTGGCTCAGTGGTTAGTGATCCTAACTTCTGGATCAAAGAGGCGCGGGTTCGATCCCCACCCAGGCAAATATTTATGTAATGAACATAAGTGTTTGCTCTGTCTGGGTGTTATTTAGTTACTATATATTTAAGTATGTATTTAAAAATAAGTATATGTAGTATATCAGTCTCTGGCAGCCACATCACAAGCTTTGCTTAGTTTGGGGTCAGAGGCCGTGTGTAAAAGGAGTTCCTCGTGGACCAACTGAAAATGTCCCAAAATATATTTTTTTATATACGTTTTATTTTACAAAATGCACTAATTATTATCGTATAAAAGAATTTTATACTTATAGTAATTGATTAGTTACTTTTACTTATTGGATGATTGGCGAAAAGGCAAGTAGGCTTGTGCCGTACAGTAAGCTGAAATGAACTGATGATGTTATCTACCTATTAGTTAGGTTAGTATTAGAAGGGACTATTTTTATACATAAAGCTTTTAATTGGTTCTAGAACTGCCACATGAAAAACTTATAGACGCTATCTATAATTTAATAATGTACAATGTATAGTGATATTTTAATCTTAGTTAATTTTATGATTCACAGAAATCTAAATCAGCATCAATAAACATTGTACCTTGATTTATATTTCTATAAGCCTTTTTCAAAGTAATTGCAATGTTACCTCACGTTTAAGATTGTAATTTTCTTTCATTTAATCAACACCTAATGATCGGTTGTTCTGGATCATTTAATAATGGCCTGCACACGAAAGAAACGAATGCTAGCTGATCTCACCCAAATGTCACGAACGCTGAGTAATGTGGTAATTTCGTGGTCATCTGTCATATTTTGACGCTGACAGAATAACATCTGCAGAAGTAAGAATGAGATTCGTGGATAAGATTAGGATGTGGCGGACATGGATGTTTTGTTAGTAGTAGGTATACATATGATTTAACCCTTGTTGAAACTGAAGTGCTAGGATTGTCACGGAAAACTAGTTTCGTAAAGTTAGTAAATTGCTCGCGTAACACTATTAGTAAAACTAAGCGTTGAAACCAAAGGAAACGTGATAATATACTCGTATGTATAGGTATATAATGATAATGATATTATTCAATGACCAATAACTCGTAAACCTTAGCACCTATTAGATAATAATTGTACTGTACTATACCAGCCTTTTTAATAGTCCATTGTAGAACGTAGGCCCACCCACGATGGGTGATTGGGCCATATCCACCAATCTGACCCAGTGCGGGTTGGTGGATTCACATATAGAATAGAATTTCTTCCTTGGATATATGCAGGTTGCCTCACGATGTCATCTTTTATTTGATTATTCGACCTGTTCACTTTGTTTTTGCATTGTTTGTTTACTTCCTTTCCTCTAAGTATATATTTTTATGTCACACTGTACTACCCTCTAACAAAAGGGTTCACCTGAAAACCAGCGCTGGGTAAATACTCGGCAGCACTCAGCATTAATGTTGAGGTGAGCCCTTTTTGACATTTCTATGTTTTTTACTATTCTTAGTTATATTTTATCTGTAATGTCAAATGAACTTTTTTCATTTCATTTCATTTCCTTCATCGAAAAGCCAGTGTGAAATTTCATATATATATTCCAAGAAATTCATTGGTATAAGACCGGTCTTACCCACAACCTTACGATTGTAAGGCGGGTGTCATTACCACTAGACCACCACGGCTATTTAATTACATTTACGATTAGATAATTACATTTACGGTTTCGGCCCCGGTCGAAGGCAACGCATGCACTTATCGGTTGTCGTTTAGAAACAATAGCAGGAACAGATTGCTTTTAATTATCATAATCACTGTTATTATTTTTTTGTGTCGTAATAATCGTGTGCCACGATCGTACTAATGATTGTATTACCTTCGATATCTGTAATATTATTAGGCGAGAGGTTTGACGCTTTTGACACTTTGACTAAAGATATAATTGAGTTAGGTAAGGTAAACACAAATGTTATACAATACAATACAAGAACACTTTATTAAGGCGCCATAGTATCAGCAAAGAAGATATAATAATACGTATCAGCGTAATTTTTCATATGGGCGGGTGAAGACCAATACGCCCCCGGTTTCGCCCGATTTTTGCATTCAAAAATCAATATAAAATTGATATTACCACTTTTTCCTAAATTGTATAGATGAAAACCATCAATTAATGTAAATAGATAACAGATTTAAAAAATTGTAAACGTGTAGAAAAGTGCCCAAAAATGCAATAAACTTTCTTAGAAATCATGAATTTGTTCTAAAAAGCGGTATCTTCGCATTTAATTTCTATCGAGCGAAGTTTTTTGAATTGTGTTTCGAGTTATTGTATAGTTTTGAGAATATTGCGTATATTATTTTTATTCGACAACTCCAAGGTTTGATGGAGAAAAACCAGTTTAACTAGGGCTCTATATAGGTATTTTGAGATTGGATGGCGGCTTAACACCACAACAAATAAAACATAACAGACGAAGATATAAAAATAATCCATCCATCCATCAGCCGTAGGACGTCCGCTGCTGGACATAGGCTTCCCCCATGGATATCCATTAAGGCCGGTTGGAAGCGGCCGGGCCCGCCTGCCTCCAGCGCGTTCCTGCTATCGTTATTACATCACCAGTCCACCTAGTCGGTGGACATCCTATGCTGCGCTTGCCGGTCTGTCTTCTCCATTCGAGAACTTAACCGTCCCATCGGCCATCGGTTCTTCAAACTATGTGCCCTGCCCAATGCCACTCTAATTTGCTAATCCGCTGGGCTACGTCCTTAACTTTGGTTCGTCTGCGGATCTCCTCATTTCTGATTCGATCTCGCAGACAGACACCGAGCATAGCCCTCTCCATAGCACGTTGGGCTATCTTGAGCTTATTCATAAGGCCCACAGTAAAAGACCAAGTTTCAGTTCCATTTATGTCATCACTGGCAACACACAACTATGGAAAACTTTCGAATAAAAAAAGAATACCTAGTAATCAAAATTTTAAGCTATAAAGCAGATATAAATTAATAGTAACAAAATTTTCCTGTGATGCATTCAGAAAACTATTATCGTTATGAGTTGTGGGACGTCCACAGCTGGACATAGGCCTTTTGTGTGGATTTCTGGTAAGACCAACTGGAAGTGGTTTACTTAGCGTGTTCTAGCAGACTTCATCGCCTGTTTTTGATCGTTTTTGTGATTTCAGAAGTTTGATTAGAAAATACTTAGACGCTGTTACACAGACAGTGCTATGCGAGAAGAGCCCGCGTTCTAATTTTTTTCAAGATTGTAGTACTAACTCCAATCTTGGAAAAAATAGCCAATTGCGATCGAAACTATAGTAGAACGTCTTTCTACTTAGTTAAGCGTTAGTATATATACCAGTGTTAAAATTTAATTAAAATACATAGACGGTTATCTTTGACTGCCTCGGTAGACCAGTGCTGAACCTGACTTCTGGATCAAATAGGCGTGGGTTCGATCCCCACCCAGGGCAAGCATTTATGTGATGAATATTGGTGTTTACTCTGTGTCTGGGTGTTATTTAGGTACTATCTATATAAGTATGTATTAAAAAAAACGGACAAGTACGAGTCAGGCTCGCACATCGAGGGTTTCGTACAAATCCAGAAAATTTCACACAATTGGGAAGTAAGTTGTTAAAATCTCCGTATTATCGACAAAAAAGTTTTTTTTTTACTTTTCTCGTCATTCATGAAAATCACACCTGTTTTAGCATGTGCTAATTAACCTCTTTTATATGATACCTTACATGATACGATTTATTTTGAATTTTGAACCCATGTTTTGTGAATTTTCAAGCCCTATTTTTTTGTGATTCAAAAAAATGTACAGTTTTCAGATTTATTCCTATATGTGTACTCTGATACAATGCTTCTCGCCAAATTTCATAGTTCTATGTCAACGGGAAGTTGATTTTGTGAGTGTCGAAATATGCGGTTTTTTACGACATAAACGGCTCTAACTTTTTTAAACGACAACTGAGAAGTTTTTCTTTTACACGGCTGCAAGAGATTATAGATATACGTATACAGTTTAAATTTCAACTCGATATCTTTACGCGTTCCCGAGATAAAGAGTGTCTTGACATACACACAGACGGACAACAGAGTAATCCTACAAGGGTTCCGTTTTTTCCATTTGAGGTACGGAACCCTAAAAAATATGTATAATATGTAGTATATCAGTCTCTGGCAGCCATATCACAAGTTTTGCTTAGTTTGAGGTCAGATACCGTGTGTAACATGTCCCCTAATATTTATTATTTTATTTACTTCAAATATTTTCACAGCTTTATTTATTCTGTGGCAAACAAAATAAGGTATGTATCTATTGATTACATATCTATGTGCTTATGTAACTTTCAATCCCCGGGTGGCCCAATGAACAACCTATCCTTACCTACTTAGTAAACATTTTAGTTATACTTCATACGTATATTTTATATGCTCTCTCTGTCTCTCTTATCCTCATTCTTGTCATATTATAAATAAATAAATTTATTTCAACTGAAAACATTATCACAAATTTATCGTGAATACATTGACACCGAACTAGTATAAAATTGTGTTTCGGGTGCCAAAGGCTTCTCCCAAAATAATATAGAAAAAACCGGACAAGTGCGAGTCAGGCTCGCACATCGAGGGTTCCGTACAAACACGTTATTAAAATAATTATAAACCTATTTAAGGCTGTTTTAGTATGTGCAAATAAAGTTCTTTTAAATGATATTTCACTCACTTTCAATTCGTTCGAGTCAGGAAATGGATCTATATTTATTTGCAATAACACAACATCTTCGGAACGCACAGACACCTCGTACATCGACGGAGAAATTTAATACCGCGGGCTAACTTGACGCCAGCGCCATCTAGCTTAGATATGAGTAAATACTGAGATTTAAACTGTTGCTATAAGAATTGATTTTATAACTTATTTGATTTGATTGCTATTAAGTTTTCAGAATTATACATTTACATATAAATTTATATTTGAACTTATTTTCAGTTTAGACAGAATTTTGAACCAATTATTTGTGAATTTTGAGGCCCTATTTTTTGTGATGTAACAAAAAATGTACAGTTTTCAGATTTATTCCTATATGTGTACTCTAAGACAATGCTTCTCGCCAAATTTCATAGTTCTATGTCAACGGGAAGTACCCTGTAGGTTTTGATTTTTGTGAGTGCAAAATATGCGGTTTTTTACGACATAAACGGCTCTAACTTTTGTATACGGTAACTGAAAAGCTTTTTTTTTACACAACTGCAAGAGTTCATAGGTTTACATATATAGTTTAAATTTCAACTCGATATCTTTACGTGTTCCCGAGATAAAGAGTCTTGACATACACACAGACGGACAGACGGACAACAAAGCGATCCTATAAGGGTTCCGTTTTTTCCTTTTGAGGTACGGAACCCTAAAAGTAATAAATTTAACATCAAATGAGCGAAACTAAAAATTAATGAATAATAAAGAAAAAGGTTAATTGACATTTTGCAAATTTTGACAAATATAAGTTACTTTTTTAATTTAACGACTATGCAAAATTACAATGTAAGACGAAAACTTGAACATTAAAACATCAAAAATTTAGAAATAAAAAATATAAAAGTTAAATAGCCAACCCTATGAGTAAATATAAAGTTAATTTACACTTACAGGAGTAACCAATTCAACCAACATAATAAGTACCTTCAAAGTAATTGTAATATTGTGTTTAGTATTGTAATCATAAATAAAGGATTTAATAAAGGTGACGTCCACAAGTGGTATATTATTCCGAGAAAAATCGAACCAAGATGACATATACATCATTTGAAATCTTGTTTTATGAGCTTCCCAAACATATTTAATTTAGATTTTTTTCACCCCTCCATTTTTTTTAAACGCGAAAAATAAATTGTATGAAAAATAACTATACAGCTTATTATTTTTTCTAGTTCAGCAATGATAAAGTGCTTCTATCGTTATTTTACTTGCATTCGTAGCTGATTCTTCCACATTCATCTCTTAATTTGCTAAAATTAAAAATTATAACCTACCAGTGTGACCAGTTAGTAGGTACAATGTGACAAAAAACACTAAAAAAACTGTGTCTAACTGATAAAAATGCTTCCATTTAACAATTTGGAGGTTACTTAATCAGGGTTGCTAGAGATAAACTACCTATTGAGCCAAATATATTTATTTATCCTAATAAATTCAAAATTAATTTCAAGAAAATCGAAAGGCTCTTTTTGTTTTTAACTATTGTAATAGACTCAGAAAAATATGAACTTTCTCGAAATGTAACTAGTGTTGTGGTTAGAATTTTTGATTATTATTATACCAGCCTCCATACATTTTGTGGACATGTCCTTTAACTATTGTATCCATTGCGTACAATCAATGCATATTAAGTACAACAAAATAAATTTAGAAAAAGAAAAACAAACGAACCGTACCAATAGTCCTAGTCCTGCAGCCAGTCTAATCAGTCGTATCAAGTTACATTCAAGTTTTCAAGCATATTTTCAATATCATCATAGTCAAACTTATCGAGCCAACTCAGTTGAACTCACTATAACTTTTTTAATCTCATCATCATTTTGTACATTCTCCTCCCAGTGAAGATAACTATAGCTACCGACTTTCAATCACGACCGATTGCACCTACACTATATACAACCTGACCGACGAAATTTAATATCGATCACATGTCTAATAAGTTACTTAATCAATTCAGGCGTATCGAATTATTTAGAGCCGAGGTCGCAGAAAGCACGATCGGGTTAAGCCCACCACTCTATCACCGCATAGACAATGCTATTGATGCAAACCCTTGAGCGAATGCGCAAGTTGCAATGTTTTAGGGTTGGCTGTTGAAATGTTTGTGCCATTTCCGGAAAACGAAGCGAAAGTTATTTTGCAAATCTTAAAAACTTTTGAAGTAAACTTGATTTCAGCCGTGGTGTCAGCGTTTTTCTAAAGGCCTGACATGACTGAACGGTTAAAACAACCGGCCCCCCTACCGCCTAAAGCAATAGCAATCGTAATAGCAATCGTTTATGACTTCATTTTAGTCATTTGGCACCGCCTATGTGACGTTAGCCATCAAAGTTGTTCATTCAACGATTGCTTTCGCAATCCGCGCAAAGCATAATTGATGGCTAACGTCACATAGGCGGTGCCAAATGACTAAAATGAAGTTATAAACGATTGCTATTACGATTGCTATTGCTTAGGCGGTAGGGGGGCGGGGCTTACAATTTAACGTGTCATCCGAGCCACGCTAGCGCTCAGTTGTAAATGCCACCCGCGGTCTCCCATCCGAAGACTGACCGTGCTGAACGTTGCTTAATTTCGATAATCGCTGACGAACACCTAGTTAAACTACGCTATGACCGCTAGTTAACGTCAAGCAAAAAATATCTTATACTCAACAATACTAAAACGTCTTATACTCAACAATACTAAAACGTCTTATACTCAACAATACTAAAACGTTTAAAATGAGGCCAAATTATAGTCAGCCCTACACAAATACCTCAGTGTTTTGGCGATAAACACAAGTTATTAGCCAACTAAGAATTTTGATTAACCTCGCCAGAAGGTGAATGTGTCAACGGTAATGCACGTTTGACTTATTCATTACCAGTGTTCTTTCGAAACACTTCACATAGAAACTTATCTCCCATTTTCACAAAGGTTACGTTGCCGAATGGAATAAGATGGTTTTTCTTGCATTTAGAACTACTACTTAAGTTTGGTAAACCTTATTACTTCAAATACCGAGCAAGCGCAAGAGTGGAAGGCGGAAAATGTCACGGCTTCGAGACATCCGGGAATAGACAGGCATTAAGACTGTCGAATCAATGTTAAGGCTTGCCCTGGAAAAAGAAAGTTTCAAAAAAATAACTGCCAACATTCAGTGACGGGGAGGCACTAAAAGCAGAATTACTACTTTTAGGATTTGAACATTAGTCTATCAGGTTTTCAATATTGATGTATTTGAATTAGTAAGATCTACCTACATACACTTAGCCCTAATCTTGAATATTAATCAGACTGAAAAATTGTTTTTAAAAAAAAATTGTACCTACAACAAACTTGTGCGTGGATGAATTAACTAACATTTTTTTTCATTTTATGAGACTACTTATCTGGAATTCTCTTCAATTGTTATCCTAATTCAAGCGTCTTCATCGCAAATGTAGCTCGGCGTACTTTCGTCCGTAACGTATTTTATCTGTGTCAGGCTATAACTAGGTTACCTCAAGTTATTTGTCTTATAGATTTATAGCGTGTTACGTACACAGTGCTCAAGTTTTTGTCACGAACACTAAATACTGGTTCGGAACGCGTTGGTAACAAACGCCTTTCAGATCAAGGTTTATTAACAGTTATATCGCCGTTTTATCCATTATGCGACATTGGTAATAAATATGTAAATGAGAACGATAACAGGCCATATTGTTCAAAATTAAATCAATTGTCCAAGTCATAAATTATGTCAAAGTGAATGGCATCCATACCGTATCTTCGTCGAATAAACATAAATTTTATTTAGTACAACCGTATGCTAATACATTCTAAAGTACTGGGCTGTATTAGGGCCAGGTAATCGCTATTTTTCCGTAACCTCATTCTTCTATACTCGAACATATAAAGCAATACTCACCTAAAATTTCAATGAACCATGAATAGCACTTTGCATAGTAATAATGCGAGTACCCATAATTTGCTTGATCTTGCACATTCTTAGGTATTCCTAAGCGTAGCACGAAAATGTATTTTCCAGATCGTAGTATTGGAAGTGAAGAGAGAGACCTCTGTTTTTCTCTTTCGCGAGTGCGGCGGCGGCGCAGGCAGCGGCGCGACGGGCGCAAGGTCTCCAGCGGCTGCGCCGGCGCGGGCGCAAGCACGCCGCAAGTAAAAGTAACTTTTAACAATACCTTGGCGGCGCCTGCTCGCTGTGTACGTCAGTTTCGCCAACTCCTACCGCGCGACTCTACGTATCGCGCGATCGCTTTTTCGACATCGAGATCGTGGCCAGTGTCGTTCTCTACAGGGCCAAGTTTTTTCTACAAATTCCGCGTATTCTCTGTGACTGGATTTCGGAAACTTTGTGATTCGCCAAAACAATCTGCGTCTGAATTTTATAAAGTAAAGTTCAATAACGTTAATGAGAACTTGAATATTTTGTAGTTGTTGCACTCGCCGGCAATATTGGATGTTACGCTCACTTGAACGTAAGTAATTTTATTATAATCTTTAGCTTAACCTTCCTCATATTGTCCGAGTTCAGCTGTACTCGGTTCGTTCACTTCATCCAAAAAAAATGTCTACCGGATCCGTTTATAGCGACCTTTTTATGTGTCCATTAGGTAATATGCGTAAAGAATCGTTTATGAGAAGTGGTAGGTTTTATATTCTGTTGATATCGTAATGTTGAACGGTTAACGTTGTATTCTTTGAGTTTATTAATGAGGTGATGAAAGTGGTCGAGCGTTTCCCGCCGTCGGCCGGTTATGTGCTCACCGGCTACTTGGTGAACGAGTGGCTAAATCAACTTGCAATCGGATCACTAGAACTGGTTCCAAACTTACTGTAGACACGTGTCGCCCTGCTGAGCCGAAGACTAGTACTTGGCCACCTTTGTTCGAGAACCAGATTTGTCTCACGAATCCGGTATCTATCCTGCTTGGAAGCTTTATCAGCGGATTATGTCATTTGAATTGTTGTTTGCGGCGTCGTGCGTAGCATTCTTACGAGATGTTATCATGATTATTGTTATCACTTCACAATTGGCGCTCAATCTAGTGTAAGCAGGGAGGTATTTTCTAAGGAAGCATGCTTCGACATATGCCGTACCTATTGCTTAACATCGATCAGGATATGGCAAATTAAAGCGCATTAGATGCACTGATTAACTTAAACACGCCGTGCATGATCCATTCGAGTTGAAAAAACTACCATTCAAAAAAATATTCTACCAGGTACTAATAACATGAACATCATAATTATGTTATTTATAGATGTTCAAATTCTATAACTCAATCAATTTATTTCAATCTCATCTTAATGTTTATGACAATACTATCTATGAATAAAAATCTTATCAACAAAAAAGTAGGGTGTACGTTAATACATCACGCTATTTTAAAAGTGTTAATGTGTATTTACTGAACGACTGTAAAACTTTATACTGTTAGTAAGTAGCTCGTTGGAAGAATTTTCTATTACAAGCTTTAATAATCGTTTTACCAATAACACCCGCAGTCCCGCACTTATAAGTTCTATACTTCTGTCTTCTGTCCCAGATGTGCTAGCATTGTTATTAGTGGACTAAAATAAGAACTATTTTCTAATATCTGCAATTCGATACTATTGTATTTTACCGGCTTTATTTAGTCTACCACTGATCATAGGCTTATTATACTCGAAGCGTGAAGCGGGAAATAGATACAATGACTGTTGATAATTTTAGATTTATGTCCTACTAGCGACTCGCTCCGGCTTCGCACAAATGTATTATAGATAAATACCTTTATCTTGAATTACTCTATCTATTAAAAAACCGCATCAAAATCCGTCGCGTAGTTATAAAGATATACACAGGGACAGACAGATAGCGGAAAGCGATTTTGTTTAATACTATGTAGTGATTAAAGAAAATACTATAACTTACAAACAGAAAAATTAGTTTCTCCTGTTGTAAGCTACAATAATTATAAACCTATCATGGACATACTTTGAAACTTTACATCAAATTATAGTTTAAAAAACCTGAAACACACGATTTGAATTGTCATATTGGCATCGGTCCTTGATAAGTCCACAATGTTGAAATGAAATCTGGCTGTGGAAAGGGAGCTAAAATTAAAAGAGTATTCAACTTTTTTGACACTTAAACTGTGTTAAACTATTTACATCTCGGGCTGAAAATAATCACCACTAAAAATGATGATCACTAAATAATTGTCATTTCATAGAATTGCACCATTGATCGAAAGTAAACGACATAATCACACACTGCGTATTGTGATCACGAGTGAAATAGACTAGGCGTAGAGCTTTCCCCTGATTTATCCATCACTGTTTGTAATGTTTAACAATGCTTCAGTTCTCTTCATTTTCCTTTGGCTTGTCATAATAGGAATAACCACATACTCTTTTTATTCCCCGAATTAAAACGAGCGAGGGGTGTATCTGTATGTTTACTAGGCGTTTCTGTAGATGACATACATATTTACTGATATTATAAATCAGAAAGTGTGTTTGTTACTCTTTCACGTAGTAACAAAGCAACGCGGCAATGAATAAGGACTTGATTTTAGGTATGCTTTTAGTTCTGTACACGATGGAAGTCGGTGTTGCGATTTTTGTGAAAAATAATTATTGTAAATAAACATACTTATATTATAAACACCAAAGGCTAATGACCGAGGTAAACTAAACTACTAGACTTCTTGTAAAATTAATATAAGATAATACGGACTCAAAGGTTCAAAGGTTGAAAGTGACATATAAGTACAGGATACTTTTTATTTCGATAAAAACTACTATTCTATAATAACATTGTATTAGTCATCACGACCAACTTTTACTATGGGACTGAGTGTGATGCATTGCGTAAAACACAGCTATGTTGCGAAGTTTTATTGGTTTTCCCAAATATAGAATTTTTATTTCCATAACTTAATAAACATTGAATATTTTGTTTCATTCATGTCTAATATATACAAATTCACAAAATAAAAACCTACCTAAGTATATAGGTACGAAATAAATAAAAAAGCGGCTAAAAATAGAAACAAATACTGTATTCGTGTGGGAGGGTGCCAAGAAGGCTGGCTGCACTCCCGCTATGAACGGCTAGATATATTCACTACGCGAGGAATGAGCCAGCTCTCTTGTCACTAGCAGCGTCAACAAGTTTTGGCGCAACTATCATAAAAAAGCGGCAAAAATACATAATTATTTAAAGTTAAATTGATCAACATTGTTTTTAAATAACAGTTTCCTTTATTTATCTGTCGAAAAAATATCGAAAATTTTGAGCGAAGAGTTGAAAATATAACCTCGCTATACCCATGCATCAGAGTCACCACTCGTAACTTTTAGGTAAAAGAATAGTTTCATTAACTAAATAGCCCTCAGGGTTAAAAGTAAATAACTGGTCCAATTATCTCATTGCTTTATGATCTTGAGCTTCAAAATGTACTTTCATGGTCAATTCATCTTAAGCTTAAAATAAGCACAAGTAAGTCGATATTTCTCTGTCTGACCACTGAGTAAACAAAATTACCCACTACTTCTCGATTGTAATTCATACAAATTTTGAGTAATTTTTTTAAGACTTCCAAAACGGTTGAGGTGCTATGTTCTGTCTGTGTGTATTCTTGATTGTGTATGTTCATTGATGTTTTTGCCAATTGTGAATCGAATTAAAAAAAATTTGTTTAGTTCAAAAGAGTATACTCTCGAAATGATCTCATTTAAATTTTATCGAAATCGACACAGCCGTTTTTAAAATATTCACATGGATGTCACATCGATTCGTGCAAATTATTCGAATTCTGTACGCGGTGGAAGTCGGTGTTGCGATTTTTGCGAAAATTAATTATTGTAAATAAACATACTTATATTATGAACACCAAAGACTAATGACCGAGGTAAACTAAACTACTAAACTTCTTGTAAAATTAATATAAGATAATACGGACTATAAAACGCAGCGTAATCTACATCTAAGGTATATAATAAAATCAAGGCATATTATTATACATACTGCTTTCATATGCTGTTTCTAAACTGTTACTATACTTTTTCTATGCAACCTCCTGCAAAGCCGATGGAGAATTTAGAGTTCCTTTCTCCAGAATACTTCAGTTTCGTGGGGTACCATGGCTAAAATTTGTTACCTAAAACAACTAAGAAAACGTTAACCCTCAAATTCTACAAATCGTATAGGTATTGATATTGTGAATACATGTACTAGTTTTATAGGACAGTCTTGGAATGAGGTACAAAAAGTCACAAATGCTGGACTAAAGACAGTTTCCACATGGCTTCGGAAAAAATTACTTTCGATAAACATATCCAAAACAAAATGTTTGCCTTTCACCATAAATAGTACTACTCAACCCGAAAATCCGCTGGAACTCTAAATGCACAGATCAACTTGTGATATGGAACGTACGTGTCCTTGTGAAAATCTGGAAGAAGCTACAGAAATTCGATACCTTGGCGTAACACTAGACAAGCACCTACAATGGTCTACCCATATTAAAAACATCTCAAACAGAATCAGAAAACTAATATTTGTTTTTAAGCAGCTTCGTCACGTCCTGAAATTTAAATCTCTTATCAAAATATATTATGCTCTAGCTCAGTCAATACTGCATTCCATTAAAGTCACACTACTACAGTAGGTATTGAATGCTCATTTATGATTAAAAATTGTAAATGTAATTGTAATTAAAATGAAACTGTACTCTGCAACACAGGCTCCTCGGAGACCTAGTGCAGAGTGCAGCGTACTTAATTTAGCCTAAGCGTCCCCTTGGAACAAATAAACTATTATTATTATAAATATAGGTACTATACTTATAGTCGATGACAGAGCTTCACATAGATCTAATTAAATTAATGGAAAATAGCTTAATTAGAATGAAAATCCTAAGTTACAAAAAATAAACTTGAAAATCGTTGAAACTGTTTCCTAGATCTCCGATGAAAACAAGATAATACAAGAGTGTATAAAAATAGTTTTATAAGTATGTGGGTAGGTATAACATAGTATGATAACAGAACTGAACTTCAAACAACATCTAACACCTCAACAATTTTGTGGTACTAGAATTACTTGCACAGAATAACCTAGGAAATTGTTAATACACCACAGCGTGGTGCAAGTCGGATATACAATGAACAATATTCAAATCTTCGAACGACAATGCCTCTTCTCAGTGGCATTGTAAGAATTTTCCAGTTTGTTTCACCTCTAACATTTCCTCATTCGCAACCTTGCATCCGCAAAGTTAAATGTAGTTATTAAAACAATTAACAATGTTACAGTAAAAATTTTACTGCCGATTTTATAGGTAGGATTCCATTGCTTGGCTAAGAGAAGATATGATGAACAGGATAAAAAATTGGCTAAGTGCGAGTCGGGCTCGCGCATGAAGGGTTCCTCACCTTATGGAAGACCCTTTAATCTATTTTATTTTAATTTATTAATTATTTTTGTAAGGAATATACCACTTAATATTTCAAGCATCTTCCTGTTGCTGTCATTAATGTCGAGAAAAAAATATCACATTAATTGTATGGAAAATAAAATATTTAAGTATTTTTAATGTGCATATTTAACTAAATAGTCTGAAAATATTTCAAGCATCTACCACCATTACTAATATCGAGCGAAAAACGGCAAAAAAATCAGGTTTATATTGTATGGGAGCCCTCTTAATTTTAGTATTTGGTGTTATAGCGGCAACAGAAATACAACATCTGTGAAAATTTCAACTGTGTAGCTATCACAACTCATAAGATACAGCCTGATGACAGACAGACAGATGGACTGACAGACATCGGAGTCTTAGTAATAGGGTCCCGTTTTGCCTTTATTAAGCATTTGATTTGAGTTGAGTACTCCGTTTCGTCGGTCAAAAATAATGTTTCTTTCATTGCCTATCACCTTCTATTTGGATATCCAGCGCCTAGGCGTAGGTATCGCATTCAAACCAGTATTGACCATGAAAATCTTATCGCTGTTAAGTAGTTTATACCCCGGTTTCTCAACTAACTGCCAGTAACCGAATGACACGCTAGTTATTTTATACTTATACATCTATTATATCACTCTTCAAGATTTGCTTTCATCTGTCTGAATTTTTTTCGCTTATTTGGAACTTAGTACTCGCGCATACGATTCGTGTTTTTCAACAATCGTTCGTTATTTCAGTCTTAGGACGTCCACAGCTGGATATAGGCTTCCTTCTTATAGATAAATAAATACATATAAGGGGACATCTTACACACGGTCTCTGACCCCAAACTAAGCAAATCTTGTGATATGGCTGCCAGAGACTGATATACTACATACATTATTTTTAAATACATACTTATATTGATAATACCTAAATGACACCTAGATGCAGAGCAAATACCTACTATTTTAATCACATAAACATTTGCCCTGAATGGAAATGGAACCCACGCCTCTTTGACGCAGGAGTCAGGAACACTAACCACTGAGCCACCGAGGCAGTCTGATCTCCAATTATACCATTTGGTAGCGGCCTGCATCCAGCGCGGTCCTGAGGTCTTAGTTAGGCTATCTGTATATCATGTAGGGAGACTTCCTGCGCTGCGCTCTTTCAGCAATCTTATCACATAAATTCTATATAAAATTCAGATGTTTTGAGGGTAGTTACTTAAAAATTCAACGAATTTTTAATTCTTCAAACGACATGATAGCTTCAATGTATTCCAAAGCTCTACCAACCTACAAAATCATATAGATCTCCTTAACATGTTACCGAAGTAGATATCTAATTTTAATACCTTCAGTTGGGAACTGCTTAACTTTAGACTGTCAGGCTGCGAAAACAATCGAAACTTCCCCGTCAGTGCGTCGGATTATATCACGTAGGAGCTCGAACCACATTTGCATTCCCGAGATACGCTGAACTCGTTAAAAGATATAAACTTTATCTCTCGACTCTTCTATAGGTATTGAGGGGCTGTTAGTTACTCTGTCTGGGTGGATTTATCTAATGTTTGATTTGCAAATAATATTATTTAATATTATTTCCGCCAGATTTTTTTAAACCACATTTGCATTCCCGAGATACGCTGAACTCGTCAAAAGATATAAACTTTATCTCTCGACTCTTCTATAGGTATTTAGGGGCTGTTAGTGACTCTGTCTGGGTGAATTTATGTAATATTTGATTTGGAAATGATATTATTTAATATTATTTCCGCCAGATTTTTTTAAATGTTTGATGATAATGACAGCAATGAAACAAACTTGAATGCTCTGCTATGCGTTACGGGTCTTTGTATTTTTACGGTTGTTTAGTTATGTGCTGTTTATTTTTCATTATTCTGAGGCACAAAGTTCTGAGGTTAGGTATGTGCTATTGAAAATATATTGATCATTAATTGACAGAAAATTTACTTTTTGATTTAAGGAAACGAAAAAAAAAATCTTCAAAGTATGTTCTGGCATTTACAAGATGAACAAGATACTTGACTCATAGGTATCAAAAATAGCTTACAAAGATGATTCTTGTCACTCTAAAAAATATCTTACAAGAATGAAACGTAGGTTTTTCATACTTTATTTGCAACGTCAATGCTCAATTTAAGTTCTAAACTCAGAATTAAGCTATTTATTGTATTCCTTCAATTTCAGCCACAGAGATTTCAGCATACGGTTCCCAGACTTGTCATATGTCAAACCAAAAGTGATCAATATTACATAACATCGAAACACTAATAGTACTAACGACTAATATAGACAGCTTAGTAAGTAATCAATCAATTCGCGTATCAACGGCCTCAAGCCGGTGGCGCAACTAATGCGCGCACCCGCGCCTCGCTCCACTGCACACTTTCCAACGACCCCCCTCGACAGCGGAAAGCCTAAAGCCTTCTGCTAAATATTTCAGCAAACGACCTTCGACTCCAAATTCAATATCTCCAATATTGACAGATCACAAATTTTTCCGCACGAATCTACCGTGAAAATAACTCCGAATTTCACGCACTTGAAATTATCATAATAAATTCACAGCGACGGCGATGTAGCGTTTTACGTACGGTAGTGCAATATGTGTTGTTGTCAGCAATATTGGATAACGAGGCGTTTCGACAGGTGTTTAGCATCCGGCCGACACGACGAGGCGGCCTCGTGCGGGCTCTCTAATGTCTGATGACTTTGACTCATCCCGACCTTCACTTTTTGTAATCACAAATTGCTCTACGGATATCTAAGTTTTTTCGTGCAACGATTGTGCCGACACATGCTAAAGGTGACGGATTGGCTAACCCGAGCTAATCCAGCGTGACTTTTGTTTGTCAATGTGACATGAAATGTTAAGAATGGATCACGCAAGAAGTAATTACAGCACTGAAGCTGAGCCTACTGGAACAGTCGTTAATTTTTACGATGAAAAATTACGACCGAAATGGTTGGTTAGGGGCAAATTTTATGCAAAAAAATGTAGAGATACATTTTATAAATGCCAAATGCTCAGACTAAAGCCACTTTACCCAAACGACTAACTCTATTTGTTTTGCGCTTTGTAGTGTGCGGTAATTTGAATGTCGCCGGTGTATAGACATAGCGCAGTACCTACTTAAATATCTGACGAAAATTTTGTTCTATATACTGAAACTGCTTCTATACAATCTACAAACTATATACTACAACCGAATCTTTAACCACAAAACAAAGTTATTTTCTATCTATCATCACAAAATACAAAATTGATTGACGTATTCAATACTTACATTTAAAGTTAATATCTAAATACCAACTAGATACGAACCAGTGAGGCAATTAAGCGCATTCACGTGTTACAGCTTGGCCTATATTCCCACATATCGACGAAATATGAACCCAAGATACTTTCACACTGGTTCTACCTCCACTAGTACATCTGTCACTAAAAAGATCGCATGTCACTAAAGGTCATTCGTTCACGGACGATCTAATGTCTGAGCTCGGAAACAATACAACTCGGGTTACGTGACACAACTCAGCTCTTCAATCTTGAAACGTTGAGAATAGTCATTTAGGATGCTAAATGTTACTAAACTAGCCTAAAACATTTGAAACGTCTGGTTCAAATGCTTTAGTTTCTAGGTGAGGTTTAAACGGTCAGCAGTAAATGATTTGACCCCCGGTTGCCATAATCAATCAACAGTACCTAGGTTGGTTTATGGACTACCGTTCCTATTTTTAATTTGTATAAAATAAATGATGAAAAAGTTTTGCGGTTAGACAAAAAAATTCGATTATGTACCTACACTAAAATTTATTGACAGCGTATCAGCTGACTTTAAGCGATTTCATATTATTAAAAAAGTGTGTTTGTAAGAAGTTTAAAATCAAGCAAACACAGGCTTGCCTGAATGTATGACGTCATTTTTTACAGAAAATAATATCATCTGACACAAGTATCTATCTCCCATAAAAATTGACAAGACAAAATTAATGTCGACCTTACTCGTATTCGCAATAGTTAGCTCATCTAACAAGTAACTACGAGAAGCTTGCTGATCCAAAGTAACTGAACTATAGATCATATAAGCTGTTCCATTTAGTTTCGTGTGGTATTTAAACATGACGCCGAAGGACAACGAGTCGTGGAAGACACCGTGATGCGCTTGATCGCTGACGCAAGGCGCAGTGAGGAAATGGTTATACGCAGCTTATACCTAACTTCACAGTCGCTAACAAGTCTGATTTGGCCTATAATTAGTTTGCAGATCACACATCACTGAACGACGCAGCTAAACTACGGATGATATTAGCTGTTCTCTTCAATTTCGTGTGGTATTTAAGCTTGACGCCGAAGGTCGGAGAGTCGCGGAAAACACCCTGATACGCTCCATTGCTGACGCAAGGCGCAGTGAGGCAATAGTTACGCGCAGCTTGTAGCTAACTTCACAGTCGTCAACAAGTCTGATTCAGCCTATCATTAGTTTGATGATCACACGTCATTGAAAAACGTAGCTAAACTAAGATCCTAAATAAGCTGTTCCTTTTAGTTTCGTGTGGTATTTAAGCTTGACACCGAAGGTCGGCGAGTCGCGGAAGACACCTAGCTGACGCAAGTTGCAGTGAGGCAATGGTTACGTGCAGCTTGTAGCTTTACTTTAACTTTACAGCAGGCGCCAACAAGTCTGATTCAGCCTATAATTAATTTGCTGATCACACGCCATTGAATGACGTAGCTAAACCACGGATCATATAAGCTGTTCCCTTCGTTTCGTTTGGTATTTAAGCTTGACGCCGAAGGTCGGCGAGTCGCGGAAGACACCCTGATGTGCTCCATCGCTGACGCAAGGCGCAGTGAGGCAATGGTTACGCGCACGTACGTGTTAGCGCCGACACCAGCTGGCACGCCGTACCTGGCCCGGCCCCGTATGCGAAATGCGAGGAATGTATGAGGATATAAAGTTAAAAATACTTGTTATTATTAGAGCGGGAAATATTGTTTTACCATCAAAAAAAGGTCAGTGAACGAAATGACTACACAAAGAGCAGATTTGCTCAGGTCACCTGAGACGTCATAATGTTCAAGTACACAGGGTGGTTCTGATTCGGACATAATAGTAGGTATTACGGATATGCAGCGCCACCCGGCACCAACTGGGACAGTAAAGTACCGATCTCGGTTCCGTATACAAAATAAGACGAACGTATGACGCTAAACGTTTTTGACCGACGAACCACCGGAGGAGGTATACAATTCGACGCGTATATATATATATTTTTTTTTTTTGACCGACGAACCATCGGAGGAGGTATTACAATCCGACGCGTATATTTTTTTTTTGTTCGCATAACGTTTTTTGTAGTAGTCAGATTTTGATTTATTGGAAAGAATATACTTTGAAATTGGTCCCATTTAAATTTTATCGAAATCGGCTGAGCCATTTTTGATAAATCAACAATAATGTGAAAAATGCTACATCGATCCGTGCGAAATATTCGCGAATTCTGTACACGGGTGAAGTTGGTCATGCTAATTTTTGGAAAAAATAATCTTGTTTGTCGTTAGTCGTTGTTATTAGTAAAAAAGGAGTTGTTTTATCAAAAGAGGTCATTGGACAACATTATACACAAACGAAATCAGGACAGCTGGAACTTCTTGAAATACCTAGGGATGTGATGATCATTTTCTCGAAGAATACAAAAAGTACTGATTTTCCACTCTTTGCGACAGCAATTTTTTTAGCGATTTCGTACAGTTTTTAGTATTAACATTTAAAAATAGGTCATTAACATTTCAACTCATAAATTGTTAGCTAACTTCTAAAGATATTTGCGATATTAATTCACTATTTTGAGCTGAAAACTTATATTTAGGTCTTACAAATACACCTACCTTACCTAGGTAAATGTTTCATCAGTGAAAATCTTATACATGTAAGTACGTAGGGTATCTAATGTGGGCGGTACGATCGGCCTAATTATGAAGGCACCATCGTAATTATAATAGCTAATTAGACTATTTCTGATTGATCGAGAGAACCATTTTTGCGTTGCTATTAAATTTACGATGGCGCCTTCATAATTGGGACTAATAACATGATAAAAACAATTT
The DNA here is from genome assembly GCA_949316475.1 of Hypomecis punctinalis. Taxonomy (NCBI): domain Eukaryota; kingdom Metazoa; phylum Arthropoda; class Insecta; order Lepidoptera; family Geometridae; genus Hypomecis; species Hypomecis punctinalis. The sequence continues at coordinate 15,521,021 of OX438800.1, read as the reverse complement.
GAGCTGTACCGAAGTAAATCACTTCAAGCACAGACAGCTGCAAGCGCAATCAATGATTGCTACATTGTACCATCCGAGTCCATTATCGAAGCCGACGGATTTCTACATGAACTATATTAAATTACGGTGAAGCACCCAGTAGTTAGGCATCAATCATTTGAGGACAGAGCTTTAAAGCTGATTTGCTTGACCTTATTCGACTAAGAGTGTTTAGAGTTCCTTACAAACTGCAAACGTTATTCTTTAAGTGTTTGTGTAACTTTGATAATGTGCTAATGAGCAGTTGCAGCTTAGGAAGTACTGTTCTGTACTGTACCAGCCTTTTTAATAGTCCACTGCAGGACGTAGGCCTACTCACGAAGAGTGATTGGGCCATATCCACCACGCTGGCCCAGTGCGGGTTGGTGGATTCACATACGCCATCGAATTTCTTCTACGGACGTATGCAGGTTGCCTCACGATGTTTTCCTTCACCGAAAAGCCAATGATGTGAAATTCCGTACATAAGTTCCAAAGAAACTCATTGGTACGGGATCGGGATTTGAACCCACGACCTCACGATTGCAGGTCGGGTGTTACTACCACTAGACCACCACGGCTTTTTTTAGGCTTAGGAAGTGCTACAAGTTATTTTAAATTAAAACAATATGAAAACAAGTCGCTTCCAGATTCATGTTTCAAGACAGGTGGCTAGCAGTAAATGTTTTACAGCTGGTATGATGCTGATGAATAGGCAAAAACTAGCTGGCTTTTATTATTTCAGTGCACGATTACGCCTGTAGTATAAAAATAAAAACTTGCTTAATTATTTCCTAAAGTGTCAATGTTTTATTTTATTTCTAAACCTTTTTTTTCTTTACTAAATTATAATATGGCGTCTAGAAATCTTTTTGTAGAGTTAACTCTTAGAACGCGTATCCAAAGTTTTAAATAATCGGCCAAGTGCGAGTCGAGCTCGCGCACCAAAGGTTCCATACCGTATGGATATTTTACCCTTAATATATCTTAATTTAATTTTTAACGTTGAATTGTTCAACTTAAATATTCTGTGAATATTTCAAGCATCTTCCTGTTATCGTTATTAATATCGAGCAAAAAATCACGTTACTTATGGGAAATTATTTTAATTTAATTTAATTATTTATCTGTAATGTGCATATTTAATTACATATTCTGTGAAAACCTATTTCAAGTATCTACCTGTCGCCGTAATTATTATCGTGCGAAAAACGGCTACAAATTCAGATTTATGTTGTATGGGAGCCCCCTTATTTTTTTTTCTACTTTTAGTATTTGTTGTTATAGCGGCAACAGAAATACATCATCTGTGAAAATTTCAACGTTCTAGCTATCACGACTCATGAGATACATTCTGGTGACAGACAGACGGACACATGGACAGATGGACAAACAGCGTAGTTGTAGTTATAGGGTTCCATTTTTAACCTTTGGGTATGGAACCCTAAGAATGGTCCAATAATTTTATAAGACGGCTTTTTATTCGGCTCCAGTAATAGGCAATTTGACAACAACATTGAAAATATACTATAATAACTTTCGCAAATCGCACGAAATAAAACACGATATTTTTTGATATTTTATCTGTGATGTGAACGATCTAAGAAGGGCGGCAACTCTGGTGACGTTACATGCTAGCAAATAAGAATTTCTCGATTGACTATTGTTTGTGTAATTTGTGTTTTTGGAGTAATATTATTGGATCTGTAACTTACTTTTAAAGTATTTTTGTCAATTTTTAGATGTGAATTAGTGTATTTACTAGTATTAACCAACGTTATTTACTAGTGTGTGACGTCACAAACCAGCGCGATTACAGAATGTCATTTTGGCGGGATCTTGAATATCTATTCTTTGACACTTGATTTTCATTTTCATTCACACATTAGATCTCTCGTAAATATAAATGTAGTGTGCTTATTATGTACTAACGAATAATTTAAAACGATTTCCAAAAACTAGTCAAATAGCCTATTGACGCGAATACATCGTTTATACGGAACCCTCGATTCGAGTCCGACACACGCTTGTACAGTTTTTATTACTTGGCAGAAGATTTAACGGTAGCTTGGATCGTGCAACTCAATCTAAACGTTAATTGTGTTGCTGAAATGAGAGCACAAAGAATTGCTGGAAACACAATCTGCTGCTCTGTTATTTGCAGTACAAATATTACGTTGAGCTTCATCAGTCCTTTCAACATCTCAGGAGGCAGTTGCGAATTTTCCGGTTATAAACGTGATGACATTGTTTTATGATACCGGCGGCAGTAATCGTATAAACTCCTAGATATGCGAATGTATTTGTCAAAAACTTCGTCGTACCTATAGGTACCTAATAAAAATATTTTGAAACGTTTGTTACATCAATTTTGACCTATTTAACTCAAAACTTATCCAGTTAAAGTTGTTAATGTCTGCCAATATATGTAGCAAGTTATAATTTGATGAAATATACAGGCTTATTTCTAATTAATTAGCATCCTTCTAGGGGCTTATTCTGTACATCAAAACTAACAACTTTTGTTCTACGACTTTCGTCAAAACTAAAAAAAAAAATTGTTGTTCCATAGAAAAATTTAGTTCACCCGCCACAAAAAATATGGAACAGCTGATATTATTTTGAGTTTTGACGAAAGTCGTAGAACAAAAGTTGTTAGTTTTGATGTACAGAATAAGCCCCTAGAAGGATGCTAATTTATTAGAAATAACTCTGTAGGTATAAGACACACGAATTATAAATAAGTATTTAGGCTCTATATTTAGGTAACCAACTGTAACCAAATCTTTTTAGCAAAAATAATCCATAGGAGTGTTTTAGAGTATGTGGTATACCTAATTAAGTAAGATAAGCAATTACTGTACTGTGCTGTACCAGCCTTTTCAATAGTCCACAGTAGGTCGTAGTCCTAACCACGAAGGGTGATTGGGCCATATCCACCACGCTGGCCCAGTGCGGGTTGGTGGTTTCATATACGCCATCGAATTTCTTCTACGGACGTATGCAGGTTGTCTCACGAGGACAAGGAAAACTCCTTCACCGAAAAGCCAGTGGTGTGAAATTCCGTACACGAGTTCCAAAGAAACTCATTGGTACGGGACCGGGATTTGAACCCACGACCTCACGATTGCAGGGCGGGTGTTACTACCACTAGACCACCACGCCTTAACTAAACAATTACTCTGCAAATAACTATTGTAAATTCAAGTAAATTTTAATAATATCAACTCAAATTATCAACACCTTAATAATTTAGTACCTACTATTCCAACAGTCTAAGAAACTGCTTTAGCACTCTAAAAACATAAACCCAATGCCTTTTTAGTGCCAAATACAATATTTTTCCTCGTAACACTGCCGTAATTTCCTAAACAATCCACATTTGCGCACACTACTTGGTGGTTTTGTTGAGATATATTTGACAAATATACTCGTACTGTGCGATAGTACCTAATCGTCCAGACAGATTTAGTAAAAGAGACTACAACATAATTACCTAATGTCCAACACTACTGCAAACATTTTTATCTTTTAAAAACATACAGGCTTAATTTTTTTGCTATTTTTGTCATCCCTGAAAATATTCCCAAAATAATTTACTAAAAGTCCACCCGATACAAAGCCGACAGGTGATTTAACGGCACTGCGTTGTTTCATTCTTCTCGAATGTAGAGCTCGTACACCGCGGATATTAATTAAATCTAGTGCTATACGTGATCGGGAAACGTTGCAATAAGTGCATGTTGACTCACTTGCATTATGTTATTATTGCCCGCTATTAATAACCACGATAAGCAATGATGGCGGTGGCTCACGCGACAGAGATGCGCAGGTCGTCGACCCACGCCGTGTGTAAATACTCCACCGATGACGACTCGAGCCTCCAGCCACTCCGTTGTAATTGAAAACCAATGTCGTTACGAAACAGTCCATTTTACTTATCCCTAAACCAAAAGTTTCGCTTCCACCGCAACTATACGACGTACAATGCATAATATTTGCAATCGACCGGCGCCGTCCGCTTCGCATACCATAACTCTTCACTCTCCATTTCCAACTCTTTTACATATTAACGGCCACGTTTTGCTGTATTACTACTAGTCTTAGATGTTACGCAGTTTTTGGACATAAACACAATAAATAAGTAGTGAAAGTGAACTCGCACTTCGCAACCATTTTCGCGCCTGCATACTGTTTTTGCGTCACATTTTTTTGTACAAACTTCATCAATGCCCACTCAAAGCTTGATAGGAAAATATAACTGGTGCGTGCAATTATGTAAGTGCACGAAAATATGGTAAAGCATTTTGATGATTATTACATTGAAAATAAAACCGACATAGCTCAGTATCGCTGCAAGTTAAAGTGGTAGCAATCAGCACGTACTTAAAACTGGCCGAAGATGGAGCTATGAAAATTATTAGATAGACGACCTAATAGAGACTGCAAGAGCACTTGAACGGTCCCATTCCAATTTTCAAAATAAAACTTTACGTTTACTTTAAATGTGCACGAAAATGATACCATTGACTGACGATAAAGTTCCAATATTCTATAGCGCTAATGTCCATAACTAAATCATAGATCTGAATAATAATGATTTGTCGGTCAGATGTCTCGTAACCGCCTACGTCACGCCCTGTGATCGGCTTCATACAACGCCACAGCGTTGCCAGACGTACGACTTAAATCGTATTCATACGATTTTTTCCAATTCACTACTGTACGATCGAAGCACCGAAATATCACGTAACTGTACGAATTATTTAAACAAATATTCACTATAGAAAATGGTTTTCAAACAGTGGTCCTAGAAAAATAAGGTGTCATTGACTTGTAATTTATTGTCTGTCAATGTCATTCACGTCATCAATGCCAAGCATAATGTCAAATCTCATATTTCAGTACACTTATGAAGACGTTAGCTAAATAATGAGCTTTCAATGCAATGGAGTAAAAGGTAAACATAGAGCCCAAACGCATAATTCTGAGTATGAATCAGCAATTTTTATTCTAAAGCTTTCGTACCTAAATATATTATTTACGATTTTTTATTCACTTCTTTCTATTAAATACGGTTTTTTCCATACCAGCGTACGATTGCTCGATAAAAATTATCTGGCAACACGGCAGCACCGACGCATTGCGAAGGAGGCTAATTTGTGCCAGTGCGGTGACAAGTGAGCGCCATCGACACCGGTCACGATCTTAGACGACTCAGTCCGATCTATAACTTTCTATCATTCCCATTGAACACATACAAAGACCTCTGACAGGCGTTCGATGTTATCTCCATCACTGTTGCACTCATCAGAAATGTCATAAAAATGAGAGCGACAGCGATTATCTCGACCGCTTACAAATTCCACCGCTACAAATCACTTCGCATTATCTGCCTCTCGATGGCCTTCTTGACAAACTGTAATAATAGACTGGGCGTGCCGCGCCAAGATATAAATAACATTATAATTACGAATATCTCGATCGCTGTTTACGACGTCAAAACAAATAAATTCCGATGCACTGTCCGTTGCAAACCAGTGATAAATGGGCGTTTGGAGTCTTTGATTATTTAGGAATGGATGCTATTTATGGCACCAATTACTATTCTGCACTTTTTAAGACGACGAAGTATGATACGACACACACTAACGGAAAATACAAGACATGAAGGCACTTACTGGTTGATTATAAACGCTATAATTATAAATCGCAAAGTACTAATGCCAAAAACAAGTCACTATTTGGATGTTTGTAACAACTGGCATATTTTTATCAGCCGCCCACGGTATGTAGGTACCTATCTATATCTGCAGAGAGGAAACTGTAAATAAAACAACTCTCTTTAAATAATAATGTTTAGAGCGGATATTTGGCTTGACACACCGTCTGCCTGTTGCACTTTTGACCTTGCACGTGCTACTTTCAAAATAGTGCCGCATTCCATATTGTAACACGGAGGTGTCTGCTCACGATCTGCTCTATTGTTCCTCCAAACTTTGCACACTGGCATTCCTGGCATACTTCCTTACGCGCCTGCCATATCTGCCACCTCTATAAGGTTAATTATCATTTTGAAATGTTACCTTTCATTATGAACCATACTTTGAAATGTTATTATTTTAAACGTCGATATTAAACCAACGTGTCAATATCTAGGTATTTGACATTATCAAAGGCAATTATTTAATCAATATTAATACGTACTTAACTGTATTGTGTTTAAACGGAAATTGCATGAACGCGTTGGTTGCTGACAGCTTTCAACCGGTTCCTTTAAAAAACTGTACTGTAGATTGCGCCTATGTCCATTAGTTAGCATCTTACATAGGTCTGATAATTGATAATAATAATTAGAACAATAACATACAAATATGTATGTAGGTACGTATTATGTAGAAATACCTACCTATATACCTATATTTTACTGCATAAATTATAATAATTTAATCTATTTAATACTGCTCATTCATGAGTTATTTTACCTTTCTACGTTGACATTTTATTTTCTAGCATGTTACATGAAATAGCCACTGTCATTATAAATTTAAATGAACATGATTTGTGATCTTGTGATGGAAAGATTTCGTCCAAAAATGGGAATTAACTGCTTTATAACAACTATGTTGACATTTCCGTATAGGGTGTGTTTTAAAGCTCATAAACTTTAAAGTTGAAGATTTGTGGCTTAGCAACTATGGATGCATATACCCAGGCAGAACCGTACTGGTGCGAGACTTAAAATTATTAACAACTTTATTTCATACTAAATTAAAGTGGCAATGGGCAGGGCACATAGTTCGAAGAATGGATGGCCGATGGGGCCGTAAATTTCTCGAATGGAGACCACGGACCAGCAAGCGCAGCGTAGGACGTCCACCGACTAGGTAGACTGACGATATAATAAAGATCGCAGGAACGCGCTGGATGCGGGCCGCTTCCAACCGTCCTTATTGGATGTTCTACGTCTGATAAATGGATGTATGGATATCACACTATCGCACTGTTATAATAAATTATCTTGATCAAGTGTGTGGTCTATAAAAATAAACTATTAAAAGTAATGTGTAGGCAGCTCACTTATTGCAAAAGTTGCAGTTACGTACTCAAGCACTTGATTAAAAATTAACCTACTGAAATAAAATGTCGACTTATCTAAAAATTTCACTACTACTATTACTACGTAATGAATGGGTGACTTATTGCAAAAGCAGTAGTAACTTACCTGAGCTCTGATTAAAATTTAACTCATTCGATTAAAATCTCCACTAATCTAAAAATTCCACTATTAAATCGATTATGCTTACAGCGACTAATATTTTTGTATACAAGTAGGCGTTTCTAAAATGTTATTCAACTTGACGCAATAATAGACTACCGGATTTAATAGCTGTGTCGTGACAACCGCCTTCCGCCAGGTGTCACAAAAACTAAAAAAAAAACTAAAAACTAGCGATCAACAGTGGAAAGAAGTCGTGACGAAGTACTGCCAAGTGAAATTAGTAGTGATGACTGTGACGAGGAAATCAGACGACTAGGTATAATAAACAATAATTACAAATATTCAGTATTTCAACCACTAATAGTTACAAACATTTAAGACATTGCCAGTTACTCAATCGCCATGATGGTCAAGAGGTAATGACACCCGCCCTACAATCGTGAGGTCGTGGGTTCAAATCCCCGGTCCCGTACCAATGAGTTCTTTGGAATTTATGTACGGAATTTCACACCAATGGCTTTTCGGTGAAGGAAAACATCGTGAAGCAACCTGCATTCGTCCGTAGAAGAAACTCGATGGCGTATATGAATCCACCAACCCGCACTGGGCTAGCGTGGTGGATATGGCCCAATTCCCTTTCGCGGGTAGGCTAAGTCCTGCAGTGGACTATTAAAAAGGCTGGTACAGTACAGTTACCTACTCTATTGCCAAGCATTTGGACCCTCAAAGCGACCCTCCTGACACAGTTTGTAGTACCTCTGCCTTCCGTGCAGATGGTCCCGGGTTCGATTTCCGTTCAGATAGAAGATTTGGGCGATGAATTTAAATATCCGTTCTGGATCTGAGTGTTAGCTGTGTACTTTTTGTGTATTCCATGGCAGTCCCGACTAAAAACGCTGTTATGCTACCTGCCACAACTAACCTGTCTAAAATTATGTTTGACAGCTGTAAATCTGCCCGAAAAAACATCTTAAGAGAAAGTGACTAAATTCTAACGAAAACAACACATATTTTCATGATAAACAGTTCAAAAACTTGTCGTGACATTAACCTACGTTAACTGTAACACAATACAAATTTTCGTTTCGCCGCGTTCCTATTTCAACTAGAACATAATTATCAAGGGCAAAGCAATCACAAAACAGAAATGGACTTTTTTAATGATATTGACGAAGTTTTCACAAAATCTTAAGAACTAAACAATAACAACTTCAGTCATATAAAGTACTACATTTATTAAATATAAATAATGTAAGAATACCTTCTGTATGCTGGTATAACTTCTCATTTTTATTTTGTTTTGCAAATAAGACATTTAATTGCATTGAAATTACCTGCAATTAGATGTGACTCTGCGAATGAACATTATTTTTAGTAATTACGAAGGTATTACAAGGATGCAAAACTATTAAACTGGAAATAATTCTGACCTTCATAAAACAAATCGTTTTGCTCGAACAAAATAATAAAGTCCAATAAACTACACAGAAATGGACAAAACTAAGACAAAATTAACAAAACATACTAAACTAAAATAAATATATGCATGCACGTAACTTTTCTAACATAATCACCTAATTCCACAACCACACCCAGAATTTTGTGAATTTTTTGCATTTTTCACTAATGATGCTCTATGCATGGTAGGTATGCTTTTTATGTATAGAGTTTGTAGAGTCGTGTAATATTTTTACGCATTTATTTAAAAGTCAAATAAAATGACAAAAACATTACAAAAATATATTAGAGTTTAATATGAAAATAACTCTACTACCTACTAGAAAAAAAAAATAGAGGGACGAATTAATAAATAGATCTTTGTACCAGAATATTTTTTTTAGAGCTAAGCACTACTTTTATCGGTATGAGGTGTTTGACATTTTATTGAAAACTTTGTCTTACTCTTATTTGATAAATATTTTGCTGGAAACTTTGTCCGGAACACAGTAGTTTTTAGACTACCTACTGAAGCTTTTAATTTTTTACATTAACCGCTGCTTGTTATAAATTGCTACCAAACAAATTAAGTAACGAGCGCCATGGATTATATTTTTCATGAAAATACAATGTTAAAAGGAATACCCTTAATACCTTCATAAATTTATGAAAACGACCGTCACATAAATTAAATTGAGGGTCCTAAAGTCGTAATGCTTTTATCAGTTACATTATTTTAAGGCTATACTCAATTACTTCTCATTTTTTGGCGTTAACATATTTTAAATTCATGTTGGAAGCGTTTAATACCAATACGATTAATAGTAAGATTTACAAAAATTAAACGCTAGTTTCAAAATCATGTTTTGTAAAACCATAGTCATAATAATAATTTTAAATGACTTTGAAACATATCAATTTTGAATAGAAACAACAAACAGGTATCTAAGATGAAAATAAAAGAAAATCTATTATTATATAATTTCCTAGACGGCCGAAACGAAAACAACTATAGTTTTATAAACGATCCCTCTTTCCAGCATTGGACGTCCCATAAAACTAAAGTGACGATAAAAAGTAATATGATCTTGACCACACCACCCACTGAATAGATAACACTGCTGGGCACAGACCTCCCTTTACTTATGTCATTCATCTGTCACTTGCCAGTTAATTCCATTTGATGCCTACTGCTCGTTCGGTATCGTCGACTTATTGCATTCTCGACCTGGGTTTCGCCGTTCTAGGCTGGACCAACACTTGGTTGTACAAATTCACCACCTTCGATCACCACGTCCTTACCACATGAGCTTATAAACATCATCATCGTCAACCGCAGCCTCCTTTATCCTATTGCTGGGTATTGGCCTCTCTCTTGCAGTACCATCAGCTTTGGTCATAAGCACCTTACCACAATTTTATACCTAGACATAGTCAAGTATTAGTCTAGAATCTTGAATTACGTACAGGGTGTTAGAAAAAAGATGTACTTATTATCTAGAGTCTAAATATGATTTTATCATATTTAGACTCTAGATAGTAGTAAAAACCTAATAGAAGTGATAGAAAATAGATATTTGTTCATAAATTTGTTGATTTATTTAAGCATCTTATCACAAATTTGTCTGACTTCAACGTCTAGGCCGTGCGTATCAGTCAGACAAAAAAAAACGTATACGCAAATAGAGACAAAAGATATTAGTTCCGTCCTGTTCACACTTTCATACCTTCTCATCTCGCCCTCTCTTACTTTTGTAATTATTATTATTTAGCGCCCTGTCTAGTTATACTTCACTATGTATCTAGATGAATATTATAATTATCCACGACCTTGACCACAACACTGAAAATTACAGACAAACTTTTGCTGCTTAGATCAAACCATTCTCAACAATAAAACAAATAAAAAGTTTGCTCTCTCGATAGTATTTAAAATCCGTTTTAAAGGATTGAGGCTAACTGAGGCTACTGCGCTGGTTGATATAATTTATCGTCGTATATTAATACGATTTCGTCATAATGCCATATTCTGGCGAGCAGGTTTATGGAAATAGTAGGTTAATTGTGTTTGACTGCTCAGCTGATTTGCGAAAGAAATTGACGTCACAGCCGTGCTCGAAATTTATGTGATAGGTCCTTAGAAAAATAACCTGTGGAAGTTTAACGCATGTGACCGGTTGAGGACTTTTCTGTCTACAAAAATGTATTGAATTGTTGAGTCACTGCTGTCAAAAATGTGCAAAAATGTGACGTGGACGACGAAAAATATCATATCTTCCTGTACTGTCTGTACTGTATCAGCCTTTTTAATAGTCCACTGCAGGACATAGGCCTACCCAAGAATTGTGCTTGGGCCATATCCACCACCCTGGCCCAGTGCGGGCTGATCGATTCACATACGCCATCGAATTTCTTCTACGAACATATGCAGGTTGCCTCACGATGTTTTCCTTCACCGATAAGTCAGTAGTGTTAAATTCCGTACATAAATTCCAAATAACTCATTGGTACGGGACCGGGATTTGAACACACGACCAGGCATCACTACCACTATCATATCTTCCTAACTAGTGTTTCATATCTTCCTAACTCGTGTTAATCGTGCAAATCATTACATCCTTTTTAAGATATCTCGATCTATGATATAACTGCTGTGACTGGCACTCTTTCACCTACCTCCCGGAGAAAATAAAAAACATCCTACACAGCGCTTTCCGGGCCATAGTTTCCATACAAAAAATTACGGCCTTATTAGTTCTGCCCACTAGGTCCACGGCTTGCCCTCTATTTCATTTTTTCATTTCATTTATTTCTCAACACAGATACAATTGTGTATACTTGTGAAAGTCCAACAAATTACATTAAAAATTAATTAAGTACAATTGAAATAAAACTGCATAAATATACAATACAATGTAAGTTTATTACTAAAACAAAAATACATATCTTTTTTTGCATTAACAACACTCGATTAACAATAAGAGTTTATGCAAATGAAACAATTTAAAATGTCATCTAAATTTTATAAGTCGGTTTTCCCGTAGCGATTCTCTGATAATTATGAAATGGATTCTTTTAATTTTGTGAATGATTTTGATATCTGCTTGAATCAAGTTTTGTTTAAACAAGCTAATCTACTGACATTTTTTAAAACAAATTGCTTTTGTTGCCAGGCAAGATCTCGTAGTTTGAAATGAATAACAAAATTAAATTGTGCTAGTAACATACTGTACTGTAGTGTACTGTACCAGCCTTTTTAGTAGTCCACTGCAGGACGTAGGCCTACCCACGAAGGGTGATTGGGCCATATCCACCACGCGGGCCCAGTGCGGGTTGGTGGATTCACATACGCCATCGAATTTATTCTACGGACGTATGCAGGTTTCCTCACGATGTTTTCCTTCACCGAAAAGCCAGTGGTGTGAAATTCCGTACATAAATTCCAAAGAACTCATTGGTACGGGACCGGGGATTCGAACCCACGACCTCACAATTATAAGGCGGGTGTCACTACCTCTTGACCACCACGGCTTTCTTGACCACCATGGCTTTTAACAACATACACGATTTGATATTCATAAATTGCTAAGATTTTTTTGATTTCAGAGAAACTTCACCAACTTCATTCATACTTATTTATTTATTTATTTATTATTTTCACAATACAACTATCTTGACAGGTTTTATCACCTAATGTGATAGTGTAGCTATACTAATTATGATTGTTAAACATATTATTACACTCATACTTTTATAGTATGTATATATGTACCAACATAAAAACATTTTAGCTCCTATACCTTAACACAAATTAAAGCGTAAAATTAAAGATATATTTTTTATTTTCAATTTATGAGATTTTCAACTGACTTCTATAGAAAGACAAAAAAGTAAGTCTCAGATTTCCGGTGCATATTTCAGAAGTTTTTTTTTAACATCCGTAAGAAATTCTTCGACAGATTACTCCCTAAATAGTGCTAAAAGATAAACTTTAACAGTAACGTCAACTTGACTTGACTTGATCAACTGGCAGAGAATGCCAATCACATGCCAATGAATACCCATTGTGATAACACGATAGTTGAAATTGTGGTCAAAAATTGACTTTGATGGTGACAAAATAAGCTGCACTACAATAGTCGTATACATAAGCGTGTAAAGCATCGCTTGTTGACCTATAACCATTCTCAGAACTCTCAATAAAAGGCTAGCAATGAATACGCTGTTCTAAAACATATCACATGCTCGCATGATGCCTTGCATTGCATAGTACCGTGTCAAGTGTTAGGTAACCGAAGACGATGTCCGTCCTCAGCAAATGCCACCACCTTTCCCACGCGAGCATTGAACGAGCATTGTATGTCTAGTTCACTAATAATATCACAATTTAATAGATTTTTTTCTATGTTTTACCTAAAAAAAACCCGTCGACTACTTATCAAACAGTACGGTGTATTGTGTACTATTGCCAGTGATGACTTATGGCACAGAAACGTAGTCTCTCACTATGGGCCTTATTACCAACCTCCAAGTAGCCCATCGAGCCATGGAGAGAGCTATACTCGGAGTGTCTCTACGAGATCGAATCAGAAATGTGGAGATGCGTATAAGATCCAAAGTTACCGACATAGCCCAGCGGATTGGCAAGTTGAAATGGAAATGGGCAGGGCACATAGCACGGAGGACTGATGACCAATGGGGACGAAAAGTTCTCGAATGGAGACCACGTACCGGCAAGCGTAGCGTAGGTGGACAAGGTGGACGGAAGACCTCATTAAGACCGCAGGATCGCGCTGGATGCAAGCCGCTACCAACCGGTCTTATTGGAGATCCTTGGGGGAGGCCTATGTCCAGCAGTGGATGTCATATGGCTGAAACGAACGAACAAACTTATCAAAAGGTCAATCCAACAGCAAGCCACTACTCAACGTGAATCAAAATCAGTTCCGTGCGGTTAAACAAACACTCATTTTTCACGCACGATACTGTCATTAGCGCCATGCGTCTTTTATGCTACTATGTTTCATTCAAGACATAACTAGCATTGTTCAATAGATACCACACAACGATTAAGCAACGCGTGCATTACAATTATTGCAACAGGCAAAAAAAAGTAACTATGCACAATTTTACTCGTCGAAAACGTTCGTGTTACGAACATGTACTGGTTACGAAAAGTAAATCACTATTGTTCGATAAGTAATGCGGAAGCATGATTTTTTATGTACTAGTAGATTGAGTAAAGATCAGCCTTAGTCTTGTTTAGTCAAGGTTCCGATGCTGCTAGACAATAGCGATGAAACGTGCAAATCACATAACTTGCAATTCGTTTCGCCAATATGTTGCACGAGAACAATTTGCGAACACATTATGCATATGCCCATCTCTGCCGCAGTCTACTTAAATAGCAATCAGGGCGTGGAATGCGATAGGATGAGCCTAATTTTTGAAAGTTGTTCTCAGTTGATAAGTTCAGACTAGATAGTCTGAACTTATCACCTGAGAAGTAGGAACGGATGTGAACTTGCCAAACTTTTTATTTTTTGACCGACGAACCAAACGGAGGAGGCACTCAATTCGACGCGAATATAATACGACGCGAAATACTGTGAAATTGGTCTCATTTAAATTTTATCGAAATCGGCGGAGCCATTTTTGATAAATAACAATAATGTGAAAAATGCTACATCGATCTGTGCGAAATATTCTCGAATTCTGTACACGAGCGAAGTCGGTCATGATATTTATTTGCAAAAAATAATTACATTAATATATAGAGACATTTTGACTATCGTCGCTTGTTTGAAATCAAAATTATTCTGCATAAGCGCAACAAAATCCTATGGAGCCAGGAAAACGAGGCCACCCTTAAAAGGCCAAGTGTCAAATAAATGTTACTCATATGGAAAATATGCCCAGTCAAACGAAATCAAAGTTCCGTAGTCACCCTTAGATTATGCAGCTAATGCTAATTCAAACAACACCTAAAGTACACAATGTCTTGTTACATTGAAGAAATCATTTTAAATCAAAATCGCTAACTCGCCTGTCAAAACGTTAACTGTTTCTAAATAAGGTAACAATCGGTTACATGGGTTTACAGCGGCGCCACTCAAGCCTTTGTTATCACATAGTTTGGCCACCGTGCACGTACGATAGATTGTTCAACTCCAATTGAGCTAACTATATTGTCCGACTATTGTAAGTAAAGATCACAGTGGGTGAACAATTATTGCATTGTGTGATTGGTTATTATTTACCAGTGGAGGTCAGTCTGCGCGTGAGCTTTGCGGCCCCGTTGCCCGCCTTGAAACACAGGCCTACAAAAGCCAGGTCCACTGCAAAAGATAGACCTGTTTTCATACATCTATAAGGAAATTGAATAGTGCACTTACCCTTGCATCCTGGAGTAGACGCATAGCAACTATGACTTAGCCTGAGTCATGTAAAGACTGTAAAGTTCACCTATTGAATGTTCGGCCTCGTGTGCGATCTACCGATGCGTACCTACTTACTTTCACAGATACGTAATTTTGACGAAATCATTTGTGTAAGCCTGCATTCTTCTGTCTTGATGCGCCACGTTTTTTCTCAGTAATATTATTTATATTGGCACAAAGTTACTTAAAAATTCTCTCCGATTATGAAATCTAGAATTACAAGCTTAAGCTGTAAATCAGATATTTGTAAAGGATTACACTTACATAGTAACAAAATTGAATCATTAAGCGTGAGGCTACATCAGGCGTAGTCGACATTAAGCCAACCGGTCAGGCGGCATTCGACGGGATATCAACTTTAACATTTTCAATCACCTCAGTGATGACCCAGCCTATTTCGTCACTGCCCATTAAATATAACTCGATTCTTACAAACTGTTTGTCCCGTAGAAAGAATTGACAATTTGGCATTTCCTGCGCCTCCGTCGAAATCTCGGCTAAGCACACCGTTACGTAAAGCGTGACCTTTTCAAGGATTTCATCTTAAAGAATTTGAGATTTTAAAAGGATGCCTGCATATTATAGCGTCCAGCGGTACTATTGATGTTACAATAGGTAGCTGTCAACGCCGGCTTTGCCATTTGCGGCATTTTTAACAATGTTATGTAAAACATTGTAATTAATTTTGCACGCGCCGACCGTAACTCGGGGCATAATTTTAACGCTTGACATTTGACCGAGCGTTTAGTTTTATTTTGGGAATATTGATGAAGTGTGAAGGTCACCGGTGCTGGTTGTTTCAGAGACGGCTGGCGGCGTTTGGCGAGTGCGCGGGCGCGCTGTGAGATGAGGCGGCGGCACCATGCGCTCGGGCTCTCGGCGCGCGCTCACTAGCGTCTAGCCGGCTCGGCCGCGCGCCGCGCCTGCGCTCGCACCGCACTCATTGCGCATTTCGTTCTTAGATCGAGGTAAGCACCTACATAATATGTTTACATACACATATAGTTGTTTTCTTTCATATTGTATGCCATATCCAGCATTTTGAAAATATACTGAAAACCAAAAGCAAAACACGTATAAAGTGTCATTGAAGATACTGCTCGTCCGCATGTATATTTATTTATGTTTTCATGAGTATCAAAACAATAATAGACATCTGATTTCTAATAAAATAATCTACAAATATTAAAAAAAAATTGCTGGAACAAAATAAGTTAAATGTCTATTGAAAAATCATCACGACTGATCCTGCTAACTCAATCACAAAAGCATAGAAGAGCTTCATTGCAATATTTCTTTTACCCATTCACAAAGACAAAAAGGACCCCACACCGAGTGTCTGGTCTAGATACATTGTAGTGCTAACGAACCATCTCAAGTTTCAAAGGCAAAATAAATAACAAAAGTTTTAGTCCGGCACGCGTTGCGAAAAACTTCACGGCAGCGCTTTAATGAGGCGGCAGAAGGGGCGTATGCAATCGTAGGATTTTCCGGGCCTCGCACTTGTCATTCGAGGTTTGAATAAGACTCCGCGCCCCCGTTTTGCCGAGAGAAACTCTAATACGTTAGTGTGCCAAGGCCATCGAACAAATTGATATTACATCTAGTGAGAGTTTGCGGCACCGACCCGCTGTTTGTCACGATTTTATGCGACTGCAGTGCCGAGGCTCGCCAATTATCGTCTATTCTTTTACTCGACCGCCTACACTTCGTTTCATAATTCATGAGGAAATTTTTGAAAGAACTGAACATTCTGAAATGTAATTAAACCGAAATCGATATTGCTTTGTTTGCTGATTGCTAGTTCAGATGTCGACGGGCCACCAACAGTAGTATCAATCAAGTTTTTTGATAAACTATTACTGATCTGTTATTGTCTAACTTGGCAGCTAAGTCAGTCAGCCGTCTGGTTCGCAATTAATTAATGCCGACTCACTGCACGCATTTGCAGTAGCTATGATATAAGGCCACGTTGTTAACTGTTAACCACCGACATAACTTCCAATTTCACCAGAATCCAATTGCAGTATAATTTCGAATGAACATGATCTTTATAATAAGCTCGAATGTTAGATGACATCGATTGATGTAACCTTCGGACATGTCGCATCGTACTTGTATCTTCAGCATTAAGTATTACGTGAACATTCCACTTATTTGATTCCCAGACCTTTGTGAACTTCGCCTCGTTAGCTTAATTGTTTGCTTTTATAGCAGGTAGTACTAGTTGCGTAATTGCAACAAAACATAGCGCTCGTAGCGTAGTTTGACTAGGTGTTTGTCAGCGATCACCGAAATTAAGCAACGTTCCGCACGGTCAGTATTTGTATGGGTGACCGCGGGTGGCATTTTCCAACTGAGCGCTACCGTGGCTCGGATGACACGTTAAATTGTAGGTCCCGGTTGTTTTAACCGTTTAGCCATGTCAGAGGCCTTCAGGCGGCCTAAAAACTCTGACACCAGGGCTAGCCACCCGGCCTATACGAACTTACTTACTTACTTACTTAACAGAACATATACTAAAGCTTTTAGGACATCGGTAAATAATAGCAGGCATTTTTCTTATGAACTTACCTAGTTATTAGTAAGCGCAACTTGCGGAATTTCTCTGCAATATTAAATCGTTATCAAAGTGATTGTACATAGATGATTCAAATTTATCTACTTATATTATCTTGGGCATGTAAACGGAGGATCGACAATAAGTAACTTGTGAACTAAACATCACAGTATGAAATTCATTAATTTTGTCTGTACCAAAAAAAAAACGTTTTCAAAATGCACTTTTACCAGACATGTTTCTGTGACGTGTACATGAAACGTACGAAAATAAATCTATGATATGCTGTTTTCCGCCGATTACATTGGGGGATGAATATAGTAGATATCTACATAATTTTAGCTCTACTCTACAAGTGAAGTTGGGAAATATTGATCTAAAGGTCTAAGTAAGTTGAAGTACTAGTGCCCTAAGTGCTTATCACGTTTACCAAATGCCTAATGGAGCCGTAAAAGAAAAATAAAATCCTAGATAGCGTCTACGGCCCGGTCGAAGGTGAACAAAATATAACTGCAGAAAGATATTGCATGCAAGCTGTTTGCAATAAGATCAGTTGATTTATAACTAAGTCTTATTCTCTGGCAATACCTAAGCGGAAAGAAGCGGAAATGTGTAAATGAAAGATGATGAGCTTGAGAGAGAGAGATATAGAAAGAGCTAGAAGAAAAGAGAGAAAGATATTCCGTAAGCCCATCAGAACACACACTGAAATGATACATTTTTGATTGCCTAGCGAAGAAGCTTTAGTTTATCGCCTCCTAACAAAGTTTTTTTAAAAAACCGTGGTAGTGACACCCGACCTGCAATCGTGAGGTCGAGGTTTCAAATCCCGATCCCGTACCAATGAGTTTCTTTGGAACTTATGTACGGAATTTCACATCATTGGCTTTTCGGTGAAGGAAAACATCGTGAGGCAACCTGCATACGTCCGTAGAAGAAATTCAATGGCATATGTGAATCCACCAACCCGCACTGGGCCAGCGTGGTATGGCTCAATCACTCTTCGTAGGTAGGCCTAAGTCCTGCAGTGGACTATTTAAAAAAGGCTGGTACAGTAATAAGGTTTAGGGCTTATATGCCTACGAATAGGCGTCCTAATTTATTTGACGATTCCTGACGAATTCGAACATCGATTTCTAATTAAAATCTTAAAACTCAGTTGGTTACCTATTACTTTTGTTATTACTAGAGTTCAAGTAGCGTATTATTATGTTGCAATTGTTTTGTAACTATCCGTGCAACGTGCATTATTCACGGTCTCAGCAGTATAGAGTCGGTATGCATGAGCACTAATTCCGATTGCAATATATTGCGTTATTATAACAATCGATACTCATCAAAGTCATCAATCACAGCAACGCAACAAATGCACTAATGACTCTGGTAAATACCAAATAAGCAAAATCGTAACCTAGATTGAGAATCGTAGATGATATTACAAATAAATCATGAGGTTGAAGGAATCATATATCGTGAGAAAACCAGCGTACAGTTGATGCACCGGTTGTGACTACTGCCCCGGCTTTGGCCATTTAATGTCAAAATTATTGCATTAATAATTTATAAAATGACTAAAAATTTAGTCATCATGCCTATTGTTAAAAAGATTAGACATGTATATTTTCTTTTATCTCTTTTTCTTTATCTAACTCAATGATTTTTTACCCAGTCATCAAGCCGTAAGAACACCATAAATATCGTGTGAATGTCAAAGTTTAAAAATATTATTTTAACATTAAAATTGTCTACACAATCATTAAGAAACAAAGAAGAAGAAAATGACGTTAAGGACATAGGGTGGAAGCCCCGTCACTACCGGCGGCGCTTCCACCCTATGTTCTTAACGTCATTTTAACGTCATTTTCTTCTTCTTTGTTTCTTAATGATTGTGTAGACAATTTGTATGTCTGAAGAAGTAATGGGTACTTCTTCGAAGACAAAATTTTGGACGTCTATGGGTTTATTTCTGAAACCAACAAACAAAACAGTGTGTAATTTTTTTTTCTATACAATTTACCTTTAACTCTACCTGGGACAAGTGATATTTTTCAAATCATTGCAGTCTAAGTATAAATTAAAAATATTTGAAGTTTGTTCTTCTGATTCATATACCGCGTCCGCTTGCTATTTTTCGAAAGAAAATGGTCGATATCGCATTTTCCCTTTGGTAAATCATTATAAATTATCTTAAATAATCTCAATATAATTATATCAAAAGGAAATGAATTGCTCTTTTACAAAAAAAATGTGTATTAGTTACCTACCTTAGTATGATTATAAATAGGCTAATAAGAAGTGTCCGGCATATAATACTGATTAATGTGGCTTATGCTGCGCTTGACCATGCTTGGTCGGGTGATGATGATGAGAGCCTGACTTCTCGCGCGGGGGGAAGCCAGTCGTGCAACAGACGAGCCAGAAGGTGGATATGCGGCTGATTCACTTGGATCCCGGAGTTACAAAGATAAATGGTTTTACAACTTCAATCTGTACTTATTTCATGTAATGCTTTTGGGTTATAGATTCAAGTAGAAAAATGACAATACTGAAGTCAGTATGTATGATGAGTTATGCATGTATTACGGCAAAATCATTATTCATATGGCCTGATTCATATGGTCAAAACACCATATAAATCATAAAATTCATACTGGAAAAACTTTGAATATAGCTTATATACAACAAGACCTCGATGACGACAGTTTTTGGATTGAGACTTCGTCAATCGATGAAAAAAAATATTACTCTAAAATTCACCACAGATGTCCTATCGACCCTTCTTCAGAAAAACGTGGATGATTGTTCAGATTCTGACGATGAGGGATTTTTGTGTTTAAAAAGCTTCAATAAAATAAACTTACAAAAGAGTCTCATGCTGCTGGTTAAGGTATGATTACTCAATCTTCCATTAAAAAATCAAGATCTCGGCAACAAGAAAAAGGTTTTAAAGATGACATTGAAAGTAGCTCGGGCCCTTGCAAAAAGCTAAAGATTTTTTTTCTTGTAGTACTTAACTGTGACTTCAATTATGTTTCTTTGATAGTTACCAAGGAAGATTAATTCCAAAAATTCCATTTAATTAAAGTTGATCTCATGTTTCTTACTTTAATTTTGTGAATTTTTCATTATATAATAAACAGGATTCGTGAATTGTACATGGAAAAAAATGAACAGAGAGAATAATTTTGTTATTAATAAATAATTTTCGCTTACCCAGGTAATATAAGAATTATTAAGTATTACAATTTTTAGATTTCTAAAATGTAATACAATAAATATTGTTCATTCGTCAACAATTTTTTGTGCTATGATAGTTTTTTATTTGGTCTGAGCTATGATAGTGTTAATTTTTATGTACGTATATAAAATATGATTAAATATTTCCCTATTACACAGCCAAATTACATAGTTTTTCATTTTCAGTTCTGATTCATCTGTAATCAATTCTAATTCATATGGGCACAAAATATTTGAACGTATTTATCTTAAAAACTACTTAATAAAAACAAGTCTCTCATTGAAATATATTGTCAGTTAACTTTTTTACATATGAACATGTGCGACAGAGCTGAAAGTGAAATAAAATTTTGGCCAGATGAATCAGTCGAAGAATGAAATTTCGAAGAATCAGCAGGGCCTTGGAAAGAAGTCTAAAATACCTACCCGTAACAAACGCTATATCCTACTAATATTATATATATATAAAAATTACAAAATTTAGAATATTTGAAAAATAATAAAGACATTAATTTCATTTTCCCGTACAAAATGTTCCTGCATGCAAAAGTTGTCATTGACAGTTGACAGATGGTGAGACGAAGTTCACCGGGTCAGCTAGTAAACAAATAAAATTGATGTTGTCTATAATGCTAATCCTTACATTACATAATTTTGGTTACCTATATTTAGCGTTTGTCTAACGTCCGTCTTTCATACACTTAAGTAGAAACGCATTAAGCAATAGTAAGTACGTGGATGGAATTTTAATTATTTTATGGATATTTACAGACAATTTATTCTAAATACACACGAGTTAGCAAATAAAAATCTACTCGCGATATATATTACACGGAAGTTAAAAATATTTGTTTAAATAATATAGCAATTTTATTACATCCTTGTTATTACTTACTTGTATGAACTTTCCACAAATATAAAAAGAGTCGGTATCTTTTTATTATGTTTGTGGAGAGTTCATCTTGGCTGACAACTATGATCACCAAACTTACATAAATATTTTAACATCTACCAGGCACTGTGACTGCTTATATCATATACATCTAATCATATACTTATTTGAT
Source organism: Hypomecis punctinalis (assembly GCA_949316475.1). Taxonomy (NCBI): domain Eukaryota; kingdom Metazoa; phylum Arthropoda; class Insecta; order Lepidoptera; family Geometridae; genus Hypomecis; species Hypomecis punctinalis. The sequence goes on along the minus strand of OX438800.1, from coordinate 15,499,043 downwards.
ACCCACAGATTATATACGATATGATAGCCAGGTTTTTTTTTTATTTTGTGACTTACCCACTTAATTATTTTCGTTTATGAACCAAAAAGAGATAATGCAAAAATATATAGAGCTTAGATTACCTTGTACAGGATTCAATTTTGTATTTGGTTTTATCTGTTTTGGGAAAATGATTCTCCTATTATTTTATTTGATAACAATCTTCATTATTTTCCGATCTTATTATCTTTTGACATTGCTTATAAAATATGGCGGCCTTAAATAAAAATCAAATTAGAAAATATGAAATTCCATTCAAATTAAATGCGGTTGTTTTACGCTGCGCATTTATTTAACATATTTTAAAGGATTTTTGATCTATTGTACGCGGTCTGGTCCCGCTTTTCAAGATTTCTTTGAACATTTATTACTAACAAAATTCATTAAAAATGTCGATAAAATTTTGATGGGACCTCTCTTGAATTATGATCTACCAAACAAAAAAAAATTAAAATCGAATCGGTTCATTATTGGTGAAGTAATATTTTTACAAAATAGCGTATAGTCAAATTGAAAACCTCTTTTTTGCAGTTGGTTATAAAATATCCCGCCATTGCTCTATTTTATTATCAGATTTTTGAAATAAATAATACAATCTTTATTTACTGCCTCTTAATTATAATCTCATTAAGACTCATTATCAACATGACAATTAGCTTGTAAATTACGACAATGATGATGATTCACATGCTGTATCCTCTGATACTTATGCTAGATAGATTACCTTTATTATAAAAGCCAGGTCAAAGCTAAAGACCGCAAACCATCCATCATATTCCAACGACCTTTACTAGGCCATCTGTCTACTGAACACTGTCATGAAACATTCAATGTAGGGTATAAATACAAGCTATTAACATCATCACACAACATGCGCGATCTTTATTTCAGTGTTGCCATTTATACGGATTTATCTGTTTATATCCGTATTTTGGAAGTCCAATGAAAATATACGGATACAGTTTTTATACCAAGTCTTCAAAGAAAACTGGCGACGACGCAGCAGCCTTGTCTAATATTACACGAACCATTTGGAGCTACTTCTGACCTCATCACATTAATGCTACGGCAACCTCCGTGTGAACAGTATGTAATAAGAATATAGTCAACAAACACCAAATGTAGAGCATCTTGGCGAGCAAAAGCTCTTCTGGGGGATTCCCCGTCCACCCTAAGATTGAGAAAAATATACGGATTGTACACCTATGTGGGTAGGTACGGACTTTGTACTAATTTTTACTGGAAATTGTAATACGAAATTTACAGAAATTTGTACGAAAGTACGATGTATGTACATACTTTATCCAGATGGCAACACTACTTGGTTTACCGTAAGTTGGCTTATAATTAGTACAAGGCTTTCGGCTCACTTACCTACATACGTACAAGAAGCTCTCTCGAAAGTTTTTAACCGACTTTTTTCAGATAAGTGTCGTAATTTTACTGCGATCACGATTCGCTAGATTGCTTTTATTAAACAGCGCCTAATGAGTGCCTCAAGTAATTTAATTTTCGAAATTTCATTACTGAAATTAGTGCGTAATACAGTCGGTGCTCTATTTAAAACTTACTCTAGAATTCAATGTTTTCAAGCACAATAAAAATAATGAAAACGCTTAATGCTAAGCAGTGGACAAGGAAATGGTATATACCTACAGTTAAGTGGTCAACGTATCCTTTAGTATGTCGTAGGTACCTATAAAAACGGCTAGCCATTCGGCCTTTACAAACTTACCTACGTAGTGGTACTCCTAGAGCTTAAATTTTCAAATCATTGATAAATATTTTATATAATCATATTATATTTGCGTTATTATTGCAGAAACACTGATTTTTTCAATAGGTACTTTTTCTGCTTTTACTCGATCTCGTGGTTATTTGCGTATACGAGGACATTCTAAGGGTCCATCGCTTCCACTATAGACCTTCACATCAAATGCAAATGAAGATAACGTAGATAACTATGGCTAAACTGTAACCAACAAATTACGAGTGCAGTAATATTTCTCACCTATTTTCAACCAACTTTTAGAAACGAGGAGATTCTCTGTATTTTGTTGTTTCCATGAAAAGTATCTAACGATAACAATATTAAATACTTACGTGTAAATACTGGATAGCGTAACTATTTCTTCCCAATTTCTAAGGAGAGTTTCTGCCCGCTTTGCTCAGTTACAAAATGTTAAGTAGGTACATAGTAAGTTATCAAAGGTATATTTGAGCTGTATGATTGACTGGCAGCAAACAGTGGCGAGAACGGCACAGCCTTGGACACACAATTGTGTTGAACAACCGGAACTCACACATACTAATGTCCTTACTTGTTCTACTGGATAAAAACCGATCAGATATACCACATACTTACACTGTAGTGGTGTGGGTGTGACTGGTAAAAGTTATTATCGTATCGATCTTATTCAGTGATTTATAGATGCCTATTTTATAGAGCCATATAGAGCCACTATTGAACTTGAAAGTAATTTTCATAACATATAGAGATCTACTTTTGGCTATATCGTACTTGTACGTGACCAACGTGTCTGAGTTCGTATAATTGAAATTGTTTGGCTCTTAAAGAAAAAATCATATCTAGAAAACAAAATTCTTATCGTACCTTTTGGTATAGTGCCATTTTCTGTATAGGAATAATATTTTTTTACAAAACCGCCTTCTATCGTGTACAAAATTCGAATATTTCGCTTTAATAGTTTTCATTATTCTCGATTTTTCAAAAACGACTCAGCATTATGTAAAATTTGGATTTCTGTGAAAAAAAATTAAATGGGACCATCTCGGGAGTATACTCTTTCGAACTACTCGTAATAAAGAATTGGCGAAATTATCGAAGAACATACACAAAAATATACATACAGACGAACATAGAACCTATTGTATTAAACTACTCATACTAAAGCGTGAGGATAGCAACATGCTAGTTAATTAGAGTACATCTACTGCCTTCCACGTCGCCCGCCTTACAATCGTGAGGAGGATTTTAAACGGGTGAAATTGGTACGGGGCCGCCCAATGAGCTATCTGTAATTTATGTACGGTTTTTCTCACCACTGGCTCTTCGGTGAAGAAGAACATTGTAAGGAAACGCATAACTTGAGTCTGGAGGCGGTATCTGACTGGGGTGTTGCTAACCTGGTCAAGTTTAATGCCACGAAGACTCAAGGCTGTTTGTTTTCGGCCAAAAAAAGACCCTTCCAACTGTCTCCCGCTTTCCGCGGTGTCTCCGTTCCGGTAACTGACAGTTTGGAACTGTTAGGCGTTTCGCTCTCATCGACTCTTAACTTTGGCTCCCACATAGAGTCAAAAGCCCAATTAACCTCCAAAAAACTTGGCGTTCTCTCTAAGGTGAGACGGTATTTCACACTTGAGCAACTACTTAGTCTTTATAAAGCACAAGTCAGGTCTTGCATGCATTACTGCTCTCACCTTTGGGATGGCTCTGCCAAATATCAATTGGAGACTCTGGAGTCGATTAAGTGGCGAGCCAGGAGGCTGATTGACAACGAAACCTTGACTAAGTCGCAGCTGCAAATTCTCGAGCAGAAAGGTAGCGTGTTTGTCGGCCTTTTATCGGATACACTTTGGAGACAGCGCTTAGGAGTTGCACAATCTGGTCCCACCTGCCCCTTTCTTCTATCGTACGGCTAGGCAGACGCGACCAAAGCGCCACTCTTTTATGGTGGACATTCCACGCGTTAGAACTATGCGTTTCGAATCCTTATTCCTCATACGAACAGACAGAATGTGGAACGCTTTGCCTGGGTCTGTTTTCCCGCTTAAGTACAACGTGGGTGTCTTCAAATCCCGAGTAAATAGGTATCTTCTAGGTAAGCGTGCTTCACCCTAGACCGCATATCTGCTCAACATCAGACAGTATGTAGTCAAACGCAAACCTATAAGGAATAAAAAAAAATAATTACGCACTATCCTGCACGTCCGTAGATGGCGTATGTAAATCCACCAACCCGCAATGGGCCAGCGTGGTGGATATGGACAAATAACCTTCGTGGCTAGGCCTACGTCCTCCAGTGGACTATCAAAAAGGTACAATGCTATAGTAAGTTAGGTTTATTACAGAAATAGGGCGCAGGCTATATAAGGGAGAAAACCAATGACTCCCGCTCTGGCTCGTATTTGGTGCAAAGGATGGCCATCGCCATACAGCGGAGCAATGCGGCCAGCATTTTGGGCTCCTTTGCACCAGGTATGATCGCATGAGTATAATTTTTATATTAAGTTTCATTATATGAAATTAGAAAATTTGTTACTTAAACGACTTTAAATATTAAAGTTAGGTTTGATATTATTGTTCATAAATGAACAGTTATAGGTGTATTCAGTAGGTAAGGAATTTTCACGCAGTTGAGTTGCACTAATTTTGCAACTCTTCAGTTGCACTTTTTTGTACCTAAATCAAGCACTGAATTTTAACACAATAAATTAGTTTTTATATCGGATATCCGTTCTTATAAGAATAAGGAAATCCTCATAAAATACGAATAACTACGTAATGTTTTTCAGAGACTGTGGCCGTCAAAATTATTTTGTGTTGATATGGTATCTATTTTCAAAATATCTAAATGGTTTTCAATTCATAATAATATGACCTTAAACCTTCGAGCAGATATCTATAGAGTCACAATCGCGCAAAAAAGTGTCCGAGCCAATACCCTACCCAAGCTACGTAGTTGGCAGACTTTTTAGTCAGTCGTAATGACTACAACGCCGCAAGATGCGAAAGTGCTCGGTTACAAGCACTAATTAGGTGAAATAACGTAAAGATTCGAAAAAACGGGTCATTGTGAATTATTTAATGTAAATTTCTAAGTCGGTATGTATGACGGCGCTCGGACATTTTTTACTTCTTTCACTTAGGGACTGTGGCTCTGTAGATATTTGCTCGAAGCCTTAAACCGAACTGTACGCCACTGTTGATGAATATGGGCCTTTTATCATTACGAAAAGGGGATCAAATTCAGAAACGATAGTCGACTACGCTATTTAGAACCTATGCTTAAAAATGGTCTAAAGAAAAAGATCTTGTAAAAACAAGTTTTTAACATTTGGAGAATAATCAATAAATTTATTTACATATATACAAGGATTAGATAGTAAAGTTTGTTAAATATAAATAACAACAATAACAGAAAATAAAATATATATACCTACTTAGAAAATTAATCAAATAACCCGCCCCTCTTCGTTCCTGGTGCAAAGGTACCCATAACGCTTGCTGCATTGCCGCGTTGGAAAGCGATGGACATTATTTGCACCAGGATCGAGGTAGAACGGGAGTCACCTCCTCTTTCCCGAATCCTGTGCCCTTAAACAAGATTAAACAAGAACAAGATTAAACATTAAAATTTATTTTAGCGCGGTCGAATAGCAAGGCATTCGACTGCAATTATCTAATGCTTCAAAAGTTGAACTCCTGGTCAACTCACCTACCACACCTAACATTTATGTGTAACGAAATTTATGTATAACGAAATTTATGTACAACGAAATTTATGTATAACTAAATTTATATATACTCTGGAGTCTGTGGTTTGTAATTTCCCAATAAAAAAAAATTATAATTTATATATAACGAAATTTATGTATAACGCATAACTTTTTACATAATAGTCCGATTTCGATAATTCTTTTTTTATTAGAAAGAATATACCTCAAAATTGGCGTCAACTCACCTACCACACTTAACATTTATGTGTAACGAAATTTATGTATAACGAATAACTTTTTACAAAATAGTCCGATTTCGATAATACTTTTTTTATTAGAAAGAATATACCTCAAAATTGGACCCATTTAAATTTTATAGAAATGGACTGAGCTATTTTTGATAAATCAACAATAATGTGAAATTTTTTACATCGATCCGTGTGAAATATTCGCGAATTCTGTACATGGTTGAAGACGGTCATGCTATTTTTTGTGAAAAATAATTATTAATTCTTATAAGTATTTTTACCTACTCTTGATGTGCAATCTTCTTGTATTTCATAGTTAGTTCCTATTCACTAAATTATTTCACGAAGTAATTAATATCTATCAAACAAAGTAGGATTTATTAGCTATAAATATCAATTAAATACTGACTAGAACAAGAAGTTGATGCAATTTAGCAAATTCGTTACAACTGTAAATTAGCAATCTAGCAAAAAATTGCTCAAAAATCTTCTCAGGCTTATTAAGACACCAAAGAGCAAACATTATAATTAATCTTAAATTGCTGTAAAATATGAAGGGGCGGCATAAAGTTAAAGGTCTGTGCTACAGAGTGAACATCTGCAGTTGCAGTATCTTCATTCAATTGGTGCGTGACTAAAACAAGAACAATTGTTTAAAATTTTGATGACGGATAATCGTCTGATTTTTGACGAAAAAACACAAGCAAAGTTGCAATAATGAACAAAGACTATTTTACTAATATTTGTACGCAAACACTGAAAATATTACCGACGCATACCAAGATAATAGTTTCATAGAAATTAAAAAATCACTGCTCTAGCTCGTAATTATTTACCTAATTTTACTTACCGTTACGGCTGGGCTCTAATTAAGTAATCATCTTCCGTTTAAGTCACGTATAACAATGCAAAATTATTAAAATAAACTATTGATTTTAACATACAGAACACCGTAAATTGACAGTGTCAAATAGATTTTATCTTCTTCACAGTGTCGATAATCCAAATATGGTATCAAAAGTATTTTTAAGGATGTTTTCCCATATTGAAAAATCTTTCCCGTTTCTAAAACTTGGTCCCATTCGGTATAGTTTTTTTATCATTATAATTGATCATAATATAAGTTTTGGTAGCGCTTAGAGCACAACACTGGCATATCTCTATCTAAGTATTTATGATCCCAGCAGATGCTACGTAGCGAAGAAGTGTAACGAAATGTCAAGGGCGGCCAGCACACATCGGGCAACTTTTCTTTCGACTACGAAGGTTTCACCGCCGTAAATGTGTGTATTTGCATAAATATACGTAAACTGTATGTAATTAAAATATTTTATTGTCTTGTGTCTACTATCCGTGTCGGTTTATCGCAAACGCCATTAATCCTAATCTCTGATTCTATTAATAAGTATAAAGTTCTACAGTGTGTAAGCATGTTAATTTTTTTGGACACATCAACAAATGAGATGGATGGTGATTTTTTCGTTAGTATAGTTTGGTTAGCAAAGATTGACATATTGTTATAGTAGAGCAGCTTTTTATGTTAGAGAAACGTGTTTAATCAAGAAAAAATGTTTATAGAAGAATGTTGTTAATGAAATTAGAAATTTGAAATAAAGAATTATTATTATTATTCCTCTTTATTCAATTCAATTCACAGACTTAGCCTGGTCCTTTATTAGGCATCAATGGAGCCTAAGCCAACATTGAGAGGCCCTTTTTACAATTATGAAATATAAAAACAGCAGTAGGTATAAAATTGATAGCGTGAAATGGAAACTATGGCATATAAAAAGACTTGAAATATTGAAATCGGGCTATTGTGGTGAAATTTTAAATGTTATGTAAAATTGGACTATGGAATGAGGTTCGGCACCCGCTATTTATGCCCCATTTCAAAATGTCGTAGCGGGTGGTGACTTGCCATCCACTAAATGGGCCCCCCATAAAAGCTACCGTAAGTTGGCGCCGGAAGGGCAACATTGGTGTGGACGGCTGTCGGGTGTCGAGAGGTGTGCTGCGCTTTAACTAGACGCTACTCGCGGCGTTATGCCCTTTAACACTTCCACCCTGGAGCTTAGGTTCTTAGCTCTTGCGGTTTCCACTCCAAACCGGCCGGTTAAGGCAAGAGAGGAGTCAGGGGTCTCATTTAGCCCCAGGGAATCAGGGTTGGCGGTGTCGCCACTCACCGACGGCTCGCCACAAAGCCGCCCCTGCGATTATTATTATTATTCCTCTTTATTCAACTGAAATCACAGGCTTAGCCTGGTCCTTTATTAGGCAACAATGGAGCCTAAGCCAACATTGAGAGGCCCCTTTTACAATTTTATTATGAAATAAAAAAACAGTGGTAGGTATAAAAAAGATAGCGTGAAATGGAAACTACGGCATATAAAAAGACCTGAAATATTGTAACTGGGCTATTTTGGTGAAATTTTAAATGTTTTGCAAAATTAGACTATGGAATGAGGTACGGCACCCGCTAAATATGCCCCATTTCAAAATTTCGTAGCGGGTGGTGACTTGCCGTCCACTAAATGGGCCCCCCATAAAGGCTACCGTAAGTTGGCACCGGAGGGGCAACATTGGTGTGGACGGCTTAGGGTGTCGAGAGGTGTGCTGCGCTTTCACTAGACGCTACTCACGGCGTTATGCCCTTTAACACTTCCACCCTGGAGCTTAGGTTCTTAGCTCTTGCGGTTTCCACTCCAAACAGGCCGGTTAAGGCAAGAGAGGAGTCAGGGGTCTCATTTAGCCCCAGGGAATCAGGGTTCGCGGTGTCGCCACTCACCGACGACTCGCCACAAAGTCGCCCCTGCGATTTTATTATTATTATTATTAATGATAAATTAACTATCCTACTAATCCTACTAATTTTATAAACGCGAAAGTTTGTGAGGATGGATGGATGTATGGATGTTTGTTACTCTTTCACGCAAAAACTACTGAACGGATTTAGATGAAACTTTGCAGTAATATAGCTTATATATTTGAATAACACATAATATAAGTTGTAATGTTATTGCGTCAAAAATCAAAATAACATGCGGGCGAAGCCGCGGGTTAAAACTAGTTACTAATAATCAAATACCTACTTATCTATGAGAATGACGAATTTGTATAAATATAGGCACACAAAACTAAATGATGATATAAATTTTCAATACACCCAAATTAAATAAACCACTGACATTATTACTACTAGCTGTAAATCACTGTTAAATAATAAGTGATGAAAATGTCAACATTATTATTGTTTGACACGTCAACATACAGTCATCACCATAAGTCATTTATTGCTTTACTAACATGCTATAAATATTAAAATTTTGACAATTACTGTTAAAGCAGCGTTTTGGGCTATTGGTTAAAAAATTAACGGCAATGATTTTAGCGTTAACGACATTTATTAATTTAACGACAATTAGCGACATTAAAATTAGCCAAAGGAGGCTTATGGGATTCTCGCCCCGAACTCCCAAGAACCCGAGTCATAAATCATACTATCTCACTTTATAAATTTGATCCCAGATTGTCAAAAAATAGCGAACAATTTTATAAATTTTGCACTAAAAATATTACTGCGAGTTAAATACCTAACTGATAACTTTAGACGTGTAAATCATTTCGTTCAGGAGTTGGAACTTCGCTGAAGCTCCCCCTTCTCTCCCCACCCTCTAGGCACAGAATATCTATTACAGTTTTTCCGACTTCGTTATCATTTATTTATAAAATTAAATTCCAAGCTGTTGCAATTGAGACGGTTGTATTTTCTCCGAACTCAATAATTTGATGTTAGCAAACATTGCGTTATATTCAATGCTCTAACGCAACTTATAATTTTGTTGTAGATTCTACACGGGTAGTGTCAGCCATGTTTTGTTCCATTTGAATTGGATCATTAATTTGGAACATACACGCCGATGTTGTTGTAAGGGAAAATCCTCATTCCCTTCTCATTATTTAAATTAAATTCTAGCTCATGGATTTGATATTGTGCAAAGGAAAGAATAGCGTGGTCATTTTATTTATCAGTTTTGTTTTATTAGAATAGGGTAGTTGACTAGTATTAAATTAGTTAAAAGTATTAGTATTAGTGAATTATACAATTAAATATGATTCGTGATGTTTAAAAATTATAGAAATTGGCTCATCGAGTTCAGAGACATTAGCTTGTAAAGATTTTGGTAGGAATAAGGACGGGATGTCTTGTCCCTTTCCCACACAGCATAACATTGTATGACGAATGTAGGTATGACACTTGCGGGTAGTGACATCATAGCTTGCCATAGTGCGCTCACTGTCTAGCAAGATAGTAAAATGCTTGTAACTTCTTTATTTTTAGGTTGATTTTATTTTTGTTTTCGATAATAAGCTCTGTTTATTATTAGGTGTAAACTGTTACATCAAACAAATATTGTCAACTAGCCTTATTCTGAGATTTCTTTTTTATCATTTAATGTATTGAGGACTTTGGCTAACTAAACAGTGGCATGTCAGTCCCATCATAACCTCATCTACATTAACTATCTACATTAAGATATAAATACAAAATTGTCGTTGGTGTAATGCTGTATAAAGCCCGGGAAGCCAAAGGTCAACTACAAGACGTGTATTTGCTTAAAATAGGAAAAATTGGTAGTGGTAATACTTCGGTCATAAAGTCTAAAAACTACTGATACTTTGCGTATATAGTCTTCTGAATTTGTGAGTTGAAATATCAGGGCCAATGTCAATTTATGCATGCCATCGACTCCAGGGGCCTTGAGGAAATTATGTTTATGTGTTGTACCGATGTTGTAAAATTGTACGTGTTAAGACACACTCGGATTATAAATTGGAATGATTTATTGATTGCTTATGGTCATAGGTGACTCTGGTAGGCAAAACGAGGAACTTGATCTAAAATACTTAGAAATCTGTGTATTGGTCACCTACAAAACTGGTATACAGGGTTATTTCTAATCAATTATCATCCTTTTAGGGGCTCATTCTGTACATTAAAACTAACAACTATTGTTCTGCGACTTTTGTTAAAATAAAAAATAATCTGCTGTTCCATACATTTTTGTCGAGGTTAAACGATTTTTTTCTATGGAACAACAATTTTCATTTTAGATTTTGCAAAAGTCGCAGAACAAAAGTTGTTAGTTTTGATGTTTATTGTATGTTAATTGATTAGAAATAACCCTGTATAAGTTAGAGTGAACTTCCAAGTCCATGTTCAATTAACCAATTAGGATATATTATTTCGTTACAATACGCGTACAAACTAGAAATGTTATAGGTGAATGATTAGGGGTATTTAAAACTCGACAAAGAGCCTTAGAGTTGTTAATTGAGCTTATTCTCAAAATATTTGTTCTTTTCTCAGCAACGGTCAATAAATTAAAATATTTAATGAAGTGCAGAAATTACCCTAAACTATCTAAATTCATAACCATTTCTGCAATCTGGAAACGAGGTGTTAAACATATCTCTTTTCTTAAATTATTTTTTTTACCATAACTATGACTCTCCTATCACTCATGGAAAAACTCAAGGACTCATGGAAAAGGAAATGAGGGAAACCTTTGCCTAGGAGGGAGTGGGACAGTATAGGTTAAAAAAAAACACTCTGCACTTAGGTACTCCAAATTTTTTTACCACATAGGTACTTGTATTGTATTGAAGATGAAATGTTTTTAGAATATGAATTGGTATTTTTACCATATTTATTTTATACAATGAGCATTTACGGACATTTTTTATATTTTTAATTATATTAATTGTATTTTATTGAATTTTAATTGTTAATTCTTGATTATTGACATATTTCTTTATCGTTTGACAATTGCTTATTTGTGATTATGTCTATTCGACATTTTCATTTAAATTGTTAATTTAAATTGATATAATTTTTCTGACGTAACTAAGCAAATCTAATTTAATTTGATCTCATTTTAATTTATTTTAGTGGCGTAAACCGACTAACTAACCCAGCTGGTAGGAGTGGTTGGTTTCCATAACTCTCATATGGCAACATTGTGTTGTTATTTTTCGATGAGGTCAATTTTACTTTTATTGTTCATTTATTTTATGTATATCCTTGGATTAATGATTGTTTACGCGACCAATCATTAATCTGAGATTATATTATTGTTTTTCACGTTATTTGTTAATGATTTCAAATAAATCATAATAAATAAATATTTTGGGACATCTTACACAAGGTCTCTGACTCTAAACTAAGCAAAGCTTGTGATATGGCTGCCATATACTACATATACTTATTTTTAAATACATACTTATATAGATAGTAACTAAATAACACTCAGACACAGAGCAAAGACTTATGTTCATCACATAAATATTTGACCTGGGTGGGTATCGAACACACGTCTCTTTGACCCAGAAGTTAGGGTCACTAACCACTGAGTCACCGAGGCAGTCTAAAATGTACATTCATGAACGTTCAAAAGTGTATCTTAGGTAGGTACTTAATTAAAATATATATATATATATTTGGACCGAACTGAATTACAAAATATAATTTAGGTACAGAAATGAAGCTACAAAATATTATCTGCCTTCGAATTCATAGCGTTGCGTTGAAAGTAAAAGTGAGCTTGCATAAGTAGAAAATAGATACTTATAGTGATGATAAAATGCTCTGTTTAATATCAACTGCTTTTGAAGAAATTTAATGATACCAGTAAATTGTGTAACAATGCAGTTTCACTAACTCGAGGAAGTAAAACATGTCAACTTTGGAAAACAAGTTTGCTGTTTGAGGAAATAATAAATGGTGCTTTCATTGCTGTCATCTAGTAACGTTAATACCAACATGCTTTAATGCCAATTAATACTTTTAATTTTCTCATTATCATCATCATAGTAGCTTTTATAAAATCCCCATCCTAGCTGTCAAACTAATCAAGTAAAAATGGTTAAATTGTCTGTGATATACAGGGTTATTTCTAATCAATTAGCACCCTTTTAGGGGATTATTCTGTACATAAAAACTAACAACTTTTGTTCTGCGACCTTTGTCAAAACTAAAAAAATTGGTGTTCCATAGAAAAATATCGTTTACCCGCGACCAGCTGATATTTTTTTGAGTTTTGACAAAAGTCGCAGAAAAAAAGTTGTCTTAAGAATTTCACTAATGTATTTATTGTTAGTTTGTTTTGTGTGTACAATAAAGAGTTATTTGTTTGTTTGTTATTTGTTAATGTTAATCCGTTTTTGATACAGTCACAACAGAAATAGGCTGATACCAAACTAAGTGTGTCCCCACCCAAAGAACAATCTTACGAAATAAGCTTTTATTCATTTTTAACAAAATGTCCCAGTATCTAACGATATAATTTGCCTGCTCTACTTATAACAATGTCCAAACAAGGCAATTACGCTACTCCACTCCAACCGTTAATTAAATATCAATTACCGGCATTTCTATAGGGATGTGGCAACACAGTTATACTCCGGTTGTTTCTTGTGTACTTTAGCGTCTATCGTCGTACTGTTTGAAATATCATACCGCGCCCGTGTTTCAAGTAAACTAAATTAAATTTGAAAAAATTTAAATACAAAATACGACTTCCAACTATCTTCTAACCTATTTTGAAATGTTACGAACTTTAAACGAATTTGAATTTTGTTTGGCAACATCAGTTGTATCCCAGCAAAAATATTTTCATGTAAAATATTGCCAAGACTTATAAATCTTATTATGGCTCGCAATGTTAAGAAGTTATTATATCTCGTTTAAACAAGCCTCTAACTTTACTAGCCTTACCACAAATGATTTAAAAACGCTTAACCGTGCAATTTGTACTATTAAACAATGTCTAAAGCATGCGTAAAACTTTTGTGGTAACACGGTAGATGTCTAACCTCAAAAACTCTACCTTAGCAAAGAAGATATAGAGCCCGATTACAGAGGCGCCATCGTAACTATATTAGCTAAATAGCATAGTTCTGTTTCTTTTACACTTTAGGCATTCGATAGAGAGAACGCTTTTTACGTTGCTAATTAATTTACGCTGGCGCCTCTGTAATAGGGCTTATAATAATACTACCTTACTCAAAATATGTGTGAAATTAAAAAACTGCCGTGCCAGTAGACATCGACTTGGCATTTTTCTTTCCTGTTGTAGAGTTTGGAAAGTTTATATTTTCTATATAAACTAATGTTAGGTAGAGTTTGTGGTGTTTTGGTTTTTCACTGATACTCGTATTTACAAATACGAAATCATAAGTATAAGTGTAGCTGCATGATCAATCGTTTATTTCATTAACATAATGTCAGCAGCCGAACATCCATTGCCGAACATAGGTTTCTCTACAGAAAAAATATTTTCTTGCGTATTTTAATTCTTCACTGAGATTTTTTATCTGATCGGAAATTTAATCCGTTGTATTTTATAAGGAAGCAAAATGAAAAAACTAAACTGAACGTGACTGAAAATTAGTAACGACTGGCAAAATTTGTAGTACCTACCAACTGAAACACTTTTCGTGCAAAACTAAAACTATCTGCCTTTCAAAGATCATGACATGACACAAAATAAGCCTGTAAAACAGTACTCGTATTTTGTATGTATCGACTGCCTCGATGGCCCAGTGGTCAGTGACCGTCAGGGTCACTGACCACATCCTGGGTCTAAGAGGCGCGGGTTCGATTCCCACCCAGGGCAAATATTTATGTGACGAACATAGGTGTTTTCACTGTGTCTGGATGTTATTTAGGTATTATCTATATAGATATGTATTTAAAAAGTATTTAGTAAATCAGCTGGCAGCCATATCATAAGGTTTGCTTTGTTTTGGCGTCAGAAACCGTTTATAACATGTCCCCTAATATTTATTTATTTATTTATTAGCATCAGAAACAATACAATTTTTCTACTCTAGTTTTTTTTTCCTTTTGTGTCCCATTCCGTGACTAAACTACCACACACATTCCACTCAGTGAGATAACAAGGGAATGCGTGAAACTCACAATAAAAATACAGTACGCGTTGGTATACGAATTTTGTTACAGTTTTTACGTAATTTGCGCGTTCCATGTAAACGGATAGTAAAAGCGGCCGGTAGGGTTGCTAGCTGCCAAGTTTTGGCCATAAACAAGTCTATTGTACGTTGTTTACTGTGGGGCTACGTTATATTGTGTACGGACGGGGAATATTTGGATTGGAACCCACTTCATATTCGATGCAAGCAGTAGGTAACTTGAATACAAATTTTGAAGCTTTGCATGGGAAATTCTTTTTTTGGTGTTACTTAGTTGGGAAGCAATTTAATCTAGCTTACTTAGGATATACGCGCTTCGCTTCAGGAGCCGAACTCGGCGCTATCATCAATCTTCCTACAAATCGGATGTAACGTCGCGCATCTGTTCGCGCCACACTACCCGCATTTCTTTCGAATTTTGTAGGCCTTTGACTTCTACCCAACTTATAATTCTTTTTACCCTCTTTTTTGACCGACGAACCACCGGAGGAGGTATACAATTCGACGAGTAATTTTTTTTTAATGTATAACCACGCATAACTTTTTTCTTACCTATTAGTCCCATTTCAATAATTCAATAATATTTTTTATTGAAAAGAGTATACTTTGAAATTGATCCCATTTAAATTTCATCGAAATCGACTGAACCATTTTTGATAAATCAGTAATAATGTGAAAAATGCTACATTGATCCGTGCGAAATATTCGCGAATTCTGTACACGGGTGAAGTCGGTCATCCTATTTTTTGCAAAAATAATTATTTTCTACCACGTTAGGCTCATGTGGCGATCAAGTGTGCGTGATTATTATAGCTTTATAATGTATCCTTTTACACTAAAGAAAACTTGAACATACTATAAACTTCACGAGGAACTTGCCATGGTTCCAATATTTGACGGCGAGAGTTGAAACTGAAAATTGTTGGTCACCATTTTTCAACACATAGAAGAAACCTATTCAGTATGATTACTTACTTTTCCTTTGTATCCAACCTATTTATTTGCCTACGAACTTTACAAGGTCGTGTACAGGCAAACTTGTAGGTAGATCTCCCACGCTACACCACTCACTTAACAGAAAAGGTATCTACAATCATATCAACCAGCTCAGGAACTATACAATACATATGATAACACACCTTATATAATTTTATTGTCTTGACTTTGTTTATTATCTTCTAATTACTAAGCTGACCAGCAGCAACCCTAAGGCCCAGTTGCGCAACCCTGCGCCCGCGCAAGCGTCACGCGTGCGCCGTCGGACCTACCGACACAGATTAGCAAACAGCTACTATTTACCTCCATAGAATAGTAAACGACTACCACTCATTACAGATTAAACATTTACCTCTTACTGTTTTGCCGTCGGCTACCACCACCTGCAATCGACTGCCTTATTTTCACAGATAAAGTTGCGAAATACTAATTATTAGAAATTTTTGTCCATGCTATAATAGTTGTCCTAAGTCTGAAATAATAAAAATAATGAAATGTTCAAAGTGTCATGAGGTGAATAATTTTCCATGCATGTCATAAAAGGTAAAGTCAGTGGTTTCTGAAGTGTGCACTCCCGTATTTATGGCATATTTATAGCGTCTTTTGCAAAAATATCACGCACTTAAATCTTGAGCCGTTAAAAGCTTTCGTCGGTCTGATATTTGCATTTGGGGAAATACCAAGTTTAGCTCTAAATATCCATTCTATTTTTACAAGGAAATATCAAATATAAACTGCAGGTACCTACCTAATAATAGTAGGTACTTTAAGTCAGAATTTCTAATAGCTTACGAATAATCCGTAGTTTATACATATTCTGGGTAGCGATGATTTTCGCAAATATTATTAAAATGGTTTGGTAATGGCACAACTGCTTTCCCCCTATTACAGAAATAGGTTACCCTCTACTGCCACAGCTAATACAAACACTCAATATTTTGAGTTTCTCCAACAGAGCCCTTAGTCCAGGTTTTGCGTAGTTTACTTAAGCTTTCGCGTCCGCGTGTGGCTCCATAAATTTTGGTTAGTTCTTCCTCGTTACCGCCAGGGACGTTGTACAAAAAATTATCTATAGAGCCATACGGAAACAGCCGTAGTTTCAATTTACGTGTAAACCTGGACTAACCCCTCTGAACACACATGTCCAGTAACCTCGAGTGCTCAGTTGAAGCCTAACTCATAGACGAGCACTACCTATATTGCTATTAGACATCATTTATTCTCTATCATCTGAAAATAATTTATTTACACAAAACTTAAATAACATTTCATAAACTTAACTATATATTACAACTACTACGCTAAATGTACAAACCTAAACAAAATAAAAAAAACAAACCACTTGAACTAAAAAAATGAGTATGTATAGATGACGATGATGGTCTACTCGTATCATCTTCCGTTTTCATTTTTTTGAACTTCCGATAATACCTACTTGGATTTTTAGATACAAGACGAACGTTGCATCAACCTTGAAGATACGGCATGGAAACTTAATCGGTGCCCTTGGCACAACAATGATTCGCGGCCCATGCACGACGAACTCCCACCGTGATGGGCTTATTGATAGAACACATCCGATGAATCACTAGGCATTAGGCATACGAATAGTAAATTAAATTTCGAAGCAGCATCACTGACAAGCTGTCTTGATAAATCTGTCGATTCATCCTTCAAGCATATTATGAGACAAATCGTATACATTATCACATCTTAAGGCGATAATAAACACTGGTGTCCATCCATACATCAGCCGTATGACATCCCATAAGGCCGGTTGGAAGCGCCCTGCGATCTTTATTATATCGTCAGTCCACCTAGTTGGTGGACGTCCTACACTGCGCTTGCTGGTTCGTGGTCTCAATTCGAAAATTTTACGGCTCCATCGACCATCCGTTCTTCGAACAATGTGCCCTACCCACTGCCACTTCAATTTGCTAATCCGCTGGGCTATGTCGGTAACTTTGGTTCGTCTGCGGATCTCCTCATTTCTAATTCGATCTCGCAAGCATAGCCCAAATATAAAAAAAAAATCAAAAATGAGACGTTAAGAAGAAAATGTTTTTTTTCTACACATACACAAATTACCATGAAATATTCGTAGAAACTAGTACCTACAGTAGAGCGTCTTGTAGTCTCGTCTCCCGATCGTAAAAATAATTAGTTTTGATGGTGTTAAAATGTCAACAACTAGATATTTTAGCCAATTTTTGGTTACTACTCAAAGAAATAAACTCATCTGCTTTGTTTCAGCTGTGATTATATAACAAAGAAAGAGTTATTTATAATAAAAGTATTTGTAATTGCTTGCCAGTAAGATTCATAACAGACCAAAACAAAAACTATGTCTATTTAATAGCAAAATTATATCAAGTAATCTTGTCATTACAAATGAATTGAGGGAAATCAGAGTGTATTGTTTGCCAGATCGGAATGAGAAACTCTGATAACTTGTTTACTTTTTGTTACCGTTCTACGAAAGTAAAATAAGATGAATGAATCTAAGAAATTGTATTAAAATTGCATTTATTACTTCTGTAGACAATTTTTGAAAGATAAGGAGAAAAAACTATTCTGTAGTCATATTGTTGACTTTTACATATATTATAACAAATTTTTTTCTAATTTGCATTGAATACATAGAATAGCATAATGTTTTAGAGAAAAAATGCCAAATCGATATGTATTGGACATTCTTCATTATATCATACTTAATATTATAAATCCGAAAAGTTGGTTGGTTTATTCCTCTTTCACGCAGCAACGGAGCAACGGATTAACACTGATTTTTGGCATGGATATAGTTCACAGGCCGGAAAATGACATAGGCTACTTTTATGCGAAAATATAAAAGGTTACTGTGGGATAGCACATAAGTCAAATTCCACGCGGGCGGAGCCGCGGACAAAAGTTGTGCTGTATATTTTTAAAACTCATAGCAGTTTACAATAGTTTACGTTATAATAAACCATCTTTTACCATTTAATAGATTCCGTAGCATGACTTTTAACCCTTATAAAACAACTGTTTGTAGAATAAAAGTATCTAATTTATTGCTTATCAAGTCGAGTAGTCAATATGTTGTGTCATAGATATATATAGTCTTAAGTATTTTTATTTCATGTGGCCCCTAAAATATCACACACATCACAACGTGTTTATTGAATGGAAAGGACATGTCCACAAAATGTATGGAGGCTGGTATA
The DNA here is from genome assembly GCA_949316475.1 of Hypomecis punctinalis. Taxonomy (NCBI): domain Eukaryota; kingdom Metazoa; phylum Arthropoda; class Insecta; order Lepidoptera; family Geometridae; genus Hypomecis; species Hypomecis punctinalis. The sequence continues at coordinate 15,480,100 of OX438800.1, read as the reverse complement.
ATAATAATCAAAAATCCTAACCACACCACTCGTTACATTTCGAGAAAGTTCATAGTTTTCTGGGTCTATTACAACAGTTAAAAACAAAAAAGACCCCTCCAATTTTTTTTTTAATTAATTTTGAATTTATTAGAAAAAATAAATATATTTCGCTCAATACTAAAAAAATAGGTAGTTTACTCGTATTTCTAGCAGCCCTGATTAAGTAACCTCCAAATTGTTAAATAAAACCATTTTTACCAATTAGACACACTTTTTAAGTGATTTTTTGTCACATTGTACCTACTAACTGGTCACACTGGTAGTTTATAATTTTAGCAAATTGAGAGATGAATGTTGAAGAATCAGCTACGAATGCAAGTGAAATAACGATAAAAACACTTTATTATTGCTAAACTAGAAAAAATAATAAGCTGTATTGTTATTTTCCACACAATTTATTTTTCGCATTTAAAAAAAATTGAAGGGGTAAAAAAATCTAAACTAAATATTTTTAGGAAGCCGATATAACAAGCTTTCAAATGATGTATATATCATCTTGGTTCGATTTTTCTCTGAATAATATACCACTTGTGGACGTCACCTTTCAATCTAAATGTAAAACTTAGCAAATTTTCTCTACGAAAAGCTCGCGTTTGATTTTATCCTGTACCCTATTTAACATCCGCATTCAGCCTCGTTTGTCTCACGACGGGACGAGCTGAACCGTACTTACTTCCGTGTAGCAGTGAGAGCTCTGACAGTTTATCTGATCGGCTCCTGACGTGCAAATTGTTAAATCATGATCTGAACCAGGGGTTTGATGCAGACGCGCACGATAACATGCAAGATGCAATACGTATCTTCATTGTCTTGTCATTCCGGCAGCTGGAAGACATCTGCGAACCATCGAGTTGCAATCACTACAAAAAGTGCTATAGATAATGTTTGATTTCGTTTGACTTCAATGAAAATGAGATTATCATATTTAATGCTTGGATTTTTTTTTAGTTAACCAACTAGATGTTGGTAACTTGGTTTCATCAATTTTAAAACCCTGTCAAAGGTTTCACTCACGGAAAAACTGATTAAAAATACTGAGTGTAGCTACATGACTCTCGAAATAAGCCAAACCCAAAGATACACTTAACTAGCTAAGTTAAATGTAATTAATCTCTGGTACACACGATTAATTCATCGTTTTAACTAATAAGACTAAAGTCTAAGAAAGTGCTAAGCTTCTTCTAACCGGTCTGTTTGGAAATCGATAAGTAGGGAAAGCCTATGTCTATTAACCACAGCTCAACAGTACCTAAATGTATTACATCCTTTGGCGACTGTCATAAATTCCCGCAAAATCTTTACTGCCCTTAATAACTTAATTTACCGTAACACGTGAAAATATTTGCTCCAATTACTGCAATAAATTCGTATTGAAGAAATTAATATTGTGGTGCTTGTAATTCATAATTTATTTATTTTGATGGTTTATCAAACCGTTGATGAACCAAAGTTACCGACATAGCCCAGCGGATCGGCAAGTTGCAATGACAGTGGGCAGGGCATATAGCACGGAGAACTGATGACCGATGGGGTCGAAAAGTTCTCGAGTAGAGACCACGTACCGTCAAGCGCAGCGTAGGACCTCCACCTTGTGGGTGGATGACCTATTCAAGACCGCAGGTTCGCGCTGGTTGCAAGCCGCTTCTAACCGGGCTTACTGGTGATCTATAGGGGAGGCCTAATTCCAGCAGTAAACGTCCAACGGCGGAAACAACGACGACAAAACGACGATGGTTTAGCAACACTGTGAAAAACTTCCATAATTGCGTAATGCCATATGCACTATCTAACTAAGAGTTAACTTTTATTGTATGTACTTACTTACTCGTATATATAGTGAAGTATATAACTAGACAAGGCGCTAAATAACAATAATTACAGAAGAAAGAGAACGAGATGTGCAAGTATAAAGAGTGAACAGGACGAAAGTAATATATTTTGTATCTATTTGCGTATAAGTTTTTTTGTCTGACTATTAGGCACTGCCTACACGTAATAGCCAGGCAAATTTTTCGCGCTATTAACTACTGTGGAATTTATGATGAGATGCTTAAGTAAATCAACATATTTATAAACTATTACCTATTTTCTATCATTTCTATCTGTATTATCACCGAAATTAAGAAACGTTCCGCACGGTCAGTATTTGGATGGGTGACCGCGGGTGGCATTTTCCAACTGAGCGCTACCGTGGCTCGGATGACACGTTAAATTGTAGGTCCCGGTTGTTTTAACCGCTTAGCCATGTCAGAGGCTGTCAGGCGGCTTCAAAACTCTGACACCAGGGCTAGCCACCCGGCCTATACGAACTTACTTACTTACTTATCTGTATTATGCAGGTTTTTACTATTATCTAGAGTCTAAATTTGATAAAATCATAACAACGTGTATATAGCTATCTAAGTATGTATAGCACATCTTTTTTCTCACACCCTACACGCAATTGACGATTCTACTCATACTTAACTATGCTCGTATAAGTTTTACACGAAATAAGCATAGCAATAGCATAACGGTACAAGCTGCTGTTTCCTCACGACACAAATTAGCAATATATCTTCGCTAACGTATACAAGTTACGAAAATCGCTACTCGTGTATTTATAGTTTTTGTGTATTCTTCTTATGTTGCAATTTAGTCATCTCCATAGAAATTATAGCGATTTAGATGACAGAACCAGTCCTATGTCCTACTTGGTAATATAATATGAGATTCTTTTAATTTTATGGTTCATAAATGGTTGGTAAATATTACTTTAAGATAGAAGATGGCATTTATGACAAGCAATGTGTGTTACAAATTGTGTATATAATTAGGATGTATCGGATAAGTAAAGTAAATATAAAATTAATGTGCTCATCGTTATAAACAGGTTTTAAACTATGTATAAAACAGTAGTAAACAAAAAAAATATTTGTATAAAGTATCAAACTCACAATTTCAATTTTAATAACTCCAAATTATACTAATCATCCTAACATTTCAAGTTAATGTTTTTTTAGTATTTAGCATTAAAATGCAAAAATATCAAAAATTAAAAGTTACTAAAATCACTAATTAAAATATCGAGTGTATCAATGGTTATCGACCTTTTATTGATTAGAAGTGGCATTTACGCCCAATTTGGTAGAATCTACATACGGTTGCTTCACCATTGTGGCATTTTCAATAAAAACTCTAAACACTTGATGTTTATCACAATAATAATTAATTTGAGCTACTATAGATAATTTCTAGTCTGGGGTTATTCCTAGTGCTTGGCTTACTAGTTGTCACTCTCAAGTGTAACTTTTGGTTTTCTGTCAGTAGTACCATTGATTAGTTCCATTGATGGTTTACTAAATCATTGACTATTGCGTTCTTCTGCTTTGCATCTTTCGTTAATTTCGTTCGTTCTAGGCATAATGTGCTTAAAATTTTATCAACCCAGCTTATTTTAGTATTAACGCTTTAATACCTATATTTTAGTTGCAACACCTTAAATAAATAAATAGCTCTCCATTTTTAATATATTTACTAAATAAGAAAAAAATGTCCCCAACGCAATAAGATTCGTGCCTTAGCTAATAAAAGAGCTGATAATTTGAAACGGCTCAACCAATTCTGATGAAATATATAGAACACTCACGATTAATTCATCTTCCGAAAAAAAATTGATTCAACTGTTCAGGAGCTACGATGCTACAGATACACACACATACACAAACACACACACACACACACACACACACACACACACACAAACAGACACGTCAAATCGCGTCATGTATGCAGCATTTGAAATTGAAATCAGACAGAATATGGCCAAACAAAACTGTGTAGTTTTAATAAATCTCTAATAGAAATCTCTCTCAGGCAACCAAGCCAAGCTGGCTCAAGCTGCAAATAAAAACGGATGTTTTTCTAAAAATCTCTGGTATGGAAATTTTATAAAAAGCTCTCCAACTTTTGTATTTTTATCTAAGAGCACATTGTCAGCTCGTTCCTGAAGCTTGAAGGTTTGTTTGCAATCCCGTATAAGACGTTTTACCACTGAAGGCACAGCTAGTGAGCAAACAGTGATATCTGGGACGAACACGTCGCGCAGCTGCTGTGGAGACAGTTGTCAAACTTTATACAATCACCTCCCTTTTACGGTGGACATTCTGCGCGTTAGGACCAAGCGTTTCGAACTCTTATTCCTCATACGAACAGCCAGAATGTGGAACGCTTTGCCTGGGTCTCTCTTCCCGCTAATGTATAATGTGGGTCTTCAAATTTCGAGTAAATAGGTATCTTTTGGATAATCGTGCTACATCCTAGACCGCATATCTGCTATGTATGTGTAGTCAAACGCAAACCTATACGGAATAAAAAGCAATACAATGCCTTGCAAAATGCAGTAATTTTCAGAGTTATGTATACTAATCATTGTATGCAACTTTTACTGTGGAGCCAACTGCGAAATCGTGAAAAAAAAATCGACAATATCATTCATTCTATAGGATCAATCAACTTTTTGTATAGAACAGCTGATTTTAAGTGATTTCTCGTTTGGTTTCACGATATACCTAGTAACACTTTTCATGATATTATGACATTCATACTCCTCTTTAAATACATGCACTTTTTGAAGGATTTCACTGTCATAATCTTTTTTCCATTAGTTATTTCGAAAAAATATAAATCTAACAGATATAACGCCTATCAAAATCAGTCTACCTATTTTGGCAATAAATAAAAAGTAATCATACATTCCACAAACAAAGAATTAAAAATAATCCTTAATAAAAAAAAAAAAAAAAAAAAAAAAAAAATAATCCTTCTATTAAAAAGTGATCTAAAATGAAACATGAAAGATGGTGTACTGCTAGTAGATACTCTAAATAGCCAAGGTTGGGATACGATGGTGCCTCTTACACATGATACCCAAACAATGGGGAAAGCAGACCATCAATCGAAGTCACCGATGAAACACCAGGCCTAAGGCTTTGATTTGATGGCGAGAGGATTAAGTAACATTGAGATCGAGTTGCATGGCGAATGATGTCATGATAAATGATGGACTTTAGTAATTAAAATACATATAGAATAGATTTTAATACATTCCAAGAGAGGGGGGGATATTTTTTTTTATTTATTCGAAGTTAGTTGTTCGTCACATTTGTGCTGTAAGTGTAAGTGACTAGTCAAAAATGTTCTTAGTTAAAATTAAGATGATGGAGATGTATGTAATATGCAACCAGGCGTTGTATTTATCCATAAAATGGATCAATAGGAATAATATATTTCAGAATATTGCAATTTAAATAGGTACTTTGTGTAGTTGAATTCTTATTGTGATTGCTCTCGTCACTATACTGTACTGAACTGTAACTGTACCAGCCTTTTTAATAGTCCACTGGACGTAGGCCCACGAACGGTGTTTGGGCCATATCCACCACGCTGGCCCAGTGCGGGTTGGTGGATTCACATACGCCATCGAATTTCTTCTACGGACGTATGCAGATTGCCTCACGATGTTTTCCTTCACCGAAAAGCCAGTGGTGTGAAATTCCGTACATAAATTCCAAAGAACTCATTGGTACGGGACCGGGGATTTTAACCTACGACCTCACGATTGGAAGGCGGGAGTCACTACCTCTAGACCACCACGGCTTACTTGTCACTATACTAGCGTACTTAAATTTAACTTAAAAACCTTTTTTTTACAATGAAAAATCTTCCAATGCGGTCGGGCATAGCTTTGGGCTGCAGGTTATGTGGGATTGTACCCACTAAAACCCCCTCGGTGGCCAGTCCCCAAATCTGACCACCCACGAGCCCAGGGGTCCCCTTTTATTAGGCACCGATGCCGTTTTCTAGTGCCCCTCATCAGGGCAAAAATCTTTACGCCTGCTGATTTCTCGGATCATTGGATTTCTCCTAGTTCTCATTCTGAAATTTCTCCTTGAGTGTAAACTTCAATCAAAATTGAAGTAATTATAATGAACGGACTAAAACAAGATCTGTACTATAGCTACTGTACTAGCTAGGCTATTTAAGACTCAGACTTCACCAAAGCGGAGAGGAGACGTGCGGAGATAATACAGAGATAGAAGCTTGTAAAGATTGTAGAGGCAAAGACTTCTCTGCATAAATGCAATATTTACTTATCGAGAAATAAAACACAATTGTAAACATAACAAGCCGAGCAGAGTGTTTTCTTCAATCTTCGCTTAGCAAATTTGGAATTTCTTCAATAGACTTATTCTACAACGCTTTGTCTAGCTTCAAACGTCTCTGCTTTGCTCTCGCTTGGGTGGACTCTGGGCTTTAGCATCATTTGTCTTGTCTTCAATCCTGTCTCACGACAGAGTATGGACCTCTTTTCATTACGAGATTGCTAAGGTTACCTATAGTTCGCCACGCTGGCCACTACTGCTATCGACGATTCCATCTATCAGCTATAAGACGTCCACTGCTGGATATATGCCTCCCCTATGAATATCCAATAAGCCCGGCGTTCGGCGCAGTCTTATTTATATCGTCAGTCCAGTCCGGTCTAGTCTGTGCTCGTCTTACGCTGCGCTTGTACGTGATCTTCTAGACAATGTTTAGCTTCATATGTTATCACAGATAACACTCACTGGTCGAAAAGTTTGACTTGCACCACTGAGGTATGACGGACAAAATGCGTAGCACAGTTTTCCGAACGCTGCCCAGCCGTGTTGTATTCGGCGATACCGACTATTACCAACGATTAATTTACAGGTTTCAAAAGCCTGTAAACACTATACAAAAGAAAACTTCTGAAACATTTCAAATATAATATTGTTAAAGGCTGTTTCATAAAAAATAACACAACCAATTTTTGCCAATTTTTCTTGTATTCACGATCTGTCATTTCCAAACGTTTTATTTTACGCCAATAACAAAAAATCCGTTGAAGTAAATCAAATCTGCTGGTTGAATGCCTCCACTCAATAATGCCTACGTGACAAAATGTACCAATCGCCGGCGTACGCGGTCATGAACTAATAAACTCTAACTCAGTTCCACTCTTAGGTCACTTAAAGGGTACGAAGTCTAGATCTAACGTTTAGGTCATACTGCGGTTAATAAGACGAATTCCGATATGCATCTAATTAAATTGTGCGGTTTTATTGTACAAAACAAAATTTGAATGCATTTTTACGATTTTCTGATAATTGAATTGTGTTTTACAGTTATTTTATGTACGAGAGAATCTAGAATTGTATGCAATACATTGTTCAATACCTACTATTTACGTAAACGTCATGCACACTGCGGGTATAGTGTAGGTATCTAAAGTGTTACGCACTTAACGTGGCAAACATCTCTTCGCATAGGCGTATTAGTAGAGTTATGTTGTCCTGGTAGAGTGGTAGAGTGGATCATGCCTACTGATGGTATTCAAATACCTATTCACTGATATTTGATTAATTTAAGACTTCCAAAAAGGAGAGGGTACTATGTTCGTTTGTATGTATATTTTTGTGTATGTTCATATATATTTTCGCCAATTTCGAATCAATTAAAAAAAAATGTTTTATTTCGAAATAGTAGGTATACTTCCGAGGTGGTCTTACTTAAATTTTATCGAAATCGGCTGAGCCGTTTTATATATAAACAAAAACGTACACGGATGTCACATCGATTCGTGCAAATATAAAATAAAATATATTCTAATTCTGTACACGGTGGAAGTGTTGCAATTTTCTGCGAAAAGTAATTATACTGTAATGCAATAGTAGACTGTATCATATGGAAGCAAAATATATTTTTTACGGCGAGGGCGCTTTTTTGAATCTGCGCATTCTAGAGTAAAATCCCGAGCATAGCGAGGGATTTAAAGTACGTCGCCCGAGCCAAAAATATATTTTGCGCCCGAGTGGTACAATCTACTTTTCATCACCTCTATGAGAAAACAAAATGCGCCTCATATTTTACTATAATATTATTAATTAATAAAACGTAGGGTAAGAACTAAATTGAAATTAAATGGTATCTAATAATAAAACAAATGAAAACATATATTTACATTCTTTTCATTCATTTTCTTGGCGCTGAACACTACTGTTACAAATACTTCTAAATTCAAAAAGTGCGCGGCAAAGATCATTCCGGCGCACTTATTTGTTCCAAATTCAAAAAGTGCGCGGCAAAGATAATTCCGTCGCACTTATAAAGTTCCTTATAGAAAATACCTCCTTTGGGCGCACTTAAAAGCGAACCAAGTACCAAGTCCTTTTTGAATAGATGTGATGAAAAACTTATTAGTACTTGTATTGGCTTCGGCCATTGTGGGTGCTTTGGCTAGTTGATGTCAAAAGTATCGTATAAATAGATTATATACAATGTAACATCGTAATTATTGTTGGTGTGCATATCGAAGTTTAAAATATCATTAATACATTTATTTTTACATTATTATTGTCCACAAAAGCATTAGGTAAGATTCAAAAATGACACTAAAATGGACAGAGGCGTTACACCTACCCTACACTACTATTTAAGTTCATTGCAAATCCATAAGACTTGACCACCTCGCTCACAGACATTAATATAGAAGAAAAAATGCCAACTCGATGCTCACAGAACAGGAAAACTCTTCTGTGATAGCGCCTCACTTTATGATACCTACCCGACATTGAGGTCTAAGATCGATCACGTTACATTCCGACATTAAAAAGCTTCAGATTGTTTATAATTGTATAAGGAAACACAGGAAGAACAGTCCGTTCAATTTCTTTTTCGTATTATAATAAAAAGTAAGTTCGTATAGGCCGGGTGGCTAGCCCTGGTGTCTAGCCCTGGTGTCAGAGATTTTAAGCCGCCGGAAGGCTTCTGACATGTATGATAATAACTTAGTATTTCAAAAATATTACCCTCTCTAGACAGTCGGGTAATACTCATAATAAATCTTACCGGATGAATATGAAACCGTTTTTCATTTACATATAATTTCCGAAATGCTGTGGTAAGTTTGAATACGAAATACCATGCGGCCGCGAATTGAAAGGTCATGGGAACAACAATACCATCTCGAGTTGAATGGGCGGTTGAGATTTTTTACATTCTTTGCTAACGCATCTGAAGCACGAGCGTCATACACGTCATGTTGATACTTATAATAACTGTTATATATTCTGTAAAATATTAGCTTTACTTTTATCTAAAGGTGTATATCTAAATTCTTAAAAAAATATCTGATTTATTCAAAATAATTATCCACTATGTAATTGGGTTTTTTTTACATTTTCTGTACACAGAATCTGATAAAATTATTTTGTTAAAACGTAGTCACAAAACATTTTAGTAGTAGGTATTTAGATTCTGTTAGTTATATATTCCAAAGCCTCTCGGTTGAAAGTGCATAGATTATAATATGCTAATTAATTAGACAAGAACATAATTATCTCAAAACGTTTCGAGTTGAAATACGCTTGATGAAGTTTTGTAGATGAATCAGATTATATTTATTTATTCTAATACGAGAAATATAAATATTTTAGATGTCGCGGTCGCGTTATAAGACCTGAAAGCGCCATCTAGTTCTTATGTTACATTACACGCTTTAAAGAACTCAGGCTACGTGATTTAATTTATGTAACTGTAACAAGTATGTGGATGTGCATTAGATATTAAGTACCTAGGGGGTAATATGCTATATATGTTTATAGGGTAGCTATTTTTCTAACTGGTCGAGTAAAAATCTAAGACATTTATCGTCTAGAAGCCCGTTGATAAAATGATATTGTGTCCTCATCTTATCTAACTATAAAATGCAAATCAATCTGCATATTTCATGGATCTGGTTTTATGTCAGCGTTAATTAATGAAATATTTATAACGACTGAGCCAGACCTATAACAATTATTAAGTATAAGGAGCCAAGCGTCAAATGATTTATGCAAGTAACGTAATTCCTCGTCATTAAGAAATTGTCGCGGTTGTTTTAACAACTCTATCGTATTAATTAAGTTACATAAATAATCTGACTAGAGCGACATTTAAGTGTCTAACAGGTTTTTAAGTTTCTTTTATTTGCTATTTGCAATAGGCCGCCTACTTGGGTTTAACTTTAGCCTAGGTCGATGCGTATTGCTCGCCGAGGTCAAACGTCTAAGTGACACGATACTCTAATAACATTATATAACCAGCAAACTCATGGGAACTTGACTGTCGAAATTGCTACCAGATCCTAAATGTCAGCTGAAAACTGCATATTAAATTGCAAACTTTTGCAAATGTAAAACTGCGAATTATGCGTGAAGTAATTTAGTGGAATGACAAAACGACATGACATGGTAATGAATGGCTAATTCTGCGTTTTCACATTGCGTGGTGTGTCGAAATGATAAAGTAGTAATGAAATAATGATCGTATTAGTAATTCATTCATGAACTCAAATTGGCGGACAAACAACGAAAAAAGTTATGAATGACAGAGGAAACGTCGCGGAATGTGATGGGGGCGGAGTGACTGGCAGACAGGTGGATAGTGCAAGTGATGAGCGGAATTACAATTGTTTTCCTCAACTTGAACTTCAATTAATTTAGATTGTAATGCATTTTATTATCTTTTCATCATGTTAATTTTTGTGTGATATTAATACTTAAGTATTTCACGAGAACAGTCAATGTATTCGTTTGATGCCAATTTTTTTACTAATTTTATAACACAAGTGAACTGTTCAGCTATTTGGAGCGCTCAATAGGTATCGCACATCTTATGATGCACTATGAAATATCAGTTAGTTGTTATCGTAATGTATGTCCGAATACAGGTTTCGAGGAGAGATATCGAGTTTTTGTTCATATTAAAATATGAACAACTATATTTTTACTAAGTAGGTTTTAGAAAATAACTTCTATGATCTAGAAAAAAATAATAACTTCAAAGTGTCTTCACCTAGTCAGAGACACAATTTTATGCTATTAATAATGAATACTGATTTTACTTCCTGTCTAGTTATTACATTATTATTTACAATTCGATTGGTCCTGATCCTTTAACAAAATTAAGTAGGTATAAACTGGTCAAAACCTCCTCACCCTTCATGTACCTATAGGCCTTCAGGCATATTGTTTATTTTTTCTCAACTTGTCGTGTCCCTAGGCATAGGCACCCACTTCTTTCCACGCATCCCAATTCCTGGTCTTCCGGTCATCCTCTTCCGCCAAGTCGATCCGAAAAGCAACAGCGTTGGGGTTGACCTGGAGGTCAACGGTCGTCTGTAGTCTCCCATTAAGTAAAGAGCCCGTCTCATGTTTAATGTAATTACTAACATCGCTAAAGCTCGTACAGTAATCCACAGAAAGGAAGGAGAGCCCACACAGTCTCCGGTGCGTGTTCGACCTTCGTCCCGCATTCCCGTACACTCATACGGGATACGCACATTACGCACTATTTGCTACTCGTTACGGGACACTCACCTCTAGAAGTATACTCACACTCAGAGGTCTATTACTGAATCACTTCCTTCTATAGAGATCATAATATAGTTGTTTACACGGCATGCGGTACGTACGTACCGGATTTTCTTCCTCTGAGTCACCATAAGGAAGATCAATAAATAACACACATAACGGCAACCATACAAAGGGGAAAGCTAGATTAATTTACATTTTAGTAATCATTAAAACTTTAAGTATTTCTAAGTTAACGAATAGAAATCTACCTAATTTTGCCCTAAGTCAAAATCACAAAATATCACACAATTGTTACTAGATCTTTGTGCTGTTTCGTAGTCACTATCACTACATAGTATAAAACAAAGTCGCTTCCCTGTCTGTCTCTGTCCTTATGTATGCTTAATATCTTTAAAACTACGCAACGGATTTTGATACGGTTTTTTTAATAGATAGAGTGATTCAAGAGGAAGGTTTATGTGTATTATACACCTGTGCGAAGCAGGGGCGGGAGGCTAGTTATAAATAATTAGCTTACTACCTTCTTCCTATCAAAACAAATGAACACTAACCTTCATTATTCACAATAACAGAAACTATACAATACAATACAATACAAAAACACTTTATTGACACCAACATAACAGAAGAAGAAATAACGACAGAAGAATGGTACAAAAGGCGGTCTTATCGCTAAAAGCGATTTCTTCCAGACAACCTCTACTGTGTGGAAACATGTAATAACTATAAATGTAACAAGAAAATTATAAAATATTCAATCAGGCAAATAAAATTCTAAGTAATAAAAAAACTCTCCATAATTTGAGTAAAAGATATCTACTTCTTTTACTCAAATCATGGTGAATCTTCTCGTATTCCCATTTTATTGAAACCAATGATTTCTACCTTATTTATCTTCCACGTAAATAAATCTGTATCAATTTATAAACTGCTCGCCTTTAACGGTTTAAATGATATTAATTGATACGTCGGCCTTGCCATTTCAGTATTTGGAACTGCTCTATTTTACGATGCACGATTTATTATGTCGATCGGAAGAATTCAATTCATATTTATATACCAGTTATCTGCTTTAGCATTATTATGTTAATCTTAATATCAATGTAGAGAATTAATGTGCTTGGAAAAAAGGTCAGTATAATGTAGTTTTCCGTCATTTGGCAAGCTGAAAGCATTTTTCTACTTTGACGTATTGGACAAGAGATGTGAGTCATTTGCAATAATTTCGGGAATCATATTGTAATCTACGTGGGCGCTGGTTCTGCTTACGACGTCTACAGCTCGACATACATCATTGTCACTCTATATTAGGGCCCGCCTCACGTCCACGCTCATTCTTTGACTGCCTGAGATCAGGGAGTTCTTACACGACCAATTGCGAAAACTCAACTCGACTAATCAGGTAGGTACGTGATACTTTTACGAGCGCGCTGATACACTTGCCAAGATTTCAATGCTGAAATTACGAAACGCGACAGATGTGATTTAAGATGGGTTAGCAAAGAAATGTGCACCTCCATTTGCGTATAACAATTGAGTGAGTACAAGCAGAGTGGGCGAGTGCGACGCGTCATTGATAAGGATAATCGAGTCGTGAATCAACGCTGGATCGAGCACTTAACCGGTAGTTAAACATCCCTAATATGGTGACACGCCTAATATTCACTCAGTGTCGACATAGGTCACAATTATTAACTTAATTGTCTTCGAGGCGACCCATTGTTCGCGGTTTGTTACGTGCCGGTATCGCATGATCTGTCTAGAGCTTATTTAGTCCATATTCCTTATTTATAACTTTAATTTCGTCATAATACGAGACCTCGATTCGTAAGAGCCCAACAACTGAACCTCTGAGATAACTCTGACATTGCCAAAGTGGTCAAAACATATCGTCGATCAAAGGCCGTAGTTATGCAACGTTTCTTTTAAATCATATTTCCTTTGTCACGACTTGTCTTCCTGGATATCGGGAGGACGGCAGAACATGACATTTGGATAATATTATCGTACGGAGCGATCTGTTTTGATGAAACTAGAGTAAGTTCGTGAGAGCTATTAACGCTCTTGACTAATAACTATAAACTATTATGTGTAATCGTATCAGACTCTATATTGAACCATAGTGTATAGCTTTGTTATAGGTTGTGTAAAATAAGACACTTAAAATGTCATTTAGAAATATTTAATACCAGAACTGCCTTAATTTTGTAAACTGTTTAGTTTTATTCGACGGCATTCTTTAAAATTAAATTAAATATCCATCTAACCTGCTTACTTTTATTTAATCATAGGTATCTTTTTAACACGTTTATATTAGTTTCACCTGTATGTTTGCTTGCTTATAACCAACCCCTTTGAGCTCGATTTTGACCTACTTGAGCGATCAGATTTTCTTTAAACTTTGCACACCTATCAAAGACGGATGACAATGCATTTATTAAAAAATAAAACTTATTAGCCATTGCCACGAAATGATGATGATGAATGCATTTATTTGACTACTAAAATGTGAAAAATAAATATAGTTTAAAAAAATACTAAAAAAACACGCTTTCATAGCATATCAAACTAAAAAGTGTAAAATAATGTTCAATAATATAGGCAAAATTATGGCACAAAGCGCCACACGCTTTTTTTACAATAGTATTAATAGTATTTTGCGTTTATTTTTATTTATTTTTTTGCTTATATTGGAAACTATTTTAAACTTTTTAGTTTGATATGCTATGAAAGAGTCTATTTTAGTTTTTTAAATATATTTATTTCTACTAGATATCGAATCGGCAAATGTAGAAGATAACCATAATGCCCTAATTATGATGTATAATTATGTGTCTTTTAAAAATAATAACGAGTGAGCTATGGAACTAACCTGATGTTTTCTTTAACAGGCCAATTAATATGCAATTGAAATGAAACTTATTAAAAATCATAAGATTTCTTAAACCGGATTATTACTTTGCTAGTTAGCTTTCTCATCTTCAGATTATGCTGTCAAGTGGACATATGTTGAGGCATTATGTTATTGGCCCAGTTGGACAACGTTGCTCGAGCCTTGTGATGGTAGCACAGTGACCGGCGATGGCCGTGTGACATAACGGAGAACCCGCGCGATCCGTTATGCACCGGTAGTGTTGGCGGGCTATCGATCGTTTTTATATCGATAGATGACCTCGAAAATATGTTATCGATACTATCAACCTAAATTAGTAACTTTGGGTCATTTTAGAACTGTCGGCAACATTTATTTCTATTTTGTATTTTTTTAAATTTATAGTTATGGGTAATTGTAACTAATAGTAAATGATTACCTATTAGAATATTATTACCTGTACACGCTACAATACCTACCAGATAAATTGAAATCATAATATTTATTTTAAATACTCATTATTGGTCATTAAAAATATTAACCATTATGAAGGTGAACATTGTGTACTATCAAACGCTATCAAGCAATTTTGTGGTCAAATTGTAATATTAAAATTTGAATATAGGTAAAAAAGGTCTAAACTATTAGCAGCAACAGATAACACTAACATGAAATGATAGTAACATACTAAGGATGAAATTTAATATTGATATTGAACTTCAATTTTACCGACATTATTATACAACAAGTCAAGTTATTAATGGTTCTATATACCTATAGGAAGGTTACTACTGTCAACTGCGTATTACTATTGTAATATCGATGTACTCGATATTAACTATCGACAATCCAGATTAATTGCTAACTATCGATAGAAACGAAACTTGTCGACCGACAACACTACCAACCGGGCCAAGCGAAACGCTTTCGTTGCACTTCACTGTGCTAGCACGTTGCTTGTTAGCTATACATGAACCAGTTTTCATTGTGTTTTGTCTTCATTTTCTATTTTCCTGTAGAAACTAACTTGTTACGTCTACATGTTAATTTAGATATATGAACAGCAAATCAATCATATCATTTTATCACTGTGCTAGCACGTGGTTTGCTTAACTATGCATGAACCAGTTTTCATTGTGTTTGTCTTCATTTTCAATTTTCTTATAGTAACTAACTTGTTATGTGACTACATGTTACCTTAGATGCATTAACAGCAAATCAATCATTTCTTTTTATCGTTTGCTGAAATTATGGATAAAAATTAAAATTGAATTGAGAGTTTTATAATTATCTAATATTGTTATGTATTATCTGTCTGAGTGTCAATTAGAATATGCTATTCACACTTAGCAAAAAGTTATGATGTCATTTTTTTATTGTTCGCGATTTTAAGAAAAAACACTGCGCTTAAATTAGTACATAGGTAATTTTGAGCTTAATGATTAATTTATTACTCATTCATATTTTAATCTAGCTACCTACTTAGGTATATCAGTAGGCAGCATCAAAAATATTACCTATTAGCAAATGAAATAGAAGAAAAATACAAGAAGAAGAAAATAGTAGAGAAATTGACACACTTACAAATTACCAATGATCAAATATATATTCCCATATAGATAGGTACCTAATAATAAAAAAAAGAGAGCCGTTGGTGAGTGGCAACACCGCGAACCCTAATTCTCTTGGGCTAAAGACACGAGCTAAGAACCTAAGCTCCACGGTGGAAGTGTTAAAGAGCATAACGCCGCTAGTAACTCTTAGTGAACGCGCAGCACACCTCTCGATACCCTAAGCCGTTCACACCAATGTTGCTCCTCCGGTGCCAACTTACCTCGGTGCACCTCATTCCATAGATCGATTTTGTAAATCATCCAGAAGTTCACTACAATTATTTTTTGAATTCATAACTCACAATAGGTTTCGTTGTAACTAGATAGTTAAATGATGTTTTAAAAGGGGCTCTCAGTGTTGGCTACGGTTTCACTGATGCCCATCAAAGAAACGGGCCTGACCCGAGAGATGTATCGAATAAAATCAAAAATAAAATTGATTAGAAAAGTACTGACACGTGTTTTGGTAAATTGTGTTGAAACCCTATCATATCCATAATTAAATTTCATGTCAAAGAAATTAGACTAAAGCAATAAAAGTTGTATAACTTCATTGATACCTATTTCAAGCGTACCCAACTCAATTATATCTTTAGGGTTGCCACTCACAGAGTTACTTAATGACCATTTGATTAGAATAATGCGTTAAGTAAATTAAGTTCGTTGAAAACAAATATTGCAAAGCTCTTTTGATAGCCCTAATGGTAAAAGCAATTAAACACAATGTAACAATGAGTATTACAACCTCTATTTAACTTGTCATGAACACCATTGATATTGTTTGATAATATAATTATTAGTACTTAATTGACCTGCGAATTAACCCAATTCATTATGTAATCTGTTGGCAAATGAAGGAGTCGTCATCATGAGTATCAACATTACATTTTGGTACCATAAAACACTAGCATTTGCCCACGGCTTCGCTCGTGTGATATTTTGATTTTTGTCATATAGGTACTTTATGAACCTTTTACTTTTCCGGTATGAAAAGTAACGTAGGTTATGTCACTCTCCGATCTTTGAACTATGTCATGTCAAAATTCAAGTCTATCCGTTTCTTATTCGCTGCATGAACGAATAACAAACACACTGTTGGATGGGTATAGTTTTAGTAAAATTAAGGACTGGAAAGGATTTTAAAGTGTACCTTTTCCATTAGTCCATTGCTAGATATAAGCGTGCACCATAGATTTAAAAAAATCACATTAAAAGCGGCTTGCATCCAGTAAGTTTCAATCAGATCGTCTGTCCTATACAAATGTGGAGTCTGTGGACATCCTACGCTGCACATGCTGGTATATTACCAGCCAAGACAAAGAAAAAGCTGGCGACGCGACGTGTGTAATATTAGACGAACCATTTCGAGCCACTTTTGACCCATTCATAACTCGGAAACGATATGACCTAAATATATGAAATTCAGCTTATTTATTAAAATGGTTTAGCTAGCCTAGAATACAAATTTCGTTAATTTTGCTTCAACTCTTCACGTTATTATTCAATGTATACGGCTTGGCTATTTTGTTAACTGCACATGGGCGTAAAGTGAAGATTAATTCATTGTTCACTTAGTTCTTGTTGTAACGAAACGGCCAAGTCACATATATTGAATAAGGTGTAGAGTTTGAGAAATAAGGACTTGTAGAGTTAAGACGTGTAGAGTTATAAGCTTGGCTCTACATAAGATCTGACAACTTTTTGATAGTGCGAACTGTGGTCTTGGCTATATTTGACATGGAAATGTTTTTGTTGGATTATAATAACCCCTACATTTGTGCTGTTTACGGCTCGATAGACCAGTACTTTTACGTACTATGTGACTTGCCCACGTATTTCCACGTGTTTCCATAAAGAATTTGAAATACATTTTTGATCCAATCGAATTTCTTCTTCACTGCGTATTTGATCTGGCTCTTGATATATTTTTGTTTTACTAGTTGTGTAAAATTCCATAACTAAATTTAGAGAATTCAGCACAGAACCCAGATTTGAACCTGTTTCGGGTAAAACAAGTTAAGTAGACCTACGGTTCATGTTAAAATGACTTCAATTTCATCACACTAACGTCTAGAGGAAGCTGATAAGCCCTATTTCTTGCTGTTTAGAACATTTCTATCTTGCTCTAGTTTTGTGCCGCTCCACTGCGTAGGTCTAATAACTTCTTCAGACTAAGACATAATAATATTCAAAACCATCTAGAGCATAGCTATTATGTATAAAAAATCATGGTGCGATAAATGGAGACCAATCCTGAAATTGTCGAAAAAATATCCATGTGTTTCATCTGAAGTCAATGCGATTTTTATATGGCTACTTTTTAAGTGAGTGTGTTTACTTTTTACCATTTTTTTTTGCAATTTGAAGGTACATTTTTTATGGACCTTACATTGTAAAAATTGTTCATTAATGAGTATGTTATGAACGTCTGTGAATTTTATCTTTATATACAAGTCAGCCTTAACAGGTTATGCGTAAGCGCATGCCGGTGCACCACAGAAGAAAGTTCTCCTGTTCTGTGCGGTGCAAATGTTACAGTGTCTTTTCGCGGCGACAAAAATGATGTATGTAAATAAGTACCTATAGTCTGACCGCTTAACACAGTCCTCGCCTGCGCGGTACAGGGGCGCGGGGGTAGACGACAAAGGGGACTGAGACTGCTGCGGGCGACAGGTCCCCGCCGCCCGGATTATTATACGACTAGCCATCGCGGCTCATGCGCAATCTAAGCGACATGCAACTGCATGAACTTCACTTCAAAATGAGGCGATAAAATACCTAGTGTAAGTAGGTATAAAATCTATGTCAGGGATCTACTCCACCTTAAATCAATACAATGTCATTATTTATGCCCATTTTTTACACCAGCGCCGAACTGTTTCCAACATCTGCAATAGTCCTTTGTCGAATTATAGTGTAGTCTGAGAGGACCTTAGATATAAAGGAAACCACGCCCTAGGACAACTGACACAACGACCATTGCGACAGCTTTCACGATACCACTTAACACAGTTATGTGGAGAACTGCAGACATTGGTTGAATTAGAATTAGTTTGTCAGAGTCACAGTTAACGCAGTTATCAATTAGGTTTCATCAGATTCTCCCAACTGCAGTGAGTGTGAAGTAATAGAAGATGTGCAGCATGTGTTGATGGAATGTGTCCGGAACGAGGCACAGAGACAGGATGTAATGTACTCTATTGATAACTTGATGTAGGCTTGTGTAATAGCATTTTAGCTTCCCCAACGTCTGAGGAAGCGAAATCGCTGATAAAGCTGTATAAGAGAATGCTATAGTGAAGTCGCAACAACTGATCTGTATTTCATTACAGGGTGACATAGTCACTGCATTATCAATTAAAGTACAATAACGTTTTGCTTACCTGTGGGTCTTTAATCGTATCAGATCGTCAGGTCGTCTGGTGGGTATTTAGAATTAATTTATTTCTTGCATTTTGTACAAAGCAATATTAATAGTACATACTCTATTAGGGCGTTGCAAACATTGGTCTTTACAGTACGCTACTTATACTGTACATAATGTTTATTTGTAATTTCTAATAAAAGTTCTTAAAGACTTACTGCTTCATTGACCCCATCTATCATCGATGTCGTCGTTCCAGCCAAAGGACACCCACAGATGGACATAGATCTCCGAAAAGGCCAATTGGAAGCGGCTTGCATCCAGCTCGACCTTGATAGGTCCACCTTCCATAGTGTCAATAGACGTCATACTTCTACGCTACACTTGCTGATACTTACATAGAAAATCATTCAAACACTCGAGACTTTTTCGACCTTATCGGTTATTAGTATGTGTTATATATGTATGTATGTCTCTGTGCTATGTGACCTGCCCATTACTAATTCAACTTGGCATTATCTATACCTACACAAATTCAATGTCTTATACAGGGTTATTTCTAATCAATTAGCATCCTTTTAGGGGCTTATTCTGTACATCAAAACTAACAACTTTTGTTTTGACAAAAGTCGCACTTTTATCAAAACTAAAAAAAAATCAGCTGTTCCATACATTTGGTCGCTGGTGAACGATATTTTTCTATGGAACACCAATTTTTTTTTCGAGTTTTGACAAAAGTCGCAGAATTAAAGTTGTTAGTTTTGATATACAGAATACCTAAGCCCCTAAAAGGATACTAAATGATTAGAAATAACCCTGTATATCATAACCGGGTTGTTGTTAATGATGAGTTAACGGGTAAAAATTGATTAACATAGTAAGCTCTACATTTCAACATTAGGTTCAAAAAATTTCCCCGCTAAATATTTATGGCAATACTTTGCACAACATTCAATATTCGGGATTTACCGACCGACAATTCAAACAAGTTAGTCGATAGAGAATCTACTAAAATACCTATAGGTAGGTTAAGTTTTGAAAGCCGTTGAAGTCTCGGTTAACAGTTTTAATACACCAAAAAACCACAGACCACAAACCTACGAGGAAAGGTAAAAAAAATGTACATTTTATAGTTATAAACTTAGATGATAGCCAATAATTTCTAGGTAGTTGGTTTTAGGTAGGTATTCTTTTATACATTTCTACTTTTCTAGATTGTGCGCTTTTACATCAATCGAATTTTTATGTTTAAAATTGAGTCATAGTTCTCGGAAATAATTTATCGAAACCCATTCTTATCATTCTGTACAAAAGTTTCTATTTCATTTTAATTGATAAATGCAGTTTAAAAATGTATAAAATCCGCGTCTCACATGTACAAATAAAACTACATGAATTCCAATCTGTCTGCTCTAGACCAGAGTCATTGACTTATTACATTACTCAATGTATAAAGTATTAAAATTCCACACAGAAGTATTTGCCATTTCATAAGCGATAGCTAATGATAACGCTCCACCGATGGATATCATTGCATCGCGTAACAAAACAGACTGTTACAAATTAAATGGATATTATTACCTAACAATAATGGTGTTCTTAATGGTCTTACTAAAGGGATTAGGTCGATACATTGTTTTATTCATGCCGGAAGATTAAACCACTACACTAGTCACGTGTATTGTAATAAGCTCATCTATTATCATCAGATTTATTCATCTATATCAGGCATGCTACAATAGGGACTTATTAATAGGCGGATAACAAAGTAATTTGCTTTCTTTCGAGCTTTCGACGGTATTCATTTTTGTTGGTAATTTCTTTCTTTATGGTAGATAGCAATTATATTACTTTATTTATTACCTATAAATTTCATTGTCCGAGTTAGAAAACAAAGTTAAAAAACCTAGCCAGTGTTAAAACCTAGCTGTTCATTTGTATACCTAAATGAAATATTGTTCGCCAATTTTCATCACATACAAAAACATTACAATATCTTTAAATAATTAACTAATTATTCACAACTTATCATAATTTAATTATAGAAACTAGCGTAGTTTTCGCACATTTTAATTAAAGTATAGCACAGGTGTTACTCACGCGTAATTAAATTAAATATTAGGGGACATCTTACACACGGTCTCTGACTATTACTTATTATTACTTATCATAATTTTTATATCAGCGGTAAGTCATCTACTGTGGAGAATAGTATTTGCATATACCTACGGATTTCCAATAAGACCAGTTACAAGCATTAATTATAGTACATAGAGATAGTGGTGTAAATAGTTTGTCTCTAGTGAAAGAGAACTACTGAGGGGCTAGTGCATTTTGACCATCTCGATTCAACTTTCTATAAATATATACTGATGTATTAGTCATACTTACCTAGTTCCCAATTAATATTAGAAAGGCTTTAATCGTGTTATATTTTACTAATGACCTGTCAAAACTTCACGTATTCGACTCGCAATGTAGGTATATTTCATTCTTTTTCTTATTGCCTTCTTTGAGTAGGAAGTAACGTTACAACACCGGTCGGACTAAAGTTGATGCAACTGCATGTAACAGAGATGACTTATATTAGACAAAAGCAGTGCATAACTGTTGTTTACCCAATTTCAAGCTCTTGAGACCAACCGTTTTTGGACACTGCGAATGTTTGCGTAGTATAAAAGATACGTAAATGTAACATTTCGCCGAATAACAAGCAATGCTTAGAAAACCAATTAAACTACTTACATGAGTAATAAGCCCGATTATAGAGGCGCCAAATTAAATTTAATAGCAACGTAAAAAGCGTCCTCTCTATCGAATGCCAAAAGTGAAAAGAAACAAACCTTTGCTATTTAGCTATTATAATTACGGTGGCGCCTCAAAAAATCAGGTTTGTTGTATGGGATTCCCCCCAGCCCCCCTCTAATATTTTTTCTGTTTTAAGTATTTGTCGTTGTAGCGGCAACAGAAATACATTATCTGCGAAAATTTTAGCTTTCTAGCGGTTCATGAGATACAGCCTGGTGACAGACAGACAGGCAGACGGACAGCGGAGTCTTAGTAATAGGTTTTACCCTTGTTTTTACCCTTTGGGTACGGAACCCTAAAAACTAATTCAATCTGATCAATCAATCAAAAAGTTTTATTGACATAAATAAGGTACAAGAAAATTATTGAAGCCTCTAATTACCGAACTAGCCAGGGCCTGTACTACGGGAACCAGCGTCTTCTCCTATAACGACAAATTATGTCAATTTACTTACTTATGTTACTTTGTTACTTATCTAAATTTTATTTTACTACGATAGGTCTAATTTAAAATTCAGTTAAATACCAGTCCAAATATTATCAACAATAACAATACCACACAAACAAATCAGATTCTATAGGAACCATTAATATGTACTACTAAAACTGAACTACTAATTGTTACATTTGTTTCAATTCATGCTCTACTTGCCTAATATACGAGTAGGTATACTAGAAAAAAGTAGAACATTCTTAACATCGAATATTTAATTGTCATTATGTAATTTTGGATGGAGCATATCGGAACAATTCATTGTTACTGGTAATGACACACAATTGAATTGAAGTCAGTTATTGAGTTTACTTGTTGCTATCAACAGTGACTTATTAAAGGTAAAAATTAAGTCCTTATCCTACGTACTTCCTACTAATATTATAAACGCGAAAGTTTGTGAGGATAGATGGATGGATGGATGTTTGTTACTCTTTCACGCAAAAACTACTGAACGGATTGAGATGAAACTTTGCAATAATATAGCTTATATATCAGAATAACACATAGGCTATAAATTATAATGATATTGCGTCAAAAATCAAAATATCATGCGAGCGAAGCCGCGGGTAAAAACTAGTTGTCTCATATTTTTAGTATACAGCCGGGCTAGGATCATCCATCCATCCATCCATCCATCAGCCAAAGGACGTCAACTGTTGGACATAGGCCTCCCCTATAGATCTCCAATAAGACCGGTTGGATGCGCCCCACGAATTATTACTTTCGACGTGTCAGAACGAGACAGAGTTATGGCGAAGTATATATCTGTTACTTTTTCACTCGTCGAAGAGTTATTTTCGCGTCTATTCGTGGTCGCATGCTTGGCCTACTGCAGTGATAGCATTTAGCTAATATGTTGCTGATTCTAAAGAACGTCAAGGAGATTGACATAGCTAGATGTAGCTCTATAGATTTTATTAGATTAGATTTTGGTTATACCAAACCTAAATAAATAAAATAAGCTTTTATTAGGTTGTTGATTTCTATACTGTAGCGCTGCTGTTGATCACGATTTTTACCTATGTTTTGCATACCTAGAATACCGCCTTAACCTGTACCTAATAAGTCAATTATTTCTATATTCTCACGAAAAGAAAGCTTATGTCCCGTTTCTCCTATAATATCTCCATAATATGGATAAAAACAACAGAAAAAAGTATAAAATAAACTTTTAACTTACTTGCATTTGTGCACCAGTTAACATAGCAGTTAAGTTCGTCTCACCAAACTGTCAAATGGTTGGATAACATTAGAGAACATCTGAAAACAGAAAGTGAGGTAGGTCTTTGTAAGGTATAGGTATCGCCACACAAGTCGGCGGATGAGAAGTTAGCCGCAGGTTACACATGCCGTGATTCGCTTATTATTGTGCATGTGTGCACAATGCCTACACAAGTGGCGAAGTAGTGAGCAGGAGCGCGCGGGAGGCATGAGGTTGGCGGGCGGGTGTGCCCCGGCGTCTCGTCTCTCTGGCGCATACCTATATTTTGCATTTTGCGCAGCGTTCTGCGCCTAACCTCTCATCCGCCGATTTATTGTGGCGCGGATTATATGATCTTATAGTTTAAATAAAATAGAAAAAATATGTGTTTTTGGTCACCGTACAATCATATTTTTTGTTGATGCTAGTCGCCACTCATTTTTTACTCGTACTAATTCGTGAAAGTTTACCAACTGTTAATAAAGTACAGTTACATTTAGATCGTATTGTTGCAATGGGCCGGCGAGACGATGCGTGCGAATAATCTGACCCAGCGAACACAATGCCTCTTGTGTGTACCGGGTGAGTCGGTAAGGCTATCGTTTGAAAGGGGCTACTACACCGGCACCGATAATAAATTTTTCTCTTTTTTTATACACACGCAAAAACATAGCTGTAGTTGACACTCACAATTACTCACAATGCTCACAAAATATATTTTTTTTTAATATCTAAGCGAGAAAATTCTGTTTCTATTTTCTGTTACTGTTCAAGTAACCATGTATTAAGGTTGGGTACTCCGTACACTATAGAAAATAATTAAAATTTACTAGCTAATTTAATGGCCATTATAGAACATAGCCTAGACACCTAAGAGTGTTTTCATAGAAAAATGCTTTAAATTCTATACGTTTTAAATGTCAACTATAACAAATATCATCTATTATTAATAACATTTTACTGGCATAAAATAAAATTTCTCATAAATTAATATACTGTTTGACCTCCCATTGCCTCATTTATAAATGTGTCGTAATTATAAGATACGATCTCAATACTAATTCTCAAACCCTCTACGGACATTTCCTTCCCTAAAATCTTTCATATTAATTAACCACTCCGCCTTTTAGTTCATAGTACTTTTTCTGAGTAACCTACTACATAACTCGGTTATTAGTTTATTATTAAGATGTAGGCTGACTAAGAATTGATCGCAGGGTTGACTGTGATGACTGTTCGCAGATGCGCCGGCATCATATTTATTAACCACTCCTCCTATCAGTTCTATATTTTCCCGAGCAACCCTACATAATTTAGCTTACAGTTTATTATTAAGATTAAGAATTGATCACAGGGTTGACTCGTTGCTTAATGTGTTAATGATTGTTTGCAGATGCGGCGGCAGGCTCGGATCTCAGCCGGCGGCGCGCTCGTGTGGCGCTCCGCCTCAGCTTTACAAGGTGATTCAAGTTCATTTTAACTTTATTATAAGCCTGATAAAATCACAGAGGTCCACGAAAATCTTGATGTGCCCATGGTGAAAGAAATAATTATTTTTTGCAAAATAGCATGACCGACTTCACCCGTGTACAGAATCATTACATGGTATAAAACAAAGTCGCTTTCCGCTGTCTGTCCCCACGTATGCTTATAACTTTAAAACTACGCAACGGATTTTGATGCAGTTTGTTTCAATAAATAGAGTAATTCAAGAGAAATGTTTATATGTATAATACACCTGTGCGAAGCCGGGGCGCATCGCTAGAACGCAAATATTATGCACGAATCGTTGTAACATTTTTCACATTATTGTTGATTTATCAAAAATGGCTCAGCCAATTTCGATAAAATTTTAATGGGACCAATTTCGAAGTATACTCTTTCCAATAAAAAAAAAGAATTATTGAAATAGGACTACTATGAAAAAAGTTATGCGTGGTTATACTACATAAAAAAATATATATATACGCGTCGAATTGTATACCTCCTCCGGTGGTTCGTCGGTCAAAAAAAGTGTCTCATGGAGTTAGATATACAAAGCAAGGCTGGAAAACCATCCAAACCCCCTGGCGGCTCAACTCACTATCAATATCCCTGAAACCATACGTCTCGTCGTCGGCGAAGACTCAAAAAGAGGCGGTACATTTTTGATCAGGATTAACAATAATTCATAAAGTAAATGGGCTGGTTCCGCTGCCAGCTGCACTATAAACGTCAAAAACAACCGCGAAAGCGCTACCGTTGCTTGGATGACACGTTAAATTGCAGGTCCCAATTGTTTTGACCGATTCGCCATGTCAAAGGCCTTGAGGCACGTGGCTTTACGAACTTCCTGTTATAAGGATTAGGAGTGGAGCTGAACTCTTTGATTTTGTCGTAGTACGTAAGCTAGTGAAATTTTCCCACGAAAATTCAAGTTATTTCATCACTCATATTTTGTGCCCTTAATAATATAACTATACCTAGTTTTAAAAAAAAACACGCTTAGGAGTCATATTTTTTTAAATTATTTTTTATCAATGCATTGTCATCGGTCTTTAATAGGTGTGCAAAGTTTAACGAAAATCTGATCGCTCAAAGTAGGTCAAAATCGAGCTCAAAGGTGTTGGTTACAAGCAAACAAGGAAACATACAGGTGAAAATAATAAAAGCTTACTAAAACGTAAAAATCGATGTTTATTGAGTGCTCAGAGCAAATAAAAAAAATCAAGAAAGAATGTTGTTAACAAACAAGTGAAGCCCACTAAAACTACGCCTCGCCGTGTACAGACAATTACACACACACATCCACGTACAACGAAACTACGCCTTGGCTTGTCATTCGAACTATAGCGGTGCAACACCGACGTACTCACACATGTTTAAAAAACCGGCCTCACTTGACTGTTCAACGACGTTCTCTCTTGAATTTTTTAGTTGCTCTGAGATTGAGTGTAACAAAATATTTAAAAAAAGACATTTGACAGAAAATAGCGCCGCAAAATCAGCATTCTAAAACTAGAGATTTCCTTAAGTACTTACGTAGGTATCACTGTCTCTTATGAGAAACCATTAAAAATGTTCACGTTCGCGGAATAGTTATCCGCATATTAGGAGTTAAACCAATCCCTGTCTCTTTATATTTGCTTTAAAAAAATTAGTTATAGTTTTTTACGCAAATGGATATTTGTCTTTTCTTTCTTTGATGCTATAAAATTATAAGAGTGATAATGTGTATAAATACATATTCCAGAAAAACGAAAACCACAAAATATATCTTACGTCGTTAAAATCTATTTTGTATCATTTTCAGTTTGGCTGTGGTTGCTGATATTCATATTCCAAAATGAATTCCGGAGAATATCGGGGTCCATCAAACCGGGTGTAAGTATTTATATATTTTATCCTATTACTTGTCAGATTTTTTGTAAAAGGGAACAGTTTCAACACTGGCCAAAATAAATTTCCCCACCATAACAATAAGTACAACAATCAAACAAAATAGAATGTTTGCCAAAATGGTTATATGCTCGCCAACGTAACAATAATAAAACAAATTGGTACGTTGTTGTTTTTCTATAAAAGCTTAAAAACCTTCCACTAACAGAAAACACTACATTTTCGGTAGGTTGTAAGTTTAGGTTTTATATCAGCCTAAAAAGCTTTCCACTTATTTTCCCTCAGCAAAAAGTTACTAAAATGAAAGAAGTACGCGAAATATAACATTGGTAAGTACAGCGAGTTAGTGATAATTTAAAATATTCGGTCTGAAATTTTGGTATAAAATTAACTTTAAAAGAATGTTTCAACAGTTTTATAGCATGCAATAAAATTAAAAATATCTTCACGTCTGTAATACTTTTGGAAATACAATTTGGTGAGCATTTATCTATTGTGGCATACATATATAGTTTTTTTTGGAAGCAAAATAAGAACATTTCTAGTAGGCGTTTAAACACACAAACCTTTGTAAAGTGACTAGCAGACCCGGTGAACTTCTTGCCACCAGTCAAATTAATCAAAGTCAACTAAAATATGTTATTTTTAGGGTTCCGTACCTCAAACGGAAAAAACGGAACCCTTATACAATCACTTTGTTGTCCGTCTGTCCGTCTGTGTGTATGTCAAGACTCTTTATCTCGGGAACGCGTAAAGATATCGAGTTGAATTAAAATTGTATACGTATATCTATGGTCTCTTGCAGGTGTGTAAAAGAAAATCTTCTCAGTTATCGTTTAAAAAAATAAGATCCGTTTATGTCGTAAAAAACCGCATATTTCAACACTCTCAAAAATCAATACCTACAGGGTACTTCCCGTTGACATAGAACTATGAAATTTGGCGAGAAGCATTGTCTCAGAGTACACATATAGGAATAAATCTGATAACTGTAAATTTTTATTTAAATCACAAAAAATAGGGCCTCAAAATTCACAGAATATGGGTTCAAAATTCAAACTGAGCAAATCGTATCATGTAAGGTATCATATAAAAGAACTTCATTAGCAGAAGCTAAAACAGGTTTAATCTATTAAAATGTATTTTATTTAGTTGTGTATATTACAATGAGTCAAACTTAAAATCAAAACTAAACTCATGCGATCATAACTGGTGCAAAGAAGCCCAAAATGCTAATTGGTAAATTGTTTTTAATTATTTTAACAATGTGTCATTTTCGATGTATGACGAGAAAAGTGAAAAAAAAAACTTTTTTGTTGATGTTAGTAAACTTTTTTGTTGATGTAGTATAGAGATTTTAACAACTTACTTCCCAATTTTGTGAAATTTTCTGGATTTGTACGGAACCCTCGAAGTGCGAGCCTGACTCGCACTTGTCCGGTTTTTTTTTGTACATCCAATTGCTTTCTATGTAGTAGTAGTGTAGGTAGTTTTAGCATATAAAGTAGTTTTGTATCTTATTGTAGTTAATAAAGGCATTTATGTTACAGAAACAACATAAAATATAGAAAAAAAGTATATTATAATATTACACAAACAATAAACTATTAAAAATAAAAATTGAACTTTTTGATATTAAGCTATTTAGGAGATATCAGACGAAGGCTGTTTAACTTTAACTTTAGTTTGTCTGCGGAACTCCTTATTCCTAATTCGATCTGGCAGAGAGATTCACGCAGCCTCTCCATATTTTGAGCTTATTCATAAACCCAAGAGTAAAAAACTACGTTGAATCGGAAGATTATATTGACTTGTCTCATTTACCAATTAAACTAAAAATGAAAATAAGTTCATACCGCACTACAGTAATTCTATCATCTCAATTTTCAGTACTTGGACTTTGATAACCTGCCCGAGACCAACTTCACGTGCGCGGGGAAAGTCATCGGGGGCTACTACGCGGACCTCGAGACTTCCTGCCAGATGTTTCACGTGTGCACCGTGGGCCAGCAGGAGGAGCCCATGGATATCAAGTTCCTTTGTTTAAATGGCACTGTCTTTGACCAGGTTTGTAGATGTGCAATTTTTACCCCTAATAACGTACGTATATTGTTATACGAATAAAAGTACTAAAATAATCTTATGTGTGACCTTTAAATACGAACGTCTCGGCGACATTTGGCTCGAATGACTTTATCGATCATATGAATTTAGTATAAATTGTGCATCCCGCTTGTTTTAATCGTTTAGCTGTGTTCAGGTGGCTTAAAAACTGACATCAAAGCTAGCCGGCTTCTCCGAACTTCCAATTGCACATTTATTTAATGGTCATAAATTAAGATAATCAATGCTTATTGCGATACCTAAAATTTTGATTGATTGCTTGATAGTATTACAATTAATTACTCTTCAGAAATCAAATGTAAACAGATCCCCGATCTTTCAGGATAAAACTAATGCCCAGCAATGGGTTTCCATTGTCTGAGATGAAAATTTAATAGTGTTTTTTTTTAATTTCACACATATCTCTGGTTGCATTGTAGCTTTATTTTTTTTATAAATCAAAATTTACCAATTTGAATAATCAAAAAGATATAACTTGATATTCAAATATTTTTTTCCAAAAATTACAGGAGACAAGAGTGTGTGAACGGGTAGACGAAGTGGATTGTACAAAGTCTGAGAAGTTCTACAGTTTAAATTTAGAATTATATGGCAGTACTGCGCCACCTATCATACAACCAGACCAGCAGAAACCTCAAGCAACAGAACAGTCACAACAGCAAACAAAACCCAGTCAAGAATCTCTAACAGACCCTTCGATCAGTGAAACTCCTAATACAACCCAAGATAAACACCAAGCGATCCTACCAGAATTTTCCGACTCAACTGAAGACCCTGTATCCGAAATAAAAAGAGAAGAACCTAAAAAACAACCAACATCGACTTATCTGCCAATACAAGTTTCTGAACAGGAAGAACTTACTGAAGGTACAGGTTTTGACACTTGTAATCGTATTAATAATGATAAATCGATGTTTTTACAGTCTGTTAATTTAGACATTTTGGACATTTCAGAGTACCAAGAAGAAGATGAAGCTGACTACGAGGATTATTCACATCCACCAACAACAACTCCAATGCCTACTCCAGCACCAACTACCACAACAACTACTACTACTGCGGCCCCGACAACATCTAAAAGACCAACAACAACGACAACAATACCTCCAACTTCCTCCCGCTTCCCTTCTCCAATCCCACAGCTATTATCGTCTCCTCCTCCAATATTATCTTCGTTATCGCCACCGGCTCCATCAATACCGTCAGCTGTACCTCCATCGCAGTCAGTACCAACGCTAGATCCCGCACTCCTTTCACCGCAAGAATTTATTTACCATAACCGAGGTCCAGGGTCACAGGCTATTTCGTTTACTAGTTTTCGTCCCGCCGATGGAGTGTATATCACTCATTCACCACCTCAACAATATGACCACTTCCAATACGAGTCATCACGAATTGCGCCAAGACCGGCTCAACAACGCCCAACACCCTTTGTTCAACGTCCACAGCCCCAACCATTCCGACCCACTACCCTAGACCCTCGCGATCAACTGTTGCGTCCTGGACCGACCTCACTTCCTTCAGAGAGACATGAAACTTCTGTGAAACATAGACAGCAGAATTATCCTGCTTCAGCGCTGCCAGCGCAACGACCTTTACCATTTAACCCATTTTATTACGATCGAAAACGAAGCGACGACTCGATTCCGGAAAACGAATCATCACTCTCCGCTCGATCTGTCGCACCGCCCACTGTCACCGAACGATCTCCTCCAAAACTGAAAAGTCCACCAAGGGTCATCGTCACCGCCAGTGCTTCGGTCAGCGACAGCAACGGAAAGAGACTGAACTACACAGTCGGTAACGTAGTTAGTGCAGTGAAACCGATCGTACCGATAAACTATGATGATTACAAGGAGTCGGATCTTATATTCGATCCGTTCTTCCTCGATGTGCCAAAACTACAAAAAAGACGTAAGACTAGATCTAATAGCAATAGAAAAGTGTTCGTGGTGCCTGCCACCGTGACTGCATCGTCGACGATCGCAACGGACAAGTCGACCATGACTAGCAGCCCGGTTACTTCACGAGCGACCACCACAAGTACAGTGTCGACCACAACGGCTCCGGCTACTACCACGACGGCGGCTTGGAATCCGAACGACTACGTAGATGATAACTACGAACCGCACGCCTACATTCCACCGATACCGCCTCTCGCAGTAATGGTAGCGCACGACCTTAACAAGTTTATGAAAGAAAGGCAGATGACTAACAACTTAGTAGGAGAAAAAAGTCATCGAGGTCATAAATCAAAGGCTGGTCGTGTTGAACATTCCAAGCCGACGACGCCGCCGTCTGCTCCGCAGACAACTTCTAGTCAAAGTGGTGCGGGAGCGGTGCCGCCCGCCTCACCGCCGCCGCTGCCGCCGGTGGAGGCCCGGGGCCTCCGGCCGCCCCACTGACTGTCGGACTCGTGCCTAATAAACTTAGCTCTTTTAATAAATAGCTAGACTCTTACATTTAGATAGGTAGAAAATTTTTAACAATTGTTGACGATCGGACTACCGTTATTTACGAACACAAGGATTCTTTGAAAATAGACTCTTCAAAAGTTTTTGTGTCGTGACGTGATGGAGAAGTCAATTATCCAATACCTAGGGGCTCTCGCAGACAAATTAGACTTCTATTTTATTTTTTGCTTTCTTTCATCATTATTTTTGTAGAATGTTCGCAATTAGATATTTTAACATATTACTTTTATAAGTATGAAACTGAAATTTTAAAATGTGAATTGACTTCTTTGTTTTGTGAAAGTGTATGTTGCTCAACTGTTATTTTTATACTATGTTTTGTACATTTTTATACAGTTCACAGAGAGCTTTAGTGTAATAATTTATAATGTATTAGATAAGTACCTAATCATGTACTTTTAGAATATGATCAATGTAAATACATAGTTATTTTTGAATTTATTTGCTATTATAATTCTGTTATGAACCATTTTAATCATTAGTTGCCTATCGATATTTATAAAGAAAAAATTGTAAATATCTTTTTGAAATACACGTGATGTTTCTATGAATTTATAACATTGTATTTTGTCATCGCCCTTTTTAACGCACATCTACCTACTTGTACTTTTGTTCTGGGGTGCTTAGCAGATTTGAATTTTTTTAGGGACATACTGTACTGTACTGTATCAGCCTTTTAATAGTCCACTGCAGGACGTAGGCCTACCCACGAAGGGCCATATCCACCACGCTGGCCCAGTGCGGGTTGGTGGATTCGCATACGCCATCGAATTTCTTCTACGGAAGTATGCAGGTTGCCTCACGATGTTTTCCTTCACCGAAAAGCCAGTGGTGTGAAATTCCGTACATAAATTCCAAAGAACTCTTTGGTACGGGACCGGGATTTGAACCCACGACTTCACAATTGCAAAGCGGATGTCACTACCTCTAGGCCACCACGGCTTATAGGGACATATCAATGTTTAATCTTTTCATAGAATTAAGGTTCTATAGATACGTGAGAGCAACTGTAAGTACTTATTACTTTTATTTGAGTACCTATTGGTTATGGTAGAGTCACACGTTCATGCCAGGGTGGGCTCCTGGCATGAATGTGTGACTCTACCATAAATATGGAAAATTTTAATTGCAAGTACCTATATATTGCGAGTTTGCCTACAACGCTAAATAATGCTTTGTAATTATCTATATTATAACCTCTTTGTTAAAATAATTACTTGTAGATAAACTCCGCGCCACCTTACGGCGCCAGCACTAAAGTCCCATACTTGGTGCCTCAATCATTTCGTTCCATAGTTCTGAGTTTCCGTATCTCTGTGGTTTCCGTAGTAGGTGCTTGCTTGTTTAGTTCCAAAACTCTACCGTCGGACATCAGAGGTGGCGAAAATTCTAGGACATATTATAAATGAACTGTACCTATATAACGTAAATACTCTTATCATATATGAATTTTTCTTGTTTCACAACGGAACGTCATAAATTGACAATGTGAAAAATTCAACCATCTCGATCTTGCTATAAAACTATCGAATTTACTCCGCAATCCTCGTATTACGTGAAATTACAGAAACACATGCAGTTTTGTGAACATCGTTTTACAAACATTTTCCACCATGAGTAGTGAAGATTCTGAAACGAGTAGCACCATAATAACAATGTCGGAACTAATTGACAGTGCTTTTGGAGACCCTGAAGTAAGTTTGTCTAGGGAAAATATCCCTAATCATTTATCTAAGGGAATAACCATTATTAATAATTACTATTTAGTAATCATTAGTAAATAATACCATTATAAAATAAAAAAATAATACTATAATAAAATCGTATAAAATTAGCGAGATTTATAAAACCCTCAAAGCTTCAATGCTCAAAGCATACACGACTTCAAACATTTCTTCAAACTCTCAAAGCAATGCTACCCCTCAAAGGGCACCGTTTTAAGACTATGGTATCCCAGTACATGCTATAGTTTTTGATAGCGAGTTTTGCGTCCCGTTTGCATAAATCAACCCATATTGATATAATTAAAATATTCCAATCCTAACGAACTGCTTATTATAATATGTTTAGGGCATAGATGAAGGATTGGTATATGCTCCGCTAGACTGAAGAACAATCCTTCATCTATGGTTTAGGGATAGCAGTACCTCATGTGCTAATTTGTGTTGGCTGCTCTCATACAACATTCATTTGTAATTTTTTTTACATTTGTTTTGTCCAAATCATATAAAATTTTAGAATTTTTCTGATCATTATATATGAATAAAATAACAAAATAAGTGCAACCTTATTTTTGTTTCCCAGGGAAATACTGTGCATCACAAACACATACAAACTGTCCTTTATATACTAGCAAAACAATTGAGAATATTACAAAGGCGAGTAGCAGTTCAACTTACGCCGCGACAAATACAAGAACGGAGATCGTCATCGACCATTTCCGTTACTGAAGTCAAATTACGAGCAATGGAGTCCAAAAAAGGTGTGACTCCAACTGCAACGAAATCAAAAATTCAACGATTCCGAAAAGGCAAGAAAGATAAGGCCTCTGAAGGAACTTCAGAAATATCTTCCTCGTTGTCACCTGAAAATACGGCTGTAACATCCTCAAGTGGTAAAACTACATTCAAAAAATATGATACCAGTAAATCTTCAACTGTGGGCAAAACAACCTTTGATAAATCTTCCACTTATAGTCAAAAATCGACTGCAGATGAAGATGCATCTATGGCTGCCAAAACAACAACTAAAGGCAAAGCTTCATCTGGTAAATCCTCAACTACTGGCCAAAAACTGACTGCAGATGACGATACATCTATGGCTGCTGAAACATTGGGCGAAACAGCGTCTGACAAATACTTCACTGGCGGCCAAAAAGCGACAACAGATGACGACACATCTGTGGCTGCTAAATCTTCAACTGCAGACAAAGCATCATCTGTTAAATCGTCTTCTGCTGGTCAAAAGTCGACGGTAGATGACGATCCATCTATGGCTGCTATTTCATCTACTGCAGGCAAAGTGTCATCCATTAAATCCTCGTCTGCTGGACAAAAGTCGACTGCAGACGAAAATACGTCTATGGCAGCTAAGTCTTTAACTACAGGCAAATCACCATCTGATAAATCCTCTTCTGCTCGCCAAAAGTCACCTGCGGGTGACGATAGATCTAAAGCCACCAAAAAATCAACGGCTAAAAAACCGTCAGCTACGGACGATCCATCGGCCTTAGACACAGAATCAACGCTTGGTAAAACATCAAAACCAGGGAAAAAGAAGGCATCTAAGAAAACTGATGATGACACATTAGTTGCTGATGAAACATCAATCAGAGACAGACTATCAGTTGACAGAATCTCATCAGACATAAAATTGTCTCTAGATAAATCTGAAAAAATAATTGGGGGTCCAGGTAGAAAGGCTAGTGCGACTGCTGAAACAATGTCAATTGACGTAAGTAACATTTATTTATTTTTTGTACATTATTAGATACTCGTTAATTTAGTAACGTTATCCGCATTCAATTCCATATGGTTCAGCCGCAGGGTTATCAAAGAATATTGGAGGAGGTTGAAGCGGCGAGGGAACGAGAACTGCGAGTCATCCGTCAGGTGCTTTGAAACAATAAAATTCCACAACATTTTTTTTTAATTAGTTTTGTTCCTGATCGTGCTGGTGTGTTGTATTTTTAATTATTTTGTGGCTCTTTCTTCTTTGGTAAGTTTTCAAGTGGTAAAAATCATATTTTTATTAGTTAATGAAAGTAAAATATCCATTTTTTGTTCATAGAGAGTTGATTCTCGTGACCAACCAGAAAAAACACCTACTCCAATTGCTTCGATGGATTCCTTTGGTATGATTTTAATCAAAATTAACTATAGCTACTTGACTCGTGGTGGCCTAGTGGTAGTGACACCCACCTTACAATCGTGAGGTCGTGGGTTCAAATCCCGGTCACCCATACCAATGATTTCTTTGGAATTTATGTACGGAATTTAACACCGCTGACTTTTCGGTGAAGGAAAACATCGTGAGGCAACCTGCATATGTCAGTAGAAGAAATTCGATCGCGTATGTGAATCCACCAACTCTCACTGGGCCAGCGTGGTGGATATGGCCTAAACACCCTTCGTGGGTAGGCATACGTCCTGCCGTGGATTATTAAAAAAAATGGCTGATACAGTACAGTACAACTTGTTTCAAAATATATTCCGTAGCAACAAAATAATTCTAGAAATGTGTTTATTCTTTTATTCCATTTTTTTTTTTTTTTTTTTTTTTATTTCAAATAGGTTTGCGTTTGACTACACACTGCCTGATGTAAAGCAGATATGCGGTCTAGGATGTAGCACGCTTACCTAGAAGATACCTATTTACTCGAGATTTGAAGACACCTACATTGTACTTTAACGGAAAGACAGACTTAGGCAAAGCGTTCCACATTCTGGCAGTTCGTATGAGGAATGTGGACTCAAAACGCTTTGTTCTAACGCGTGGGATGTCCACCATAAAAGGGACTGAACCTTAAAAATTAATGTAATATTATGTATTATAATACATAATATTACATAAATTTTTAAGGTTCAGTAAAAAAAGTAGTAACAGCTATAGGTATACCTATAGCTGTTCTATCTACTGTAAAATATTTTGTGAGAACGTTTCCGAGTGCTGATTCCCAAAGTAGTAAAAGATATTCCAGTAGTAAAATTCCGGTGTCCTTTCATCTTTATTTACTTATCCAATATAGGTATTTAACGGTCTTAGAAACTATGTAAGCAACTTATATTATCTTAAATCCAATAAGAACTTCAGGTAAGTATTTAGAATACACATTATAAACTCAATCATTGGAGTTTAAATTGCTCTTTATTTTATTACAGAGGCAGCCTATGAAAAGTTGCTCGTTGGTATGATTTTAACATATTAATGTTCATAAGCGTCTAACGCTTGTTTTAATTTATCTTTTGACACAAAAGAGGATTCTATCTTATATTAAAATATCTGTAATCACACTTAACATAACATTAACCATTGCTCTTCATAATTATATTTCCATATTTTAAAAAATAAAATCATTTTTCTCTAAAAATTGCACAACCGACTAAATCATGTAGTAAATTCTATTAATTTGCATGAATCCAAGTATGATCGATGTAGGTATTTTTACATCATTAGAGATTTTTTAAATCGGTTGAAAATAAAGGTTATTTTTGTATTATTTTCTATACTGAAAACAATATCGATGCTATCACATAAAACTGGTATAATAATCTTACTTTCCATTAATGGCAGCATGTTCAAAGGCTTTCTTTTTTCAGTGGAAAGAATTCCTGCCGAAGAAGCCAAAGCTAGAGCCGGTAATTATTTACTGCCGGCAATATTAAAATACCTACTAATTTCTTTGAAATTAAATTCTATTTTCATATTCTAGCTCGGGGACGGGCAAGAGACGACACAGTTCCTCGTCTATCAGTCGTCACTCAAGAACAATTTCTGCAATTAGTTTCTAAAGTAAATAATCTCCAGAAGAAGCTTGGACCAATCGGAATTGGAACTTCTGAGTTTCCAGAGAATGTTGAACTGATGCAAGAGCTTCGAAAAGGAGCTTCACTTACTGACGCTATGGCTGCTTTGCAACTATCTGCACGTCTTGAAGCGACAGAAAAGACTCTAACAAATTTGCTTTCTTTAGTAACAGATTTGGCTAGTCAAGCGCCTGGGTACGAACCAACTGAAGCTGCTGCAGATGCAAGTATTCTACTTAATTTATTACTTACTCCGCGTGTAGATTAAAAAATATTTGCTACGGCGGCGGTGGCTGAATCGGATCAGGTAAAATATTATTTTACGTTGTCTCATTTCCACATCTTTTCCAGGATATTGAAGTGCTATTTGGCGCATCGGATGATAGAAAGAGGGACGCAGATAAAAAGAAACACAAATCTGCCAAAACACCAATAATACAATCAAAGATACAGAAAGAACCCGAAGTAATATTAACACCGACCAATTCAGATGACGTATTGTCCGTACCATTGATATCACGATCAATAATTAATACTCTTGACGTTAACTTAGAAAAGATCGAAGATGTGATTACCTACCAGATATTAGAGTAAGGATGAATTTAATTATTGCGTTTCAATTTTGATTTATATCTTATGATCTAAAACGAATTAGTTTTTTTATGCAAAATAGGGCTACATTTGGCCACCAACTCGCCTGATGAAAAGCCAAGTTGTAGGCGAAGATGGAGTATATAGATCTAGAAGATACCTATTCACTCTTGCCTTGAATTGTCTTATCAGATAACCAACTTTCAGAGGTTAGGTTCGGTTAGGAATTATCTTCATCACGACCTAAGTATTTGCCCTTATGACCTGTTTGATTCCAGATATGAACTGCAACTGGTCTATGACAAGATCATGCAAAAGGTTACAGAAAAAACTACCCAAAGCTCTACTACTGCTGAAAATTCTATGAGAATAGTTACTAAACTAGGTGTTTCATTATATTAAGTACCTACTATTATAATATGACCAATACCATAATCAGATCATATCATTTTTTGTCAATTTTTATTCGTGCAGAAAAGAAAATAGATGATTCAATAAATCTTGGTAATAGAATGGAAAATTTAGAGAAGCTAGTTGCAAACTATTCGGAGCAAATTAATATTCTCGACACTGGGCTCTCTTCTCAGGTGAGGACTACATAATTATAAATCATACTTAGTTTTTATAGACAAAATATGGGAAGGACGCAGTCAGGCTCACAGGCTTCATAATGGTAAAAGGTCACCGTCACCTATAGACTACTCCGACACTAGAGAATGCTGGCGCAGACGTCCCAATAGAATAAAAGAAAAAAGAGAAATGCAATAGATTTCCAATTTTTGTCATTATTATACAGCCAATCGAAGACTATGCTTATGTTAAGCGAATATAGATGACTAATAGATGTATGTAAAAATATTGTTATCATACTTCATACTATGGAAATATAGATATTATGAAAACGAATTAACGTTCACTTGTTTCTAATAATACATTTGCGTATTAATAGTTAAGTATTCCCGATATTTCTAGTTAACAAATTACCAAGAAGATCTAACCCAGATGCAGCATGATTTAGAAACCGGACTAGAGAC
This sequence comes from Hypomecis punctinalis, assembly GCA_949316475.1. Classification (NCBI taxonomy): domain Eukaryota; kingdom Metazoa; phylum Arthropoda; class Insecta; order Lepidoptera; family Geometridae; genus Hypomecis; species Hypomecis punctinalis. The sequence goes on along the minus strand of OX438800.1, from coordinate 15,441,161 downwards.
TATGGCTGAAGTATTAGCTAATACAGGAGGCGATGTTACAGGTATACAGTTAATATTTTGTTTCCATGCCACTTGCCAGCGTGATTCTAAAAATACTGCTCATTCTCAATTTACTTCATCTCGTATAAAATCTTTTGACTGTGTTTGCAGCTGTTGCAGAATTAAATGCACACTTCGGTGATCTAGCAATGGATATTGACGTCACGACGCAGAAGCAAAGGGAATTACGGACTATTCAAAATGCCTTAGCCGTGGATCTTAATGTATCAACTCCCAAGATTTACCATTCATTTTACCAAAAATTCTACATTTTCTTTCCCTTGCTTTTATGGTGGCTACAATACCACTAACTCATTTCCACAAACGTATTCTTTCGTTTGTCTGGTTTTATATTTATTTTATTCATTGATTAAATTGAGAAAATAGTAAAAAGAAAAACGATATGCCCGTGTCGACAGTCAAATCATCAAACGTTGTATCGTTGAACGGCATGGCTGGTGTTATACGGTTAGATCGTGATGGGCCAGCGTTTCACGATCCCGTGCGTATGACAACACATAATACCTAGGTAGGTACAGTTAAAGCATTAAAAAGGTACTGGGATAACATGTCACCTCGGGTACGACTGTAACACAGGTTCACTTTATCCATTTATATTTGTATCAGTGAGTCGAACACAGCAGGTAGTTATTTCCTAGTCTTTGACCTATTCAGATACGCTAGCTGCAGTGTAGCATCATAAGAACGGAGTGTAACTTATGCTCAAATTAAAATATTTAAGCTGCATAACTTATCCACTCTGGTGATCACAATTTCCTTTATTAGGGATTACGGGCACAAATAGAAATGTTACGCGAAACGAAGTCCGATCGTGATGAAGTAGTGGACGCTTTACGAGACAAGGCTGGAATTGCTGACCTCAATGGACTGATTACACACGATCAATTCGATGCTGTCTGCGGAGATATAGAAAAAAGCATCGCAGTTGCGTACGACAAGTTCAACAATCAAGAACTAGTTTGGCAAGTGAGTGGAAATCAGCACCTAGGGAATGCAATCCTGGTCGACATTTTCAATTCCTAATAACTATCAGTGCCTAATGACTAGTGTGAAGAGTATGCGTTATTGAAAATGAACCCTAGAATGTAGATAAAAATGATATGATGGGTTAGTCCTGGTAATACTAAATTAAAACTGCAGCTGTTTCCGAATGGCTCTATACATTTTTGTACAGCGCCCCTGGCGAAAACGAGGAAGAACTAACCAAAATGTATGGAGCCACACACGAACGCGAAAGTTTAAGTAAACTACGCAAAACGTAGACTAAGGGCTCTGAATTGACGGATTACGTATAACAGTATAATTGCAATTGCTATTTTTACTAACACGAATATATACAAGTGCACTACAAGATTAGCACTACTCTCGTCTGGATCATAAAATGTCACCCATAGGTGCAACAATACAGGTTGCGACACGTAAGTTTAACGCTGAGCGAACTGTGGAGGGGATAGCGCATGGGTTTAGTATGGCGGTCGCCATGTGCAGCTACTCCCCTCCACACTACCCTCAACGCTACACTTACGTGCCGCTACCTGTAATCAACTTATGATTGTTACTTTTGCAGAAAGCTATAGACGATCTCCTAAGGGAACTGAATGAAAAGGCTGATCTAATAAAAGTGGACAGCTTGCGTGACCAAATTAATTATTACCTTGAGATGCTACGAGAGAGAATCAAATTCATTGCGGATATAGTAGGAGAGCCTTCTGCTGCGGCTTTATCGAGAAAGCTCTCCCGCGATGCTGCATGCTTATCTTGTGCCGCCCCGGCGCACATGAAAGTTGAGGAGTCAAGTGTGCCGGTACTTCCTGCGATGAGACCCCCTGCTATTGGCGCTGAAGCTCCAAAGCCAAAGGAACATGGCGACGGTTTGTGCTACCAAGGATACCCTGTGCAACATCCTATAGATCCTAGGTAACTGTTAGAAAGTACAATCATCATTTTCAGCCCGTAATTGCCCTCTGCTCATCATTCTTGTACGCCACTCATATCGTTCCTGCGCCAATCTTGTCCATGTTGGACCCGCAATTTTTGCTTTAGTCACTATAATTACTGTTACGCCGTCAACAAATCTGTTAAAGTTTTTGTTCACCTACCGTCACTCAGCCTGGAAACTTTTTTTACTCAGGAAAATCCTTTATGGATACCACCAGATCTAGGAAGACCGGTGTTTATGTGGGACTCTCCACCGTTAGTCGGTGGCATATCCACTAAAAACCTGAGGTGTTTCCGCCACTGCCCCATGTATCGGGGCTACGGCTATGATTCCTCATTACTCCGCGACCTGGCAACGTTCCTGCCTAACTCCACTTGTCTTTAGTTTCATGATTGTCCTACTGTATAGTTTTATTTCTACATAAGTACAGATTTTGACAATAAACCTAAAATGCTGTCTTATTTTATTGCACTGCGATAAAACGTGACGGCAACATATTTGTTGGCGTATTTGAAACAAGTGTCGTGTAGGGTACCGTGCAGGTAATTATAATATACGCTCCTATTCTTTATTTTCAGGGCTCACCTATGTAATCGTTGGTGTGGAGGATCCCATACGCTAATAAATAAAGCTATAAGCCGATCGCCCCCTGACGTTATCATAACACCTTTCAATAGAAAAGTTGGACAAGAAAAGGGTACAGATGGAAAGGTACTACTTAAATCAATTTTCTTTAGTAAAAGACTTCCAAGCGGTTCCTCAATAAAGGTAGTTATCTTCGTTGTGTGTGAATAAGTTACAATACAGTACTACTAAATACCTACTTTGCCACATATTTTTGAAGTCGGTTTTATGGTGCAGTCACAGGAGAGAGAAAGAATCTAGTTCTACTGTTCTGTGGGTGTAGTGCAATTATATTAGGTACTTACCGCAGAGCAAATAAAAAAATCCAGAGGGAACGTCGTTGAACAGTCAAGTGAAGCCGGTTTTTTAAACATGTGTGAGTGCGTCGCTGTTGCGCCGCCATAGTTTGACTGACAAACCAAGGCGTAGTTTCATAGTTACCTGGATGTGTGTGTAATTGTCTGTACACGGCGAGGCGTAGTTTTGGTTGGCTTCACTTATTTGTTCACAACATTCTCTCTTGTTTTTTTTATTTGCCTGAGGTACTTACTCAATGCGTCAAACTCAATTTACTTGCATTTTATCTCCGTGTTATTATTATTTTTTTTAATTAAAGATCAACCAAGTACCGTTGTCTTACCATTGTTGTTATAATTGTATACCTAAATGAAGTATATCAATTTATTTTTAGATGTATGCAGTAGATGAACTGGTGCCCAAAAAGCCATGTTCAGAATGTGTACTCCCTGACGCCCCGACAGCATCAGTAAATAAGATAGAGATTGTCAAAGAAGGTCCATCAAACGAGGCTCCATTCGACTGGCCCTCGTTCTCTCCTAAGTTACCGAGCGACGCGACCCCTCCTATGGGAAGTTTTCAAGATATTTGATAATGAAAGATATTATTAACGAGAAATATTATATTTTCATACCCCTATGGTGCTGTTTTGCGTTATAGTGGAGGAATTTTAATTATACTGAAATCTCGAAAAGTTCAAAAGAAGCAATTTTTTTTCGCTTTTTGGGTTAAGTCCCATAGTAAAAGTTTTTCGTAATTAAGTAAATACCTCCTTAAATTCCTGTACATTGCTAAACACCACGAATGTTTAATATTTTGTAGCATGTAGCTGTACTACCTATTGTCATATTATTACATATATCTTCTTTGATGGTTTATTTAAGAGGGTATTTTTTAGGGTTCCGTACCGAAAGGGTAAAAACGGGACCCTATTACTAAGACTCTCGCTGTCCGTCCGTCTGTCTGTCTATCACCAGGCTATGGTAACGGAAATAAGTAGATATTTGAAACATTTACAGAATTTCATCTTAAAAATAAAAAATTAGGTACTTACATTAAAATAAATTACCTAAGTCCAATACAGTACGGAACCCTTCGTTCGCGAGCCCGACTCACACTTGGCCGATTTTTGTGGAGGCATTTTGACTTATTCAGTGATTCGCTCGAGAGAAACTCGCTCACGCAAGCTAGTTAACGCCGTTCGATTTTACCTATTTTTTGTCTCGGTAACTCGCTCGACGGTGATTTTATATACAGTCAGCTACAAAAACGTTTAAGTAAATGTTATAGAGGTCCCTACCAAGTCAGATGACACTATAATAAGGGCCTATGTCCAACAAATGTAAGATAGAGAAGACTGTGGATAATGATAGCCTACTTTATTCATATTTACAATTTTTTGTACTATTCGTATTTGAAGTAAAATAAAACATAGTTTCAGATAAATAATATTAATGAATCAACATTACAAAAGTTGGTTGTGGTGATGAGTACAGGATATTCTAGCATTATGTTTGTCGTTTAGAGGTACACCCTCTATGTAATGGCTTATAGTTCTAACATTAATTAACATCACAATCATCAAAATTACAATAATTCAAAAATTTAGATTTATTTTACATAAAAAAAATAGTATTTATTACTTATTAATTAAATTCTCGAACTAATTGAAAAAAAAATAAACATTGTTATAAATGTGACACGAGTATTATCAACTAAATACAATAAAAGTAACTGTTAATTATCTATAAAAAAAACCATGGATCATGTTTCCGGTGAATTATCTTTAAAACAAACATTACTACTATCAAAAACTATGCTAAATGTGTGAAACGAAAAATAATAATGAAGTACTTACAACAATATTTAATTACATTATATCTACTATTATAAGATTTTTCACAAATTATTTATATTAGAAGACTAAACCTTAAATTGAAAGAAAATTCGAAATCGGAATCGTTGGATTACGTTAAATCACTATGTAATTCACTATGCACGATTACGATGCAATGCTTTTACAATAAACTCATCTTTATCGATATTAGCGTTGTATACCCGCGTAAAATATTCACCGCTCTAATTTTACGATGATTTATGACCCAACCACATATAGCTCAAGTCACTAAAAATATACGATAACAATAGGTACACGGATTTGCTATTTTAATTAAAAAGAGATAGCGCTGTTACAGCAAGAGCTTGTGCGCATGTCATAAAATATAACACTGAATCACACTCCCTTTATTCTGCATCTCTAAATCGAAATGCAAATAAATATAATTATAGTCAGTACTTAACTTCCAACTTAATCAGCCAACGTGGCCATAGCCACAGCTTTTAGTAAGATATTCAACTTATTTGGTTTAAATACTTTTTCCTATGTCTGTACTTTGTAAGTGCGAGCGACTTAACGACACAAAAAGTAGGTAAAATCAGTCGGCTGGTACACTTATCCCTACCGAGCTATCCCCCCTGGTAGGGATAAGTGCACTTTTTGTAGATTTAGTTCTACCAGTAGCGATAGGTGCACTAACCATTTGTGTAGTGCACTTATCCCTACCGAACTATCTCCTCTGGTAGGGATGGGTGCACTGCCTATTTCTACTATTTTCTACTCTTCATATTATATGCTATTGCTAATCGAATAAAATACTACGGAACGTTGGTTTTATTGAAAAATTAATTTGCTGAAATGATGAAGTTTCATTAGGTACATAACTTTTTTTAAATCATAGATGTCAAAGTGACAGCTGTCATCAGAATCGGTACTATAACAGCACGATAGGTGTCAAAGTGACAGGTATCAAATTTAAAAGTGGATTTTCTCCGTAACTATCACTTAAAAACCATTGTTGTTCTAACAAAAGTGATAGAGCTCAACGAGATCTACATTTCAGATGACAGCTGTCAAACTTAAAAGTGGATTTTCTCCGTAACTATCACTTAAAAACCATTGTTGTTCTAACAAAAGTGATAGAGCTCAACGAGATCTACATTTCGGATGACAGCTGTCAAACTTAAAAGTGGATTATCTCCGTAACTATCACAGATAAACCATTGTTGTTCTAACAAAAGTGATAGAGCTCAACGAGATCTACATTTCGGATGACAGCTGTCAAACTTAAAAGTGGATTATCTCCGTAACTATCACATATAAACCATTGTTGTTCTAACAAAAGTGATAGAGCTCAACGAGATCTACATTTCGGATGACAGCTGTCAAACTTAAAAGTGGATTATCTCCGTAACTATCACATATAAACCATTGTTGTTTGAACAAAAGTGATAGAGCTCAACGAGATCTACATTTCGGATGACAGCTGTCAAACTTAAAAGTGGATTATCTCCGTAACTATCACATATAAACCATTGTTGTTCTAACAAAAGTGATAGAGCTCAACGAGATCTACATTTCGGATGACAGCTGTCAAACTTAAAAGTGGATTATCTCCGTAACTATCACATATAAACCATTGTTGTTCTAACAAAAGTGATAGAGCTCAACGAGATCTTCATTTCGGATGACAGCTGTCAAACTTAAAAGTGGATTACCTCCTTAACTATCACGTATAAACCATTGTTGGTTTAACAAAAGTAATAGAGTTCAACGAGATCTATTTCGTGTTTTGTAATTGTGAAGTATATTCAATAACTAGTTTGTGTAACAATAGTTACGAAGATAATCCACTTTTGAGTTTGACAGCTCTCATCCGAAATGTAGATCTCGTTGAGCACTATCACTTTTGTTGGAACAACAATGGTTTATAAGCGATAGTTACGGAGATAATTCACTTTTGAGTTTGACAGCTTTCACTTTGACACCTGTCATGCCATTCTAGTACCGATCCTAGGATATGACAGCTGTCGCTTTGACATCTGTCATAGAAAAAAAATGTTAGGGCAAAAAGTTGTGTACCTAATGAAACTTCTTTCAGAAAAATATGTTTTCAATAAAACCAACGTTCCCTATTATTGTATTCGATTAGTAATAGCATATAATACGAATAGTACAAAATTAGTAGAAATAGGCAGTGCACCCATCTCTACCAAATATAGCTCGGTAGGGATAAGTGCACTACACAAATGGTCAGTGCACCTATCCCTACTGGTAGAACTAAATCTACAAAAAGTGCACTTATCCCTACCAGGGGGGATAGCTCGGTAGGGATAAGTGTACCAGCCGAAATCAGTTGGCGGCAACTCGCTCGCGTGAGCGAATTTCTCTCGAGCGAATCACTCAATAAGTCGATATTTTCGATTAGTCGCTATTTACTAGACTGCACCATCTTGGTTTCAGCATTTAGGGCGAGGTGTACGCTTCTACTTTTCTTCTTGAATAAATAATACCAAAATCAAAACTGTAATTCGTTTTTCTTTTTTTTCATTTAATTCATATTTCAGTTTATAAAGGTACCTTGCAAACATCATTATGGCATAATTTTATAAAAATTCAATAAGCCTACTATAGCTGGATTTTAAGATCTTGTGTAGGTTACCTGTTACCTCTACTTATTACCCAGATACTAAGGTATAGGTAATCAGTAGAACTGATGGTTCACCAGTAGGCCAAGCATGCGACCACGAAAAGAACTGTTTTCGACGTGTGAAAGAGTGACATAGGTACCTACTCGTACCTATATACCTCATCATAACTGTCTCGTATTGACACGTCGGAAAAAGTATTGCGTGGCGCGCATCCTAGCCCGCAAAGCCCGCCTGGAACTGAAGAAATGACGTTATTGTTAAAAATAAGAATATGTACCTCTAACACCTATTTTACCCTAGAGTATACATAACTAAAATGTATACTCTAAGTATTTTACCTATTATTGTATTCGATTTGTAATAGCATATAATATGAATAGTAGAAATTAGTAGAAATGGGCAGTGCACACATCCCTACCAAATATAGCTCGGTAGGGATAAGTGCACTACACAAATGGTCAGTGCATCTATCTCTACTGGTAGAACTAAATCTACAAAAAGTGCACTTATCTCTACCACGGAGGAAAGCTCGGTAAGGATAAGTGTACCAGCCGATCTTTTTTACTATAACAGCTGTGTCACAAGAAATAGTCCAAAAAATATAAGTTGTGCATAGATGTGCTTAGTAGTAGTGCGCAGTTGTGCCATTAAAAACATGTATTTTCCTCTAGTACCAATAGTCCAGTTATTAGTCCGATTGACCGGACTACTGAAACTTTTAAGTTGCAATAGTTCGGTTGTAACTAAGCACCGGACTATTAATACCCTCTAGTAGGTAGTAAGTAGTCCCTCAGAAGAATAACAAGTTCACTTTAGTTCTTATTATTTAAGAAGTCCGGTTTTGATTGTACAACTACTTACGCTAACGCAGTTGGTCCGCAGGCACAACTGGCACAAGGAATACCATAGTTTAGCATTAGCAGTGCTTTTGTGCGCTATACTATTATAATGTCGTAGATAGATTCTTCTTCAAACTTCTTACTTCTGTTAATTGTCCTGCAGACATCTATGGCCTGTGGCTCCTTCCCAATCATCAACCAAGCACTGATCTAGATAATCTAGATTTCAGCCACTGCACTGTGAACACAGGGTCTACTAGCCGCACAGGTCTACTAGTACTGGACGCAGCTGTCGGCGAGACGTTTTATCGATAATCAAGAAATGCAATAGTTGAAAAGAACTTGGTACCTTTATAGTAGCTTCAAATTCGGCGGAGGAAAAAAAGAACTTGTTCTAGGGGAAATAGATCGAGAATTTAGATCACTGGAAAATGTATTAAAATGCGATGATAAATTATCTACGAGGAAATAAAAAAAATCTAATATATCTATCGGGACAATTGATTTAAGTTTATTTTTAAATAGTGCCACATAGTATAATTTCGAAGGACTAGGAATGGTAGTGGCAACATTCCTGGGGTAACGCTTGTGACGAACGCTACTGATTGGTTCCAAGAAGGTTTCAAGTGCATCGCATGACTGGTCGATGGGCGGGAAAATGCGATGATGACTTGACAGATATCACTGAGTTATAAATAGAGCTGGTTCGGAGAGGTTATGTTGGTGAAATGTGTTTAGAACGGCTCGAGTTGTGATCCTTGATAAAATGGTGGCAGCGTGCGTTACGCTGCAGAACGCCATGTCCTTCGCTTAAAGTTTTCTCTATAATTGTAGTCATACGTAATCTTCTGTGAAATAAACTGATTGTTCGTGACGTCGCAATTTATCTCCTCGCCCGCTTAACCCACGCCACGCCACACTGAAGTATTTCTGGGTCAGATGGTATAAAATAATTACCACATTGAATCACCATAAGTAATGCGGAACCTTTTGGATTCGACATATCAATATGTCATTGTCAAACTGTTAAAGTCAATTTCAGTGTTGCCAAAAGCTAAAAAGAAGGATGCACGGAATTGACCTGTCGAATGTTTTTTTTTAGTTATCTGCAAAACATCTTTTCTAAAAAAATATGTCTACTTCAAAAATATCGGGATTTTTTGCTGTTTTCATATCACTAGTTAAAATTATTTAACTATCAGAAAAAGGGCAATGATTTTTTTAAATGTTTTACCCTCTGATTTCTCTAGCAATGCTTGTGTGACCGAATATTTTAGGTGTAGTATCCACACTTAAATAAAAAAAAGGTTTAATTTTTTAGGCGAAAAAAAGTATTATGCTAGTATTAATGCGTTGCATTTTTATGTATTTGCTAGATTTACTTGTTTACGTGTAAGCTACGCTTCAAGTTTGATAATGGCATCACAGAAATAAAGGTCCCGTTGTACGGCTTTTTTGTATCAACTGCAACATTGATATTGATGAATAAAAATATTAATGACCTCAGAACTAGTCAGAACCGATAACAGACCAAAAAAATTAAATGAAGATGGCAATATATAACGCTGAGTCTGATACCAAAATAAAAAAAAGTTCTTGATTGCAGCTGTCAAAACCTTTTTTACTGTTGCTGTCAAAAAATAAGGAAAAGTCAAAGTCAATCATCCAGATGATGTATAAGAGACTTTCTGAGCGTCTGGTGGACGCGACGCGTAACCCTCGGTAGAGTAAGCTTTTTCTATGCGCGTAACCCTATTCCATTCTCTTTGGCGTGACCAAAATGCTGGTGTTTATTTGGCTCAACGTATAAGCATTGCCATTCAGCGTGGCAATACTGCCAGCATGCTGGGCACGCTGCCAACTGGCAGTGGGCTTGAGAACTGCACTGCAGCACTTGGATTATCTTTAGACCTTCAAGGGACTGTGGATGATCCAATTGCTTTCTATGTAGTAGTAGTAGTGTAGTATTGTCATTAATAATTAAAAAAAAAAAAAAATGATGTATTCAGTATTACCAGACTTCGATCGCGGTATTCTGATTTAGCAATTTTGGAGGTATTGACGTGTTGATATAATAATTATTTTCTTTTTTAACTATTAGCATATAATCCTGCGTTAACTCGTTTTAGCCCGTAATATTTACGAACTGAGGTGTTATGATACATTTTTATAGGAACATACATTTTTGTATACTTACTAAAAGGTTATCAAAAAGAAAGAATACTTATATTTTTATATGTACTTTTTATCATATACTTTACTACTAAAAACAAAAAGCTGCAGTTGAAGTTATCCGAGAAATTCGTGACCATTTTAATATTACTCGTTATAATCCTTAAAGGTGCTATTCTAATCTCGGCTGCAGGCTACAGCTGCAAGCAGCACTTGCAGCAGCTGCACGAAGCCAGCTGTAGCTACACAACTGAGGGTTAGTCCAGGTTTACACATAAATTGAAACTACAGCTGTTTCGATATGGCCCTATACATTTTTGTACAGCGCCACTGGCAGAAACGAGGAAGAACTAACCAAAATGTATGGAGCCACACGCGAATGCAAAAGGTTAAGTAAACTTCGCAAAACCTGGACTAAGGGCTCTGGTTATCTATGTTGTTGTATGAATTTCTACAAAAAGATTCCGGCTGCAAGTGTTGTTAACCTGCTTAGACAAGTTCAACGTGTCTGCGATGTACGACGCAGCACGTGCAATTAGCATTGGAATCATTCCCGACTGCGGATAAAAGCACAGTTACAATTAAGCACAAAAAAACATATTACTCAAAAACTAGGCGCTTCCGGTAGGAGAGGATGGCAGGAAGGGCTTCCTTTCCCTCTCCTCCACCCCCTCTACCCCTCACAACCGCCAATGCAGGTACCTGGCGACTATAGTTTAACCTAACGGAGGATTGGCATCACATCACACCTTCGAGCATATACCAATATTGGTATATGCTCGAAGCATCACACAATGAATCCTGATTTATATGTATACTTAACATTTAAACAAATTTATTTGTCACGATTTTGAAGTTAGCCCAGTGAATGTTGTTTATTATGATTAATATAATTTTATTATTTTTATCGTCCAAGCCAAATCAAACTATAGAGGCAAGCATGGTCTATACTCTTCCAGGAGGCAAGTCGTTAGAATATGAACTGCCGAAGCAAGTACAAGAGGTAAGTCGTTGCGTCGCGTAGGTAGTTAGCAAATGATGGTAATTAATTATTATTTATTTGGATATAATCATATCAGCAGCAATGTGACCTTTAGCAAGGATTTGAGTAGCTTGTAGGTACAGACGTCGTTAAGTTTAGTTTGATTCAGCCTCGCTCTCGCACTTTGTGCAAAGCATTATCATTTTGTTTATTTTGCTTTATTCAATTTTCAAAACTGGTACTGGTAACACTATACAGCAAATCTGAAAAAAGTTACGATTGCATCAGCTAGTCGCGCCGTAACCTCAGAATGATATTTTAATATTAAAAATACGAAATCTGAATGAAATGACACTCAAACACTAAGCTGAAACAAATATCTAATAGTTTAATTTAAAAGGTAAGACTAATTATCTATTCTAGCGACACAAAACAGACATCTGCAACGTTGCATTTCAATACCTACTTGTACGTAAACCATTGAAATATTCCATAATTTTTAGGTGAAAATATCTTGAAGTGATTAAAATGCACAAAATACTCGAGTTCCAAGCAGTGGTTCTGGCGGCAGGCCGCGGGTCCCGCATGCCTGACGTGGGAGGGTCAGTAACCAAGTGTCTACTGCCTGTTGGGCCATACCCAGTCTTGTGGTACTCTCTCAACATGCTGGAAACTTTCGGATTCCAAGGTAAAAACATTAAAAAACGTGGCATCTGTAAGTCATCCAATTTAAAACCCAATTGGTGATATTGAATTTCTGTGAGGATTATGGTTTTCCCTTTGATTTAATGTGTTTTAAAAGTTCCTATAGTACGTAGCATTCTCCAAATCGCACTACTTCAATTAAATGTATTGAATTGTCCCTTGATACTACTAGTGTAGGTACAGAGCACAAGTGGAAAAGGAGAACCATTTCCATTGAAATCCTACATGCTATCTTAACAGACAAATCTATATTTCATCTTCAAGCTCAAAATTTAATAATTACTTCTAACATGTTAAAATCGTTAAATTTTTTCTCACACTAAATTTAATTATTTAAGGAAATAATATGTTGTCCATCCTGGACCTAGTCTCTTAGATAATGTGAGTGCTCCCATCTCAGTGATTACCTATTCAAAACAATTTTTAGAGATTCTTCCCAATTTTACTAGTTAATCTGCACATTATGTCGGGCCGCAGCAGGGCAGAGCAGGCCATAGTGCATTATTAGTATGGATATGCGGAAAATGCGGCCCCGGCACAGTGCATTCAATAAGCGGTTTGAGCAGATTTTTGTGCTGCAATACAGCCCGACATAATGTGCCCGAAACTTAGATGTACTAGTTTAAAGATACACACAATAAGCACTTCATGTATAATTTTAAAACCTGGTATTACATTTTTCAGAGACCATAGTGGTTGTACTAGATGAAGATAAATCAAATATCCTGAATGCACTTGAGAAATGTCCACTCAAAATAAAATATGAACTCATTGTCATACCATCAGACGAGGACTGGGGCACAGCCAATTCTCTAAGACACATCAGCAGCAGAGTAACCACTGACTTATTAGTTGTTTCTGGAGATCTCATTTCCAATGTAAACTTGAATGAGGTTTTAAACCTTCACAGAAAGCATGACGCCACTCTCACTACTCTATTCTTCAATAACGGCCCAGAAGAGTGGATAGAACTGCCTGGTCTCAAAAATAAGGCCAAGCCTGATAGAGACTTAGTTGGCATAGACAAAGAAACAAATAGATTAGTGTTCTTAGCTAGTGCCAGCGATTTTGAAGAGAATGTGCGAATACCGAGACTTCTTGTGAAAAAATTCTCTTCTCTGTCCATGTACAGTAGACTGTTAGATGCCCACGTTTATGTTATGAAGCACTGGGTCATTAACTATTTAGTTGAGATGGAAGAATTTACGTCCGTGAAAGGAGAATTAGTTCCACACTTAGTGAAAAAACAACTTACGAAGCCTAAGAGCCCTGCTGAGAAAAAAGGTGCCTCGGAAAAGAATGTAGATGTTTCCAAGGATATATTTTCGTATGCTGTTGAGACGGGTTATGAGAGTAAAATCCGGGAGATGTCTTCGTTCAATGATCACTCATTGGGCAGTAAAGGAGTGTACCACAATGATCAGTTAAGATGCTATGCACACATTCCTAGCACAAATACTTTTGGAATCAGAGTCAATACTTTTTCTGCTTTTATTTTGTCTAACCAGAAGGTAAGCAGTAGTAATTTTGAACAGTTATTCAGGGTTCATCATCATTACCATCCACAGCCTTCTTTATCCCACTTCTGGGTATAGATTTATACAGAGTTACTGGTAATCAATTAGTGTCCTTTTATGGGCTTATACTGTACATCAAAACTAACGACTTTTATCAACTCTCAAAAAAAATGCTGTTCCATAGAAAAATATCATTTACCTGTGACAAAATTTATGGGACAGCTGTTTTTTAACACTTTTATTAGTTTCACCTGTATGTTTGCTTGCTTGCTTGTAACCAACCCCTTTGAGTTCGATTTTGACCTACTTTGAGCGATCAGATTTTCTTTAAACTTTGCACACCTATCAAACTCCGATGACAATCCATTAATATATATAAAAAAAATTACTCCTAAGCATGATTTTTAGTTTCTTTTTAAACTATATTTATTTAGTTTTGACAAAAGCCGCAGAACAAAAGTTAGTTTTTGATGAACAAAATAAGTGCCTAAAAGAATGCTAATTGATTATCAGTAATGCAAGCACAAATGAAGTTTAAGGGGACCTAATATTTCTCTTTGTAATGAGTTTTCATTATAGAGTGTATCATAACTATAGTATGATAGTGGCAAACTATACAAATGATACTTTCCTTTCTTAACATTTTGGTCCCTGGCACTAGTAGAAGTTAGTCCAGGTAAAAGGTACATAATTATGGGATCCACTCTCCACTCCACTTAGCTTTTAAAAAACATAATAATAAGATCATTATGAACAATTATTCAAGGTACAATTAGAAAAAACCGGACAAGTGCGAATCAGGCTCGCACATCGAGGGTTCCGTACAATCATATTGTTAAAATAATTAAAAATCTGTTTTAGCATGTGCTAATGAAGTTCTTTTATATGAGACATTACATGATACGATTTACTCACTTTGAATTTTATCCCATATTTTGTGAATTTTGATGCCCTATTTTTTTGTGATTTAAATAAAAATGTACAGTTTTCAGATTTATTCCTATATGTGTACTCTGGGACAATGCTTCTCGCCAAATTTCATAGTTCTATGTCAACGGGAAGTACCCTGTAGTTTTGATTTTTGTGAGTGTCGAAATATGCGGCTTTTTACGACATAAACGGCTCTAACTTTTTTATACGTTAACTGAGAAGTTAAGAGTTTCTTTTACACAACTGCATGAAATCATAGATATACGTATACAGTTTAAATTTCATCTCGATATCTTTACGCGTTCCCGAGATAAAGAGTCTTGACATACACACAGACGGACAGACGGACAACAAAGTGATCCTATAAGGGTTCCGTTTTTTCCTTTTGAGGTACGGAACCCTAAAAAAAAAACATTGGAACTCAGAACAATTTTTAATTTTTAAGGGAATATTATTTAATTTATAGAGAATTTTTAATTACTTCGAAAGATGTTATAATATAAAGAGTTAACAATTTATAAATTGTTTACGTAATTGTAGGGTTTCCATGAAATTCAGTTTTTCATCTTTTACATTTTTTAGGGTTCTGTACCCAAACATACAACCATCTGTCTGTCACCACGCTGTATCTCATGAACCGTGATAGCTAGACAGCTTCAATTTTCAGTGATAATGTATTTCTGTTGCAGAATAACATAAATATTTAAGGGGGGCTCTCAGACAATAAACATTGATTTTTTGCTGTTTTTTACTCGATATTAATAATGGTAACAGGTAGAAGCTTGAAATGGGGCAAAGGGGGCTCCCATAGTGTACGAAACCCTTTGTGCGCGAGTCCAACTCTCAATTAGCCGATATTTTTATCAATGTACCTGTTTTATTTATTTATTTGTGTATCTTTAATTTCAGGTTCTGCCTCAGTGGCAGGAACTAACTACCACTCCCCTGCCTGAAAGGTTCCATCCAAACAGCGAAATTAAAACTAAACAAATAGATAATGACTCTTTAGTTGGAGAGAAAACTATTATCAGTGAGAAAACATCTATCAAATGGACATTCATTGGAGCCAACTGCACCATAGAAAATAAAGTTAGATTAAATGGCTGTATATTGATGAATAATGTAACAATTAAAGAGGGGTATGTATATTTTAAGTATGTTTCAGTCATAAAACATCCACTACTGGTCATAGGCCTCCCTAGATTTCTAATATGACCGGTTGGAAGCTGCTTGTATCCAACACATCCTTGAGGTCATTTGTGCACCTTTAATAGACATCATATACCTTGCTGTGTGACCATGTGAACTTTTTATATGACAACCATTGATTAATACGTGCTTCGCCGTGATTCGGGTAATTATTGCGCATGTGTACACAATGTCGACGTAAGTGGCGTAGTTGTGAGCATGGACGTAGAGAGCGCGCGGGAGGCATGAGGTTGGCGGGCGGGTGTGCCCCGGCGTCTCGTTTCTCTGGCTCCCGCGCATACCTATATATTTTGCCGTTTGCGCAGCGTTCTGCGCATAACTTCTCACCCGCCAACTTGTGTTGCGCGTGGTGTATCGATTATACTTGGTAGACGCGAGTCTACTGCTGAAAACCGAATTGGTGTCTACCAAGTATCAAACACTGTTATAATCCTACCGCTTAACTTAGTCCTCGCCTGCGCGGTACAGGGGCGCCGGGGGAGACGTCAAAGAGAACTGAGACAGGTGCGGGCGGGGCGGGCAGTTGCGGTCTCAGTGCCCTTTGACTAAGTTAAGCGGTAGGATAGTATAAATAGACGTTCGCATTTGGTACGCTCCGCACCTTGATGTGTTCTGTACCAAATCCGATGGTATGTTCAGCGGTCCGCCGCACATTATTATTGACGGTGCGCTTGATTCGATTATTCTGCCATAGGATTTGGTGCGGTCCGCACTAAGTTCGTTCGTGTGGCCAAACTACCGCACCATTCAGCGCTTTAGTCGCAATTCTACCGAGAGAGAGAGACACACGTTTTCAATGGCGCCAGACAGAGAAGCCGTAAATATTACGGAAAAAGGTTAATTATAGAAGTTTTAGAACTTTACAAATTTTTTCCGTGTTCATGGAGTTCGTCTCACGACATATATTCAACAAAAATTTAACATTGAAGAGTTGGAAAAAAAAATTAGGAAAATAAAAAAACTATAGATGTAGTAGTTACGATGGTTGCCGCAACTAACGCGATTTTAGCTTGTTCGAATAAAGTTGGAGGCATTTCGACGTGATCACTGTCTAGTAGCACGTAAAGCACTGGACCGTCTTTGTGTGGTGCGGTGGTGTGGCGTGTCGAGCGCACCGCACCGTCCGTCGGTGCGGAGCGTACCAAATGCGAACGTCTATTTATACTAAGTTGTACTAGCAATGACAGAGCAGTGTTGTCAACGTAACAAAATTAGTAAAATGGCACACCGGCGACCTCACCTACGACAATCAAGTACCTAACCAAAAGGAGTCGACACTGCAAAGCGTACCCCTCTGCCAAAAGTACCTACGCGACCGGCGGTCATGCTCTTTATATAAATATATCGGTCTGGTTGCGCTTATGTTGCGTTAATTTTCAGCTAGTGTTAGTTAATTACATTTGTGCGCGTGTAAACTTGCTTATATTTTGATTTGTGTGCGTTTCTTCACCCCCCACTGACTTGGCAGACTTCGGTGCTTAGGCGTGTCGACTCCTTTTGGTTAGGTACTTTATGCCTACGACGCTTCTCCTTTTTCACAAGCTCTACAATGAGTCTTATATTTTCAGATGTGTGCTGGACTTTTGTTTAATCTACACGGGGGCCACCGTAGAGAGCGGGTGCTCCCTTCAATACAGCATAGTGGGCCCGCACCACTCGCTCGCTCCGTCCACTACTGGCAACCACCAACTCTACGCGGAAACTACGGACAATATGATCACTCTAGGCTGATCTCTTTACGGTATTCATATTATCATAAAGTAAATGGCATGATGAGTAGTTAAAAGAAATTTTATAATTAGCCCGCTAGCTAGATTATCAAAAAATATTGTAAGCTTTTTTTTTCTTTTGTCAATTACTTAAACAAAAAGAACAAAACATGTTGAAGATAACGCGCGTCAAACTTTGGCAGTGGGGTCTCACGACTTCATAAGCGCTGGAACTATGCTTGAACCTAGACCGTTTCACTCACGAAGTCGCGCCCCTCCACAGTAAATTATTGGTTTGCATTTATAAGCGTAGACCTCGTTTGTACACAACGCCTTAGTGTGCGTGTAGAGGCTAATAGTACAGACAGTGAAAAAAAATATAAAATATGATCACTTAGGTTAGAGGGTTACACTGTCGTACAACTACATTCAATAAATATGGAGGGGCGCGCCTTCGTGAGTGAACAGATCTGTACATAGTATATGGTAACGATACCGAGTAAGAGCAGGGGCCTTATGAACGCTAAATATGTTTTTGTAAACTTAAAATCAATAGTTTATCTGTAAAAGGCAAAAAAAATCCAAAAAATTAAATTTCGCACTGACCGAGACGATCAGCCTTAACGGACTATATCTTAATCGTACAAAATATGTGTTTAATATTTTAATTGCAAATATTTAATTAATATTTTATTTTAATGGCGATGGACTGTATATTTTAGTCACCTAGCGTACTGAGATATTAGCAAAGGTGATTTTTGATGGCCAATTGAAGTTGCTCAATCATCAGTAAATGTCACATAACATCAAACAATTATGTGTTGTATAATATTACTAAAGAACTTTCACTGTCACAATATAAGAAATTACATAATATATTTGAAAAAAGCTAAAATTCTCATCGCATCCCAATACAGAACCTCGTCGAAATTCATTGATCAGGAGTGCCAGAGATTCATACATAATTAGCTTCAAATAAGTCCGAAAAATTGTTCATTTTCAAATATAAAAATGGATTATGCTTAAATATACTATTTTATTCAAAGTTTCAAGCATTTTGTGTGCACCTGTGAAATTTCGTTTAGAGTCAGGCTCATTTTAAATCTCTTTTTAATTCAGACTCTTTTTATATTACCTGTCTTCTACTAGCATGCTATCGAACCGTGGGTGATCCGCTAAGCAAGAATATTGCTGGATCGAAACTATCCAGTCACACTTACTGGCTAAGTGTGACTTGCTTTTAGGCTCCTTTACACACAGGCGGTACGAGCGGTATAGCAGACGGGCGGGCATCTGTATTGTACTGGTTACATAAGAAGGGCTCACACAGGTCCGGTCGCGGTACTGCCGTACCACCCTTTACCGCTCGTACCGCTCTACCGCTCGTACCGCCTGTGTTTGATGGAGCCTTTTATTGGGAAAGAAATCATATTATTGCGTCATATATCGCCTCTTTACAAGAACAACGTGATATTTTTTAAACAACAACTTTACAGGAGAACGTTTACAAACATTTAAGTGTTGATAAATTCTAAAAAATACATAATTTTACTATGTGAAAACAGCGAAATTGTTGCGCTATTTCATGTGCTTTCTGAAAATAAGCAAAAAATCTTGAGTTCAATATGAAATAAGTGTAAAAGAAAATTTAAAAAAAAACTGAAACACATGTCACGTTTTTAATGAAAATATGTAACAAAATGCTTGTGACATATTAATATATCACATTAAAGGTGTTAAATTTAGGTGTAAGGGTGTGTGATAAGTGAAATAAAATACATGTTAAATTAAAAATATTGTATTTTTACCAATACAAATTTACCAAAACAACGGCTCACTTACACCATGAAATTAGTTTAAGGCACAATAATCAACAAGAGATCAATCAATCACATTGTACTAAGTACTCGCTTTAATTACAATTAAAGGGTAACTAAAATAACTATCATACAAATAGAAAAATCAAAAAGTTAAATGTACCTACTTAAAGTTATCTAAAAGTAATTAAAGTCATCTAACATAATATTATGGCACCGAGTTTAACATGGTTATCATCTATTAAAAACATAGAATCACAAATTCTTTTATTATTAATATAAACTCTATCATTTAAAATCTAGCAATTACATAAATATTTCTAAAAAAAATACAATTCTAAAAGTCTTTAGGTATATTAAATCAGTCTTACATTACAAAGATTCATAAAATGGTTTATGATATCTTGGGATGAGGTTTTTATTCACCAAATCCATGAGATCGGCTTTTTTTCTTTCAGCTAGTCCAGGTTTTTGAAGATAAGCTTTTTACAAATTAAAATCAATGCTTTGGTTATTCCTCTTTTTTTTCACCACTATGGCTTTCTTGAATAGCTCGTCAGCGTAAGATTTTTTGAAAAATATGGCATCGGGATCAGATTTTTGTACTTTTATCATCTTCAGTTCAGTCAGTTTTACAGTATTATTGTCTTCATCTTTTGTTATTGCAAAGTTCATTTGAGTGCATATACTTTTCCAGTCGAAAAAATCATCAAAGCACATTTCATTAACATGGAATGGCTCGCTTTTTTTCCGTGCCGCCTTTATAGCCCCGATAAAGGCGTCAGGTGTATACATTGGTCCTGATCTCAGTTGCCTTTTAACTTCTCTTTCTATTTGCGAGTGAGCTGAATCGCCTTCGTTCTGCGTATGTCCTTTGACGAGGTATTTGTGTGTAATTGAATTGAGATTTGGCAGAGTTTTGACACAGTAAGTGTACATTGCAAGCATAAACTTGTTTTTTTGCTGTCCGGCGCAATTGTCTGAATAAAAGACAACGTCGAGGTCTTCAGCCGTTGCGGAAATTTTCTCCAGGTATTTGTAAACACAGGTGCCGATTTCGTTGACACCTCTGTTGGCGTTAGATTCGTCCCAGACATAACTCTCAACTGAATTGTTTTGTAAGTTATAAATGGTTAAGTTTAGTACATTTAGTTTGGACTTGTAGTAAAAGACAGAGACGTCTCCCTTGGGACATTGGAACACTGCTTGAAGATCGTAAACCGCTACTAAAATATCTTTGTTGTTCTTATCATTTTCTTTTTCAATACGAGACAAATTCTTTTCGCTAAGATGTAATTCATGATCTTGTTTCTTAGATTTTTTCTCTTCATCTGTACTGTTTTTATAGGCTTCGCATATGTCGCACAAATCTTTTTTAGGGGTGAAAAACGAAATGTTAAAATCTTGAGTGAATATACGATAAAACGTAATGTAGGTTACATAGGGAATGTTTTGGGATTTGCATCTGTCCATATAGTCTCTATGAAGATCTGTGACAGATTTGCTACCATCAATATAATGTCGTTTTGAGTTAGCCCGGATGTAGTGTGATTCAATCTTTGGTATAGAATCAATAAACAATTTGATCCCATTTTTAATGATTTCGTCCACTGCATGATGGTTTGAATGAGTACCTCGGTTATCTTTCATGGATGATATATTGGTGTTGGTATTTTTCTTTTTCAAAGCTGTTTCTATGGGTCGATTATTAATCCCCAAACTATTTTTGAAGAACAATTTACAGACTCTTTTTTTTCACCCGAAATAGTCAAATAGAACGCGTTGTTGTTGTTTCGAATAGGTGCAATTTTTCCATCCGGAATTACTGTGACTACGTTATTGGCAATAAACGTCCATTGTTTCTCTATTGCACCTAAGCCCCAGTAGTCATTTAAAATTGTCTGTCTTTGTTCCTCTGTAAACTTAGACCCGCATTGAAATTTACATTTATCTTTACAAGAAGGTTTCAATTCACGACATGGCATATTTTTTTTTGATTTGGTAGATTGATAAGGCTTCCCACTATTTCTCAGTCGTTTAGCTACATTGACTTTCCAGTTTGCTTCATTTAATTTTCTTTTTTTACCAGTTTTTGTAGGACTAGAATTCTGCACAATTAGACTTACAGCATTTTTGTTACTTACGTTTTCAATCGCAGAAGATTCGCTGTTCTCTATCACACTGGGATCGTTGAATACCATAGCTTGTCCGTTTGTAGACAAAAGTGGTTCTTCGTAGTTTTCTGTGTTTATTGAAACCATATCAGATGTTATAAAATTTTGATAATCCGTAATATTCTTACTACATTTGGTAGTGACATCTAGCTCGACGTCAGTATCAGAAGAATTTTCAGCACGTTTTGTTGGTTTGACTTCATAATCAGGATCCTTTACTGAGTCGTCGCTGTCTTGATACTTAGATGGACCTCTGCTTGAAGAACTGCTAGAACTCGAAGAACTGTTTGAACTAGAAGAAACGCTGCTACTAGTCGAATCACTACGTGGTCGGATGAAATCCATTGCTATGTTTTGGTCTTCTGTTGATGTCTGCATTGTATTGGTCGTGCTTGTAGCATTTTCATTCTCGTCGTGTGTTAAAATATCTATTGGAGAGTCTACTGCGATGTTTTTGTCTTCTGTTGACGTCTGCAATGTATTGGTCGTGCTTGTAGCAGTTTCATACTCGTCGTGTGTTAAAATATCTATCAGAGAGTTCGAGTCACTTTGTGGTACACTCAAATTATTTTCAACTCCCGTAGCTAATTGAACTAACTTTCTGGATCGCGATCCCATCTGCAAAACAAATTTGTAAAATTTACTTAATTTTATCATGTATAATGTAACATTATTAAGTATTTATAAGTTCAAACTAATAGATTTTCAAAAATAATGATTCAAAATAAAATAACCCATAGTATTTTAAAACGATTCATCAACATTAACGTTACAACCAAAAATACCACAAAGTAAATTTGTGACTTTTTCATCAATAATGTGACAATATTAACTGACCATTCTCAAAACACACGAGTTTTACAACAAAAACGAGTTAGATAACTAAAATCACATTATAAAAGTTAACAGAATTAAGAAAACAAGAAACATACCTTTGCAATAAAAACGTGGTATACTCGTGATGCCACGTTTTTTGTGAAAAGTGGGAGCACTTCGCTCGTCGCGTGTGTGAGGCCAACTAACGCGTCGCGTTGTCGAAGTCGAACACCACACCGAAAGAGACAACGCGACAACGCCATTTGCCACGGCCGTGTCGTCTCTTTCACTCATAACTCCTCGGTCATTTACTTTAAAAATGCCGCGTTTTTGTAGATAATAAAATTCGACATCGCGGTTTTGAATATCAAATAATAAAAAAATATCTTTTAATGAGATGACACGTTGTTTTTGTAAAGAGGCGATATGGAGTTCAACGATATAGACGACAAACGTCGTCAATATTATCCATTGAAGATAAAATATAATAAAGCGTTATAATCCTTTTGCTATAGTATAATTATTTATTGCGTGATAATAATATTGAGTTGGCCACTCTAGACATTTCTAAAAAATATACTGTACTGTACCAGCCTTTTTAATAGTCCACTGCAGGACGTAGGCCTACCCACGAAGGGTGATTGGGCCATATCCACCACGCTGTCCCAGTGCGGGTTGGTGGATTCTCATACGCCATCGAATTTCTTCTATGGACGTATGCAGGTTGCCTCACGATGTTTTCCTTCACCGAAAAGCCAGTGGTGTGGAATTCCGTACATAAATTCCAAAGAACTCATTGGTACGGGACCGGGGATTCGAACCCACGTCCTCACGATTGTAAGGCGGGTGTCACTACTTCTTGACCACCACGGCTCTAAAAAATATAAAAGCGCCTTAAAAGCTATAAAATTTTTGTTTATTACAGTAAAATGGTTCGTTTGAACGTAACAATAACAAAAATCCTAGTTAATTTTATAATTGTTATCCTTACAATACCTGTTTATTATCTGTTTAATAAGAACATCGAGAGTTTCAGTGAAATTCTGAAACACTTCAAACTAGAATAAATCATGCCATACGTTAAGTACTGTAAATATTTGTAAAAATGTCTGTTACAAAACTAGATTTATTTTCAAATTACTGGTATTTAATACACAATATTTTTATAAACCCAGCTTTTAATATTTATAAATCCCTTTTTGATATTGACAAGGCAATAAACAAATCGTTGCACATTTAGATGAGGAACCCAGCAGATGACGTGCCAATGGAGAGGGCACATAGAACGAATAGTTGATGGAGCCGTAAAGTTCTCGAATAAGTAAGTAAGTAGTTATTTAAAAGTTCTTGAATGGAGACCACGTGCCGGTAAGCGCAGCGTAAGACGCTCACCTATATATTGGATATTGGATACACGAAGGAGACCACACGACTATATCGGATGCACTACTACAAACAGGTCACACAGTTCTCAAATAAAAGGTTTTCCTTTTTACAGTTCAGGAAGTTTGAAAGGTCTAGTATACGCAAAAAAAAATATATTTGTTTTACTTTGACGCCAAGATTAATTACGGGCAAAATGGGGCTAAAACCCTGACAATAATTATGTTACTGCAATATGAGTAGGACCACTATTTACCGACATAGCCCAGCAGATTAGCAAATTAAAGTGGTTATGGGCAGGACACATAGTTCAAAGAACGGATTGCCAATAGTTGCCGTAAAGTTCTCGAATGAAGACCACGGACCAGCAAGCGCAGCGTAGGACGTCCACTGACTAGGTGGACTAACGATATAATAAAGATCGCAGGAATGCGCTGGATGCCGGCACTTCCAACCAGCCTTATTGGAAATCCATTGGGAAGGCCTATGTCCAGCAGTGGACGACCTACGGCTGACATATAGATAGTCATCTCATCATGATCAATTATATTATAGTGCTTGGTAGGACCACGGGAAAAAAATCGTGCCCGTGGTCCTACTTGTAGTACATCTGGTAGGACCACGGACATCAAACGAACCATTACGTACGGTAACATAAAGGTGCATATCACTAAATAGTTCCTTAGTACTGAGCTCCGTCAGTTACATCAGTAGCCGTGTACCAATTAATCACCATAGTACAATAACGCCTAATCACCGGCGAGAATCGGGCACACTGTGAATTAGGTATTAGCGAGGTACACCTCCGCGTATGTCTCAAGAGTACTTGCACAGTTGCATACGCTCGCTTTCTAGAGGGTTCGGTGGAAAGATTATGCCAAACGGAAAGGAACATTTCGAACACAGGGTTTGTTCAGGTTTACACGTAAATATAAACTACAACTTCAGTTTCCGTATGGCTCTATACATTATTGTACAGCGCCCCCGGCGGAAACGAGGAAGAACTAACCTAAATGTAACGTGAAAGTTTAAGTAAACTACGCATAACATGGACTAAGGGTTTTGGTACAATCAAATCAACTATTGGTCAATCCTGAATGAATGAAGAAGTATTGAGGAACCAAGCCTCGCTCGGAGCCCGGAGCAAATACTATAACGATACGATCCCGTGGTGGTCTAGTGGTAGTGATTATTATGAGTGCCTTACAATCGTGAGGTCGTGGGTTCAATTCCCGGTCCCGTACCAACAATGAGTTCTTTGGAATTTATGTACGGAACTTAACATCACTGGCTTTTCGGTGAAGGAAAACATCGTGAGGCAACCTTCATACGTTCGTAGAAGAAATTTGATGGCGATACCACAAAAGCTTTACACACGATTTAGACAATGTTTAGCAGTACAAATTGCACGATTAAAAAGTGTTTAAAGCGTGTTTAAATATCTGGTGGTAAGGCGGTAAAAATCCAATTTTCATTCATCTTGATGTGGTTGTGTAGGTAAAAGTAAATTATTCTTATAAGCCAAAGGGCTAGCCCTAGTGTCAGAATTTTTGATCCGCCTGAATCTGACATGGCTAAACGGCTAAATTAACCAGAACACACAATTTAACACCGAGTGTCATCCGATCACAGTAGCGTCCTCAGTTGTAAATGCTACCCGCGGTCACCCATCTGGAGACTGACCGTGCTGAGCGTTGCTTAATGGTGTGTTGGTGAGCGATGAAACAGTCTCTTAGGATAAAAAAATGGTTGTCTGTTAAGTCGCTTTACGAACGATAATTTTATTGATAACGTCACAAGAAAACATCGTTGAATCAATAATTATTTTTCGCAAAAAATGTTAATATCGCCTTCCATCGTGTACAAAATTCTAATATTTTGCACGAATTGTTTAAATTATTGTTGATTTTTCAAAAACGGCACAGCCGATTTCTATAAAATTTAAATGGGACCACCTAGGAAATATACTCGTACATATACTTATACCCTTTCGTACTAAAAAAGAATTTTCATATTCCGTTCACAATTAGCGAAATTATCGATGAACATACACAATAGTTTTATGCAATAAAAAAAATCTGATTCTGAAAAAAAAATACGTAAGTACAGACGAACATAGAACCCCTTCTTTTTGTAAAGTCGGTTGAGCAACTGAATAATTCGAATGCTTATCTTGCCTCCATCGCTTGTTCCGCGTTTTCTCTTGCACGCTCGGCTCAAGCGGAACGTGACACTTTTTCGTGCGGGTAGCCGGCGCTCATCGATTTACATAGGGTAAAACTATACAATACGCCCCAGCAGACAAGACGCCCCACCGCTCTCACACTGGCAACACTGGGCGCTGCCCGGTAAACATTCAGTTTTGTTGCTACATATTTATTTAAATAAATAAAAATAGTTTCAGTACTTATTCTATGAAATTTCAAGCAAAATTGTTTAGTAATAGTGTCTGTGCATCTTCGTGAGTGATATTAAAACAATACTCGCAACAACAAGTGAACTTTATACATATTTTCAAAATGACCGGTAAAACCAGTTCAAACTTCGCACCAAACATTGGCATTTTGTGTTCGAAAATCGCGCCAATTACTGTGAACTATTATATAATATATTAATTGTGCTTCTAACATAAAATTGTGAACTGAATTATTACAAACGCCATACTTTTCAAGCAAATATAACCACAACAACAAGAAATTGCAGTTGAAATTCCTTAATTGCAACCGTCTTATCTATAACACCGCTACTCCCCGCTAGAGGTCGCACAAGAAAAGACACCAAATTCTACAGACAAAATAAGTACTTCCGCAGAATTAGAGTTTCGTGTTACCAGTTACTTTATCAAAAATTTCTACTACATCACTTTACTTAAATTATTCAGAGACATCAAATAACCAACTAGAACAGTAACCTACTAAGATCACATTTCCGGAAAATGGCACCCAAAACACCAACAACACCCCGCGACTGTGGAAAATGTTCAAATAAAATTCTAAACAGAGAATTTGTGACCTGTTTATTGTGCAACATTACATATGACTTGACCTGTGGAAATGTTTCCATAGTCAGATTTTTGAGAATGACGAGGGAGCACAAAACGAATTGGAAATGTCAGTGGTGTCTCCAAAAAAACTACAGTAATAAAAATAAGCCAGAAAATAAAACTTCGACGATACCTAAGAACAAAAATTTTCATATGGAAGAAAACAATTTCGTAACAATAAGAAAACCAAAAATGTTGCCGCAATCATACAAAACAAAAAATTCAACGACACCTATGAACAAAGATGAAACAAAGTCGAAAGAAAACTTCGCGATAAAAATAAAATCAAAAGCGCTTTCACAGACAACGGAAACTGAAAAGCCTACGACATCTACGCGCAAAAACGACTCATTGAAAGAAAACCACTCGATAACGACAAGAAAACCAACAATTCTAACACAATCAGCAGAAAAAAATGTAAATTTTCATGATAATACTGATGGTTCTGAATATACAACTCTGTGCGATAGCTCGACTAACTCTATTAGTCTAACGGAAACACCAAAAATAATGAAAAGTCAGGAAATGGAACTATTGAAACAAGAAAATGAAGAGTTAATTAAACAATTATTAAAAGCAAAAGAAGAAATAAAAATGCTGCATGTACAAAATAATGAAATAATGGATAAATTAATGGTTATAGAACAAAAAATAAATAAAAATTATCCTGACTGCAACTGCAAACTTCGAACAATCAAAGCAACCGAAAATAAAGAAAAAACGACACAACCTGAAAACAACGAAATAAAAAATAGTATTATAACACCATTGCTTACAATAACAAGCAAGACCAAGAAAAAACTAAGGAAAAGTAATGATGATATAATAACGCATCCACTAAGTAAGAATGATGTTAACAATTCAAATGAAACGGGAGATAAAGAGACAGGAACTGATGCAACTACAAATTACCATGAAGAATCAGAAAACTTGGAGCAAAAGCCGAAAATTTTCATTGTTGGTGATCAGAGCTGCAGAGAAATGGCTGCATCGCTTATCAAACTACGAGATAAATACAAATCGCCCAAAGAATACGATATCACCTGTGAAACATATCCGAATGCTTCCCTGAACTACATCATTGAACAATCTAAAGCATTCGAGCATAGCTTGAACAAAGAAGACTGGTTCATACTATCTGTAGGAGCAAACGAAACAAACCCCACAAAATTTGTCATAGAATTATCTTCGTTATTGAAAAAACTGGACTCAGCCCAAGTTGTTATATCAGGAGTTAGATATAATCCCTACTTAAGTGAGGTTAAACTCAACCGTAGTATCAAAAGAATCGCCATCGCACACAACTACAAAAAAACATGATACAAATAGACCGGGGACTATACCGTTCTATTTTAAAAAACATGAAGTTCAAACTTTACCCCCTTGCCACGTAGTAAAACCAAACGGTAACTCAAACATAAATTACAATGCAGAAACTACTTTGCAGCCTAGCAAAAATACGTCACGTTTCGAAAAAAGTCCGCCTATTACACCAAAAAATCCCGTGACGAGCACTCCCCAGTTTTTTCGTTCGTAAAAACACTAATAATGAAAATAGCTTAAAACTAATGCACCTCAACACTAGAAGTATAAGAAAGAAAGGTGACAAACTTGAACTACTCACCAACGAACATGAAATAGACATATGCTGCATAAGTGAAACCTTCCTAAAAGAAGAAGAAGCCGACGTACTACAGATAGATGGTTTTCGAAAAGCAGCGCACTTTTCCCGTAAAAAACAAGCCAATGGAGGTGTATGTATTTACATAAAAAATTCAATCACTTATACAAAATTAGACTGGGTAGGCGAAATGAGTATAGAAAGACATTTTGAAGTGTGTGGCGTCAGCATAAAAGAACTAAATTACATTATTATTTGCGTTTATAGATCCCCAAATAGCAACTTTAACCTATTCATAAAGAGCTTAGAAATTCTGCTACAAAAAATGACTCTCAGAAAAAGGTACAACAAGAAGAAAATATTCATAGCAGGAGACTTTAATATAAATACACTTGAAGAAAATAATAAAACAAATTTGTTTCTAAATACACTAGGCTCATCAAATTTACAACCTGCCATTCAAGAACCAACGAGAATAGTCAAAAAATCTCAGACGTGTATAGATAATATCTTTACAAATATTAAAAAATACAAAACACAAATAATTACAGTCGAAACAGATTTTTCTGACCATACTGCGCAAATTCTCAAAATACCAACTAGTTTGAGCTTCCAAGAAAAATTCTGGTATGTGGAGAAACAAAATGTAAAAAAATATTTGGAAGTATTTATAAAATACATACAACAAGTAAATTTCGTTGAAATACTTGAACAACAAGACCCAGAAGCTGCCTACAGAGAGTTTATTCAACTTTTCAAACTAATATACGACTTATGTATACCCTTTGAACGAATAAAAGTCACCCATAAAAAGAAAGTAAACTGGAAGACAAAAGGCATTATAATATCAAGTAAAAATAAAAGAAAAATGTACCAAAAATGTATAGCAAGCAAAAACAAAGAACAAATAATGACCTATAAAACATATTGTAAAACGATGAAAAAAATTATCTCAGTATCACAAAAAAATTCAAACATAAATTATATCAAAGCAAGTGACAATAAAAGCAAGGCCACCTGGATAATTATTAAAGAAAACACGAGTCAAACAAATACTATTCCTTTAACTATTGACAGTTTGCAAATCAACAACACCGAAATCACAGACCCTGTACAAATAGCAAATTCATTTAACAATTACTTTACCAATATAAACAAACATGATGGGAAAAATATCAAACCAGAACCGAAAATGCAAAAAAACTGTAAAAGCATTTATCTTCAACCAGTTAGTCCCCAAGAAATCAAATACATCGTCAAACAGTTAAAAAACAAACAAAGTGCAGGCCACGACAACATCCCCGTACAAGTGATAAAAGGCACTATAGATTTTATTGTGGAGCCATTAACACATATAATTAACTTATCCATTGAAACAGGCCATTTCCCCAGTGATTTAAAAAAATCCATTGTGCGACCCTTACATAAAAAAGGATCTGCAAATGACTTGGGAAACTATAGGCCAATAGCCATACTACCTTGTTTTTCAAAAATTTTTGAAAAGGTTTTACACAGTAGAATAATGTCTTTCTTGGAAAAAAATAATGTTCTAAATACCAACCAGTTTGGCTTTCGAAAGGAGAAAAACACAACAACAGCGATATTTGAATGCTTTAAAAAGGTATGGGAAGACATAAACCATAAACAAAGAGGAGTAGCTTTACTACTTGACATGTCAAAAGCGTTTGACTGCATTTTACACAACAAAATAATAGACAAACTAGAGAGTATAGGAATAAGAGGACTAGCCCTAGAACTGATTAAATGCTACTTAACAGGCAGAAAACAAAGTACAAGCATAACATTTTATAACCGGAAAACTAAAACAATTGAAAGTACAAAATCAGATTTCCAAAACACGTCATTAGGTATCCCTCAAGGCAGTATACTGGGGCCATTGTTATTCTTAATTTATATAAATGACTTGCCTTTAGCAACTAGATATAATTGTACCATGTTCGCCGATGATGCAACTGTGTACATACCACAAAATAAACTAAGTGAAAAAGATTTTGAAAAAGAAATAATAAATACGTTAAGAAAAATAGTCGAAACATTAGAATCTCTAAATTTAAAAGTTAACATATCCAAAACAAAGAATCCAATTCAGAAATTATAAAACCCTGCCCCTTCAGCTAAATATTGCTTATAAAGTAAGTAAGTAAGTTCGTATTGTAAGTAAAGTAAGTAAGTAAGTTCGGTTGTTTTAACCGTTTAGCCATGTCAGAGGCCTTCAGGCGGCCTAAAAACTCTGACACCAGGGCTAGCCACCCGGCCTATACGAACTTACTTACTTACTAATATTGCTTATAATAATATAAAGGTAAACGAAGTAAATGAAACAAAATTTCTGGGTGTAACCATAGACTGTCATATGAATTGGAAACTACACGTATCTCAAACGAACGCAAAAATTTCAAAATATCGTTATGCTCTTTCAATACTAAGGAACGTCTCCTCCAAAGAAATTGCAAAGAACGCATACTACGGCAATGTTTACCCTCACTTAACGTATGGTATAATCTTTTGGGGTAACTCAGTCGATGTCAAAAGTACATTTAAAGTTCAAAAAAGTTGTAATTATAAGAGCCATTTATAATCTACACAGTACTGACTCAGTAAGAAATATTTTTAAAGAAAATAATTTATTGACACTTACGAGCATTTTCATATTAGAACTCTGCATGTTTGTAAAAAAGAACCCAAAATATTTCACTGATCAAAAATCTTTGCGGTCACATAGTTTACGCTCCAAACACAAATATAACATTAGTATTCCTCAAGCTAATAATACAATATTTCACAAAAGCACATACATGACAGCTATCAACACTTACAATGATTTACCCCATGAAATAAAGTCATTAGATGAAAATAGATTTAAAAATTCTCTGAAGAAATGGCTCATTGAAAAATCATTTTATGACATGAACGAATTTTACGCATGTACTCACGGATCGGGCCCATATTTATATTATAAAAAATAACTTTGTGCCATAACAATTTTGTATTTATTCATGGATGATCTCAGTTTTTTAGAATAACATATTATAAACATAAGATAAAGCGAATATTAGATAGGTATTATTGTTATAAATTGTATAATTTATTAATGGTTGATCTCAAACATACATTTATCTACAGAAACGAATTTTATAAACAACAAAAATTTGATGTAAATAGCTCATTATTATTATTCTAAATTATTCTTATTACTTATATCTTATTATTCTATATTATAAATGTAAGTGATGCTTATGGAACCCATCTATTACGTCTCTAGTCTGTCTTAGGATGGCTACCATATTGCATACGTATTGCATGTCCGCTAGGACAAACTGTTGAAACCAATAATGTACTTGTAACATCTTTGTAATGACACAGTTTAAAGCAATAAAATTTACTTTACTTTACTCACACAGATGGAGATAGACGACACGAAAAGGCATACATGTATGGCCGCCAGTACTTTTTCAACTTTTCTGACGCGAGCACGTGATTTTTGCATTTATTTTTGAAATAGTGATATAATCTGTAAATTTGTCCTTGAACCATATTGTGGTGCGTACCATTAAAATTTTCCAATCTAATGTACTGCTTTTATTTTCAAAATTACAATGAAAAATACGAAATCATTGATAAATAACCTACGATTTGGCGTGTTATTCACAATTATTAACGTTTAATGGCACCGGCTTTTAAGGTGGGGCATTTTGTAATTAGATATTTGCAAGATGCCCCAGTTATCAAGGGGTAATACGCCTCAATTTTAGTCTCTAAAAATAGTACGTATTTCTTACTTTTTCCGGATAAACAAATCGTGGGAGCTATCAGACTCATAGCATATGAACAAAATAGGAACTCCCATTTTGTCAGACCTTTAGACACGTTAAAAAATAATTTATAGCATCATCATGTGTTTGCTATTGTGATATCATTGATAGATATTTTAGACAAATCATCAGGACAGCTATTGGCTCTTCCAGCACCGCCATCACAAGCAACACCTCAAAAAACAGACACCATCAAAAATTTTGGCCAATATCCATCCTTTGTTTTGACACAGGATGGATTTTGGCCAAAACTTTGACAAACTACCCGCAATGAATTTAAAGAAAAAACTAAGTGTGGTGATTCTGTCAACCCCAGAATATATTAAAAAACAAAAGCTAATAAAAAAATCAAAAAAACCATCGAAAATAAGTAAATCTTTCAAAGAAAAATAAAAAGAATAAGTTGTAAAAGACATGAATAGTAAAAAGCCAGCAAATTAAAAACTAAACAACAAAGACCTACAATTGTATACCTATATTTATCATCGGATAGATTGTTCTTTACTACTGTAAAGAAGAAATGAAGCAATAGAGTTCTGATGAAGAAATATCCGCAGAGGACGAAGAGAATAGATGTGTAGAATGCATGGAAAAATATTTTAATCAATAGAGCATACAGTGCTCTTCGTGCTCTCTTCGGCGGCATGATTTCTGTAGAATTTATAAACCGCTATGTAATAGCTGTTTATTCATTGAAAAAAGGCTAGAAGAGAAGAAACTAGAAAGAAAAAATAAAGTTGAATTATAATAAGATAGAGGTTAAAAATGTGTGATTTGAAAGTTGATCTCTATTAAACTAACTTCTGAAATAATAATCATATAATTATAAGAGATTAATAATAAATTATAAAGTAGATATTTAGCTAAACTATAATATAAAAATATATAAAAAAAACAATTAAACATTTAATTATTCATGATTTGTTTGTTTTTTTACACTGGGGCATTTTGTAATACAAGTAAGGCATCTTGTCAAGCAATGTCAATACAAAACGCCCCACTTAAGGTTTTTAAAATACCATTATAGTATTTAAATGATCGTTTAAAAACGCCAAATAATTATGTCAAACCATTCATAAATTATTGCTTTTTAATTTAACGCCACAAAATTTAGAAAATGCTTTAATAGTAAGGTTTTATCGATGTTTAAAAAAAAGTGGGGCGTATTGTATAGTTTTACCCTATAAGAAGACGTTATCACGTCAAAAAATGGTAGGCACAGCACGGCTGATTTCGTATTTTCAGGGTTATCATATGCCTATATGAAGCCGTGGTGGTCTAGAGGTAGTGACACCCGCCTTACAATCGTGAGGTTGTGGGTTCAAATCCACTGTCCCGTACCAATGAGTTCTTTGTAATTTATGTACGGAATTTCACACCACTGGCTTTTCGGTGAAGGAAAACATCGTGAGGCAACCTGCATGCGTCCGTAGAAGAAATTCGATGGCGTATGTGAATCCACCAACCCGCACCGGGCCAGCGTGGTGGATATGGCCCAATCACCCTTCGTGGGTAGGCCTACGTCCTGCAGTGGACTATTAAAAAGGCTGGTACAGTACAGTACAGTATATGCCTAAAGGTCATGACACGAGAACAACATTCCCCTTTTGTGTATTACAAGATATGTGTAACCCAGTATTAGAATGCACGCGGTTACGTGACGGACCTTTGCAGAATGTGTGCAAGTCTGCAATGCTGCAACACATCTTGAGCAAGGCGACGTCTGATGAAGCGCAACTGTTGAATTAGACATAAGTATTGCAATCGTTAAGTTACTAGATCGCCTGTGGCTGTTCAAGTAAGTGTTATCACAGTGCTTCTATTACCAATGTATTAGAAACTAGTTAAAAAAGTGGCCAGTGACTTTGCCCGCATGGATATTTTATTATAGTAATATATCTCCCATAGAAACCTTTAATTTTTCCGGTATAACAAGTAGCCTTATCACACTCTCCGACCTTTAAACTATGTGTATCAGCCTTATTAATAGTCCACTGCTGAGCGTAGGCCTACCCACGAAGAGTGATTGGGCCATATCTACCACGCTGGCCCAGTGTGGGTAGGTGGATTCACATAAGCCATCGAAATTCTTACGGAAGTACGCAAGTTCCCTCACGATGTTTTTTCCTTCAACGAAAATAAGTTTTATATATTACGGATTTTAACAAAGGACATGTCCACAAAATGTATGGAGGCTGGTATAATAATAATCAAAACTTCTAACCACAACACTCGTTACATTTCGAGAAAGTTCATATTTTTTTGAGTCTATTGCATCAGTTAAAACCAAAAAAGAGCCCTCCGTTTTTATTTTCAATAATTTTGAATCTATTAGGATAAATACATATATTTGGCTCAATAGGTAGTTTATCTCTATCGACTCTGATTAAATAACCTCCAAATTGTTAAATAGGAGCATTTTAAGTTAAAAAGTTTAGTTTTAAAGTGATTTTTTGTTACATTATACCTACTAACTGGTCACACTGGTAGATTATAATTTTTAATTTTAGCAAATCAAGAGATGAATGTGGAGGCATCAGGTACGAATGGAAGTAAAATAACGATATAAGCACTGTATTATTGCTAAACTAGAAAAACTACAAAGTTGTATCATTATATTTCATACAATTTATTATTCACATTTAAAAAAAAACGGAGGGATAAAAAAATCTAAATTAAAAATTTTTGAGAAGTCCATAAGTCAAGCTTTCAAATGATGTATAATATATCATCTTGGTTCGATTTTTCTCTGAATAATATACCACTTGTGGACGTCACCTTTACATAAGTTCCAAAGAACTCAAGTTGTACGGGACCAGGATTTGAACCAACGACCTCAGTTGGAGGTGGACCTCAGTTGTATGACAGTTGTTACTACCACCAGACTACCAAGGCTTTAAACTATATCCACGTCAAAATAGTTCGATCCCCCCATCTGTATTGCTACGTATAAGTACGTAGTAGGTATTATTATATCTTTGGTATAAGTGCAACAAACTGAATAAGCCCGATTTTAGAGGCGCCGTCGTAATTATAAAAGCATTTTAGAGTACTGTTTCTTTTTCACTATATGCATTTGATAGAGAGAACACTATTTTATTTTGCTATTTTAATTTACGATGGCTCCTTTAAAATTGGGCTTATTTTCGCATTTATTGTAGTATTAGTAAGGATTGCCTTGATTTGATTTTACCTATATTTTGTGTTTCTGTAGTTCTCTGTCGTCCTTAGATTTTCTTCACAATTATAAACTCTAGATGATAGCCGATAGACAGAGGTAGAGAAGAATAGAATAGAGAATGATGAACGCGCACTCAGATGCGTAGCACGAGCCACATACATGCACCGTATAGGAAACAAGATTATTTCTTTTGCAAAAATTAGCATGACCGACTTCACCCGTGTACAGAATTCGCGAATATTTCGCACGAATCGATGTAGCATTTTTCACATTATTGTTGATTTATCAAAAATGGCTTAGCCGCCTTCGATAAAATTTAAATGGGACCAATTTTGAAGTATACTCTTTCCAATAAAAAAAGAACTATTGAAATCGGACCACTATGCAAAAAGTTATGCGTGGTTATACATAAATTAAATATATATATATATATATATATGCGCGTCGAATTGTACACCTCCTCCGGTGGTTCGTCGGTCAAAAATTACAAAATGCATGCGACGCGGCAACGCGTGCCGTTCCTGTGGCACTGGTCAAGGAGCGCATTTTACGAATATGGGGATTGGGCATGGTATTTTAAAATATATCGGAACTTATTTTAGGAAATTGTACATTATGTAGCTAGGTAACTGCATAATAATAATTTCAATTGATATAAAATACAGAACAGTAAAATTCTGTACAAACAACATTCCTAGTAATTTGAACTTTACACCGATAAAAAGTTGGTCACATTGCACACTCATGTCAGACTGATTTGCTATAATGTTATGGCAAGGGTTACAGCTTCAGAAACTAAAGTTTCTCTACGGCTTAGATCATACGAGTTACTTACTTCCCTTGAGTCCTACCTCTGAAATATTTTGATCGTAAAAATTATTAAAAAAATTACATTCCAATTCATATAAAATATATAAGATGAAAAATCTGGAGAGGGCCACCCTAATCACCTAAAGTACCTAAACAACCAAAAAATATCCTACGATCAGTTATTCTCAGTCCTATCAAAATAATATATGTACCTACCTACCACGTACCTACCTAGACAAGTTTTTTTTTAAATCAAAGCGTTTCGGAGTATTTCTATAACAAACTCTTACCTACTTTACCTAGATACTATTACTTCACTACATATTTTTATATACCTAGGTATTAAAATAAGATACCTATCCTTCTCCACAAGTTGTGTTATAAGAGCTTAACGCTGCTTTAATCGTACATATTGCAGCACCCTATCTAATTTGATTCTGAGCTAACAATCGCATAAATATAAGTAATTTAAAATTGCATAAAGCGTTCTATATTTGCGGATGGCATGCAAGTGTAGTGTGAAGTATGTAATTTTATCAACAAATCACAGTTGCATAACAAAGTAACGTAGCATACTATAACATCGGAGCTATCGCGAATATAAACGTTCCATAAGTAGACAATATCGGGACTGTTAAAATTCGGATGGTTGTGTCCAAATATTGACCGCGCAATAAGCTCTTAGTTAAATTCGTGTTCTGAAATGCAATTTTGTCATAATCGAATGTTGCAATGCAGTCTGAGTAGAGGCGCCATCCGATCGTTGCGGCACGATCAGGTACTCATGTTATGATGTACCTATGTATAAGTTTCTACAGGAGTACCTATACCTACTGCATAAAAAATAGCTTGATCTCTGCGATAGTGACATTGACATAGAAGATTGACATTTTTAGAGTCGAGATAGTGGTGAAAAAAATCGATTATCAAACAATATTATAATGAAATCGAATGAGTAGTTGTAGGTGAGAAATTAGATTTTATTTACTTATGGCGTCGGCACTCGTACTGAGGAGAATGAAGGTTCGTATCAAACAAGATGGCGGTGTGCCTTTTTTTAGTTCATGGCCTGGTAACACGGCCTTTGAGCCAAATGTTACCTACATGAGTAGGTGAGAATTTCGATTCAATTTACTCACTATTATTTGAGATCAAGTACATATATACACATGTAAGTAAATAATGTTATGATATTAAAATATGCAATAAAATTAATGATAAATTAAGTTTTATTTAAATATCGTTAGTATAAACTATCGATATTTTAAATAAAACTCTATCTAAAATTCTGTGGTCACGATCATTCGTCGCCCATCACTAATCGGCATGCTCATAAAGTATGAGATTGACTGTCTATACTATTAAGAAATTCAGGACTTCATAGACGTGATTTTTCTGACAGCTGTCGCAGAGATCAAGCTATATTTTATAGAGTATAGGTACAGTTTGTATTTTACATAATTATGTAAGGGTTTAAAATATAGATTGTGAAGGTGTGATTCTGGGGAATAGGATGACTTTTGAATAGATTTTTGTTGGAATTCCTTCCTTTGTAACGGAAGGTTACATGATGCCTTATTATTGTTATATACTACGGGACTAATCGCTTACTAAAATTACGGGAAAAATAAATACTTCCTCTTTCCGACGTTTCGACCGAATTGCATCGATCGTGGTCACGGGTTTGATGTCTTAGCCATAGGACATCCGCAGCTGAACA
The DNA here is from genome assembly GCA_949316475.1 of Hypomecis punctinalis. Classification (NCBI taxonomy): domain Eukaryota; kingdom Metazoa; phylum Arthropoda; class Insecta; order Lepidoptera; family Geometridae; genus Hypomecis; species Hypomecis punctinalis. The sequence continues at coordinate 15,403,292 of OX438800.1, read as the reverse complement.
TAGGTCTCTCTCTTAACATTAATAACGCGGTGTTTATATTGTGAACTCAACGGTACCTATTTTGCGTGCGCGGGAGTGGAATTCTCCACAGCGCGCATGCGCGCGGCGGTCCGATTCGTGCGGCTGCACGCGCCGGCCGGAGTCAGGCCCAAGCGAGATTAGCGAGTGGTCTGCGCCACTTTATACAATAAACTACCTATTTAGTATTTACGAAATAGAGACCGCACATCTCATTATATTAATTTAATATTTTCTCTCGTCCATTTATTTCACGGACGAGGATTACGAATTTGGTGCTGAAGGCATTGATCCCGGCTTAGGGACCACCGCTCCGACCCCATTTTCGCCTCGGCGACTTGCTACGCACCGTCCACCACGCTACGCACTGTCCAGAAATCGGGAGCCGTCGGCATCACCACGGCCACCATCAGGACAGTACTTACCTTCCAGGTGTTGGTATAATCAGACAGGCTCTTTACCCACGACCTAATTATAAATTTTGTGCTTGCCTGCCCCGTTTTGTATAGATACTTAAATTAAATTATTGTTCAATGTTTCTTTGTAACACCGTCTTTTATTTTTACCTCAGTAATATTAACGGGTTGGTGTCGCACTGGCGCCCTTATCGTGGTTAAGTCTGATTTTACCACCCTGTTAAGTGGTGGCAGATTGTTCGTGTTGCGTTGTGTGCTTATTGTGACGTTTTATTTAGCGTTGTCGTAATTGTCGTATAAAAAAAAAATATTGTAGTGTACTGTTTGATTTTTATTTTATGTACCTACCTAATCGTTTATATTGTTTAGTGTAACATTTTAGTGCCTTAGACGTTATAGTTCGTTCGAATAAAAGAAACCGGTTCCTTTCGTCTTGCAACAAAAGTACAGTCAGGCACAAAAGTGTTATGCTTATTTATTTTAAGTATTTTTAATTAACTATTTTTATGTTTTATGTGTACTTTAGTTTTCTTTGATAGGTACAGTCAGTGTCTTAAGTTTGTAAAAATTATATAAAATTAAAATTATATTTTTAGTTAGTTCGTTCATCGAAGTAACTGGTTAATTTTGTATTATAGTGCTATTTAAAATTTACCCAGAAGCTCATCATGGCATTCCCAGTAAAATTTTTGTCCTTACAAAAAACAGAACTAGAATATGAAGTCGCGGTAAGAGGTGAGACCCCAGCTGCAACAGTGGCCGATCTTAGAAAACAGATCAGTAAATTGTCGCAGTTGTTTCCGTCAGAGGACGTATTATATTCCCACTTAGAACCAATGCAAGACCTCGAAGCTACGTTAGAATTACTGCATAAATTAGGCGCAGTTGTCGAGACAGGAACTACAGATAAAAATACACTATCACGCGCTGAAAATGTTTTTCACCATCTTTACCATAGAATCAATAGAATTGCTGTCGTTGATTCCAAAACGAAGGAACGTCACGGAGTTTGTTCGCAATTTTTTAAAGATTGTTTTGAAGAACTTCTTAAACTTAAAAAAAACGCAGTAGATCCTCTTACAGTCAACGAGAGTAGTTCGGCTCCTGCGTTTGCGTCTTTTAGTCAAACACCGATTAGCGTTGCAGTCACCTGTGACAAAAGCGTCACTTCTGAATTAAATAGGCTGAAATTTGATGGCAAATCGTGCGTTCGTTCGTTTATTCAACGTGTTAGTGAATTCGGGGAAGCACGTAATATTGCTGATTCTAAACTTCTTTCGTATGCTACAGAAATATTTATCGACGATGCGTTACACTGGTTCAGGAGCGTTAAGGATCAGATCTCATCTTGGGAGGAGCTAGTCATTCTTTTGAAACAAGACTTTGATAAAACAGACTACGATTACCGTCTGTTAGCTGAGATTCGTGCTAGAACTCAGGGAGAAACAGAAAATATCACAATTTATTTATCTATCTTATCAGGAATGTTCAAAAAACTTTCAGTACCATTGCCCGAAAAGGATCGGCTTGAAATTGTATTACACAATATTCGCCCCTGTTACGCTAGCACTTTAGCTTCCGCAACAGAAATACGCGATATTGATCAGGTTAAGTCCTTGTGCAAAAATTATGAGAACATCCAATCTAGATTTGCTCATTTTAGAGAACCATCTGCAGCTACGTCCGAAACATTGGCACCGGAATTTGCTTATAAATGTCCCAGTAAGCCTAAATTATCTGGAGATTTTAAATGCAATTCTTCCAACAACAGTAAACCATTCTTTACTAACGTAAAACCTACTTCCAGCTCAAACGTTAACGACAAATATTTGCACAGTATCGATAAAAACAGTGTTGATACAGCCAACAAAATGCCATACTGTCCCAGGTGCCGCAACAATACGCACAGTTTCAGAGATTGTAATAATACTGAGATCTTGTGTTTTAAATGCGGCCAAAAGGGAGTTAAGAAACCAGACTGTCCGAACTGCACTAGTCCTCCGGTCTCAAAAAACTAAATATGCAGAATTGCAGCAATACTCCGAAATCAAAATTAAAACACCAGACTCGTACGAGTACCGTAGAATGGAATAATTGGTTAGAAACTATCCGCTTATTTTTCAGTGGATACAAAGTTGCTTCAATTCTGCATAAAAAACCAAGTAATGATATGAGGCCGTACGTTGATATTAAAATAAATGACCTGACAGCATCAGGCCTCCTAGATTCAGGTTCGGCAGTTACTATATTAGGTAACAATAGCCATACCGTTCTAATGAATCGCGGTTTGAAATTGCAACTTAACGATAAAGTGTCAATTGTGGCCGCTGGGGGGCAAAGTTTAAAAAGTATAGGTTTCCTTGATATGCCGGTACACTTTGACAACCAGTTCCACATAATTAAGGCTTATGTGATTCCAGACATCCAGTTACCGCTCATTCTAGGAATTGATTTCTGGCGTGCTTTTAACATATGCCCAAAATATCTAGGCTACCTTCATTTATCCAGCGCCCCATTAGCTGAGTTAAATGTCAATAATCCGACTACCTACATTCAATCTTACGATAATCTAGATGAATCGGAAAAAACCCTAGCTGATAATATTATCAAACAGTTTGAGGAGATATCTTTTGAGCATAAGGGTCTTGGTCGGACGAACTTAATTACTCATCGTATAGACACTGGTGATTCACCGCCCGTTAGACAACGTTATTATAGGCTATCACCAGAAAAACAGAAAGTCTTAGTTGATCAGGTTGACGAAATGCTCCAGCTTGATGTAGTTGAACCTTGTGAAAGCGCATGGCAATCGCCAGTATTATTAGTAACTAAGAAAAACGGGCAGCCTCGCTTTTGTTTAGATAGTAGGAAGCTCAACTCAGTCACAAAGCGAGATGCTTACAATTTACCATATATTTCAGAAATATTAGATAACTTGCGTGATTGTCATTATCTCACTAGCATTGACCTTTCAAAAGCATTTTGGCAATTGCCCATAGCGCCGGAAGACAGGGATAAGACAGCATTTTACGTCCCCGGTCGTGGAACCTTTAGATTTAAAACTACCCCTTTTGGGTTGACCAATGCGCCTTCTACGCAACAAAGATTGGTCGATCTCTTGTTTGGTAACATGGATCACAAGGCATTCGCGTATTTGGATGATATAATATTAATAAGTAGTACGTTTGAAGAACACGTGGCTCTTCTTCTTCGTGTACTGGATAAACTTCGTCAGGCGAACCTGACTATTAATTTAGACAAATGTGAATTTTTCCGAAGTCAACTTAAATATTTAGGCTATGTCGTTGATGCTAATGGCTTACGGACAGATCCAGACAAAGTGACCGCCATTTTAAACTATCCAACTCCTACGTGTCGAAAAGATCTCAAACGTTTTCTCGGCACGGCAACTTGGTATAGAAGATTTGTTCCAAAGTTTAGCACAATTGCCGGACCGCTCAATAAATTGACTTCTCATAAAAAATCAGCACCACCATTTCAGTGGACTGATGAAGCAGATTTAGCGTTCAAAAAGCTCAAAGAATGTCTAGTTTCGGCGCCAATTCTCTCATGCCCAAATTACGATCTACCGTTTGAAGTTCACACCGATGCAAGTAATTATGGGGTTGGTGCTATGCTCACCCAATCAATCGACGGAAAAGAGCACCCCATAGCGTACATGAGCAGATCTTTATCTGGGGCAGAAAGAAATTATAGCATAACAGAACGGGAGACGCTAGCTGTTCTTGTAGCTTTAGAGCATTGGCGTTGTTATTTAGAAAATGGTAAGACGTTCACGGTTTATACTGATCACAGTGCCTTGAAATGGTTCCTTTCATTGGATAATCCTACAGGTAGACTTGCTCGTTGGGGGGTACGTTTGTCGTCCTTTGATTTCACACTGAAACACCGCCGTGGCGTAGACAACGTAATTCCTGATGCTTTGTCAAGGGCATTCCCTGTTTCCTCGATTTCTACTGCCAACTTAGTTGCGTCTACTAGTGACATATGGTATAAAGACATTTACAACGGTTGTATAGATAAACCGGAGAAATACTCGAATTTCCAAATCAAAAATAACACTCTTTTTCGTTTAAGTAAAAACAAACATCAACTCACAAACGAATTTTCTTGGAAAGAGGTTGCACCCAAAGATGTTCGAGAGCAAATAATTGCCGAAAACCATAACGAACCAACGGCAGGTCACATGGGCGTTTTCAAAACGTACAAACGCATTGCGCTCAGGTATTACTGGCCCAACATGCACAGCGATATAACTAAATTCGTTAGTCTTTGCTCTATATGTCTTTCATATAAGTCACAAAATCATGCGGTTCTTGGAGAGATGGGACGGCCTAAACAATGCTCCCGACCATACCAAATGATCTCGATTGATTTAATGGGACCTCTTCCAATGACAAGGAAGCAGAATAGTTATATTTTAGTAGTGACGTGCTGCTTTTCCAAATTTTGCCAAATTTTCCCCATTAGGAAAGCTACTTCAGACATAATTATTAAAATTCTTGAAGAACACGTCTTCTTAGTCCATGGTGTCCCGCAGACTATTTTTATGGACAATGGTAGCCAATTTATAAGCGGTCACACCAAAACCCTATTTGATAAATACAAAATTCCAAATGTATTCTTCACCCCAAAATATACACCCCAAATTAACACTGTTGAGCGTTATAACAAAACAATCATAACTTGTCTATCTACATTCGTTGATAATGATCACAGATCTTGGGACATGTTTATTCCAAAAGTACAGTTCGCCATTAATAGCTCTGTTAACGAAGCCACTGGTTTCACTCCTTCGTTCCTTGTTTATGGGAGGGAACTTGTCCTCTGTGGTTCTCATTACACTGACACAGATTTAGGTGATGAGATATTATTTTTACCACGAGAACTTTATGCGGAAAACCTCGGTATCTTAAGTTCTGTTTTCGACCAAGTGCAGAAATCGCTGTATCACGCACATGTAAAGAATACTGCTCATTATAATCTACGTCGAAAAGCCTTTGAGTTTGAAGTCGGAGATATTGTATTTAAGCGTGCGTACGTGTTGAGTGATAAAGACAAATATTTCAGTAAAAAATTAGCTCCTAAATTTATTAAATGTCGAGTGACTCAAAAGCTATCCCCACTAGTCTACGTGTTGGAGAATATGACGGGGAAGGATTTAGGTACATGGCACATAAAAGATTTAAAAATTGTTGGCCATAATAAGTTTTAGTTGTTTCTTACCTTCTCATTAAAAAAAATAAAAATCATTTTAGAATTTAGCACGGATTTTATCATCAATAAAGATAAAATCCTTATGCGGGGCCGGCGGGTAATGTAACGGAAGGTTACATGATGCCTTATTATTGTTATATACTACGGGACTAATCGCTTACTAAAATTACGGGAAAAATAAATACTTCCTCTTTCCGACGTTTCGACCGAATTGCATCGATCGTGGTCACGGGTTTGATGTCTTAGCCATAGGACATCCGCAGCTGAACATAGGTCTCTCTCTTAACATTAATAACGCGGTGTTTATATTGTGAACTCAACGGTACCTATTTTGCGTGCGCGGGAGTGGAATTCTCCACAGCGCGCATGCGCGCGGCGGTCCGATTCGTGCGGCTGCACGCGCCGGCCGGAGTCAGGCCCAAGCGAGATTAGCGAGTGGTCTGCGCCACTTTATACAATAAACTACCTATTTAGTATTTACGAAATAGAGACCGCACATCTATTATATTAATTTAATATTTTCTCTCGTCCATTTATTTCACGGACGAGGATTACGAATTTGGTGCTGAAGGCATTGATCCCGGCTTAGGGACCACCGCTCCGACCCCATTTTCGCCTCGGCGACTTGCTACGCACCGTCCACCACGCTACGCACTGTCCAGAAATCGGGAGCCGTCGGCATCACCACGGCCACCATCAGGACAGTACTTACCTTCCAGGTGTTGGTATAATCAGACAGGCTCTTTACCCACGACCTAATTATAAATTTTGTGCTTGCCTGCCCCGTTTTGTATAGATACTTAAATTAAATTATTGTTCAATGTTTCTTTGTAACACCGTCTTTTATTTTTACCTCAGTAATATTAACGGGTTGGTGTCGCACCTTTCGTTGGATGAGTGCCGCAAGTTAGCGAATAGTTCCATTGGTTTTAACTTTTAAGATCAAATCTATTGTGGATGGAGTATAACGAAAACCATTTTCCTTCTATTATGGTTTTCGCTATCCATAATCCACAAGAGACTTGATCTTAGACCAAATTAAAAGGAAGGTAATGTCATGTAGTATACATGGAGGAGAAAACTGTTAAGGTCCACGAGCGAATAGTAAATTCAGTTGAAATTATCCGGGGGATTTGAATGGTATAGACACTTTCAAACACCATGTGTTTTTAAAATAAAATTGCATTAAGAAAAATTTGTGGATATTTAAATATTGTTGCTTTATTAAAATGAGAATCAACGTGTACTGGAGGCTAAACGAGAAGGAGTGTACACTACGGACTACCGCTCCTAATATTTTTGAATGCTTATCTATCGACAGAGATGGATCCATAAAACATCTTTGAAAGCTTACTAGACTACAATAATTATTTAGCAAGATACCTACTACTTATCGAGGCAATATTAGCAGCTATAAGTAAAACCCACCCATGCTTGTAACTACTTATACTAACGTTATGTGTTATGTAACCAAAAAATCTAACTGCACTATTCTGTGGTAGGACTAAAAATCAAAAGTGTATGCCACTTCAATGTCCACATCGCGTGAGCTCTATGAAAGTTTTTTCACCTGAAAGTTGGAAGTTACTTTCTTTTTGAAATTGCTGTTAGCGCTTGCGGGTAATGTTTGATCGCATTTCTATTATTTTTTGTTTTCTTATCATACTGACCAATCATATAAATTGGCTGTATAATAAGAGTGGGTGTAATGCTACCACTGAGTTGAAAGGTCGCAAAACCCACGTTGCTTTACATCACATCAGAAACAATTTGTCAAAATACGCTGTGACCGCTACATATGACATCGGCATGCTAATACCACCATAATACTATTGTTGCCTACGTCTACGTGTAGAACTGTAGGTATGTTTTCCTCCTTCCCTGTCCGTGCTCACCATTAGTACCTACTTTATTAATGACTACTACTGACGAGATGTCTCTTATTTCTCTGACTTCTTATTTCTCTTAAGTAGATTACCTTTTGCTGTATAAAAATGTTAGGAATCACTCCCTTTTGAGTTTAAAAAAAGTCGCGGAACAAAATTTGTTAGTTTTGATGTACAGAATAAGCCCGTAAAAGGATGCTAATTGATTACCAATAACCCTGAATAAGCAGATTCTTCTTCTTCTTCTTCTTCATCTTAGTTTTGGCGTCGCATTATTGTGCATTTGCCAGTGTCAAGTATTAAGTTTTAACAATTTTTGATAATATTTTATCAAAATAGTCACTGTCGTAGTCTCTTCATAGTCCAATAAAGTCGCTGACAAGTCCAATCATAGTCCAAGTCATAAACTCAGTAAAGCAGTGGAGACTTTACTAGAGGCGTCTAAGTATGGAGTTTTGGTAACAACACGGAACAACATGATACTCGTACCTCACATTATATCACTTGCCTACACTCATGCACGTAAATCAGCTCATAATCAACGAAATACCACCATTTTTCACTAATTATCACTGATAAAAACACAAGTTTAACAATGTACCTAATACAATGAGGCGACATGATTTTTTCACGTTCCCGCCAAAACTCCAAAAGCAGATTCCTGAATAACATTTTCTTCGTGACACCATGCAGTGTTGCTATGTAGGTAGGTACTCAATCACTTACTTAATGTTGTTCTGCTCTCGTAAACCTTGACATGTAGAAATAACCAGATACCTAGTTTCTTTAACGCAGATCTCTGGTTATTACGTAAATAATCTAAATACTTCCCTACTTAAATCGATTTACTTAACGGTTAACATTAGCCTGTGTCAGTATGCCAAAGGAAAAAGGATACGAACAATTTGTTTATTGATGCTACTTAAACAATTTTTAACTTAGACGAATGTGAAGTCAAGTCTTATAGATATATATATACTCGTATATTTATAGGCTATATTTGATATAGCAGCATGCTCCGGTTGTGGCCAGTGACTCGGTTGTTACTCTCAAATTAATTTTTTTTGTTTAAATATTATTTGACATTAAATTATGTCTAATTAATCGTTAAAATTCAAAGTGACCACAAATTATACCAACCGGGGCACCTGCCTATACTTAGATACATAATCCTATCTACATCACGAGTTTCCACTGCAACAGCTCCTTTTCTAATTTGTAATTAAAATCAACAATTAAATGTAACTTTCAAACATAAGTAGGTACCTACCTAAAGGGGTCTAGGAGCTTATTTTGTTTTCAAACATCGTAACCAAAACAACATAAATCTTGATCGTGATCGTGATAACAAGGTATTGTTTTGCACAAAGTGCAAGGTCTTTCAGAGTTGTGTATACGCATCATTTTCAAGAACATTTACTATGAGACCAACTCCGAAATCATTAAAAACCTGCTTCATACATTTTACCGAGAGATCTTTTTGTATGGAATAGGTGATTTATCTTTTCGCGTATCACAGTTGGTCTCATTGTTAAAGTTGTTCATAATAATTAGCATATACAATTATACATAAATATATTTACTTGAAAAGTCCCAGCACTTGGCAAGCAACATCCTGTATATGTATATACGCTGGATTGTTACCTATACGTTGATATTTTACAAGTGTAAATTGAAACCTAGTAGGCTAATCATTGTAAACAGACTGCCTCGGTGGCTCAGTGGTTAGTGAACCTGACTTCTGGATCAAAGAGGCGTGGGTTCGATCCCCACCCAGGGCAAGCATTTTTGTGATGAACATAGGTGTTTGCTCTGTGTCTGGGTGTTATTAAGGTACTATATATATAAGTATGTATTTGTAGTACATCAGTCTCTGGCAGCCATATCACAAGCTTTGCTTAGTTTGGGGTCAGAGACCGTGTGTAAGATGTCACCCAAAAAAAAAAAAGGATTTGCATAAATGTATACATGGACCATTGGATAGCGAATACCTACCTCTGAACAGACAAGCTAATTATGTATGAAAATGTACGCGTAACGCGCTCTAAGTTCTGTTATTAAGAAATTCGCTTGAAAAATGTTTATTTTGCAAATAAAATAACTTAAATTCGGCTTATTATTTTAACTTAATTTTACGTTTAAAAAACTTTTTACAAACTAATATCGCGGAATTAAAGCTTAGCGCATTACGTATTGTCGATAGAGAATCCGGCCCCTGACCTAAGAGAGAATCCCAAAAAACTACAAATCTAGTAATAGACATAAAATAAGTTGAAAAATAATGTAAGTAGTTCAGCAAAATCATTAGAAGTCGACCCATTTAGTTAATCTCTCTTATATGTTAACTTTTTAAGATGAATATCATTTAAATAATGTAATATTTAATTAAATATACAAAGCGTTTCGTTAAGACCCGTAGTAGTTAGTCGTATTTTGTCGCTCTGTTAACTTTCCTTTCTTTTCACGGAAAATACGTAATTAAAAAGTGGAATTTATTGATATGTACACACACATTGCACCTACATCATCGTTTTAATGGCGTTTCTTCTCTCCATATTTCGTAATGTATAATTGATTACAAAAGCCGCACAAGTTACTTGGCAAACAACATGTTCTGGGCCCTGCGATACAGGACTCTCCTAGTGCAGGACTCGCAATCAACCTGCAAACCTTTTAGCCATGGCATAACGATATTATGTATTCAATCATCACTTAGTAAGTTAGTACGTCTTAAGTATCGTCGTCACGATCTTGCATTAATTGAGGTAGCTTTATAATTCGTCGAATTTCTGATTACGCGTTGTAGGTTAGTACTCACTAGATACTCAATGAATCAATAGATAAATCAGTAGTCAATTAGGGTTGATTTCACTGAACGATCGAGTTAATATAGATGATTTTAGAATAATATTGGTTGTTATAAAATTAAAACATCGGGTTGTTAATATTAACTGGCTACATATGTTACATTCGCTTGCATTCGCTAGACTAGCATTGACATCTAGAAAACAATGACTAACAGAAATACGTTTTGGTGATTTGGAGTTTATCTTGTACCTACGTCAGATACTTATGTAGAAGTACTCTAATAAAGCTCCTTCTACTACCCGCTTGAGAAAGTACAGCTTTATCAGCTATTCAATGATTCAACCACCAAGAATGCAAGAACTGTGTTCTGAACTGAAGGGCAATGAGTAATTCGTGAGATGAAAATAAATGCTTTATAAACTGAATTCTACAATTAGACCATTTCTGTTAGTGTAAAATATTAATTCCATCATCCGAAATTTGCCAAGAGTGTTAATACGCGTGCCATCATAAAGTAAGATACAAATACAAAACAAATACAAAATAATTTATTACCACAACAAACATACATTAGTTACAATTGCCAAGGGGCCTCAAACTCGGCTAGGTAAGCCTGTATCTTGAGGTCCGGTGTAGAATTGAGCAAGTAGACTTAGTTGCGCGCGCTTTTCTGAGAGATACATTGTAGAGATACATTTTAATATTGTATAACTGAAGTATACGAGTGATATCTGTATGAAAGGTAATATTCGGTACCTATAGAGTTTATGCAAAAAGAGAACCGTCGTGGCGTTACGGCGTTACTAACAATAATCCTTTACAACCGGCTCTTTACAATCGTGAGGATAGACAAAAAAATTGGCGCGAAAACCATATTAATTTCGTAAATGAAACCGGTCTCATACGACTGTGCGGGATAAGCAGGTAACCGTACGATCATATGAGATCGGTTGCGTTCACAAAATCAATAAGGTTTTCGCGTCTATTTTTTTTGCCGATTTCATGCCTATATTGATCCGGTTGTAAAGGGATGAGATTTTAATCAGCAGCCAAGATACCTTAGGTACCGAATACTTGGTAGACGCGAGTCTACTGATAAAAACGAATTGCTGTCTACCAAGTATCAAACACTTTTAGTTGTACTAGCAATGACAGAGCAGTGTTGCCAACTAACAAAATTAGTAAAATGGCACACGGGCGACCTCACCTACGACGCTTCTCTTTTTGCTCAAACTCTTCATAAGTACCGCATATCTGCATAATTTACAAAGTTGTAGATATAACTACGTACATTAAATATGCAAGCCCCTCAACACGAGCTTTCTCTGAACAAATTCCGTGCACAACCAGTACTTGACGCAAAATAAACTCTTATCAACAATCAAATAATCAAAATCGTGACCTCACTAATAACTACTTAAACATTAACTGTCAGTTAGGTAGTTATGTATATTTTATGTAATCCATCTTGTTTCCAGATAATTAGAAAGCAGTGAAAGCATTTAAAATTAATATTAATCTGATCCACCCTTTCAACCGCATCAGCCATAATCGTTTATGATAATCGTAACTTGTTACATAAACTAAATTTAATCTGTATTTCTTGTTCGGAAGTGTATTCAACTGGAGCTTTTAATTAGTCCCTTTACATGTATAATTAAAATATTTATGTACCTACTACTGAATTATTTTTCCGTATTATGGAAAGATACCTATAGGCAGTGGTCGAAGTTTTTCCGTGATATCAAATAGAGGCGATCCAAAGTTATACCAACATGACCTAGTGAATTACTTAGTACTAGCTGCCCATCCCAGTTTCGCCCGGATACGAATGAATTAAGAGTAAGTATAGCTATAAACCTTCCGGAAGAAATCTTCTAAAATCTGTTGTGTTGTTTGGAAGATATAAGCGGATATACAGACAGACACAGAAATAATGGTTTTGCTTTATACTATGTAGTGATATTGCTTTAGTAGCGGACAAGGCACATAGTACGTCGAACGCCTAACTTATTCCGACGACGCAGTAGTTTTCGAATATCGACCACGCATCGGCAAGACAGACAGACTGACAAAACTCTTTATTTATAACCACAAAGTAAAAATTAAACACTACACATTTAAGACTTAAGTTCTCGTCACACAGAAGCGGGAAGTGCGGGAAAGCGATTGCGATTTTTTGTAATATTCGAATGTGTATGCAACCTGACACATCACAAGCGGGCGCACGCGCTTTGCACTGGACCGCTATCGGATCGCTTTCTCGCGGCTCTCGCCTCTGTATAACCCGAGCTTAAATAATTATGATAAAAAACTATCATCACCCATACCGATTTCTTCCAGGCAACCATTGCAACAACTTAGCGCGTCCACATGTAAGATAAAGAGTTGACTTGCACCCGTATCGGGTAAGTACTTAGAAAGCAGTAAGCGTTTAAATCTACGGGGTCACTGTATCCCAGTTGCCATGTAGGTCCCAAAGAAGCATGCTAGAGATCTGAGTAAATACCTAAGTACCCAGGGTGCAGAGAGTGGTGCAACGGTGTCTGCAGCCGGTCTGGCCCGAGCGCGGCCCGCGGCCGCTCCGCAGTCAACGCAACACTTTCCCGCGCCTCGCACGCGAGCAACGTTCGCCGTCTTACGGAAACGCACGAATTACGTGATCCCATTTAAACACATTCCCATTCAGTGCGAACACTCCAATCCTTTAAAAGCAATAAAGCATTGAGTAACAGGTCGAATTTGCGGCCGTTGTCCGACGTAATTTTGTTTGTGACACCGTACAGTGCAATAGTCTTGTCGGAAAGCGGAAGAATCAGCTGATCGTACGCTCTAGGGTGAGTTGCTTTAATTACATGTTAGTAAACAACAAAACCTATTGTGAGACGAGAAACGCGGAATATTTACGTTTACGTGAGACAGGTTGATTGTATTTCAATGTGTGTAAATGGGTAGTTAAGTGCGAATGTGCCAATCGAAGCTAAGCGAAAAACTGCAGTCTTGCACAAGACAATCGACTGCCGGCGTGAGCTGTTGTGATTACTAGATCATTTTTTAATTGCTTTAGACGCCATTTTTTCTACAAATATCTTATGTAGGGGAAGTAGAGCTAAACTCTTAACTTAACTATTAAAGTACCTTTAATGAAAATAAATTGTTTTTCCGTTATTTTCATCAAGTATATATTTTTCAGATTTCGTATAGAAACGTACTATTTCCAAGTTGATTAAATATAATTAAAAATAATGATAATACTATGGAATTTATAGTATTTTATTTTTTTTATATAAATATTGTAATAAACTTTAATTTAAAATAATAAATGGATACGTGCTGTATACAATGGATAATTATTTTCCGCAAAAAATCGCAACACCGACATCCACCGTGTACAGAATTCGAATAGTTTGTACAAATCGATGTGACATCCATGTACATTAGTGTTGTTTTATCAAAAACAGCTCAGCCGATTGCAATAAAATTTAAATGGGACTACCTCGAGAGTATACTATTTCAAACTAAGCAAGTGTTTTTTAAATCGGTTCACAATTTATGAAAATATCGATTAACATAAACAAAACATACATACCGACGAACATAGTATCTCCTCCTCTTTGGAAATCGTTAAAAATAGGTACTTAAATAACCTAACCCAATTTCAACCAGTTTTCCACGAGAGCGAACCCAACCTCTGTAAACAATGTCGCCTGTTGCAACTCATTATTCAACGTTACATAATGTAAATAAACGCATATTTTAAGCAAGAGCTTATTGGCAAAGAAACGAAAGGAGATCACGAGTCCAATGTCAGAAGGTGCCCATAGCGTAAACAAAAACGAAACGATGTCAAGTTAAATTAGAGGAAATGCTCACTAGTCACTTCCGAGTCGTAATAGTTAGGCGCGGGTAGTCACGTAAAGATTACTTACCACGCCTGAATGAGAACGATCAGTTTCCAACACGTAATCAGTTAAAAACTATCATTACGTTAACTCATCGCCGGCAGGTTTAAATAAAACTGGTAATTGACACCAGATTTACAAGCAAAAGTTATCGGATAATTCGTAAAGTATTGAACTATGCGTGCGTATTGTAGATACTATTCCAATCCATGATTTCTAATGTATTGATCTTTAAAAACGATCGCCAGGCATGAGAGGTAGAGCATTTAAAATTGTATTATTTCTCCTCATTAGTAAGAACATAAATTAAACTAGATATGTTTTGAGTCTTGTATTGATTTATTTTGAATTGACTTATTGAATATCGTGGAATCGCGAGACGTGGAAGGTTCCACCGACAAGAGCCAAGCTCTTAAGTGTGTGATGACGATGATGATGATAGACTTATATCATTAATTATAACTATATATCTACATACGTGCTATATAAAAAAAAAACTTTACTAGCTTACATAGCGACTACGCTTACTTAGCGACTACGCCTTCTCCGACTAAAGCCTCATTATTATCGAACGATTAACATTTGCATGAATAAGCTCTACATTGAAACCGACCCTGAAATCTGAAAAAAAGCAGTTGTGTAAAAATCACATTTTCATCACATATATTCGAAAAAGATTACTTTGTTCGCCTTTAAGTGCGCCTAAAGGTGTTTTCTATAGGTAAGGAACTTCATAAGTGCGCCGAAATTATCTTTGCCGCGTACTTTTTAAATTTGGAAGTATTTGTAATGTTAGTGTTCAGCGCCAAGAAAATGAATGAAAAGAATGTAAATATAAGTTTGAATTTGTTTTATTATTAGATACCATTTAATTTCAATGTAGTTGTTACTCTACGTTTTATTAAATAATAGTAAAATATGAGGCGCCTTTTGTTTTCTCAAAAAGGTGATGAAAAGTAGAGTGTACCACTCGGGCGCAAAATATATTTTTGGCTCGGGCGACGTACATTGAATCCCTCGCTACGTTCAGGATTCTACTAAAGAATCCCTGGCTATGCTCGGGATTCTACTCTAGAATTCACTTCGCTCTGGATTCAAAAAAGCGCCCTCGCTGTAAAAATATTATTTTACTCCCATATGATACAATCTACTATTACGCAATAAGTAATGTACAATAGTTGTTATTCTTTTTGGCGCTTTCAGTTATTTCCCTCACAATAATGTTGATCATAATGATGATTCCGTGCCAAAACGTCACCTACGTTTTTGTAACGTAATCCCCTATTTTTTACAAGCTTTTATTTAACTTGCAATGAATGTAAGTAAGTTCGGGTGGAATCTTGCAAGTTAAACTTGACCAACTTCCCGGTTTTCGATTAAGCTGAAATTTTGCACGCATACACATGTATATTGCGTGACAATGCAATATTGTGGTACTGTACCTGGAGCTGATCTGATGATGGAGTCGGAAGGTGGCCATAAGAACTCCTGTACTAAACAAGATAGACCCGTCGTGTTTGGATTCGTTTTACTTGTTGCTATATGATATACAGGATATCAAAAGCTTGTATTTAAAAGTTATGTTTTTATAATAATTTATTTATGATGTAAATTATAATTTTATTTGTATTTTGACAGCTCATTGATTTTTCATTCAATTATTTGGTAATTTTGGCGTACCTATCTAAAATGATTACCGATGGACTACATGGGATGATGAGACTGAAATTTGAGTTTTAGTATAGAGACTTTCAGAAATATGTAGCTATATATATACAGTGTACAGTACCTACTCATTATTATGAACTACTTAGTTTTATTAATAGGGCGCCAACCTCGAAATTGTAATAAAATTGCTGCAAAATATATACATAGATATGTATATATTTTGGTCGGGAATCAATGTACTTTTTGTGTGTAACAGTTGACCTTTTTCAATATTTTTGGGTTGCCATAGTTCATTACGATGAGTGTAACGTAAAAGAAATCTAAAAGACTCATTCACTTTACTAAAAACGTAAATTGTTTGAATTTCCATTCTCCTATTTCTACAACTTTTATAAGGGATTCTGAATTTGATATTACTTTCCACTTTTCTCTGTTATAGGTTTGCTATAATAATACCTACGTGGTACAACAGAATTGATAAATTTATAATATATATTTGTGGGGCCAATATCCTCTCTAAATATTCCTTATAATTGGTTATTTATTATACTGTTATTAACAATCTTTGTAAAATATCTTTGTAAAAAATATTCAACATCAAAAATTACCCAAAATCTCAATCATTATCCTTATGTTGAGTATTTATGTAGCCTTTACCATTTGAAGAAACCAGTTTTTAGTCTTGACTTGTTAGGTAGAGTCATCGACTTCGGTTGGCTTTGACCAAATTAAAATAAATGGATGGCCTAAGCTCTTGATGGAGTTAAATGAAATTGAATCAAAACCATATCCCATTCAATAATATTTCAGTTTAAATATGATCATTTATATACGTTTAGGTTACGATCACTGTATGTAATAAAAGTACAGGAATGTACAATTTTCTATTCTAATTTCTTAGAACGCTCTAGTGACTTGTATCTCTTATCACATCCTGAAATCCAGATATACCTACGTTGTGAGAGCCTGTAGCCCACTTAAGCGTCTTCAAAAGTACACTTATTGTAGGCATGTTCTTTTATTTTATATAACTCGACGTCTTCATGTTGTTTTACCAAAAATCATATATTAATTTATATTTATGAATAAATCAGCGCAGTCCGGTTAGACCCGTACAACGGTGGCGTGATGACATCCAAAAGTTTTGCGGCAACACCTGTATGAGACTAGCACAGGCCAGGGATACTTGGCGTAAAGAGGAGGAGGCTTATGCCCTGCAGTGGGCCGAAATAAGCTGATGATGATGATGATTTATGTATAAACTGAACTGTGATCTTATTTTATGTGATTTATTGGTTCCAAATCACATGAAAAATCGTATTAGTTTTCCGCGACACAGGCCTAGCCTAGTGCGGAATCGCGGTACTAAGTTTTGTATGTATAAAACTGTAATAAACATAGGTAATAATGTTTTTTTTATTAAATGTAGCATGTGTGTATTTTTTTCCTATGTTTGTGTTCATAAAAATATTTTCATTATAATAAAATGAAAATATTTTATGAACACATTATGAACACAAATAATAATGTATTTTAAATATTTTATAACAACACTGATATCTTAATCTCTTGGGAAATATCAAATTAGAGCTAAGACGCTTAAAAGCTTTATAAAGTAAACACCTAGTAATCACCTTCGAATACAATCGAACGTGCAAAATATCATGATCAGTAATATTGAGGTCAGATTAAGTATTGAGTCAAATTTTAACTGACTTTTTAAATGATTTATGTTACATAATATTTAACCTTGAGTCAAGGCTATGTGGGTGTCAATTATCATGCGATCATGCATTATGCATATTATCTCCAACTCTATAACACGACGTCAATTTCAACCATAATCATGGGTTTTTCCATATATTTAAAAACGGTCGGTGTTGACAGTTCACACTTTATTTTATAAGAAACCTGTCGTAGTAATAAATGTGATACCAATGTAAATTATTCAAAATTGATTTCAAATATCAAGAAAACTTCTAGAATTATTCGTTTGGCAAATACCTATTTCTTCACGAAATTTAGTTTGACGTAACTGTTTTAATTTGTTTATCTTTAGTTTTTCATCATAAATATTATAAATGTAAAATTACCTACTCGGGGTCTCTGAAATTTTCATATAAGCATTCAGAGGTTCTATATACATAACATGTGAAAATGCATCAAAATGGACTTAAATTCAAAGTTATTCATTTGCCAGAATATAGTTATGCACAAGGTACAGGTCTTAAAATCTAAAAATCTTAAAAATATAAATACAAATGTCAAAATTTAAACAAATAACACACACATTAACACAGACAGCCATGGATAGGGTTGCAGCCGCAAGTTTTACATTTATAAAAGTCAAAGTTTGCCTTCGGTTTTAGCGTTTTAACATTTTGTCAACTAAATATTCCTGAATATTGTAGTAAGCATTTTGTATAAGGAACCCTTTTAGTTTACTTTTGAATACGTGGTAAGAGTAGCATCTTTAATTACTTGTGGAAGCTTGTTATATATTTGTACACCCATGCAAAAAATACTCTTACTGTAAAGTTAAACTTACCTAAGTGTTAGTATGGGATAGCTAGAGGCACACGAAAAATAAAGCTAAATCGTATCACTGTGGTTATTTTCTGTGGGATCTTCACATAATATGGATCCCTACACCCCAGTCGAAGACGGAAGAAAATGTACGGGTAAATCTGTTACAAACCTAGTTTGCTCTACGTGGAGAAGTCCCACATAAAGTACTGTTGTCGTATGTTGTCAAAAATTAAATTCAACATTTGCTACATTTAAGGAACTTGACTGTGTTAATAGAATTTAACTGTGGTAAACCTGATAGAGTCAGATCGAACGCGTTTGAAGATAAATTGTAGCAAAAAGGGCGCACGTACGTTGCGCAGCGCAACAAATTACCTAAGAAAGTAAGTAGTTAAGTACACTGAGAAAATGTGAAAAACGTGAAAGTGCAAGATACAGCCTGCATTGACAAAAAACTAATACTTAAGTACTATGAAGTCACGAAAACTTGCACATCCCATGAAACTTAATTACCTATCTTGAACTCTTTGCAATTTTCCAACCGCACAACCGACATTAAAACTTACCTAATACCAAAATTACTAAAGTCAATGCCTTTTCATGTCAACATTGTAGTAGGTACTTCGTAGTAGTTTTTAATTTACGAAAACCACAATATTTCATAGTAAATGTGCGCTTAAGTTTTTTGTTACAATGCCATGCCAAATTGTTTTTATAGCCATTGGGTAATAAGTTAATGACACATGTCTGTCTACTTGTCTGTCTCATCTTTACCAACCAAAGAAAATAATACCGATGCTCTTCTTCTTCTTCGTGTCGATGGTTCTAAGGTGATAGATCTAGACTGTGATGATCTATCTAGATAAGCTTTGCCCAGTGGTTAGCGACTGCTACTCCATGAGGTGTGGCCTTCACTAGGTCGCTCAAACCGAGCTGAAAAAATAACTGATAGGTAAATATAACCAACTACCCTTGGATTAATGATAAGTCTCGCTGTCAAGCGCAGTATTTATTTAATTTAGGAGAATGAAAATTAATACGATCAAATGCAGTATTTTCTGAATTTATTCGAGATCTTCGTCTGTCTTCATTTTTGACCGACGAAACGGAGGAGGTTTACAGGTCGAGGCGTATAGGTAGTAGGTAGGTATTTTTTATGTTTGACGCATAACTTCTTAGAGAGTGGTCCGATTTTAATACATAATTCTCTTTTTGTTTGGTAGATCATACTTCAAAGGTGGTCTCATTTAAGTTTTATCGAAATCGGCTTAGCCATTATTGATAAATCAACAATGTGAAAATTCGATCCGGTCATCGATCCGTGCTAATTATCGGTTGAAATCGATAATGCCATTTTTTGGGAAAAATAATTGTTGAATAAAATATTTTTAACATAAATAATATTGATGGTGTTCAATGTTCTGAATTACACGATTTACACTCAAGATTCGCGAACGTTACGCTTGCTATTTGGTCGGTGTTAACAAAATGCAGCCTAAGTTCAAAGTAGCTTAAAAATTGGTAAAAATCAGCAATACGATGTTCCAACTCATTACAGTAGAGACCCGACCACATGGTACTCCAATAAAATATAATACAGTAAGTAGCAATTATAAGCTGGTTACACAATGTTTGTTGTTGGTCTACGTACCTTGGTACCGCGCGTGCTCCGCATCATAAGTCCCAGCTCGGAGGCGCTTGCAAAACGCATCACTTTCTAATCGCTGGAACATTCTGAATCGTGGAAACTAGGCTTAATGTAGAAACTGTCGATTTGGAAATAACTGATCTCGTCTAGGCTTGTTAATAAAGTTATAGCGTTGTTAATAATCGTTCAGTGACCCTGTTATAGCTATTGTTTAAAAAAGAAATTATACATGTTACCTATCTATACATTACTCATGAGTATAGTAAGTAAGTATATTAGTATTTTTCATTTTTTTTTTGCTGTTCATTAGCCTTTATTTTTCATTTTAATATTGTGAGGAAATTGTTATTGATTAAGTCGTTTTTGCCTCAATAAAGTGTATTTGTAAAAGTACCTACGTATCTGCAAATTTTTACACATTGCTGCTAAATAATCATAACTGTTTTTTTAAACATAACTGTACCATAAATGTTTAATGTAAGAAATAAATAAGATTTTATAGAACCTTGATATATGTAGAACATAGAACTCCAAGCTAAAACAGTATATTTACTAAACCTTTGTTGGAAACTTAGCCAAGCAACTATATTTTAGTACCTATACGACACCTACAACATATGTATGTACAATGGAAATAGGTACATAACCACCTAGGTACATAGGTATCGTGCACAGCTGTACACACCAATATGATTTAAAGCACATAAATTAAGCTTAACGTTAATTCTATGAGTACTTACATGATAACGTCATAGACACACTCATACCTTAATGCAATAAGTAGACATATAGGGGCAATAAATTATCGTAATATAAATTGAATGTAATGTACCTATCCACATCTCAATGATATTCCGTGAGCAAAAAATATCTGTAAAAATATGTACAAACTTCCTTGTAATATTTGGAACCGCACAAATACGTGACCGGACATTGTTATTGGAAGTACTTATTTGATATTGTTAATAGACACTAAGTGCTTACAATGATCACTAAGTGAAGGATTTCAGTAAGACGCTTAAAAATATCTCAATGTAATAATGCCAATGCCGTTATTGATTTACAGCTGTGTTCCAATAGGCAAAATATTAATTCGTCTATTTACATTTTTTAAGCTTACGCACATTTACCAGATTCCGAAGACTTTGTTCGTAGTACCTTAAAAAGTTATACTCGTAGTTATAATAATTTGATAAAAAAATGTTAAGTGACACCTGATTTCCTAGGTGATAATGACCCTAATGATTACCTACAATATGTAGCTAGGTTAAAATTAAAAAAATTAACTACTGGATCTTCATTAAATTTTGGGTACTGTACTGTAATGTATCAGCCTTTTTTTAATAGTCCACTGCAGGACGTAGGCCTACCCACGAAGGGTGATTGGGCCATATCCACCACGCTGGCCCAGTGCGAGTTGGTGGATTCACATACGCCATCGAACTTCTTCTACGAAATTTTGGGAATCTAATTTAAAAAATTTATTACTTTTAACAAAAAAAAATGAAATTACCATGCCTCAGTGTCCTGGGACAGCAAGGACACTTGGCTCATCAAGATTTTTTGTTAAAACTAATTTTTTATAATTACCCAAAATTTAACAAAAATCTTATCACTTTTCCCTGACTACATAATTGCTTATATATTATATGTTCATTTTATTAATGACCAGGCTACAAACACAGGACAGTCATTTTAATTTTTTTTAGTGTGCTTAAAATATAAAGATCTTGCACTCATCACCTTCAGATGTGCAATTAAGATAAACACACTTCCTTTACACTCTTAAGATTTACACTTTTAATTTTACATTTGTAAACAAAATGCTTGCACCAATATATTTTTTTTATTTGACAATTTACAATGTTACAGTTCGGTAATAATATTGCCTTAAAACCTAACTTAAGTTTATCTGGACAATCTATTGTTCTCTAAAGTATATTACAATAATTACACAACTATTTAGGTACCTACATGATTATAACATTTTCTTTAGTGCTTGGTAAGATTAAAATGCAACAATAATTTATTTCATATTTATTTATTGCTACTACTTACGTGTTACATTTGAGGTCTTAATTAAGATATTATGTGTTTACAACTTAGTCGCCCTTGTCGGGAATCTACCCTAATACTATAGATCAGTGTTTCCCAATTAGTGGTACGCGTACCCCCAGGGGTACGTGAAGTTGCATCAAGGGGTACGCGCGGCTATCAGTAAAAACAAGAACAATTTCCAAAATATTAAGAGCAGAAACGCTGTCAAATCATTCGCTAAAGCCGTCTTTACTACGTCGCCATTTAGAAACTAAACATGCTAATTAGAAAGACCAGTCTGTATTCCTCTTTCAACAAAAATTAAAAGATCTCAAACAAAGACAAAAATCTATTGAGGCGCTCTCCCAAAACACGAATAGCAACGCTCTGCAAGCCTCTTTTAGAGTGAGTTATTTAATTGCTAAGCAAGCGAAACCTCACACTATTGGGGAGCACCTTATATTGCCTGCAGCAAAAGAGATAGTGAAATGTATGTTTGGAGAAAAAATGGCACGACAACTTGATGTTATTCCTATGTCAAATAACACTGTCTCTCGTCGTATTCCAGACATGTCAGAGAATCTGAAAACCCACCAAATTAAACGGATTTTAGAAAGCGATTTCTTTGCCATCCAACTTGATGAATCCACATAACAAACTTGGCTCAACTTTTAACGTACGTTCGTTATGTTCATTCCAAAATGTTTGTCATGCTCTTTCGATTCGCACCACCGGGGAGGATATATTTCGTATGGTCGACAGTTTTATAAAAGAAAACCAATTGGATTGGTCAAAATGTGTAGGTATATGTACTGATGGTGCCAGAGCAATGACTGGTCGTTTTTCAGGACTTGTAAAGCGGATACAATATATAGCCCCAGAAGCAAAATGGACGCATTGTGGAATTCATCGAGAGGCACTGGCTTGTAAAAAAATTCCAGCCAGCTTAGATATTACTCTCAAAAATGCTGTAAAACTGTTAACTTAATCAAAGCCCGTGCCACAAACTCTAGAATTTTTGCAGCTATTTGCAAAGAGCTTGTCAGTGAACACGAGACTCAGTTGTTACATACTGAAGTGCGTTGGCTGTCCAGAGGAAGAGTTTTTTCTAGAATGTTTGAGGTGAGACATGAAATTGAGTAAGTTTTGGTCGAGCAGGGACACGATAAGTACAAACAGATCCTGACTGACTCTTTGTGGGTGCAAAAATTGGCTTACTTATCAGATATCTTCACAAAATTAAATGAGTTGAATTTGGGACTACAAGGCCGTGATACAACCATATTCGCTATGCAGGAGAAAGTTGAGTCCACTATAAAAGAAATATCCCTCTGGACATCTTTGATTGACAAGTGTAAATATGACTAGTTTCCAAATCTTAAACTTCTTTTGAATACTACTTCTTCGACAGTAAATGAAGATTTAAAATCAGACATAAAATGCCACTTGCAAAATCTGTCGGCGGCTGTACGCAGTTACTTCCCTGAGATAACACCGCAATAGAACTGGGTAAACAATCCTTTTGCGAACCATTCCGTCGATCACCTTTCCATCTCTGATCAGAAGGAATTAATAGACATCTCATGCAACAGCAAGAGTTGTTTTGCAGAGCAATCACTGGGTGACTTTTGGGCTAATTTAACAGATATTTATCATATCAGCGAATCAGCAATAAAATATTTACTGTAATCCGCTTTCGCAAAAGTAGGTCGTGCAAAAGTACGACCTACCCTTGCGAAAGCGGATTTTCAGTCATGACGTACTTAAAAACTAAACATCGTCACCAAGAAAGTTTCATAATCGTCACAAACTTCAACTTGAAGACGATTTAAGACTGAAGCTGACAGAAGGACAACCAAATTTTCAAGAGCAGTGCAAAGAAAAACGTGCACATTAGCGTCTTCACCGATACATTATATTATTCTAAACTAATTTGAAGATAATAAATGTTATTTAAACTGACTTTTTTTTATTTATCATTGGTACAATAAAGGGTACGCAGGCTTGAGGTCTTTTTTGAAGTGGTACGCAGCATAAACTAATTGGGAACCACTGCTATAGATAGATAATGCTTAGCAATTGCACAAAAAGGAAAAACAAGTGATGGGCGCGCGAAAAAACAACCATGCCAGGCAACACAGAACAGGTTCTTATCTACAGTAACTAGTCGTATACATATAATAGCCTACTACAGTCATTGATAATTCAGAACTACAAGTTGTATTTAGGCTATTTATTTACGCTTACGATACCTAGTGAAGATGTAACGCGCGTGTTTGTGGGTACTGCATTTCATTTTCAAACTAGAGTAACCTGATCAGACTAGTCTGACCATCAATCTGACCAGT
This sequence comes from Hypomecis punctinalis, assembly GCA_949316475.1. Classification (NCBI taxonomy): domain Eukaryota; kingdom Metazoa; phylum Arthropoda; class Insecta; order Lepidoptera; family Geometridae; genus Hypomecis; species Hypomecis punctinalis. The sequence continues at coordinate 15,378,794 of OX438800.1, read as the reverse complement.
GCGAAACACTCATCTTAGATTAGGTAAGAAGTAGAACACTGGATAAAGGCCTTTCTATTTTCTAGTGCTGCTACTACTCGATTTGCTTCTCGTATGGCCCTTTGCTTATTAGGTATAAGAGTTTCGCCCGTCACACTACCTTCGTTTAAGTACGAATAGGTACATATGTGCAGAATAAGTACTTTTCTGCTGAAAACCGTGATCAGAGTGCCAAAAAAACGTTGCGTTAATCCCTTTATTTGAATGCCTCACTTTCGCCTGCCCTTTGATAAAATGCTGCTTTTTTTCAACAATTAAACAGTAAGAGTAATTTATAAGAATACATATAAGAATACAGTAAGAGTAATTTATGTAACAGTTGATTTATAACTATCATTTAAACCTCGCAAACTACCCATTGCGTAGACACTAGCGGCCTTACCACAAAAGATTTAAACACGCTTTAAATACTGTTTACCGGAGCAATTTGTAACAAACATTGCCTAAAACGTGCGTAAAACTTTTGTAGTAAGACGGCTACAGTCTAGATAAAAATATCTAGGTATCACAACTTTTGTACCTGTTTAATCACTTTTTGTTCTCACCATTCTTATCCCATGCACTCGGGAAGCATTCTCCAGTCATTTATAATTAGCGTATAATACCTCAAAGTTGCCGAGAGCCTGTTATTAGAAAGCCTGCATCGATTACTCGAAATTACTTGAAAGTCTATCTTCAGTGTTCTTATTAATATTCTTGGTAATTCTCACGCTAAGCTCTCATAATAGTTTCTAGATTGTGATGAGTTGTGGCTTTTTGTGGCTTTATTGATGCAGTGATAAATATAGTATCCATTGTTTAGTTGTACTTGATTATTTGTGGCAGTAGCACTTCTTTATCTTATGTGTATTCTTGCAATGAGTGTGGCGTTTATGAAGATACTCTCCACATATTGTTGGAATGTGTGCGGAACGAGTCATTTAGAAGACTATGTTCTATACAAAATATTAACTTTTACCTACTTGACTTTTACAACTCAGTTTTGTCTTCTCCACACTCTGAAAGTGCAAAAATGTTGTACAAACTCGTAGATATAGGTTTAAGGGGATAAATTTAGTTTTAGTTATGTATCTCCCACAGGGCGATGTGGTCGCTATGCGACAAAGCCCTTTAATTATATTTAAAAAATGTGTACACTGTATGTATACACTCGCTTACTTTGTTCATACGCTTAAGAGAGTTCGTCGGCTCATGAAATATATTTTAGAACTATTTTAGAAGCCTTTGGGAGAAAATATTTTGACCATTGTAAATTTAAGTGCGTAATAAACAACGATTTCTTTTAATACTTCCTATGGTATATATATTATTTTAATATTTTTGGGACATCTACACACGGCCTCCGACCCCAAACTAAGCAAAGCTTGTGATATGGCTGCCAGAGACTGATATACTACATATGACATATTTTTAAATACATACTTACATAGATAGAAACTAAATAACACCCAGACACAGAGTAAATACTTATGTTCATCACATAAATATTTGCCCTGGGTGGGGGTCGAACCCACGCCTCTTTGATTCAGAAGTTAGGGTCACTAACCACTGAGCCACCGAGGCAGTCTACTAGTGTCTACTTACTATGTTGTATATTCGTAAATTGCGTAATCAACCCGATAGCTAAGTATTCATAGTACTTACTTAAATTTTTACATTCATTAACTTACATGCTACTATGATTCAGCGTAATAAAAAACTGCGTAATTTAATAGACTTTTTACAACTCTGTCTTATATTTGACATGTCATAAGTTATTCTTAATGAATTATACACTTAATGCACAACAAAGCTCAACCTTTGCAAGGTCAATATGAAATCGCAATTCGCAGCCCAAAATTACATTTTTTATCTTATTTTTTATTATACCTACTAACGACTGCTGTATGAGTTTTTACAAGTGTCACGGTTCAAAGCTCTTAAATTTAAATTAATAGAATAAGTACGTTGAAGACGAGAAAAGCTATCGTTTCTATAAAAAACCTATTGAACAAATGAAGTCCAAAAAGTCAGCACATTACGACACGCCAAAAAACTGAGCTATGAACATGTACAATATCCACTGTAAACAACGTACCTAACTACAAGTTTTTATGCATTTAAGTCATAGATATCGAGGGAGAAGCCTTCTCATTATGAGGCGTTCGAGACACACCAAACATTCATAACGTCGATCAAACGATTAAGTGAGATTAATATAATTATTTTTCGCCAAAAAAGGCACAACCGACTTCAACCGTGTACAGAATTCGAATAGTTTGCCCGAATCGATGTGTCATCCATATAGTAATTTTTAGATAATAGTTGATTTTTAAATAACGGCTCAGCCGATTTCTATAGCATTAGAATGAGACCACCAATATGATCTACCAAACAAAAAAAAATATTTAAATCGGTTCACAATTGGCGAAAATATCGGTGAATATATACAAAAAAATACAGGCGACTATAAAACCTGCTCCTTTTTGGAAATCCAAAAAGGACGGAAGGAAAAGAAGACGTTAAACTAATAACGTTAGTGTATACTAACGTTTTTTAGCTTGTTCGCTGTACGTACTTGCATGTTGAATTTTAATATAAAAGTAATAGTATAATTCTATACTTACCTACTTAAATGCATTCTTATTATAATGCGGGAAATTTTTAAATGGTTTTAGATAGGTAGGTAAAAATCTCATTTTCAATAAATTTTGAGAAACAACATTTTTCATTTAATCGACTATGTATACCAAATAGTCATACACCACAAAATGAATGTTTACAAAACATAGGTACATTGAAGAATGCAGTGTTGTGTGAGCGCAATGAAAAAGTGTTTTGTTGTACTCTATATTATGGACGTTACGCATAGTTGTGATTTAAAGCAGAGAGTTTCGTGCAAAGTTAGGTTAGGTATCTGCTACGTCTGCTAGAACAAGATGACATGTCCTTTCCCATGAGGTCTGTGGTTTAAGTACTTATATGAACTGGCCATCTAACTAGGTACTTCTCACTGTCCGTACGTCGCTTCGGTAACCAGATATTATCCAACAAAGAGTGATGGGAGTTTAATAACACAGTACCTACACCAACACCTAATGACACAATTCGGTCAATAGATCCCCAGGAAGCTGGTGCAAAAGTTCACTAAGGTTGCACAACTATATCTCGTAGGCACCTAATGCTGGTTTCTCACATCGCTTGTAAGTAAGTATATGTTAGGTGTTCGTTATTTTTTTGGACTTTGCCTAAATTCGTAATGGTATACACGAATAACACGAATTCATCGTCCACACATGCCGACGGATACAAAAGATTTTACAAAATTGTATTCAATCGAAATACAGGTGCAATTATGTTGTTTGTTATCATAAAAGTCTCTGGCTTATGTTACTAGAGGAAACCCTGACGATCATACAAAAAAATGGTTTGTAGGTTGATTGCGGACCCTACACTAAGAGATTCCTAGCCTTATCGCAGGACCCAGGACATTGCAGGACAGGTTATTGCTTGTCAAGTATTAGTGTTATACGGAACTTTTTTTCGTGCGAATAGGCTAATACGAGCCACTTTACATTGCTGTATTTGAACAAATACGACAAATACGCGAACACGAGTAGCGATGTGAGGACCCATCATTAAACACCACTTGATACACCAACGGGTGCATTACAGTGCATTGGGTGAATATGTAAAGAGGTTGCGCAACATTTAGACATATTCATTGCTTTGGATTGCTGTTATTTAGATGAGCCTTGCAGATAGGTAGACAATTCTAATTTTAATTTGTAGTGAGGATTGCGTATCTTGGCCATGTTCTGCGGTTTGAGAACTATATAAACTATATTGTACCTACATTTCTTCAACTTGTAACGGACAAGTCGAAGTCGAAGACGACAATCGAAAGACGAATGCTTTAATATTTGGTACTGTACTGTACTGTACCAGCCTATTCAGTAATCCACTACAGGACGTAGGCCTATCCACGAAGGGTGTGGCCATATCTACCATGCTGGCCCATTGCGGGTTTGGTGGATTCACATACGCCATCGAATTTCTTTTACGAACGTATGCAGGTTGCCTCACGATGTTTTCCTTCACCGAAAAGTCAGTGATGTAAAATTCCGTACATAAATCCAAAGAACGATTGGTACGGGACCGGGACTCATTAGTACCGGACCGGGATTTGAGCCCCGGACCTCACGATTGTTAGGCTGGTGACACTACCGCTTCAACACCATGGCTTTAATCATTCGTATGGTAGTAAAATGGGAATTGTGTGATCAAGGTCTAACAGTGACTTTAAAAAGAACACAATTTCGGATGGATTTCACTGTAGGTATACTCATTCACAGTACGTATAATAAAATATTTTAGATTAGTAGCTCGCAATAATATAGTTAAAAACTAATATATCGGGCGATTATTAGAAATGATTATATGAGATAACAGATAATTCTATGTATGTATCTAGTGGTGAAATTCTGATCTGAACATGTAATTGAAATGTAAACGAAACGAGATTGAAGAAATATCACCTATGTTCTTACCATCCGGTCATATTTCATCAGATAGAGGTCAGTAACTTGATATATATCTAAGTAGGTACTTACATTTTCATTAAGAAGTAAGCATAGGTACATAAAAGGTTTAATATCGTGAGGTCACCATATATCCGGTTTTATTCACTCACGTTTAAATAACACTCGACCATCAGAGTGGTATTATAAACGCAAAAAACGTGACTTTTCCGGTAAATATTTTGTCCGTGAATATTAAGCAATGTCGATAACATCAGTGTCGATTATATCGGCTCTACAAGATCTCTGGACTACAATTTAAACATTGTTTCCGTCTAAATGTGACATGTATGCTAGCATATTTTTTATAAGGCAAGGTGACATGCACCCACCCACTGCAAGCAGATTGTATGGATTTAATCAGATCAAGTGTCGTTTAACTTGCATGGATTGAAGCATTAGACTGTAAGTAAAAAAGCCTTTCAATTATTTTTAGGTTATAAAATTAGGACTAAGTTATTAGGTAAGGTTAATTAACGATGGCACCATAGGTAGTAAGTGATCTCAAAAGGATGAATTCGCAGATTATAAAGATCTGAAATCCGAAGCTCGTTTATTTTATCTGTGCTGAAGTAAAACGTTTGTAAAGCTGTTCTAGCTATAAAACTACGTAAGCTCTAGATGTTATTTGCTATAGTATTGGCTTATTCAGGTCAAAAACTACGTAAGCTCTAGATGTTATTGGCTATGGGATTGGCTTATTCAGGTCAAAAAACTACGTAAGCTCTAGATGTCTTTTGCTGAAGGATTGGCTAGTCTACTTTGTTCCAGAATAATTAACGGCTCCTGTAGCCTGTAGAATACCGGATATAACCGCTGCTCGTCAACATTAATAAATTAATCTACCCACATTTTACGGGTATTGTATATCTTTACCTACTGATACATATCACAATAGGACTCTACATTTATTATTCTGTTAGCCTGATGGCGTCTTCCTATGACGCCACCAATTTCCACACAATATACCTGATTCAGTTTTTGTTCAACTTTCTTAAAAAGGATTTCAAGGACGTTGGTAGGTATCTTGACATCTACGACTGGTTTGCAAATTAATTGAGATTTATTCTGGTATTCGCAAATTTATCTTTGAATTAGAGGTGTGGCACGCAAAGCCCATCCTTACCATGTAGGTATGTCAATAAACAGATCTCCGTCGACACAAGCCTTTGATGGCCCACTGTTAGGCAAAGGACAACCTTCGTTTGTGCCATTCACCTTGGTCTCTCGTTTCTTGCATCCATCTTACGTAGTTATTACGCATCTCGCTGCTCTGGTAATTTTGTCACCTTATTCGAGTTCGAGATGGATTACGTCGGCCTAGTTGACGAGAAACGGATAGCTTAATAAACGTTTAGGTCGCGCACAGTATAACTTGTCTACGACCACTTTACAACCACAGTTGTGGGGTACGGCGGACATATTTTGGAATAAGTATCTTTATATGAATATGACTAAATTGTACCTACTTTTCGCGATTTCAGTGTTGGTTTTATAAAAGTCCTAATGATGACTTGGTACAATGGTATCCTAGATGTTTTTCTAATGAGGAACACGCCGTTTCTGATACACAATGAGTTAAATTGCACTATTTTACCCGAAGGGGAAAAACGGGGCCCTATTACTAAGACTCTGCTGTCCGTCCGTCTGTTCGTCTGTCTGTTACCAATCTGGATCTCATAAACCGTAATAGCTAGAACGTTGAAATTTTCGCAGATGATGTATTTATGTTGCCGCTAAACAATAAATACCTACTAAAAACAGAAAAAATAACATTCAAGTGGAGCCCCCATACAATAAACGTGATTTTTTTGCTCGATATTAATAACAGCAACAATAAGATGCTTGAAATATTCACAGAATTACCTATAAGTCATATGTTCCCTTCAACAATAAATAATTAAATTAAAATAAAATACATTAAGGGGGGCTTCCATACGGTACGGAACCTTCGTGCGCGAGTCCGAATCGCACTTGACCGATTTTTGAACTGAAAAATGAACCAAACGTAGCAAAAAAGTTTTACATTCACCCTTAGTGTATCTATGGCATCTTAAAAAGATAGATACATAAACTCTTTATTGATTCCATTGATTGATTCACATTCACACTCACATAAAACAGAAAATAGAGGAAAAATAGATGCTAAACCATGTGAAGCAACCGGCGGCCTTATCACTGAAAGTGATTCCTTCCAGGCAACCTTAGGATGGAGAGAGATAGGTACAAAAGAAAATACGACGAGGTGTGCTAATTTAGAGGTAAAACAAAATAATATAAATAATAAAAGAATTATACAATAGACATACATACAAATGTTATAAATACTAATACATATATAAATAATACAGTTAAATAAACTAATAAATACTTTTAACTTCTAACATACACATATAAACAATGTATAAGTAAACAAAAATAATAATAAGCAAACAAATTAATAAACCACCCAAAAAACTAAGAACGAATTAAGGATTGCGACAGATATAATTTTTTAACTTCCTCTTTGAAAACAGTTATGGACGGGGCCCGTTTAATGGAAATGGGTAGAGGATTCCATAATTGGACTGCTTGGAATGAAAAGGATTTGCCATAAAAGGTAGTTCGAGCGGAAGGAGTCATCAGAGTTAGGTTTTCTTTGGACCGAAGGCGGATGGAGTGGGATGTATGCCAATAGGTAAAACGCTCTTTAAGATAGGTAGGGGTAGAAGGGTTAAATAGAATATTGTAAAGAAGGGAGAGCATGTGAGCATACCGACGAAGGCGAATAGGAAGCCACTTGAGCTTTGTGCGAAATTCAGATACATGATCATATTTACGGAACCCTAAGATAAATCTGATACAGTAATTTTGGAGGCGCTCTAGTTTGTCAAGTTGGTCTTCCGTAAGATCAATATAGCAGGCGTCAGTTTAATCAAGAATAGGGAGAAGTAGAGACAGCGCAAGTGCAACTTTGGTGGCAGTGGGTAGGAAGTTCCTAAGACGTCTAAGGGATCCCCCAGACGCAAACAACTTGCAGCTAATCGACCTGAGGTGAGAGTCCCAACTTAAGGTGCGGTGCGGTGCGGTAAAAAGCGTATGTTTAATTTAGTATCGCTTACAACGCAAAGAACATTTATTGCAATAGTCCTTAATGCAATCCATATCAATGTATAGTTCTCTTGCAAAAATAGCTCTTAATTAAAAATCAGACATGCGATGGCCTCGATAACGAACGGTACTCCAATCTCCAGTGGATTTGCAATAACCTCATACCAATCGAATGGCAACGAACAATATCGCATTAGTTTTTAACTACCTGCCGCGAATCACCCACTGTCTTTCATTTTATAAATAACTGTGTACTATCTGTGCCTTGTGATTTTACCTGTTATTCTGTAAGAAACAATACTTTTCGGGGATAACAGATAACGGATTTTTATAATTTATTTCGCGCTCAAATTTTGTTTATGGTAACCAGGGTTAACTGAGCTCTGTGTCTAATAGGCATTTATGCTTACCAGCGGGGCGATTCTGTTAACCGATCTCGTTGCTGAGGTGATACGTTTTAGAACCTCTCTCGTTTTTTTTTTGACAGTTTTGAGCTGTCTGACCTGTCAGAAAAACGAGTGAGGTTCAAGAACGAATCACTTCAGTAAAGAGATCGGTTAACAGAATTGTCCCGCAGCAGGTTTCATCTTGTATCGGATCTTACGATGTTTCAATTGTTTTGTAAAAATATAGGTCAGTCCAGCTATTAAGCTACAAGAAGTATCTTAGAAAAAGGCGTCCAAAAACATAAGTACGTCCGAAAAAATAAAAAAGGAGAGTAACTTTTTCAGTCGAGTTAAATTAAAGCAGATTAAATATAAGCCTGAAGAAGGAACAAAACAAAAGGTATTGCACAAACAAACACATTTACTTTCTGATTTATAATGATAGCGTGGTAGAGTGCGACTCAAAATACGATTCGCTACTATACAATTAGTTGTACCTTCGAGTGTTATTAGCACGTATCAATTAACTCTACATTCACGTGCTATTGTTTACTTGATTATACATGATGTGTCATATATCTACGAACAGTGGTACTCATCGGTCATTATATTGGTATATGTACCTAGATTTATATTGCCTTCATATCTGTTTTAGTAACAACTTATCAAGATGTATTAACGTCTAGCTTTTACACGCGACTTCGCCCGTGATATTTAGATTTTTGTGCTATCTGGAATAATAAGTAGACTATGTCACTTTCCGTCTTTCAAACCCGAGGCCCTACCTTACCACCCTTAATAAAGGAGGTGGAAATCAAAAGAAAATAAAACGATTTGACAGTTGTTCGATTCGACACTTGTTTTTTTTTTGACATTTCTTGAAGCGCAATCTAGAATAGCTCGCAGATAGCCGAATAGCAGATTTTTTCCTACTTACATAACTCTTATCGTTATACTAGCTTTTCCCCGCGACTCCGCTCGCGTGGTATTTTGACTTTTGTGCTATCCCACAGGAACCTTTTATTTGTTCGGGATAAAAAGTAGCCTATGTCACTTTTCGGTCCTTGAACTATCCATCCATCCAACCATCAGCCAAAAGACGTCCACTGCTGGACATAGGCCTCCCCTATGGGTCTCCAATAAGACCGGTTGGAAGCGGCTTGCATCCAGCGCGATCCTGCGGTCTTAATGAGGTCATTCGTCCACCTTGTGGGTGGACGTCCTACGCTGTGCTTGCCGGTACGTGGTCTCCACTCGAGAACTTTTCGACTCCACCGGATATCAGTCCTCCGCGCTATGTGCCCTGCCCATTGTCATTTCAACTTGCTAATCCGTTGGCCTATGTCGGTAACTTTGGTTCTTCTACGGATCTCCTCATTCCTGATTCGATCCCGCAGAGAGACTCCGAGCATAGCCCTCTCCATAGCTCGTTGGGCTACTCGGAACTTACTAATAAGGCCTATAGTTACTTGATCTATATCCATGCCAAAAATTAAGTCAATCCGTTGCTCCGTTGCTGCGTGAAAGAGGAACAAACCAACAAACTTTTCGGATTTCTAATATTAGTATGATTAGTAGGATAACAGACCGCAGTGCACTTCCAATCGACTTCTAAAAAAGATGAGTGTTCTTGCTGGTGATGTAAATCAAATAATTAATGTTATTTTGCAAACGTTACGATGCTAAATATAGATATGCGTAGAGCACGAACACGTACTCTATTTTCATACTAGTCCTAGGTTTTAATGATTTTAACTTAGGGGCGAATAGCTTTTCTAAAACCTAACAGATTTGGAGTTATGATTAAACTAGTATTTCTTCACCTTATGTAATATTGTTATGGTATGAACTTAAAACATGAAAATAGAACTTCCAGTTAAACGAATTGATAAATTATTTAAATAGCATTAGTTAAATTGAGTGCGTTAATTATACGGTTAGCAATATTTATACGTAATTAAGCGGCAGTGCTCCAGTAATACCGTCCTACTGTTTTGTAATCATACTAATATTATAAATCCGAAAAGTGTGTTGGTTTGTTCCTCTTTCACGCTGCAACGGAGCAACAGATTAACTTGAATTTTGGCACGGATATAGTTCAAAGGCCGGAAAGTGACATAGGCTACTTTTTATCCCGGAAAAATAAAAGTTTCCTGTGAGATAGCTCAGAAGTCAAAAAACCACGCGGGCGGAGCCACGGGCAAAAGCTAGTTTGTTTATAATCTCGAGTTCTTAACAAATTAATCGTCTTCATTTGCGTGCCTTTCACTGACTAATTCGAATTACCTATGCTGCTGTAAAATCATTAGTTTTTGATATGGAGTCATCCCAACCTTGATCTGCAATTCTAATTTTTGAGTACAATGTGAATTTATACTTGTTAATACCTGTCACACACATATATGTTCTTAAACAAAAGGGACTCTATCAATATACTTTATACAAATAAGGAACGCGGCCTTTGCTGTGTTTGTATACCTACGTGCGTATGTACGACTAATCGCTTCGCAAGACACACACACAACTAATGCACGTGCATATGCACATTGCTTGCGTTCTTCATTGGCAATATCTTCAAAAAATCGGTCAAGGGCGAGTTGGACTCGCGCACGAAGGGTTCCGTACCTTATGGAAGCCCCTATTTTATTTTAATTTTTTTATTTATTTTTGAAAGGAATATACAACTTAATATTCTGTGAATATTTTAAGCATCTTCCAGTTGCCGTTATTAATATCGAGCAAAAAAACACGTTTCTTGTATGGGAGCCCCCCTCAAATATTATTTACTGTACTGAACTGTACCAGCCTTTTTAATAGTCCACTGCAGGACGTAGGCTTACCCACGAAGGGTGAAATCTTTATTTTAATTTAATTACTTATTTATTTTTAAAGTGAACATTTAACGAAATATTGTGTGAATATTTCATGGGAATATTATTTTAAATATTATTTTTTTCTGTTTTTAGTATTTGTTGTTATAGCGGTAACAGTATTACGTCATCTGTGAAAATTCAAGAAAACGTCTTAGCTATTATTTCAATGATTCATTACATACAGCCTGGTGACAGACAGACAGACGGCCAGCGGAGTCTTAGTAATGGGGTTCCGTTTTTACCTTTTGGGTACGGAACCCTAAAAAGGAGGTTTTCAATTCGATTGTATGTATGTTTTTTTGTTTTAACTATTGCAATGTTACGCGATTACTCCACCAATGATAATTATGAACCAACTTTGATGATTCTTTTTTTGTTTGGTGATCAAAACATATAGGTAAATGTTATCGAAATCGGCTGAGTCGATTTTGAAAAATCAACATTAATGTGAGAATTATTACATCGATGAATGTGTCATCGATGTAGCAATTTTCCGCGCGAACAATTCTGTTACGGTTGAAGTCGTTTATTCCATTTTTGGCGAAAAATAATTTTATTGCAGTAATATCACTTGAAACAAACCACAACACCAAACCACGAATGTAGCCAAAAATGCGCAATCAATTTATTAACGTACGTCGAATCAGCTTATTGGGCAACACATTTTAACGGCCGAACACTATTGCACCCAATTCGTAATATCAATAAATCGGTCCGTATTGTGGAACATTAATCTTGAGCCACTTTGGGCCATTGTGGACCTCAAAATCGCGGTCTAACAACCGACCCACCGACCTCAATCGTCACGTGTGCTGTGTAAAGGCTGTATATGACATAACTTATAACAGTTACGAGCGAGTTCTAGTCCGATGCTCCCAAAGTACCTATGTCAGGGTTGCCAGCTCTGGTTGAAGTAATTCGGGAGATGTCCTGAAATTCTGGATCTAGTGTGGCTAGAAACTAGAAAGTTCACGATAGGACGTGGCTCTCCTCCGCGGTGGCTCTTTTTGCTATTCATTTAAATATTTCATCTGCAAGATTTGTATGTAAGAATTTGTAAAACAATATTCATTAATTGATAATGTATTTGGCTCGAGTCATATTCATAGCTAAACGCTCATAAAATATTTGATTTCAATTAAATAAGCTTCTGTGTAAGACGTGTAGGTACAAAACTTTTAAAATATCCTTAACAAGAATTAACTTTTATAAATCTGGCAAACCTTACCTATATTATCTCATAATATAATACCTACTACTGCTACAGTAGTTTCCGTGTTTGGTATTGCATCAAACAATTTTCTAATGATACATGGTGCTCGTATGTCAGAGTTGACGCGTCTGAATTATTGTTTAGATCACGTATTATGTTATTATGTTCATTGGTCTAAAGTCTAAACTGTTCTTTAAAACTGACTACTTCCATAGCTTCGATGACACGTTAAATTGTAGGTACCGGAGGTGGCTGTAGAACCATGTTGGAGGTCATAGATAATCACTTTAATTAATTACCATTTTCGACAATAAAATACAATCTTGTCCAACTTCATTAAGATCATTAAGCTCTCAATTATTAATACCTACTGTATATAAAGGGGAGGAGGCTTATGCCCTGCAGTGGGCCGAAATAAGCTGATGATGATGATGATGACTGTATATACCAGGCCTGTAGCTTACGGTATTATAATGATAAAGCATGACCGACTCGAGTCGGTCGAGACCGAGTGTGACTAATTTTTGTTTGACTGAATTTTCTACATTATTTTTACATGTACCTAAGTTAGTGTAGTGTCAGGTGTAGTACCCCTAGTACGCGTTTGTCGTGTTTCATAACCGTTTGATTAAGTTAACATAAACAACAAACTACAATATTAACTTAGATCAAACTACGCTAAGTGCTAGTGCTTTTGACTGCCTCGGCTAACTTCTGGGTCTAAGAGGCGAGGGTTTGATCGCCACCCAGGGCAAGTTGAAAAGATGTTCGCTCTGTGTCTGGGTGTTATTTAGTTACTATCTATATACCTACTTATTTATTTAAAAATATGTATATGTAGTATATCAGTCTCTGGCAGCCATATCACAAGCTTTGCTTTGTTTGCGGTCAGAGAGCGTGTGTAAAATGTCCCCAAATATGTAGTATATTTTATTTATTTAGTGCTATACATAACCCATAGAATATTGTAGTTAACGCTAACTATAGAGCGCGTAAAAACTAGACAAGCTTATATCTACTGATATGATATGGGTTATATATTTTGTACAATTTTAATAGTTGTGAATATACTAAGCGCCACATAAATCGGCGAATGAGAAGTTAGCGGCAGATGACACTTCGCCGTGATTCGCTAATTATTGCGCATGTGTGCACAATACCGACACAAGTGGCGAAGTGTGGGCATGGGCGTAGGGAGCGCTCGGGAGGCATGAGGTTGGCGGGCAGGTGTGTCCCGGCGTTTCGTTTCTCTGGCTCCCGCGCATACCTCTATTTCGGCTTTCGCGCAGCGCTCTGCGCATAACTTTCCGTCCGCTGATTTGTGTGGCGCTTAGTAGGTATACAAAATTCTAAAAGCTATTATGATGTATGGGCAAACGTGTAACGCCTAACATGAAGGCATGTAATTAGCAAAGGAAATATGTAATTATGATTAATGTGTGAAAACATCCTTAACGTTACGTTAAAATGAAAGGATGGTATTTACCACCTGACATTACAATGTGGCAAAATTGCATTATGCAACTTATTTAAGGCCTACATCTAGGGTAATTAAAACTAGATACATTGTAGGAGTTACTCGTAGGATATTACATCGTATAGCGCGTGCGTTTATAACTCAGCAAAGTTAGCTAACTTTTATTTAATAAAATTGAAAAAGAAAATAATTGGTACATTTTTTTATCTATTTAACCAATTATTATGATTAAAACACGTAATAATTTATAAATTCTTAAAATATGGAGTCGACAAAGTACATTCTTTTCTTTTCGCCACTTCACTGTGTACGGCATTATCATCATCATATCATCCGTATGATTAAAATCAGTGAACACTTCGAAAAACCCTTAAAATGCGATAACACAACAAAACAGAAAAATAATAATGTATAACTGAAAATGAATTCATACCTACGAGCATGTGATGGTGGGCTTACATTGTCAAAATTACTCAAAGACACTCGATTTCCTCAAGTCTGAGGGTCGTGACCACCGGCTTCCAGAAGCTTCTTTTTCACTATGTTCTTCCATCGTCCTCTATCTTCAGCAACCCGGGGCGCCTTAGACGGATGAGTCGAGAGTGGTGCGAATGATGCGAATCTGATCGGACCAACGTATCGGACCTCGTGACCGCTTGCCGTCGATTTTCCCTATGACCATCAGTTTCTCGATATTATCATCTTTTCTCCTTGCAATGTGGCCAGAGCAGTCAAGGACACGTTTAAAACAGATGGTAGAGAGTCTAGTCGTGACCTTGAGCTGTTTAAGTAGCGATACGTTGGTCCGGTGACTCTAAGACACAACCCAAGCTTTTTCCATGTTTGTAGTATACCATCTACAAAGTTAAAAAGTAAATCTCTCTTTTCATCTTATAACTGAATAATAATAATATTAATAAATTTATTTGACTTCTCTTATGGCTATATACAGAAATAGGTACAGTTATATTGTATACATATAACTAATAGTTAAAATTATTATGCAACATACATTGAGTCTGTGGACTGTACATATTTGTAGGTGAACCCTAAATCCCACTCTAGGAGAATTCCTGTGTCGTGGGATTTAGTGCCTTTCGTATAAATATTGAATGAATATGTGGTTACGTGTAAATTAACAGTAGGTATAAGTTTCGTAAATTACTTAATGTAAGTGTAGAAAACAGGAAAAAATAAAATATTAAATTTACATTGAGGGTAGGCAAGATATACAATATTGTAGTCAATAATGCAATGATCCCAGGCTGAGTCTAATAATAATTGCGAACTATGAATAAAATTACATGTGTGCATAAAACGTACATATATGGATAATGCAAATGAATAATTTAATGAGCTATAGCAATAATATGTATACTGTTATTATACTTACTAATAGGTACCAATATGTATTTATTGATTTGCCAAGGTTCCCATATTATGACCATTATAACTGAAAATAAAAACCTTGAAAGTATTAATTTTATTTAAATGCAAGGACCCTTCCCATTCGCTTGCTTGCTTTCAACAAATTTATTTTTTGTTGTGCTAATTTGTAGCTTTTATTTTACTCGTAAAACCATTTTACAATCTAAGCCTTCTTTTCTACTTTTACCTGTTGCATATTCTTCCATATCTACCTTTTTTCACATTGTTCCATCCATACCCACTTACAGGTAGCGGCACGTAAGTGTAGCGCTGAGGGTAGTGTGGAGGGGATGGCTGCGCATGGTGACCCCCATGCCGCGACTTGTACTGTGGCGTTCTCTTTCAATGTTGTTTTTCTATACGATTGAATGACAAGACGAGCTATAATCTCGCCTGATGGTAACTGTTACGTATGACTATAGTGAATACTAGTCACTCTGAGACAGAAGTTGCTACGTTGCTAGCGCTGAACGTTGCTAGCGCCGGAAACATTGCCCGTCAATCAGAGATTCAGAAACATTTTATTTCCAAAAAATTACATGACCGATTTCAACCGTGACAGAATTCGCGAATATTCACATTCAATTGTTCACATTATTCTTGATTTATTAAAAAGGGCTCAGCCGATTTCGATAAAATTTAAATCGGACCAATTTCAAAGTATACTCTTTCCAATAATAAAATAATTATTGAAATCGGACTACTGTGACAAGATTATTTTTTGCAAAAATTAGCATGACCGACTTCACCCATGTAGGTACAGAATTCGCGAATATTTCGCACGGATCGATGTAGCATTTTTCACATTATTGTTGATTTATCAAAAATAGCTCAGCCGATTTCGATAAAATTTAAATCGGACCAATTTCAAAGTATACTCTTTTCAATAAAAAAAGAATTATTGAAATCGGATTACTACGAAAAAAGTTATGCGTAAAAAAGAAAATATACGCGTAAAATTAAGTACATCCTCCGGTTCGTCGGTCAAAAAAGCCAATTTATAGAAGATCAAATAAAAAGCAGCGGTCTAGATGGCTCGACATTATCTTCGTAATCAGAGCGTTAGTTGCATACCAATGATCGGGTTTTCAGCTATTCGCCGGCTCTAAAAAGGCGGCAAGTCTTGCATCGTGCCGCCGCTGAGTTACACAATAACTATTGTTAACAATTAACATTGTATTTTTTACTGTTGCGGCTGTTAGGTCGTACGTGTAGGCATAAGAACTGTAAATATTGTACTGTCTTTACGACTTTACATAATGCGTGGAGCTACAATGTCATTTCAACAGGTTTTTTAGAGGTTAGGCATTATTTTCATACGTATTTATATTGTGTTCATTTGTCCCATAGAAAAATAATTATTTTTTGAAAAAAATCGCAACACTGACTTCCACCGTGTACTGTACTGTACCAGCCTTTTTAATAGTCCACTGCAGGACGTAGGTCTACTCACGAAGGGTGTTTGGGCCATATCCACCACGCTGGCCCAGTGCGGGTTGGTGGATTCACATATACCATCGAATTTCTTCTACGGACGTATGCAGGTTGCCTCACGATGTTTTCCTTCACCGAAAAGCCAGTGGCGTGAAATTCCGTACATAAATTCCAAAGAACTCATTGGTACGGGACCGGGGATTTGAACCCACAACCTCACGATTGTAAGGCGGGTGTCATTACCTCTCGACCACCACGGCTATATTCCAGCGTGTACAGAATTCGAATAGTTTGCACGAATCGATGTGACATCCATGTACATTATTGTTGATATATCAAAAACTGCTCAGCCGATTTCGATAAAATTTTAATGGAACCACCTCGTGAGTATACTGTTTCGAACTAAAAAAGATTTTTTTAAATCAGTCCACGATTGGCGAAATTATCGATGAACATACACAAAAAAACGTAGAGACGAACATCTCCTCCTCTTCCTTTTTGGAAGTCGATAAAAAATGCACACATAGAGCTAACAATAAAAGATATCAGCACTCATCGAATAAAACAAAAATGTTATTCACTAAGAATAATAAAACATATAATAAGGAACAGCAAATTTCGTTCTCTACATATTTGTATTTGAATGCCAAAACAATAAAAAGCTCGTGTAAACAAAAACATTTTATAATATTTGTATCCTTATTTATAAGGATACAAATATTTTACGCTAATTTCCGGACGATCTAATTTATTACTTTCTTTTTGTGATAAACATTTCAAAAATTGACACGTTCGCAGGATTTGCACTAGAACCTTTCTCGTTAATGGTAAGAAGTTCTGATAATTTCACTTTAAGTGACTAACTGGTTTAAACCAGTTCTTACAGATGGCGCTTCCAACAATGTATTAGTTGGTTAAAAAATGATAAAACACTTTTAATAATTCGACGTTTACGCTGACAGCGTTCTAGCTTAATTTGGACAAAGCATCTGGGCCGGAATCCCAGAGAGATGCAGGTTCAGATCCTGTAAACGCGTAAATTTTTGAAATGTTTATCACAAAAAGAAAGTTTCTATACACCTAGTGTGTGAAGCACGATAAAAATAATTTCATTATCTAATTTATTAGTCACAACCTTTGATCTAAAGGCGCTTAGTTTTCCAATAACTTTCTTCAGCTTGTGGAAAAGAAACTCTATACGATGTGGAGAAGTAAAACCAGACCGGGCCTCGGGAGAAAACAAATACTTTCGCCGCCGACACCACTGACCCGCTCCTGCGTACGCTTGAATAACTTTACTAAGTAAGTTCGTTTTGTAGCTACAATCTCAAGTACCATACAAAATAAAATAAATATCAGGTGACATATTACAAACGGTCTCTGACCCCAAACTATGCAAACCTGCCAGACATGACTGCCAGAAACTGTATACTCGTACTACATATTTTGAATTATAACACCTATGTTCTTCACATAATTGTTTGCCCTGGATGGGGATTGAACCCACGCCTCTAACCCAGGAGTCAGAATCACTAACCATTGGGCACCAGGCAGTGAAACATCTGAGAGTCTGAATGAAATCGAAAGTAAACAGATACATACGTATACTATAAGCTTGCTATTTCCTTAACCTGCTGTATATCTGCTGGTGGTAAAATGCTATCCAGAAACGCTAAACTAAACCCAGAGATAGCGTAAAAATGGATGATCTAGGATGAAATCAACAAGCTGGGTTAGTCCTGGTGCCAATGAGAATAAAACTGCATTCATTAGTGCGAAGCGGAGCAAGAGTCGTCCAGCAGCAGGGTGGGTCTACATTATCGTATTATAGTATAAGTCCTTGAAGCAATTACATCTTCGACGTTATATAACTAGGAAAGAAATATAATTATGTGCTTCAATCGCAGGACTAACTTGGACACTTGAACAATAACCCTAAGATAGAGATGACACTACAATAGACAGGCCTATAGATATCACCCAGTAGAGAGTCAATAAAGCCTGCCGAAGATGAAATTCCTTTCTTATTGACGCTATAACGTCTTATAAATCGATGAACGCCGGCTGCACGGACGCAAATGTGTCACGTTCCGCCTGAGCCTAGCGTGCTAGCGAGAGCCCGGAACAAGCGATAAAGAGGCACGATAGACCTAAGCGTGCGGCTTGTTTCAGTTGTAGATTCGACAATGTTTTCATTGTTGAATCTACACGTATATTGTCGTCCATAAACCGACTTTACAGACAACAGATTTTTTTTCCTGAATGACATTTCGACGTGATAAAATTGTGATATTATAAATCCTATTTATCACCGACCGACAACATTTTTTATCTTACCTTACAGTAACCTTACAGTGACTTAGGTCAAGGTGTAAAAATAATCAATTCGGATCGTGAATCGTAGATTTGGAACCTCATGACCAAAGGTGCAAGGATCTTTCGTAGAAATATTTAAAAAATGTCAGTGTGTAAAAATTGCGTTGACTGAAAAGTGCTGTTACGCAAAAGCTGTAAAACATTAACATTAACTGAATACCGAGACTCATAATGTTGCATAATTGATCTTTAACCTTAGATACTCTCAATAAGACTAAACAAAAAGCTGTCGTGAATGCATACGCAATAGCAACTGAGATAGCGTTAGAATATTATCCGTGCCTACCTTCTTTCTTCCATTAACTGTATATGTACCTAAACAGATACAATATTCTGCTTAACCTCAGTGGGTTGCACTAAGTATCATCAATTTTCTAGAGCATCCGTAAATCACTACCTCAGTGGGAGGATTTTTGAGGTTTTTTATCTTTACCAAAATGTTATTGCTTGATAAAAACGAGATCAATAACTTCAAATAGTTGTACATGTAGTGCTCTGCCACACAAAAACAAGTTATTAGTGATGTATATTATCGTAGCAAGTTAAAAAAAACTACTGAACTGAATTAATGAAATATTCATAGAAAAATATTCATTTACGATGAGAAATTGTTAGATATTTACGTCATTGAAAAATAATTGACAAATTAGTTTCAAATAGGCAGATACACAAAAGCCGTGGTGGCTTAGAGGTAGTGATACCCGCCTTGCAATCGTGAGGTCGTGGGATCAAATCCCGGTCACATATCAATAAGTTCTTTAGAATTTATGTACGGAATTTCACACCACTGGCTTTTCGGTGAAGGAAAACATCGTGAGGCAGCCTGCATACTTCGGAAAAAGAAATTCGATGGCGTATGCGAATCCACCAACCCGTACTGGGCCAGCGTGGTGGATATGGCCCAATCACCCTTCGTGGGTAGGCCTACGTCCTGCAGTGGACTATTAAAAGGCTGATACAGTACAGTACAGGCAGATAAACAAATAAAACATCATGGTTGAATTAACAACCTCCTTTTTTGAAAACTAATTAAAAACGTAATAACGCAATCAAGACTCAAATTAAGAACAATCTTTTCTGTACAAGAATTATGTTATCGCCCACAAATTCATTAACAAAGCAAACAACCAAGATGCGTTTTACTAGTCATCATGTATTTAGGCTGTCTCTGTTATCTTAATGAGTGCATTCTCGAAGAAAGTTCAAATATATGAAGTTTTCTACAAAAACAAAAACTCGTTGACCTCTTGACTCACTCTTCTATAGGCCAGTGTGTGACGCATCCACACAAGGACACGCATAGGGCTGGCACTAAAACTTTTATAGATATGTAAATAAATTAAAAGATTTCATTTTCTCATTTTAAAATTTGAATAACGTCAGCAAAACATTAATTATTCATTAATCAAAATATTAATTAAATTACTTATTAAAATTTAATTGAAAAATAATACAAAATGATATGTTGAAGTTTACACACAAATAGTACTATACCATATCAATATTAATATTATTGTAAAATTCAAACATCACATTCATCATCATCGTCATGCCCTTATCCCACTAGGTGGGGTCGGCACAGCACGTCTCCTTTCGCCACTTCACTCTATCATACGTCAGATTATCATCAACTCCCTTCTCTCGCATATCATCTTTCACACAAACAGTACATTGTTGTATAATTTTGAAACACGGTCTCAATTTAACACACCTTGTTACGAATGGTCTCTGTGAATTCTGTCTCTGCAACTGTAACTGAGATGAAATATGAACAAATACAATTCCTGTTCAAGACCCAGTAATTATTATCACCTTTTTTTTTCTTCTTTCCCCATTTGGGGCATTTGGCTTCACGCGATCGGCGCATTTGCCATATGCGAGTTCAAATGGATAACGGAATTATTTTTTATTTACAAGGTAGGGAAACGAAACACGGAAAATATACAAGCAAAATTATAAAACAGATCAGTAGAGTGGGTTATAAAAGTGATATGAAAACTTACAACTAATATTTACAACAATAGGATTCATATTAGAAATAATGAAATTGCTCAAAGAATGATAGATACAAGAAGAATTAGTACATAGAAGAGAATTTATATTATTATTATCATCTGTAAATATTGTACAAAAACCACACTCTAAACACAAGCAAACTTACCTATAAGTAACACGAATATTTTTAATTCAGTTAATTCTGTTTTATTCGTATTAAATATATTTTATTGACGTTTCTAGGTCCACGTTTGTGAAACACATTCAACTTTCTTGTTTATGTTGTATTTCATAAACGAGCGATGTGGCAACCCTGACGGCTGCAGTGTTTGGTATCGTTGCAGTCCACTGGTCACTCTCTCGAGTCCGACACAGATTATATCGTTGCCTAATAAGTATACAGGTTTGGTTTACTTTGTGCTCTCTGCGTCTTCCTCCAATGCCTGAAGCTCGGTTAATTTTATTGCTGTAAACGTTACTTTCTCGACTGGTGACCTTGTACATACACAGACAGGGTAGGACTTCCACACAAGGTAGACAACATTCAACTGTAGTAGTAAGAACGGTAATTCATTTACCGATCTTACTACTGGTAGTAACACTGGTAATCAACGGACCGATGTCCTCATTGGCTGCACAATCTTGCTGAATGCTAGCCGTTTCCAACCGATCTTACTGCAGATCTATAAGGGAGACATTTGTCTTGTAGTGTGTAGTAGCCCTGGTGTCAAAGTTTTCTAAAGGCCTCTGACATGGCTAAACAGTTAAAACAACCGGGACTTACAATTTAAAGTGTCATCCGAGCCACGGTAGCGCTCAGTTGGAAAATATCCCTCGCGGTCACCCATCCAAATACTGACCGCGCGGAACGTTGCTTAATTTCGGTGATCGCTGTCAAACTGCGCTACGAGAGGTAAAGTTGGAGACGGCCTACACCTGGTATCATGATGATGATTAAGCATTGTAAACTTACATAAAAAGCTGAGTAGTACTATTGAAATACTCTAGAGAGAGTGTCTTGCTTACTAAAATGTTTAGGCTGTTTAAAATGATTTTGTTATTAGTCTGTAAGGTCCTACTGCTGTAAAAATAGGCTATCGTGCCAATTTTTAGTCACGGTGTTCATGAATTTAAAAAGTAAAAATTTTTTAAGAAATTTTTTAAAAAGTAAATAGTTTGTTGATTTTAGATGTTATTTTTTCAAAAGATAACATCTAAAATCAACAAACCATTCATTTACGACAATATTTGCATACTCCACAAAAGCTATTCGAAATCGTTTTAAAGCTAATTATATTCTAAATTGAAAATAACTTTCACAGGAAGCTGTGAGTGCAAGCCCACTGTGCTGTCAGTCAGGCCGCCATTGTTTCTCTATAAGACCGAAGATTACATTTACCGAGTTCCACAATGAACCATTGATATGTATTACATGCCTCCTGCTCTCAGAAATCATTTATAGGCCTCCCACGAAGAGGAAGTAATCTAAAACTGTCGGTGCGCCTTTTAAATTTATTTTCAAACGATATTCAATCAACCTTACAAAACCATGCGACGCTTATAACCACAGATCTCGAAAGATAGGATATGTCGTCTCTATTTAGCGAGGTCATAATTTCGCCAGAAACTTTCTCCTCAAATTCACAACTATGCGCTACGCTAATAAAAAAGAATTATATAATTATAATTACGCTAAAAATATTATTATTGCAGGAATTATAATTACACAATTATTACTTAGTTATGGAGCACAACAAGTTAATTATTGATAAATTATTCAACACTGCAATTTATTTTACAATACAATTGTTTGGTATACAGGGTTAATATATGTTCAACAACTTTTATCAAATCTCAAAAAAATGCTATTCTATAGAAAAATATCGTTCACCCTCGACAAAATGTTCATGTTATCTGTTATCAAACATCTGTTTTTGTTTTAGTTATGACATAAGTCGCAAAACAAAAGTTGTTAGTTTTGATGTACAGAATAAACCCCTAAAAGGATGCTAATTGATTACCTATCAGTAACCCTGTATACATTTTGTGGTGTATGTAATCGCTACACAGTAAGTCTCTCGCGGGTTAGGTAAAGAAAAGACCTCTCTCTCTAGATTCTCTGCGTATAACCTATTACGCTGGTACGTGTAACAATAAAGAAACAATTTTCTCTCGTGAAGGTACACCTAAACGAGCTGCGGGTGTGAATGATAAATGAAGTTTAGTATGGCTTGGACAGGTATGTTTATTACGTAATGCATGTTTAAATGTTTTCCGGGCGCTCTAGACAATAATTAATATTCTAGTATATCATTGTATCAACTCATCATTGTCACCAACTTTGACTAAGGGAACAAGTCTGAAATTGTGAAAAAAAAGCAGTTCAACGAACTTTTTTGATGGATCTACTTATGTACTCGTATTTGTGATTTTAGGTTCGGTTCCGTAATAAAAATGCTCTTAATGGAAGTCCACCAACCCGCACCGGGCCAGCATGGTGGGTATGGCCCAATCACCCTTCGTGGGTAGGCTTACGTCCTGCAGTTGACTATTAAAAAAAGGCTGATACAGTACAGTAATGGAAGTACAATGATATGCTAGTAGATATTTCAATTCTCAGTTCTCTAGAGAAATACCTGATATATTTTAGAATTAAAAATCTGCGTAAGCTGTAGGTTTTTTTTCATAAAGTTGAGTCAAGTAATTTGGATAACATCCATTATAAGAATAGACTGGAAAATTACCGTAAAAGACACTATCAATGCTTTGGATTAGATTATCATAGAACAACATTTAATGTGATGGAACCAACTCTGAAATTAACATATTTAGGTACGTATACAAAAATACAGAAATATTTATGTTCGAATTTATTAATTACTAACTGCCCCCCGCGGTGTTACCCGCGTGAGCCCGAGATAAAAAGTAGCTTATGTGTTAACCCAAAATTTAAGCTATATCCATACCGAATTTCATCTAAATCGGTTCAGCCGTTTGTGCGTGAAAGAGTAACAAACATCCATACATACTCACAAACTTTCATGTTTATAATTTACTAGTTTTTACCCGCGGCTTCGCCCGTATACGCAATATATCATTATAATTTATAGCTTATGTGTTATTCTGATATATAAGCTATATTATTGCAAAGTTTCATCTCAATCCGTTCAGTAGTTTTTGCGTGAAAGAGTAACAAACATCCATCCATCCTCACAAATTTTCACGTTTTGTAATATTAGTAGGATTAAATATAGGATGTTCGAAATAATTTCAAAATATTGTAAAAAATTACCATTGCTGAATTGTACTGTTATACAAGAAAATAAAGATTATATGTGATATAATAAGAAAATTAACGAGTTCCACCATTTATTTGACGTAACCGGTAAAACGCAATATATTTATGACCGTCGACATCTTGATAAACTGCTATAATATTTAACGTAAGTAACTCGAGCAAAATCTGAGCTATTTAGACCTTTATCGGTTACGTCACGAACACGGAACCAATTGTATCTGATGGTGTTGATGTTGATAGCTACTTAAATAATGTATGCAAAGCCTGGATACAGTGAAAGTGGCAGGAAACGCGAGGACAAATGCTTGATCGGCGAGGAGATAGGCCATGGTAAATTTTGTAACATGATTAGGTAAGTATTTTTATTTTTAATACGATTGAGTGACGTGATGACCAATACGCGCGTGTAAGCCGGTAACAAGTCGCCACCAACTTGAACTTTGCACAACAATTTGCCAATGCATGCTCATTACGCAGAACAGCACTGCGCTCGTCACTGTAAAATTAAGGTCTTAATTCTCTCATGTGGTTCTGAAATTCCGCTGGAAACAGTGCCCTTCTGTCTGGAGCATATAGTAACGCATTTGCACTTTTTGCCAGTGAAATATCTGGCACCTCCCCAGGCGCGCTCTACAAAACTGCCCTCAGTCAACAACACTAGACTTAAATACAATTATCACTGAAATCTGTTAGGTGTTCTATCTCTTTTTAAACATATTCGTCGATTATTTATTGAATAATAGCTGAAATATCAGCCGTAGACGTCCTCTCTATAGATTTGCAATAAAACTAAAACTGGTTGGAAGCGGTTTTTATTACCAACGTTCAAAAAGGAGGAGGTACTATGTTAGTCGTAGTTAGAAAAAAGTACATACAGTACTTTTTTCATCTCTATTTAGCGGCATATAGCGTCAAACAGAATTAAATTTAGTCTCTTATACAACTTCTCTTTTCTTTTTCTCTCTGACATTTTAATATTAATTTTATGTCTTCCAGTACGTAAGTGACAATGTTGACATTATACTTTTACTACATTTTTACCTACTAGATAGTGTGCTATATAAATTTGACTTGAGAATTGACTACATCTCAGAACAATATCTTATTCTGAAAACTATACTATTATTTCTAATCATTTGGCATCTTTTTAGGGGCTTATTCTGTACATCAAAACTAACAACTTTTGTTCTGCGACTTTTGTCAAAACGCAAATAACAACGCAAGCTGTTCCTTACATTTTGTCGCGAGTGGACGATATTTTTCTAAGGAACAACAATATTTTTTTTTGTTTTTTGACAAAAGTCGCAGAACAAAAGTCGTTAGTTTTGATGTACAGAATAAGCCCCTAAAAGGATGCTAATTGATTACGAATAACCCTGTATACCTACTACTATATTTTTTTCTCGTAACAATACGATATACTTATGACAGATTGCCAGTTAAAATAAATAAGATTTGAAACGATACAGCAGAATTATTATGTAATAATTATTCTGATAACGAGACAGCAGAATTATTCTGCTGTATCGTTATCATTTCATGTAAAACTTTCCCGTAGACTGCTTACTCGATTTAACCTATTTTTTCTTAGTTCTAGAACTCTTTTATAAGGATAAAGGACTAAAGGTAACCAACAATGTCTACGAAGTAGACAAAATCTGTCAGTACTTTCGTAGAACTTTTTCACCTGAGATTGATTAATTTCAACAGGCATATTTTAACAAAATATTGAACAGACAATAATATTACTTATTTATTTCGGACAGAGTCCCTTTTTAAATGTATATTTTGAACATAGATCTCTATATCTAACTACAATCTATCAGTTTTTGACCGACGGAAAGGAGGAGGTACTCAATTCGACGCGTATATTTTTTTATGTGTAAACACGCATAACTTTTTGCATAGTAGTCCTATTTCAATAATTCTTTTTTAATGGCAAGAGTATACTTTGAAGTTGGTCCTATTTAAATTTTACCAAAATCGGCTTATCTATTTTTGATATATCAACAATAACGTGAAAAATGATACTTCGTTAGGTGCTATATATTCGCGAATTCTGTACACGGTCAAAGTCAGTCATGCCATTTTTTGCAAAAAAAATATTAATAGAGCAAGTTTCTTTACTACACAAAAATACAATAAACCTCAGCTACTACTACAGATAAAGTACTTACGATTATCAATCCAGAACACATTTTTATCATACATTACGTGTACGACTGTTCAGTCAATAAAAGCACTATGCAACTAGAGAAAATAAAGAAATCATTCATATCACTTCACATCTTTAAAACGCATTAGCACCTAACGAGTGTCCATTATACTTATTCATTTACTCTCCGTGCTAAAGGCAAAAACATTCATTTGCCCGTCACTCTAATTGTATAATATATCTGTAAAGTGATATGTGAAACGTATTCCAAGAGTGATGATTATCACTACATTTGACACGAACACCTATTTATAACGTGTTACTGTGATTTAATTTTTAACACGTAATTTGCATTCAAATGATACTATTTAACTAATCGTGTTAGAAAGCTGTTACTTAAATTGGTTTAGACGTAACTATATGTTAGAAGTAAATTGTATTGGATAATATGCTGTGTAGCTTTAGTACTTATTGATAAGTTAATTGTAAAATTTTGTTAGTTGCAAATTGACAAGCATTGTGTGCAATGTCCAACGGAAAACTTTGTCATAGCGTAGTTTGAAGAGGTAAGTTGAGCAAACCACTAAACGTTCCTTTCTCGATTGTTCGTAGTGGCCAGAGAACCAGCAGATGGCCACTCACACTGCCCATGGAGTCCTGAAAGCAAGAAGATGCTTAATTGAACAATCATGAAGAAGCAGGTATAATATTTACACTATAGTATTCGCTATAAGAACCTCTTTAAAACAATAGTTTCTCTATTGCAGACGTATAATTTTCATGTACCTATTATATACAATTATATACCGTTTTTGATTTTTTATTGATGAAAAGCCACACCTACGAAATAAAACAAAACACGAGTTTAAAAACTTCATTCCTGTGGAATTCTATTGCCAGGTTTTATACAAGCACACCTATTACATCAATGAAACTGATAGAGCAACCTATCCACAATAGATTAGCAATGCTATCTTATAATTGTATGTTTATATTTTATTTTCTAAACTATGTCTAATTCGTGTTTACCTATTATTTAAATAGAGTACATATTACTAAATACTACTGTAATCCAACATTGAATTCTTCAGACGATCCTCCATTAAAACTATACTTAAATCTTCAAATATCGCAAGGCAGTAGAACATCCTTACGAATGCTGTTTAATTCTTATACCGTTAATGAATAGATTGAGTTGGTTTTCTAATTTGGGCTTTAATGCTAATTTAGTTGCTTATTAAGCTCATTACTAAATCAATCAATTTAATCCGGATTAATGTAGATTCGTCATGAGTCTACGTTTAACTTTAAATATCAAAGCAACCATGAAATCCTTGGCACAAAATTTGCCAAATCGTTAAATGCAAACCAAACCGAGGGATTAGAAATGTAGTTTTACTTGAACTACTGAATAAACATGTCTAGCCTGGAAGATAGCTGATATCTAGATTTGTCCAAGGTCACATACATGCGTAAGCATTACGAAATAGTTACAACAAAAAACGTCACTGTACAGACACTGTACAACTTTTTCTATTTTTTCGGATCCAAATACCTACATTTCGAAATATCGTGTCAAAGAAACTGCAGATCATCTTAAATTCAGTTAGCAAAAAATTATCAGTAATATAATTTATTAGTACAAAATAAAGAGCATCGCACAGTTTTGACTGAAATAATTAAAACAATTAAGTCTTGTAAATTTCCAATTTAAAATAGTAAACGGTATGCACTTCGCTTGGTTTTAAGATTAAAAAAACTGTTTATTTTAAAGACAGGATATTCCAGCTGTTAACTCTACCTTTACTTTCATAGTGAAAGTCTTCGGAAGCTTGAAAATGCTCATTTGGACTACATTATTGTGCGGTCCTCCACAACTTTAATTTTAAATTGGTCTTACAACCTCATTAAGAAGATCGTAAGTAACTTCTTTAATTATTTTTTTGGGAATGTTGTGATTGCTTTGCCCGGCTTCAGTTATACAGGGAGATTTTTAATTAAGTGCGTATATTTTGCATACTAAAAGGTTTATTGAAAAATAGAATATCCGTAGTTTTTCCGTATCCGTAGGTTTCAGTCACTTTAGTACAAAAATAGCGGAAACATCACAAATGGAGTTACCTAAAAACACCCTAATAATAATCACTACTCGTCATTGCATACTAAGATACCTATTGGGAGAGACCTTTGCGCAGCGGTGGTTGTCAGCCCATAAACTAAAAAAAAAACCTAGCTTAAGGCTGCATTTCTTACATTTTGTCACACTTGTCTGTCTGTTTGTTTTGTCTGTTGTCACTGTCATTTTTTCCGAACTGAAATCTAAAAAAAAGTTATTTTACTAGCGAAATATGTTGTTAGTAAAAATATTCGTACTAAACAAAATATCAACCTGTATTGTTTGCTTGGTATTTTGTACCGGTTTTGTGTTTGTCGCGGGCAATTATTGTACAAGGCAGAGACAGTGACCACATCGACAAATTCAGAGAAAGTAATACAGTAGAAATTCTACAGTTACTGTACTGTATTCTGTTCTACTGTAGAATCGTACAGACATGTACAAGAAAGTTTTCTAACCGATGTTAAAATATTTATTATCTTGTCACTGGTTTTGTATTGAACTGTCCTGTTGGTGAGCATGGCTCTCTTGTTACAACGAAAGTGGTGAAGCCCTCCTTGATTTGGTTAGAGCCGACTGCCTAATCGGATTTTGTGTAATAAAATTGGCCTAATATCATCATATTTATTATAGATAGATAGATAATCATTTATTTTCAGTAGGGATAATTACATACATTCGTATACAAAAATATACAATGATCAACACCCTACGAATCGTCAAAATAACAATTATTAATGATGTACTCAATTGAATTGAATTATTAGCCATTATATCACAATAAATTAATTAAAATTCGGTACATTACATAAAAATACAATATTACAAAAAAAGAAAAACATAAATACTGTAATAGAAATATCTGCAATAGCATCGTCAAAAATAACAGTTTAAAACAACTAAAATCACAATAGCAGTTACATGTCAAAAATAACGTAATAGTACTCTAAAATATCTGCAATAGCATCGTCAAATATAACCATTTAAAATAACTGAAAAAACATTATTATTATAATAATTGTTTCAACCGTTTAGCCATGTCAGAAGCCTTCAGGTGGCCTAAAAACTCTGACCCCAAGGCTAGCCACCCGGCCTATACGATTTTATCATATTTATTAATACTGATTGGAGGGAGTTGGGTCTAACCAGCCATCCGTATATCGGCACATTGTCGGGACGTCTGTAGCAATATTAGAATTTAAGTATAATTATTGTGAAGACTTGTAAACTTGATATGCATGATAATATTGAGTTTTGAATCTCCAGGCTAGATTCGAATATTTTTACAGGCTGTAGCAATATTGGAACTTAAGTACGAGTATGTGAGGACTTGTAAACTTGACATGCATGATAATATTGAGTTTTGAATCTCCAGGCTAGATTCGAATATTTTTACAGGCTAGACAACCATTGATCTTTGAGGAAGGTTGCCTAAACTCTTGGAAAAACAGAGATATTTGTTTATAGAATCAAACATTCCGTTCAGGTTAAAATTCACTTTTCATAATTATTGTCACAAAAACTTTCATACACGTGCACAATTGGTGATTCAGCGTTCTTAACTATTAATTTTTAGGGTTCCGTACCTCAAACGGAAAAAACGGAACCCTTATAGGATCATTTTGTTGTCCGTCTGTCCGTCTGTGTGTATGTCAAGACTCTTTATCTCGGGAACGCGTAAAGATAACGAGTTGAAATTTAAATTATATACGTATATCTATGATCTCTTGCAGCCGTGTAAAAGAAAAACTTCTCAGTTATCGTTTAAAAAAGTTAGAGCCGTTTATGTCGTAAAAAACCGCATATTTCGACACTCAGAAAAATCAAAACCTACAGGGTACTTCCCGTTGACATAGAACTATGAAATTTGGCGAGAAGCATTGTCTCAGAGTTTATATATAGGAATAAATCTGAAAACTGAACATTTTTATTTAAATCACAAAAAATAGGGCCTCAAAATTCACAAAATATCGGTTCAAAATTCAAAGTGAGTAAATCGTATCATGTAAGGTATCATATAAAAGAACTTGATTAGCACATGCTAAAACAGGTTTTTAATTATTTCTACAAAGTTTTTGTACAGAACCCGCAAGCTTGAATCATACTTGTCCGGTTTTTTTATATATTTACTAACCAATTCGTTCAGTTAAGATTGCTAAACCATCAGAAATCACCAGTGCAAATGCCATAGTTATTTAAAAGCCCACGTGACATAGATGCCTCATTCAACAAGAATGAACTAAAAGCATGGACCCTTCTAGAACGCAGTTATCTAACACTCCGCATTCCTATAATACACAGGTGCATGACGAGTAGTGACGTAGACGTAGCATGCGCGCGCGCAACTGATAAGTCTGTACTTAGCAACCGGGGCTTATTAGAACCAAGGTTTATAGGCTTCAACATCAGCGTCTCAAGAAAGCTTGTTAAAAAAAACATATTGCCTCTTAACTTTAAAGTATACTGTCTCCAGATTATCTTTGGCTGGCAAACATGAATGGCTAAAGGCCACGATTAAAGGCTACTAATATTGTTAATTTATTATGAACCCTTATTGTTTATTCATAGATAGGTAATCCATATATAATAAATAAAATACCGGCATTTTTACCGACTTCCAAAAAAGAGGAGGAAGGTACTTTGCTCGTCTGTATGTATTTTTTTATGTATGTTCATCGATCTGTTTGCCAGTTGTTCAATAATTATTTTTTTGCTCGTATATTCCCGAGGTGGTTCTTTTTTAATTTTATCGAAACGTTTTTCCGTGAAAATACGACTTTTTAGAGGCTTATAACTTTAAGGTCATACAAAAAACTGTAAAAACTAAGACGTACAACCCTAGCTATGGAAGTGCTAATTGTAAGAAAAATAAATCACTCAATTCGGATAATATTTAGATAGATAGATAAACTCTTTATTGCACACCAAGAAATAAACAAAAAGAAGAAACAAAGATACATAAACAGTGTAACAATGGGCGGCCTTATCGCTGATAGCGATCTCTGCCAGGCATGACAATATTTAGTAGTAGATAACAGCTTATCCTTTTTGTATGGCCAAGTTGGCACCTCACAATTGCCTTAAGTAGTAACACTATATTTATGTAGTTTTTAATAAATATTTATACAGCTGATGCCGTCAATTGCAGATCTGCTACGCTACAGGATTTTATAATGTAAACTAACATATGCAGCTCAGTGCGTAACCCGTCGAGGCGTCGAGCGAGCACCCGCGCCGCGCCGCGTTCGCGTTGATGTCTTTTGTTAGCGCGACTCGGCGGCTCCTCGATCGCGCTAGACACAACTCGTACCTAGCGAGATCGATACATTTCACGGAATATCCTTCCTACTAATATTATAAACGCGAAAGTTTGTGAGTATGTATGGATGTTTGTTACTCTTTCACGCACAAACGGCTGAACCGATTTGGATGAAATTCGGTGCGAAGGTAGCTTAGACCTTGGATAGCACATAGGCTACTTTTTAACGCGGGTAACACCGTGGGGCGCAGCTAGTTTTTAATATATTCACGTTATATTCGCAACAAGCTGTGGTAACACAGACTAAATTGTATTTATTTTGGCCATTTCAGATGTAAATTTTATTCATTTTAAGTGCTGTTTTTTCCCACATTATATTACTATTCATTTTGTCAATTTTATTTTATCAATCAGTTATTATTATTTTAATTGAAACCGAAAAACTTGCGTTCAGAATCGAATGTTTATAGATATTTAACAAGTCTTAGTGAGCCTACGACTATCTACTATCACTTACCTGATTAATTGGAAGGTAAATTATTGAATTATGCAAATAATTTCAGTTGAAAAAGTCATCGTACTAATTATATGCAGACAGACATGCTACACGATGTGTTGCATTTCCAAGTCCATGGACTTCCACAAGCATGTAGTCAACATTATAATCAATTTTTACTACGTGACCAACCTCGTACCCGCACTCCCTCACTAAAGTGTATGTATTTGGGACATCTTGACATCTTACACATGGCCTCTGACCCCAAACTAAGCAAAGCTTGTGATGTGGCTGCTAGAAACTGATTGATATACTACATATACATATTTTAAATATATACTTATATAGATAGTAGGTACCTAAATAACATCCAGACACAGAGCAAACACCTATGTTCATCACATAAATGCTTGCTCTGGGTGGGGATCTAACCCACGCCTCTTTGATCCAGAAGTCAGGGTCACTAACCACTGAGCCACCGAGGCAGTCATACGACGAGGCAGCCATAGAAATACTCGTATATCTCATTTAACAATATTAGAACCTAACCGCCTCACCACAAAAGATTTAAACGCTCTTTAAACAATGTTTAATTGTGCAATTTGTACCGTTACTGCCTGATATACTACATATACTTATTTTTTAAATACATACTTATACAGGGTGACTGGTAAACATTGAGCAACCTTTTAGGGGCTTATTCTGTACATCAAAACTAACACATTTTGTTCTGCGAGTTTTGTCAAAACTCGAAAAAAAATTGGTGTTCAATAGAAAAATATCGTTTACCCGCGACCAAATGTACGGAACACTTGATTTTTTTTGAGTTTTGACAAAAGTCGCAGAACAAAAGTTGTTAGTTTTGATGTACATAATAAGCCGCTAAAAGGTTGCTCAATATTTACCAGTCACCCTGTATAGATAGTAACTAAATAACACCCAGACACAGAGCAAACACTTATGTTCATCACATAAATGTTTGCCCTGGGTGGGAATCGAACCCACGCCTCTTTGATCCAGAAGTTAGGGTCACTAACCACTGAGCCACCGCACACAGAGAAATGGGCATCTCTACAATATTCAAAGTAATCACTATAATGGGAGTGTGTATACACACATTTGACCTCTAAAATTATCTACTCTTTGCAATGCAATGGCCTGTAAATGTGTTAATGTACTATTGAGTGATGAATTTAACCATCTACTAGTTCAAAGAATAGGTAAACTACAACCACAATGTTTTAGATAATAATGAATGGCTAAATACAGAATAACGTAATGGAGAACAAAGTCTTTATCCTCGTGGTATAATTTAAATCGATAACCATCCAGTAGTTCAAAGAATAGGTAAATTACAACCACATTATTTAACATAATGAGTAGCTAAATACAGAATCACGTAATGGAGAACAAAGTCTTTATCCTCGTGGTATAATTTAAATCGTTAACCATCCAGTAGTTCAAAGAATAGGTAAATTACAACCACATTGTTTAACATAATAAGTGGCTAAATACAGAATCACGTAATGGAGAACAAAGTCTTTATCCTCGTGGTATAATTTAAATCGTTAACCATCCAGTAGTTCAAAGAATAGGTAAATTACAACCACATTATTTAACATAATGAGTAGCTAAATACAGAATCACGTAATGGAGAACAAAGTCTTTATCCTCGTGGTATAATTTAAATCGCTGGTTTATTACGATTCCGCCTGTGCCGTTTCCTCAACGTGGACTCGTGTATAAATGTTGTGAAAATGTAAAGGCACTTGTACACAACGCCATTTGTTTTTGTTGTGCAATTCCGGAATAAACTTAAATGTATATATCTGCTTAAGTAACAGTTAGATCATATACTACTTACCTATACAGACGACCTTATTTAAGGCTGCAGGAACAATTTAGATGCCAACTCTTTAAACTTCTACTTGAAGTACTTTTGGTAACAAAGTGATAATGCGAAGTCAGTAACATATTTATTTTGTAATAAGCTATGTAAATGTCTATTTGAAAACGTACCTAAATAATACGTCTAACGTTGCATTATGTTGCGAAAAAATTGTTCATGAATAAAAAAGTTAAAAAAAATGTTTTCTTCGACAAATAACCTAAGAAATAAAGAAAAACTAAATCATCAGAAACATTTAACAATCATATTACGTAAATATATGTCACGATCATGATTTTTAGCCATCAACTAAGAACACGCGCTGGATGCAAGCCGCTACCGACCGGTCTTATTGGAGATCTTTAGGGGAAGCCTATGTCCAGCAGTGGACGTCCTATGGCTGAAACGAACGAACGAACTAAGAACAGTTAGGCAGGTAAGTATGTTAGTACCAGCGTAGTTATGAGTTACGTGTTAAAGTACCAAATAAACATCAAATTATAAATAGTAAATTACATTTTATTGCTCTGAAATTATTATGAGCATAAGTATACCCATTATAATTTCAGCTTCCATCAAAACATCATAAAAATAAAATCACTCGATTTGATAACTTGCATCCGGTCCCAGAGGTAAATGTCAAACTTAAGGTCGATTCACACAAATCAGTGAACCCACAGTTCCGGCACAGTACCGCATCAGTGATAATTATTATTTCAAATATTCTCTATGGATGTATTCACACT
Organism: Hypomecis punctinalis; assembly: GCA_949316475.1. NCBI lineage: Eukaryota > Metazoa > Arthropoda > Insecta > Lepidoptera > Geometridae > Hypomecis > Hypomecis punctinalis. Next base: position 15,343,966 of record OX438800.1, on the reverse strand, counting down.
TGTCAGTGTCAGTGTCGTCTCAGTACCGTCAGTGTCAGTGCCGGCACCGGCCATCACGGACGTGATCGGCGACGACGATATTTTATCACGGATCACTGACGCCGCTGCATCAAAAACAAAATGGAGGACGAGATGTTGATTGAATTAGTTCGTGCGAATACTGTTTTGTATGATTTATTCTGTGTTATTGAAGAGTGCCATCAAAACAATCGACGTCAACGCTAGTCTGAAGGGAACGTCGTGCACGAAGACCCGCAGAGAACTGTACTGTGCCTGATATGTGTGAATTGAAGCACTGACGCACCACTGTAGCACGGATACGGAACTGTAACGGTACTGTGCCGGAACTGTGGGTTCACTGATATGTGTGAATCGACCTTTATCGTCACAAAATGACGACAAAAATATTTAGAATTTAATTGTATAGATTCAATTCAACCTATTATAAATTCCTTTAAAATAGGTATGGTTGTGTCTACTCGTGCGTCCGAACATTATGAATCTAAAAAAACATAAACAGGTATGTAGGTATGTCGGTGTCGTGATACTAAATAATAAATTTGATTAGTCAATTTTTTTAACCACTCAAATATTAACATGTTGCCAAAGTAGGTACTGCTGTTATTTACTTGAGCATTCTCGTATTCCTATAAATTAAATGATTCACCATAACACTTAGAATCTAAATAGCTCGAAGGTAAATAGCAAAATTAAACACTGGATTTTCAATGCAAGTCATCTTTTGTGTCATAGTTGATGTCACCTCTAATAATTACACATAAGTAGTACACAGTGCTCTTATAAATCATTATCTGGACATAACCACCTATTACAGTGTACAAAGCTCTTATAAAAACGTTATGTAAATCACTCATGTGCAAGTGTCATTACTCACAGTCAGTGGAGACTACTGGTTGTTAATTCCAAGTCATTTTTCAGAATGAAAACTGCTTAGTCAGTGCTTTAATTAAACATAGAGTACTGATAGACATATTTGTAACGGATTAGTCTTCTGAAATACGCTTCGTCACTTGGCTTTTTATACAACTAGCTGAGAAACCTACTCAGGAACAATCCTGTGTTTAAGTTTTGCTTTATAATTATAAGTCGCTAATTTATGCACAATTATTGTGCACTACACGCTTATTTCCCGGTGACCTTTTACTGAAAATGATATTTTATTTCACCTCTCTATTTACAGGTTGATTAACCTAAGGAGTTGTCCTCGTGGAAACTCTACAAAAAATATTTACATATTTCTTAAGCTATTTCTACATGCCCGTGATTTTTTCCTTATATGGACTGATTTCAAGAGCAGTTTTGACAGCCCATAAGTATTATAACAGTTTTCCGTTGTGACCACCAAAGTCAAGTTTGTTTAACCGATATGTTTGCTTTTACACTCTTAACATTACTTAGAACTCGGCGTGTCAAGGTCTGCAGATGATAGAACAGTTTTATTGCTAAAAAGAATAATCTTGAATACACCAAAAGATCGTATTAAAATAAGTGATAACAAGAAATACTCGTATATAATATTTAACACTATTTATTAGTACCTAAGTGTTCACTGAGTACTGAAGTAAAATTCTAAGTGTCATATAAGTTTGTGAAGTGTTATTCTGGGATATTTTAGTGTCTTTGATTAGTTTTCATATTACCAAAGCAATAAGATAGAAGTGACAGACTCTTTTTCTAAATGAAATGCTTCCAAGAGAAAAATCTACAGATCGGAACTATCTTAATTACTAATTACCTGTATGGTCATCCATCCGTCTATCATAGAACGTCCACTGCAGGACATAGGCACTCCCGATGGATTTTCAATAAGACCGGTTGGAAGCGGTTTACATCCAGCGCGATCCTGCGGTCTTGTCATTTTTTCTTAATTTCATATTGATGTTTAACATAATCTTTTTGAATATCGACTCCACGTAAAACATAGTAATACGTACTAAAGGTAGAAAGAACATGGTGCATTGTCATGCATACTGCTAAATTATTATTTTCAGTGTTTTGAATAGCATTATAAGAAACTAAATCCAAACGTATCGTGTGGCAAAAATATCAAATTTAATCTGTGCGGCCGTGTCATTCGATATGCAAATGGTGGTGCAGAATGAAACGAATGAACTTTTGTCCCAAATACTCAGTCGTTGGCGCAACTCAAGTAAATAATACTCTACCGTCTTTGATAGCACTTACCTCGGAACTCTCAGATCGTCGGTACGTTTGCACTTTGCTACGTTTCAATAACATCACGTTTTAAATTCTGTTTTGTTACTGTGTGGCTGTCTGGTTTTTATGTCTCTTTTGGGTTTGGGTTTGTGTAAAGTCAAGCTACTGTTATAGTTTTGGATTCTATCGTGAGGCTTTCGATGGGCTCATTAAATTTCTTATCTTCAGATTTCTAACGTTAAAAATATTCGTCTTTAAAAACCTTTAGCTTTGACTATAAAAACATAACTTAATACGCTTAAAAAGAGTATACACACTTTCAATGCATCGTGAAGTTGTTTGATTAGGAATTAATTATATTGGCCTTGCTACCTTGCTAAATTCTCTTTATTTTTTGCAATATATTTAGCCGTCAATTAAGATGAGATCTGTTCTAGGGCGAGACATACACAAGCTCTCTTTTCTCTAAATTTTCACTACTTGTATGTATGTATGTATCAGCCTTTTTTCATAGTTCACTGCAGGACGTAGACCTACCCACGAAGGGTGATTGGGCCATATCCACCACGCTGGCCCGGTGCGGGTTGGTGGATTCACATACGCCATCGAATTTCTTCTACGGACATATGCAGGTTGCCTCACGATGTTTTCCTTCACCGAAAAGCCAGTGGTCAGCTAGTCCTTTATCAAATAAACACAGTTGCGTCTTTGAAAATTATTTAGTGTCATTAACAGTACTGCACAGTTACGTAAACAAAATACCTACAAATTTCTGCTTAAGTACCATGAAAATATTATGAATGAAATAGCATTTTTGGTGACCGCAATGTAACTGTTATGGGCCGTGACCAACCAATCCGACCTTGTAAAAGCCTAGTGAGACGTTAAACATTTAGATTGCTGGCAATTTGTTATATGAAGTAATAAATAATAATAGAATGTTATGAAAACTGTTACATGCTGGCCAATTGTCATCGGTTATTAATGTGGAGTAATTACGTTACAATTGTTATGGTAGTTATGTAGGTGGTTGACCTCAGCTCACTTACTGTCATCATTTACCATTAACATGGCAAAATGATTTTGATGAAAAACCAAGCACATAAGCACACTATTCTCGTCGCTATAAACTTACGAAAATTGTGAAAAATTTCAGCGGGTTCAAAAAAAGATGCAGTAGCTACACAAAACGCAAAGAACCTGTTGTGGAAATTAGGGAATAAAAGACATATAAAGAGCACGCTCTCTGTCACTGATCCTGTGTCCTGGTCCTCTAGTCCCTGTTGGTAGCAAGCTCTTTTTTGTCAAGCAAAAATCTCTTATGGATACCATCTCGCCTCATGGGCAGGCATGGATGGTTATGTGGGAGTCCCGCCTACTGGTCGGTGTACCCACTGAGAACTCTGGAGGGTTCCATCATTGCGCTTAGTATCGGGGCTCCGGGCACGGCCCCGACAGCCACCAACAAATTATGTTCTCCAATAGGTGTTATATGCGAAGGATTTGAACAAATAACCTAATGGAAACCGCAGGATCGCGCTGGATGCAAGCCGCTTCCAATAGGTCTTATTGGAGAGTATAGCGGAGGTCTGTGTCTAGCAGTAGACGTTTTTTGACTCAATTGATACTGAAGATGAGGTTTTATAGTAGATCTTGCGTAGCCCGACTCTGCATCGCCAAAGAATTACGAAGAAATATGAAGAAATGTTTACTAGGTAAATATGCCAAACGTCATATCATAACATTGCCTAAACTTGCTTCTGGGTGATTTAACAAGGTTATATCGTCAGCAAAAGCGAAGCAGCATGCTTGATACTAAGCCTAAACTATGAATAAATCGCAAATATAAATAAATTAATTATGCATATTTAACAGCTGTGTTAGATAACCGAAACATAACTTTAAGTTATGTAATGTAAGGTTGACATCCAAAATAGTAAATGTGAAGGTTGAATTAGTCAATATTTGTTTTGATTAATTGCAACGATTTGTTGCAATCGTTATAGGAAAATTAGTTTTACATTCAAGATTCTGTCTTATTAGTAAATTATTGAAATGTTAGATGATATGTTTGGTAATATTGATAAAGTATTGGTAATATTGATAAAGTAAAGATGCAAGATGAGTAAATGCATAAATACGTGTACTTAATAACTTGTAATGCTTATAAGCTCCATTGAGTACTGAATCATCGACATTTGTGCATATACCGAAGGTCTCGTAAATTAATGATGTTTACCAACATTTTTAACGACATTATTATTGTAAAGTTATTTTTACTCAACTTTTAGGGATGAACAAGATTCTTATGACTTACAATTATTTCATAAAATATAGGGAATAGCTGATTTTGTGTCGCAAATTCAAGATTAGTTCCATAGTACAAATTGGTCTTAATGACTACTAGTACAATAACATCCAATAATATGTTCATCGTCTAGAGAAACACTCCGTAGATTCCTACACTACTGGAGGCGTACAGGTTTTATTATTCCAAATTCATAAATTCGATAGCGTATATGAAAATCCGACGGCGTATGTGAATCCATCAACCCGCACTGGGCCAGCGTGGTGGATAAGACCCAATCACTATTCATGGACTGTTCAATAATTGACTATTACAAAGGTCGCCCGGCCGGTAAAGTGTAATCAACAAACAAACAATCAAATCTTTCCTCTTATAATATTGTTATAGATAAAATATGTAAAATAAAAAGCCTTATATTTCCAGTTTCACAATTGACAATAAAAAATTAAAAAGTGTGTCTTGTAAAACAGCGACTCCTCTCAGGTGAAGGCCTCCTCCAAAAACTGCTATGCTTCTCTATTTTGGACTATTTCGTCCCATTTTGAGCCCGCGATTTTTTCAATGTCATCCTCCAATCGTGTCTAGGGTCTTCCCTTGTAGCGCTTATCTGGTGGTCCTTGCCAAGTCGTAACAGTTTTGGTCCATCTGCAGTCTGCGGCCGGTACAGCACAGCACTATACATAAAATAAAAAGCAGAGTTAGAAAACTGAACCTTCGAACCCACATCATATGAAGGACAAAGCAATCAAGCAACAAACCCCACTAACAATATTACACCGTAGAGTACAAGTATATTCGAGTAAACAAATGCGATGACCAGTAATGTTACGTAAAGGCCGCCCGAACAATGCGTTGCGAAAGAATTCGAGCGGTCCATCAACCGGCCGAGTGCGAGTCAATCATGCGAGGAAAATTATCCTCATCGGTACTTACTTTTTAAATTGTTTGTGGCAAGGACTGCAAGGGTCTTTTGCCTAATTAAATACGTAACATGTTCACGAGAACATAATTAAGTAATGAACCTGTAATATAATACTAATTGTGTTCCTTATCTACTCGTACAAAGTTATAAATGTATGAGAATGAGAGCTTTCTTCTGCCTACAAGTCGTATCGCAGTTTAGCAGCTATTAATAAGAAAAATTAATAAATAGGTATACTGAACGCCACACAAATCGACGGATGGGAAGTTATGCGCAGAGGACTGCGCAAAAGCCAAAATATAGGCATTCGTGGGAGCCAGAGAGACGAGACGCCGGGGCACACCCGCCCGCCAACCTCGTGCCTCCCGCGCGCTCCCGACGCACTACGCCACGCAGCGTAGGAACTGTGCACACATTCGCAATAATTAGCCAATCACGGCAAAGTGTCATCTGCGGCTAACATCTCATCTGCCAATTTGTGTGGCGCTCAGTATACTCTACATTTTTCATTTAAAAACTGTGAGTCTTTGTCTTTAGTAAATATTTAGTGTATTTCCGCTATCTATAATAAGTTTAAGGGCATTTAAAAAAATAAATCTTTAAAAATAATATGACAAAATATTGAAAACACTTCACTAATAAATAACACCCTTATTTTCATTGCACTACACTCTGTTCGACATGTGTTTCGCCTCTCTACGAGGCATCTTCAGGACGTGTTGACTCTTCGAGTCGCTCGCAAGAAAGACCGACCCTACACACGATTGGAGGATGAAATTGAAAAAATCTCGGGTTCAAATGGGACGAAATAGTCCAAAATAGAGAAACATGGCAATATTTGGAAGAAGGTTCACCTAAGAGGGGTTCCTGTGTTACATTACACACTTATTATTTTTATATATTTTTTAAATTTTATTGTCAATTGTGTAGCTTTTTCATTTTATTTTTTTTATTTTACTGTACCAGCCGGGCGACTTTTGTAAAAGTCCATTACTGAACAGTCCATGAATAGTGATTGAGTGAGTCTTATCGACCACGCTGGCCCAGTGCGGGTTAATGGATTCTCATACGCCGTTGAATTTTCATATACGCCATCAGATTTTATTTGTTTAACTATATGAATTTGGAATAATAAAACCTGTAAGCCTCCAGTAGTGTTTCTCTATATGATGAACATATTCTTGGATGTTATGATTGTACTCGTTGTGACCAACTTTTACTATGGGACTAATCCCGAAATTGCGATACAAAATCAGATGTTGTAATAAAATTACTGTAAGCCATAAGAATTCATCCCTAAAAGTTGAGTAAAAAAACAAAAAATAACGTGACAATAATTTTGTCGTTAAAATTATATTGCCCGATAAAATTATTGGTAAACATCATTAATGTGCAGGACCTTCGATATGTGCATAAGTGAATGTCGAAATTTCAGTACACAATACAGCTTATAAGCATTACTCGGGTTTATGCTTTTACTCAGTTACTAAATATCTCATCTTGAATCTCAATAATTTATCAATAAAACAGAATCTTGAAGGTAAAACTAATTTTCCGATTGCGACAAATCATTGCAATTAATCAAAACAAATATTGACTAATTCAACCTTCACATTTACTATTGTGGTTGTGGACAGCGGAAATACACTAAATATTTATACAAAACAAAGATTTGAAGATGAATTTCCGCAAAGTAACGCCTGATTCAATCAACTATCTTAAAACTGTGAGTGTTCAATTTTCTGTCTGTTTCTGTAAACAGTGACACACTGAGCTTATAAAAGAAGAAAATGAGCACGTAAAGCACAACGTAGGTCAATACGCATAATATGGTTCACATAAATAGGTATGTATTTTATTATTCTTCTCTGACCAATCAAATGTATAGGTAGTAAGTAGGTCTGAAAATTAATGCAAGGCATCAAAACACGGTAAATGACATGAACAAAATGTAGTAGTAGGTAGTAGTTTTAGTATAAGTAGTAGTGTTGTAGTTAATACCAACATGAAAAAATATTGAAATGCAGTGATCTAGGGCTGATAAAGAGGAATATGTAACAAAAAAGTGTTCTTTTGGGACAAAATTCACACACAATTTATACTTATTTCATCATTTTCCTAGAACTTTCACGCGAATCGTAACCTCCGATTTTCAAATCTCGGTCAAACATTTTCGGAACTCGCATTGTTTGTTGGAAACTGTCACGGCGACATTCTAGTTCATCAAATTGCATGTTCATTATCTCCTTACATAAAGTCCCCATTCCCATAAGCTAACAAGTCTGACATTACAAGTTATATCAGAGTTAGCAGGTTCAGGTACAAAGAGGCCATTGCATCACCTGACGCCACTTCCGCGCGCTCGCACTTCCTGGGCGCGATTTGTTTTTATTTACATTACGATCTTCGGTCGGTTCATCAATTACTCTTCAACTGACAGTGGGCAACTTGGGCAACTTCAAGTGCAGAGTGTGTGGGTGTATGTTTTAATTTATTATGTTTGTCATTTGTAAACAGTGATAATTGTATTACCGAACCACGTTGTTGAACCACTTTCCACTTGCAACGAGCTAATATTAACAAAACCAAGTGTTGTACTGTGATTTTTCTTGCAATATACAGGGTCATATATATATATATCAACTAACATCCTTTCATGGGCTTATTCTGTACATCAAAACTAACATTTGTTCTTCGACTTTTGTTAAAACTAAAAAAACAGCTGTTTCATACATTTTCTCGAGGGTGAACGATATATTTCTATGGCTTTAAACAGCATTTTATTAACATTTTATAAAAGTCGTTGGACAAATGCTTTTTATGTAATAATCTACAGAATAAGCCCTTTAAAAAATGCTAATTGTTACCAATAACCCTGTAAATAAAAACTCATATCACAGTGTATGTTATCGAACTCTTCCGTAACGGCTTGACCAATTAATTTTGTATGATTTGGTAGGACTGATAATAAAGTTGTTCGCAAGCTATAATTTTTCATCTCCATCGCAACTTTAATATTTTTACCTTGGCCTTTTTAATAGTCCACTGCAGGACGTAGGCCTACCCACGAAGGGTGATTGGGCCATATCCACCTCGCTGGCCCAGTGCGGGTTGGTGGATTCACATACGCCATCGAATTTCTTCTACGGACGTATGCAGGTTGCCTCACGATGTTTTCCTTCAACGAAAAGCCAGAAACAATATTTTTACACAATTTATAAAATGTAATCACTATTTTCAAAGCTTCTTATAATTTTATTATTCTCTAGCTGCACCTATTTTACCGAACAAGCGCAATTGCAATCAAACTAACGCTACACTGATGATTATATCATAACTAGATGGTAAGCAGCGAACATAAAAATTCTATGGTAGGTACTTTTGATCATTAAATGATCAATAGAAAATAAATTTTATTTTCTATCTATGGATAGATATCATCTAAGCATCGGATGGAGATCGAAATCAGGTTCCAACTCGACTCTAATTTCAATGACGAGAGAAAGCGAATTGTCCCAACGATTGTGTCTACTTGCTCACCTGTCAATTAATCTTAGAAAGGATTCTTCTTGTCGTTTTTATTTCGATAATAATTTATTTCCGTCGCGGTGCCTGTCGAAATAGACTGCTACGTCGCTGATTGACCTCAGAATGGTATTCATATGAAAAGTAGTAGCTATGATGTCAGAGCTTTAGCAATAATCGTTGTGTAGGGCTAAACGTTCTAGAACATTGCGTGATGACAGGTTTTGGTGGCTTTTTATCGAGCTCTATTTGCCAAATAATGTAATCAATTTCCAAACGCGAACTTCTAATTAAGTAGCTCCTTACTAAGATCTTGATGTTTTTTATTTAGGAATCTTACAATGACTATGGAAGACCTTATAGCTAAGTAGAGCCCAATCTTATTATACAATACTAGTCCATTGTAGGTACGTACCTATACATATGCCGTTTCTTATGCTTTAAGATTATCTCTGACTTTTTTATTTCGAAAAGTAAGCCAAGGTTCTTAGAAGTTTTTGAGCTTGAAGTCTAGAAGAGCTATAAAATACCTACATAATTGTATCATATTAGATATCTTATCACATCAAATCCCAAATTAAACAAATTAACGCCACTTTCGAAATGTCGGGTACAAAATTAATAAACGCAAGGCGATTTAATAGTAATAAGATAGACAGATAGATAGACCTATAGACATCTAATAAATTATTATACCTACTTTCTATTCGTAACAAAATTTCTTCCGTTTCGCCGCAATAGCTTAACAGTTTCTCTAAATATACAGCACTTACGCACTAAGCGAGGAATCATGTTACATGACAGTAAAATACGCTTTACTCAAGTAAAACCGCGCATTATTGTAATTAACAAGTGACCAGTTAAAGGAGCAACGTAGTTACTGTTATAGTCACCGGTTCGTGCCCTGAATACTCTACCTGTTATTTTCGTAATGGACCTTACTTTACTAAACGTAGCTGCACCTTGACCAGCTCTATGCTGCAAACACGAAAAGTTGTACTCAGGGACGATGCCCTAGTACGAAATTGAGCATATTAATTAGTATCGAAATGAGTATGTTTGCGCGTCATGTCACATTGCACAAGTAGTAGATCAGTCAATATGAGATACATAGATAAACTCTTCATTGTTTACACCAAAATTAAGACAGTCGATTCAAGAGTGTGGCTTATCTTTGAAAGCAATCCCTTCCATATCACAAAGAACTAAAAGAACACTGTCAAGTGATAAGAGTATATTACATACGTAATATTTTGGTACAGTCTTACCTACCACGTATTCGTAGTTATCTGTCTAGATTTTGTGTAAACCGTTGCTACTCGTAGTGACTTTACTTATATTCTCTTTAAAAGCATTTTTTTGTAAATGTAAATCCGTATTTGCCTATATATCTAGAATAGAGTAATCTAGAACTGGTGTACTTTGCCTAAAAGAGATGATACACACAATCATTATGAACAACTTTTACTATGGGGCCAACTAAAAACATCTTATTTCATATCGATTCCGAGTAGTGATTTTATATGGAACAGCTGATTTTTTTCAGGTTCATGGCAAGCAGATAATCCTGTACATGTATAAGAAAGGTGGTAGAGTAGCTTCTGAATATTTTTTTTCTTTTTCCAGGCAGTAATGTGGCGGCTCCACCTGACAGACAGCCACCTCCGCGTGATGCTGTGGTGCATACTGCTGGGGCTGCAGCCAGCGTTCGCCGGCATCCTAGACCCCTTCAACTGGGCGCGCTCCGACAGGATCGAGGTCAACATACCCTGGCTCCCGTGTATGTATGTGGTGGTTTTGGGTGAAAACTTACTATTTTTTATTTGTTAATAGGTTTGCGTTTGATCTGGTGTTAAGCTGATGCTTAACATCAGAACACACTGCTTGATCTGGTGTTAAACGGATGTTTAACATGAGATCAAGCAGTGTGACCCTACACCAGGAATATCTATGCTGGATGTAGGGTGTAAACACGTTTACCTAGAACTCCTAGAAGATACCTATTTACTCAGGATTTGAAGACACTCACGTTGTATTTTATATACCTAACGAGTGGCAAAGTGTATATTTGTATTATAAAGTGTATATTAATGCTATTAAATACATAATTGCATTTGTATAAAATCAAAAAAAGTTTCATCAATTTGCTCTACTCTGAAAAGAGTGGTGTTCCTTCCTACTGGCTGAAAATCGTGTAAAACACTTGTCGAAAGTAGGTAAGAGACTACAAAAGAGTGGGAAATAGATAGATAGATGAATTATTTATTCTTAATACCAAGAAAAGTATACGTGCATTTAAAAATAAATTAAAACTACTAGTGTAACAAGCCGTGGTTATAGCCGTGGCGGTCTTGTGGTAATGATACCTGACTTACAATCCTGAGATCGTGGGTTCTTATCCCGGTCCTGTACCAATGAACTCCTCGGAATTCATGTACGGAATTTCACACCACTGGCTTTTCTGTGAAGGAAAACATCGTGAGGCAACCTGCATACGTCTGTATAAGAAATTCGTTGGCGTATGTAAATCCACCAACCCGCATCGGGCCTCCTCAGGTCGGGGGCCTGTGGCATTCAGTAATAAAACATCCAAAAAAATAAAAATTATCTCTCTTCTCCAATCAAAAATCTCAAACTTAACGAGGTCCTTATTTGTTATCACAAAAAATATCACTCGCAGCGCTCACGCCTAAGTAAAAATATGCAATTGTTTCCGTTGGCTTAGTTTTCAAGCAACTAAATCCAAAAGTTGTATTCAAAGTCATTGTGTCCCCCTGTCTGTGTTTGCTTGCTGCTTTATAAAATAAAATTTATTAGATATTTAACTAACACACAACACTATTAATAGTGTTAGGTTATTCTAATTACTTAAGTGGTTTATTAGAATTAAAATACAACAATAAATAAAATTTGTATTGGGGCCCCATCAAAAGAATTTGCCACGGGCCTCAGATGGTATAGTTACGCCACTGGGTCTTGAGTACGGATTTATTTACCACTAGGTTATCGGTGAACATCGTGAGACTAGCATGCGTCCGTAGAAGACATCTGATGATGTGTTTGTATTGTATCCAACAACCTGCACTAGACCGTACCGCCTTTCAAACTGATAAATAAAATGTTCAGCTTAGCTTCGGTGGCGTCATTGCACCATTAGGTACATAAAAACAGGGTAACATTTGCCCCATCTTTTCTTTCAGTTGAAAACGAGACACGATGCTACGACGAGCTGGGATGTCTGAACATCACGAGGAGCTGGTACCACCTCATCCACCGGCCCTTCAACGTCTTCCCACTACCCAGGGTAGTCATCAATACTAGGTATTTAATAAACAACCTTTATAGAATAGAAATAGTTTCCACTTTCCAAAATAATAGATACATTTAGCTGATATTTGAAACCGATACCTACACGACGTAAGTTAATAGGAGTAACATAAAGTAATTCTAGACCCTGCACTAGGAGGCAAGGTCCAGTATCCAGTAATTAATTAAATAAAGAAATTAATTAAGAAAAAACTGATTCATTTGATGTCAGAGGGCTGAACGACGCAAACCGCTCTTGCAGAACGCAATCAACGAACAAATTAACAAAATCTATTAACAATTTAAACAATTGATAATAAGTGTATAAAGTCATGTCATAAAATTCTGGATAAATCATAAAAGAATTAAAATAAAACAATATTAAGTCTATGTACAAAAGTGCATCAATTGATTAGTTTTTGATTGATGCACTTCTCTACATAGACTGACCACTATTTTGTTTTTGTTTTTTTGTTTGTATTACATGTCTGCCTCGTTAACACTTGACATTGACGGTCGCGAAACTATAATAGTTTTCGCAAACTCATGATGAGTAGTTTAGTTGTAAATGGCAAAAACTCAAAAAAATACGCATACTGACCATTTTCGAAGAAAACAATCAATTTTAATTTCTCGTCTTGAAGATTCTATCAGCCGTAGGACGTTCACTGCATGACAGGCAACCCCCATGGATTTCTAATAAAGCCGGTCAGACGCGGACTGCATCCAGCCGCGTTCCTGCGATCTTTATTATATCGTCATTCCACCTAGTCGGTGGGCGTCCTATGATGGCTATGATTTGTGGTCTCCATTCGAGAACTTTAGGGCCCTATCAGCCATCCATTCGAAAACTATGTGCAACTAAAGTGGCTAACTAAACTAATTTGCTTTCAAATTTTTGCTAAATTAGTTATTACTATGATTTTTTTCTGTTTAGGTTTATTTTATACACTAAAAAGAACCCCACTGATGGCCAGATCCTCAACGTGAATCTCAACAAGACGATAGTGAAGTCTAACTTCGTGCCCACAAGACTGACGAAAATGATCATACACGGGTTCATTGACACTCCACTATCGAATTGGGTAAGTGAATTCTGTTTCTCGGTTTATAAACCTTAGAAAAAGTTGAATGTCTGTGTACAATTTAAAAGTTGCGAAGATCTTGCAGTACAGCCTTAAAGTAATCTGTTTATTGTCGAAGACATTAAGTTCAAGACTATTTATTGAGTTACTTGTTATTGATGAACGTAATATAATCCATAAACACTTACTAACCGTGTGTTGCTGATAATAAATAATTAGTCTTTAATAATACGCAAAAAAGTCGCGTCTCTATGGCGGCTAACGCGGTACAGTAGCAATAGCATCCTGAAAATTATTGTTGGTCGCTTTGACTGCCCCATCCAACATAAATGGATGCGCGTAACTATGGGTGATAAATTATGACATGTATTTTGATTTAATGTATATTATTTTATTTGACATTTAGATTATTATTTATTTAATTTTATATCATCCATTTTTAATTTTTTGTGTTAATTTAATTTATTTTATTGATTATGGGTTATTTCCTGAAATAAATGATTAATAATAATTATTATTATTTTCTTTGCTAAGTCAAAAATGAGCACCATGAACTTTTAGCGCGTATCAAAATGGCTCTAGACTGCTGGCATGAAATAACCGATCTTTCATGAAAGTTTCTTACCGAGCTAGTAAATAGATAGGTACCTACATAAGTAGCGTAGATCCATACATTTTATTTTACGACTAAGTAAGCCCAAGAATTCCTTATTTAATAGATCATTAAGCAAGAACTCCTTATTTAATAGGTCATAAAGCCTTACTGTTTATCTTGGGAAAATGACACAAGAGAGAGTTAGTCCCGTAAAACAGCTGACCCGTTATTTATGACTAGAGAGCTAGCAACAAGATATCTTTCAACATATAGGTGTCACTATAGTCATCTAGAAAGGCTGAGCAATTGAGCGTCCACAGACCTGTTTATTCCTATTTGTGCAATTGTTCATTTTAGTTGACTAAACTATTAAAAGTTGGTGACATACGTGATACTGTGTTAACCATAGAGGTAGCAGAAGGATAATGTGGTCGATTGGGAAAATCTGAAAGATATTTATCGATTTAATATGGCACGAGTTAGAAAGAGACATGAAAAATATCTCGATTCGGTAGCTGTTGTCAGATTTTTCGACAAGGAACGTCATGTTATTTATCTGTTAATCACAATTAACAATAATCTAGTCTACAAAAGTCTAGTACCTATTGAGACTCTTTCATTGAGATTATTCAGTTGATTGAAGTTATAACGATCAACTTTGTATAGTTTCACGTAGACCGTAGTAACCATTATTGGGCACAGGGGAAAGGGATAAGGTATAATTGAAATTTAATCTGAATGAAACATTCTCAAAAACTTTTTTCATTTATCTCGTCGTTTAAATATGTAAAGGATTTTTCCATATTTTATTTTTTCTCATATTATGATTTATCTAGAGCTCTGTATAATTTTAATTTGGTCACAAAAATCAAATAACTCTCCTACACAGACAACGATACTTATTTCATACTTTCCTTATCATGTAGCGTATTATTGTCGAACTTGATTCAGGTCAGCGAGATGAAAGACGAGCTCGTGAAAGCCGGCGACTTCAACGTGGTCATTGTAGACTGGGCCGGCGGCAGCCTGCCGCTCTACACGCAAGCCACCGCCAACACCAGGCTGGTCGGCTTGGAAGTGGCGCATTTCATCAACACTTTACAGGTTCGTTATGCATGAACTGCAATATTTATACGCGCGAAACCGCCATTGTTCGTTCGGAACGTGATCTTTCTGTGAAGCGACCGGTGCGCCTCCTTTCCCTTCACAACCTGTCTGAGTTTCTTTTTCGTAATGCCGTTTCATGAACTCATTTATGTTGCAGAAAGAACATGGCCTAAACCCAGAGGATGTTCACATTATAGGCCATTCGTTGGGAGCTCACACGGCCGGATACGCTGGAGAAAGAATACAAGTAAGCAACATTTATACTGAACTGTTTTTCTCTGTTATTTCAAGCGATGTTAATATTAATGATTCTTCATATTGTCTTTGATTTAGCTTTTCTTTTCTTAGGGCTTAGGGAGAATTACAGGTTTAGACCCCGCAGAGCCATATTTCCAAGGAATGCCGACGAACGTCAGACTGGACCCAACTGACGCGTCGTTTGTCGACGTCATACATACAGACGGGAAAAGCATTTTCCTTTTAGGTAACGATTCACATGAACGTAGTTTGTGTTGTTACTCACTATTGCACGTGCTTTGTATATCTACCTAATCCATCTGCACCCTTCGTTTGTTTTTGATCCGATTAACTAAACGTTGATTGATTTAAGGCTTCGTTGCTATGAATCATTAATACCACTAACCCAATATATTTTATGTATCTATTATGTAAATATTGTATTATACGCTTACCGCTTGTAAATCCATCTCATCAAGTATGTATTTTTATGGTATTTATCGCATTGGAACTAATTGACCGACGTGTTTATTTCACGCGTGCGACAGATTTTGTGTTTATGGCAGGATACGGGATGTCGCAACCCGTGGGTCATTTAGATTTCTACCCCAACAATGGGAAGGAACAGCCCGGGTGCGACCTGACGGAAGGGCCGCTGGTGCCCCTCACGCTCGTCAAGCAAGGCCTTGAAGAAGCCTCGAGGGTCCTGGTGGCCTGCAACCATGTGCGAGCGATCAAATTATTCACTGAATCTATCAACGGGAAGTGTCCGTATATTGGTAAGTGCCTTACGCGTAGCTAAGCACGCCGAAGGAGCTGAACCGCGTTGAAACTTAACGCCTACAGAATTTGTCAATTGACGCTGACAGGGGATTGTTTTTTGAACTTCGAACGCCTGGAACGTATATTTATCTTTTTGGAACCTTTTTTTTCTCGAAATTTATTCAAAATTATTAATTTCATGGCAATCTTAAAATAATACATACATAGACTGCAAAGGAGCAAATCGTGAAATGGAACGGTAATTTAAGAAAAACGAGAAAAACTATCAAAACAGATATGGCCAATAGTTTTCGAACTGTCACTGTTAAAGTTTCAACAGTTCCAACATTCCTAGGGCGTTCGAAGTTCAAAAAACGATCACCAGGGGCCCTATTTTTTAAATTCGAACGCCCCGGAACGTATACGAAACTTTGACAGGTTGTATGAAAACACTACATTGTCTATGTAAGTTGCGAGTGATCCCAAACAAGTTCCGTATACGATCAAGCCGTGCGAAGTTGAAAAATCAGGCCTTAGGTGCGCGGTATTGAATACGAATTTCTTATTTAATAGAACATAAAGTCTTAATGTTATATTGGGAAAATTAAAGAGATTGATGACTGCGGCGCATTTCGCTCCTTCGGCATTTGAAAGTAGACAGTTAGCTCTACAATGTAATGTCAATTTATGCACTTACATCAGAGCACGATAAATACCTATCATATAATAGGTAGTTGGTAAGTACATAAAACTACATAACTGCCTATTTGAACTCAAGTGAACTACACAGTTAATATTATGCTTTCAGGTCATCAGTGCCCCTCGTATCAGCACTTTTTAAATGGAAAATGTTTCCACTGTGGACATGGCTGTGCAGTCATGGGGTATGTATATATTACAGCTTATTTTACACCTAAGTTTAAGTACTTACTTAAATACTTAGACATGCTGTTGCCTAGCAGTGGTCTGCTCTCAAACATTTTCAGCAACCTGACGACCAAGAATATCATTGCTAAAAATGATATTCTTGGTTCGGGAGGCTTCTGAAATGGCTTTAACCGTATAGTTAAAATAACCAGGGCCTACAATTAACGAGTGATCCGAGCCACGGTAGCGCTCAGTTATAATTGCCACCCACGGTCACCCAACCGACGACTGACCATGCCATGCCGGACGTCACTTAATTAACTTCGGTGATCACTACGAAACACCCAGTTATACTACGCAATGAGCGCTAGTCTGATATTATCTTATCTTATCTTAATCTTAATATATATAAATCTCGTGTCACAATGTTTGTCCTCAATGGACTCCTAAACCACTTAACCGATTATAATAAAATTCGCACACCATGTGCAGTTCGATCCAACTTGAGAGATAGGATAGTTTAAATCTCAAATTTTAGTCGCAATTTTAATTTATTTAGCCACAGCAACGCGTGGCCGGGTCAGCTAGTCTTAATATATATAAATCTCGTGTCACAATGTTTGTCCTCAATGGACTCCTAAACCACTTAACCGATTATAATAAAATTCGCACACCATGAGCAGTTCGATCCAACTTGAGAGATAGGATAGTTTAAATCTCAAATTATAGTCGCAATTTTAATTTATTTAGCCACAGCAACGCGTGGCCGGGTCACCTAGTCTTAATATATATAAATCTCGTGTCACAATGTTTGTCCTCAATGGACTCCTAAACCACTTAACCGATTATAATAAAATTCGCACACCATGTGCAGTTCGATCCAACTTGAGAGATAGGATAGTTTAAATCTCAAATTATAGTCGCAATTTTTATTTATTTAGCCACAGCAACGCGTGGCCGGGTCAGCTAGTATTTATATGTAATTTGTCCTGCAAAAGTATATAACATATTTTTTTCAGATTCCATGCGGACAGTTCTCCGGGACTAATCACAAATAAGAGTAATCAGACTGAAAACGAAGTGTATCCTTCCGAGGAGCAGGACACTATTGGCGCTAGGTACTATCTCAGTACTGGAAAAGAAAATCCGTTTTGTCGTAAGTTAATCCTGTTTTACAATAAGTTTTTATTGTTATCCAATTTGAAATACGAGTATCGTATAACTAGGTTAGGTCCAAGTGCATAAACCGCTGCTATACATAATCCAATATTACGTGTGGTATAAAGAAAACTGGTGAGAAAACCTGAAAGTCTGCCAGTTCCTTAAATTCTGGAAGATATGTTAAATCTGCCAATCAGCGTTTGGGCTTTGGCCAGCGTAACGAATTATAGTTTGACCCTTCTAAACTCAGCAGTGAGACACAGTTTATAGTACTGTCAATAGAGCCGATAACGAACGAAACATTACTAGTAATGTAGTAATGCTTTTCAATTTCAATTCAATTTCAATTTTGTTTATTTATAGAAAAATGTAGCTTACAGCACTTAATACTAGGCGTTACATTTTTCATCCTAAAAACTACGAATTAAAATATTACATAAAAATAGATCAGAATATATTTAAACATGAAATAAAATTAATAGAAGCAACAACATATTTTTATTATTATTACGGTAACTATAAATAAATTTGAGAGCTTTGCTTCTATCAACGCTTGCTGAAAAAACTTGTAGTCGGTTTTACATACATACATACAGCCCTCGTATGGCTAAGTGCGATACTCAAATATAATATCTCTAATTTTCGAGGACACTTTTTCGCGACTTTTTTTGTTTAAATACTTGGGCTTTGAATGGCAGCATTTCTATGCTTCTATTAAAAGCTCACGTACACACACGTAGCTGAAACACACGTGCAGAAACCACGCCTCTACGTGCGAATATAAATACACATTAAATGTATATTATGTATAGTTACAATAAATGTATAATTATAAAAAAAAAAATAAGTAATTTTATTTATATTTCATAAAAAAAATATTTAATAAATTAATATTTATTTGAATAAAACTGTAGAGACTTTTCAATTTCGTACCTACCATCTTAGATATTATGTATTTTGTTTTATTTTACAGAACGACATTACAAAGTTTCGATACAACTGGCGAATCCAAAAGGTGCTGAGTCGTGGGTGCAGGTAAATCGAATAACTAAGCCATTAGAGAGTTTCTAACTATTAATTTAGAAACGAAAAAAACAGTAAAAGCCATAATTTTATTTTTCCTCAGGGATTTTTAAAAGTAACGTTGATGTCAGATCGTGGAGTGATACGAGGAATGGATT
Organism: Hypomecis punctinalis; assembly: GCA_949316475.1. Taxonomy (NCBI): domain Eukaryota; kingdom Metazoa; phylum Arthropoda; class Insecta; order Lepidoptera; family Geometridae; genus Hypomecis; species Hypomecis punctinalis. The sequence goes on along the minus strand of OX438800.1, from coordinate 15,324,732 downwards.
TGACTCCCAACAACTACGTTAAGTAAGTTAACAAAACTGCAAACTTGTTTTAAAAACGAGCGTTCATTTTACGGTTCAGCGATTCACAAAACATCTCGAAAGTTGACCAAAGTTTTGATATGTTTTGTGACAGAAAGGCCGATCAGTATAATTGTTCCACCGTCGAATCTCTATATTTTAATTCGTCTTTATTTACAGATTAGAACATGGCACATCGTATACCATCGTGGTGACCCATCCGATGGACATGGGCGGTAAAGTGAGGAAGGTAAGACCAATAACATGTGAATAGATTTAAATCGATTCAAGAGGAGCCACTGTCTGTACAGTATGTTTTTTTACGTGGTGATTAAAGGACAGGATTCGAATGAACATTTTAACTCTTCGTCTCACGTTATTATCTCTAAATAAGTATTAAGTAACTCTCCTGTGAACTCATGATTATGAATGGCGCAAGTAATATATATTTATTATCGTAGCCAATTGTCGTAGCCAAAAGGTTTTATGTGCTTCACAACAAAGTGATAATCATACCGCGTCACGAAATAGTATCACAGAATTCACAGATTATCTAAAATATTGAAACTGCTGATATCCTTTATCTATTTTTATTAATTAAAAAAAAACTTTATATCAAGGGCAAAATATGACGAAAAATTTTCAACGCCCCAAAACTGACATCGAACTACTACGTTACACAAACTAACTCTATGGATGTAAGATATTACAAAATTCCAAGATCGGATATTGACTAAAAGATGGAAGTGGCTCTAAGAAAGATTTTTTTTTCATTCCAGGTGGAGCTATCGTGGGAGTACGACATGAACGTACTGGAGCCGCGATCGCTCTGCATCTTGTGGTGCAACGACAGGCTCTACGTCAAGTCCGTGGTCGTCGACCAGATGGAGCTGCCGACTAGAGGGTGGGTTCCTATCGCACCTATTTACTAATAGTTCCGAACAGTAGACTGGATCTTTATAAGACTCGCTTTTGACCGATTTGGTTCATACTCGCAAATCTCTTCAAGATTTGGTACTAAATCTTGCTAAATATTATCGAATTCAGCTGATAAACAGCGTGACAGCAAATGTCCTTCTCTTTGAGAGAAATACCCCTCCTCCCGTCCCAATTAGAAATCGTCTACGACAAAAAATCTATTAATATAATATACTAGCTTTTGCCCGTGGCCCCACTCGCGTGGTGTTTTTTCTTTTGTGCTATCTCACAGGAACCTTTTATTTTTTTGGGGATAAAAAGTAGCTATGTCACTTTTCGGCCCTTGAACTATATCCATGCCAAAAATCAAGACAGTCCGTTGCTCCGTTGGTGTGTGAAAGAGGAACAAACCAACAAACTTTTCGGTTTTATAATATTAGTATGATAGAACCTGTGTACCAAGTTTCGTTGAGATGCGTTGAAAAATGCGACCTGTAGACAAAAATCAACATCCAGACAGACGAAAGCAAAATCATCGTGTGGAAGTATAAGATTACGATTATTTTGCCTCTATTTAGCTACTCTGCAATCCTACCTAGATTTATAATCACGGTATAGTTAATTCAGGAATTGTTATTTAATAAATTTATTTCAGAAAACGGAACGTGGACTTCAGCACAAAGCTGTGCACGCCGAAGCGCGAGTTCGCCGAGATCCCAAACCGAGGGTCCGCCAGCTTCTACGACTGCGGCCGGTAGCCTCGCTGGCCCGCCCACCAGGGGCTCTATGATTCCATATTTAGAACGGCTGAACGTATGCGTAAAAAGACATGTGACCGAAAAAAAAGCAGGAGCGAACGTTGACAATCTATATGCTTGACCAAACGGGAGAGCATAGCATGCGATCCTCTGCGAGCGTTAGAAATTATTCTAACATTTTAAAAATTGGGCTCCAGGGGCCTGATTTTTCAACTTCACACAGTTTGGTCGTATACGCAACTTGTATGGAGGATAGACAATATAGAGTGTTTTCATACAATCTGTCAAAGTTCCGAATATGCTCCCAGGCGTGCGAAGTTGAAAAATAAGGCCCCAGAGACAAAACAATGTGAAATTCGTGCTGAACAAACAATCTAAGGACGCACTGCATTTTTAGCTATTGAATAAAAGAATTGATCGAAAGACTGTATAGAAATAAGCGATTGTGCCGCTACTTCGACATGAGTGACTTGACTTTGTCATAGCTTTGTGCAAGTGAATAAAACAAAATGTATCGTGCTATCTATTTAAAAAAAAGACAGTTGAATGCTTGCGTCTCATTCAGAAATAAAAGTGTCACGAACTTATCAAGTGCTATTTACAGGGAGTGTGTGATTAAATTATAACTTTGCCTACTTAAATATTGTTGTTGTTATCAGCAAAACATCCTGTATATATAATTATTGTCGTTAACTGAGTTGCTGAAACTTTAATTGTAATTTACCTATTTTAAATTAAAAACTACAATCTAAAACTGACTTTTATTAAAACTTTTGTATATTTTTGGAAAAGCATAAACAGCTACTAAGTTGGAACAAACAGAGGTTGTGTAATTTTCCAAATTTTAAAGGTCTTTTAGAGCAGTTAAATTACCTACTTATTTTGCGATTAATTAGGTATGTATTTACAATTTATTGTGTGTGCGACTAATTTTAAGTTAAATTTGGAATACAAAAAAATACAAAACATTCACATCATTGACCATTTTCAACCGATTTTAATAAAAAGCAGGTTCTCAATAGGGATGTTTACTAAAAAAATATAATTAGTCCGTCAAATAGATTGTCAAAAAATATTAGACACGTATTTTTTCTTTTGTCAATTTAACACAAATTGATGAAGATATAGCCTGTTAATGTTCCGCGTGACGTCACTAACCGCTATGAAATGTACCGGCTAGTGCCGTCACGAGCCTCCACTCTCAAACTTTGACAAGGTTTATCTTAGTCTCTAATTGTTTGATTGTCAAAATAAAAAATACGTGTCCAATATTTATAAATAATCTAACTGACGGACTAATTATAATAATGATTTTCACACCCAGTAAACATCCCTATTCAACTTCAATTCAACATTATGTTTTTTGTCTATATGTTACGCGATTATTCCACCAATCATTATAAACAAAAAAAGATGTTGATGATTCTTTTTTGTTTGCTAAATTATACTTCAGAGGTGGTCCCTGAATTTGTATTGGCCTAAGAGCCGCTGAAGATCGACCTTCAACCACGTGATAACCAATTGAAGCGTATTTTTTTATAAATTACTAGCTGATCCGGTGAACTTCATCTCATCATCTGTTTACTAGAACACTTTGTACATATTACTCACATTTTTATATTTTCTCACCGTTTTAACCTTCCTTTAGCTGCCACGAATATTTTAAAATCAAAATTAGCCCAATCGGTTCAGTCGTTCTCGAGTTTTAACGAGGCTAACACCACGAGGCCTATGTCCGGCAGTGGATGTCCTATGGCTGATAATAGATAGATAAATATAGATGTCTCATCTGGTTATCAGATTGGTGAAGGTCGTTCTTCCACGTCTCTACCCCTGTGTATCTAAATCGGTTGTAAAATGGTTTTTGAAATATTAATAATAATTTAAAAATGCCATACCTATCTACAATACATCGAATCGAACGAACTATTCTAATTGTGTACGTAGATTGCAATCATTGCAGTCCGTTGTTCCATTAGTAGCGAAAAATAATAATTATAGAATATTGTACCTACTTAGTTAAAGCGAAAACGGTAGACGAGATACAAGCCATATCTATTCAATTCAATGATTTAATTAATAATAATAATAAATAATAAATTCTTTATTGCATGATATAATAGCCACTTATTAATATAGTTGGTATAAATAATATTCACATTTATATTATCGGCTAGCAGTTACAAATCTAGTTAGTACACAGTACCTACACTAAGCAAAAGCTTGTATTGTAGATACTGTTTACCTTCAGGGAACTACATTAGCAGAATAAGATAATATAATAATAATAAAAAATAAAATAATATTAGTATATACATGTTCCGGAGAGTATTGACTGCATTATCCGCAGAAATGTATAGTTTGTGTGTGTGTACCTACGTGTGTATAGCACTGCAATACACGAGATCTCATGAGAGTCAAGGTTTGCAGTGCTACTTTTGTGTGTGTCTGTGTGTGTGTTTGTATGTGTGTGTTGTGCATGTATGTGTGTGTGTGTGTGTTGTGCGTGTGTGTGTTGTGCATGTGTTTGTATTGGTGGGTGTGCGCTTAAGTGATTTATATGCCAGTCTGTTGCTATCGCGTGACTACTAGCAGAATTTCTGTTTCGAAGTAATCTAGATTTGAAATCCATTCAGATATTAACTCATACATACTAAAGTGTAGCGCTGAGCGAAGTGTGGGGGGATGGCTGCGCATGATGGCCGCTATACTAAGGCCATGCACAGCTCCACACTTCACTCAGCGCTACACTTATATGCCGCGTCTTGTAATGTATAATAATCTATTGTATGGATGCATATCACTAGGAGAGCCGAAGAGATTCCCTCTTCGGCTCGCCTACTTCGGGGCATACTAAAGCACATCAGATTAACATACAGGGGGATACCTTAAACTCGATTAAGTACCTCCACCAAATATGAGCCCCATATACAGGGTTATTTCTAATTAATTAGCATCCTTTTAGGGGCTTATTTTGTACATCAAAACTAACAACTTTTGTTTAACGACTTTTATCAAAACACAAAAAAAATCTGCTGTTCCATACATTTTGTCGCGGGTGAACGATATTTTTCTATAGAACAACATTTTTTTTTTAGTTTTGATGTACAGAATAAGCCCCTAAGAGGATGATTAGGAATAACCCTGTTGACGTCAATTTCATTAGTAAAAAAATGTATCATTAGAAAACGTCAGATTAAGATAGAATGAATTAATTACATGCTGAAAAGTGTACCTATTTTCAACTAATCTGATAATTTGAGAGTACCTAATATACCTAGTTAGTTTATACTCGTAGTTATACAGCATGACTTTCTATTCAGTGCACAATTTTTCATCTATTATATCATTTTTTTCATCAATTTTTTGTCAAACAATTCCAAAGAAAATTATTTTGCATGCACCCTACACTTCAGACAATAACTACCTACCAAAACGTCTCGGGCGTAGGTACGACGCAGCCACGTAGGTATACTCAGACGTAGGGTGACATTGATTAGGTACTCCGTTTATCTGTATACTTTCTCTTGAAGTTATTTCAATATTTTTGTACTAAAGTGAGTAAAACCAATGTAGGGGTTTATTTGTTTCTTTATAATACTTTCCGTATGCAAAGTATGTGCACTGAAAAAAGAACACCCTGAATACATTTTTTTCTTTTTATCATCTAAGTTTCGCAGCCTTCGAGCAAATATCTACAGAGCCACAATCCCTACGAGAAAGTGGTGAAAAAATGTGCGAGCGCCGTCATAGATACCGACTCAAATAATTCACAATGACCCGTTTTCTCGAATCTCGACGTTTTATCACCTAAATATATAAATATATTAGTGCTTGTGTTGTGACTGAGCACTTCGGCATCGCGTGGCGTTGTAGTCGGCTTATCGGCTAGTCGGCAATCGCCTTACGACTAACTAAACCTGCCCACAACATAGCGTGGGCAGGGTTTTGGTTCGGACACTTTTTATGCACGATTGTGACTCTATAGATATTTGCTCGAAGTTCGCAGCGCAACCCAATCGATCTCTACAATGCTCGAGAAAATCCCCATTCAGCATCGTGGGTTTCCCTACCAATAGCCAACATAATTCGTGACGTCATTATAAATTCAATATGCTATCGATATCTAATAATAGGGTCTGCTGAGAAAAACACGACAAAACAATTTAAAAAGAAATAGTGATAATATGAGAATAATATATTTTTCTGTACGCTCAGGTTTAAACCGAGACGAATCAAAAGAATCGAGAAAAATACGAGAAAACCATATCTGATTTTTTAGGGTTTCGTAGCAAAACATGGAACCCTTATAATTTCGTTGTGTCCATCTGACTCTCTGTCTGTCCGTTTTTCCGTCCCCATGTCACAAAGCCTAGAATCTCCCACATTTATAAGGGAGTATAATTTTATGTATCATAAATAGAAAAACTGCTTCTGATACCTAAGTAGTTACAGATCTCATTTTGAAAAAGGTCCCTACCTACTTAAAGATTTATAAAAATTTGTACCTACTTAAGGTTGAAACATACTATCGGACGCGGCTTACGGACGCGACTGACAGCCGCGACTTATAGGTATCTACGAGGTGCATTCAATAAGTACCTAGCCTCATCGCCAGAGGGCGCTGTAGTTTCAAAAGAGTTTTACCACAGTGTAGCACATTCTTTTTTAATTCTTTTTTCAAATTTTCATTCCAATCCCTTCATTTGTTTTAATTTGACAACTTATGGAAGCGAACGTATCGATCGGTTTTACAAAATGGAAAAAGAGCAATATCGTTCGGTGATTAGATTCCTATTTTTGGAAGGGAAAACGCGCATCGAAATCAAAGAGCGCTTGAATGCTGTGTACGGTGACTCTTCTCCATCGATGGCCACCGTCAAGAATTGGTTCAACGAGTTTGCACGTGGCCGTACGTCGGTTTTTGATGAACCACGTCCAGGTGCACCGAAAACAGCTGCTACGGAGGAAAACATTAAAAAAATCCATGATCTCGTATTGGCAGATCGCCGATTGAAGGTTCGGGAGCTAGCTGAGACTGTAGGCATTTCAGAAGGAACAGTGTATCATATTCTTCACGAGGAACTCGGCATTAGAAAGCTGTCGGCGCGATGGGTGCCGCGTTTACTCACACCGGAAAACAAGTGCAACCGTGAGACCACATCGGAGACGTGTTTGGCGCTGTTTAAGCGGAATCCAGCGGAGTTTTTGCGTCGTTTTGTGACCGTCGATGAAACCTGGATCCACTGGTACACACCAGAGACCAAGGAGCAATCAAAACAATGGATCCAGACCGGGGAACGTGCTCCAAAGGCGAAAACTGTAAAATCGGCCGGAAAAGTTATGGCCACCGTTTTCTGGGATTCACAAGGTGTGATCTACATCGATTACCTCGAGAAGGGTAAAACAATTACAGGGCTTTACTATGCCGATTTATTGGGCCGATTCGACGACGAATTAAAGAAAAAACGACCCCATCTGGCGAAGAAAAAAGTGCTGTTTCACCACGACAACGCACCGGTTCACACGTCTGCCGATGCCATGGCCAAATTGGTCGAATTACGCTACGAATTGCTGCCCCATCCACCGTATTCTCCAGATTTGGCCCCTTGTGACTTTTTTCTGTTTCCTAATCTGAAAAAATCTCTCGCCGGGAATAGATATGGATCAAATGAGGAGGTCATCGCCGCCACGGAGGCCTATTTTGCAGAGTTTGACAAAAACTATTTTTCGGACGGGTTAAAAAAGTTGGAGCATCGCTGGGCTAAGTGTATCAAACTAAAAGGAGAGTATGTTGAAAAATAAATTTCCACTTTTCCAAAATTTTCGTTTACTTTTTGTAGGCTAAGTATTTATTGAATGACCCTCGTAGACTATGAAAGTACACTGAGCCGTGTACACTATCGGACATAAGTCGCGGACGTCACCTTCGGACGACCTTGAGCGTTCTGACGTCCGAGAGCGAACTGGCACACCGGATGTTTTAAGATTGTGCACATTGCTAAGTCGCGGCTGTCAGTCGCGTCCGTCAGCCGCGTCCGATAGTATGTTTCCGGCTTTATTGGGGCGGTTCTCATGCATTTAAAGTGAAAGTGAGAATGTTTTTTTTAATTCAGCCATTTAATTACCTATTACCTACATCATTAAAATTGGTTGTTTTCATCATCATAATCATCATCACCATCACCATCTACGGATGCCTATAATACTCGTGTCTCGGCGCGCACTTGTCTACTTATTTAAAATTAAATACTCGTGTAGGTATTATGGTATTATTACTAAGTTGTTAGATGTAGTTTATGTTCCGATTTGTTCCAATTTGTCTCCATTTAAAACATGTGAATTCCAGTATAAAAGCCCTAAGTCTGCCCACGGTGAACAGACCGTGCACAATCTACAGTCATTATGAAGTTTTACATTGTTCTCGGTGAGTATAATATTTTACTTTGAATAAAATACCTCGTGTTTTTCATCGTTCTAATAGTGCGATAGCTAGCTCTGAGGGAAGAGTATGACAATAAACATAAACGGAAACTAGTCGTTTCCGTATAGCGCCCCTGGCGGATACTACGAAGAACCAACAAATATGATCTATTATTATAATTACTACGGGACTAATCGCGCACTTAAATAATTCTAGAAAATGAATTTTATTTGTAACCTCCGGCCCGTAACGGTTAACAAATGTTGTTTTTAAACTTTCGCGATTTGAACCCACTAAGCATGAAACTTGCAATAAGTTGTAGTAAGTTTGTATAATTATGGCACATTAGTAAATTTCAAACATCATGTTGCAGGAACATGTCAATTACATAGATCTTAGGTTAGGTTGAAACTTTACATTTCAACTTTGCAGGGATATAGCTTCCTAAACACACCTAAATGTAAGTAATTAACATTGTTGCAAAAATGTTATTGGGACGTTACAAATAAAACTTTGCAGCAATATAATTCTACTAAATTCACTGTCTGGCATTGCCTGTACCTTACAAATGAAAGTTACTGAAATGTTAAACTGTAACATCGCGACAATACGTCTTTTGTTATATTTTTTTTTCAACTTTCCCAAAACATTACAAATTGTTTTCGTTATTTACCTAACCTATGTAATGTTGCTGGAACTTGATTTTCGAAAGTTAGTTTAACATTGAAAACCTAGATGGCGTTAGCATCGCAAATATCTGAAAAAAACTTTTCGCGCTCGCTCTGCTCGCACTTTCTCGGAATTATTTATTTCTTTACCATCTTTAAAATCTTGGACAATTAATTGACAAAACTTATAAGAATGTTCAGTATGGTCGCGTAATTTCCGTAACTACAATTTGAACTCCCTGAATCAATGGCCAGATCCGCCCTTGACTGACAGTTGAAATGTTTGGCAGCCATTACCACTACACATTCATTCGATCTCGGTCGTGCTCCGATGTTTCCCTCTTAGACTGTGTCTATTTCTTTCTTGCTATCCTATAATTAATTAGGTGGGCAGCCCAGGGCCCACTAAACTCTCGGTCCGGCCTTGTTGGTCACACTACTGTGCCCCCAGATTTGTAACAGTTTTACCCTAAACTTAACATTTGAGTTTCTAAAGTAAACCTCTTGACAGAATTTGCTACAGGCCCCGCGCTGTCTTAATCTGGCACTGGTTCTTGGAGTCGTTGACTCGTGCGTCTACCTAGCACAAGTAGTCCAGTTAGGTAGGCCCGACTTCAAGAAAGAATCAATCAATCGCTGAATCCAACTCGGCTGGGCAGCGTTCGGAAAATTGCGTAATGTCTTCTCGTTCGACATACCTCAGTGCCTCAAGTCGAAAGTTTACAACCAGTGTGTGTTGCTAGTGATGACTTATGGCACAAAAACGTGGTGTCTCACTATGGGCCTTATTAGTAAGCTCGATGGAATTAGGAATAAGGAGATCTGTAGATGAAACAAAGTTACCGTCATAGCCCAGCGGATTGGCAAGTTGAAATGGCAGTGGGCAGTGCATATAGCTCGCAGGACCTATGATCGGTGGGGTCGAAAAGTTCTCGAGTTGAGACCACATACCGGCAAGCGCAGCGTAGGACGTCCACCTACGAGGTTGATAGATGATCTTATCAAGACCGCAAGACCACGCTGGATGCAAAACGCTTCCAACCGGTCTTATTGGAGATCCATAGGGGAGGCCGATGTCCAGCAGTGGACGTCATATGGCTGATGGATGGATGGACTTTCCGATAACGCGTGCTATAGTTAATTTTTTTTACTATTACTATACCAGCCTCTATACTTTTTATGAACGTGTCCTTTCTAACTTTCATAGTGCATAAGCCGAATCAAACTTTTGGACAGCTGTGAAGTTACAACAATATACAAGCTGCGCGAGGATTGGGTTTTGCGTTTCTTATTTTCATTGGACTGGCAGCCGAAAAATTACATTCCTAATATTTCTGTTTTCAGTAGTGCTGTTTGCTTTGGCCTACGTTGCGACGGCGGCGCAACCACCATATTGCGGCTGCAAGCCAACACACGATTTCTGCGGCAGCAACTTCAGGACATACCGCTCAGAATGCGAGATGCGTTGCGATCCAGAATATAAAAAATCTCTCCACACAAATCATCCAATTCAAAAAATGTACGACGGGCCTTGTCGCTTTACACCAGAGTAGAAGCTTTGAAAAATAATGAAAAGTGAAAAAAAATAATAGTAGGATGAAACCCATTAGAAAAGGAGAGGAATATTATAAAAATAAAAGGAAAAATAATTTACGGGCGATTTGAGGTCGGGAAGGGGATGGAGGGGGGGTTTTAAGGGTAAAAAATGTTTTTTCTCGATTTCCGGCAAAACTAAAAGTCCTATCGAAAAAAGTCAAATGGCAAAGTTGTAGGTAATAAAAAGATCTAAAACTTTTGTATTGACACTTTTTTCACATAACCTCAAAATTTATGTGAAAAATCCAAAAAACCAAGTTTTTGGTTTTTTATTTTTATCTTTTACAAAAATTTTTTTTTAACGAAATTTGGTGAAAACTTACTTTTTTATGACCCAAATACGCTGTAATTTATTTGATTAAAAATATTAATTTTTTTCACCTTATTTTGAATTAATATCGAAAAAACACCCTAATTTTCAATCGAAAATTCAACCGTCAAAATATCAGCTTTTTTCAAAAAATTGGTATGTTTTCTGTTTGTTGAAATCTCTACTTTCCGATGGTGAAAAAAAAAATATATGTTACCATAGTAAATCTTCTCAGAAAATGCAAAAAATCGAAAAAAAATATTAAAGAATGTCAAATGTCAAAATGTACAAAAAATATATTATAAATCTATTAAAAATGAGTAAAATATATATGGAAATCGGCCAAAAGTTTGTTATTAAAAATATTGCCGGAAATCGAGAAAAACCGTTTTTTACCCTTAAACCAATCCCCTTCCCGACCTCAGATCGCCCGTAAATTATTTTTCCTTTTATTTTTATAATATTCCCCTCTTTTTCTAATGGGTTTCATCCTACTATTATTTTTTTTGGTTGTATAAATTATCGACCCTGGCCTACTTCGGCTAGGCTTGCGTGCGTCTGAAAGGGGTAGAGGGAGATTCGGAAAAGTCACGAAACGTCAAAAGTGGGAGAGGGTGCACTGAGATATCACAATAAATAAATAAATAAATGTGTGTATTTTAGCTAAACGCTCAAGGTGGAAAAACGGCACATAACCTTGACTGGCCAGGCAACGATATTTCATCGCCAGTCGCTGTGACTAGGTACCGCCTATATTTGTTACTTATTTTTGATAATAGAATCGTATAATATACCTAAATATGTAACAAACGTGTTTATAGTTAAAGGAGTGGGGACGTTACCTAAAATCTCAGCACATATAGTGCGCGCCACACAAGTCGGCGGATGAGAAGTTAGCCGCAGATGACTCTTTGCCGTGTGCACAATGCCGACGCAATTGGCGTAGGGAGCGCGTGGGAGGTATGAGTTTGGCGGGCGGGTGTGCCCCAGCGTCTCGTCGCTCTGGCTCCCGCGCATACCTTTATTAAGCATTTTGTGCCGCGTTCTGCGCATTACTTCCCATCCGCCAACTTGTGTGGCGCGTGGTATACCACCGGGTGAAAGGAGCGGGTGACTAAAAACCTCACGCCACGTCATGTTGAATTTCAGTAGATCTTAAACACTGCATTTTGACCATGGGCGTAGGCTTAGAGTATTAGTTATTTATATACTCTAAGGGCGTAGGTATCTATCGTAAAATTGAAATGCAGAAATCGTTACCCTTCATAAGGGCCTCTCAACAAATTTTTATACGGGGCCCCGCCAAGGCACGCTACACCACTGATTTAAACCTATACCTACTAAGCGTCACACAAATCGGCGGATGAGAAGCTAGCCGCAGATGACACTTCGCCGTGATTCGCTAATTATTGCGCATGTGTGCACAATGTCGTAATGGTGAGCACGGGCGTAGGGAGCACGCGGGAGGCATGAGGTTGGCGGGCGGGTGTGCCCCGGCGTCTCGTCTCTCTGGCTCCCACGCATACATATATTTCGGCTTTTGCGCAGCGTTCTGCGTATAACTTCCCATCCGCCGATTTGTGTGGTGCTTAGTATACTTTTAATAAAAAGTGCGCCGTTACCTTTGCTGATCCTAGCTGCTGATTGGTTGTCTTAAGCTCAGTGTTTCGTTTTTATAACAATGCTATTCAAATGCCGCTGCTTGTACGTCAAAGGAAAGCTTTGTATCCCTTGAAATTATCGACTTTTGTCCGGAATCCCTCAATTTTAAATAAAGCAAACAATATTGAAAATATTTTTTTACTGAAGCCTTTATAAATCTTCTAGCCCACTACCCTGTGCGTTTCTATGATAGTCATTGTCATATTTATTGGTAAAAGCAGCTTAGATAAGTACAATACATGTCAAATACAGGTGTACCTACAGTCCTATTTCCTACTATCCTAGGTACTAATATTATAAACTACTATACGGAACCCTCGGTATGCGAGCCTTTGGGTTTCCCTTTAGACCCATTACAAGCTTCTACCTGTTGCCGTTTTTAATATCAAGCAAAAAACGGCAACAAAACCACGTTTGTTGTATGGGAGCCCCTCTTAAATATATATATATACTAGCTTTTACCCGCGGCTTCGCCCGCGATATAATTTAATTTATGTTTATCTTGTCAAAAAAATATGGTTACTAATAGAGTAAGTGCGTCACAAAATATTAGCCCCAATTCAATGTGAAACGGCCATTGAAGTATAATACACAACATCATTGGAAACGGCACACAAATATTGTAGCAAATAATCATTTCAAACCCAAAAAACAGCCAATCTCAACTAATTTGTTTCGTCATCGTTATCATCCGCAGCTTTCTTTGACCCACTGTTGGGTATAGGCCTCTCTCTTGCAGCGCCATCTGCCTCGGCTCTTTGCCGGTCGTGACCAGGCTCGACCGGCGGTATTGATGATATCGGCGAGATAGTCGACCCACCTTGCTGCCGCGCCGCACATAGCTGCAGCTATGTGCGGCGCGGCAGCAAGATGGGTCGATGAGCGCTCTCACCTATTCAAGTACCCTAGTTGACCAGCTTGGTCACCACCGTCTTTCTTGGTCAAGAAGCGCTGGTCGAATTAGTTGCCACGCCATTGTGAACGATGTCATACGGCTTTTGCGACCGCCAATATCGCAGCCGTACTCTAACCGAATGGGTTTGCGCGTTGTGATGGCAAAAGGCCTGACGGTATGATGCTGGTCCCATGAAAGTGTAGACGGCCCTTAGTATGGGACGCGACTTGCGTCGATACTTTGGAGCCGTCAGCGGAGCAGCACAAACGGCGCAAATATGCTAACCTCGGCAGTGGTTACATATTTGAGCCGTTTGAAATTGAGACATTGTGCGCGTGTTGGCCGGGAGCTCATCTTGTTTTCAAAAGTCTTTCTGAGCGTCTCGTGTACCCGCCGCGTGACCAAAATGCTGGTGTTTATTTAGCTCAACGTATAAGCAGCATTGCCAAGCTGATTGGCAATGCTGCCAGCATGTTGGGCACGCTGCTAACTGGCAGTGGGCTTAAGCATTTAGAATATCTTTAGACCTTCAAGGGTCTGTGGATGATCCAATTGCTTGTTATGTAGTAGTAGTTTATGAAGTTTTACATTATAAGTCTGTACTTAGTGGTAGTTAATCACTTAAGCACTTGCTCTGTAAAAAAATCAAGTACCTTGCACCTTGTTGTCACTGTTCAGACCTATCCCGATATCAAAATACCTTATACTTATAAATGCTTCTGTTGATTAAGATAAGGTTAGAGTGTACCCGCCCATAGGTTTCCGCCTTGTCGTGGCAGGAGAACTTAGTAGCCGAGGCCTATGGACGGCGCGGGAATCCCAGGTAGAGCCGCTTCTCTGGGTTTTTTCTGAGACAGCTGAGAAGGCGGTGCTCGAGGTCTCCCGATTCTTTTTGGTCTTTTCCCCCTAGGCAGTTTAGAAGTTTGCACTCGAGGTTAGGCCGATTTTCTGGGGTTTTTAAATATAGCAGCTTAGAGGCTGACCGGCAAGTTGCGTGTCTCATGAGGAGTGCCGCAACTGAGCCGGGCTGCACTTTTATCACTGTTCAATCCTAACCAACCCAACAGAAATTTATGTTCGTGTCAAAGTCATAACTCAGAATCAAGGTTAATAACCTTAGTATCAAGGTATTTATACTCATGCCATACTACTTTTAAAAATCAAGTCGATCCGTTTATTCGTATATTAGCATGGATTCTCTACCATAAAGGTAGAATAAAGAAAAATGTTTAACCTCTAATGGTGGTATATTTAAAAATATTTTTAGTGTCAGACGAAATGACGGCCCAGTACTAATATGTAGCATGGCAAAGGGAAAACTATTTGTCCAATTTTAATGTCAGTTATCATTGTCAATTCATACTTTATTTCCTCTTCGAGGAGCTATATTGGTGGAAAGACAATATGTCCCTTTGCTATGCTAAGCGAGACATTTATAAAAGTCTGCAGTCAATGTATGTCACCTGTCATCTAATTACGTTTTGTGAATCCATGTTAGGCTCAATCAACCCAATTATGAACGCGCCATCGTAAATTTAATAGCAACGTAAAAAGTGTCCTCTCTATCGAATGCCGAAAGTGAAAAAGAAACAGAAATAGTCTAATTAACTGTTAATTTAAAATTGGGCATTTTAGCGTCGTTGTGATAGGTGACAGTTTTGCTAACGCAAGTCCTTTTGTCCTATCCAACGGGAATTATGCAATTTTCGGGATAAAATGTAGCCTATGTCCTTTCTCAGGCTCTAGACTATCTGTGTACCAAATTTCATTGAGATCGGTTCATTCGTTTTGGCGTGAAAGCGCGACAGACAGACAGACAGATAGACAGACAGACAGAGTTACTTTCGCATTTATAATATTAAAATAGTAAGGATAATATATTATCAGTATGATGATATCCAAGGACTGCTCGTCGATTGATTTGACAGATATTCGATCGACAGTTGTTTATTTTGACATTCTTGCAGCGCACGCTCAGTAGCTCGCAGATGGCAGAATTTTCCTACTTACTCAACATTTATCGTTATATTTTGGACAATTCACAAAATATCTTTATAAATTGTAGCCTATGTGTTATTCTGATGTATAAGCTATATTATTACAAAGTTTCATCTCAATCCGTTTAGTAGTTTTTGTGTGAAAGAGTAACAAACATCCATACATCCATCCATCCATCCATCCATCCATCCATCCATCCATCCATCCATCCTCACAAACTTTCGCGTTTATAATATTAGTGGGAAATTCACAAAATATCTTTATAAATTGTAGCCTATGTGTTATTCTGATGTATAAGCTATATTATTACAAAGTTTCATCTCAATCCGTTTAGTAGTTTTTGTGTGAAAGAGTAACAAACATCCATACATCCATCCATCCATCCATCCATCCATCCATCCATCCATCCATCCATCCATCCTCACAAACTTTCGCGTTTATAATATTAGTAGGATAGGATATTATTCTGTTCTTATTATTTGTCGTTATAGTGGCAATTGAAATACATCTGCAAAAATTTCAACTCTCTAGCTATTACGAGTACGATTCATGAGATACAGCCTGGTGACAGACAGACGGTCGGGACCCTATTTTAAGACTCCGATGTCCGTCTGTCACCAGACTATGTATCTTATGAACGGTGATAGCTAGAACGTTGAACGTTGCCGCTATAACAACATACCTATACTAAAAACAGAAACAGGGGGCTCCCATAAATAAATAACAATATATATTTTGAGACATCTTACACACGGCCTCTGACCCCAAACTAAGCAAAGCTTGTGATATGGCTGCCAGAGACAGATATACTACATATACTTATTTTAAAACACATACTTACATAGATAGTAACTAAATAACACCCAGACACAGAGCAAATACTTATGTTCATCACATAAATATTTGCCCTGGGTAGGGATCGAACCCACACCTCTTTGATCCAGAAGTTAAGGTCACTAACCACTGAGGCACCGAGACCACAACAAACAACAAACTTTAATTTTTAAGCCGTTTTTGCTCATATGAAAGCTGTTAGTTTCTGAGAATGCAAAAAAAATATAAACATAAAAATGAATGTTTGTCTGTATGTCTTATATAGAATCGTAAACAATACACTTGATCATGTGATGATCATTAGCAATGTTAAGTATGTGCATGAGCCAAAGAAGGTTTGGTTTTGGAGTTGGTGCGACAAATTTAACGTGCGTAACACCGCGGGGTGCAGCTAGTTCGTAACAATTTATCTAATTTACCCTTAGATTGTAGAATTTACCTAATTCGTAACGATGCAGGCGACGTGTATAATACAATACAATAAGTGACGTCATTATAAATTCAATAATATGCTATCAATATCAAATAATAGGGTCTGCTGAGCAAAACACGAAAAATAATTTAAAACTAGGTATTATAAATCCAAACAGGTAAAAATGAGAATAATTTATTTTTCTGTAGATACGCTCAGGTTTCAACCGCGACGAATCAAAAGAATCGAGGAAAATAGAGTGCACTACTTGACATCGACATTCCACGAGAAAACCATTTCTGAATTTTCCGAAAAAAATAACCAACACACTCGTAAATGTCGAGAATATGATGAATTGCAAAAACCATTAACTAGATTAACTAAGGTTCAAAAACAAGGCATTTATACTAAAATATGCATTTATAATAAATTACCACGTAGCTTAACCGCCGTGCAAACAAACGAATTCAGCAGAAAGATTTTTATTAAAGATA
The DNA here is from genome assembly GCA_949316475.1 of Hypomecis punctinalis. Lineage (NCBI taxonomy): Eukaryota > Metazoa > Arthropoda > Insecta > Lepidoptera > Geometridae > Hypomecis > Hypomecis punctinalis. The sequence goes on along the minus strand of OX438800.1, from coordinate 15,307,745 downwards.
TAAAGATGTCTTCCAATTCAACCCTTTTTATTCACTAAATGAGTTTATGCGACTGCGCCTGACAATGTAGTTTTCATTCTACTATTATACGAATAAATGATGATTCTATTGATTATGTTTAATTATTATTATCCAGTGATGTTTATTAATCAGTTGGTATATTTTCTTTTTTTTTTGTATTTTATAGTTTTAATGTATTTATGGTGGATAGCCACCAATAGAACCACAAAAAACGAAATTGACTACATCTTATCCCCTAACATGCAGATAATAAAAGACGTAGGCACCATTAGCAAGATTAAATTTAGTTCCATCACAGACCACTCAGAGCAAGAGTCAGATTCGACTTCAAAATTCAAATAGCAGCGCTTTTCGAGAACAGATTGAAGAAAATCAACAAAGACACACTTTTCAACAAAGCAGATCAATACAATCTAGAACTCTCAAACCACTTCAGCATACTCAGTGTAGAAGAACCAGACAACGTAGAAATACAATACGACAATATCGTAAAAGCAATACACAGCAGCAGCAAAAAGCTAAAACAAAAGAAAAATAAACTATCTCACCAAACAATGCAACTTATAGAAAAAAGATTAACAAACGAATATCTAAGATTGGATAAAATAGTGAAACTTAGCATCAGGCAAGACATACGAAATTTTAACACATTTTCTGTAAAAATTGCTCTACAAAACCACATCACTCAGAACTGCTAAACAAGGACAGACAAGATAAAAAAAACCTGGAAAAACCGCCTACAAGATAACACAGGCATAAAACATGGAAGCCGACAAAAAGTATTAGAATTCTGCATGGCTTTCTATAAATCTCTATATTTGGACCCATCCAAAGCCGCTAATCAATCCATTCCACTGACTTCACAAACAACAAGTAGGCAAATACCTTAACATTTTTATACTAAACCAGCCCCCCTACAGCCTAAAGCAATAGCAATCGTAATAGCAATCGTTTATGACTTCATTTTAGTCATTTGGCACCGCCTATGTGACGTTAGCCATCAAAGTTGTTCATTCAACGATTGCTTTCGCAATCCGCGCAAATCAATTGATGGCTAACGTCACATAGGCGGTGCCAAATGACTAAAATGAAGTCATAAACGATTGCTATTACGATTGCTATTGCTTAGGCGGTAGGGGGGCTGATAGGTATATTTGATTGATTTTATGCAATTAGTTTTATTTTTTGTAAAAATAAATAGTTAAGAAATCATTGCTGAGTAACTTGCGGGCAGCAAATTTTTACGTATCATTTTTATTGGTTATTTATTAACACCCGACGCAAAAAGAGGTGTGTTATAAGTTTGACCGTTATACCTATGTGTGTCTGTCTGTATGTCTGGCTGTGTATCTGTCACTCTGTATGTCTGTCTTTGTGTCTGTCAAAGGGTAACCTATCAAGCATAAAAAGGTGGGTCAAGTTTCGTTGGTCGGTGTTGGTTTTACGGGTTGACCAGTATAACTTGAGCTGTTACGTGCGCGGGCACGGCAGGTTTTTAGGTAAAATATATGCCTACCTATATTTTAACCATTCAGTGAGAACAAACCTAATGATTCATATTCAAAATTATGGAGCCTTTCAGTATGCGAGCACTTTATATATAATAAGGTAATAAGCCGTGGTCTAGTGGTAATGACACCCGCCTTACAATATCGAGGTCATGGGATCAAATTCCGGTACCGTACCAATGAATTTCTTGGAATTTATGTACGGAATTTCACATCATTGGCGTACATTGGGTGTATCTCATTGGGGTACGTTAAACACCCCCCGTTTTATTAAAAACCCTAAAATACATATTTTGTTATTTATAACAAAGAGCTTTCATATTAATTTTTAGACTTCTAGCATGAAAATGAGAGAAGGTGTCATACGAGCTTTCAATGCTTTCATCCTCCAGTATTAGTGGGTTGGGGGGTAAAAGTTCGAGTTTTAGATTTTTTCCTTTGTATATGCATAATAGTCTACCTTGATGCCAAATATCAAGTTTCTAGGTCATCTGGAAGTGGGTTAGGTTTTTGATCTATAAGTCAGTCAGTGAATCAGTCAATGAAACCTCGGTTTTTATACGTTAAATATATATATATATAACTGTTGAAGCAAAATTAACGAAATTGTATTCTAGGCTAGCTAAACAACTTTAATAAATAGGCTAAATTTCTTATATTTAAGTTAAATCGTTTTCGAGTTTTGAAGGGGTCAAAAGTAGCTCCAAATGGTTCGTGTAAGATTACACACGTCGCGTCGCCAGCTTTTTCTTTGTCTTGGCTGGACACGCTTCCACGTTTCTAGATAAGTAATTTATCATAAATGTTACGATTTGTTCCAGTTTGTTATAATTTAATACCTATTCAATTCTAGTATAAAATCCTAACAGAAAAAATATCAACAGAATATTCAGAATCCACCATCATTATGAAGTTATACATTGTTCTCGGTAAGTCAATTTTATTTTTAATTTATTGCATAGGTACTTACCTACCTACTCATATTTTTAGCCCTGAGGGGTTAGTACTTGGAAGATTTAGCTACATAAATAGAGATAAAATGTCCCTGGGTTAGTATGACTTTATAGGTTCTACTTTATACGTTAAACTATGATCGTTTCCGTACGTTTACTTTTATGTTGTACGTGTAGAGCGCCCCTGGCGGATATGACGAAGAACTAACGAACATGTATGGAGAGTATGGAGTTGGAGACCCAAGAAATACGAAATTTCACAGTTTTTTCAACTTTGGCGACCTATATCTCACAAAATGGAACACGTGACAAAAAAATTGTTCAAGAAATCTTACATTTTACGGTTTCTTTTTTCTAAGATTTCTTAAGTGGGAAGCTAGCTCAAACTTTCTGACCATAAATACCACAATAATAACTTAATCTCAAATTTTTTGAGCACTATGGGATAATAATAACTTTATGAGTTACCTACCTATATAAAGAAAAATTGAAATAAGTACTTAAGCTTGCACATAGCTCAGAGGCCATTGACCTCACTCACTCAAATATATTTTTAGCCAATTTTGCTTTTTTAATACTCAACCATCTTATGACATTAAGTATAAGATTGTTTATTATCATCATAATAATCGTCATCGCCTACGAAAGTCTAAATCATACGCGTGGGTAATTATTTATTTGTTGAGCGATCCAGAAATTTTACGAAAATATCTGGATGGACATCATCGTTGGTTTCAGGACATGCATGGCGTTGAAACCAATGATGATGAATTTTGAATAATATCTAACTTTTGCAGTGTGCAATGGCAGGTCAACATATATTTTTAGGTTTTTATAAGGTCTAAATGATTTATTTTTTACTTTTGTTACTTAGTTTCATTGAATAATCAGCGAAAGATTACTTATAGGTATACAAAATTTGTTTTCAGTAGTGCTGTTCGCTTTAGCATACGTTGCGAGGGCAGACGGGGTATGTGGCTGCGTACCAACACACGATTTCTGCGGCAGCAACTTAAGGACATACCACTCAGAATGCGAGATGCGTTGCGATCCGGAATATAGAAGTCGTCCAATTCATAAAATGTACGACGGGCCTTGTCGCTTCGGCAATACGCTCCTTTAGGCTTGCGTGCGGCTGAAAAGGGTTCGGTGAAGAGTGCGGCTGAGATTCGGAAAACATCACGAAATGTCACAAGAGGAAGGGGGTGCACTGGTGCAGTGAGATAACACATGTTTGTATTTTAGCTGAACGCTCGAGGTGGAAAAGTGGTATAGGTACTATGAACTTGAATCGCCAGGCAACGACAGTCACTGTCACTGTCTTTGTGTGACTGAATGTTTGCTTACTTACTTATTTTAAAAGCTTTTATTTAACAATAGAATCGTATACCTAAATATAATTATAAGCTTTGATTATATATCTGTCTAGATACCGAATTAGCTGAGCAAAACGGCCCAAAAAATATGGTCCATATGTGGTGCCTATCCATACAAATTTTGACAGATTTGACATATTAAGTACACAATCATTGTCAAAGATCTGTCATCTGGGCTGTTTTCTTTGTGATTAATAATTATGTTTGTCCATCTAGACAAATGTATAATTAAAGTATATAAGATACGTGTTTATAGTTAAGACCGGGGATGTTAGGTACCTACCTAAAATCTCACCATGTATTACCGGTATAAATGGTGACTAAAAACCTCACGTCGTCATGATGAATTTTAGTACATCTTAAACACCATTCAGATTGTGTGCAGTTACAGACTAGTGTAGATCAAAGTTGCTGATTGGATGTTTTGAGCACAGAACAGCAGAACTAGATTTCCTTCTCTCTTTTCTGTGGTTTTCAGCTCAGTGTTCCATTTTGTAGTAATGCTCATGCCGCTGCATGAAGGTGTATGTATAGCTTAACAGTAGGCTTCGTTATAGTTAGTATCATTTGTTATTATCGACTTTTGTTCCGGAATCCCTCAATTTTAAATAAAGCAATGAATATAGCAGAGATACTTTTTTTTTAATTTAATAGCGTGTCTATGATACCTATGACAATCATTCATCATCTATGATATTAATATGACTGTCACTTGATATGAATAGTTAAGTATGAAAATTAACGTGGTTTTCACACATTTTATACTATATATAACGGGACTGAACTCACGTGTGGGGATAGTCGTAACGACTATAGTTTCGGTCGCATTCGGCGACCTTTCTCAAGTTGGCGAGTGCTAGCACGCGGAGCCGTCTCGCAATGCACGTGCGACCGAAACTATAGTCGTTACGACTATCCCCACACGTGAGTTCAGTCCCGTTATATATAGTATAAAATGAATAGTTAAAGTACAAGGGACCTTATTTTGAACTTCGCACTGCTTGGACGTATACGGAACTTGTATGGAGCACTCGCAACTTCCTCAGTCAATATAGACTGTTTTCATACAATCTGTCAAAGTTCCGTATACATTCCCAGGCGTTCCCGAAGTTCAAATATGAGTCCCCCTTGACTCACGTAATAAGGAAAATGCATGGCTTTTTTTTAAAAGACGATAGCTTGGATCATCAGATAATGATAAAAATATATCTGGTACTTTTAATATAATATAGGTAATGAAAAAAAAAAAAATCTAAAGGTCTTTGCAAAAAACTTTTGAAAGCAAACGAATATTTTGCCGCGAAGCTGACGTGTCGTTGTCTCGTCTCCTAAAACAATAATTATGGCGGTGAGAGTAATGAGTTAAGTAAGTATATCTGTCATTTACCGTTGTGAACTATTTAAAAATTGTTTCCAATAGGCAAAAGGCATTGTTCAAAAATATTCTTACTAGCATAATCCTTTAGTGATAAACCTTGTGTAAAAATAAAACGAACGCATTATAATTATAATAATAATATACCGCTGACAGACCAGACGTCATTTTAGATGTTATTTTCTAAAAATTGTATTTTATTAGTTTTTCGAGCATTTTTCTGCAGAATTTTAACAAGATCAATAGCAAAAATATATTTCCCTTCATTTGGATACATTTTATAATGAAACTGTGACAAAATTAGAAGAAAACTCAAAAACCAACATTTGACATTCAACATGACACTTCAAGAAAATATTAATAATATTAAAATACAATGCTTACAAGATCTCAGACAAAAATAACAGCGGATTCAAGAGGCGCACGACCACCACCATCGCCCGCCTCGTCGTCAGCTCCGAGCGCATCGTCGGGTGATGAGTTCCACACCACCCGCGAGACGAGCGGCTCGTCGAGCGATACGAGCGGGCCACGGACGCCGCCGCCGCCACGACCACCAGTGCGACGACGAGGCCGTCCACCGCTGCCGGCACGCTTGGGGCCTGTGGGGCATCCTGCCCCGCCATCCGCTCCCGCTACCGGTGGCATAGTGCGTCGCATGCGATGGACTCAACCCATTAATGAGAATTGCATGCGTGCGTACTTTGGGGCTACAGAGGGGGGAACCAACATGACAGCGTACTGTGCCAGAATGCTGCCTTTGTTTCAGGCCCTTGAACCGACCGTGGCCGTGACTGCCCAACGACTATCGGACCAAGTGCGGGCTATCCATCGGTGCAAACTGCTGGATCAGTCCTTCATTGATCGGCTCCGCCTGGAGGCGCTGCCTGCTCGCCCCACTGCTTCTTCGACGCAGGACCCGCCCGTACTTGTCGCGTCGTCAGCCCCGACAATGGCTTTAGTGCCGATGTCGGCGGCGACACTTGCGACATCACCGGCTGGTCCTGCGGTCGACGAGGCAGATGACGCGAGTATGAGCGTATCTAGCCAGGTGAGTGAGCAACTGAGGAGGGCTTTGGAAGACGCAATTTCCCAGTATCGATTCGCACCCGACTCTAGGCCGCGACTGCCACGTTTTCCCACCCATAGGTGTAACTTGGCGCTTATGGGAGCCCTGAACCCTTTGCTAGTCCCGTATTTACGGGCAAGCGAAGGCTTAGTCGATACCCACTCGATCTTGTACTGCGGCGCCATCGCGGCGTGTCGCGTTGCACATGTTAAGTTTCCGGACACTAACCGTGCACCGCGACCCGCCGGGGGTGTGCCCGCGTGGCAATTGCGGATCCAGCGGCGTATCGACTCGTTCAGGACTCTCATAGCAAAGCTAATCTGTTTCAGCCGGGGGAATAACCGCCCCCGAGTCATGCGTTTCGTGACACAGGCCTTTGCCGGGACTGGTATCAGACCCCAGCACTATTTGGCCAGTGTCACGGAACGCATAGACTATCTGAAACAGAAAGTCTATGCGTGGGCAAACCGCATTCGTCGCTACAGAGAGCGTGTGGACCGATATTGGCTAAATCGCCTCTTCCAAAGTGACCAAAGGAAAGTGTACCGAGGCTGGGAGAAAACCGACCAACGTGTGAGCGACGGGCAGTTACCGGATGCTAGCGCCATGAATGACTTCTGGCGCGGCATCTGGTCGGTGCCCGTCGAACACACGGAGGGTGACTGGATGCGTGTGGTTGAGCGGGAATGCGAGACTATCGAACCTATGGGATCTGTTTTAATAGATCCCGTAGACGTTAGTTGTGCGATACGTACGGCTCAGAAATGGAAAAGTCCTGGACCGGACGGGCTGCACAACTTTTGGATAAAATGGTTTCGATGCTCGCATGACCGCTTAGCCACACAATTCCAGGAAGCCCTTGAGGTTGGTTCTCTACCTAGCTTTTTCACCACCGGTGTCACCTTCCTGCTCCATAAGTCCGGTAGTACCACGGAAGCAAAGAACTATCGACCCATTACGTGCTTGCCTACCATCTACAAGCTCCTCACATCCATTCTGAGCATCAAAATTAACGCGCACGTCGTTGCGCAAAACGTTTTGGCTTTCGCTCAGAATGGATGTAGGGTTGGGTCCCGTGGTACTAAGGAGCTCCTCCTCATAGACATGACCATAAGCCAGCCAGTTCGGCGGAACAAGGGAGCCCTCTCTGCCGCCTGGATTGACTATAAGAAGGCCTATGACTCAGTGCCTCATTCGTGGCTCGAGAGGATTTTAGAGTTGTATAAAATCGATACAACTCTAAAATCATTCTTAGTGTCATGCATGGGGAAATGGGTCACAGTCCTTCGTCAACCAGGTGGTGGAGACGGCTCCGTTGGCCCGCAAGACTTTATAAGGATTGAGCGGGGAATATTCCAGGGTGACAGTCTGAGTCCATTGTGGTTCTGCCTGGCCCTGAATCCTCTCAGCACTTTGCTGAGGAATTCAGAGCTAGGCTATCGGCTTCGCAGACAGGGTGAAGTTATCTCTCACCTGCTGTACATGGATGATCTAAAGCTGTTTGCACCGAAATACCAAGACCTGGTGGAGCTGCTAAAAACCACTGAAGTTTTTAGCAGGACCATCAGGATGGAGTTCGGTGTAGATAAGTGTGCGGTCATGCATGTACAGCGAGGGAAAGTTGTGGATTCTCCGAATCTACAACTTTCTGAGACGATGACTATCAGGTCTCTCTCCGAAGCCGAGACCTACAAGTACCTCGGTATGTCAGAGTCGTTGGGTATATCGGCAGTGGACATCAAGAAATCGGTGAAGGAGCGCTTTTTTTGTCGCTTGACAAAAGTACTTAATAGTCTTTTGTCCGGCGGCAACAAGGTGTGCGGTTCAATGGTTGGGTGATGCCGCTGCTGATGTACTCCTTTGGCATACTGAGGTGGACTCAGACTGAGCTGGACGCCCTGGATAGGAGGGTCCGTCGACTGCTCACTTTGTATCGCATGCTACACCCGCGCTCGTCTGTCATGAGACTGTACATTCCGCGGAAGTGTGGTGGCCGAGGCTTTTTAAATGCCAAAGACCTCCACAACCGCGAAGTATATAGTCTCCGGGACTATTTCCGAAACAGCGGGCGTGGAATGCATTGCGATGTGGTGGCAGTTGACAGAGGCCTCACCCCGCTCTCCCTGGCGAAGGAGAACTGGCGCAGGCCATCGGTGCTCAGCACCGATGATCGCAAGGCGGTATGGAGGAGCAAGGAGCTGCACGGGCGGTTCTATCGGGCCCTAACAGGACCCGATGTGGACCTGCTCGCGTCGGTGGCCTGGCTGCGCTTCGGTGACCTCTTTGGGGAAACCGAAGGTTTTGCCTGTGAAATTGCGGACGAAGTTGTCTTGACGAACAACTACCGGAAGTATATCCTGAAGGACGGTACGGTCGACATCTGTCGGGCATGCCACCGTCCCGGAGAGTCACTCAGGCATATTACTTCCGGTTGTTCTCATCTTGCCAACGGCGAGTACTTACACAGGCATAACCAAGTAGCCAGGATTATCCATCAGCAACTTGCTCTTCGATACGGCCTTGTCGAGTCTGAGGTGCCGTACTGTAAGTACGCACCGGCACCAGTTCTCGAAAATGGTCGTGCGTTGCTTTATTGGGACCGCTCTATCATCACGGACAGGACTATTGTCGCCAATAGGCCTGATATCGTGGTGGTCGACCGGTCCCAGCGCCGGGCAGTGCTCGTTGACGTCACCATCCCACATGACGAGAACCTCGTGAAGGCCGAGAAGGACAAGCTCAGCAAGTACCTTGACTTGGCTCACGAGGTTACCGCCATGTGGGATGTGGACTCTACGATCATTGTCCCGATAGTCGTTTCGGTAAACGGCTTAATAGCGTAGAGTCTCGACCACCATCTTAAGAGGCTCTCGCTAGACGGTTGGGTCAAGGGTCAGATACAGAAGGCGGTCGTCCTGGACACAGCGCGCATTGTCAGGAGGTTCCTCTCTCTGTAGACCCAACCACCGGTAGCTTGGGCCTCGCCCCGCTGCCGGCGGCACTCTAGGTTTAGGTTTTTTTATAGTATTTTGTTTTTTATTATTTAAATATTGTAAAAAAACTTAAATTTAAGACAATAAATAAATATGTGAATAATAATAAACGTTTATTTCAGGCACACAACCCTTAACGCATTCAGCTTATGATCAACGATACCTCACCATTTTTCATTATACTTATCAATCACTGCTTTAAACATTTTAAGTTTAACAAAATAACTATGTATGTACAATGCGGCGACCCGCGACATGATTTTTCTGCGTTCCCGCCAAAAAAGATAATCTTCTTCTTCTTCTTAGTTTTGGCGTCGCATTATTGTGCATTTGCCAGTGTCAAGTAATAAGTTTTAATCTTCTCTTTTCTGTGGTTTTAATCATTTTTGATAATATTTTATCAAAATAGTCACTGTCGTAGTCTCGTCATAGTCCAATAAAGTCGCGGTCAAGTCCAATCATAGTCCAAGTCATACCTCAGTAAAGCAGTGGAGACTTTACTAGAGGCGTCTATGGAGTTTTGGTAACAACACGGAACAACATATGTCACGTATCGTGACATTATATGACTTGCCTACACTCATGCACGTAAATCAGCTCATAATCAACGAAATACCACCATTTTTTACTAATTATCACTGGTAAAAACACAAGTTAAACAAAATAATACAATGAGGCGACATGATTTTACCGCATTCCCGCCAAAACTGAAAAAAAAAAGATAGTCCAAGCAGCCAAGGATTTTGTATACTATCTGGATTGCGCACAGACGAAATTTGGCTCAAAGTTAGCTTAGGAAAATTCAACCTTAATGCCTTGCAACAAAACATATATTTCTTTGAAATTGCATAAGAGAGACGCTGTGCTGAGTGAGACTTCCCAAGGTGATGAGGGTGTCCCGCTCGCACTGTTGCCATTTCGAAACGACATTTATATATGGTAGAATTATTACCTGTAAAGCCGCGACTGTCTTAGCCATTTCTTAGTTTTTATAACAACGTAGTTTGATAAGATTTTAGATAAAATTGCAAGTAGATGCTAATAAAACAGAGTTTGATATTTATTTTGTATGAATATACCTAGTCTTTATGATTAATGGTTATTTTTTATTTTTGACTAGAGTATCACCGTCGATTGCAAATGGCGTACTATGGTGTATACATAGAAGTGTGGTATGGTGACTATGCTGGACATATTTCTTGAACATGCTGGGTGTACAATATAGGTGTATAGTCATGGGTGTCCTTTTTAATTTTTTTGGGTTGAAGATTTCAAAAATGGCATCCATTTTGCAATTAAATATGGCGGACGTCACTTTTTGCAAAAAGCCGTCATGGATGTCGTTTAATAGGTTTTTGTGGGTGTAGATTTCAAAACTAGCATCCATTTTGGAATTAAAGATGGTGGACGTTATTTTTTTTAAAAAGTCGTCATGGGAGTAATTTTCGAGGTTTTTGGGGGTGTAGATTTCAAAAATGGCATACATTTTGAACTTAAAGATGGCGGATGTCACTTTTTGCAAAAAGCCGTCATGGGTGTCGTTTAATAAGTTTTTGTGGGTGTAGATTTCAAAACTATCATCCATTTTGGAATTAAAGATGGAGGACGTCACTTTTTTGAAAAAGTCGTCATGGGTGTAATTTTCGAGGTTTTTGGGGGTGTAGATTTCAAAAATGGCATACATTTTGAACTTAAAGATGGCGGATGTTACTTTTTGCAAAAAGCCGTCATGAATGTCGTTTAATAGGTTTTTTGTGGGTGTAATTTCGACTGTTACTTCAAAATGGATGCCATTTTTGAAATCTACACCCCCAAAAACCTCGAAAACTACACCCATGACGACTTTTTCAAAAAATGAGTCCGCAGTTTTTTATTTAAAAATGGATGCCTTGTTTACTACGGAAGCCTAAAAATGTTTGTGACTCTTCATAGTAATCTCTATTAAGATTTTTCGTGACAAAGTCTATTCGTGGAAAGTTTTCGTGATTAAGATTTTTCGTGATAAGGTCTTTTCGTGATAAAGTCTATTTGTGACAAAGTTTTTCTTGAAAAAGATTTTCGTGGTTAAGTACTGACACGGGTTGCGTGATATGTGTCAAGATTACATCTATGAAACTTAAACGTTGTTTAACACCTTAAATATAGATTCAAGACCATTACTGTCATCACAAAAGTAAAGGAACTCATCGAGATCTACATTTCCGATGACAAAGAACTGTCAAACTTAAAAGTGGTTTATCTCCGTCATTATCAATTCTAGATCATTGCTGTCTTAACAAAGGAGAAAGAACTCTTTTTAATCTACATTTCCGATAACAGCTGTCAAACTTGAAACTGAATTATCTCCGTATATATTAATTCAAGACCATTGCTTTTATGGAGATTGGTTTTATAGAAATCTTTAGGGAAGGCCTATGCCCAGCAGTATGCCAGCAGTAGGAGTCCTATTGCTAAAACGACGACGATGACGAAGGATGACGCGTTAGGGGTTAGATAACTGCGATTCCTGCGTGCAGTAACATTCCAAAGAGATATTATATCCGTATCTCCGTATATATTAATTCTAGACCATTGCTTTTATAAGGATTGGTTTTATAGAGATCTTTAGGGAAGGCCTATGCCCAGCAGTAGGCGTCCTAAAACGACGACGATGACGAAGGACGACGAGTTAGGGGTAAGATAACTGCGATTCCTGCGTGCAGTAACATTCCGAAGAAATATTATATCCTGAAATGATCGAGCTGTTTGGTCATCCTACTTGGAAAAGAGACACAATCATCTGATGTGATATCCTTGTCGGCACGTTTTTCTTTGCCAGTACTCAATCCTGTTTAAATGATAAATCCATGCATGCAGCATGAAAATATTTTTTTTTACAAGTTTTCTGCTGTCCCTGTCAAAGCTGACTGTAAATGTCAGATTAATATTTATAGTTGCCAGATGGCGAAATTAACTTTCCGAGATTTCGAGGAATTAAAATTGAAAGATTGGTTGGTTACTTGGAAGAGTTATCCTCGGGAATAGAATTCTACGCGCGCACCCCTCTGTCATGGTATGAGAACTATAATTCTTACACGTTTATAAAAACCACTTACCAATCGACATTTCAACAGTCATCTGATTGAATCCGCTGCGCGAAGTGCTCATTGAAATAATGCCAGCTTGTGCAGTTAGAACGTGTGAAAATAAATCTTATACCTCAAATTTACAAAAAGATGGTGTAACGTTTCACATGTAAGTATTTTTTTGTTTCATTGAAGCTTATTTTTATATAAAAACTTAAAAGAGTTCACTTGGACCGGCATCGAATATATCGATTCAGTAATGGAGTCTCCGCCAAATATCGAGAATCATATCCTCCCATGTTTATGCAACATTCAGCCATATGTCCATACCTTACAATCTATTATTGTCTATTGTGGAGAAGAATTCAGTACGCGTACCCCTCTGCCACGGTATAAGAAAAATTCTGCCTACACGTAAAAGAGACACCGGACATTTTATTACACAATTTTAGACTTAAGCGTTCAAGCAATTAAGGCGAAAATGGATTATCAGCATTTGGGTGCATTGTTCTCGCTCGCTCCGCTCCATAAACCCGTCACCCGTTAACGTTTCGACTTTACCCTGATATGTTTAAGGTCGAAATTTCAGTGAACACCTCCTCCCCCGCGCCTCACGTAAAGCTGACAGAATGTAGTGAGTGCGAATCGTAGAGCGTTAGTAGTCCGGAGATAAAACGTCCCTGGTTGGTTAACATCCGGAAAAACGAGTAAGTACCAGAAAACCACAAAATGTTCGCTACACTATACCATATAAATTTCTATGGGCGCTGTTTAGAGCAGTTGCCTTTCAGTCAATACACAAAATTAAATTCTTGATATTTTTACATTCAGACCAGGATTACTTACTGTTAGTAATTAAATCGGATTTTAGCGATGAATAAGAATTAAACACGTGACAAAATAACCATAAATAAATTATTAAAAAAACAGATATTTTCGTGCGTTACGACTTATTAAAAGTTTAATTTGTAAGGTCCAATGCATGAAGCACTTTTGTGTATGTACTGACCATTATTTTGAGTGTTGGTGAACAAAATACCTATTTTGTGGTCGCAAAACAATTTTTTTTTTCTGCTACAACGTAGCATTTTATCTGTAAATGGCAACAGACAGCGGCGGCCTTACCTATTGCGAGCACTAGTTCGCTGTTCTGTGATTGCGAGGGCCCGGGCGGCAGGGCTTTGCGAGACCCTTTGCCCATCGTGAAAAGTTTGTGATACGAAAGTAAACCTGGTTGTTAGGTTTAGGTATTTGTCATGTTTGACGAGAAATGCTAAAGTTACACAGATAAATAAAATTTGAGTTTTAAACAAGTGTTTTAAAATATTACATTAACAAATACAGGGATGATCAATTTTATTATTTTTCGCAAAAAATGGAACCACCACCTTCCATCGTGTACAGAATTCGAATAGTTTACACAAATCAATGCGACATCCATGTACATTATTGTTAATAAATCAAAAATGGCTCAGGCTAACCCTTTCGAAATAAAAAAGATTTTTTAAATCAGTGTACAATTGGCGAAAATATCGATGCACATGCAAAAAAAATACATACACACGAACATAGTACCTCCTCCTTTTCGGAAGTCGATAAAAATTGATGATTGCGGCTTTCCCTTAAGACTAAAATCACAAAAATCTAAAGAATGAGCTACATCATTTTCGATTGAAACAGTCTTGAAACTACTAAAATAATCAACTATCTTATAACGCAGAAGCCGAATCAAAAAATTTTTGGGAGAAATCACGCACTATGGAGGAGACTGGAGAGCGCATGGGCCCCGTTTTTGTTGAAATAATAGGTCACCGATTTTAAGCAGGGGGAGAGGTATGCTCCGCTGGCTGTAGTTGGCTGACTCAATAACAACATTTCTTGTAGTGGTGCCAAAAATGTTACTAGCAAAATATTGATATCGATATTTTTGACTTGGTTCTACTTTGAATAAAATATCGTATCGCAATAACTCATCTTTTTAACTATTGACACGATACTGGATCAAATATCGTATCGAAACCACACAATCGTATCGTCTCAACAAAGAACGGCTTTAGAAAATATTATTCATATTCATTTATTGGCCACTAAGTGTTACAGAGGTTTTATATTAAAAATTGCACTTACAAACTTAGTCGCCCTTTCCGGGCATTGCAAATGTTTTATGGCGCTATGGCGCTTCTTATCAATAAGGTACTTAGATAAAATTAAATGTGTTACTAAACTAACTTAATACTATGGATAATAAAGGTGTCGTAATCTAATATTAGAGGGAAGCGTCTCGATGAAATTAAATATGTCTACTGAACTAACTTAATTCTATTATTATTTCTGTGTACTTTGCCACTTACAGGTTGGCCGACGTAAATAAGTTTTGTTTATGTACCTAAAACAATATACTTTGATGGTATAAAAGACAATATGTTCTATTTTTTAAAATACGATACCGGATCGATCCAAAATATCGTATCGATACACTGCGATGCGATCCATTGCAATCCAAAGTATCGATACAAACACCTGGATCGAGCATCCCTAGTCGGTAGTCATCTAAAGCGCCTATCGATGGAGAGCGAAGCCGCCCCGCGCACTTTCTCCACTGGTTAATATGCTAAACTTCAGCGTGACATGGGTAATTTTATTTGCGTAAATGGGGAAAATAAATATTGATTCTTGGAACCCTGTAAAGATTTCCCAAATCCCATATTCACATTTTCTTTGGTTTTGAAAATAATTGGATAGATTGTCATAACATTTTCCTGTAATTATTATGAATAAATAGTAAAGCTTCATCGTTATGTCTTCACCTACTTCCAAACTTGTTTTAGCCGTTTCTCTAGCAGGAACCATTGGTATAGTCACCTATGTTCACATTAAACAACAACAAGACAGGTAACTTGAACTTATCCAATTCATAATATTCTTAATTAGTCAAAATTACAAAATACCTAAACTAGATAGCCAAGTGAACACAAAGCCTATTATCATATTACATAATCTAGGGAATTAATTAAACCTGCTTGGCATTTTCTTTTGCAATTATTAATATTATATTAAATATTATCATTTATTTTATCATCAGATAGTGATTATGTTTTCACTCCTTAAGTGCAACATTTTACTAATTAAGTAGTATTTTTATTGCAGAGACAAAATGCATGAAGGTGTACTCCGAGACATGGAAAGACAACAGAAGCGAAAAATAGAAAATATTTATGTATTAGAGAAACAAAACGAATTAGCCAAGCAAATGAGGAAGGAATTAGGAAGTTCATAGAAATATTAAGTTCAAAGTTGTACATATTTATTGCTATAATAGTCTAAAATAATAATTTACAAAGCACATTAAAATCTAGTTTTTCTTCTCTTTTAGCCAGTGTTCTAACATTACATCTTTGAGGTTCAAGTCAATCCCTGTTGGATGCTGTTTGTCATTTCCATCAACAAAGCCATCCAATTCAAGTTTTTGTTTAGCGATTGCAGCAAGGGATTCAAAAGTGCGAGGCTCCCAGCATGCTAGGTCTGATAAGGACTTGCGGTCCAACATAATATTTGCTCGTTCCAATCCTTCTTTCAGAGAGTAGTGTGTCATATTATGTTGTTCACATGCAGCTGTAATACGTGTGTTCCAAAGTTCCTTCATATCCTGTTTTTTTAGTTGTCTGCCTTTGGTTGCATACACCAAAGCTCTGTGAACGTTACGCACAGCAATACTGTAGCAGTTTCTACGCCGTCCTATGTAATGTGCAGCTAGTCTAAATACACGGCGTTTTCTCCAGAATTCATCAGGCCCACGAGCTCTTACCCAGTTGACTACAGAAAGAAAGACCATCTCTGCAAAAAAAAAAATAAGTATTAGAGAAAATGCTAAGAAAAATAAAGTTGGATTCGGTAAATAGCCTTAATTTGATTTTAGACATTAACATACTTGTTTCCTCTTCGTATTTGTGAATCTAAACAAACAACTATAAAATTGAGAATATCTTTGAAGAAAATGAGCAAAAAATGGGCGAGAATAACATAACCTCAATTCGGTGTGACCAGATTAAATTTAGGAAAAATACCGAAGCAGTTTCGGTCTTTCGGTATTTTTCCTAACTTTTTGGTATATTTCAATATTTTCCCCAAAAAGTTCCTCGATCACCGTACGTGCAACGTACATACCTTTTTAATTACCCAAATATAGATAGGTACTAAAGAAAAGAAGGAAATGTCAAATTCAGTGAGATCAGTCCTTAGATTATAGAGGTAAAATCCTTAGATTATAGAGGGAAGTAAAATCAGATGATGTATTCAGAATTGCCAGACTTCGTTCTCGGTATTCTTTGTTGACGTGTTGATATAATAATTGTTTACTTTTTTAACTATTGGCACATAATCCTGCGTTAACTCGTTTAAGCCTGTAATATTTACGAACTGAGGTGTTATTATACATTTTTTATAGAAACACACATTTTTGTATACTAGAACATAATTAAAAAGAAAGAATACTCTTATTTTATATTATGTACTTTTTATCATATACTTTACTACTAAAAACAAAAAGCTGCAGTTGAAGTTATCCGAGAAATTCATGGCCATTTATTTATTACTCGTAATAATCCTTAAGGGTGCTATTCGAATCTCGGCTGCAGGCTACAGCTGCAAGCAGCATTTGCAGCAGCTGTACGAAGCCGGCTGTGGCTGCACAACTGAGGGGTTAGTCCAGATTTACACATTAATTGAAACTACAGCTGTTTCGATATGACCCTATACATTTTTGTACAGCGCCCCTGGCGGAAACGAGGAAGAACTAACCAAAATGTATGGATCCACACGCGAACGCAAAAGGTTAAGTAAACAACACAAAACCTGGACTAAGGGCTCTGTTTATCTACGTAGTTGTACGAATTTCTACAAAAAGATTCCGAACACGGCTGCGGCAGCATGTGCTGCCGAGCCTCGGCTGCAAGTGTTGTTAACCTGTTTAAACAAGTCCAACGTGCCTGCGATGTACGACGCAGCACGTGCAACCAGCATCGGAATCATTCCCGACTGCGGATACAAGCAGCGGCTCATGTGTGTGCTACCTCCATTCGCAACCTGCATCCTCAGACTGCAGCCGAGGTTCAAATAGCTGCTTTACTTATATTCTTAACTTATAGTTGCGGTTCTTGTACCTACTATTGCTAATGAAATATAAGTACTTTAGTCCTTATTCTGAGTTGTACCTACTTACCACTACCAGATCAGACTTGTCCTCTGATCTGCTTAGGTACCTTTAATGGTGCCGCCACACTCTCCACGAGGCGTCACGAGCACCGCAGCTGTAGCTAACTTCACATCATATATACAAGTCGGCGACGTGAAGTTAGCTACAGTACAGAAGCGGTGCTCGCTCGTGTCGCCTCGTGGAGAGTGTGGGCGCACCACGAGAATCATTCAAGTTCAATCAAATTAATTGAATATACCACAGGAATATACCATCTACTGGGAGCCTTGTTTATCCGCATTATTAGGCTTTATTGGTTCGAATTCACTTTCGTACGCATATTCATCTTCAGGGGTCACTGTAGTAGAACTACTGGATTCTAAAAACTTATCATTCACTTGCATCAGATGCTTCACATTATATTGTTTTTTCGATGCCTTAGCACTTGGCGCTTTAATTTCGGTAGTGCTATCCCTACTTCCAGCGACAATGCATGTCAAAATTACTATCTGTTGAACATAATAAAAAAGTGGTAAAAAAGTAAGTAAGTAGCGAAAATGAACGTAGAGTGCGTTTCACGAAAGATGTCCCTCAGACGCGTCGCCACCATCGCCTAACCGATCTGTTAACATTAGTTTCACTTCTTGCCGCGAGACTTTGGTGAAATGGACTTTAACTAGAGTTCGTGCAAAAAGAGTAGTGTCGTAGGTGAGGTCGCCCGTGAGCCATTTTAATAATTATTTTGTTACGTTGACAACACTGGTCTGTCATTGCTAGTACAACTAAAAGTGTTTCGTTCTTCGTTTCAGCCATATGACGTCCACTGCTGGACATAGGCCTCCCCTAAAGATCTCCAATAAGACCGGTTGATAGCGGCTTGCATCCAGCGTGATCCTGCGGTCTTAATGAGGTCACCCGTCCCCCTTGTGGGTGGACGTCATACGTTGCGCTTGCCGGTACGTGGTCTCCACTCGAGAACTTTTCGACCCCATCGGTCATCAGTCCTCCGCGCTATGTGCCCTGCCCATTGCCATTTCAACTTGCCAATCCGCTGGGCTATGTCGGTAACTTTGGTTCTTCTACGGATCTCCTCATTTTAAACTATATATAACGGGTCTAAACTCACGTGTAGGGATAGTCGTAACGACTATAGTTTCGGTCCCATTCGGCGACCTTTCTCAAGTTGGCGAGTGCTAGCACGCGGAGCCGTCTCGCAATGCACCGAGTGCTAGCACGCGGAGCCGTCTCGCAATGCACTGAGTGCATTGCGAGACGGCTCCGCGTGCTAGCACTCGCCAACTTGAGAAAGGTCGCCGAATGCGACCGAAACTATAGTCGTTACGACTATCCCTACACGTGAGTTTAGTCCCGTTATATATAGTTTAAAATGTGTGAAAACCACGTAAATTTTCATAGTAAAAAAAGATCTCCTCATTCCTGATTCGATCCCAAAAAATCCCGATCCCGAAATTGTATACTTGGTAGGTAAATACCAATTCGGTTTTCATCAGTAGGTAGGTCGCCTCGTTGACTCGCGTTAACCAAAGGTGCGTTTGTTTTTGGAATTTGCAAAATTAGCGTTGATGTAAACCGTTCGGTTTGGGAATTTCGCTAATTTCACCAATAATGCTACTTTTGCTCACTTCTTAAAACGAACGCTAAAACGTTAAACTCAAACGATCACAAAGAAAAGAACCCACCTCCGCAGGTGGATCAAAATTAACAGTTCACGATGGCATTTTTAGCTGTTTTTAACCATCTATCGGCACCTTGGCGGTACCCAGGTACCTTGGCTGCTGATAAAATCTTATTGTTAGTTCACCGTAACGCGACGACTGTTCTCTTTTTGCACATACTCTAGTAGATATGGGGGAAGCCACTTTACTAGTCATATAATGAGAGACCACATAAAACAGTTCAATACAGAGCCGATAACTATCAAACCACTTAGATACTTCGGTACCGACTTATTGATATTGGATTCCAAGAAGAACGTACTTAGTAGCTATACAATATCTAAAATTAATCTCAGCAATCAATCAATTTTAAACCGTACCTCGGCGACCACTATCGCAAAGAAAATGATAAGGTGAACATTCATCGAAGTCATATAGATACGGTACATGGACTGGCTGCAGCCTTTTGTATGAATTGAATGGGTTCCCAACTCTAGAAGGTAATTTGGGACGCACGTCCCACTTTTACAGCAACTGTAAACGAGATAACGATATAGTTCAGAGTGTCAAGTGGGAAATTTGCAAATCAAATCGAATTACTTTTACGTCGCATTGACCGAGCGCGCCGTGCACACACGCGAGCACATTGACACACACGCTTGAATTAGCCAATCACAGACGTTCCCGCGCTCGTGTTCGATCGGTTTGGCGCTCGTTACATTACCGTAAAAAATACTCACACTTAGCTATTCAGTATTGTACTGTATTGTATCAGTACGTGACACAAGATGGCGCTGTGCCATTTCCTAAGAAATCACATCAAACGTTAACGCGATCGAGCTCGAGCGAAAATGAACGAACGAACGAAAAACGAACGTCTATACGAACGGTATAGAATGAAACGTCTCTCACTTAGCCCTCTGAGGGCTAAGTGCGAGACGTTTCATTCTATACCATATTTTTCTAAGCCACGAATACGTTCTAAGATATCATTGTACACATCTTTATGTTGTGATCAACATTTACTATGGGACTAACCCTCCAATAAAACGAATAAAAAGTCAGCATTCCCATAATTTTGTCGTGAGTAAATGAACTTTATATCTAAAAATGGAACAAGACATGGTGTATGTATCTAGTGTACTGCGGTTTTTACAGCTGTAACTATCAACTAGTTGCTCTCCAAACAGTAGACCTCGCAAGTATACATTTTCTAGTAATAAGTTCTCAAAAATGCACAACTTTCACAGGTAAATATATATATAGGCGACCAAAGCAGCTGTTCAAGCGGCAGCAAATACAAGACATAATAGGGATGATATTTTGCTGGGAATCACAGAAATTGCCCATGCCGCTAGATCTGGGGAAAGAAATTTGAAGTCTATGGAGTGCAAATATTAGAAGTACCTACAACTTACCTCAAAGGAACACTATCGGACACTGTTTTAGTGTCTTTTTTCATCTCCGTATTCTCTTTCTGTAGATTTGGGTTCCATTCATAATCGCGGACTTTTTCATACCAATCGTAGTTAAACCAGTCTTTGTAGGATTCGAGCTAGAAAAAGTATTGATTATGACTAGGTATATAGGTACCACAACGGGAAATCCTTCAGAAAATCCTAGATGTGCCGTGTACTTTTACAAATTAAATTGTAACTCCTTTCCAATAAATCTCAAATACATAAGTATATTTGAGAGCCCGAAGGACTAGCAAGTTGAGATGGCAGAGGACGGGGAAGATATATGATACATCTTAGCACTGTTGGCCGATGGGAGCCGGAAAATTCTTGAATGGAGACCACGTTGTGGCAAGCGCAAAGTCATCCACCGACAATATGAGCAGACAGATCAAAACCGCAAAGATACGCGCGATTTAAGGAGTTTCTAATGGGCTTTTTAGAAAAATTAAATTCGCTAATTATTGCGCATGTGTGCGTACAATATCGATACAAAAAAAAAAGTGGCGTAGTGTTGACCACGGGCATAGGGAGCGCGCGGGAGGTATGATATTGGCGGGTGGGTGTGCCCCGGCGTCTCGTTTCTCTGGCTGCCGCGCATACTTATATTTCGGCTTTTACGCAGCGTTCTGCGCATAACACCCCATCCGCCGATTTGTATAATAGCGCTTAATATAATGGCAATAATTAATGTTATTATCTCACCCCGCAACATTTCAAAGACCACTGCAGATTATCGATAAAATGCTTATATCGCGGTACGTTCCGATAATTTCTCATGCTGTGCACTATAAAATCCATGGTGTTCACCATACTGATCTTTTGAATACACAGAAATATACCCAGGAAATTGATTACTATTATCCAGGATATCAACATCCATAGAGGACAACATAGGACTCGAGACTTCGGGCTGAAATTATATATAAGCAAGCACAAGTACACTCTGGCATTCTTAACAGGTTTTTCTAGACAATAGATTGGTTGTATTATTGTATAATTATAGGTAAGTCTCTCTTGCACAAGTCGATAGCAATCACAAAACTATACAGGGTTATTCAGAACTGGTGTACTAAGCCGAAAAGAGGTGATGCAGACCGGAATTCGAGAAAATTCAGCTGTGTCATACATTAGTCCATTCATAGTAACAGTTGTGTATGGAACAGCAAATAAAAATATCAAGAGAGAACGTCGTTGAACAGTCAAGTGAAGCCGGTTTTTAAACATGTGGTGAGTTCGCCGGTGTTGCGTCACCATAGTTCGACTTACAAGCTCAGGCGTAGTTTCCTTGTAGGTACGTGTAGGTATGTGTGTGTTATTGTGTCTATACACGGCGAGGTGTAGTTTTGCCGGCTTGACTTGTTTGTTCACAACATTGTTTTTTTTTTTGGTCTGAGGGAACAGCTGATATTTTTTTCTCGAATTTTGGTTTGACTCTATAATAATAGTTGTTTATAATGGTGGTTTTAAGACAGAGCAACTAATGACCTCTACGCGACCGTCGTTCACCTAGGACACCAGGACTGCATGAAAACATTGATAAAGAGAACGTATTATATACTCTTCACGATAAGGATTTCGAAGAAGAAGAGAAGAAGAAGAATTCTTCTTCTTGAAGCACCTACTAAAACAGGATCGGATTTTGAAAACGCCTGCCGCCTAAACCACATTTTAAGACAAGAAAATGCTTAAATCGGCATTTACCAAATGTTAACAAAAAATATTGCAAAAGTCACCTTATTTTCTGTCCATTACTTATAGCATACAGCATGTACACATTAGTAGGAAACATAATGACGCCCGAGAGCAGAATTACTGCTATCACTATGTCTGTGCCAGTCACCAGCAGCATATCGCCTACACCTGTCGAGAAAGAGACCAATTTCCAAGACAGACAAATAAACCTGTTAGGTATAAATTTTCTAACCGAAAAGGTGATATCCACAAGTGGTATATTATTCAGAGAAAAATCGAACTAAGATGAAATATACATCATTTGAAAGCTGTTATATGGGTTTCTCAAAAATATTTAATTTAGATTTTTTCACCCCTCCATTTTTTCGAAATGCGAAATATAAATTGTATGAAAAATAACAATACAGCTTATTATTTTTTCTAGTTTAGTAATAATAAAGTGCTTCTATCATTATTTTACTTGTATTCGAAGCTGATTCTACCACATTCATCTCTTAATTTGCTAAAATTAAAAATTATAACCTACCAGTGTGACCAGTTAGTAGGAACAATGTGACAAAAAAACACTTAAAATGTGTGTCTAATGGGTAAAAATGCTTTTATTTAACAATTTGGAAGTTATTTTCAGGGTTGCTGGAGATAATTTACCTATTGAGCCAAATATATTTATTTATCCTAAAAAATCGAAATTAATTTAATAAAATCGGAGGGCTCTTTTTTGTTCTTAACAGTTGTAATAGACTCAGAAAAATATGAACTCTCTCAAAATGTAACGAGTATTGTGGTTAGAATTTTTGATTATTATTATACCAGTCTCCATACATTTTGTGGACATGTCCTTTCTCTAAAATTGACGTTGGATCGAATATGGGTAAATGTAAATGATGTATAGGTCGATTCATACTCCTTGGCGGCTGTGATGTTAGCACAAGCTGCTGATAACCCAATCCTTGCGCAGTTGTTAAATGAGGTTCAGTCAAGAATGGGTGATCCGCAGCAGGTGACTTACATCACAGAAAATTTTGATTCGGTCTCTAAAATACATTCATGTTGAATAAATTTCTTTACCTCACTACATATTACAAATCAAAGTTGTATTTTTGTGTCTGTCTTTGTATGTACTTATAGGCCGCGCCACACAAGTTGGCGGATGTGAAGTTAGCTACAAGATGCGCAATATCCAATCCTGACTGAAGCTCACATAAAGCCGCGCGTTGATTGGCTATTGGGCAGCTTGTAGCTAACTTAACATCCGCCAACTTGTGTGTCGCGTATACTTAGATTTTCTAAACCACACAACAGGTAGAAATGCGATTTACACTATATTTCAGAAAATATCTTCCGGAAAATATATAGCTATAATTCATTAATATCCGGCAGAAGCCGGGATGGACAGGTAGTATATTATATAGTTGATGCTTTTTATCCACACAACGCAGGCATGGAAATCTTAAGCCATTTGCCCTGACAGAGAAGAAAATATCGTGAGGACTCCATAGGAGAAAACCATAACGATAGCATGTTAAATGATCACGTCAAAATCGTTGGAATATAAGCTTGACTCAGTTATTCTCGAAGATAGAAGAGAATGCAACGAGATAAAATTATAAACTTACAGAAAAACAATGCCAACGACCAAGTTATTGCCAATATCGAAGCGATCCAGAGAAAGCACGCTCCCCAAACGACGCAGGGGTGGTTCGGCCCTTCCATATTTCTCACCTCTGACTACCGCTACAATAAACCAAATATAAATAATATTCCAAGAAAACTACCTTACAAAATATAATAATCGCAGACTGTTTGGTACAGTTTGACAAAGAGAATACAAAACTACGTCAGTTTGGTAAGTGTTGGTGTCAGAGAAATGACATTCGTTTTTTTAATTCAATCAATAGAGTTAGCGCTTGTTTACGTAAGTCTCAGAGCAAATAAAAAAATCAAGAGAGAATGTTGTGAACAAACAAGTGAAGCCAACCAAAACTACGCCTCGTCGTGTACAGACAATTACACACACATCCAGGTAACTATGAAACTACGCCTTGGCTTGTCAGTTAAACTATGGCGGCGCAACAGCGACGCACTCACACATGTATAAAAAACCGGCTTCACTTGACTGTTCAATGACGTTCTCTCTGGATTTTTTTATTTGCTCTGAGACGTAAGTGTCCGTTTTTTTTTTCACCGGGAAGCGGACCGTGTTTTTCACGGGATTCGTGGTGGTGTATGGTTTATACTCGTAGTGAATGTGTATAGATGCACCGGACATCGATCCGGCGAAAAATTTAAGATATCAGTTTATTGATGGCCCGTTGTCCGGTGAAACAAACGGACGTTTACATAAACTAACACACTAGAGTTAGCAATAGATATAAGGACCATCAGTCTACAGCCAGACCTGAGATTAATGATTCTTTTATACAGGGTTATTCATAATCAATTAGCATCTTATTATGGGCATTCTGTACATCAAAACTAACAACGTAAGTTCTGCGACTTTTGTCAAAACTAAAAAAAAATGCGGTTGTTCCATAGAAAAATATCGTTCCTCCACGACAATATGGAACAGCTGATTTTTTTTTAGTTTTAACAAAAGTCGCAGAACAAAAGTGACTAGTTTGATGTACATAATAAGCCCCTAAAAGGATGCTAATTGATTAGAAATAACCCTTTATATAGATTAATCTAAGAGCCAGACTTTACACACAATATCTGACAATCCGATTTGGCTCGTTATATTATTATCTTCTTCTTTCTTAGATCTAACTATTATGAACAAATGAGCACTGTAAAAACGCTCAATTCGTTTACTATAATCCTAGCATTCTACAAGAAATAAATAGATAAAACGTATAAATAGCAATAACAAATTTTATTTCAAAAATATTTTATATACATAGCATCAACTTTTGTGTGTTAAGATTGCGACGTAAATAAGTATAAAATAACAATAATATAAAATTAAATATACAAGTTATAAGTAACGGTAATAAATGAATATGTACATCGTTAAAACTGCACTTAAAATTAGCTCACAATTATTACATCTTATCATATTAAAATAATAACTCGAGTATAAATTCTCTTAAAATGTTGTAAACAAAGTAGATACATGATGACATAACGCTTACTCTATTTAAATATACAAGTGTGAGTACATTTCACTTGTTTGCTTTCTGATATCGTGATGCTAGAATGAGACACCGAAACCTTAACCCCGCCTCTCTTCCGAAAGAACTCTTTCATAGAAAACAAAAAAATTCAGTTCACTTTCAATTTTTTAAAGTATTTAAAAACCCTGTACGCGTTCCTTTATTCATTTTTTTAGATAATAAATTGATGTGACTAGTTAGGCAAATCACTTATATTAAGAGTATCTGGGCTCATTTTTCAAGGTGCATTTAAACTTAAGACACCTTATGATAGCAAGTTACTAAATTCGTAAAAACGACGACCATTATCTAGAGATGAAAAATAAAGTTTCCCTATAGACGTGGCGTCACACTCGTTAGCGTTTATTGGCAAATGGCACAAGCCCTTACAAATTAAGCAAGTTCAGTGACGTCACCCATCTTTTTAATCTCCGGCGCGACGTCGAACTCGCAGCCGGTGGCCGTGATAACCTCCTCCACGGTCACGCCGTCGGCTAACTCCGTCAGAGTCAGCCCCTTCTCTTTGTCCACTTCGAATACGCACTGGAATTTGAAATAAATAATTGGTTAGAATTGTAAGATACAAACAGATGGTTTAAGAAATATTGGTACAACCCTTTTTTTGACATTTTTTTGCCCTATACAATCATATAGTCACTGTATAATTAATAGTGTAAAGAAATGACATGAATGGCATGTCTTAAAAATATAGTTTCCAGTTTTTTAAGCGATGCCTCAATAGCAATCATTCAATATTTTTTTGACATTTCTCACATTTGACAGGTGCATGACCAAAAATTGTTTTGTATTTCATAAACTTTATAAAGTGTTTTTATTAAGGTAAAGGTGTATTAAATGTGTAAAATGTAGGTAAATTAGTAAGCGATAAAACCCTATTATCACATAAAATATTGCATGCCAAAAGGCTGAGTATGGCGGACTATTTATACGATTATTCTGTAAGTATCAACCATGTAAACCCATATTAAGCAATGAATAAATATGAATATGAATAGATAGTTAATTCGTTATCTAATAGTTGTGAGTTCAAAATACTTATGTTAATTTATTTTTCTTTTAATTTTCTCTTGGTAATCTGTTTAAAATTGGGAGAAGCCACTGGCTTTAGAAATACAGCTGTAAGACTAGGTCAGAGCTATTGGATTCAAATAAGTTTTGACACCTGTTTGATTAAGTAAACAAACATTTGATTTGATTTGAAATATTCTATGGATGACTTGATAGGCAAGGATTTAGCTGTAGGACACACCAGTCCAATCAAGAAACTTTTTTGACTTCTATTTTACTGGTATGGCAAAAATAGTTAGATGTCTCTTCTAGAAAAATCTCTATCTACACCAATGATGACTTAGCAAGAGGTTAAAACCTACAAAAAAAATTCCATGTCGATGCAACAAGTGTGAATATTAATAATCAGCGCCACACGACTTGTGTAGCGATACCTATATGTGTAATTGTGTATGACTTACAATAATTATTCATATAGACCGAATCATTCAAGTCGGCGGATGTGAAGTTAGCTATAAACTGCGCAATATCCAATCAATGCGCAGCTTTATGAGAGCTTCAGTCAGGATTCAGCTTAGTTGGACAATTCGATGACATTTTTTGTGCATTACTCTATGAAAAACCTACTAACATATTAAGTGTGTTCCGACCGTTTGTATGAAGCCGGAATACTTACTTACTGACTTAAGAATAAATATTCTGTACAATAAATAGAAAGTATTATGTGGAAGCAACCTTTTCAGTGATGATCATATCGACGCAGTTCTTGCCGGTGAGCGGGAAGGAGCAGTCGGGCACTATCCGGTGTCCGCCGCCCTTGGAGGTGTGCTCCATCGTCACCACGACCTTGGTCCGCGGCGCCGACACTAGGTCCATCGCCCCGCCCATACCTTTCACCATTTTACCCTGGAAAATTAGAGATTCAAGATTGTTTATTTGTTAGACATATGGTAGTGTAGACAACATACAAAGTTGCATACAGATCTTACATGAGTTATAAAACGCGTGTTCTTGCCGTCGTGGCGCACAAATATGAAAAACAAAACAGCTAAATCGTTTAAGTAATACAATTCCACAGAATAGGCCCTATTACACAGGGCAGTTGTACCTTAGTAGACAGACAGACTCAGGTTAAGATAACAATTATTTTTTAATAACATACATGGTTTGAAGTTAGTAAATGTTGATGCTGCTCAAAATAGTGTTAGTAAGTACTCAGATTAAATTGTTGACTTCCAGAGGGGTCCGATGAGATTTAAACTCGGGTCACACAGAGGCGGGAGCCGCGAGAAAGCGATCCGATAGCGGTCCAGTGGAAAGCGAAAGCGGCCGATCGCGCCCGCTTGTTACGAGTATGTGTCAGGTTACTCAGGTTGCATACAAATTCGAATACTACAAAAAATTCCCGGATCGCAATCGCTTTCCCGCACTTCCCGCCTCTGTGTGACGAGAGCTTTAGTCGAGTCTATTTTGTTTTTAAGTTAAGGCATATTATATGGCCGTGGTGGCCTAGAGGTAGTGACACCCGCTTTACAATCGTGAGGTCGTGGGTTCAAATCCTCGGTCCCGTACCAATGAGTTCTTAGGAATTTATGTACGGAATTTCACACCACTGGCTTTTCGGTGAAGGAAAACATCGTGAGGCAACCTGCATACGCCGGTAGAAGAAATTCGATGGCTTATGTGAATCCACCAACCCGCACTGGGCCAGCGTGGTGGATATGGCCTAATCACCCTTCGTGGGTAGGCCTACGTCCTGCAGTGGACTGTTGAAAAGGCTGATACAGTACAGTACATATTAGCTAATGTGAAGAAATTACATTTTGGCTGTTCGTATGAAGAATGTGGATTCGAAACGCTTAGTCCTGACGCGAGGAATGTCCATCATAAACGGGTGGCGCTTTGGTCGCGACTGCCTTGCCTTAGGATTGAAGACGAAGATTTTTGTAAACTATAGGAGTAAGTAAGTTCGTATAGGCTGGTTGGTCGTATAGGCTCGCCCTGGTGTCAGAGTTTTTAAGCCGCCTGAAAGCCTAAGCGGTTCATACACCAGGACCTACAATTTAACGTATCATCTGAGTCACGGTAGCGCTCAGTTGTAAATGCCACCCGCGGTCACAAATCCAGAGACTGACTGTGTCAAATGTTGCTTAACTTTGGTGATCGCTGTAGTCAAACTACGCTACTATAGAAGTAATAAGAATATGTTGCAGGTATCATCCAGTTGACGAGATCCCCATAACGCGAGACTTGCATGGCTCCGAGGATGGTTAGGTCAATGTAACCGCCGCGGATCATCGCGAAACTATGAAACCAAAGTCCGTCGATCCTACAGCCCAATAAATAAAGTATACGTTACAGGTATCATCCAGTTGGCGAGGTCTCCGTAGCGCGAGACTTGCATGGCTCCGAGGATGGTGAGGTTGATATGTGCGTCGTGGATCATCGCGAAACTGTGAAACCGAAGTACGTCGCTCCTACAGCTCAATAAATAAAGTATACGTTACAGCTATCATCCAGTTGGCGAGGTCTCCGTAGCGCGAGACTTGCATGGCTCCCAAGATGGATCATCGAAATACTGTGGAACCAAAATACCTACGTCCCTCCTACAACCCAATAAATAAAGTATACGTTACAGGTATCATCCAGTTGGCGAGGTCTCCGTAGCGCGAGACTTGCATGGCTCCCAAGATGGATCATCGAAATACTGTGGAACCAAAATACCTACGTCCCTCCTACAACCCAATAAATAAAGTATACGTTACAGGTATCATCCAGTTGGCGAGGTCTCCGTAGCGCGAGACTTGCATGGCTCCGAGGATGCTGAGGTTGATATGTGCGTCGTGGATCATCGCGAAACTGTGAAACCGAAGTACGTCGCTCCTACAGCTCAATAAATAAAGTATACGTTACAGCTATCATCCAGTTGGCGAGGTCTCCGTAGCGCGAGACTTGCATGGCTCCCAAGATGGATCATCGAAATACTGTGGAACCAAAATACCTACGTCCCTCCTACAACCCAATAAATAAAGTATACGTTACAGGTATCATCCAGTTGGCGAGGTCTCCGTAGCGCGAGACTTGCATGGCTCCCAAGATGGATCATCGAAATACTGTGGAACCAAAATACCTACGTCCCTCCTACAACCCAATAAATAAAGTATACGTTACAGGTATCATCCAGTTGGCGAGGTCTCCGTAGCGCGAGACTTGCATGGCTCCCAAGATGGATCATCGAAATACTGTGGAACCAAAATACCTACGTCCCTCCTACAACCCAATAAATAAAGTATACGTTACAGGTATCATCCAGTTGGCGAGGTCTCCGTAGCGCGAGACTTGCATGGCTCCCAAGATGGATCATCGAAATACTGTGGAACCAAAATACCTACGTCCCTCCTACAACCCAATAAATAAAGTATACATTACAGGTATCATCCAGTTGGCGAGGTCTCCGTAGCGCGAGACTTGCATGGCTCCCAAGATGGATCATCGAAATACTGTGGAACCAAAATACCTACGTCCCTCCTACAACCCAATAAATAAAGTATACGTTACAGGTATCATCCAGTTGGCGAGGTCTCCGTAGCGCGAGACTTGCATGGCTCCGAGGATGCTGAGGTTGATATGTGCGTCGTGGATCATCGCGAAACTGTGAAACCGAAGTACGTCGCTCCTACAGCTCAATAAATAAAGTATACGTTACAGCTATCATCCAGTTGGCGAGGTCTCCGTAGCGCGAGACTTGCATGGCTCCCAAGATGGATCATCGAAATACTGTGGAACCAAAATACCTACGTCCCTCCTACAACCCAATAAATAAAGTATACGTTACAGGTATCATCCAGTTGGCGAGGTCTCCGTAGCGCGAGACTTGCATGGCTCCCAAGATGGATCATCGAAATACTGTGGAACCAAAATACCTACGTCCCTCCTACAACCCAATAAATAAAGTATACGTTACAGGTATCATCCAGTTGGCGAGGTCTCCGTAGCGCGAGACTTGCATGGCTCCCAAGATGGATCATCGAAATACTGTGGAACCAAAATACCTACGTCCCTCCTACAACCCAATAAATAAAGTATACATTACAGGTATCATCCAGTTGGCGAGGTCTCCGTAGCGCGAGACTTGCATGGCTCCCAAGATGGATCATCGAAATACTGTGGAACCAAAATACCTACGTCCCTCCTACAACCCAATAAATAAAGTATACGTTACAGCTATCATCCAGTTGGCGAGGTCTCCGTAGCGCGAGACTTGCATGGCTCCCAAGATGGATCATCGAAATACTGTGGAACCAAAATACCTACGTCCCTCCTACAACCCAATAAATAAAGTATACGTTACAGGTATCATCCAGTTGGCGAGGTCTCCGTAGCGCGAGACTTGCATGGCTCCCAAGATGGATCATCGAAATACTGTGGAACCAAAATACCTACGTCCCTCCTACAACCCAATAAATAAAGTATACGTTACAGGTATCATCCAGTTGGCGAGGTCTCCGTAGCGCGAGACTTGCATGGCTCCGAGGATGGTGAGGTCGATGTGTCCGCCGCGGATCATCGCGAAACTGTCGTCAGAACCGAAGTACGACGCGCCTGGACATAAAAATCATAGACAAATTATAGGTAACCTTTTTATTTAGAAAACTAGCTGGAGCGGCAAGCACCGTTTTGCCATATAAAAAATGACATCCTTATCAGCTAGGGGTATAAAAAAATAGCCTACGACTTATTTTCAGACCTAATAGAATAAATAACAAACATAAAATTTAATAAAAATCGGTCAAACCGTTTTAGGGAATTCCGATAACAAACACTGTAGCACGAGATTTTTATACATATATTTGAAGATTTCATAAAACATCAGTGATTTCTTTATCAGTGATAGGTAGCTTATTATATTTCCATTAACGATATCTTCCCAGAAATCATCATCATCATTATCAGCCGTAGGACGCCCACTGCTGGACATAAGCCTCCCCCATGGATTTCCAATAAGGCCGGTTGGAAGCTGCCTGCATCCAGCGCGTTCCTGCGGTCTTAATAATATGGTCGGTGGACGTCCTATGCTGCGCTTGCCGTGCGTGGTCTCCATTCAAGAACTTTACTGCCCCATCAGCAATCAGTTCTCCGAGCTATGTGCCCTGCCCATTGCCACTTCAACTTACTAATCCGCTGGGCTATTATGGTAACTTTGGTTCGTCTGCGAATCTCCTCATTCCTTATTCTGATCCTGATTGATCTCGCAGAGAGACTCCGAGCATAGCCCTCTCCATAGCGCGTTGGGCTACCTTGAGCTTATTCATAAGGCTCACAGTAAAAGACCACATTTCAGTTTCATATGTCATCACTGGCAACTCACAACTATCGAAAACTCTCGACTTGAGGTACTGAGGTATGTCAGACGAAAATACCCCGCGCAGTTTTCCGAACGCAGCCTTATAATTCTACCCAGAAATGCTATGATGTAACAGCAACGAGTATGTAGTTGCATTATAAAAAAATATAAATCTGTAAGTACATCGTATAATTATGATTAAAAGTAAATGGCGCTGTCAGATTTAAAAAAAACCGCGACACATGCAAAATCATTACAGAATTAATAATCATCATCAAAACTATCGTTCGTACAGACAGCTACAAAATTGGATCTGTGCAACGCAAGCACGACTATTTGAAATGAAAAGTAGTTTATACGTTAAATCAAAGTAAAAGCTTCAATTTACAAATCACAGACCATTTTACTGTGAAAAATGTACGCTATAAGTTTGAAACATATTATAATATACCTAAAGTATAGTATGATAATGATTGTAAACAAAGTAGGCTTGCTCACCCTCACCGAGTTGATAAAATCAATAAATGTCATTGATATCACTGACTACTGAGATAAAACGAGTAAATGTGATTTTCTTGTTTCTATGCAATTTGAAGAGATAAAGTTTTAAAACATTTGCCGTTACTGTTATCGTAAAACCGAAGTTTAAATAAACGTCACATTTCATTATCTAAGGACACAAAACGGAAAGCGGTTCACTCAAGATCTTTTACAGAAAGTTACTTAATTAATTTAGTTAATTTTACTATGGTTTGTTACACAGGTTTGTTAGCTTTTCTTCATGGATACTAAACTCTCAAATGTGTTATCTTTATCTGTATTTGATCATCTGTGCCTGATAAAACCAAATAAATAGAATCATCAAACAAACACAATTATCAGTGCGATCTATTAAGGGAAGCCGCAAATGGATTCCTACAATTACTACAATTTAACTGTGCTAAAAGCGAAACATTAAATTATAATCTTTGTATTAATGCACAAGAAAATTTTTATTTACTAGCTAAAAATCATAAATTAGTTCATTCAGTTAATTATTTTTACCCCTATCAACACTTCAGCGGGTTGGTACAGAATGTACTGTACGTTGCTTTTTAATTATTTCTTGTTATCTTAGACAAGCAGCAGCATCATATTAGAATTTGTAGATCGTACTCCAGAGGTGGTCATTTAAGTTTTATCGAAATTGTTTCAGTGGTTTTAAAAAAATCAATCGCCCCTGATAACATTGAAAGTCAATATGTTCTATTTTTCTGGGTGGGCAAAGCTAGACAGCTACTCTAGAGAAAATGTCTATCGACTATCGTCTTTCGACGACGTCTGACGATGTTTCTCTATCTAGGTATCTCTGCCCCCTACCATTCATCCCCACTCATACTCCTTAATAGTATACATAATGTAACACAAACCTGGCAGCACAGTGACTTTATATGTCAATTCAAGTTCATCTCTTTATAGTTAATTTATATATTCTTTATCATATAGTGACATAACTATCTCCACTCTTACGGAGTACGAGTCGAGAGAGTTATAGAAAAAGAGAAACAAATAACAAACCTGGCAACACAGTCTCTTTCCCGGCGTTAATAGGTCAGCGTCCACCTGCTCCTCCGTAAGGAACGGCCCGCGTCCGAGGATGCTGTTTTTTGCTTTTTGGGATGTAGTTTAATAATACATTATTCATGTTTATCCTATTTTTTCATTAACCTTCTTTATCTATCTCTACTCTACCGTTGTTTTGTCTTCCCCTTACTATTCTGCCGCTTACAATTATATTTAGAGTTCATTTGGTGACATAACACTCTTCTCACACGGAGTATGAGTGGAGAGAGTTAGAGAGTGAGAGAAACATTGAACAAACCTGGCAGCACAGTGACAGTCTCTTTCCCGGCGTTAATGAGGTCAGCGTCCACCTGCTCCTCCGTGGGGAATGGCCCGAGCCCGAGGATGCCGTTTTCTGACTGCAGCAGCACCTTGATGTTTTTAGGAATGTAGTTACTGGCCAACATCGGCATGCCTGAAAGAATTTCATTTATACGATTTAAATATCAGCTGCGTTACATAAAAAGTTCACTCACTCTGCTAAATGAATGGAACAGCTATTTTTGTCGTGATATTAGGGTTGATCTCATATTAAAAATTGGTCATAATGATGGTACGTCACCTAGAGAAATACCCTATATTGTATATAGAATAAAGTGGTATCCCCTATTAGAATCATGTCTAGAAATTAATTATCCTCTGGATTTGTATAAAAACATCGTTAGCAACAACAAATTCGATGGCATGATATAAGTGAATCTTCCTGCACTGGGCGGTGCTGGATATAACCTGATCACCCTTCGTGAGTAGCGCTCGTAGCGTAGTTCGCTGACAAACACCTAGACCAGGTGTTTGTCAGCAATCACCGAAATTAAGCAACGTTCCGCGCGGTCAGTATTTGGATGGGTGACCGCGGGTGGCATTTTCCAACTGAGCGCTACCGTGGCTCGGATGACACGTTCAATTGTAGGTTCCGGTTGTTTTAACCGATTAGCCATGTCATAGGCTTTCAGGCGGCCTAAAAACTCTGACCCTTTGTGTGTAGCCCTATGTTCAGAGTGGACTGTTAGAGAGGCCGGTAAAGTTTTCAAATAAAAATTCGTTACGAGGGAACAATACATTATTTAGGTATTCAAACTGATTACATTCCATTTGCATGAACTAATTGTATGCGAAATTTCATGAAGGTCAAATGAACAGCATGCAAGTACTAATGTAGATACTATTATTTATTCTGTGATGCAAGTCATTAACTTGTCAATTTTGTTTTTTCATTAGTTTTATAAGTTTTTTTGAACGTGTTATGCATGTGTCGAATAAAGATATTTCATTTCAACTCAAAATACATATACGACCGACTGTACCTGAGACAATTCAATAAACTACATGAATTTTAACAAACAACCAAAACTACTTCTCTGAAAATAAATCGGCTCGATCGCAAATCTTACGTCCTCAACACAAATTTAACATTCGAGTAGTACAATCCAATAATACTCTGTACCATCGAAGCTCATTCAATACGGCGATCAAAGTATATAACAGCTTACCACTACACATTAAATGTTTAGATGGAAATAAATTCAAAAATAGTTTAAAGAAATGGTTGGTAGAAAATCCTTTTTATAACATTAAAGAATTTTACGAATTTACGAGCTCTTACAGGAAATAATGATCTCATTAAATATATCACTTTGTTATTTGCTATTATTATAACATATTTTATAATTGTACATAATGATTAGAAATTTAGTAAATGTATAATTTGAATAGGTGTACTTAAATAGATATAGAGAACTTTGATATTACTCGTATGTCTAAAGAATTGTTCTCGGAGAGATTGCGAGTAAATATATCTTGTTTCTTGTTTGAAGAAATTAACAAATATTGTATGTCCGTTAGGACAAACTGTTGTGTCTATAATTTATTATAATATAACACCTTTATGTACACAGTTATAAACAATAAACGTTATCTTATCTTATCTTATCCTAATAGGGCATGCATTTTATTCATTAAGTTTATATTATCGTTTTTTTTTTACTAATTTAAACAATCAGAATTGACACTGAGTCTGCTTCACTAGAAATAGGTACATATTTGGAGACTATAGCAGCTATCAGGCTATCACCAATTAATCAAATGATTATAAAAAAATCAGTATCAATCTATAAAATGACTGTACAAAACTACTCATTCATGCATTAGTGATTAGTTTGATAAAAAATACAGTTTAGGTTTTAGGTACTCATGTTAAAGGTATCCTAATATTACACCACATTATAGAATAAGTCTTTTACTGCAAGAGTTGACTTAGTACAGTTCTAAACATTGTTAAAATTTATAAAAAGACAAGTTTTAAAGAGTTAGAGATACCGCGCTTCGTACCGGCAAGCGTAGCATAGGATGTCCATTCACGAGGTGGACAGATGACCTCATCAAGGCCACAGGATAGCTCTGGATGCAAGCTGCTTCTAACTGGTCTTATCGGATCCATAGGGCAAGCCTATGTCCAGCAGTGGACGTCCTATGGCTGAAACGACTACGAGTAACAAATACCGCGCCACGTATCGGAAAGCGTAGCATAGGATATCCATCCACGAGGTAGACTAATGACCTCATCAAGACCGCAGGATCGCGCTGGACGCAAGCTGCTTCCAACTGGTCTTATTGGAGATCTATAGGGGAGGCCTATGTCGAGTAGTGAACGTCCTATGGTTGATGGATGGACTTACCAATTCCAAGATTAGCGTGCATCCCATCTTTGAACTCGAGCGCCGCTCTTCTAATAATCCTCTCCCGAGTGGAATTGGCCTTGGCTTTCTCGCCCGGCTTCAATATCGTCTTCCTCTCTATCCTCTTCTCATAACTTTCACCTTCAAAAATTTAAAATGTCAATTCAATTCATACATTCCTAAAAAGGGTGTCCATAAATTACGTGAGGTGTTTAGGGGGGAAAGGGCGATGAATCTCATCCAAAGAGTTTTCAGATACAAAGAAACGCCCAAAAATTTTTGTAGTTATGAAATTTGACTATGTCACACTCACTTTTTTTCATAATTTGGTTTCTTGTTCAAATCTTCTTCCTGAGCAAAGAAAACGGTTGCGGTGAAATTCTATAGACAAAGAGAATGTGAAATTCTATAGAATATGGAGACTTTATTCTCTTTGCTCATTGACAAATTCAGAAAAAATCATGTGGATCAATTTGAAGGGAATTCTTGTCCATTAAAATTTACTACTTAAATGCTTAGATTAATGATTGGTCTCGCTTCGCAAGCGCAGCGACCAATCGAATTTTGAAAATTCACAAACTACGAATTTTATACTCATGATATCTCATCAAAGTGGGAGAGGCGGTCAAATTATCATGAAAAATGCCACACGTAATTTATGGACACCCAAACTGGGTATACTAAGCGCCACACAAATCGGCGGAAGTTATGCGCAGAACGATGCACAAAAGCCGAAATATAGGTAAGCGCGGGAGCCAGAGAGACGAGACGCCGGGGCACACCCGCCCGCCAACCTCATGCCTCCCGCGCGCTCCCTATGCACTACGACACGCGGCGTCGGAATTGTGCACACATGCGCAATAATTAGCCAATCACGGCGAAGTGTCATCTGCGGCTAGCATCTCATCCGCCGATTTGTGTGGCGCTTAGTATACAAATAACCTAGCACCCTAGGAATTCCCGTGATATGACCACCTACCTTTTATGATTCTATGAACGAATATTGAAGGTACATGTACAATATTAGGATCAATTTCATCGACGATTTCTTCTACTTCGGCTATGGTGATCTTTGCAGCCCTGCACATGGCTGGATTGAAGTTTCGGGCACTTTTCCTGAAGATTAAGTTGCCATGTTTGTCTGCCTTCCACGCCTTGATCAGGGCAAAGTCGCCAGTGATAGCTTCTTCCATGATATAGTCTTTGCCATTAAACTGTTGGACACTGCGGGGTGAACTTGGTATTTCAATCTACAAAAGAGATACATTGTCTTTTATTTTTCAAAAAACTATGATATGGCTGCAAAATGTCGAAGATAAATCTGCTATAAATGGATATAAGGTAACATATATAACATTGCCTATGTTAAGATACCATCGCTTATGATTATTTTTTGACCGACGAACCACAGGAGGAGGTCTACAATTCGACGCGTATATTATTATTTTTTATGTTTAACCACGCATAACTTTTTTTATAGTAGTCCGATTTAAATATTTCTTTTTTTTTATTGGAAAGAGTATACTTCGAAATTGGTCCCATTTAAATTTTATCGAAATAGGCTGAGCCATTTTTGATAATTCAACAATAATGTGAAAAATTCTACATCGTTGCATAATATTTGCGTTGTAGCGATGCGCCCCGGCTTCCCACAGGTGTATAATACATACCTATAAACATTTCTCTTGAATTACTCTATCTATTAAAACAAACTGCATCAAAATCCGTTGCGTAGTTTTCAAGGTATAAGCCAGGTATAAGCATACATGGGGACAGACAGCGCAAAGCGACTTTGTTTTAAATTATGTAATGATTCTGTACACGGGTGAAGTCGGTCATGCTATTTTTTGCAAAAAATAAATATTGATTATTAATAATTTGGTGCAACTCAAACTGATGTTAAAGGAAAAATAGCTGTAAGTAAACATACAAAACAAATGGTGCTGCAAAAACTTTGCAGCTATTACTTTAGGTATATTATACCGCACATCTGCACATATTCTAGGGTAAATATTATAGTACACATTACCATGACCAAATTTTACTATGGGTGCAACATTAAAAATTTAAGAAAAATGTGTTTTTTTTTTTACTAGAACAGCTAACTTCATCATAGTGATGAACATATTGATATGCTCGAATTTCTCCATTGTCCGGAGATACACAAAATAAATGGACAAATTACAACTTACAAACCAAGTTGTAACTTGAATGTTATTACTTGAAGAACAAATCGACGGCTCCTACGTATACCAGTGTATCTGCAAGATACACATTTTTGAAATCTACGTATAATATTGAAAAAAAATATTTCTATTTTTCTTGTCAATAAAAAGGTTAGCCAGTAGTATAAGTGAGTACCTAATTTTTTTCCCTTTGATTCTCCGCTGAACAATCAGGAATCTACCACTTATCTACAACTGCGCGGGAGATTTAGTGGCGCGGGCAGGGTGCCCGATATGCAGTTCTTCGGCGGAGGTCTAGCGGTTCGCGCGCCGAAGTTTGTGAACAATGCGCTTTCATTCTTTTCGTCAAACATGTCAAGCAGGCGTGCAAGGTGCTCGTAACAAATATCGAAACTCTAGAACAGGTAACTGTTTTTTATTTTGCTGTTGTTGTGTTTTTTGAAGTTCAGGCATAAAAGTGTGTAACTACACAGATACACACTTATACTTCCAGATTTTAGTAATTGATTGTGTATCTACGCATTTACATGTTTGTACGTTGTAAAGTAGTAAGTTCAATTTTAAGTATGTGGTATATAAAGAGTTTTACTTCTGAGTACACAACTTTTCTTACTTTTATGTGTGATAACACCAAAACTGATAAGTATAAGAGCACATTTTTTTCTTCTAAATAAATAAAATCCTATTATAAAACAGTTTAACAAGTTTCATTACTCTAGTCCATTTGAGAAAAAAGTTATGACGATTTTAAGTTTCAAAATGCTTAAATGGCTCTCCTGAAAAATTTGGTTTTTGCAGATACACTGGTATATGTAGGAGCCGTCGAAATATACCTAATCCAGATTACCTTCCCATCTTTACGGTATTTTATAGGAGAGCCGCCTTCATGAATGAGAGTGCCGTAGCCAGTCGGTGTGAAGAAGGCTGGAATGCCGGCTCCACCCGCCCTGATTCTCTCAGCCAGGGTACCTTGAGGAGTTAGTTCTACCTAAAAATAAAAATGTTTTATTTTAACATCAATCTATATGTACGAGTATAATAGTCAAATAAATATGGATTAAGATAGTTGAATGAAGACAGTTGTTTTTGAAAACAAAGATTTAAAAATTAATCATAGTAAAGGAGTCTACCCCCTATAACGTAGGTACCGTACCATGAACAATTAAACATGCTAGGAACGCTTGGAGGATTTAGCTACTGAAGAAGAATTCAGCGCGCGTACCCTTCTGTCATGGTATAAGAAAAATTATAACTATAAGTAAACGAAACACCAGACATTTTATTACACAATATTAGACTTAAGCGTCTAACTCTAAGGCGAAAATAGTTTATCGGCAAAAGGGCTGCATTGTTCCCGCTCGCTCCGCTCCATAAACCCGTCACCCGTTAACGTTTCGACTTTATCCCCATATATTTTAGGTCGAAACTTCAGTGAACACTTCCTCCCCCGCGCCTCACGTAAACCTGACAGAATGTAGTGAATGTGAATTATAATGTGTTTCTAGTCCGAATATAAAACGTCCCTATAGGAACGTGTCAAGCAGAAAAATATACCTTATTTGCCCTGTACTAAGCTGAAAGGGGGTAATTAAGACCTTCATTATAAATAACTTTTGCTATAGGACTAACCCAAAATTCGAGAAAAGAAATCTGCTGTTTCATACATCTTGTCCAGTCCGATTTGCGATTTTGTAAGGACTTACTGATTTTTGAGTTGGCCCCAAAGTAATTTATAGATTATATAAAAGAATAAGCTACAATGCCAATAGAATATTCAAAATTAGAACAAGTAAATGAAAAATTGTTTACCTCTAATTCTCCGCTTAGGTATTGTCGTTCAAATTCTGCATTTTCTCCAACATAAGAGGCAATCATCCTCTTAATTTGCTTATTCTTGAGCAGAATACCAAGACCAAAATCGTCCACACCTGCATATAATTTATTACACTCATTAGCAAAATTGTTTAAATAAAATATCCAATTAGAATTCAAAATTATAAAACAGCATGACAACTAATAAATAGTTTTTTAGTTTTTTGAGTAATTTATAAATTTTTAAAAATATAATTTTAAATTATTAAAAAATGTACTATATTTTCATTTCACAGTAGGTTCCGGAGGGCAGACAAAGGCATGGAAGGCCTAAAAACACTGGTGTGACGATCTTGACACTTTCCGGGAAGGTTGGCGAGATATGGCTACAGAACACGATAAATGGAAGGAAGTGGGACAGCATAAGTTAAGAAAAAAAAAATTTACATACATCATTTTCGACACTGGTTTTAAAAAAAATTGTTACCAAATAAGGTTACCCATACTACATGATCCTTTTTGTACAACTTTTTACTCCCTTTGTGACCACTTGTGATATTAAATAAGCACAAAACAAGAGTTATTTAGAAGAGATTCCCTCCTGAATGGGTTACATAGGACAGGACGAGGTTATTCACTGAAAGAAAAATTAATATTACCTGCATTATTAGAGACAACAGTTAGACCAGAAACACTTTTTTTGTTTAAAGCTTTGATAAGATTTTCCGGTATACCACAGAGCCCAAAACCACCCACCAAGAGCTTTGAACCATCTTGCACATCTTTTAGGGCCTCGTTTATGTCTTTAAAAACTTTACTTTGTTGTGGTTTAGTGCTGTAGTTAATACTGGCTGTCACCTGTAACAAACAAAATATTACATGTAATATTGTGTAATGTAGCACAAAATTATTTGTATATTTAGAATTTCACCTCCTTACCACAAAAGATTTAAACACGCTTTAAACATTGTTTAACCCTGCAATTTGTACTGTTAAATATTGTCTAAAGTGTGCATAAAACTTTTGTGGTCAATATTTAATATAGGACTATCCAGAACTGGTATACTAAAGGTGCATTCGGGTAGCCTACTGATGGCAAAATTAACAGTTAAAAACGCCAACAACAATCACATTCAGTGTTCATTTTGAGAATGTGTGAGCAAAAGTGGTAAAAATGCTACTGTTTTCGTTCACCATTCGGATAGTTAAAAACAGTTAAAAATGCCATAGTGAACTACCACTTTTGACCCACCTGTAGAGGTGAGTTCTTTGTGATTGTTTGAGTTTGACGTTTTAGTGTTTGTTGGTAGTAATAGCATTATTGGCGAAATGGCCGAAATTCCCAAACCAAATGGCAACATTAATTTTACAAATGCCAAAAACGCCATCGAGCCCAAAACTAACGCACCTTATGCCAAGAGGTGACTCAGACCAACATTATGAACAACTTTTACTATGGGGTTAATACAAAATTCGAGAAAAGATCAGCAGTTTCAAAAATTTTGTATCAAACAGCTGATTATTTTTTTTATCAAATTTCAAGTTAGCCGTTTAGTATAAAATTGTTCATATAAATATATTTTAATAGTTGCTCATGTACATAAAAAAGGAAAAGGCAAATACAACGCGGTCACATTAACTAGACGCTTGACCTTGTGACGTCAGTTTGGCGCTCAAGTACGGTGTGCAAAAGAAACCGGCCAAGTGTGAGTCGGACTCCCACACGAGAGGTTCTGAACCATCATCTATAAATGATAAGTTTCTATCTGTTTATTAAGATCGAGTAAAAATTGCTTAAAAATTAATGTGATGCGTCGAGTTAATGTGACCGCATTATACGTCACATTTAAGTGCCAATACTGTCAATTAGAGGCTAACATCGCAGCCGCCAAGAAGTTTGAAGTGGCCTTACAAATAACAAAATTAAGTAGTTAAGAAAGGAAAATAATCCCATCTTAAAAATCCATTAGTCACGCAATAATAGAAGATATAATATATTAATCATTTATCTACAGCATTAATTGTAAAGAATAACAAATAACTTACTCTGGAGAGGTTATAACATTTCTTTGCAGAAATATTCACGATTAAAAATCTTCGAGTGATAGCCGCCATTCTGCAAATAAATTAAACTGTTTAATTATTATTCAAACAAAACAAATGAATTATAATTAATTTGAGAAAACAGAAAACAAAACAACAACTACAGAACAGAAAACACTTTTTGAAACAATAATAAGGCCTGTGTTGCCAACAAGATTTTTTAAAATGTGCCAAAATAGTTTTGTATTTCCGTCAAACCAAGGATTTTGTATACTATCTGGATTGCGCACAGACGAAATTTGGCTCAAAGTTAGCTTAGGAAAATTCAACCTTTATGCGTTGCAACAAAACATATATTCCTTTGAAATGGCATAAGAGAGACGCTTTGCCGAGTGAGACTTCCCAAAGTGATGAGGGCATCCCGCTCGCACTATTGCCATTTCGAAACGACATTTATACATGGTAGAATTATTGCCTGTAAAGCCGCGACTGTCTTAACCATTTCTAAGTTTTTATAACAATGTAGTTTGATAAGTTTTAGTGAAAATTGCAAATAGATGTTAATAAAACAGAGTTTGATATTTATTTTTTCTGATATTCATTTTCGAGGTTTTTGGGGGTGTAGATTTCAAAATGGGCATCCATTTTGGAATTAAATATGGCGGACGTCAGTTTTCCAAAATGAATGCCAATTTTGAAATATACACCCCCAAAAATCTCGAAAACTACACCCATGACGACTTTTTCAAAAAAGCGAGTCCGCCATTTTTTATTTCAAAGTGGATGACTTGTTTACTACGGAAGCCTAAAAATGATGTGACTTTTCGTGTTATAAGTCTATTCGTGGAAAAGTTTTCGTAAAAAGTTATTTTCGTGATAAAGTCTATTTGTGACAAAGTTTTTCGTGAAAAAGTTTTCGTGACAAAGTCTTTAGTGATAAAGTTTTTGTGATTAAGTTTTCCTGAGAAAGTCGTTCATGAAAAAGTTTTCGTGAAAAACTTTTGCGTGGTTAAGTACTGACACGGGTTGCGTGATATGTGTCAAGATGACATCTATGAAACTTAAACGTTGTTTTACACCGTAAATATGGATTAATGCCATCACAAAAGTGAAGGAAGTCATCGATGTCTACATTTGCGATGACAGCTATCAAACTTAAAATTGGTTTTTCTCCGTGATTATTAATTCTAGACCATTGCTGTCTTAACAAAGGTGAAAGGACTCTTCGAGATCTACATTTCCGCTTACAGCTGTCAAACTTGAAACTGAATTATCTCCGTATATATTAATTCTAGACCATTGCTTTTATGGAGATTGGTTTTATAGAGATCTTCAGGGAAGGCCTATGCCCTACAGTAGGCGTCCTATGGCTAAAACGACGACGATGACGAAGGACGACGAGTTAAGGGTAAGATAACTGCGATTCCTGCGTGCAGTAACATTCCAAAGAAATATTATATCCCAAATTGATCGAGATGTTTTGGTCATCCTACATGGAAAAGAGACATAATCCTCTGATGTGATATCCTTGTCGGCACGTTATTCTTTCCCAGTGCTCAATCCTGTTTATATAATAAATCCATGGGGTGGACGATTTGTGACATAGGTAATTAAAATTAAAGCACAGCGTATGGAATTCGCATGGTTTGATCTTATACGGAACTTGTAAGGAGTATTCGCAAATTCCATAGACAACATAGAGATTCTCCGTACGATCTGTCAAAGTTCAAAAAACGGTCATGCTGGGGACTCATTTTTGAACTTCGCACGCCTTGGTCGTATACGGAACTTGTATGGAGCATTCGTAACTTCCATAGACAATATAGAGTG
The DNA here is from genome assembly GCA_949316475.1 of Hypomecis punctinalis. Classification (NCBI taxonomy): domain Eukaryota; kingdom Metazoa; phylum Arthropoda; class Insecta; order Lepidoptera; family Geometridae; genus Hypomecis; species Hypomecis punctinalis. The sequence goes on along the minus strand of OX438800.1, from coordinate 15,263,693 downwards.
TTTTCATACAATCTGTCAAAGTTCCGTATACGTTCCGAGGTGTTCGAAGTTCAAAAATAGGTCCCCTAGTGTTTTCATCAAACCTCCCGTACTAAAATAGCAAAAGAATACATCACTCTGTCATATTTTAACTAAAACTGTTAGATAAAGATGCACATACACTCGAACTTACGTAATTTAGAAGGGTTTCACAAACTAGCATTGAGCTATCTCGGGTGTCCAAATTCAAAAAAAGGTAAAAAGAAGGAAAGTAAATAGATCAGAGATACTGGAACTAGGTGGTTCAAAGGACATCATTCATTTTGGGCTAAATCTGAAGTGCCGGCCAAAACAATTAATTAGAAAATAATAGTAGTACATATTATTTTGAACATTTTATACTATGGGACTTCCTAGGATCACTCCCTGGGTAGTTATCGATTTTGATAAGTAATTATTTTTCGATTTTTTCGCTCTCCTTAGATATTTCAATTAATTAATTAGAGAATAATAGTAGTAAGTACATACTATTCTGTACATTTTGTGTCTTGAGACTGATCCTCTAGGACCGCTTCAATGTATTTTTCTTTCATTAGAACTTTTGAATAACTGATTAGGATATTCTATTAGTACATATTATTTTGTACTATGGAACCAACTCTAGGATCACTCCCTGAGTAGTTATCGAGTTTTGAAATTAATTATTTATAATTCGTTTTTACTTTCACTGAAGCTTCTTTAAGCTTCATTTGAGGCTACAGTATCTATATCTAACTCGAAAAAAAACTTTTTCAACATTCTTTTTGACCACCAACGCAACTACGAAACCTGGGCAAGTACTGCAACTCACTACTCTACTGACCTAAATAGTGTATTATACTGTTTAAACTAATTTAAAATATTTCTCCCGTAACGATGATCATATACTCTCTCAATCCAATCGTGCGAGAGTATATGATCATCGTTACGGGAGAAACTGAAATAAACAAAATACCTACTTAGGCGAAGACCACGACAAGCTATGCAGTGCCAACCTCTTTAGTGCCAACTAAAACTTAAGCACCGCAGACGACGTTAGTATAGTGAACAAAGAAGCCAAAAATAATCTTGTTCTTTTCAAGACTACGGGATAAACCAGGTTCGCTATGCCAGAAAAACCACTGATACCGACGGTATCAGCAACAAATTATTTAAGACAAAATAAGTACAGAGATACATTGATATTATTATTTAACGAAACCTAAAATTAAGTTTTTAAATGTATAATTATTGTAATATTAGTAATTGTTTGTTAATTTTTTTTTTTTTTTCATAAATGTCCTTAATGCACTTAATGCCCTTAAACTTATTTGCCTACAACAAGATAGCGGAAATACACTAAATATTAATTCAAAACATAGATTTGAAAATATTTATAGCCACACAAAAAATATTTTCGTATTGTGATAGTCTCACGTATAAGGCAGCAAACTATTGAGCAGACTCAACGAGAGAAAATTAAATAAAAATGTTTTTTTCCCATCATCCAGCGAAAGTTCGTGTAAATTCATTACAGTAAACAGTAAATTAATATTCAAGTTCTTTTTGTTACGAAACCTATTTATTACTATTTTTCTCAAATATAAATCTCAGCTACTCACTTGTATTGCGCACGTAACCACGATAAGAATATGATAACAAACTGAGAGCCGGTTGCTTCTGTCGCAGATTCGAGGTCAACTGAAGCTTGATAAAATATTCAAGTAAGTATGTAAATTGTAACCAAGTCCTACCGCGCTTGTTTGTTTCACCAACTACCTATATACCTATGCTATGCGATCAAATCTTGAATAACTTGTTTTCTGCTGGTTATTTGAGGTACGATTCCAGCTATAAGATAAGTAATACCTAAGCAATTAGTTTATTAAAATGATAATTGCAGACTAAATACTTCACCTTTTTACATCACTGATTTTATTGATAGACAAAATCTAGCTTGTAGTTAGGTATAAGACTTATAGCTTCACTTCAGATAGAAAAAAATTCTATCTCATTGTACGTAAGTATACCTATACTTATCTATTCATATAGATTTTATAAATGATACCTATAGCTGGCCATTTTATTTATTAGCCTATTATTATAATAGATTGTATATTATGTAAAGTTAATAAATAAGATAACAATTTCTAGATAGATTTTAAGTGTACCCAGAATTAACCTGTCATAGGTAGGTATTTGTTGTTCTTTTTCTTCGAATAGATAGGTACAACATAAAACCTCGTAATTCAGTAGGTAGGTAAAAAAGTCAAAGATAGTCGAAAATTACTTAGGTATTTATTTTCATTCTGTCATAAACTTAAGTTTTTCTTTGAAATCATAATAAAGATAAATAATTAATTAAAACAAAATGTATAGCTTACAATTACATACACTATCTGTTTAGATTTAATATCTTATCTTTAATTTGGTACATGGAATGTTCGCATGAATTAATAATATCAAAATTAATAAATATTTTAATAAAATAATACATAAGTAGTAAATTATAAAGTCATTAAATCTAATACTTATCTGACGTTAGTTATTAAATATTAACCAATATAAAGGTGATCTATTATTATGACTCAATTGTGGCACTAAAAGATAACTTTACAAAAATATGTTCAAAATAATATACATCACGATATACAGGGTTATTTCTAATAAATTAGCATCCTTTTAGGGGCTTATTCTGTGCATCAAAACTAACAACTTTTGTTTTGCGACTTTTGTTAAAACTAAAAAAAAAAATTTGTTCCATTTAAAAATTAATATCGTTTACCCGCGACAAAATGTATGGAACAGCTGATTATTTTTGAGTTTTGACAAAAGTCGCAGAACAAAAGTTGTTAGTTTTAATGGACAGAATAATCCCCTAAAAGGATGCTAATTGATTAGGAATAACCCTGTACATTATTATGTAGGTAAGTATGATTAGAACGAAGCAACTATACATTCAAGTATGGGTTCGTACCTACTTCGTATGCATGTCTTAGTATCATACAATAAAGACTGTCAGTTTATATTAGGTATGTAATATAAGCTTGAATAGGAAAAAAAAATAGTGCTTAATTACGTTGGTTATGTTTGTACCTACTACATAATTCTTGACGACGCTTCTAAAATTTCTAGTACTGTGCTTTTCCTACAGATAAAAAATATCAATTGAAACCAATATTATTTAGACAGATTTAATGTATGTACCTACCCAAGAATTCAATTAATTTATGTAATAAACGGTATATATAACTTAGCAGAAAAAAATGTATACATTTTAAAACTAAAACGACGTTACTTTTTTAAGGATAGATATAGTTTATAAAGTAAGTTAATTCATTCATTTTGATATTTGCAACGAAAATGAATTGACGTTAGATGATATTATTTTTCTTCAAATCAACAAAATTAAACAAAATAAAGAATGTCGTATGCATACGTGGTGATAAAAGCAATAAATAGGTACTAGGCTAAGATCAAAATCTAAGACGCAATCAGCTCAATCATCATTTTAAAATATGCTTTATATAAAACCGCAGTTTCACTGTGTTTACTGATTAAATATCACAATCATGTTGTACCACCAAACATTTTACAATGAAAGATTTAATTCCTTTCATTGCACGATAAATACTTACAAAATACTGAGTTAATTTAATGTATGATACAGCTATTGGCATTATCTAACCTACTTCCGCTGTAAAAAAACACAAAGGAGATATTGCAAAAATATATAGAAATTGGGCCCTCACAGGGTACAGTATATCATAAATTGCTTCGTTTCTTCCAGAAAATGATTTTCCCGTTATTTTTTACAATAACAGTGTCCATTAAAAGTACTTTTTTGTATACGGATTAAAAATAACATTGACAGTGTTTGAAAATAAGGCGGCCATACTCTTCTTATTTTATATTTCGGTGTCGCATGGTTTATGCATTTGCTAGTGTTAAGTATAAGTAATGAACCTTCTTTGGTATTATATCAAAATAGTTACAGTCTAAGTCACGTCATAGTCCAAAAAGTCGCGGTCAAGTTAGTTCTCAGTAATATCACTGATAGAAACATGTTTCACAAAATAATAAAATGCAGCGACATTATTTTTCCGCGTTCCCGCCAAAAACCACGCGGCCATACTCGACTTGAAACATTAATAAAAATGTTTTATTTAAAACTGAATTCTATATTATCCTGGATTATTATAACAACGAAAAAATATGTTTCATTGCAATTCGATGGATGATTTTTGATTGTTGACTAATACAGGATTTAGACATCTCGTAGCCAAAATATTTTATTCAGTATTCTCCGTATTATAATCCTAGTAATATAGGCTTACAAACATTTTTCTATTCCTCGCTCCATTTCCACATCATCGATCCTCCTTAGTTACTCCTTCTTTTTTTCGCTTTTCCGCCAAAAAGTATTTATCGTTCATTCTATTTTTTTCATATGTTCTAACTTGTCTAAGTTTGATTACTAAAGAAGTTTCTATATGCTACGTGATCTTCATACACCATTATAAGCACTGTGTAAATGTGGGGCAAGTTACTTCGAAATAATTCACAGCTGTTTAGATCCATTTATACAGAAAAATTGGTTACTTTTAAAAGAATATAAATAACATTACACTATTAATGATTGTTTTACAAAATTAATATAACGACAAAATGTTCTTGATTATTTATGATAAACACGAAAATAAAAACAGACCTCTTCAACGTTTGCCTTCGACTTTCTCGGTGACCCGCGATTTCACCAAGTTACAACCTAATCCTCCTGAGGGCCAGCGCGGTGGATATGACTCGTAGGCCTATTATTTTGGTATATTTTTTAAAATTACAGATACATGAAACATATACAGTGTATCTCTCAGAGACCTAATAATACTGCAACCATTTATATGTGGTACCTACGTTATTATGAACAACTGAAGATTGCTGTTGGTCCCATGATAAAAAAATGTTCATTATCATCAACGTATGCAATATGCATGTTTGATAGTGCGTGTACTTTGCAGAGTAACAAACAAAAGAGAAACTAAACATCCAGTATTTACATAGGGATTTAAATCAATTTATATGTACCTACACTCATCATTTTGAATTACTTTTACTACGGGTTCAACTTAGATATTGAGAAAAAAATAACAGCTATTGCATAATATTTATATTGAGTGTCGACAAAAGATGTGGAACCATTGATTTGTTTATTAGCTTAATTATAGTTCTCATAAATCTGAAAACATACTATCGGATGCGGCTTACGGACACGGCTGACGATCGCGACTTAGCAGTGTGAACGTCTTAAAACTTTCGGCACGCCAGATCACTACGTCACACACGTCCGCACGCTCAAGGTCAGCCCAAGGTGACGTCCGCGACTGATGTCCGATAGTTTGCACGGCTCAGTGTAGATTCATTATATAGATACCTATAAGTCGCGACTGTCAGTCGGGTCCGATAGTATGTTTCCACCTTAACCCAGCATATGAGCAGATATTGATGTCTCTGTTGAAGTCCTATTGCTGACTTGTTGATGATGTAGCCAATTTCTCTTCGTTTCTAGCTAAAATTCCATTTTGTGTGGTAGGTACAGATAGTGTAGGCTAACCTGAAAATTAAGTAGGTACAACATTTATAGCATGGACAAAACAACCGACAATGCGTACCTATTTCATAGATACATAGCAACAATTATACCCAGCAATTAAAAAAATCAAATCGTCTGCCATTTACATTGCTGCGTGAAACAAGCACTTATTATAGTAAGCAAGAATTGTTCTCATTCTTTGTTTGTTTTGTCATTAAAGATTCGGTAGAATAATGGGCAACCTTATCGCCTGCAGCGTTTCTTCCAGGCAACCTAAATAGTTATTAATGTTGCGGTCAGTGATGTGCAATAACAATCTTTTAAGTTTTAAACAAAAAAATACAAACCTAACTCAGCGTTGAGACGAGATGACTACTTTCGCCTGTATATTGTGAATAACATATACTCATTCTATCAAAGGTTTTCAAGACGGGCACGACCTTTAGTAATGAAGAGGAAGAATAAGAAAAAGAATAAAATATATTAATTATAAGCTCTTCATAATGGCTCACAATTTTTGTCAACCATTTAAGACCATAATTCACTTGTAGAACCTACTCTAGATATAGGTACATATAGTCATAGTTATATCGTTAAAGGGGCTCTCATCTCTCTCAATTATTATTAGCTATCTAAAGATAGATAGGTGGAGTCGTCCTGATATAATCATATTATAGGCATATGATCAACATCAACGACATAGATTTAAAAAAAATTGGAATCGGATTTCAATCAGCGTTTTCTGCGGTTTCCCATCCATCTTTCCAATCCATCATAGAAACCATGTTAGTCGATGGTGACAGAGTTTTGACATCATTGTCATCTATATTCAACAAGAAACATTTTAAGCTATGCCTCATGGCATGATGCATTGGCAGATGATCCTATAAATTAATTATTGTAGGTCATGTTCGCTCAATGAAATCAATTCAAGCGCCGACGCTATAGCGACCCACCTTGACAAGCTCAGATGTGTTTTCATTATTTCCCAAAACTTAATATAAAATTATACTTATTAGTGTGGATAAAACTTAGGTGCCTGTACTTTAAAAATAAATATGTTTAAATACGAACTAAATCACAGTTTTATCAAAAACCCGAAATAAATAATATTCTTCTTCTTTTATATTTTGGCGTCACATGGTTGATGCATTTGCCAGTGTCAAGAATAAGTTTTTAATGTTTTTCAAAACATTCGTGAAATGGTGAAACAGAGGCCACAGACAGAATTGAAAATGAAATTGAATTGATATTTTATCAAAATAGTCATATAGCCGTAGTCATAATCCAAAAAAGGCACGGTCAAGTCAAAATCATACCTCATAATGGCTGTAGAGACGTCTCTACTCTCCTAATAGAGGCATCTATGGAGTTTTGGTAACACCACGGAACCACACGATACTCCATAATACAGCACTTCTCTATACTCATTCACGTAATTCAGCTCATAATTAACTAAATACCACAATTTACCACTAATTATCACTGATAGAAACACAAGTTGAACAAAATAATAAAATGCAGCGACATGATTTTTCCAGAACGCCCCTTCTTTCCAAGGAAGTTTCAAAAATAAATATTCAAGCCTAAAACATTGAAGTAGCAAACATAAACTTCATTGGACCTAAAAAATACGCCAAAATGAAATAAAAGAAACGTATAAAGTCGTCATCGAAGTATAAAGTACCTATAAACGTGTCAATGTGATTAACATTAACGTTTGAAAAGTTTTGCTAATAAAACCAGTAACAAAAACTCTTTAGTGCATTTTTTACATGTACGCTATTAATTATATGTAGGTTATATCAAAAAGGTTACATGTGACCAAAATGGCAGTAATTCAATGACTGAACAAAAATTAGGTTGGAAAATGTGAAAGTACTCATAAATTAAGCATTTAATGCGGTTATTTTACTCTGCGCATTTATTTATCATGGTTTATCGGATTTTTTGGGCTACTGTACCTAGTCTGATCCCATTTTGCAATATCTCCTTTAATAACTAAGTCAAATAACTAGCTTAATCTTCCAGATCTTGCATCAGTTATAACTCCCCATAGCTCTATGATGAACTCATCAGTGAATCCAAACTCTTGCAGATCGCTATTATCAATGGCTTCGGCTAGTTGCATTGAATTTGATTTGCCTTCAGAGAGGTCCCACATTTGAGACGCAAGCTCTGTGTCGTTTATTCCCATAAAAGATTCAAGCAAACCATTTATTTTATCGATGCCTGCTTTAGATCGATCATCATGCTGAAATCAAAATAAGCAATATTTGATTATCCATCTCATTTGACTCATTTAGACATGCGTTTCTCAAATTCCTAATTAATTAATGAATTGCTAAAAGTATGACTAGTAAAACTATAGACGTTAGTGGAATAACTGTGAAAAGAAAGTAATTTTCAGAATAAATAAATTTTGAGCTTTTCACATAAGAAATATTACTCAAACAAACGTTATTTTACATACCTCGTTCTCAATTGTTGCTTGCCCATTTGATTTAAATCTGAGAGTTTCCTTTCCAGAACCGAAATTAGTTTTCTTCCCAGCTTTAGCACCCGATTTGGGACCAATACTCCCAAATCCACTTTTCAGAGGTTCGACAAGTCGAATTATAAATGTCGTCCCTATTGGAATCTCTTTCAATATTTTGGCTACTTCATAATGCCTCTTCCCAACCATGTTTTCTCCATCTAGCTTTTCAATGTGATCTCCAACCTGAAACACAGTTGGAGGAACAGGTTTAATTAGATAATACCTTGTTTCCTCTTCATGTCTCAACAAAGGATATGAGACATAGCTATTACCACTGTCGTTTTGAGAATTTTTTGTCGTTCAGAGTGAAGCAGGGCTTGCCACATAACTTCAGATCATTGTTTTAGAACATTCCCAGCAAAAATGATGCAAAACTTAAATTAAGATCAAAAAATAATATTAATTGAAGTTAAATTTGTAGTTATATATAAGATTTGTAAGTAGTATTCCAGAAAATTGAAAATTAATTTACTATAGCGTATGATTTAAAACCATAATCGTACTTAGCAACTATCATAATTGTATTTTTCTAAAGATACCTATTTATTATTTTTTTACACAATAAAGCAATCATTATCACTGTTCTAATTACAATACAATGTATCGTCTGACCGTAGTTATATGAAGTTATTCGAACAAAACCACATTATAGGTACATATACACCTTGCTTCTTATCTAGTCAGTGATAAACTACGTGTATGATACACAGCACGAATGTAATCAATCAAAAGTAGCCTTTAGCGTTGTTAAAACCGCACAGATGCTACTAGGCTACTACATAATATAATGTAATCATTATATTATTATTACTTGTGGGACCCGTGCAGAAATTTGTGCTTATCCCTTAGGAAGTTAGGTACTCCTTGAACTTCTAAGGACTGTGGCGATATCTATGATGTGGTGATTCTTAGGAAAAATGTATCACAACCATTTTTGTAGACAATTTTATGGTCTACTTAGTTTGCCAAGATTTATTTTTGAATAAACATCACCCTCAAAAAGAATTTATATAACTGAAAATTTTGATGGAAGGTCATACCTTGAATAACTTTTATATAGATCCCGTGGGATCGATGGAGACTTTTGGATGTTTGTTTCTCTTACTGGTGTTTCCAGGACCTCCACCAAAATTTAACTCTATCAGAGTTTTTGTAATTCAATACCTATGTCTGTTTTGACTGAACTAAAAATACTAATCAAATACAATTTTAAAAAATATTTTACCTCTATGTGTGGTATTCTCGATACAATTGAGCCTTCCTTTATTCTTTTGATAAATGCATATCCCGCTCCATTATCAGTTATTGTAAGTCCCAATGAGTCTTCAGTTTTCACTATTTCTATTTCTTTTGGCCGACCTTTTCTGTGTGCAAATATGAAGTCTTCTAATCCAATTTGGCCACCCAGAAGCTTTTTCATGTCCACTTTGTGAGTATTCAGCGTGCAGAATAAAATCTGAAACCATAAAAATAATGTATGTAAGTACAATAAATGTAAAATTTGCTACTCTTAGCGAAATAAGTAGAATACTTATTTCCTAATATAAGGTACCTAATCGGTTTGCTTATGTTAACATTTTTAAAGAGGACAGATATTTGCAGTATTGAAAACGATAGGTGAGTAAGTAAATAAATTAAGGTAAACTTATTCTGTAAATTAGTGTTAAATGCAGCAGTATAATTTTATGAATATGGAATTTCACTTTCTCGTCTATTCATGGACAGATTCAAACTTCGACATTTTATTATTATATACTACGGGACTAACCGCGCACTAAAATTACGAGATAAATAAATACCTCCTCATCCCGACGTTTCGGGATAACGATAACGTCGGGATGAGGAGGTATTTATTTATCTCGTAATTTCGTTTCGGGATAACGATAACGTCGGGATGAGGAGGTATTTATTTATCTCGTAATTTCGTTTCGGGATAACGATAACGTCGGGATGAGGAGGTATTTATTTATCTCGTAATTTCGTTTCGGGATAACGATAACGTCGGGATGAGGAGGTATTTATTTATCTCGTAATTTTAGTGCGCGATTAGTCCCGTATATAATAATAATGTGTTCAAATTGCGGAAAATTTTAAAAACCACATTTTAATAAGTATTTTATTTTAATTACATACTTGACTGGCCCTACGAAGCGTAATTCGTTTGCAAAACAGATTTTTGCTATGATAGTATCCGCCAAGACAATTAATGACTCAATCAAATAAATAATACTTATGGTTTTCAGATGTACGTAATAAAAGTTGGAGTTTCGTGAGTATAAACCGAGAAATAGATTGTTCGCATGATTATAAAAAAACGTTCCAATATAGTTTTGATAGTATACGAACTGTATGTGGTAATATAGGTACCTACGGTCAAATACGGGGAAACTCTTATAAAGTTAAACCGTCAGAGTTCATTTTTAGATTCGAAATATTTAAGTACGAATAGCTCGTTTAAAAATATAAGATACGAGTATCATACACATAATCACGTATAGCTTATTAACATAACTTTAACTTGTGAGCCTCTATGTAAATTATTATAATATATAAATATATTAAACAAGCGATGTGTTTTGATTTAGCCTCTGAGTAAAAAGTAGATATTAACTTGAGTTCTAGTCAGGAAACATTAACCTAATGAAACACGCCTTAGTTTTCTCTCGTGACCAAACATCATTGATTTTATAACGCTTGGCATTCCAATCCCATTGACGTAAATTATGTTTTTATTGCTTTGATTCTCTTAAAATTTGTATTTTGTTCATGAGCTTAAATGCATAAATAATTTAACTATGAGCTTGTGTAAGCATCACGTTGATACCATCATGCGGGTCTAGGTATTTGTAAGTATAGTTATATCGTTCATCCGGTCCTTGACCCATGTGTTGTAGGTCGTTGCGTAGCACAATACATTACGCAGTTAGTATAGTGACAGAGTGCGTCTGCAGTCGCTTGCCGCATTCGTTTGCATGGTTCGAGAGAGAAACTGCGCCCCTGGGCCGATCCACTTCCTGGGCTGCTCAGCCGGCCGTGTATCCGCACGCGATGACATTTTTTAAACAAGTATTATTATTATTACTAAAAGAAAATACCTAGAACTGGAAAACTTATACCTGCTGTTTAGACAAAAATCTAGTTTGGAAAAATGCCTATCCTTAACATGCTTTAAAAATGCTACTTTGACATTTTAAGCCTCTTACGCGATATTCTACCGATAAGTAACTGTTGAACTAATGAACATCCAATTTTATTTACCATGTACCTAACATTGTGAAGATTCAAGAAAAACAACTGAACTGAAGAAGAAACTGTTGTGAAAATTTCAATTTATACCTAAGTACCTACCTAACTACTCAAGATGAATTACTCAGTCCTACACTGTCTAAAACTGTAAAACGTCATCACCTACTCTACTTTCACCATAGCATCATTAAGTATACCTACTTAACTTAATTATATTAAAATACAAAGTCAGTGAGACTAAGAACTGACAATAGTATATTCTCACAAGTCACAAGCAGACCTTGACAGTTACTAGCCTTCGATATTTTCACAAAGCGTGAAATATCACAGAATTAGCGTCCGCGCCATTTTCGCTGGTGACCTTTACGTAGCCACACAGCTCTATTATAGAATAGACCGAAAGACAATAGGAAAATATTTAGGTTGATAACAACATTATGATGTAATTGAAGATATTTTTAATCATATCATAATTAATACATACAGTTTCCCCATAATTATAAAAATAACTGCCCTATTATAATATGAAATACTTAATTATAGTTTTAATGATATAACCTTGTCCATTTTGTTTGTATCCGTGGAAACGTCACATTTATATACAGACGTCATATAGGTACAGACCTTTTTTTTTAATTTATTTATTTCGGTATACAATTGCCTTATAATATGTCTAGTTACAATTACACTTTTATAATAGTCTAACACAGTACACATTATACCCTGTCGTTAGGGTGTCGCAAATGGTATAAACAAAGTAAGTATAACGTACATGTCAAAATTTAGCGTTATTTTGTGATGATTTGTGAGCTTGAAACTTTTTCGTTCAGGTATTCTTTAATGTTTTACGTTTTAAACAGTCAAAGAGCTACTTGAGCGTCTTGAGCTTTATCAAATCTCTAGAAACATTGATTTCAATAGGTATTATATTTCAATAGGTTATATCTATTTTATTGTATGTCACTACTTTTAATTTTATTCACTCCTGCAAAAACTGTGTTCAAATTAATACGATAAAACGTGTAAATGACTGAATGAAACTTGGAAGAGTTATCCTATGGAAGATAATAGACCATGGAATGAAAGAGTGATATTTTGTATTAAGTACTTATAATATTCAGCTGTCTACATTTGAAAAACCGAATATTTTTCTTTATCTATTTAATTATTATAATAATATTGGTGGATACACGAGGTACCTACTCTTCTATATGAGTGAAATTGTTAAACCAAATTATCACAAGATATTTTATCGATTTGCCATTTACTGACGTACTTAAATTATTTTTCGTTACAAACTGACAATTAAAAAAAAAACTTGCAACTTACACAGAATAACTTAAGTTTGTGATTAATATTTTGGCAAAATTTTATAAATAACAAAAATATTAGCGTTTGAAATTTTGAATTGTTAACTCTATGTACTAAGTCGCAAGTTTTTTTTTGAATTATCAGTTTATAACGAATAATAACCAAGTCAGTAGGTAAATGAAAATCGGTAAATGTATACCTACACACAATCATGCCATCTAAGACCACACTATTTTACTTTGAATCTACCCTAACCCATGAAATATTTAATTGGAAAAAATCTTCGTTTTAAAATTAAAAGCTGCTTCAATCACTGCAAACAAATAATTAAATAAACAATCTCTATCACAGTTTAGTTTGAATAGTAGACGTCCTTGAAACACGTTCGCGATAAGTAATCAAATCACCACGCACAGGAAAGTCTCCATTTACGAGTATGAGTGCGTCTATGAGCAAGTAAAATTTTAGGACATTACTTTGTCACGTTCAGAATTTTTATAGGTTCGATCGTTTGTCGCTCTCGCAATTTCTGATATATTCTGATAGAACTATATGGATAGATTTTAGTTTCTATGTCTTCTATTAAAACACATACCTACCTAATATAGGTACATCCTACTTAATATTATAGGTAGGTAAACGCGAAAGTTTGTGAGGATGGATGGATGGATGGATGGGTGTGGATGTTTGTTACTCTTTCACGCAAAAACTACTGAACGGATTGAGATGAAACTTTGCAATAATATAGCTTACATATCAGAATAATACATAGGCTATAAATTATAATGATATATTGCGTATGCGGGCGAAGCCGCGGGTAAAAACTAGTATTTTATATAATTTTACATCCCAGCCCAAATGAAGTCAAAATATATAAGTACATCAATACACTACTATACCAATACTGATAAGTATGAAAATATTTACTTAATAAATGAAGAGTTTCTAAGTTCTTATAAATAAACCAATGCCTATATTTTAAATAGGAAATGTGTCAAATTAAAGATTATTATGTTTAAAACATTGCCTATAACTTATTCTAGTTGCTTTATTACATTACTGAATTTGGCGATCGATTAACGTGATAGCAATAGAATGGAATTTGGAATTAGATAATGATTTTACTAAATGAAAATTATAGGTACTTAATTACTTACTAATTATTTCATAATAACTATTAATTAACAACAGATGAGCTCATAAGTTTGGCAGGCTGGCTGCCATTACATACTTGAAGGAATCAAGTAGGTAAATGAGTAATCATTGTAAACACGCAGGCTACATTCGTTCGCCGATTTCAATAAATATACCTACGTGGTAGACTAATACACATACTTATGTGCTGAGTATATAGGTGGGTTCTTTGTGTTTTAAAATTATTGAATAACATAAATATTAAATTATAAGTACCTACCTAAGTACACAATGTAGATATTACACAAAGTAACTTGTGCAACTTACCACATTAACTAACAACCTTCTTGAATTCTACTTATATAAAATTTAGGTTAAGTAAACTTTGGCAAGTATGTGCTAGAAGCCCTAATACAAAAGTTTGACATTTAGAAATAAATAGTTGTACCTGTACCTACAATTATACCTATACCTATAAGTACCTACTTATTTCATAGAGTGAATTTTCATAATTACTTAAAAAGTCAACTTACATCTTCTGATGGAAAGTCGTAGCATTCAGCAATTTTCTGATACAACTCCTTGACGTTTGAAAATCCAGATATGAGTCCAAGGGGACTGCCGTGGGCCTGTTGGCAGTGGAACACCAGCTGTGACTTTTGCGACCCATTATTATTGTCCACACCATTAGCATGCTGCGACTCCTCAGTGGGAGCAGTTGGTGGCACAGGCGGCGGCGCATATTTCGGCGCTTTCTTCTTGAATAACGACATTATAAAATAGCACTACGTAACGGTATTGAAGTTTTCCTTAGACGAGAACGTCAGAGCGCGCACATTCTCCACTCACGGTACAATCTTAATCGCCACACGTTCGCTTATCTAGTGAAGACTTTAAAATATAGCGTCGCGTCATAGCACGATAATGTTATCGCCCAATGGCGATATTAGTTTAGATAATTTGTATGGTAAGCAAAGATCGCAGCGGTTGGAATAGGGGCCGGCGCTCGAAGGCGAGCGGCGATCGACTGGTGGCCATGAGTGCGAGCGGAGCCAGCCCGCTCCGCCCTGCCATTGCACGTCATTGTGTCGTCGCTCAAATCCATCAATCAGTTCAGTTCACTGCCTTTTTGGCTTCAGAACGATTTCCAATCCCGTATTTACATCTTTGGTGCTTGTTTGGTAGGTACATTGCAAAGTTATAATAATTACTTAAAATATAATAGAAAACTCACTTTATTGTACACAGTAAATATAAGATGAATGTAGGTACCTAATACATTAGTATAGCTCAAGGCGGCCTTATCGCTGGAAGCGATTTCTTCCAGGCAACCCATACTTATAATATAACTTTAATAAGAGGCTTATAATCACAAGCATGCTTAAATTACAATACTTACATTAGAACAACAGTTTATTGACACCACAAAAAGCTTAAAAAATAGCAGAAGAAACATAGACAGAAGAAAAGCACAAAATGCGGTCTTATCCCTAAAAGCCAGCTCTTCTAGATAACTTTTAGTTGAAAAGAAACGTGTAGGCAAAGACTTCTACGTGTAGGTAAATTACCTATGTGGATGGTGATGGAAACGTAAAAAAAACCGGACAAGTGCGAGTCAGGCTCGCACATCGAGGATTCCGTACAAATCCAGAAAATTTCACAAAATTGGGAAGTAAGTTGTTAAAATCTCTATACTATAACCATTGACAAAAATATTTTTTTTTCCGCTTTTCACGTCATTTGGTTTTTGTGAGTATCGAAGCGGTTTTTTACGACATAAACGGCTCTAACTTTTTTAAACGATAACTGAGAAGTTTTTATTTTACACAACTGCAAGAGACCATAGATATACGTATACAGTTTAAATTTCAACTCGATATCTGTACGCGTTCCCGAGATAAAGAGTCTTGACATACACACAGACGGACAGATGGACAGACGGACTACAAAGTGATCCTATAAGGGTTCCGTTTTTTCCATTTGAGGTACGGAACCCTAATAAAATACGTACAAAAATTAGAAGGTTTAGCTACAACAAAAGTGATAAGTAACATAGGTAGGTCTAGGTATATAAGTTATATATATAAATTATAATGATATATTGTGTATGCGGGCGAAGCCGCGGGTAAAAACTAGTCTATCATATAATCATCGATTCAGTCACTGCTAACATATATAGCTGAATATAGGCCTCCCTTAAAAATATTGAGTTATATTGGATTGGTAAGAAGAACAGCTTTCATATAACGTAATCATGCGGTCTGTCCGTGGACGTCCGATGCACAGACTTCAATAAAAAAGGGAAGTCTGTGGTCCGATTATCGGTAGTGGCTCTGGAACACGCTAATCGCTGCGCAAAACCTATATTATCCCCTTGGAAGAGTTATCCTCCTCCCTCTTATGGAAGATAATAGACCATGATTATCCCTTACCCCCGCTTTCAAGACGCGCTAATATGAATCGTACCTACTCTCCTCGAATATGCTCCTTGCTCCTCGAGAACCAATAACTCGTGTAATTTCAATTTTATTTGAGAAATGGTCATAACTAAAGTTGTTAATTTTGCTTTCCTACATTTATCCCATTAACTTTTTCTAGGATCGGTATTTTTCGAATTAAACGAACTAAGTAGGGATGCAATTTTCTTTATTCAGTAGGTACCTAACTCGTGTAGGTGGGTAGGGTCATGTGATGTACCTAGGGACATTTTAAATTTTTTCAACTTTGCGTCCACATATCTCTGAACAATAATATTTTTAAATGAAAGTTACTATAGTTCGTAGGGCATTTCATCGCTAATGATTAAGTTATTTTTTGGGTGCTATACCTATCAATGCTAGATTATTTTTTATTGGCAAATAAAAATGGAGGTTTTTGTCCGAAGGTACGTTACACGTCTGTACCTTGGGACACAATTAATTTTAACTATATTTTCTAAAAAAAGCTTTTCCATTGTCGGAAATCACTTTTTTCACTTTATAATGTGGTATGAATGAAATTTAAATCAGTCTCAGAATCCTTCTGGATAGTGTTCACATAACTGTGTAAAAGTTGATTTTTTTAACCCGAATTCTTTGCTACGCTTGTTATTTTTCCTATCTTAATTTTTTCAACATTTTTTTACAACGTCCCTTATTGCATCTTTCTTTATGTTAGTTTTGCTCCGTGGCACTATTAATAACTAATACCTACATGTGGTTACTCAGAAGTGTTCATACATTAGTGTCCCAAGGTACAAAAACAGCCATATTAAAGCAAATTAAATAATCTTAATTTGCATGTTAGGAAACTGCATTTGTATTTATGGTATTGTAGAAAGAAAATAACAGACTAAAATATACGTGATTTAGTTTTATCAATTGAGAGCACCTATGAAATATGAAACTACTCCAAAATATCTAAAAAAAATACTTTTGACTCCAAAAAACACTGTTCTCAAAATTCACTAGTAGCCGGAATGGTTACGAGACTTACTACGTCTTGCTGAGTTATAAATATACTATGCAAAGGACATTATTTAACTGTCGCTTGTTTTCAAATATAACGAATGTCCCTAGGTACAACACATAACCATAATATTTTTAATTTTTCATGAGAAATGATCTCACCAAAGTTGTTTGAAAGGTGATGTCCACGAGTGGTAAGTATATTATTCAGAGAAAAATCGAACCAAGATGATATACATTAGTCAGACACAAAAACTGTATTCAGTAAGTTAAGATAGGGGGCTCCCATATGGGACTTATTACTACGGATCGCTTCATGTGAGAGTCCAACTCGCACTTGATCGATTTTTATAATATTGTTATGGGTCAAACAGGGTCATCTATAAAACAAATACTGATTTTTAACTTTTTTATTACTTATGCAGTAAATTTACGAAGAGGCTACGGCTTTTTTGGGGGTGGGTTTGCCTTCCTTGAAACCATTGCGGAACCTCCTCCTTACAATCTTCAGGTGACGCATGCGGCCAGTTCCGGTGGTCTTCCTGCGCTTAGCCTTCACTGACCAGTGGTCTGAAAAGAAATTATAATAAATTATTGTTTATTATGCTTCTATTTCCTTTTTAGGGTTCCATACCCAATGGTTAATAATAAACAGCCAAGTGCGAGTCTGACTCACACACAAAGGGTTCCGTACCGTATGGATGCCCCCCCCTAAATGTACAAATTTCTTTATTGAGGTAAAAACAACCGTGAATACCATTTGCCTCACACTATTAAAAAGAAAAAAAATATAAACAGAAAAAATATATATGCAATTTGGAATGAAAAATAAGACTAAATTAGGTATATTAATATATTTTATTTTAGTTTAATAATTATTTATTTTTGAAGGGAATATACTACTTCACTTAATATTCTGTGAATATTTCAAGCATCATCCAGTTGCCTTAATTAATATCCAGCTAAAATGATGTTTCATGTATGGGCTCCCAGGCCTCCACATATTTATTTTTGAAGTGAATGTTTATCTAAATATACAGTGAATATTTCAAACATCAACAGCTCTGCTGTAGAAGTAAATGCCTAAGAAGCTGGCTAGCACTGAAACAGCAACAATCAGGATGTACTGAGAAAATACTACACTGGTATTGAACATAATAGCATTATGAACTTACGACAATACGAGTAGTCAAAGCTTTAATATGATTTAAACTTAATAGTTGCTCACAACATGAGTGTCCCTGCTTACTAAGAAATTTATGAGTTAGGTGGAGTTTTAAGCAGCTTGTGGTGTATATTTACAGCCTTTATGTTTGGTAACTTCTACTATTCCATACTCATGGCTGCATGTAGTGACACAACATAATTTCTCAACTACATTATTCAGTAAAATAAATAATGAAGGAAACATCCCCACAGATGTACAGTTCACACATCACTTCAGGAATATCTCCGCTTTGTTATTCCTCCTTATACAAAGAAATATTCCTGCACAGAATATCACCCCAATTAGAGTAGGAATTTAGTCATTTAACATGAGTATGAGACTATCATACTATGCTTATAGGTCCAATCACACAAGTTGGCGGATGAGAAGTTAGTTACAAGCTGCACAATATACAATCAGAATACAAAATATTGTGTTGGTGGAAGCTCTAAGAAATAATTTTAGGTGGAAGACACGACTCTTACTCCATTACCTGATACATTTGTAATGAATTTAACTACCTAATTTGAGGTTAGAAATCAACATTACCGGCTCGTATTTAAATGACAACCTTGAAAAGTTATAACAGGGAGCCCAGAAAAATATACCATGCACGAACATAGGTTACCTTTCCTGACATCTAGGTAAGAACTTAGAAATCGATAGTGTTCAGTACAATTCATGCAGACATCCTCAGTATTATTGTGCACTTACATGATCGCAGCTTAGCTGCAGGGTATCCGCATTGGGCACATTTAGACTTTTGAATATGGTAGGAAGATCTACCACATCTCCGGCATAGGGTGTGTGTCTTATTTCGACGTTTACCAAAGCTGCTGGTACCCTTCGTCTGAAATTAACATTAGAGGTTATATTCACACAGTCCGTTGGAAATCACTAATAAACATCATTAACACTTTTTTAAATATTTCGAATACTGTTAACACGACTAGAAACAATGTATTGACTTAAAAACTCTAGATTACTTTGGATTTAAAAATATTTAAAACAAATACGCTACCATCTTGTCAGTTTTTGACAATCAAAGAGAAAGAAAAGAAAAACACCTCCAGTGTTGCCGCTTAAACAAACTATTTTAGACGCTTAAAAAATGTGCTAGATATTACGAAAATTCAGCTGTTTCCATAAATAAAAAAAAAATTAGTCTATCACAAGTGGAAATATATTAATATTATAAATCCGAAAAGTTTTTGGTTTGTTCCTCTTTCACGCAGCAACGCACCATCGGATCGACTTGATTTTTGGCATGGATATTAATTCAAAGGCGGAAAAGTGACATAGGCTACTTTTTATCCCGATAAAAGGTTCCTCTGGATTAGCACAAAAGTCAAAATACCACACGGGCGGCACCGCGGGCAAAAACTAGTATTTTATAAAGCTACAAGTCCCTATTTTATAAAGCTACAAGGCCCAATTTTATAAAGCTACAAGTCTTGTACTTGTAGTCTTAGAGAATAAATAACTATAGTATAGAGCGCTAGTACCGCACTAGACGCCCAGTGCGCGTTGTAGGCAGATGAAGTATAGCTACTTATATATGTACTAGTTTTTACCCGCGGCTTCTCCCGCAGGATATTTTGATTTTTGACGCAATATCATTATAATTTATATTGTATTATTTAGCCTATGTGTTATTCTGATGTATAAGCTATATTATTGCAAAGTTTCATCTCAATCCGTTCAGTAGTTTTTGCGTGAAAGAGTAACAAACATCCATCCATCCTCACAAACTTTCGCGTTTATAATATTAGTAGGAGTAAGATGTTGGCGATTCTTAGGAATCGGCACGCGGGCAACGCAAACTAATTTTGTTGTCGATAGATGCAGGTTCAGCGCGGTAAAAACAAGTACAAATAATTATATTTAGTGCGATTACATCTAAGAGTATTAGTAGGTATTTAGTTTAAGGAATTCATTAAGGAATCAAATCAAACAGTGTACTCAGCAAACTTTATTCCAATGTTAGTTTTAAAGCGATAATCCATTTTCTGTCTTTTGGAAATTTGAAAAATAAGAAAACAATCGATTTTTTTTAAATATTTCGACCCTTTTTAGGAAAGTTGTTCAGTATTTTGTAGGTTAGATAGGTTTATCCTTTCATATTTCATTAATTGTAGGACCCTGTATTTTCAGGTCAGTCAGTATTTGGATGTGTAACCGTGATATCGTAACATTACATAATAATGTACTTTAAGTTAACGCTAGGTACCTACTACTTTCGCATTAAAAATATTAGAAAGTATATGTACAAACACTACACTATAAGTGAACATGTTAACACATTCCCTGTATGAATGTTCATTCATTCAACAGTGAATGTGTGAAGGCTCCATCAAACACAGGCGGTACGAGTGGTAGAGCGGTACGAGCGGTACGAGCGATAAAGGGCGGTACGGCAGTACCGCGACCGGACCTGTGTGAGCCCTTCTTATATAACCTGTACAATACAGATGCCCGCCCGTCTGCTATACCGCTCGTACCGTCTGTGTGTAAAGGAGCCTTTAAAGTCACAAAAATCTGTTACAATATTATGCAGTAGTTCTAGCAAACATTATATCGACTACAGCGTTGGTCATGTCTCATCTCTAAATCAAGCGGTGGCAGTGCGGTGCACGGGCGAGCCTGCGCGTGCTGGCCTCTCACGTCTCCTTCATCACGGATTAGTTTTCATAAAATCAGTATAATAATCGACTTAGCGATGAAATGTGATACTGGATTTCAATTTTGTGTGTTTTCTAGTAACGTTTTAAAGGTAAGGTCAAACTGCACATTTCACCATTTTAATACCTACATAAATTTGAAAAAAGTCCCCCGAGAAACGCACCGCAAAAAATTACTAAGTAATACGGTGTTTAAAAAAAAACGGACAAGTGCGAGTCAGGCTCGCACATCGAGGGTTCCGTACAAGTCTAGAAAATTTCACAAAATTGGGAAGTAAGGTGTTAAAATCTCAATACTTTACATGATACCATTTACTCACTTTGAATTTTGAACTCATATTCTGTGAATTTTGAGGCCCTATTTTTTTGTAATTTTAATAAAAATGTACAGTTTTTAGATTTATTCCTATATGTGTACTCTGAGACAATGCTTCTCGAATCAAATTTCATAGTTATATGTCAACAGGAAGTACCCTGTAGGTTTTGATTTTTGTGAATGTTGTAATATGCGGTTTTTTACGACGTAAAAGGCTCTAAATTTTTAAACGATAACTGAGAAGTTTCTTTTTACACAACTGCAAGATACCATAGTAGACGTATACAGTTTAAATTTCAACTCGATATCTTTACGCGTTCCTGAGATAAAGAGTCTTGACATACACACAGACGGATATACGGACAGACGGTCAACAAAGTGATCCTGTAAGGGTTCCGTTTTTTTCGTTTGACGTACGGAACCCTAAACACTACAAGACAACCCATGTACAAACTGCAAGTATACTGAGCGCCACACAAATTGAAAGATGGGAAGTTATGCGCAGCGTTCTGCGCAAAAGCCAAAATATGGGTACGTGCGGAAACCAGAGAGACGAAACGCCGGGGCACACCCGCTCGCCAACCTAATGCTTCCCGCGCGCTGCCTTCGCTCATCATCATCATTTGGTCCTTTCTAAGCGTGGTGAGAATTGGCCTCGGGGAGTGCTCCCCTTTGCCAAGGCTGGACGCCAGGGGCCATAACCCCTGGGGAATTTGTTGTGCCGCTGGAGCACTTTCTGCTCTATGTAGGTTGCCTCTCCGCGGCGTTGTGGTTTGAGACGATCTTTGTCAGTCTCCGTGAGTCGTTAGTTAATTGTGTTAATCTATTCAGAGTTATGTTCCTCCGTATGTATTACGACTTCACGTGGAAGTGCACGTCGTGATTTTACGTCAGGTGGGCGCGTGTGTAAACTACACAATGTGGCGCAATGCTTCTCAAGTGAGGGTGTGGTCCATTATCTGCCCGATCATACATTCTGCGTGCTAGGCGACTAACGAATTCCCTCACTGATTCATTTTTCAGGTCCCTGGCGATAACATCGTTGCGCACGTATCGCCCGGCTCTTGTACACATGCGTGGAGTGACGTTTTGTATGACTTGTAAGCGTTTTCTTTGTGTTTTAGAGCACAGCGCATGCCTGAGCTCACTACCTCGCCATTTGTATAGGCATTGTGCACACATGCGCAATAATTATCGAATCACTGCGAAATGTCATCCGCGGCTTCCCCATCTTTCAATTTGTGTGGCGCTCAGTATATGCACTTGTACGTAGGTCATAGACAAACCATAGAGTATTTTACTTTTTAAAATGTTAAATCGAAAAATCTTAGGCATTAGAAGAGTTTATCACTACAACTTGTATTTTACCTAACTCTGACGCTAGGTAAAATGATTACAAGTGAAGACGAAATGAAAACTAGCTACAAAAACATCATAAATACAATAAACAGGAATCTCGAATTCCGACAACGATAATTTGCTTGCGCCGAGGCTGCAACGACGACAACCAAGGACTTTTAAAGAAATAATAAAAATATACGTCCCGACAAATCAGGAGGATGATGAAATTCTGTTCCATAGAAAAAAAACATCGTTCACCCTTAACAAAATGTGTGGAACAGCTGTTTTTTTAGTTTCGACAAAATTCGCAGAACAAGATTTGTAGGTTTTGATGTGCAGAATAAGCCCCTAAAAGGATGCTATTTGATTACCAGTAGCTCTGTATAATATAAACTTAATTATACAAATCAGGTTTATTTTTTATAAGTACCAATCAAGTATAGGCCGCGCCACACAAGTTGGCGGATATGAAGTTAGCTACAAACTGCGCAATGTCCAATCCTGATAGATAGATAGATAAACTCTTTATTGCACACCAAGAAGTAAACACAAAAAAGAAACAAATAAACAATGATTGAAGCTCACATAAAGCCGCACGTTCATTGACTATTGCGCAGCTTGCAGCTAACTTCTCATCCGCCAACTTGTGTGGCGCAGCCTCTATCAGTCATAAAGAATTTCATTATTATAAATGAACATTAAACTTTATCAAGCAGTCAATAGCAATCAGTAAGCTTGTACTTGAAGCTTTATAAAATAAGGCCCTTAAGATGCCTCATTGATTGGCGAAACACGTGTCGAATAAAGTGTAGTGCAGTGAGAATAGGGTATTATTTGCTAAAGAAGTGTTTCCAGTATGTTGTCATATTACTTTTATATAATATTACTTCGTTTAGTTCTTAACGGATTAAAATATTTATAATAGAGTTTTAAAATAAGACTGAAAATAAATTATTATTATTTTCTCTATTTTGTAAAATTGTATTTATAAATGATGGATTATTGTAATATTATTTATTGTAAGGATTTTATTACCGGTTTTGATTTGTTTTAATTGATTAATTATTGTATTGAATAAGGCCCTTAAACTTATTTGCCTACAACAACATAGCGGAAATACACTAAACATTTGTTCAAAACAGTGATTTCAAGATGAATTTCCGCATAGTAATGCCTGATTTAGTCAACTATCAGTTGCTGATAATCCATTTTCACCTTAATTGCTTAGAACATTAAGTCTAAAATTGTGCAATCAAATGTCTATTGTCACGTTTACATATAGGTACAATTTTTCTTAAACCATGACAGAGGGGTACGCGCGCTGAATTCATCTTCAGTAGCTAAATCTTTTAAGATTGAACATGATAGCACATAAATCGAGTTGGTGTATGCTCGAATTATAGCATTGTATTTTGTTTTATTTAGATGTACCCAAAGAAATTTAGTGGCAACTCTGATTACTGACACTGACTGACTAGTGACATTTCAATTTTTTTTGTTTTCCCGTTTCCCTCAGAGTTACTGGTTCTATGCCCACAGAGATAATTTACATATATCCATGGATTTACCATATAAACAGGATTGAGTACTGGCAAAGAAAAACGTGCCAACAAGGATACCACTTCAGCCGATTGTGTCTCTTTTCCAAGTAGGATGACCAAAACATCTCGATCACCTCGGGATATAATATTTCTTTGGAATGTTACTGCACGCAGGAATCGCAGTTATCTTACCCCTAACTCGTCGTCCTTCGTCATCGTCGTCGTTTTAGTTATAGGACACCTACTGCTGGGCATATGCCTTCCCTAAAGATCTCTATAAAACCAATCCCCATAAAAGCCGTGGTCTAGAATTAAAATATAAGGAGATAATTCAGTTTCAAGTTTGACAGCTGTTATCGGAAATGTAGATCTTGAAGAGTTTTTTCACCTTTGTTAAGACAGCAATGGTTTAGAATTGATAATAACAGAGATAAACCACTTTTAAGTTTGATCGGAAATGTAGATCTCGATGAGTTCCTTCACTTTGGTGATGACAGTAATGGTCTGGAATACATATTTACGGTGTTAAACAACGTTTAAGTTTCATAGATGTAACCTTGACATATATCACGCAACTCGTGTCAGTACTTAACCACGAAAACCATTTTATCTATTCGCGCTTCCAACAATGTAGTAGTTGGCAAAAATGATAAAACACTCACTAATTCGGCGCCTTCGCAGAGAGCGTTATAGCTTAATTGGACAAACCATCTGGGCCGGAGTCCCAGAGGATACAGGTTCAAATCCTGCGAACGCGTCAATTTTTGAAATGTTTATCACAAAAAGAAAGTTTCTATACACCTAGTGTGTGAAGCACGATAAAAATAATTTCATTAAACTACATTGTTATAAAAACTAAGAAATGGTTAAGACAGTCGCGGCTTTACAGGTAATAATTCTACCATATAGGTATGTGTCGTTTCGAAATGGCAATAGTGCGAGCGGGACACCCTCATCACTTTTGGAAGTCTCACTCGGCACAGCGTCTCTCTCATGCCATTTCAAAGGAATATATGTTTTGTTGCAACGCATTAAGGTTGAATTTTCCTAAGCTAACTTTGAGCCAAATTTCGTCTGTGCGCACTCCAGATAGTATACAAAATCCTTGGGGCCGACTGGGACCAACCGACTCCATATCACAATTTTACATTAGCATTTTTATACGATACTGAATTACTTTAGAGTACCTGTCTTCTAAGTTTTTGATTACTAATAAAGGTAGTCTACAGCTCTTCATTACCTATCATTATGTTGAAATCACCTTAACATAAAATTGGATTTAGTAACAAGGGAAACTAATTCGTGTAAAGCACATTCTTCTATTATTCGTCACGCACAGTAAGTATTGTTCTTCTGAATAATTAAAGCACATTCTTCTATTATTCGTCACGCACAGTAAGTATTGTTCTTCTGAATAATTAAAGCACATTCTTCTATTATTCGTCACGCACAGTAAGTATTGTTCTTCTGAATAATTCTCGTGGATATTTGTTCAGAGACGTGTATAACTGTGAGAAAAGTCTTGGGTTGGTTTTATCTTGTAAGTCTACTGGTTGAACTCACAAACTACTCATAATATGATGTTGAACTTTATAGGTACAGGGCTAATGTGACCCCAAGTTATATTACTGAAGTACTTACATTATTCTTTATAAATCGATTTTCAGTTGCAGTAATTCCACATCACATTTATTATCAATCAATATTCTGTGCAGTTTAGGTGCATTAGTTTGGTGCTTGGTGGCATTTTTAGCATTTACAAAATTAGCGTTGATGTAAACCGTTAGGTTTGGGAATTTCGCCCATTTCGCCAATAATGCTACTTTGGCTCACTCTCCAAAACGAAGGCTAAAACGTCAAACTCAAATGATCACAAAAAACCCACCTCCGCAGGTGGGTCAAAATTAACAGTTCACGATGACATTTTTAGCTGTTTTTAAGTTATCCGAACATTGGATGAATACAAGTAAAAAATGCCACTTTTGTTCACACATTCTCAAAAACCAATGCTGAATGAGATCGTTATTGGCGCTTTTAACTGTTAAATTTGCCATCAATAGGCTATCCAAACGCACCAATAGTTTCATGAAAATAAATTTAGTATTATAATTTTAGAAAGTCATCTGAAATAATGGATCTTCTTGATGTAATGAAAAATTTGACTATAAAGTCAACTGAAAGTGAACAGAAACTATTCAAATCAATAGCAGCCGATATAGATGATGTTCCAACAGAAATAGTCTTAGCTGAGTACACTGACAAAACCTTACTAATTGTTTCTCAGTATCAAAAGATTGGGAGCATGTTAATGATACAGAAAGATCAAGTTCATAATCCTTTAGGTACTGAAGAAATTTATACCACAAAAGTAATTTTTGGTGCTTCAGCAGACGAGCAACAAGTAGCAGCCCGGTACCTGGCAGAAGCCATCAATATAACAAATACACTGTGTATTTTTATTAACCTCAAGTCGTACGATATTGAGACTGTGAAAGCCTGTAAAGACATAATTTTGGATCTAAAGAGAGAAGACACCGACTAAATGGAGTTGGCACCAAAAAGGTTCAAACAAGCACATAGATATTATGGTCAACTGGTTATAGGACCGCCTGGTGCAGGCAAGACCACGTACTGCACTAAAATGTCAGAACTACTTAAAAAGCTGGGTCGGCAAGTTGTGGTTGTCAATTTAGATCCAGCGAATGATTTGATGACTTATGAACCTGATATAGACATAAGAAAGCTGGTGGTTTTAGAAGAAGTCATGGAGCAACATAATCTTGGTCCTAATGGTGCTCTGCTGTACTGTATGGAATACTTAGAGAAGAATATTGATTGGCTTTTAGGACAAATAAAAGGCGAAAATAATACTAACTTCATATTCGATGTACCAGGACAAGTGGAGTTGTATTGTCATCATCAGAGTTTGACCAATATTTTCTCGCAGTTGACAAATTTCAACATGCAGCTGTGTGTAATACACTTGGTTGATTCACACCATTGTTCTGATGCAGGGAAGTTTATATCGGCCTTGATGTTATCTCTGAGTGCCATGCTAAAGATTGGTCTGCCTCACATAAACCTTTTGACAAAGGTAGATTTGCTAAAATCACACATGGAAAAGTTACAATTTGGAATAGATTTTTACACTGAAGTACTGGATTTGTCTTACTTGTTGGAATGCTTGGATTCAGATACCTTTACTAACAAGTACAAAAAGCTTAACAGTGCTTTTGTATCTATTATAGAAAGCTACAGTTTAGTTTCTTTTCAACTCGTCAACATGTTCAAGGAGAAAAGTTTGATAAATGTAAAAATCCTTGTAGACAAAACGAATGGTTATGTATTCAAAGCAGAAGAAGGTAGACATATAAACAGCATGTTGGCCTGCGCTATGGGTGTTGGTGAACCAGTTGACATTGATACTGATTTATAAATAAATGAAAAATATGAATTATGACTTCTTTTTCATTACTAGCACTAATTTTCCAGCTCCTAAAAGGGTTTTGTTGTGTAGTGGGTATTTATAGCACAATTTGAAGTAACCAAATTGATCCTAGCCTAATGAGACTAAATATTAAATGGAAAAAAAATATTGAAAAAGTCCCATGTAGGATTCAACAGGCTATGTTATAGTGAACACGCAACCTTCCACGCACAGGAGTCGCACTCGGCATTAACTAATCACTTCTAAAGCTGGAAACATACTATCGGACGCGACTGATAGGTATCTAGACTATGAAGGTACACTGAGCCGTGCACACTATCGGACATCAGTCGCGGACGTCACCTTCGGACGACCTTGAGCCTTCGGACGTCCGAGAGCGATCTGGCGCGCCGGATGTTTTAAGACTGTGCACATTGCTAAGTCGCGGCTGTCAGTCGCGTCCGATAGTATGTTTCCGGCTTAACACCTGCAGGACGATAGGATAGAAATGTTATTTGTGGCGGCGCGGATGAGTCAGCTTTCACTCTTATAATGAATAACTAAAAAACATGTTATGAAAATACTATACTGCTGTCTCCAACATCTTTAGAATGGTACCTACTTTTTAGGTAGATCACAAGTCAAGTGGCGCTGTCGTAAATCGAAGTATGGGTTGAATCAAAACAAGTCGGCGGACGTGAAGTTAGCTATAAGCTGCGCAACATCCAGTCCTGACTGAAGCTCAAATTAAGTTGCTTGTTGATTGGGTAACGCGCAACTTGTACTTCACCTCCGCCGACTTGTGTGATTCGGCCTATAGCACGACTGCGGGTGTACAATTCAACATCGGCCTATAGCACGACTGCGGGCGTACAATTCAACATCGGCCTATAGCACGACTGCGGGCGTACAATTCAACATCGGCCTACAGCACGACTGCGGGCGTACAATTCAACATCGGCCTATAGCACGACTGCGGGCGTACAATTCAACATCGGCCTATAGCACGACTGCGGGCGTACAATTCAACATCGGCCTATAGCACGACTGCGGGCGTACAATTCAACATCGGCCTATAGCACGACTGCGGGCGTACAATTCAACAGACATGCCATGAAGTTTAATTTTGCCTATACATTTAATTTTATACAAATTTTCTTACTCTATTGTTGAAAGAGGCCAGTGCTTCTATTTTGGTTTCTACACCCATTTTGTTTTGAGCCTTTTGAACAGATTTTGATGTGCGAGTTTCTGTTAGATTCGTGCCTCTAGCTATCTAGACTTAATCTTTCCAAAGTTTATGATGAAATTGAGATTTATTGCAAAATTTTCCTTCATTACAGATGTCCAAAAGTAAAAAGGAGGTGTATGATAAGCTTGTAGAAACTGAAATGGTGATCGATCAATTGCTTGACGAGAAAAATAAGCATTTGCATGTTCAACTTTTACATCAGTACAATGACATCAAAGATGCAACACAAATAGTTATTCACCACATAGCCAACATAGAAAACGCCACTATCACTGAAATACACAAAAGGTTAAACCTGGATTCATAATAAAACAATAATAATTATAATGGAACGTTTTATTTGAAGACAAATACAACTCTTTAGTATATAAATTTAAATTTATCCAATGTTTTTGTGTTCATAAACTAAATAATGAACATTTTTTAATTAATTTTTCAATGCAGGTTTACATAGGTGTTTATAAGTTATAAGTGTTTTCAAAAAGCCACAGTTCCACGTTTGCTACTTCAATTACGAAAAATGTAGTACAATATGACAAGTATTCTAATATTTTGATTATCATAAGTTGATAATAGTAAATGACCATTGTCAGCAAACAAGTTTATAAAACGATGTAAGGTATCTTATTGTTGAATAATCTAAAACTATAGTGAATAATGGATTTTAAAAGTGAAAAAAAAATCTACTCCCTTCTTGAAATCTAAGTTTTAAAATATTAAGTATACAATAGCATGTAATGTTGAATTACAAAGGCTAGTTACTCATCAAATCAAGAAGTTACATAATGTTAAAGGCGCCTTTAAACGTTTAAACCTCTCTATACAGCGAGAGGGTCCACTCCCTACCCGGGGAGGGTTTAGCATGCTTTTATCGTCGATACACATAATTCTTATAAATCAAAATACATTGAAGTTAAAATTCTAAATGCTAAAATTGTTTTATTTAATAAGCAAGCAATAATATATGTTTTAAAATGTATAATATAAAAGTGCTAGTCGAGCGAGACGACAGCGAGCGAATACTTAGCGAGCGGATCGCAAGCGGCTGCGCCGGCGCGGGGCCGCGCTGCTCTAGCATTATACTTCATTTGCAATAACTCACTTGGAACAGCGTCGTGGCTGCTATATCGTGTGCATCAAGCACTTCTGATCATGTTTTGATTTCAAAAATCAATTACATTACAACATGTTAGTAGCAACGTATTTCTCGTATGTTCCGGCCAGGGTACAAGCGTTCAAATTGTAAAGTCTTCATTTAGTTCCATTCCCGGTCGGTGCCGGCCGCTAAACGACTTCTATGTATAGGTTCATGTATTCGAAATGGAATGTAACGTCTGTGTGAACGTAAACAGCGCTACACACCGACCGAGTTTCGAGACTGTCAAATGTCCTTGTTAGTCATTCCAGCTAAATTTAAGTATAACAATATAACAAATTTACAAAAATACATATAAATTGAACAACATTCACAGTCTTGATTTTCAAAAAATGCGTATAAATATACTACTATCACTAACAAATCTAAGATTTTTTTCTATCGAAATAATACCCTATAGTGTGGAAAATCAAAACGCGAATGTATATTCAGTTTCAATAAACGTTTATCGTTAGACTTAAATCTATTAGTTTCAGACTCGTTTCAGGCAGTCCCACTAATTTCAAAGCACCAACAATCATTCAATAAATGCAACTTCTATTCTAATATATCATACCTATCGGTACGGAAAGGTCGACATATTAATTTATAATAAAAAAATAGTTTGAATCCACACTGTGCAACGCTGTCGGGCTCCGTCCCGCACCGAGGTACGCCCGCGGAGCGCGACAGCGTTCTACACAATTTTCTAAACATTCTCACACACGCAACACGCCTCATTACGCCTAAACATCTAATGTATCAAGAAGTCCCAAAAACAAGTCTGAAAACGATTTAGTTTAACCTATGTAATCAAATACGACATACTTAGGTTCAACAAACATTCCTAATAAAAATTTTATGTTGGTCATTATCACCAATTTATTGCTATACGAGGCGTAATTTATAAGACTTAATGGATTACATAGATTAAACCACCTTAAAATAAAATAATGATTTGGTAAATTGTAAATATACTATGTGTAAATAAATAATGCCGACTCAGTACATCATATGCTTAAAATAAAACACATTACTTACCAAGTCTTCTCACTTTTATGAAACCATGACTTAACAATCAACAGGTCAATTTAGCAATATATATATAATTAGGTATCACTTGTCAGATAAACCGATGCTTTTGGGTTCTATCTTTCTAAGATTGTGCTACCACAAAAATAATCCAGTCAATGAATTCTTTTTTAATACTACGCATGTTACTTGGTAGCACATTGAATAATAACCAGAGAGGCATGTTTTGTCTTAGTAGGGTTTATCGAAGCTTTAAAATTAGCCTCAATTACGTCACTTGTCTTTATCATATTATTATGAATTGAACACAAAATGTGTCAATTATAGTAATACAAAATCAGTCTCACAATAGGGAAGTCTTTTAGATCTTCAGGCACGTATACAAACGATCGTTCATTGCTTACGAGTACATTATTCAACCTCAAAAATACGTGCTAAATAGTAATCTGATATTTACTTTAGTTCCCGAGAGGTTTTATATATGTAATTCCAATGGTATTATCATAGTTGTGTATGAATGCTTGTGAGGATCACATAGCCTTGGAAAAACCTTCAGACAATGCAATTTTAATATGCAACATAGTTTCTGTTACGATGAAACTTGGCAAATATTTGAGACTATGTTGTAGCCATAACACAAGCTTTGTGACCATCACTAGCAACCTTCATTTTCCGTAATAAGCTAAGTTAAGCTTTCCTTCAAATAAACTTAAAATAAATAAAACTATCTCCAACACAATCCAAATATACAAGAAAAAAAAGCAAGTTAAAAAACATGGTTTAAAATGAACTACATGGAACCCTACTAAAAATAACGAGAAATTACCTTAAATCGTGCACAATACATTTAATCCGAAACTGGTGCATCACCTTGACCAATATGTTCCTTTTCGTAAATGTGGCTTTGCTGCGCCACCTAAAAATTGTCGTAAAAATTAAGAAAATCGCTACAAACGTGTACTAGAGAAGTATAAAGGAAAGCTCGTCGTGTCCTGTGTGGTGTGGGCGAGGGTGTGCTGTTAGTCGGCGGTAACCTTGTTTTTGTCGAGAGGCCCGTTGGCCTCCAGCGCCTGGGCGACGTCAGACTTTGGAGCGGAACCCTTCCTCTTGCCTTTGCCCAGATTCTTCTTGGAACTTTTAGGTGCTTTGCTTTTCTGAGGTTGCATACCTGCGGAGATAATAAAATCATTGTGTGTTTCCATATGGATGAGGCTAGCAAAGGATCGGAAAAAATTACGAGAAAGAGAGGAGGCCTATACTC
This sequence comes from Hypomecis punctinalis, assembly GCA_949316475.1. Classification (NCBI taxonomy): domain Eukaryota; kingdom Metazoa; phylum Arthropoda; class Insecta; order Lepidoptera; family Geometridae; genus Hypomecis; species Hypomecis punctinalis. Next base: position 15,231,237 of record OX438800.1, on the reverse strand, counting down.
AGCAGTGGGGTGGAACAGGCTGAAAAGATAGATAGATGTTTCCATATGAGTCATTTGAATTCAGACTGAAATTAAAAACAAATCGCATAGTGCGTTCCACCAAAGATGAGACTTGACGAGCGTCAGTGATGAGGGATCTTGCCCAGGCTGGTACAGTCGTGTACAAACTAATTTGTATATTTATTACAAACCAAAGTGGTTTCACAAGTCTCATGTTGGGTGGCACGTACTATAAATAAATATTTTCGGACATCTTACACACGGCCTCTGACCCCAAACTAAGCAAAGCTTGTGATATGGCTGCCAGAGACTGATATACCTACTACATATACTTATTTTTAAATACATACTTATATATATATAGTAATATATATATAAGTATGTATTTAAAAAAAAGTATATGTATGCCCTGGGTGGGGATCGAACCCACGCCTCTATAATCCAGAAGTTAGGGTCACTAACCACTGAGCCACCGAGGCAGTCAAAATAATTCTCATAATGTATAACTTTTCCTAAGCATAGTTATAGGGAGAATCATACAAGTCGTCGGATGTGAAGTTAGCTACAAGCTGCGCAACATCCAATCCTGACTGAAGTTAACATAAGGCTGCATGTTGATTGGGTTTCGCGCAAGTTGTAGCTAATTTCACATCCGCCGATTTTTATGATTCGCCCCGTACTAGAAATTCTCCGAACAGTAGACTTCGCGGCACATCTCTTAAACTGCCTCGGTGGCTCAGTGATTAGTGACCCTAGCTACTGAGTCGAAGAGGCGTGGGTTCGATCCTCACCCAGGGCAAATATTTACGTGACGAGCGTAAGTGTTGCTCTGTGTCTGGGTGTTATTTAATTACTATCTATTTATGTATTTATTTAAAAAATAAGGATACGTAGTATATCGGTCTCTGGCAGCCATATCACAAGCTATGCTAAGTTTGGGGTCAGAGGCCGTGTGTAAGATGTCCCCTTAATATTTATATAAACTGAATCTTCTTAGGCCTATATCTCGACTCGTTCTTGACCGATTTAGTCCATACTGTCAAATATTGTAAGAATAGGTATGATGTATAGGCAGTGTGTAGTCAAACGCGAAACTATTCGAAATAAAAAAAAAGACGGTAAAAAAATCTTTATTATAATTAGTCTGTTACTTAGATTATCAATACTTATTGGACACGTTTTTTTTTTTCGTCTATCAAACAACAAATGACAAACATAAACCTTGTCAAAGTTTGGGAGTGGGGGTCGTGACGTCACTTCTCTTACAGAAGTCCATACATTTGCATGGCACTTGTGATGTCACGCGGAACTTTGATGGACTACATCTTCATAAATTTTTGTTTAATTGACAACAATAAAAATACATGTCTAAAATATTATTTGATAGTCTTCTGGCGGACTAATTATATTTTTTTAGTCATCATGCCTATTACGTCACACTAAATGATCTTGTCAAATACTATTTAAATCGGTTGATAAATAGCGCGACAGCGAATTTTCCCCCTTTTTGAGAGAAATAGCCCCCAATCAAAAATCGCGGATGACAAAAAAATCCGCTTATTTATTCTGAGATTCGTTGAAAAATGCGACCTGTAGAGTTAAATCAAAATTAAGACATACGAAAGCAAAATCATCATATTGAAGCAGAGTTTCGCTTAGGTCATTAATTAACAGCTATTATTTAGCAAGTTATTGTAGTGTATTGTATGGTATACCTTCAGCTTCTCCCTCGGGCGCCATATTCTCGTCTTGCGCGGTGGCTTCTTCGACTTGAGAATTGATATCATCAGACCTCACGGTTTTCCTGTAATGTGAAGGCAATGATATCAGAAAAAACCGGACAAGTGCGAGTCAGGCTCGCACATCGAGGATTCCGTACAAATCCAGAAAATTGGGAAGTAAGTTGTTAAAATCTCTATACTATAACCATTGACAAAAAAGTTTTTTTTTATATGATACCTTACATGATACGATTTACTCACTTTGAATTTTGAACCCATATTTTGTGACTTTTGAGGCCCTATTTTTTGTAATTTATATAAAAATGTACAGTTTTCAGATTTATTCCTATAGTGTACTCTGAGACAATGCTTCTCGCCAAATTTCATAGTTCTATGTCAACGGGAAGTACCCTGTAGGCTTTGATTTTTATGAGTGTCGAAATATGCGGTTTTTTACGACATAAACGGCTCTTACTTTTTTATACGGTAACTGAGAAATTTTTCTTTTACACAACTGCAAGATATCATAGATATACGTATATAGTTTAAATTTCAACTCGATATCTTTAAGAGTTCACGAAATAAAGAGTCTTGACATACACACAGACGGACAGACAGACAACAAAGTTTCTATAAGGGTTCCGTTTTTTTCCGTTTGAGGTACGGAACCCTAAAAAGGTAGAAATAAACCAAAACTGCTCTAGGCGCAACTTAAATTCCAGATAATTATGATTATTTATTATTTGTTTCTATGTATTACGGTACTATAGGCCGCGTCACACAAGTTGGCGGAAATGAAGTTAGCTACAAGATGCACAAAATCCAATCCTTACTGAAGCTCACACAAGCCGCGCGTTGATTGGATATTTCGCAGCTTGTAGCTTTGCATTTCCGCCAACTTGTGTGACGCAGCCTATACTCTTTGGGTAGCGAAACGTTTATAGCCTTGGTTAACATACACACACTACACACACCAAAGCGAATAAAGTCTATTTAGTGTTCAGTGGGTGAAGGTCGCGCTTGAAGTTCTGAAGAAGGTGCGCGTAACACAAGTGGTGCCAAGATTTAACTCTCAGAGTTAGAACGTTTACTCGTTTCAAGTACCGAACAGTAGTCGATGGTTTACTGGTGAGCATAGCCTACCCCTGAAGGAAATTCGAAAATTAGACATTTTGACACATCTAAAACCAAATGTAAACTAAACCAAACTAAATGTCACCAAATCGTTGTAGTTGTTTTGTACAAATATAAAAGAATTGGTCGTATAAAGAATTTGGCACACCGGACGCGTTCTGCGATATGCATTCAGGTCAAATTGAACGCAGCCCGCATGATGTGTGAACAATGTAGTCGGTCTCTATATATTTTGTATAGGTTTGCGATCTGACGGTGCGGTCACGCGGAAGGAACGTAAGAACGTGTACCACCACCACCTGACCGGTTTCCCTGCTCGGACATCTGACCGACAACGTTGTTCATCCATAATGAGGGCTGCGTTCAATTTGACCTGACCGCAGATCGCATCTAGTGTGTCAAATCCTTATTCGTATAGAGATAGTTACCCGTTGACGGAGATGGTGGCGGGCTTGGCGGGCTGGTCGTCGGTGGTCGGGCGCGCGCGGCGCGGCCCCGCCCCCCTCGGGCCCGCGCCGCGGCCGCGGCCGCCGCGCGCCGCCCGCCCGCGCGCTCCGCCGCGCCACGAGCCGCGCGCGCCGTACGAGTTGCGCGCCGGCGGCGTGTAGCCCACGTAGCCCACTTGCTGCTACAATGCACAGAACAAAGATATTAGCCTTTATCTACATTCATTCACTTTTGTGGTCCGTTAGTAAAAAAAAAGAAAATTGAAAAGAGAATTTTGTTGCAGGTTGTGAGCGATTTTTCTATCACAGCAGACAGTGAAAAGCAAAGTCTAAATTAAGTCTTTATGTAAAGTCTTCCGGTGGGTAGTTAGTGTGGATATTGTGGGTAGCGCGCGAATCTATGTGTAGTGTAGTGTGGTACCTAACTGTGAGTAGCGCGCGGGCTTGGTGGATAGTGCAGTGCAGTAACTGCGGATGGCGCGTAGGCCCGGCGGGTGTGTACCTACCTACCTGTACCAGCCTTTTAATAGTCCACTGTAGGACGTAGACCTACCCGCGAAGGGTGATTGGGCTATATCTACCACACTGTCCCAGTGCGGGTTGGTGAATACACATTACGCAATCGAATTTCTTCTACGGACGCATACAGGTTGTCTCACGATGTTTTCCTTCACTGAAAAGCCAGTGGTATTAAATTGTGTACATACATTCCAAAGAACTCATTGGTACGGGACTGGGATTTGAACCCACGACCTCACGATTGCAAGGCGGGTGTGTGGCACCTGTGAGTAGCGTGTGCATCCGGCGGGTAGGGTGGTGTATGTCGGTACCTGCGGGTAGCGCGCGGGGCGCGCGGGGTAGCTGCCGCCGCCCCACTGGCCGACCACGACGCCGGCGATCTCGAGGCGCGCGCCGCGCCCGCGCCCGCGGCCCCAGCCGCCCACCACGCCCGCCACCAGCGGCAGCGGCGGCATCGCGAACTCCACCTCCAGCCCCTCCAGGATCGCCTTGCGCATGCGCTCCACCTGCACACCACAAAACCAGCCTTTCTTTAATGTTCAGTCAATCCAACCATAGCGGCCGATGGTTAAATGCTGACAATTGATTGGTAAACAGAGGGTTAGATCGCGGAGTAATCGGCAGCATCACGAGGTTCGACAGCAGCTATTGACGTAACGGATGTAAGCAATCGTTTAATTTAATTTACAAACAAAAAAAACAAAGTGTTACACTCCGGGAGTGCCGGCAGAAATGAAAACTCATCTTATGAATTTTCGATCAGCTTTGACTGACGCGAGTTTAATATGTATTTCTTACACATCCCAAAAAGTGCACATATCATTTAAAGAAGTTTTCATTTCACAGAATTATCGGTTATTTTCTCATTTATTTCAAGACTCCAGTACTGTGACGAATGCAAAAACATATTCAACTTATTATACTTGGTTATCAATTTAAAAAAGGATGCACAAATTATGCTAAAATAATATTAACGAGCGTCGACACTGTTGTATGGAGGTGATCGCTCACGTCCCGCAGTACCTTGACGACGGTGTCGAGATGGTTGTCGCACAGCTGGGCGAGGTGCTTGCAGTGCGCGGCGCGGTGCAGGTTGCGCTGCAGCAGCTTGCCGTCGAAGTACAGCCAGGGCGCGGCCACCAGCCACGGCACGGGCGCGCCGCACGCGTCGTTCGCCACCAGCGCCGCTTCAGCGCCGGCCATCACCAAGGCTCCTAGTTGTACGCCGCGCGAGCTTATCGAGTTCACCTGCAATATAACGATAACTGTCACATTTTCCATCGCCTGAAGCCGGTTTAACAATTGAAATATACTACGCGTAGCCAAGGGGACTACTTTTGACCCCAGTTTTGGTGACAAAGTGCAAAAAAAATACTGAATGTAGCATTTGGATGAGACGTGACCTCACGACTAATTATATTTAGAATCTAAGAATAATTTTATCTTTACAGCATTATCTGCTTGTGCAGCCCTGTGAAGCCAAAAACGGTAATTCAAACCACAATTATGAACAACTTTTATTATAAGAGCAACCCAGAATTCGAAAAAAAAATCAGCATGTAAAAAAACCATGCAAAATTCCAACTCGGAATTGACAAAATGTTTGAAACAACTGATTTTTTTCTCGAATTTTCGATTGACCCCATAATAAAAGTTATTCATAAAGATGGTCTAAATTACCTCCTTTCAGCTTCGAACACCATATCTGGCTAACTCTGTATAGTCGAGGAAAGTGCAAAAAAATGCGTAACTATATAGACAATCCTATAAGAGCAACATACTTAAAAATATACAATATACAGTTTGCTTCATCTGAATGTCTTGAATAGGAACCATTTTTTTTAAATAGTACTTTTCAGTTTGGTAAAAATACCATTTGAACTCTTTAGCAACAACATTAATTTTATCTAAGCTAATACTTAAGATGAAAACCTAGGTTTTTTTTTTATTTCGAATAGGTTCGCGTTTGACTACACACTGCCTGACGTTAAGCAGATGTGCGGTCTAGGGTGTAGCAGCTGTGTGTAAAGTAGCTCCGTTTCAAAACTTTCCTGCCTATCAATATTAGCTGGTAATCATATAATTCGATCAAATATTGACCAACAGCTACATTGAATGAGTAAACATTTTGCTTGCACATTTCGAGATTATAATGTTGTGTTGTGAATCAATCAGTCTAACTTAGCTGTGTTAGGTTTAGCATCGGTATTGAAGTTAGTGGTGAATATTGAGAAGTTGAATGATTCACAAAAACTCACGTTATAATCAGCCAATAGAGCCAGCTTGAACGAAAATTTCAACAATTATTTACTAGAATAACTACAGTATTTTTCAAGAAAATAATATGGTGCAAAATTACAATCGGATTGGTATACATTAGTCTAGTTTACAATTTTGAAAAAAAAAATGCTTTTTAATTTGGATTGAAACATTAGGGCTTAGTGTTATTGCCAAGAAACATAAGTAGTAGAATAAATGCGTGGAAGAGAACAGTGCCAGATTACAAATATTCTGACTTTTCGGTTATATTACTGTTTTTGCTGGTTTCCAAGATGTATTTCTTAACCTAGGGAGGGTTAGATCCAGATTCCAGAATGAATGTATGTGTCCCAATACAAATATTAGTCTGAAAATGAAAATAACTCACATTCATCTCTTGTAAATGGAGAGCGTTCATGAGATCATTGGAAAATGCGGTCGCCAAAAATGCATCCAATTCTGGGCGACGGAGAATTTGGATTTGAGATGTCATGATGAACCTGTGAATTAGAATGAAGTATGTAGTTATGCAAAATAGTTATGCAAATTGATTAAGTCGATTATAAATTTTTCATCACACTTGTTCATAATTAGTTATTAATTAAGGTCGATTCACACATACGGCGGGCGCGGGTTAGGTGCGGGGCGGCAGTCTTTTAGTACCTGTTTCAATGGACAATGGACCCGCGTTCTGTGTGTTGTCGTCCATTGAAACAGGTACTAATAGACACGCCGTACTCCCGACCCGCACCGCGCCCGCCGTATGTGTGAATCGGCCTTTAATTAGGCTCTAATTTCACCGCAATCAGGCACATAATAATTCAATGCAATCAGGCACTGTAATCAAACTGACTTTTTCATTGCTATTATTCACAAGTGAGTTATAGTTTTTTATTTTATTGGTTGAGTTGTAACACTGTGGTCGAGTTGCTTTGTTCAAAAAGTTTCGATACAAAAAAGATCGTGTTCAATAGTAGGTACAAATAAATTAATGTACCTATTAAACCTCATTCTTTTACTCTATGGCCATATCGAATCATTTTTCACAACTCGTTTTCACTGTTTAAAACATTTTTTTTAGTATTATTTTATTCACAAGTGTGTTGAAAAACGTCGTATGCTACACGTGTGTATTGATGATTACTCAATGGCGCCTCAGCGGTAATCACCAACAGTACACACTTGTACCATAATGTACTATTAAGTGAACGCCTAAAGGTATTCTGTAAAGTTGTGAACCATGAAGGTTCCATCAAGTTATTTTAATTCCCAAGTGCCGTATTATTGTTGTTTTATATTCGTGGAAGTGGAAATCATCTGATTTTATTTTTTATTTATTTATCATTTAGAGTCTTACAATGATTCTCAATTTGAAAACCCACGGATTTTTTTTGTTATTGTACAAGAACCCCTATAGTATAGGAGTAAAGATATCTGCCCATATCTTATAATAGAGCCACGGGGGATAAACTGATAATTACCATTGACATTCCCGTGCTATGAACGTATGGCCACAGCCCGGACACTCCGCGTTTCTTCATACAAAATCTGCTGTCTTACGCACACAACACTATATTTATTCACAGACACTACACATACGCACGAACGCTACACGGGTATTTGCAGCGGCCTGTGCAGCCCGCGCGCAGAGTAGTAAATCGTGTCCTGACGCGGGGTGGAAGTGAGGAAGACTCAAACGGGTGGGGGGTAACGAGTGGCCGTTCTATACGTAGTATTATATCTTCTTTGGTATGGCACCGAAAGCAACAAGATACGCTCTACTATGCCCACTGAAACGAATCGATAGCGTTCGTCTAAGAATCGATGATGCCCATACGAGCAATATTAACTTCATTTGTTTTGGTGAAAGCTGCATTACTAGTTTGTATCAGCAGCTGCACGTGCTGTCGGCAGTTGCAGTTGGCAGCCCGGTTTCGAATGGCACCTTAAATGACAATAAACAGAAATTGAACGTGTGGTCACCTCAGCACAGTAGCCAGTATGAGCAGATGTTGTGGCACGTACGAAGTGTTGAGCATGAGAGGCGTGTCGGAGCGCATGCACGATAGGAAAGCGCGCATCCGGCGGCACTTGTCGTCTTGGGCAGTTCTGGAATAATTATAACAGTTAACGTCATGCCGGGGACACACATTGGCTATGTTGGCTAGTTCCAACACCCCAATGTGTAGTTCGGTTGGATTGATATTGGACGCAAATCGAACAATAATAAATGGCTATTCAATTCGTAGCCAAGCTTGGACTCAAATCAACGTCCACCCCCCTCCCATTCTCAAGGAAAGATTGGTACCTGTATGCATTTTTCCTTTTTTTATTGATTCATGAGTAGCAGATTTAATTCTAGATATAAGAATACAGATTTACGATATAAGACTTTAACACGCATATGCGTAAAAAAAAAAGTAACGTAATCATCCACAAGACCCCGCTGCCCCCCATGTCATCAAAAATAAGCAAAGCATAAACTCCTCCGCACTCCTATAGTGCTAAGGTAATACTTGAGCGACCCCTGTGGCCCCAGCATGACGTTCGAATTACTTGCGCGCAGCAGCTTTTAGATCATTTTTGAGTGGGATAGATTATTTCACTGTGCAATAGCGACAGCGCTTGACGAAATTAAGCAAAGAGTGCAATCTTGGTTTTTAAAATCGTTAAATTAGTATATATTGGGTGCCTAGCCCCAGACCTACCCACATTTATATATCAGTGTGTGCATCACGCACGCGCGATCCGAAGACGACGTGTGGTCGCAGTGCCCTTCTTAGAATCACTATCTATGCTCTATATCCTCTCCTCCTCCTCTGTATCCTCTGGAACCACTACAGTGTTCGCTCGCTATCCGAACCAGAGACGCTGCACGGTGGGCACGGGCCAGTCCAGCGCCACCCCGGGCACCAGTTCGGCCGTCTTGCCGGGGTTGACGCGCGAGTACATCCACTCCGCCACCTGCACTACGCTCGCTCACCCGAACCAGAGACGCTGCACGGTGGGTACGGGCCAGTCCAGCGCCACCCCAGGCACCAACTCGGCCGTCTTGCCGGGGTTGACGCGCGAGTACATCCACTACGCTCGCTCACCCGAACCAGAGACGCTGCACGGTGGGTACGGGCCAGTCCAGCGCCACCCCAGGCACCAGTTCGGCCGTCTTGCCGGGGTTGACGCGCGAGTACATCTACTCCGCCACCTGCACTACGCTCGCTCACCCGAACCAGAGACGCTGCACGGTGGGCACGGGCCAGTCCAACGCCACCCCGGGCACCAGCTCGGAAGTCTTGCCGGGGTTGACGCGCGAGTAGATCCACTCCGCCACCTGCACTACGCTCGCTCACCCGAACCAGAGACGCTGCACGGTGGGCACGGGCCAGTCCAGCGCCACCCCAGGCACCAGTTCGGCCGTCTTGCCGGGGTTGACGCGCGAGTACATCCACTCCGCCACCTGCACTACGCTCGCTCACCCAAACCAGAGACGCTGCACGGTGGGTACGGGCCAGTCCAGCGCAACCCCAGGCACCAGTTCGGCCGTCTTGCCGGGGTTGACGCGCGAGTACATCCACTCCGCCACCTGCACTACGCTCGCTCACCCGAACCAGAGACGCTGCACGGTGGGCACGGGCCAGTCCAGCGCCACCCCAGGCACCAGCTCGGCCGTCTTGCCGGGGTTGACGCGCGAGTACATCCACTCCGCCACCTGCACTACGCTCGCTCACCCGAACCAGAGACGCTGCACGGTGGGCACGGGCCAGTCCAGCGCCACCCCAGGCACCAGTTCGGCCGTCTTGCCGGGGTTGACGCGCGAGTACATCCACTCCGCCACCTGCACTACGCTCGCTCACCCGAACCAGAGACGCTGCACGGTGGGCACGGGCCAGTCCAACGCCACCCCGGGCACCAGCTCGGAAGTCTTGCCGGGGTTGACGCGCGAGTAGATCCACTCCGCCACCTGCACTACGCTCGCTCACCCGAACCAGAGACGCTGCACGGTGGGCACGGGCCAGTCCAGCGCCACCCCGGGCACCAGCTCGGCCGCCTTGCCGGGGTTGACGCGCGAGTACATCCACTCCGCCACCTGCACTACGCTCGCTCACCCGAACCAGAGACGCTGCACGGTGGGCACGGGCCAGTCCAACGCCACCCCGGGCACCAGCTCGGAAGTCTTGCCGGGGTTGACGCGCGAGTAGATCCACTCCGCCACCTGCACTACGCTCGCTCACCCGAACCAGAGACGCTGCACGGTGGGCACGGGCCAGTCCAGCGCCACCCCGGGCACCAGCTCGGCCGCCTTGCCGGGGTTGACGCGCGAGTACATCCACTCCGCCACCTGCACTACGCTCGCTCACCCGAACCAGAGACGCTGCACGGTGGGCACGGGCCAGTCCAACGCCACCCCGGGCACCAGCTCGGAAGTCTTGCCGGGGTTGACGCGCGAGTAGATCCACTCCGCCACCTGCACTACGCTCGCTCACCCGAACCAGAGACGCTGCACGGTGGGCACGGGCCAGTCCAGCGCCACCCCAGGCACCAGCTCGGCCGTCTTGCCGGGGTTGACGCGCGAGTACATCCACTCCGCCACCTGCACTACGCTCGCTCACCCGAACCAGAGACGCTGCACGGTGGGCACGGGCCAGTCCAGCGCCACCCCGGGCACCAGCTCGGCCGTCTTGCCGGGGTTGACGCGCGAGTAGATCCACTCCGCCACCTGCACTACGCTCGCTCACCCGAACCAGAGACGCTGCACGGTGGGTACGGGCCAGTCCAGCGCCACCCCAGGCACCAGTTCGGCCGTCTTGCCGGGGTTGACGCGCGAGTAGATCCACTCCGCCACCTGCACCACGCACGCGCGATCCGAGGCTGATGACGTGCTCGCGGTGCCTTCCTCTGGAACAACGATATCGTTATTTAGATGATATTTTGATTATACTATCACACGTGCTTTAAACAGAAGCATTGGTTCAGAATCTGAATGAGACATCACCAGAGCTTAGTAAGCTTATTACGGGTCTAAGGGAGGCAAAAACAAATAAACAAATACAAATCAGGCCCAGGACACAATATATGACTAGATTTTTACCACGTGATCCGGCCGGCGAGTCTATCATGAAATAGTTGACACAAATATAGCATATTAATATTTTCGCTGTGCTTCACTCGGGGGCGTATTTGGGCATGGTTGACCACAGGCTTTGAAGACAGGTCCTTCACTAATAAAAACATGTTTATATTTATACGACTTGCAGGAATTGATAAATATTATGAATTACTAGCTGAACCGGTGATCTCCATCTTACCATCTATCAATGACAACATTTACATGCAGGAATATTTTGTATGGAAAAAGAAACTAATGTTTTTATTATTTCTCGCAACTGTTATAAATTATGTAGATTCGTTTTGGCTGCATATACGATCGAAAAAGTTCGACAGTAAACACAAACCTTTAGCCTTCTGCGCCATGAAGCGATGATGATGCATGTTGTACAATATGGCGTAGACGTTCTGCCGGATCGGGCGGTAGAAGTGGTGCACCGACGGGATCTCGCGGTGGTTGTCGTCTTCCATCACTACGGAGAGGGTGATCTGGTGGGAAATCACATAATATTTTTCGTTTCTGGTTCAGGCGAGCGAACAGTAAAGAGGGAACTGAAAAGATTTCATTTGCGGATTTTTTTTTCAATGCTCTTCTATACATTTTACTCTGGTACAAAACTAGTTGGGTTTTTTTTAAAACTTGATATGAAGTAGGTAAGTAGTTAAAACGTGCTAAAATAAGTCGTAAATATGCAGTGTCAACATCATACACTAAAATTGATATATAGATATGATATCAGCGGCAGCAGCTGGTGTGGAAGATAGGGCACTGACCTGGCGGTGCGGGAGTATAGACAGCAGCTTGTGTGGGAGATAGGGCACTGACCTGGTGGTGCGTGAGTATGGACAGCAGTTTGTGTGGGAGATAGGGCACTGACCTGGTGGTGCGTGAGTATGGACAGCAGTTTGTGTAGGAGTTAGGGCACTGACCTGGTGGTGCGTGAGTATGGACAGCAGCTTGTGTGGGAGATAGGGCACTGACCTGGCGGTGCGTGAGTATGGAGTAGTGAGTCATCTAAGCTGACTCACGTCATGGCCGTGTATAATAACTTACCTATAGTAATAACGTCGGCAATAAGCTTACATTCTTTTAAAAATAAATTGAAGAATTGGCTTATCAAGCAATTTTTCTATAAGTACGACAAATTTTATAAACGTTTGACATAACTTAATATTTGTTTTAATTCGTATTTCTTTATTTATGACATTTTTATTCTTATTATTAATTTATTTTTGGATTGAATTTTGCTGACGTTGTATTAATTTATTAATTATTATTCAAATTGAATAATTTATTATTGTTAATCAACATACATCCAAAGATTACATCATTGTAATTAATGTATATTATTTGACGTGTAAATTGACATTTTACCAATAAATGACTTATGGACAGCCGCTGGTGTGGGTAGATAGGGCACTGACATGGCGGTGCGTGAGTATGGACAGCAGCTGTTGTGGGAGATAGGGCACTGACTTGGCGGTGAGTGAGTATGGATAGCAGCTGGTGTTAGAGATAGAGCACTGACCTGGCGGTGCGCGAGTATGGACAGCAGCTGGTGTGTGAGATAGGGCCAGTGCCCTATCTCACACAAATACAGGTCAGTACCTGGCGGTGCGTGAGGATGGACAGTAGCAGGTGTGGGAGATAGGGCACTGACCTGACGGTGCGTGAGTATGGACAGCAGCTGGTATGGGAGATAGGGCACTGACCTGGCGGTGCGTGAGGATGGACAGCAGCTGCGGGTGCATGAGGCCGCGCGCGTGGCGCTCGGCGCAGGTGCGCAGCACCTCGGCCGGCGCGCCCGGGCAGCTGTCCTCGCCGCCCACACCCAACAGGCTCTTCGGAGGTTGACGGCTCTGGGATAAAACATACCATTAGACCATAACATTTGATTATGACGTAGCATGTAAGATTGATCTTACAGTACGCGTAAATAAACATCCGCATTTAGAAAGAGACAATCAGCTACTTTGGATTTAATGAAGCGTTACTGATTCTGTCTCGCAAACCACTGTTAGACAAACCAGCAATATGTGTAGCGTTTGTCTTTCCATAATGCCGATGTCCATTATTTACCACAATTACTGTAAAATATTAGTTACAGAAAATTGGACTTCACATACCACCCAAACCAAAATTCAACTATTTTTTTTAAATGTAATAGCTTTATAGGCCGAATCAAACTACTCGGGGCTATGATGTTAGCTACAAGCTGCGGAAAACCCTTTCTTTAGCTTGTAGCCATCACAGCCACCGAGAAGTTTGATTCGGTTGGTCTATAACATTAGACAAAGTATATGCAAAATCAAATATTACAAGAAATCTCATTGAACACGCATTAAGCTGAAAACAAACTATCGCATGCGGCTGACGGTCGCGACATAGAAGTGTGCACAGTCTTAAAACATCCGGCGCACCAGATCTCTCTCGGACCTCCGAGCTCTCAAGGTCAGCCCGCGCAAGGTGACGTCCGCGACTGATGTCTGACAGTTTGCACGACCCAGTATCTAGATACCTATAAGTCGCGACCGTCAGTCGGATGCGGCTGACGGTCGCGACTTAGCAGTGTGCACAGTCTTAAAACATCCGGCGTATCAGATCTCTTTCGGACGTCCGAACGCTCAATGTTAGCCCAAGGTGACGTCCGCGACTTATATCCGATAGTTTGCACGACTCAGTGTATCAGATACCTATAAGTCGTGACCGTCAGCCGAGTCAGTCAGTCGCGTCCGATAGTTTGATTTCAGCTTAAAGCTGAAACAAACTGTCGGACGCGGCTGATGGACGCGACTTATAGGTATCTAGATAATGGATGTCCACTGAGCCGTGCAAACTATCGGACATTAGTCGCGGACATCACCTTGGGCTAACATTGAGCGTTCGGACGTCCGAGAGTGATCTGGTGCGCCACGTATCTAAAGACTGTGCACACTGCTAAGTCGCGACCGTCAGCCGCGTCCGTAAGCCGCATGCGATAATTTGTTTTCAGCTTAAAAGTTACATATATTGACATGTTTAAGTTATTTTTGTCTCCTAACTGCTGATCACCGTTTTAGCTTCATTAAACATTTTTAGTGCCTAAAAACAGAAGTATAGAATTGATAAAACCCTAAGACTATTAAAATAGTAAAATTCAAACCTCTTTTGAAGTGGTCGGCTGTTGTTTATCGAATTTCTGTTGCGGCGGGGACGGGTGCTTGCTTGAGGCGTCGCCGGAGTCGAGATTCAGAGCCGCCATCCCGTGGTGAACATCGTTCGACTCGTCCATACTAAAGTCGGCATTCATACACGCGTTCGCTGTTGCCAATTTGTAATCTTCCAAGCCTTTTTGCTGCAATTGCAATTCGACTATCTCAAGTGCTTTGTGACTTAAAGGACCAGAACATAAATACTAATAAACAGTGCAACCAGACCGAATTTGTTGTTTTTAAACTTTCGCGATTTGAACACATCATTCTGATATAATACGGAAGTAATCGCAGATCAAAATCACGAGATAAATAAATACCTACCCATGACCCATCTCGTGATTTTAGTGCGCAATCTAATATTCTTAGGTATATAAGAATATTAGATTGAATTTCTCAAAATTACCAAAACAAAAAAAAACTGAATTGATATAATAATATTTCATCATTTCCCACCCAAACTTCGTCGCTACAATTGCCAAATCCCAGGGATCCCAGCGCGGAGCCAGGTTTCACCAGGAGTAGACACAATTAACCATATATTTAAAAAAAAAAAAAAATTCCACAGTATAAGCCTTACTGAAAAATGCCTACCTCCGCAAATATACCAAAAAATACTGATATTCAAAAAAGTCAAGTCATTCAATATACGGAAAAAGCACTAAAACATTTATTCTGGTCACACTGTTAATAAACAAAATGAGGTGTCAGGAAGGCGATAGGACAGAATTCGATTCGAAAACAAGGGGAACCAATAACCACTCTGCACTTAGATGATAAATTTTGTTGGTTAATTCATGCTGTGAAGAGTTTCGATAGATGCCAATGGTGTTGTTAATGATGTAAAAGGCGTGGATGACCATAGCGATGACAGCTTTGTTGGTAAGATATAAACCTCGTGTTCAGAAGATTCGGTGGCCAGCTTGCTGGTGTCCATATCTGCGCCGGATGGAGCGCTGGAGCTTTGATCGGGCTTCTGGCCCTTTTTGTTGCTCTTTGGCCGGCGTCCTGTACAACACAATAGACTTTTCAAAATGGCTCAGTCTACAGTCAGGATAAAAAGTATATGATAATTCATGATAAAGCATGTTATATGTGGAAAATATTCCACATATAACATGCTACCTTCAAGAAAATATCTATTGTCACAATCGTGCAAAAAAATATCCTGACCACGCTACGTAGTGGGCAGGCTTTTTAGTTACTCATAAGGCTTGCAAGCCGACTTCAACGCCGCGCGATGCCAAAGTGTTCAGTTACAAGCACTAATTAGGTGACATAACGTCGAGATTCGAGAAAACGGGTCATTGTGAATGATTTAATGCAGTATCCAAGTCGGTTTGTATGACGTCGCTCGCTCATTTTAGTACTACTTTCACTTAGGGCCTGTGGCTCTGTAGATATTTGCTCGAAGCATGGTACACATATGTATTTGAAAATGGATTTTATTGCATTTCAGGCCAATAGGAATCAAACCTATTTATTTAGGTAAATAGGTTTGACCACAGTCCCTAAGTACCACCAATACAAATTTCAACCAAAACATTTTGTGTTTGTACCTAGCAAAACTTATTTAAGGATAATAGCTTTGGTTGTAATATTACTGCGGTCTTATAATAAGATTTCACACTAAATAATAGTGGGCTTTATAATAAATAAGTTTTTTTATGGTGCCTCCACACACTTCGCGAGGCGACACGAGGGGACGCGAGCACGAGTGTGGATAGTGCGCTCGTGTCGCCTCGTCATTCCTAGCGTGGATGGCTATTGGCTAACGCCTCGTGGCGAGGGCCTCGCCTCGCCGCCTCCTGGAGTCTGTGGAGGCACCAATAAAATTCTGCCTTTCATACTACTTGTCAATTATTACTCCCAAAAATTTCTTTAATAAACATGTTTTCAGCAATTTTTTGCACTTACCAGACGCAGTCCTGTACTTGAGGAAACCATCTTTAGTACCATTCAAATAATACTGTACGGCTTGTTTCAGTTTGGCAGCTCGGAGATCATTCATATCACCAAATACTTCAACACACGCTGCGTCCACATCGGACGAGGGTAACTCCTTTACAAACTGGCAAATTGTCTTCACCACTGTCTCGGGTGGAACTGGGGTCTGAAAGATTACGTATGATTAAACCATGTTTAGTATAAAAAGTAAAATTAGATTTGTAGTCTTCTGACTTACAGTCAGAGAGTCGAATGAGTTCCCACTGTTATTCTGCAACCAAAATTAAAGTTCTTTGTTGTTACAATTTTGATACTAATCTACAGTAAGCAGACAAAGCTAAAGCAAGTAATACAACTATTTATAACTACACCGTCTATACCATACTATATAGAATTGGATTATGTCTATGTTATGAGTATAAGAAAAGTGGGACAATATCCAATCATTGTACATTTACAAAAAAATACTGCAATGTAATCAAAAATAAATAAAATAAACTGTTTTGTTACCAACGAAACTCAGAGACTAGGGAAAAATTGCAAAATGAAACCTATTACATATCTGCAAGTAAATTCCTACATAGGCAGAATCAAACTTCATCATCTGTGAATTTAGTTACAAACTGCGCAGGTCCCATTTCCTGGCGCACCTGACATATGAATATAATATTACTGCGCAAGCACTCGCCTCGTATAGGCCGAATCAAACAACTTGACGGCTGTGATGTTAGCTACAAGCTGCGGATAACTCAATCCTCGCACAGCTGTTAAGAGAACTCCAGTCCACTCAGGATTGGGTGATTTCATTGATAGATACATTGGTACATATTAGTCTTAATACAAACATTACTTAAAAGTTAAGACATTTATTCTAGGTATTCGTTTTTTCTGCTTTGTAACTAATCAAGATTCACCCTACCTCCCGAACTAGTTTAAACTGCATCTCGGGCGGCAGTTTTCCTCTCGCTCATTTACTAGGCAACGTGTAACGTGTACGACGGAGATGGACGACTCAATGGATAAAGGAGAATGTAGTATACGTACACAATTCAGACTATTCTTTGAACCGACAACAGCAAAGTGAAGGTGTTGGTTTTAAAATTTATGTATTTATATTTGTTATTATAGTTTCAAATATATATGATACTTTACATTAAAAAAAAAACAAAAAAAAACAAATTATACTTTATGTAAAATACATAATTATGTTATGGTTAAAGTCGTATACACTAATTATTAGATATAATTATTACATAGATAGTATAAACTATTATAACAGTACAGAGATACAAATTAGAACAGTACAGTACAGTGTTGTACAGTATAACACTATACAATAAGCAAATATAATTACGTTTACTTATAAATATGTTTTTATCTTAATTTAGCTAGTTAATTAGATGATTCACAATTTGTAGCTAACACCACAACAAAAAAGTTGTTAGGTTTGGCCTATATTCACAGACATCAGAAGTTTGATATGGTCCATTATAATGGTATTCAAGTCAAGATATCTGTTTCAATACTCACTTTCTTTTGGTTGATTCCCAGACGTTTGTAGAAGTCAGTCAGGCTCTGTTCAGAGAGGATGGTGCCCCCAAGCAAAGCGGCGGCCAGGCAGAGTCGGTCTTGTGGCACGTCCAGAAAATTGGGCAACTCATGCACCATGTACTCTTTTGTCTCAAGAGACGACTAAAAATTCGAAGTTGTTTAGTTCTGATGCTAATATTAGGGAGAATTGTAGTTTTGATTTTTGAAATAAGCGAAGGAGAAAACATAAATAATTACATTAGATTGTGGTAATCATAACATTTACATACTTTACTTTACTTTACAAATTAAATAATATATTTGGAATATTTTAAACACCGCCTCGGACTCCAAACTAAGCAAAGTTATCACAAAAATGTTTGCCCTGGTAGGAATCGAACCCATACCTCTGTCTCAGGAGTCACAGCAACCAAACCACTCGGAGTGTTTTTTTTAAACAAGGCAACACTTTGTAGTAACTTAGGTATCTACACTACAGGTACATAAATCAATCTTTTAATCTAAAGGACATGTCCACAAAATGTATGGAGGCTGGTATAATAATAATCAAAAATTCTAACCACAACACTCCTTACATTTCAAGAAAGTTCATATTTTTCTGAGTCTATTACATCAGTTAAAACCAAAAAAGAACCCTCCGTTTTTTTAAAAATTAATTTTGAATCTATTTGGATAAATAAATATATTTGGCTCAATAGGTAGTTTATCTCTAGTAACCCTGACTAAGTAACCTTCAAATTGTTAAATAGAAGCATTTTTACCAATTAGACACAGTTTTTAAGTGATTTTTGTCACATTGTACTTACTAACTGGTCACACTGGTAGGTTATAATTTTTAATTTCAGCAAATTAAGAGATGAATGTGGAAGAATCAGCTACGAATGCAAGTAAAATAACGTTAGAAGCATTTTATTATTGCTAAACTAGAAAAAATACAGTTGTATTAGTATATTTCGTACAATTTATTTTTCACATTATAAAAAAATGGAGGGATAAAAAAATCTAAATTAAATATTTTTGAGAAGCCCATGAATCAAGCTTTCAAATGATGTATATATCATCTTGGTTCGATTTTTCTCTGAACAATATACCACTTGTGGACGTCACCTTTACTATTGCATAAGTGTGGTTACATTTCATTTACTATAGTATATTTATATACACACAATGCAATTTTATTGTAAACAAACAGGCACTGAATTTTCTAAAATTTGGATCACACTTGATTAATTGGCACCTCAGTTACTCAGTTGTAACTTTAATGCCAAAGAATTCAGTTCCACCCTGTATAGGGTATATTTATTTACAGTGTAAATATTTGCAATTTTATCAGATAACTTACCCTGTATGTAAGCTTCAGCTGTGAAGAACTAAAGTATCTGGGTGGTTGAAAGACTAAGTATTCTCCGGCGCACCCCACCAGGCCTGCATAAGTTTTCTCACGGCATAGGCCCACTACTTCCTGCCAGTGGTCATCTGAAGATACCATCTAGAAGAGAATATAGGCATATCAACTTTATTATACATACAGTTTGATGCACTCCATCCATCTGCAGATTACTGCTTCGGGAGGAAGCACTTATAGAAGCAAGCATTCTAGTCTCTCTTCAATCATAGATGAAACAAAGATACCAATATAGCCCACCAGATTAGAAAGTGAACTTGGCAGCAGGCAGGACACAGTTCACAGAAGATTTAGATCATATATTCTCCCTCAACTTTTCGGAACATTAAATTGTGGGTCACATTTGTATTAACCGTTAAGCCATGTCTTCAGGAGGTTTAAAAAGATTGACACCAGGGCTAGCCATCCCGCTTATACAAACTTACTTTACTTTTAGTACTTGTACTGTAACAGCCTTTTTAATAGTCCACTGCAGGACATAGGCCTACCCAGCGCTACCTACTCAGGCCGGGTGATTGGGCCATATCCGCCACGCTGGCCCAATGCGGGTTGGTGGATTACATTTAGTAATATCTTACAAATGATTTAGAAGAAATGTACTTACAATAGGAATGTTGAGGTATCTCAATGCAGTTCTGAGGCAGGAATGTAGTCCAGTTGGTGGTACCCACCAAACTTTGGGAGGTGGGGTGCCTTTGGAGACAATATGGCGCAAAACCTGATAAGAAAGTATACCATTACTTTTGTTTGCAATTACAAGTCTTTAGATAACATTAGCTTAATTGAACTATGCTTATAAATGCTGTTGTTATAAGATAAACTTGTTAAGTATATTATTTATGATCAGTATTTTTATGTGTAGATAATATCATGGCAATTATTCAACCACTGTTAGGTGACATTTATTATTGACGAAACGGTATGTACTCAAGTCAATGTGTATATTTTTTTTATGTATATCCCATGCATAACTTTTTACAGAGTGGTACAATTTCAATATTTTTATTTATTGGAAAGGGTATACTTCAAAATTGGTCCCATTTAAACTTAATGAAATCGTCTGAGCCATTTTTGATAAATCAACAATATGAAAATTGCTACATAATATATTGATCCGTGCGAACTATTCTCTAATTCTGTACACGGTTGAAGTTGGTCATGCCATTTTTTGTAAAAAATAATGATATCTGTGAATGTTTTAAATTACTGCACAAAGCAAAACATCTATTTTTGTAGCTATTTGTAAATAATTAAATAAATATTTATGGTAGATTAGGTTTTATTGGTACCTATTTTATTTGCTGTTGACTTCAATTTTTTTACCAATATTGATATTTTCTGATCGCCAATGAACTTACTCAATGGTTTTAAAGTATGCATACTTGGGGTGACACATCAGCAAAAACAACAAGTTTGCGAACTTACTCGCATGTCTGTCCCCCACATTAGTCTATGTATTGTAAATATGACATGTAACTTACAGAGTTAACTCTCTGTCTGTATGTGGTTTGGGTTTGGATCCAATGTTGCGGCACGCCTGGCGGGGTAGGATGTGATCCATTGAAGCACACGCAGAGAGACACTTGATGCTCAGCTAGTGCCTGCGCCAGTGTGGTAAGGAACTGCACGCAGCGAGCCCATTGTCCTCCGCAGGCCCAATCTGTTACCAAACATTGGGCCCAATTTTAATAGCAATTTAAAATGTTTGTTTCTATTTCATTATAATATGCATTTTAACACGTTCATCGCCATGGTGGGTCAAAATGACCGGCACTTGATCTACCCATTGGGGCCATGGGGGGTCAAAATGACCGGCACGCCAGACCCTATTTTACGAAGCCCGTTTGTGCCGCAGAATGCAAAAGCTGTGTATTCAACCAACAATTTGACCGACGCGGCTGCAATGAACACCTGTAACTACTTGGGTTTTTTATGGCATACCTATTTTTAGGACTTAGGGAAAAAAGTTAAAGAAAAACCACAGAATTTCGAACCAAACATTTTTATTTTTGTTATAAGTTGCATTTATGCAAAAAACGAAAGGACAATAGAATATACAAATGTTAAGTATTTTTTTATCAAAATTAAAGAAAAATAAGAAAAACAATAGAACAAAAATATATTTTCAAAAGAATTACAAATCGTCATACGAACAACACTCAAACTCTAAAGATTAATACAAAATGGTTATTGAAACTTTTTAGTGGCATTTGTCAAAAAATTGACAAAATAAATGGGGATTTCAAATAGTGCAAAACTAAGAAACCTTGTTTTGTTCTTGGCCCCATTTCTTCCATGCAACTCAACATTTACTTTGTAACAATCATAACAAAATTTTCTTGTTGACACTGCTGCACCTTCTTTTTTCTTAAGCTCATGTTTTAGTCTTCTGGGTGGCGGTGTGACCAATCCTGTATTTTCTTGACTACCCTCAATCAACTGCTTTGCCAACAGTCGCCTAAAATCGAAAACAGAGATCTTCTTCTTGGTTATTCTCTTAAATAGCACTCTTGCATTTACTATTGCAGTATTGAGTAATAATTCGATACCGAGCTTCTTATACCACTTTAGTGTCTTTCTTTCTTAATGTTACTTCAATGTAAAATAAGCACTCATTTGGTCAGACGTTGTCAGACGTCATTTAATTGAAAATGTCAGGTTCAATATTTCAACTAATCTTCGTAATTTACCTAGGCAGTAATTTTTTGGAACATCTTCGTTGTTGGAGAAGTGGGGCATTCTGAGCAAACCTTCGAAATAGTTGCAACTCAGTCTTTTTGTTGTACAGTATGCTGACCAGCATTGGGACTGGCATGGCTTGAATGTAATAATTATTCCGTTTAGACCACACTGGGTTGTAATGACCGGCACTTAAAAAAACCTAAAATAAAGCCAAAACAACCAAATATCACTGAAAAACTTGTATATATGAACAAATGTTGTTTCAATGTTGGACTTTACTAGTCATCATTTTTTCAAAAGCATTTGAGGAGGTATTCACTATAAATGTTATAGAATTTTGTTATAGTGTCTTAAAGAATTACGACAAGATTTCTTGCTTATTTTTATCTCAAAAACACATTATCATTTTTTCAATATACATGTACTGCATGCACATATGCTCCAACCAAGGCAATGTTAAATTCACAATCAAAATAATTTATACAACAAATTATATGCCTTACAGCGAAGCAAGTGTTGAGCCAGTTACTCCATCACCAATTATTTCTGTGCAGGCTGCTGCAACCATAGCAGCAGACCTTACAATAAGTGTTCCAGAATGAGTGTACCAAATTCAAGTTAGGTATTCAAAACAGTTATGTATCAGGATATTATCTAGAGATCTCACGTTACATATAGCATTCAAACACAAGAAAAACTATAGTAGGGCACTTACCTGAAAAGTATCCTCCATAAAGGCGATCTAAGCATCCCTCGGCATCCAAGACAAGACGAAAACCGCCAGGGTGATTCCTTGCAAGTCGGAATAAATCGACCCCTATACCCTCATTCTCTAAGAATGTTTGTATATCTTGAATACCCATGATTCTGCACTATGATATTGTAGAACAAATAAACACGTTCGTAGCGACAAATTAATGTTCTGAAAAAAATTACAACACCGGTAAATAAAATAGGTAGGGTAAGTTTGTCGTTTTGTACGACATCCCACATATCGGGGTAGCAATTAAAACCACGTTTATTCGATAAAGCACTCAAGATAATACTAAAATTTCGGAGTCATTATCTAAAAATTATTATGACCGATGGACTGCAAAAATTTCACAATCACACTTGCATGAAAATTGCCGGCACATACCGACGTACATATTTCCAGGCCAATTTCATCAGTGTCAAGGCATAAATATATGAGATGAACGTAAAACTACATTGAATTGCTAAATTAGAAGCGATACAATGCAATAAAACAACAAACCTTATTAAAAACCCATGCCAGACGAAAAATGCCGTGAGACGAAAACGGAAGCCATTTGTAATTCTGAATTCAGTTTTTTATTTTCATTGCCTGTTTTGCCTTCACTGTCTACTGTAACAAGCCAAGTGACACTAGCTTCAAGCCACTTCATCTCAAGTAGAATTTATTGTTCAAGCCATAGAGCTATTGTTCAAGCAGTTCAGGATAATCTGTGGTCGGTTACGATTGGTGAAGAAGTGACAGTGACATTTGAGAAAAGTTGTCACGAAATATTTATTGCCAGGTTAGTAAATTTAACTATTAAACAAATATAGTTACTTAAAATACAAATATCGCAGCACTCTTGGTATTTGAACTCTGCCAGTAATATTTTGGTTTGTTAGTATTTGGATATTTAATTTCCTGTGGCAAAATTTTTAAATAAATAAAAAATTGAATCAACTATAAGAAGCGATCATTCTATAATTTGGCGATTTTTGCCTAATTACCGTTTCCTTATTATTTTTCGTTGATTTAGCCCAAACTGATAATTTTAAGATGACATACGGATTATGCAAGTTCGGTACATTAAAAAACTTACTAATCGAAGAATGGCTGTTAATTCAGAGCAATGAATAATAATAAAAGATAATCGAAGAGTTACCGAAATAATCGGCCAAGTACGAGTCGGACTCGCGCACGAAGGGTTCCGCAACGTATGGGAGCCCACCTTTAATATTTATTTTAATTTAACTAATTATTTTTCAAGTGAATATACAACTCGATATTCAGAAATCAGAAAACGAATTCGAAACGAAAATATTCTGTGAATATTTCAAGCGTCTACCTGTTACCATTAATAATAATTTGTTGTATGGATGCACCCAATTATTAATTTTATTCTGTTTTTAGTATTTGTTGTTATAGCGGCAA
The DNA here is from genome assembly GCA_949316475.1 of Hypomecis punctinalis. NCBI lineage: Eukaryota > Metazoa > Arthropoda > Insecta > Lepidoptera > Geometridae > Hypomecis > Hypomecis punctinalis. The sequence continues at coordinate 15,207,111 of OX438800.1, read as the reverse complement.
CAGATAAACATCATCTGTGTAAATGTCAACTTTCTAGCTATCATGATTCATAAGATACAGCCTGGTGACAGACAGACAGACAGTGGCATTTTACAGTGACAGTGAATCCTAAAAATGATAATAACTCATATTTGAAATTACTGTTCAAGTAAAACAGAACACTATAACATGAGGAGTTTATTTTAATAACCAACACGTGTTTGATCAGTACATATCATGAATCAGTAAATTAGTAATAAGTAGTTTGTTTTAATTTAAAATGTTTCTCTGCTTGTATTTTATTATTTACTATACCAAGTTTGAACTAACAAAGGGATTGGACCCTGGTATCTGTGGTTATTAAATTTTCAATAAAAAAAACTAGTAAACTAAACTTATCACATTTTATAAAATTAAAAATTCTTTATTAAATGATCACTAAGTTTAACTGCCAAGATTTATTTTGACCGTTAATTTTAACAATCATATACTGGCAGCATTGTTTGTTGCGCTGCTGCGCTGTTTTTGTGTAAGGTATTTCAACCAGGGCGTTGTAATTCATAAAATCACAACTAAAATTTAAATCGAGCAAGAATGTGTACATTGGATTTATATAGTCGTCATTAGCATTGGTTACTGAAAGAACAACATCACCCAACGGCCTGCATAAAATGATATAAAACGCCTGCGTCTTTGCGGTTGTCACGGTGTATTGAAGCATCTTGAATTGATTTTGAAGATATTTCTTCAGGATTAAGTTATGCCGGAGCAAAGCAACGATTACCGTGTTGTCGTGTTCGGAGCGGGCGGCGTTGGCAAAAGTTCTTTAGTGTTAAGATTCGTGAAAGGAACTTTCAGAGAATCATACATACCCACTATAGAAGACACCTACAGACAGGTAAATTATCCTGAATCCCTACGACAAATTTAGCATTTTGTAGCATGCCAAAAATAGTTCGCTTTGCTTTTCCTAACAATAAAAATTTAATACCAAGTTTGAACCGCCCACAACATTTTGTAAATGTCAACACTCAAAGCCTCTGCTTTGATCTTAAATATTCTTGTACCTTTTTTGTTTCTAAGCCCAAATTAGCGTTCGAGCTTTTCTTAGATCTTTGTGCATATAAGGTAAACAATATAACCTGATGACAGGAATATATTAGAACTTTGCTGCAACTAGTCTTATAGGGACCCTATAGGAGAGCCGAGCCTTTAGCTGTGGACATAATGTTTGTGTTAAGAAGAGATGATAATGATGACAGTAAATAATGATGCCATTGTATTCTCTAGAGTTCAGTATAGCAAAACCCACATTTTATACTCTATTAATTAAAGAAACCTAAGCCTTGAGATTAGGAAAAAGGCACTATATTTTTTGATACATTACATACATTCTAGATTCAATTAAGACTATAATCATCAAACGGCATCTAAATGATTGAGTATAGTACCTTTATAAATAGTATGCAGGATTATCTGCTTGGCCGATACTAAGCCGTAAGGGTGTGATTAAGAATATCATTCTGAACAACTTTTATTATGAAGCCAACCTGGGATTCTAGAAAAAAAACTAGCTCTGAAGTTGCAACTCAGTTTATCTCACTCATACTAATTTATTAATACAAAATTGCATATATTATGAAAAAAAAAAATTACAGCAGATCTTGATAATCATATCATATGGAACAAGTCGATCAAATTCGATTCGATGAGAACTAGCTGACCAATCAGCAACAAAATAAAATTTATCTACCTAAATACCTCAATAAAATTTAGCCTAGTCAGGAGAAAAATAATACCGGTGGGAAAATTAATCTGCCCCGTTCACACACAACGGGGCAGATAAATTTTTAGCCATAATGTTTTTTCGCCTGACGGATGCCCTAAAAGGGTGACAGATTTATCCAGGTTAAATGGGGTGCAATCTCACTGAGACTGACAGATGTGATTAGTTAGTGATCGATTTGAGTGCTATGATTGATCTAGAGATATGTTGCCGTTCATGGACTCCCCTCAGATTAATTTTTATCCAGCATAAACGCACCCCAGAATACTTCAATCCAGAATACCAGACTTGAATGTATGAAATAGTTGTTAGTTTTTCTAATTTCCAGGTTGGTCCCACAATAAAAGCTTTTCATAATGATGGTCTTAATCATCCCCTTTCAGTTTAGTACATTCGTTCTGGATAACCATGTATAGGGTGTCCAACCTAAATTAATTTTATAATATTAGCTTTCCCCTCTATTCCCCACACATTCAAATGTTCACATCTACAGCTTAACACCTAAAATACATAGATCAGATTTCTAAGATGTAATAATGCAGTATAATAAATCATACACACAGTAATGGGGGACCTTGAGCTCCTTGAATTTTTGCCAAGGCCCTGACATGGCAATTTGGGGACATGCCAATTTATCTATAGCTATGTCCTATGGAGAATGTTATTATCCCATAACACCACTTCAGATGCAATTAATACTTGGAATACCTTGTTTTATGTGAAATAGACATTACAAAGTGCTAGTTATGCAGCTGATAACTCTTGTACACTAGAACAAGTAAGAGTATGATTGAATGCAACAGGGCCGGACTGTGAGTTTTGGGGGCCCTGGGCTAAAACTACTTAGGGGCCCACCTAATTACTCAAAAAATATAGGATAAAAAGAAAGAGACAGAATCTAAGAGGGAAACATCGGAGCACGATCGAGATCGAATGAATATGTAATGGCAATGGTTGTCGAACATTTTGACTGTCAGTGAAGGGTGGATTCAGTCATTGATTCAAGGGGTCACCAAGTTGTAGGTATTAATTAGTTGACGGAAATTACGCGACTGTGCCACAAGTATTATGCGCGAGTGCAGCGAGCACAAAATTTTAAATCATAAATCATTTATTCTTGCGCATATGGGTACAACTGAGATCTTACAGAGAAAATAAAAAAGAACCGCCAATTTTAAGTTTTTTCAAATAATTTTAAAACACAGATAAAGAAACAAACAAGTGCAAGTCAGGCTCGCACAACGAAGGTTCCGTATAAATCCAGAAAATTTTACAAAATTGGGAAGTAAGTTGTTAATATCTCTATACTATAATCATCTACAAAAAGTTTTTTTTTCACTTTTCTCGTCATATATCGAACATTACACATTGTTAAAATAATTAAAACCTGTTTAAGCATGTCCTAATGAAGCTCTTATATATGATACCTTACATGATACGATTTACTCACTTTGAATTTTGAACCCATATTTTGTGAATCTAGGCCCTAATTTTTGTGATTTAGTAAAAAATGTACAGTTTTCAGATTTATTCGTATATGTGTACTCTGAGACAATGCTTCTCGAAAAATTTCATAATTCTATGTCAACGGGATAGAACCCTGTAGGTTTTGATTTTTGTAAGTGTCGAAATATGCGGTTTTTTACGACATAAACGGCTTTAACTTTTATACGATAACTGAGAAGTTTTTCTTTTACACAACTGCAAGAGACCTTAGTAGTTTAAATTTCAACTCGATATCTTTACGCGTTCCCGAGATAAAGAGTCTTGACGGACAACAAAGTGATCCTATAAGGGTTCTGTTTTTTCCTTTTGAGGTACGGAACCCTAAAAAGCAGACCAATCCATTGCTATGTGTGAGCAAAGCAAGCACGAAAAATTTTCGTTTTCTTTTTAGTAACTTTAAAATAGATAATGCACAAAGCAGAGCACTCCTCTGCCTGCTCTTTTTCAGTAATTTCAAAAGAATTATTATAAGAACAGCCCGTAGTGCATTCGAGCGCGGAAAAACATTGGTTGATATTTTCAGTTTTTTTCAGTAACTTCAAAACTGATAGCAAAAATCTACTGCTATAAATGCGTGGTATATACAGAGCACAAAAATATGACAGTTTTTACAATAATTTCAAAAAAGGTAATATGAGCAGAGCAGCATATATTTTACTATATTTCGCGGGTTAATAACTAGAATAGCGTAAGGACAAAATAAATCCTTTAAGCCGGAAACATACTATCGGACGCGGCTTACGGACGCGACTGACAGCCGCGACTTAGCAATGTGCACAGTCTTAATCATCCGGTGTGCCAGATCGCTCTCGGACGTCCGAACGCTCAAGGTCGTCCGAAGGTGACGTCCGCGACTTATGTCCGATAGTGTGCACGGCTCAGTGTACTTTCATAGTCTAGGTCGCGGCTGTCAGTCGCGTCCGTAAGCCGCGTCCGATAGTATGTTTCGAGCTTTAGAGGAGAGCCTAAAATCAACTTCAATTCAGCTACCATTTATCTTTAAATCTTCTATGGCAAAATCTGTAGTAGTTAGATATTTGTTTTTTTAAGCTTTATTTATCGGCTACAAAATAATGTAACCTGTTGGGCAATCTTTAGAATTTTTATTTTAATAAAAAATATTTTTTAATAATGGTTGACATACTTAGGTCAACACAACTTAGGTTTGGCTGTCACACACATTTAATAATGTATGTATTGCAATGGAACTTCCGTTAAAATGACCTTAAATAACGGTACTTTACGCTTATTTGGCACGAAAACTTAGGCTTTTTAATCAAACATTCTGTGTGAAAAACGTATGGCAAGATACGTTATTTGAGCGATTACATTCAAAACATTTTTGGTGTCCTATTTTTGTCAAAATAATGGCAAGATTATTGTAAGTAGAAACACTTCATTTTGACAATAAACAAAAATCATATTTTGATAAGTACGTTAGTTTTGGTACTAAACACACACGTTTTTTTACACACATAAAAATATGGGAATTTAAAAAGCGAATGGTTATTTATTTTATTTTTATCCTTTATTATTATGTGCTACGGGACTAATCGCGCGCTAAAATTACGATATAATTAAATACCTTATCATCCCGACGTTTCGACCGAGTTGCATCGATCGTGGTCACGGGTAGAATAATAATGTGATCAAATCGCGAAAGTTTAAAACAACTTTTTCCTTTAGTTCTTGACCCGCGATTTTTAGTAACTTTGAAATAGCGAAAAAGAGCAGTGCAGTGCACTGTTATTTTTCTTTGCTCTTTTGCTTTAATAAACGCGATCGCAGTGAACTAAAAAAAATTAAATGCCTTAAGCCCAAAAAGCCATATGGTAGATCCGGCCCAGGAGTGCAGAATGTTGATTGTACTTTACATTGTTTTAAGAAGAGATTTATTTTTGACAAAATAGTGGCAACTGACTGCAATTAGAATAACTTTCAAGGAATACCATAAAAGATTTTTTAATTGGTTTTTATTATTACTGATTTAAATAATAGATATTAAAAAATAAAAACCAAATTCAGTATCTTACTTTTTGGAATTAAGGCAAAAAATTAAATGTGACTAGCAGCAACAAACTCTAAACTCATTTAGAATTAGGAGTTTGTTTTATAGTAAACAATGTTAGCACTTTAGCAGAGTGAAATTATAATTTATGCTTATTTTTTTTAATACATACTGAATCATAACAAGTAGGTTATCAGTATTTCCTATGTTTTCTGGAGTATGCAATGTGGACGATATAATTTTTATCTCCATATTAGATAGCAATAAAAATATAATTAGCTTGTACCCTATTTGAGACAATTTGAGTAAAAAAGTCACTATTCTAGATGAAATATGCAAAAGGATTTCATAAAATATGGTTAGCATTTAAGTTGTTAACTACAGTACAAATTGTTTCTTGTTGTTATGAGCTTGTACTGCCCCACTGCTGGGCCTCCCCTCGAGCTTTCCAGTTTTGTTTGTCCTTTGCTGATTCCTGGTAATTTGAATCAAACTACATATTGTAGGACATATATTTTTTGTAATAATTGATAGAGGTGTTGGTTAATTGATTCAGTAACTCATTTAATTTGACAACCTGGTGTAACCAAGAGTTATTTTTGTGATATACATTCAAAAAATTGTCGCGATCATAGGATTCGAACTTGCATCTCCGGGACACCGTCCCAATGCTTTTCCAACTTTCTTTGCTTCTGGTGTTGTTTTTAGCACCTCTGGCTTCAATGCAGGGAGTATTGGATTCAATTGGATTCAAACTGGCTGACCTATATCTATTCTGGATTCAAAATGGCTGAATTATATCTGTTCTAGGTTTAGGTGTAAGTTGTTCTTGTTTTTCTGTGTGTTTTATGGCATAATATGGAATCCTAGTTGAAGGCTATAAGTGTGATTTAGTACTAGTAAAATTTTGTGTCTACTGTTTTTTGGTAAACTATATCACAAGTATTCAGGTTTCTGTACTAGTCTCTCTCCATCCTAATGTTGCCTGGACAACATCACTTTTCATCATAAGGCCACCAATTGTTTCACTAATGTTGAAGCTTTTCTATATCTGGTTATCTAATATCTGTATGTCTGTATCAATAAATAGTCAATCTATATTTTAAAGAAATCACATGCTTTTATTAGGTCGACCTTATGTAACTATGTAATGGAATCTAAGGTAACTAATTTATCTATCTTCCAAGGGTCGTAGTGTAATGAAAATTGGCAGCTGTATCACAATATAATAATATGGTACTGTTGAACTGATGATGATGATGGAGCCGCAAGATATGAACTGGAACTTCATGATGGAAAATCGTATCATAGCTGTTTTAGATTTTTTAGAAAAGTCTTGACTAACTTTGACCACGATTAAGTTTCAAAATCTGATGATGAATCCGGAAGATAGGCACTGGCATTCCATGATGGAATATTGTATCATAGTTGTGTTTGCACTTGTGAGAAAGGCCACATAAAGCGTGTTTTTAAACTATTCATTTATTTTTGTTACAGGTGATAAGCAGCAACAAAACAATATGTACTCTACAAATAACAGACACCACAGGATCACACCAGTTTCCCGCCATGCAACGATTGTCAATAAGCAAGGTACAGCTCACTGCTCAAATTATTCAGAAATGTAGATGTGAAGGAAATCAAGATATGATACTTGTTGCATTTGATTTTTGATACAAGTTATAAATTGTTGTGAAACTAGCTGTACAAAAAACCCAAGAAAATTGGATATTACATGCCAACAAACTTGTTGGACCTTATAGGGCTTTGCCACACTAGGCAGAAATTGAAATAAAATGAAAATGTAATGAATGAGTTGAAAAAGACATACGGCAAATTGTATGAATACAATGTATTGCCATTATATACTTTTTGCCGTCATAGTGGACAATTGATTACTGCAAACTGTATAGAATGAAGTTGACCAGCATCTCGCAACGGATTTTTGCATCGGAATTTTCATCTAGAGTGGCAATAGTCTTGAGTAAAATTATCAGCCCTTTTCATGTTACAAATATAACTTTTTTTTAAACCTTTGTGTTGTCTATTATCATTTCCAGGGTCACGCATTCATCTTGGTTTACTCAGTAAGCAGTAGACAGTCCCTCGAGGAGTTGAAACCGATATGGCAGACAATAAAAGAGATAAAGGGCACGGAACTGCCGAGCATCCCGGTGATGCTAGCGGGCAACAAGTGCGACGAGAGTCCGGAGATCCGCGAGGTGTCGGCGTCGGAGGGGCAGGGCCAGGCGCAGGCCTGGGGCGTCTCCTTCATGGAAACCTCTGCGAAAACTAACCACAATGTTACTCAACTATTTCAGGTTTGTAACTTTGCTTGGGGTATTTTTTAGTGTACCTTGGTCATATGAAATCTACTGCTGGAAGCAGCTTGCGTCCAGCACGTTTCACCCGTCTTGATCCTTTCAGTCTACTATGTACTCATCGAGCAAGTATCTAGATATTTGCTCGAAGCTTGTACTAGAAAATAAGTGCGACGAGAGTGACAAAGCTATATCCACCACCCCGGTTCGATGGATTCATACACACCATCGAATTCTATAAAATACCGTATCAATTGTGCCGCACACTATGTTATTCATCACCGAAAACCCAGTGGAGTGTAAATCCGTTCGCAAATTTCAAATAACTCATTGGGACCACACTGGACGGATATGAACCCACGCCTCAACGCTTGTAAAGAAAGCGATCTAAAGAGAGATCTTTAGGTCACCAGTTTTTCTTGTCCACCTCAGAAAACTTGAAAGTCTATAGAAGAAAAATACAATGTACTGTTACATTGTATTGAGTTCCTAGAAAAAATCCCTAGCCAATGTTTATGTGTGCATAACCCGATACTGTTAACATTCCAGGAGCTATTAAACATGGAAAAGAACAGAAACGTCTCGCTTCAAGTGGACGGGAAGGGCAAGAAAAAAAAGGATAAAGTTGTAAAAGACGCCGGCGAGGGCTCCACCGGCGGCGGCGGCCGAGAGAAGTGCACGGTCATGTAAACACGATAACCATAGCGCTAAACCCGGGGCCACACGTTGGCTATGTTGTCTACAAATTGTAGTCTTGGTTCCAACACTCCAATGTGTTGATCGGTCTTGGACTGATATTGGACGCAAACCGAACAATAATAATTAATTGGCTGTTCAATTCGTAACCAATTTTGGATTCAAGTCATCGTCCAATGTGTGCCCCCGGCATAAGACGCGAACTGGTGCGGGGGATTCTAACAAAAGGTACTAGAAATCACTTGTGTACAAGCATCGTACTTATATTGGGTTTGAAGATGAACATCACTTGATTATCTCATTGCCTCGTTATAATTTGTAAAATCTGATAAATTCAAGGACTTACAAGTATACATAGTGTACTCATTAATACGAACTTTTAAATAAAAGTTATTAAGAAGCGAAAAAAATAAGCTGTATGGAACAGCTTTTTTTTTTGAAGATTGGTCCTATTCGTCCCAAATGCCGATAACTCGGTTCAAGCCAAAAGAGTGCGAGCGAGATAAAAACAAAGACAATCGCCCAACGACTTAGTTTAAAAAAAAACTTCTACACACTACACTACACTATCTTGGGAGCTCGTTCCGTAGTGCGTTTGCGCAAGTGTCCAGTGTGCTTCATAGTAGCATGTTAGAATCCTTTGAGCTTCGTGATGTGTGTGTAGTAGAAAATATTGCTCAGAAAGTTTTTTAGTATCAGTCGCCAAGAAAACGTTACTGAATTCTACTCATACACATCTCCAGGTAAGGCATGAATACCCTATTATCCGGGGTTTCAATTTAAAATACCGGTATTAGCCTCGGTGCAAAAAATGTATGTCAAAATGAGTGACAGATGCGTTTGATAATTAGAACGCTAAAGCTGGAAACATACTATCGGACGCGGCTTACGGACGCGACTGACAGCAGCGACTGATAGGTATCTAGACTATGAAAGTACACTGAGCCATGCACACTATCGGACATAAGTCGCGGACGTCACCTTCGGACGACCTTGAGCGTTCGGACGTCCGAGAGCGATCTGGCGCGCCGGATGTTTTAAGACTGTGCACATTGCTAAGTCGCGGCTGTCAGTCGCGTCTGTCAGCCGCGTCCGATAGTATGTTTCCGGCTTAACCCTATCGAGCACGTAAAAAGTTTGACTAACTCATCTCACTATGAGTTGAGTACAGGGTACAGATCTGCTCTATGATCTGTTTGATTGAGTTTCGTCGGTTCGATAGTAATAATATTTTGACACTTAAACCCATAATTTCGTATTGTATGTAACAATACGCCATGGAGAGTCATGTAAATTCCGGTATTCACACCCTACCTCCAATTGTAGCGAAGCCTAAACCAGTTTGTCGTCTAAAAAGAAGACCCACCGATTTATTTACAATAATTCGTAGTCATTTCGATCCTAGTCATTAAATAAATCATGTCCTGATCGAGTTAAGCACGGACCTAGTAATAAGTATTATATCGCATTTAAAAAAAAACAAAGTAGCATAGTATTGTAATTGCCTTTTAATAATATTAATTTCTATTGTGATGGAGCTTAGACGTCATCTAATACATATTTTGCTAATAGTAAGTTATCGATAATTTAATGATGACTGATGTGACAAAAAAATAGAAAAATATTCCATATTGTTAGTGGTGAAAATACAACGAAGCTAAGTCTTAGGGCTTACTGTTAATATTAAACTGGTGTTAATAATAGTAGCATTTAGTTGATTGTGATATTTACTTTATACATACACCACATTCAACTGGAATGAATTTGTTAAATGAAAGAGTTTTTTTAAAGAATTAAAATCAAAACCGTAATACTAGGACAGTAATTTCATTTAAGGTATATGCTAATACGAAAACGGGACTCAAAAGTCTTAAAGCTGGATTTATCAGTAATAAAAGTTCAGATCTAAGTATTCCTAGTAAAAACAGGAATTAGTATGTAATGCTGAGTTCAGTAAAATAGTAGATGATTAAAAGAAGGTATGCCATAGTGGGAAATGTAATTGGTGCCAAATTGTAGCATTTTCTAAAATCGAGAAAATACGTAGTACTGTCAAAGAGGTCTCTGACACTGAATCGAATTTATGGTAACTGTATAAGTACTGATCATGCTCGTATCATACGTACTACACTACAGAATCGATAATATTTGATCACACGAGAGACTGCATGAACAAATTTGGAATGAGGGATTTTGCGTTCAAAAATGTGGCTCGATGTTACGACTATATTTTCCTCTTGTGTTTCTCGGGATGTTTTTTTTTTTTAGTATGAATAGCTTAATTCTAAGATATGATCATTGATCACCCTCCCTCCGTTATTCAACCCCATATAGAAAGTTTTGGGTGAATATCTTGAATCTAAAATAATGAGGTGACCGCAAGATGGCGGCGTAAGGGAGGTAGGACGGAAATGAATTTATGGTTGAGAATCTTTTAAATTCTCCAAAATTTTGTGCGGCAGTTGCCTTGTAAATAGACGTACTACTGTTGGTAATATAATAATATCTGAAGAATTAAGCTATGAAATACAATTATTATTTTAAACATTGTAGATTTTAGTTACCTACATATATTTTATTTGAATCTAAGAATGAGGTCCTAGAATTAATATGTTAAATATGTTACGTCGAATACCATGATTTAAACGCAGAAAAATCTCGTGTGCGCAGTCTATTAATATCAGGACATCCTTATGATGGTTACTAGTATGTAGCTATTAGTGAAACTTGTGTGACAATACTTAATTAAAATCGCGCATTGTAGGATTTCTCCCGATGGCATTACCTATTTTAATCGAATTAAATCGAATCTACTTTTAGGTACGCCATAACTATCATAGATTCAATAAATTATTAGTCATTATTATACCTAGTCATTACTTATTAATGTAGCTGACGCTAGGTTTTAATGCACTTTATTTGATATCATTCACTTACATATCCAATTAGATTTTCCCTTATTAATAAAGTTTTATCTAGTCGATTCACCAATTCACCAATAAAAAATTGTAACAATAATTTACATGTAGTTGAAATTGTATGTTTGATATGTGAAATATGATTAGTAGGAATCACTCAATTAAAATAATACTATAATCAGCGCTACACAAGTCGGCGGATGGGAAGTTATGCGCAGAACGCTGCGCAAAAGGCAAAATATAGGTATGTGCGGGAGCCAAAGAGACGAGACGCCGGGGCACGCCCGCCCGCCAACCTCATGCCTCCCGCGCGCTCCCTACGCCCGTGCTCACCACCACGCCACTTGCGTCGGTATTGTGCACACATGCGCAATAGTGTTATCTGCGGCTAACTTCTCGCCGGCCGACTTGTGTGGCGATACCGATAGTAGATCTGATGCATCATAAAAATAGCGTATGATGGCCTGATTGTATCGAAAGGTGATATAAATAGGTGCAAATTTTTATTATATTCTCGTAGTTGAAACACAAAAGAAAGTTCATTGTTAATACACAGTTCTCATGCGTGAAAATAATGTTATGATTGTTTAGAACATTGCACGAATACTAGAAGTCAATAATTTTATCAATAAAAATCAATCATAAGTTTTTATTAACATTTTAAAATATCTAATTACGTGCACGAAATTGTCATGATCTTGTTTATATTGCACTGTTTTGCTTATTGGCAGAATCGTATCGTATAATTATGATATAGTGGTTGTTGAATACTGAATTGTTATAGCTGGACCAAAGTTGTTTCATGTTGATTGATGTAAGTTTACAGTAGTTTTTGATTTAAAATTTTACCTGATAATGGTGGTCAATTCTATTTGGCGTTCGCCTGTACTATTTGAGACACTTGTATTTCTTCTTTTTCTTCTATATGCCTAAATCTGTAAAGTGTGGCGAATGTTCAATTTTGTACAAACTTGCATTTTTTTGTGTACCATTGAGGTACGTGTCAACGACATATGTGTTTCATAGCATTTGCTAGCGAATAAATCTAGTATTACTTTGCTTAGTTATAAACTTGATACTTGTGCGCAGCACAACCTCTTTGTGCGCGCACTTGTGGAATAACTTGTACTTTCAAACTGCTTTGCTGAAACGTGTGTTGTTGGCAATGGTCCTGGTTGTAAGCCTTTACTAAACTATGATAGATGTAATCTGCATCAACTTCCTAATTTATACAGCGAAATATCTACATTCTTTGTTGAATATGTTTTCTACGAAATAACAAACGAAGAACGAAGCTAAGGCTTACAGAAAAGTCACTAAACTTTCTGCATTGGAGTGTTGATGTGCAATGATTTTTCCGATCGCTCTTGCAATAAATTACGGCAAGTTTTTTCCAGTCTAAACTTCATCTACTTACAATTTTCAGTCTTACCTAGTACTCTTACTTCTTCTTAATTTTTATATCATTCCATTAGTTGATAGTTAGAATTTCCATTGCAAGAATATTGTAAGTAATATTGCTTTGGACGACAATATTCTTTATAAATCTAGCTAGTCAAATTGAGTTTTGTCATTCTGATTTAAGTATGTACTAATTAGTACAGTGATTGTGAATATGAATGGACGCCGGCCTTTGGAAAAAGATAATGGGTTGGTAACGGCTTTGCTAAGTTATTTAGTATATCTTTTTCATGAGAATTACCTTCGGAGGCTTCGGACAACCATTGAACTAAAGGTGGTTCGTGAGAAAGAGATAGCACTACGGAACTGAAATAATCCGATTAGCTCTTTCCTTTCCGAAGACCGATGTTTATAATTTACTCGCGCGTACTGTAGGCAGGTATACTGCTGCATGCTAACTATAGTCTGTTTCATTCGCGCTGAGAACCTTCGCCAGTATTATGTTAGCACTCGTCTTGGCGAAATGAAAACAAAAGTATCGTTTTCTATTCATTATATATCGCTTTCGTGTCGATAACGCAATTGCCACGTTTCTTGGTAGAGGATCAGGGGTTGCGAACATGTTTTGACCAGAGTCGTACCGCATGGGCCAATTTCGACTCGAAGTACTCTAGCGTGTGCGTTCTCAGCGCTAATGGAACAGACTACACACCCAAGCTGCTTTAAAATGTTATATTACAACTACTATTCCTTATAAAAAACTTTTTATTAATAATTAATGAAAAACGTAAGTTTGAGTCACTTTGTGGTGCGTACAGATCTTCAAAAACGCTAATGCTTAGCAAGTATGGCTCAGAATTGTACGCACTATTATTGCGTTAAGTCAGCTTGGGTGTAAGTAGGTATACACACATATTAAGATCTGTTTGTATTGTGGAGATACTTGAAAATGTCGCTAATACGTAGTATCTACTTAATATTGTACAATATTGTGAATTTTTGTGCGTAGTCACGGCTTCCAGACTATTTTATACGATTTATAAATTATGCCAGTCAAAAACCACGCTCAGCAATAATTTAGATCGAAGTAGCTAATGTGAAAGCTTGATACTACTAAAGAGCCATATAAATTACTTCACAATGTGGAGTATTAATAGAACCTATGTACATAGAAAAACATAGTAAAAAAAGTTATAGGAAATTGCATTGAAGTACTTGCGAACACAAAGCAAAGCGCCACACAAGTTGGCGGATGGGAAGTTATATTAACGCTGCGCAAAATCCGAAATATAGGTAGGTATGCGCTTCGCGCCGGGGCACAACCGCCCGCCAACCTCATGCCTCCCGCGCGGTCCCTACGCCCGTGTTCACCACTACGCCACGCGGCATCGGCACTGCACACATGCGCAATAATTAGCGATCACGGCGAAGTGTCATCTGCAGCTACCTTCTTATCCGGCGACTTGTGTGGCGCTATGGCGCTAACTATACCGTGCTTTCATAGGCTAATGAGTAAGAAGTACTGATAAGTATTTCTGCTACTATCTACTACATTATTTCATCATAAACTTAATTATGTTTGGCTTCTCTACAATTTGTTTATTTTTGTATTGTAACATTACTTTACATGCGATACTTATCTAGCAACGCATATATTTTCAATATTTAGTTTTTATATCAATTGGTGTAAACTGTAGGACCATAGTGTAGATTCGTCCATCGACAATATCAGATAGAGTTATGTAGGAATTAGTTTTACCTTTGTAAAATTGCTTATTTATTGCACAAGATTTGTCATTGTGTAAATATTTCCCGTTTACGATATTGATCTTTACATTTATTTTATTACATAGGACTTTGATGTTAAAACAAACATGCCCATTTGAAACGATTGTGTGGAATGGTTGAGAGGAAGGAAGTATCGTACTTCCATGTACCTGGACTAGTCAAGTTGAGATGTTCTAGCTTTATTGTACATAAAAAAATGTTCTGTTGAATGTTATTTATACTGAGGTTGCGAATGTCTGTTGACCAAAAGCATAATAGATTTAAGCACATTTAAAATCAAAACTAGAATTTGCTTCACATTTTTAAAATCCCGTTTGTATCGTTTTTTTGACGAAATGTTTCGCTTTGTCGAATGAACTGAATGTTTCCATTTATACTTACTTATTTAATTTTAATTGATCTTGTGACACTTCTCATAAAGCATCACGAAAGTAAAAAATTAAGCATACAAGTTCTTATTATTGTTGAAATAAGGATCCTTACATACATATACCATTATATAAGGCCCAATTATAAAGTCGCCATCGTAAATTACGTAGCAATGTAAAGTGTTATCTCTATCGAATGCATATAATGAAAAAGAAACAGCAATATTCTATATTGCTATTATAATAACGATGGCGCCAGTGGCGTAACTATAGGGTGGCAGGGCTGGCAAAATGTCACGGGCCACCGACCCGAGGGGCCTCGGCTCAAGAAGCCATAATCTAAAATTTTGAACAAAATTTCTAAATTTTACTACTTTAAAGAAAAAAAACCATGTAAAATTTTCGCGCTCGTTGCGCTCGCGCTATGTACATACAGATTGAAATATTTGTTTTAGTCGTATCTCATATCAAATTTTCCGTTCACTATGTAAAACATCCAAAAAAATTCGCGCTCGCTGCGCTCGCGTTCAATGTTATTGTTTTCTGTTTTTTCACTGTTATTCTCTTTATCAGATGTTTATATCAAATTAAAACCTGTAGTTTATAGTAAAATCACAAAAAAATGTACTTGTTGCGCTCGCGTGAAAGATTTCCCGTTGGCTCAGATTTCGTATGGCTAGATTTTGTAATTAATTCCAAAAGTAATATTCAAAAGTCTGTGTCCCCTTGCTGCTCTAGAAAATAAGACTTACTAGGTATTGAACTAAAACACACATAATATTATTAATAGTGTTGGGTAATTGTTTATGAAAATTAAATTACAACGTGTGAATTAAGTGGTTTATTAAAATTAAATTACAACGCGACAATTTTTATTGGGAGGGGGCCCATCTAAAGAATTTGCCACGGGCCTTAGATGATATAGTTACGCCACTGGATGGCGCCTTTATAATTGGGCCTGTAGGCTGAATCAAACTTAATGGTGTTTGCGAACACGAGACGAGTCTGCGCATATGTCAGCGGCGCAAGGAGTGGGGGTTTGTGCAGCTTATAACTTCGCATATGCGACTTCGTTTGAATCAATCTATAATGAGGGATGCATCTTTATCACGACGTAATGTGACTCTTATAAATTAAACAAAGGTTTGTATGTACAAACAGGCACATTTAATATCACAGTAAAAAAATAAAAATCAAACATAAAATACATACCTATATTTTCTTAGAATAAAAATATTGGGCAGTTTTCAGTTTGGTCTGAAAAATTGACACAAAAAAGACCTTGGGCCGTCTTAGCTCATCGAATGTATAATTTAGATTTAAAAAAGTAGTGACAATAAATAAACACATTTAGAAGCTGCACAATAGCTATTATAGGCCGCGTTCTTCGAGCAAATATCTACAGAGCCACAGTCCCCAAGTGAAAGTAGTAAAAAAATGTCCGAGCGCCGTCATACATACCGACTTAGATATTTACATTAAATCATTCACAATGACCCGTTTTCTCGAATCTCGACGTTATGTCACCTAATTAGTGCTTGTAAACGGGCACTTTGGCATCGCGTGGCGTTGTGGTCTACTTGCTATAGCCTTACGACTAACTAAAAAGCCTGCCCACTTCGTAGCTTGGGCTGTTTTGGCTCGGACACTTTTTTTGCATGATTGTGACTATTTGATCGAAGGCCGCGTCACACAAGTTGGCGAAATGAAGTTAGCCACAAGCTGCGCAATATCCAATCAACGCGTGGCTTTGTGTGAGCTTTACTCAGGATTGGTTATTGCGTAGCTTCTAGCTAACTTCATTTCCGCCAACTT
Organism: Hypomecis punctinalis; assembly: GCA_949316475.1. Lineage (NCBI taxonomy): Eukaryota > Metazoa > Arthropoda > Insecta > Lepidoptera > Geometridae > Hypomecis > Hypomecis punctinalis. Next base: position 15,190,525 of record OX438800.1, on the reverse strand, counting down.
GTGTTACGCGGCCTATGGTACCGATTAGCTGCTTATTAACTATATGTACAGATAAAAAATAAATTGCCCTTCAATTCATGATTAGAACATTATAAAATTAGTATTTAAGCTCTATGCATCTCCACTGCCATTATCTCGTCTCCTTTTAACATCATTTAGGGCTAAATAATCATCTTCAAATGAGTTAAAGTTCGGCAATCGTCCCGTGCTGGCGGATCGGTGTATTTTCGACTTCGATTGTGTCGCCGAAACATTTAATGGCAGCATATTACGTCTACTATTCCTATTACTTTGCGCGTTATTCGACAAAGCATTAAATGCTAGTACGGTGTCCCTATTATTTATAGTACTTTGAGCATTATTCCTTAATGCTAAATGGCAAACATCTAAGATTTTACTGATAGTAGCTTCACTGACTCTCTCGGCGTCTCGCACTCTAATTTGTTCTTGATTTTCGTTTCGATTTGTTTGATTTGAGAAAAACGTGCGTTCTCTTTGCCTAATACTGATTCCAAATAATCCAAAACCCAAGTGGAAGGGGATATTTAGCATCCAGTTGAATATTACCATGATCAGGAAGTATATTAGAGAAATGTTGATGACTACAGTGAGTATACCGTTGGCTATCTTGTCGAAAGGGTACCATAGGCCATCTGGAAAAGAAAATAAATATTTTTTTATTAATTGTGCTACATAAGATTGTTATGTAGGTACTATTCTGAGATGTTGAAAGGAACCAGAGTGATCTCAATATGGGAGTAACAAACGAATTGCGAAATTATTTCCGAAAATAAGTTAAATATGTGGGTTTCGCATGGATCTATGTGTCATCAACTTCGAGCAAATATCTACAGAGCCACAATCCCTAAGTGAAAATGCGAGCGTCGTCATACATACTGACTTAGATATTTCACAATGACCTGTTTTCACGAATCTCGACGTAATGTTACCTAATTAGTGCAAGTAACTGAGCACTTTAGCATCGCGCGGCGTTGTAGTCTGCTTGCAATCGCCTTACGACTAATTAAAAAGCCTGCCCACTACATAGCTTGAGCAGGGTTTTGGGTCGGACAAATTTTTTTTGCACGATTATGACTATAGATTTTTGCTTGATGATCATCAATGTAGTAATTTTCACACTATAGTTGATTTTTCAAAAACAACTAAGCCGATTTCAATACAATTTAATTGGGACCACCTCTGAAGTATAATCTAACAAACAAAATTAGAATCATCAAAATCATTAAAAAAAACATTCAGTCGAATTGATAACCTACTCTTTTGAAGTTGGTTGAAGATACCAACTCAAAATATTAATTTTTAACTAGAATGTAACTGACCAGTGATCCCAACGATCGACCGATTGATCGCGACGAGGGGTTCCGCCAATCGATAAAATGTATATGGGACTACCCTTAAAATTTTATCGATTTGATTTTCTTTGGTGATCATACATCATAGAGTATGATCTACCGGTTTCAGCCGCGTACGCAACTAATGTTCGATAGTAATGGTCTTAAATTACGGAGACAAACCACTTTCTAGTTTGATATTGATTTGCTGTCCTTCTGACACCTGTCATACATTCTAGAATATGACAGCTGTAATTCTGATAATTGTAATTTAAAAAAAAAAAAAAAAATATTACAAATTGTTATTTCGTATTCATAAATTTAGTAGTGCCATGAGGGATTCACGAACCACCGATTTTAGTCTATCGCACGTAGTGTAGTAATGTAAACAAGTCGTTAGTTGCGTATGCAGAAAAAAATATTCTTCCATGGTAACTAGTTGCCTATGAGGAGGAAAAACTCCTCGTACGCAACCAGTTGCGAACATTGGTTGCGTACGCGGCCGAAACCGATCTACCACAAAATCATCAAAACCGGGAATAATCACGTGACACAAAAAAATAAAACAATAATATTAATTACTAGTTTTTACCCGCGGCTTCGCCCGCATACGCAATAGATCATTATAATTTATAGCCTATGTGTTATTCTGCCTGTTCTGTCATAGGCCGAATCCATAAACTGGATTGGCAGCTGTGATATTAGCTACAAGCTGCGGATAACCCCATCCTCGCAGCTTCAGTCAGGATTGGGTTATTTGCAACTTTTAGCTAACATCATAGCCGCCAAGTTGTTTGCTTCGGCCTATAAATTAATATCTAACAAGAATGTAACTGACCAGTAATTCCACGCAGCATCACTTCAATAGTTCCATTGATAGCGACGAGGGGCTCCGCCAGAGCCGTCGTGAACATGCGCACCGCAATCTTGAGGGGGTTCATGTGCTTGAGGAAGACTAAAGGGTCGGGAGCAGGTACCTCGCATGTCGACTGCCAGAAGAACCATTTACAGTGCTCCACGGCTGATAGAAACTTCTGCAGCTCTTTCTGTTCTGCTTCCTGCCAATTGATAAATTGTTATTCATTAAAAAAGTAAGTTCGTAATGAGCCGAGTGCCTACTGCTGGGGAGCGTATTTTAAAGTTCGCACGGTTTGGTCTTATACAGAACTTGTATGGAGTACTTGATACGATATGATAGGTTAATAAAAACAATTATATAGTTATACACCAAATCATACGTAATGTCATCTTTTAAGTTAGCTACAAGTTGTGCAGATCGCTTCTCTTCACACAGCTAACATAACGAATTTGCTACTGTACAATAACTCACCTCATGTCTACAGACGCCATAAAGTTTGATTTAAGCGCCTTCCAGACGGTTGTAAACCAGCGCCCCAACAGAGGTGACCTTGGTGGGAACTTGGTTTCCATCCGCAAATGTATGTTTCGGCTACACGGATTACATCCACTCGCCAACACGCTCGCGAATCAGTCGCGAGTCGTCTCCAGTCATGAAATCTACTCGTATCATGCTGTCAAATGGCTCCAACATTGTCGAAATTTCATAAGGTGGGCCTTGCTTTAGCAGTTTTGTCCACAATTGACGACGAAAAACAAAAAAAAAAGAGAATATGGATGAAGCGTTGGTTAAAAGAACGATTGATTCCCAGCCATTCAAACTTTTTGGACTTCAATGGTCAGTAATCATTTTGCTTAAAATATTGCGATCGAAGATCTGGTCCTTGGACATTTTGAACTCTCGCAAACGTGTGCACTCGCTGTCACAGCGCAACTGTCCTTGGTTGGATGTAAACAGCCGGCTACAGGGATGCAAACCGCGCGTTCCAACCATGGTTGGAAACACGAGCGCCGTAAACCAAGGACAATGAAGGTCATGTTATAATTTGGATTAAAATTGCAAGTCACCCCTGTTGGAATGCTGGTTTACAACCGTCTGGAAGGCCCTTTAGCCTCTATGGCCAAGTTGTTAGTTCCAGGTGTTCCATGAGTGTTAAAAATAAGTAAGCAAAAAATACCTTATATGATATGACAACTTCATATGCATAGAATATGATTATCACAAGGATGATGGCATGCCGGTGTGACATTCGACTCCATAACCAGAACACGCCACCAGCTGCTGCCAGTAAACCCAGCGTCCATGTGATGTGGGTCTGTAATTGCAAATATCACTACATATTATCTTAATTCCAAATGATCTTATTGGAGATCCATAAGGAAGGCCTATGTCCAGCAGTGGACATCCTATGGCTGATGGATGAATGACTACATATTAGGCCCAATTAAAAAGGCGCCATCTAAAATTTAATAGCAACGTAAAAAGTGTTCTCTCTATAGAATGCCTAAAGTGAAAAAGAAACAGAAATATTCTAAATTGATATTACAATTACGATGGCGCAATCATAATTGTTTTAAAGCAAAATCGTATTTTTGTGTTTGTGTTTCCAATTAGATCTTCTAAACTTCATAACAGATTGCAATGCTGTTTTCACAATATTCTAGAATATGTCTTCCTCAAGGTTTATAGGTGTAATTCATTCATAGCCAGGTGAAGCCGGGATGGGCAGCTAAGAAAGAAAGAAAATGTAGAATATGAAACTTTAAATTTTTCAGTGAATATTGTCAAACAAATTAAGGATAGTGGTTGAATCATAGTTTTCAAGTATGTAGAATAATTTTGGGTCTATTCTATTCTGCTTGAATGCAGATGTAATTGAGAGAGTTTTCCGAACATTTATGATTGCCAACTGCCCAGATCCTATAGTGACTAGTGCTCCTATCGGGTGTTTGCATGTTAATATTACTTTTCATTGCATCTACCTATCTTTGTTTTTTGTTAACAATATTTACAACTGTTACCTTGTATTCTGTAAGATATCCTGAGACATAGTCGCTCCAAGCCATAGTAATTTTCTCTACAATAGTTGGTGTGTAAATTGAATCCTGGACATATCCCGTGGATCTGCGCAGCATGTCCTCAGACCAAGGGGCTTCAGATTGCAATGATTCTTTTAATGTTTTCCATTGTGCAGACTCAAACCTCATTTGCAGGGAAACGTCTACTGAGCCATCTTCATTTTGCTATGAGCAAATAAAGCCATATGTTAAATATTAATTTTCAAGGTTACGAAAGTATGTCAAACTTTTTCATTGTGATTTTTTCAAAGCTGTTTAGTTCAAACCATGAAACACACCTGTGATCGTCCGCCGTTTAAAATCAAACTTAGCATTCTTCTGAAGAACCATTCGCCCATACCCAATTTGTTTTCAGTCGGAGTCTTCTTCTTTATCGGCATTCGAATGTCTGGCGGAAGGTTAGACTCGTAGTTGAATTCTGGTGGTTTGCCGTCATAGTTCCAAGGATCAGGGCCTGACTGTGTGTTAGTTTGCGGTATGTGCACCGAAACCAATATCCAAAACCATATAATAGAAATCGTCTTTCTTAAAGCACGTGACATGACTGTAAAATACAAGTTTCCTTATTCAGACGAATTTATTTTGATTTTCGTTACAAATCGTCTGAAATTCATTAATTCAAAATCAAAACAAACTTTTTAACAGTTTTATGGTTGAGATGACATTTGACATTGAAAGTTTGGTTGGTTTGGGTTGGATTGAATTATTTTTTTTTTAATTAGGCAACTGGATACTAAATAGCAGATAAGCGTTCTTTAGGCAGACCACCAGCCCGAGGAAAGAATGGCACATAAGAGAGGAGGTTCAATAATAGTATATTTCCTCTATGAGAGGAGGCCTATAATAATAATAATAATAAATCTTTATTTTCAGATAACTAAGATCCATACAAACTCAAAGTATTTCACAGAAATACACAAATACAAAATACAATAATAATATAGTCTGACATCAGTAGTGTTGACTGTTCAAATCAATAATAAAATCAAGTAAGCTAACAAAACAAAAACATTCTATGTAAGTACTTAAGACGAGGCACCGGGCCGAGAAACACGAAAACGGCAAAAACGAGTACTTTTGAATGCGCGATGTGAGAGGATGAATGATATCGATTCAAATTTAAAAAATGTCATAGATAAGGGAAAATCTTAATAAATTGAATGAACCGGACAAAATTTTGAAAAGTAACCGGCTTTATTAAAAAAAAAATAAAACAAATTGCTCACCAAAAAAATTTTAGTAATTCGAATGCTCAGAATTATCAGCGACAACACCCCATTATTTTTTACGAATAAAATAGCCAGATCCCTTTTCTTAATTATAAACCGAGAATTTTTTTTTTTAAATTGTATATTATGAGTAATTAATTAAAAACTCAATCAAATCTCTTCGCGCCTACTCTAGTTTAGCTTTTACTCTACAGTGTTTGCTCAGAATATTTGATCCGGCACTATCTGGGCCGCCGCCGCCGTACCGGTGCGACGTTGCGACTCCGACGAGCGCATGATTCGCTCAGCGTCGGGCTGGCAACGCCGCAAAGTACGGACGGCGCGAGATGCGTGCTGTTTGTTTTTGGTTATTGTCTTCTAGGTACTCTGTGCGACGACAACCGAGTAATTTACTTCAGAATTATTTTCAAAATTATAAGTTAGACTTTAGTGTACTATATTATATTGTAGCTTTAGAACATTATTATAGTAGGTAGTAAGTTAGGTACTTAGTATTTTTATTTGGTAGTGTGTAAATAGTAGTGAACAAGTGTGCATAGAAAATGGGGAGGAAAAATAAGCGGAAAGAATTGTTTTTACAAAAACGAAAAAGAAAACCTAAAAAAAATGACGGAATGTTTGGGTAAGTCGAATTACATATATAATAAACTTGCAATAAATAGTTGCACTCTAATGCCCTAATAATAAAGTCTATATTTGGCAAATACACATTCGTCTACAGATTATGGATTATCACATTCTTACTACCTAGGTACTTCAATTTTTCTGCATTTACCTATATTTACAATTTTTTTAGGTCAAAAAAACGGAAACTGCAACCTGACGATTGTCAATCCACATCCTCAACAGGGCCAGTAGATAGAGAGTGAGTCCATGCCAAGTACCTATCTATCATGTCAGCAATCAATTTAAAGTATCTAGTAATAATACTCCGTCTATTCTTTATTTTCAAGTGTGTACCTACTAAGATTTGTCTGTACAAACTAACCATACTGTAGGAAACAAATATCAGAACAAAAAGCTATGGAGTCGTCTCTTGATATTTTAGAAACCTATCTAAAATAATGATATTTATTAGGTGATGTTCTATCACCTAAATAATTGTGTTAGCTTTAACTTTTTAATAATTATATAATTACATCATTTTATTTTGTAGCCACCCAGAAATATCACCAACATACGCAGAGTTACACAACGTGTTGCCGACATCTGGGGATTCAGAGGAAACGGTAAATTTAAACACTTTTTTTAAATTATCACGGTTATAGTATTGTCTTTTACCGACTTCAAAAAAGAGGAAGTTGTCGATAGGGTTATTATTTTTTCTTCTTTTAAATAAACGAAATTAAAATTATTCTCCCTGCTTTATCACAAAGATTTTCCAGGTATTTAGTGAGTAGTTAGTACCTATACCTCCGCCACTGTACTCCATTTTGTACATGTCTAATTCCTTTAATAGTAATGTAAGTAATTTAATTTCAGTTAAAAGAACCAAATCCTGAAAATGAAGAGTTACAAAATGTGTTGCCCACATCAGAGGATTCGGTGGAAACGGTAAACTTAAGTACCTTTTTAAACTATCGCGATTATTGTCTTGTCTTTTTACCGACTTCAAAAAAGAGGATGTTGTCGATTTGGTTATATTTTGAAAATGTCGTTTTTTACTTCGTCTGCAAGTTGAACTTGTGTAATTTTGTTTCAGTTAAATGAACAAAACCCTGAAAATGAAGATATTCCATACATATTCGAAAGTACCTCTGAAACTACAGTAAGGATTTTGTTATAGCTAAGGCATGTTTACATAATAAGAAATTCAAACTAAATAAATACTAAAATATGTGCTTAAATTTCAGATTCATACAGAAATACCCGACTTGGGGCATCGAGTAATAGATGTTAATCATTTTACATCACAACTAATACAACTCTCTCAACATGAATCTCTGTTTGACTGCGGATTAGCCTCAATGAAATTAGTTTCTGAACATCGAATTGGATTACAATCGGAATTTACATTTGTCTGCTCTATGTGTAATTATAAAAACAAAATAAAATCATCTTTGGCTGATGTAAACAAAGATGTTGTTGCAGGAATAATGGCAGCAGGTTGTGGTCACGCGCAACTGAAGCAGTTTTCCGCAGCAGTAGGATTACCCATTATGTCTGAACACACTTACAATAAAATGCAGGACGATGTTTGTGACGATTGGGAAGAAACTGCCTGGGAGGAAATGAAAATAGCCGGAGAAAAAGAGAAAGAAGCAGCTGTTATTGAAGGCAGGGTTACAAAAGATGGCATTCCCATGATTGATGTCATTGTAGATGGGTGTTGGAGCAAACGCTCATACAGAACAAACTATGCTGCATTATCGGGTGCTGCAGCCATAATTGGCAGACGTTTTGGCCAAGTTTTGTAGAGCTGTGCTAGACCGCACTCGCACCTATCCTACCAAATATCGGTAAATAAATGATTTATATTTTAAACCGATTAACTAAATATTTTATTTCTGGCATCCAAACCCTTTTCTAAGTGTGTGAAGCACGATAAAAATAAGTTCATTGATTATGATACCTGTACATAATCAACATTAATTTGTATACAGGGTTATTTCTAATCAATTAGCATCCTTTTAGAGGTTTATTCTGTATATGTACATCAAAACTAACAACTTTTGTTCTGCAACATTTCTCAAAACTAACAACTTTTGTTCTGCAACATTTCTCAAAATTAAAAAAAAAAAGCTGTTCCATACATTTTGTTGCGGGTCACGGGTAGACTCACTATTCTACGGAGTGTCTACCCTTGACCACGGTTGATGCAACTCGGACGAAACGTCGGGATGATGAGTTATTTATTTATCTCGTAATTTCAGAGCGCGATAAGTCCCGTAGTATATAATAATAATGTGTTCAAATCGCGAAAGTTTAAAAACAGCAGTTGAAATAACCCTGTATTGTATGAAAAAAAAAAACATTAAAAAGATCAAAATAATTTTTGCCTTTTTTTTAAATTGTTGATTAAGGACAAGGCGACTCCATGATTATCTATGCTCTAGGCAAATTGAGTTGACGCGTGCCGCCGCCGCCGCGCCGTTAGCAGCGCCACGTACGCTAGCCCAGCGTTGCCGCCCGCCGCTCTGGCGTGATCCTGTCAAGTGAGACCGCGTAAAATTTTGTCCGAGTGAAGGGGCGCGGTACTCGATTTTGAAACTATAGTTTATCAATGCGTCACCTTAACAAAAAAAATTCTTTCGCTCTTCTACAAAAAACAAAATAGGTAACCAAATCTGCCTCTATTCCTGACGTAACACAACAGAACCGATGCCATCACAATGTTACTCAAAATAAATTATAAAATCATCTTAACAACTTGGACCACAACTTACAATAATTATGTTATTAATTGAACTTATATAATTACCTAACTTGATACGCTTTATTTAAATCGGGAATTATAGATTGTATCCAATGCTTTATAATTGGACAATCATACTTATTACTTATTATATTTAAAATGTTATTCTGGCTGCCTCTCACCCTTTTCAGTAATGATAATATTTTTTTGCGCACAATTGCAGCAAAACCATCGGTTCTTGCATCTGCAAACATTCCCGAAGCACTGCAGTATGGAGGCAGCCCTATTAACATCCTAAATATGTTATTATACTGCACCCGTAATGCATTTAGGGACTTACGCGTATATTTAACCCATAGATTACCGGTGTAGAAACATTGACAAAATGCTTTAAAAAGTGCAATTTTTACTTCTACTGTACACCGGGAAAATCTACGGATAATCATATTGCCCCTCACGGCCAGCGCCCTACGCTCTCTTTCTATATCAGCGTCGTCTTTAAGATCGTGTGTGACTATGTGACCAAGGTATTTAAATTGTTTTACTACAGTTAAAACAGTCCCACTCATCACTACTGGTGGCACGTACACAGGTGGTTTGTTACCAGCTGTGAATACAAGAACTTCACTTTTCATGGAATTGTAAACAAGACCATGTTTTGTCGCATACGTTTCACATACTTTGACTAGTTTCCTGAGTCCACTGATTGATGGGCTCAGCAGCACCATGTCATCTGCATAGCTTATATTGTTGACTTTAAGGCCATCTATGGAACATCCTGCCTGCATGCTACTGAGCTCACCGATCAGCTTGTTCATATAAAGATTGAAGAGTTTTGGCGATGTTATTCCACCCTGTCGTACACCACATTCTAATTTATAAGTATCGGACTGTCCTGCTAGCCATTTGACACTATTTAACTGATTTGAATACCAATATTTAAAAATTTTGATTAATTCTTGAGGCAATTCATTATCTAGTTTGTCCCACAATACTTCATAAGATACGCGATCAAACGCTTTAGATAAATCCAGAAAGCAAGCGTAGACATTGGTGTTTCTGTTAGTGTAGTACTTGATTGTGTGTTTTAAGCTCAAAATGGCACTTTCTGTTGATACACCTGCTTGAAAACCAAATTGCGCATCATGCAGGTGCAACGCCTTGCCAAGATGAGCATCAATCAAACTATCAAGTACTTTTGCTGCTATAGTGGCTAGTGAAACTGGTCTATAGTTATTTATGTCAGAAACATCACCTGTTTTGTTCTTAAGAATTGGAACTACTATTGTTTTCATGAGTTGTTGTGGGAGGTAAGGTAAGGACCCAGCAGTCACAGAGATATAAGCGACAGCTCTCTAGTTGTAATAGCTCTGTGCTCCAGCAGTGGGTCGACACAGGCTGATGATGGATACCATAGAGCTATTACAACTTGTGATGGATACTAAAACGACTAAATGCCCCCATAAGCGTTCCGATTTGGTTAAAGCCAAATCAGCCACTGCCAAATCGGATCGGATTTAGCCAAAATATTTTTTTTTGTTTTGGAATTTGCTGTCACTGTCAAATGTATGGTGACTTGTCAATGTCAAAACCTCATTTTTGCCCATGGATTTATCATATAAACAGGATTGAGTACTGGCAAAGAAAAACGTGCCGACAAGGATACCACATCAGATGATTGTGTCTCTTTTCCAAGTAGGATGACCAAAACATCTCGATCATCTCGGGATAAAACATTTCTTTGGAATGTTACTGCACCCAGGAATCGCAGTTATCTTACCCCTAACTCGTCGTCCTTCGTCATCGTCGTTTTAGCAATAGGACGCTCACTGCTGGGCATAGGCCTTCCCTAAATATCTCTATAAAACCAATCCCCATATAAACAATGGTCCAGAAATAATATATACGGAGATAATTCAGTTTCAAGTTTGACAGCTGTTATCGGAAATGTAGATCTCGAAGAGTTATTACACCTTTGTTAAGAAAGCAATTATAGTCTACAATTGATAATGATGGACTGTCATCGGAAATGTAAGTCTCAAATAGTGTCGATGAGTACTTTACTTTTGTGATGACTGTAATGGTCTGGAATCCATATTTACGGTGTTAAACAACGTTTAAGTTTTATAGATGTAATCTTAACACATATCACGCAATCTGTGTCAGTACTTAACCACGAAAAACTTTTTCACAAAAAACTTTGTCACAAATAGACTTCACGAAAAGACCTTATCACGTAAAATCTTAATCACGAAAAGTTTTCCACGAAAAGACACAACCATTTTTAGGCTTCCGTAGTAAACAAGGCATCCATTTTGAAATAAAAAATGGCGAACTCACTTTTTTGAAAAAGTCGTCACGGGTGTTGTTTTCGAGGTTTTTACCTGGGGATGCCATCTTCAATTCCAAAATGAATGCCAATTTTGAAATATACACCCCCTAATTTTCAAAAACGACACCCATGACGACTTTTGCAAACAGTGACATCCGCCATCTTTAATTTCAAAATGGATGCCATTTTTGAAATCTACACCCCAAAAACCTATTAAACGACACCCATGACGACTTTTTGCAATAAGTGACATCCGCCATCTTTAAGTTCAAAATGGATGCCATTTTTGAAATCTATACCCTCAAAAACCTATTAAACGACACCCATGACGACTTTTTGCAAAAAGTGACATCCGCCATCTTTAAGTTCAAAATGGATGCCATTTTTGAAATCTACACCCCTAAAAACCTATTAAACGACACCCATGACGACTTTTTGCAAAAAGTGACATCCGCCATCTTTAAGTTCAAAATGGATGCCATTTTTGAAATCTACACTCCCAAAAACCTATTAAACGACACCTATGACGACTTTTTGCAATAAGTGACATCCGCCATCTTTAAGTTCAAAATGGATGCCATTTTTGAAATCTACACTCCCAAAAACCTATTAAACGACACCCATGACGACTTTTTGCAAAAAGTGACATCCGCCATCTTTAAGTTCAAAATGGATGCCATTTTTGAAATCTACACCCCCAAAAACCTCTATAATTACCACCCATGACGACTTATTCTAAAAAGTGACGTCCGCCATCTTTAATTTAAAAATGGATGCCATTTTTGAAATCTACAACCCAAAAAAAATTAAAAACGACACCCACGACTATACACCTAATTGTACACGCAGTATGTCTAAGAAATATGTCCAGCATAGTCACCCTACCACACTTCTTTGTTTACACCATAGTACGCCATTTGCAATCGACGGTGATACTCTAAGCAAAAATAAAAAATAACCATTAATCATAAAGACGTAGAATATTCATCCAAATAAATAAAAACTCTGTTTTATTAGCATCTATTTTCAATTTTAACTAAAATCTTATCAAAATACATTGTTATAAAAACTAACAATTGGTTAAGACAGTCGCGGCTTTACAGATAATAATTCTACCATACATAAGTGTCGTTTCGAAATGGCAATAGTGCGAGCGGGACAACTTCATCACTTTGGGAAGTCTCACTCGGCACAGCGTCTCTCTTATGCCATTTCAAAGGAATATATGTTTTGTTGCAACGCATTAAGGTTGAATTTTCCTAAACTAACTTTGAGCCAAATTTCGTCTGTGCGCAGTCCAGATAGTATACAAAGTCCTTGTTTTTGCCCTTGCCAAAATTGTAAACAACATTGCAGATTTTGCTAATTACATTCTCTTTGGATTTTGCAGAACTTTAAAATAATGTATTAAAATTTTCTGCAAGTTTTGAATCAAGAAAATCCAGAACCATCGTTATTATTACATATCCTATTTTGGGGCTACTTATTTACTAGATACTAGTAAACAAGATGTCATCCATCGATTTCGATCCGGCCATAAAACTCTGCCTTAAATATTTACATTCGAGTGCTTCCGACTCTACCGAGCAGCTGAGGCTAACTCTAGACGATCACATTCGGCAGACCTATGGCAGCGCCAAGACCCTCGGCAATGTGTTGCCTAAAAAGTATCTCAATGAAGAGAAGATGGAGTCCTCACGATCTAAGCATAAAGAGAAGTCTAGCAAGACGGTCCCGGTGCCGCAGCCGAGTCCGCAGCAGATACAGATCCCAGAGCGGGACAGTGATGATATGGACGGAGAGCTGGCGTTTGATTTATTAGAGGAGGATTTGACTTGTGCCGTTTGCCGGCAGATCGCTGTGCAGGCGGGGAACCGCTTGGTAGAGTGTGATGCTTGCCATGCATTGTATCATCAGGTATATTGTAATTCTTTTAAATAAATTATGTGCTTGAAAATCACTTCATAATTAATAATAAAGTTTATAAATATGTTAGCAAATCTCTCATCAGTATGTACTGTATTAAAAATGCCATGGAGAGGACAAACAGTACTGCAGTGGTTTACAATATATATCTTAGGTTGCATATTTTAACAACAAAAACAAAATTTTATATTCATGACCTGAGCAAATAGGCCAAAATGAGCTGTTGCTTTATTGACAAGACATGTTGACATGCTTACATGTTGTTAAGGTGTATATTATTTATATAAAAAAAAGCATATTTTATTATTTAAAAAAAAAGAACTACCTTACTAAAAGTAAACATATCATAACAAATGTAATAATGTTCTATTTGCTTGTTATTTTCAGGATTGTCACAAGCCAGTGATCAGCGACAATGACATGAGCTCTGGCTGGCAATGTGCATCCTGTCTCCAGTCCCAGGGCTTTGCCACAGGATTCTCCAGCAAAGTGTCCTCTTCATCCAAATCTCCATCTCACATCTCCGGCTCCACCACTCCTGTGAAGATGTCTTCCAGCAGCTCTGCATCATCGTCTCCATCTAAAGTGATTACTCCAAGCATCAACATCATATCTGCGGATAAAAGACTCCAGATCATGAAAAAGAAGGCTGCTAAGCAGCATGAGAAGGGTAGGAAAAGCTCTAAGTAATAAAAAATCTTAAAAAATAAAATAGCTATAATATAATAAATCTTAAATTAGGTATAGGTGGAATGATACCAGTCAGCGGATGTGAAGTTAGCTACTAGCTGTGCAATATCTAATCCTCACTGCAGCTCCCATAATGCTGTGCATTGATTGGGTTTCGCGCAGCTTGTATCTAACTTCACATCTGCCAAGAAGTTTGATTCCGCCTATATTTTGTTTCATTTCTATTTTTTAGATAGTTCAGCTTTTTCATGTTGCAAATATTTAGTAGATTTTTATCTAGTTTTGTATTGTCCACTATAGTTTTAAAACTGGAGCCCAGTACCTACTTGCAAAATAATGTTATTTATATTTATGTACTTATACAGTACTATGAAAACCAAAAGGTATTTATTCCATGAAACATGTATCTAAAAGTTAAGTTTCAGTAAAGTAACTTATTAGATTAGATTTAGGATATATTGGGTTATGTATTGTAGGAAATAGTATGGTACAGTAAGTATAGTAAGTAATTCTTTTTAAAAATAAAATATTTTTGGATACCTACTTTTTACTTGTTTTTGTACTTAGTTAGTTTTAAATTAATAAGTATTTAGAATCATATTCCCTGTTGAAACCTCAGATCAAATAAAAAAAACAAGACATTGTCGTGAACAGACAAGTGAGGCCGGTTTTTTATACATGTGGTGAGTGAGTCGGTGTTACTCCGCCATAATTTGACTGACGAGCCATGGCGTAGTTTCTTTGTACGTGTATATGTGTAATTGTGTCTGTACACGGCAAGCCGTAGTTTTGCCGGCCTCACTTGTTTTGTTCACTACATTTCTGTCGTGTCTTGATTTGGTCTAACACAACCTCCAGACAGCTGCGGGCAAGGTGTGGGCGCGGCTGCGGCCTAATGTTCGACCAATCGCAAAGCTCGACTTTTAAGTTAAATCAAGATCTGTGATTGCTGGATGATAAGTGCTATCGAAAACGTAATTTGGACCGCTTCTGCCAAAAAAAAAAATTTTTATTTATAAAATACATACTACCCGACTACAAGCCACCAAATTGGTATTTTTTCTGTCTATGTTACAAGCCCGCCCTCCTGAATAAAATTGCTATTTTTACTAGTGGCGATTTTTGCTGTGCGTATTGGCAGGCGATACAAAAGAGATAATGCAAAAATATATCGAGCTTAGACCATTACCTTGTACAGTATTCAATATTATTTGCTGTATTTGTTTTGGAATGTTTTTTTCCTATTGTATTCTTGCATCTGCAGTGGACTACTAAAAAGGCTGGAACAGTAACAGAACAGAAATTCCATTCAAGTTGAGCATTCAATGCTTTACTCTGCGCATTTATTTACCATATTTTAATGGATTTTTTTAACTACTGTACTGTGTGGTCCCACTTTGCAAGATCTTTCTAGAATTGGCTACAACTACTGAACCAAACTAAATTAAATGTTTATGTAAGGGACAATTTCGCAAGCTTGTTGATTGATAAAAGAAGCACGAAAAAGAAAGCGGGCATTGAATTGGCATCTCCATCTTTTTGGTAGTTGGTTGAAAACATTGAAAATGCTTCAATGTCTCCTAAGTGTCAGTACTTTACATCCTTAGTTTTTATAAGTTTGACATGTGTGCATTGGAGCAGCTAAATATTGT
Source organism: Hypomecis punctinalis (assembly GCA_949316475.1). NCBI lineage: Eukaryota > Metazoa > Arthropoda > Insecta > Lepidoptera > Geometridae > Hypomecis > Hypomecis punctinalis. The sequence continues at coordinate 15,175,052 of OX438800.1, read as the reverse complement.
ATTATCTCTAGGTGGTAGCTACCTGCTTTCGCCCACCCCAAAGCAGTAACATATATTGGCTTTCAAGTTTTCTGGAAGGGCAAATAAGTTTCTAGGGTGGGCACCGCCCACTCGTGCCTTCTCTTATAACTACGCCCATGTATGTGTGTATGTCTGTGTTTGTATCTACAAACAGATGGATTTACTTTGATAGATTTTTTCTATGGAGAGATATTATCAATAAAATTGAGAATATTGTGATCAAGGTGGTTCTTTGGTAGGTATATAGGCTGTTTCTCTAGACTAGGCGACGACGGACATATTCTTTTTTTTTTTTTTTTTTTTTTAAATCTTTTTTGTTTGAGGAGTTTTGTCGATTTTCGACCATGCCACTCCCATAATTAACAATATGTACATATATAAACTAGGTGCCTGCTCCTCCATAGAGAAACAGGTATATTCGTACCAGCCTCTTGGCTCCCTCCGATGATGGTGAAGCCAAGAAACTGTTACAGGCTCCTACGTTACTGTCACTAATATCTAAAAGATTTTGGCGAATCGCTTCGTTCCGGACACATTCAGTCAGGACATGGTAGACGTCCTCAACTTTGTCACAGTCTGCACAATTAGGTGTGTCTGACAAGCCTATCATGAATTTGAATGCGTTTGACGGGATATGTCCAGAACGAAGTCTCATTAAAGTCACAACCTGTTTCCTGCACATAGGCACCATTTCAAACCATGGCCGATGAGGAGGCTCACACTGAAGTGTTTTGTACCAAATGCCGCTGCACAACGACCGCTCGTCAAAATACTCCCGCCATTGACGCTTACATTGTTCTTTTAATTCACTTAGCAGCTCGCTGTACAGCGGCAGATGGGAGATTGGAGCTCCATCTTTTAAAGCGTGCTTTGCTGCTTTGTCAGCCTCCTCATTTCCCATGATGCCCACATGGGATGGTATCCACTGAAGTACAATATTCTTATTTAAGTCAACAAACTTATAAATAGACTCCAAAATGCTGTAGGCTATAGGGTGACCTCGAATGTTCGAGGTTAACCCAGCCAGGTGTAAGAGCGCACTTTTTGAATCTGATAGTATAACAAAGTTGCAACTATCACTTGAAAACGCATAAGACAGTGCTTCATATATAGCAATAAGTTCACTGTGCATTATGGAGATGTTGGAATCTATTTTAAATTCTGCGCGTAGTTCTTTTTGAGGGTCAAAGAAAGCTGCACCAGATACTTTTCCTTCTTTAGATGCGTCGGTAAACAGTTTATAATATGTTTCATATCTGTTGTGTATATAATTATCACTTAGGAGCCGCACATATGTTGTGTTGCTGGTTTTCTTAGAAGCGTTTAATCCTTCTACATTCACCGAGATAAACCTAGACATATCATATCTGCTCACCCACGTATCCAATAAGTGGATCTCTAGTTTATCAGATGAATAAATGGGATGTTCTTTCAGCATATTATTAACCGTTATCAGTGTGGGGATCTTTTTCCTAGACCAATAATGAGAGTGAATTACACTGTCAAGTTGTTCAACAGCATTTATGCTCGGGTCACCATTAATTGATCGACATTTCAACCAAAATTTGCCTGCTAAGTATGTTCTACGTGTGTGTAGTGGCTGCAAACATAATTCACTCTCCATAGCATAGATTGATGTGCTCTTAATGAAACCTCCTATGACCCTCATTGCTTGATTTTGCACTCTATTAAGTTTGTCAAGGTGGCACTTAGCACTAGTAGCGTAGAGGAAGCTACAATAGTCAAGCCTACTTCGTATTATTGCAATGTACAGTTGCCTAAGATGCCTTGGGTGTACTCCCCATTTAGTTCCTGCCAAAACCTTAAATAAGTTTAAAAATCGAAGTGTTTTATTACAAATTTCGTTAATGTGTGTACCCCATCTTAACCCTGTATCTAGCCACATGCCTAAATATTTTACTGTATATATTTCTTCCAGCACTTCGTTATTTATTTTAATTCTTATGCTGTCCTTACATTTGCCTCTTCTAAACATGCATACTTTGGTCTTCTTCTGGGAAACGCTACATCCTATTTCATTTACCAAACTGCATAAAATATTCAGGGCATTTTGGATGCTAATAGTTGCTGTAGATATATTTTTGTTTGTACAATAAATGACAAAATCGTCTGCATATTGCGATATAAATACCTGCCTGATGTTGTGACAAATTTTAGCTGTGACAACGTTAAACAAAATCGGCGAAAACGGATCTCCCTGCGGTATGCCAGTACTTGTGGTTCTACTTAGTTTTTCATTATCATTGATTTGTATTGATAAGACTCTTTCGCGAAGAACTTGCCATAAGTAAATACACAGAGTTGATCCTGCACCAAAATCGTCCAGTGTCTTTAAGAGACTTGTCAAATCAACATTATTATAGGCACTTTCAATGTCAATAAAGCATGCTATTGTTGGATACCCATCTGTAAGACCTAATTGAATTTGGGTAACTAATCTAGCTAAGCTATCAAGGCATGATTTTGATCGTCTAAATCCAACCGTATCCTTCGAAAAACAGTCATTTTTCTCCAGATACCAGTCAAGTCTTCTAGTAAGTATTGTATGCAAGATTTTGCAAGGGCATGATATCAAGGCGATAGGTCGAAATCAGCTGTCAGTCTATTTCCATTTCCTGGTTTCGGTATAGGTACTATGCTTACTTCCTTCCACTGTTTTGGCACGAATCCTGAATTTAAAAATCTGTTGTATAAAACTACAAGGATACTTTTACCTACATTTGGCAGATGACTTATCATTGAATAAGATATCGAATCAGCTCCTGGAGCTGTGTCAGATCTTTTTATACAGTTATCAAGTTCCTCTACCGAAATCGGGGCGGATAATGACTGATTAACAGAAGTAAATTGTGGCATTTCGGGGGAAACAAAGTCTGGTGTTAGACTGTTCAATAATGTCTCTGCTTTTTCACTGTCTATGGGAGTTCTAATTGTCTTATATCCTTTTAGCCATCTCATGCGTTGCCACATTTCCCTAACCGAAGTCACATTACTAACACTGTCACAGAGAGCTTGCCAAGACTTAGTTCTAGCACGTCTAATCTCACGTTGAGCGTCTGCGATCTTTTCTTGAAGTTTTTCTAAGTTTCTTGGGGTAGGGTTTCCTCTGAATTCCGCGAGGGCCCTTCGTCGAACAGCCACAAGTCTAGACAGTTCTGGTGTCCAATAAGGTTTGGGCTTGAATCCGCTGGAACTTAGAGGATTTCCGAAGAATTTGATGGTCGAAATAAACTTGTCTGCAGCTCTATTTATTATTTCCACAAAACTGTCGTATGCCGTTTGGTTATCTGTAGGCATGACATAGTTATTTAGATTATCTTCAATCATGTTCCGGTAGTTTAACCATTCTGCCTTTCTAAAGTTCCTTCTTTTTTGATAATTAGTAGACGGTGTGATATCTATACTGATCTTTATAATAAGATGATCACTTTTTAAGTTTTCGTTCATCACCTTCCAGTCGAATTTTAACGCAATGTCTGCAGAGGCTAGTGTTAAGTCAGGTGCTGTTTTTTGAAGTCTTCCATTAACAAGTTTAATGCGGGTATAACTGCCATCGTTTAAAATCACGTAGTTATTATCTAATGCCGAGTTAAATATCCTATTACCTCTTATGTCAGTCTTAGTTGACCAATTCAAATGATGACCATTAAAATCTCCTGCAATTAGGGTTCTTTGACTCAGGTGTGAAAATATCTGGTCATCTTCTCTTTCGGTTGGTGTGACTGTTTGAGAGCAATATATAGACATAACATTTTGTATATGATCGCAGTTATGTATTACCACATGTACTATTTCAAGCCCAGTTTTGACAAAGGCTACATCACATTGTTGAGCTTTTATTGACCGATGTGTTAGTATAGCTGATCCACCCCAGCCATCATCGCGATCGCATCTAAAAATGTTGTATCCATTGATATTAAAAGTGCTATTTGGGTCCAACCATGTTTCGCTAATCACGGCAATGTGAATTTTTTCTTGTACTAACAATGCCTCAAAATCGGTTATTTTTGGTCGAATGCTTTGCGCATTCCACTGCAGCACGTTTACTGCAGTGGAATACGCTGTGTGTCCATCTGTACTTAATAAGGTTGTACTATCCATACTTGCTTAGAAAACTTAAGCAAGGCCACCCAGAAAAATATTGCACTGCATATGTAATCGCTCGTTCAAATATAATGTTCACACAACTCTTTATCTTTTCTTCCCATGGCACTTCTTTTTCTAATACTTTCTCCCTCAGTTGATTTAATAATTCTTTCCAAGACCAGTTTTCTTCGTTTTCTCTTTTTTCCTGTCTTATTTTATCTCCATTACTTGGCTGCTTCTGACTTTGCGTTTTACTTCCACTGGCTTCACTTAAACAGTCCTCAATATTAGTTTTCTTATGATTATTCCGACCCTTCTTTTCTAGTCCATTATTTTTCGTTCCTTTTTTACTAGCTGTCGCCTTTGCATAGCTTTCAGATTCAATGTGAGGGCTGTTTTCTTGCGCTTCTCTCAATAAATCGTATGTATTACTCATCGACTGTTTAGAGATCGGTGGGAATATGCGTTCTGGTGTAGGAGGCTCAGAAAATGAGACTGAGTGCGTTGCTACTATCGGCTTATATAGTGTCATTGCTTGCTTGTATGAACAATTATATTCAGACATTACATCGCGTATATGTTTTTCTTTTATAAACATAGGGCATACTTTCGCCAGAGCCATGTGATGACCGCCACAATTGTTACATTTATACCGTGTAGTCTCACAGTTGGGGTGACTTCCTCCACATTTCGGGCATATCGGCTTAGTAGAAGAACACAACCGAAGAGTATGACCATAACGCCAACAATTTGAGCACTGTGTGACTGGATGCACGTATGGACACACATTAATTTTAATATCAAATATATATATGTATGTCGGTAGTTTCGTGCCTTTGAAACATATTCGGACGGATTCACTCTGCTCCCATCGTCCGTCTAAACTATTTTTGCGCTTTAATCTTTTTACTCCCATAATTAATGTCTCACTTGTCAAACTTTCTAAAATATCTTCATCGCTTAGTCCTAAATCAATGCCTTTAATCACCCCATATGATTGACTGATATCGAGAGATTTCTGGCACTTAAAGCCATTCTCATTGAATGATTTCGATGTCAAAAATTTGTCTGCACTCTTTTCATTACTAAAACGGATGGACGGACATATTCTGGATTTATCATTTTACTCGTCATAGTGATAAATTTTACTATGGCACGCCCCTAAAACCGTGCAATAAAATAAGCTGTTCTGAGGTAAAAGCTAGCTGATTTTCGACAAAATGTATTTAAGCAATAAGGTAAGCTGCCGTCCGCAAGGAGTAAATATTTTATTTGGTCCGCAAGCTAAAAAGCAAATTACAAATTCTTACAGAACGAATCAAATCAAACTAAATGACGTCTGTGAACACGAGGCGAGTCATTGCACAGTAGCAGTTTATTTATATGTTAGTGGCGCAAGGAAATAATAAGATTTTGCTCCGGTTGTAGCTAACTGTAAATAATTTATTTTATAAATAAGTAAATTCCATCGTTAGATTTAAATTAAAGATACGAGTACTACCTAATACTTAACAGTATTATATTCTCTTGCAGCGTCCTAACGGGGTCTATGTTTTGTACTTCAGTTAGTTTTAATAACTGTTGTAATGTACACTACATTGTGCAAATAAAGAATAAATAAATAAATAACTTCAGAGACGCCATTAAGTTTGATGAATATTTTTAAGTAAGTACGTAAGTTATTCCAAGTGTAACTTGGTCATACTCTATCTTTTGGCACAGATCATCAAAAAAAGGAGATCGCCAGGCGAATAAAGCTTGGTAGGTATATGAATACGGCATTCCATAAATTAAGTGACATACATAGTACCTACTGAAGCCACGCCGCATTCCGCAGTGTCTGAAAATTCGTCTTTTTAATTAGTGCGTTCTGTTAATTCTGCCATAACGTACTGTGCCGAGATATGGACACTCACACATGAGGCTGTGAACAAAATCAAAGTTGCACAGAAAGCCATGGAGAGGTCCATGCTCAGCATCAAAATTCAAGATCGTATTCGCAATACGGAGATCAAAAGTACGACGAAAGTCCGGGACGTCGCGCGACGCACTTTAGCAGCGAATCTTAAATGGAGCTGGGCACGTGGCAAGACGAAGTGACAAAATGGTAGCCTAGACACGGTAGATAATCGGAGCGTGGGTCGTCCGGCAGCAAGGTGGATCGACGATATCGTCAATATCGCGGGTCGAACCTGCCGAGCTAGGATGCGCACCACGAAATTTTTCTTTCGACGTGTCAGAACGAATTGCCCATAATCGCCGCGCTGAGCAAACGTGGTGGCGATCGCAGGACGTAGCTCATCGCACCAGTGCCGCTGCTCCCCGACACTGGCCTGTGGCATTTAGGCTACGCCACATTGGATGGTTATACCGCCACCTATCGGTTCCGTAGTACCTCAGTCGGCTCTTACGACACCTGGTACAAGAGGGGGGTGCTATTCTACTCTGCCGGCACCCCATGGCAAACCTACATTTGTTAGGTATACGTTAATGATGATGATACTAGAGTACCTACGTCAGAGTAGGTCAGAGTTTTCAATAAGTTTGTTAATTGTTTTGTGGGGCGCGATTCGCTTTTGTCGTTGAAAAACGAATCTATTAGGCACATATACCTATAACCTACCCTAGGTACCTAGTCGTCAGGATTTCTCTTAATTTTGATCGCTATTGGACATATTTAGTTTAGGTGTAAATTTAAAACCTCTAAGTACCATTGGCGCATAGGTTTTTTAGAGTTTCCCCCTTCAATTACAACAACCCTTCAGTTTATTTTTGTCATTTTTTAACTTATTGATCTCTGCCACATACCTCTATGTTATATAGGTAGGTATACGCCCCATTAAGTAGGTATGTAGTCCTAGGACCAGATACCTAAACATTGATTTGCATAGGTAGTGAAAGTTTTTTGACAGTATTTTCCTAGGCAAGGATCTAAATCAAATACCTACTGTATGGAAATGGTTGGGTAAGATACATAACCTACGGTATATAGGTAGGTATTATAGATATATATCTATTTAATTACCTAGTTTCTGTACACTGTATAAAGAAGAAGTAATAGGTAGGTAGGTAACCTAATGATTAATTGAAATAGGTACCAGTTTATAAACGGATGAAAAATACCTAAATAATTTATTTCCTTTCCATTCTAGACTAGACTTGCAGTTCAAATGACTCTACCGCTATACGTAGGTAGGTATTTCTTGGGGTACCAAGACTGCAGCTTGTAGCTGTACTTATCTACAGGTACCTATCTATATGTAGATATCCACTAAAATAAACATTAGTACCTACCTATATTTTTTCCCTACGCAATAATTTAAGAACCTGTAAAATAACCGCACCTTCGTAGGTAGGCCTATGTACACCAGTGGACTACAATAAAAGCCGGTATAGTGCAGAACAAACATCTACATCTATTTCTGTTTTTGAAAGTATTTTATCGATATGTTTAATAATAAATTAAACTTCCGTAAAAGTCTGAAACACGATCACAAGAGAAAATTGGCTCCCGCTGTCGCCGGGTAAATTTAATAAAGTACATAATACCGCAAATGTATATTGTTCAAATGAAACACAATAACAGAGGATCATTTTCCGCTGTTTTCACAATGTTGTAACCAATCCTGAAAGTCGCCCTCCGCCATTGGTCGGGGCCTCTGTGGGCGGACCGGGATACACAGCCCCGGAGTCTGTGCTACACGTTTTCTAACATGACATTTGTTACTAAGATAATGCGGTACAAGATCGTGAAGCTACAATGAGCTGCATTAGTTACGCCTCTTGTGATTTATCTATCTTTTTTCAACAGTTGGCGTCCATAACGGATTAGTTTCAGTCTTGAGTGTAAACTTGCGCTTCTGAAAGCTCGGGCCGATGGAATTTGTAGGGGTGCGCTAGGGTTCCTATTTTATGAGCAAATGAGTTAATATTACTCGACAGAAAGATTCGTTAAATGTGGTCAGTGAAAAGTGAGCTGGTGATTAGGATTTAAGTGCTAAGTTGAATTTTATTGTGAAAGTGTTTCAGCAATTCTCCTGCAAAGTATTGGTGAGTAACATATTTTATAGTACCTAGTTATTTGAATGCCCTTGGATGCTTTGATTATAAATCATCAAAGTAAGTATGTAGAATAGAAGTATGTAGGTAGGTACAATACTTACCTAAGTACCTACCTACCTATTCTATTCATGAAAAATTGTAGAGCTGCAATAACTTCTTTTCTTTGTCTATCTGTTATTATTTAATTTTTTAATCAATTTTACAGTCAAATTTTAAATAAAGTATGTAAACTCATATTTTGTGCTTCTTCTACGTTGCTTTTTACCCGTGGTCCGGCTACGGTCGTCCAAAAACTGCATCTCGGAAATAATCCATTGTACAGGTGGGCCGGAATTCTTTGTAAAAGTTCTGTATCACGTCCTGCGGAAACTTTTTTCTGTGGGCGGACAGGCCAAGGGGTCTGAGAAATAAATCTTTATTTGGCTGACTCATGACTCATTTTATAAATATTTTTTTCCGTTTTGATTTCCGTGATCGGTTGACAGAACTGATGAGATAGATTCTTTATTATTACAACAACACAAAAAATAAATATACAGATTAAAAAAAAACTAAGTACCTATATCCTCAGAGCAAATAAAAATATTTGCTCTGAGCCTATAGCGTGCAACAAGAGAAAAAATGAACACAAAGATATTTTGTATTTTTGACCGTGCTGATCTGGCCGCTCGCTTCGCGTTCGCCGCTGATTTGAAACTCATAATTTATTTATTTATTAGAATATACAGTTGCTATATAATATGTCTAGTATGTTACAGTAGTAGTACATATTATACCCTGTCTTAGGGTGTTGCAAATCGTATATAATATTAATCTTAATTATAAATGTACAAATAAAATCATCAATTATTATTATATTTATCTTATTTCTAAGTTTCGCGAGCTTGAAAGGTTTTCTTCGAGGTATCGTGTATTGTGTAGTCATTTTTTTTTAATCAGTAGTGTTTTTAGTTTATTGTGGAATTTTTGAGTATTGGTTTCTTCTCTTAGGTCTTTTGGCAGGTGGTTAATAACTATAAATATATAGACATGGCAATCACAAAATAATAATTTATGTAAATAACAGTATTTGTAAACAGATGCTTTTTGTAGAAAACTAATTATTTAATGATGCCATTAAAATTTCATATGGATAAGTGGATATTTTAAAATAATAATATTTTAATTGTAAAAATATGATCTCAAGTAGATATCTAGTACATCTATGCTAAATAAAGTTGTATAGAAATAGGAATTATCAATCTTAATAGCCGATATCGAGAATATAATGTATCTAAAGATAAAAAGAAATAGGTATTTCTGATGTCGTAAATACCCAAGAAAAATTGATCACAGTATTTTTATTGTACATAGAAGTAAGATTTTGTATAGAAGTAGGAATTTTAAAATAATATACTTCCCAAATAGACGATCTCGAAATATAGTGTAGGTAAATATAAATATTTCTAATGTTGTACATATATACCTAAGAAAAGTTTATTACTAGATGTAAGATACGCAAATTGTATAAATCCCGTTATCTTTGTAATTAAGTCGTTGGGAGTTATATAACTTCATTATACTATTGCATGTCCGCTAGGACAAACTGTTGAGACCAACCATTTGTTACACCTATGTTCCGACACAGTTTGAAGCAATAAAAATTACTTTACTTTACTTTACTTAAATATTCTTATTAACATGTATTCTGATCCTCTTCTGATTATTTCGAGTTTAGGTTCGGGTGCCACGAGTTTATTTTGTCTGCGAGCGTTAGAATTGTATTTGGATAGAGTAGGATGTTTCTTCACGAATGTTGCTGTACCTTTTCAATTGGTAAAGAAGTAATATTACAATAAATTGAAACGTTGTGAGAAACCTTTACAAAAATAGTAGGTGTTCTGAAGGTTTTTAATGAGATATACTGACTTAAATACTGTCTATGAATAGAAAAGCTACGAATCTATGTTGCTAGCTACGGAACTGCTACGATATGAGCTAATTTTTGATGAAGTAGGTACCTACAATATAGCAAGTACCTACATATAGCATAATTTTAAAAAGTTATTAAGTTACAAAGAATCCATTTTTTATGTACTCTTACAAAAGGAACGAAAATAAAAACTAATAACAAAATTAGCGAGATAAAAACGTCGAACCAAAAAAAACATTCTTAACTTATTCCTAAAAAAACAGTTTAAGTTTTTTTCCTATATTTTTATATTATTTGTTTATTGTGTGTATGTGTAATGTTTAAGACTAAAAATCAAATCCCGGAAAAAATAAGATAAGATAGAGCTCCTTTTTGAAGTTTAGGTATCTGTACAGGCGTTATTTCCGAGAAAACGAGAATCTCGATTTTTTTATGTTTGTACCTACCGAGCCAAGTTGCTCGCTTACTAGTTAGAATCCATAAGGCCAATTAATGTCTTCAATGTCTAATTGGTTGCAGAGCACAATACGCAACATATTCAGCAATGAACAGCAGCAGAGCTCGAGTGCCGAAGTGCGCGCGGTGCCGTAACCACGGCCTGATCTCCAGCCTCCGAGGGCATAAGAAGGCCTGCGCTTACCGCCATTGTCAGTGCCCCAAGTGCGGCCTCATCAAGGAAAGGCAGCGGATCATGGCCGCTCAGGTGAGAAGTCTTTTTTGATAAAGTTCTTTTTACGATAAACAAAACACGACGTATTCCGAAATAAACAGCATCAGAGCTCGAGTGCCGAAGTGCGCGCGGTGCCGCAACTGATCTCCAGCCTTCGATGGTACAAGAAGGCCTGTGCTTATCGCCACTGCCAGTGCCCCAAGTGTGGCTTCATCAAGGAGAGGCAGCGGATTATGGCAGGTGAGAAGTCATTATGACCGCAAGACTGCGCTGGATGTAAGCCGCTTCCTACCGATCTTGTTGGACATCCATAGGGGAGGCCTATGTCCAGCAGTGGAAGTCCTATGGCTGATGGATGGATGAAGTTTGTTTTTAATTCAGACATGTTTGTTTAGCTCTACATTTCAAAACGCAGATAAATCATATAATATGACATGTCTCTCCCTACATCTTCGAGCAAAATATTTTCTGATTAATATTAAATATTTGATAATATATAAATAGATGTTTTCATCAAATGCTGTTTTGTATGTACCTGCTACTAATTTTCAAGGTTTGGATACGTAGGTATTATTTTTACCTGGGTTATGTTTAAAATGCTTTATAATCGGCGACAGAGCTCTTTTGAGGTCCTGAAATTGAGGATGATGTTTGCCTGAAATAGGTATGTATACCTAAGCTCTACCTACTCTATGAAGTTATTTTGGAAACATCAAAATTGAGGACTTCTTTGGCTTGGAACGTCTGCTTTACCTACTTTCAAGGATGAAATACTTACAATTCACAAATTGTGTACCTACTTAATGAAATGGTGGATTTACTATAAGAAAAATAATATTAAGTTGTATATTCCCTACAAAAATAAATAATTAAATTAAACACTGTTCTGTTCTATTCCATACTGTACGGAACCCTTCGTGTGCGAGTCCGGCTCGCACTTGATCGATTATTTAATTATTGTTTTGAGTGGTTTCTTCAAAATGGTTATACTTACTTTGAACCGTTTTGAGTCCACATTCCTCATACGAACTGCCAGAATGTGGAACGCTTTGCCTGAGTCTGTCTTTCCGTTAAAGTACAATGTAGGTTGTCTTCAAATCTCGAGTAAATAGGTATATTCTAGGTAAGCGTGCTACATCCTAGACCGCGTATCAGCTTAACATCAGGCAGTGCGTAGTCGTAAAATAAAATAAAAATGGCACGATAACTTCGCGTGTAAGTGTGGGCTGTTTTAGTGTTAAGCTGTAAGTAAAACATTTTATTCATAGCAGGTAAGTACAATCAAATCTCGCCTTATCTCAGTGATAAGTACTTGCCGCTACCAAATATTTGAATGTTCCCAACCAATAACTCGCTTTACTCAGATCCGGAATCCGATGCAGGCGCCTATGCTTTTATCATCAAACACCGAAAGACACCGATATCTTATTAAGCACAAAAATAACCACCGATTTGGAGGCGTTAATGCGTTTTAATGTACTGAAATCGAGAGCAGCTAATGTTGTGTAAGTTTATTTAAACAAGTGGCACGTGTTTACACTGCGACGCCGGATGAGCCATCGATCGGTTGACTCAGTAATGCATCGCTGTCGATGTTCCCGCCACTTGCTGCATCTGATCTATTTAATGTTCAGTCATTTGGGAATTGTTGGGATCCAGTTTCGTTAGGTTTAGCTTAAAAGCATCTGCGGGTGAGTAAGCGAACTGTAAAACAAGTTCGGAAGTTCAGCATCCATCTTTGTTGTATAAATCATGCTTAGCCTGATCACCTTAGAATATATTTTCAGTAACTATACTAGTACTTATATTGACTAAGATGTAGAGTTTGTGAAGTAAGGATTTGTAGAGTTAAGGGGTGTAGAGTTAGAAGCTTGGCTCTATACGCGATTGGACAACTTTTTTATAGTGCGAACTGTGGTCTTGTCTCGACTACATTTCACATAAAAATGTTTTTGTTGGGTTTCACTTCTTTTTGTAGATTTTTAATACAAGAAGTCCTTTTAGAGATTTTTAGATTTCTAGCTTCAACACTTGCGGAAGTCTCATATCAACTGTTGTCCCCCAGTTTTAAGGGTTGGAACCCCCCGAAAATGTGGTTTATCAAGAATCCTGAAATGGTGTTTTATTATTTATTACAACGAGTTCTTTTAATCATTTTCAGACTTTACAAATAAACAAAACAAAAAGTTTCGAAAGTCACATTTTCATCTTCCGATTTTAGGGGGTTGGGGGATAACCTTGAAATACGTATTTTATTAAGCTTTCATTCCCTAGGGTTTGGGATTAAAAGTTCGTAGTTTTAGATTTTTTCCTTTGTATATGACATGAGCGATCGTGATGCCACATATCAAGTTTCTAGGTCGTCTGGAAGTGGGTTAGGTTTTTGATCTATATGTGAGTGTGTGAGTGAGTGAATCAGTCAATGAAACCCCCGTTTTTAAACGTAAATTTATCATCAATTGTTGAAGCAAAATTAATGTAATTTTGTACTCGAGACAACTCAAAGAATTTTAATGCTAAATTTTATATAGTTGGGTTAAATAGTTTTCGAGTTCTGAAGGGGTAAGAAGTGGCTCAAAATAGTTCGTGTAATATTACACAGAGCTGCAGCATCGCCAGTTGCTTTTTCTTTGTCTTGGCTGGACAAGTTGCCGCGTGTCTAGATAAAAGTAATATTATACTAAGCTAGATAGAAACAAATCGACTAACCCCATGCACAGATTTTTCCCGAGTAATGCGATACGTTATTCCGCGCGGGTCCACCGGTAATTCGATTCACAAGATTGAGTTGTGTTTAGTTTTCTAATGAGCGGGCCGCGGGCGCCGCGAGCTCCCCGGGCTCCCCGGGCTCCCCGGGGTGACCGCTACCCGCTAACACAAACACTGCCTGTTTGTCATTGATTTAACGCTAAATTAATTTTGGCTCCATGAGTTTTGTTGCGTGGTTGGAATCTCTGATCAGATGCTTTGATATAATACCGTAATATTTTTATAGGAGATGTCAAATTTTTAGGAGTATTTCTTGATAGAAAACTTAAATGGAATATGCATATCGCTGAACTGTCTAAAAAACTCAGTTCAGCTACATATGCAATAAAAAAGATAAAGGAACTGGCAGGAGCAAGTGCGGCACGCTCTGTCTATTTTGCCTACTTCCATTCACTTCTGACCTATGGCATACTGTTTTGGGGTTCGGCTGTCGAGTGTCACACTAAGAGAGTGTTCCTCTTACAAAAGCGAGCTGTGCGCTATATCCTAGGTCTTAAAAAGCTTGATTCGTGTAGAGGCGCTTTTAGAGAACTGGGAATCATGACCATGACTGGGGAAATTGTATACCATAATGTATTATATGTTTTAGAAAATATGAATAGTATGAATAAAGCTTGTGATTCTTATAGCCGTAGTTGCAGATTTCAAAATAAGTTGGTACCACCATACAGGAGACTAGCAAAAACATCTAATAGTTTCTATTGTCTAGGAATAGATTTTTATAATAAGATCCCAGAAACTGTAAAAAGTAGTGCAAAAAATGATATCCTTAATTATGTAAAAGAACATCTCCTAAACAAAAGTTATTATAAACTGACCGACGCCATTTCAGATAAAAGCATTTTCAAGAATACGTGAGATATTTTAATTTTCATGATCTATGCCGTTATATTTAATTGTTTTTAATTGTAATTATTATATTTGACGATGCTATTGCAGATACCTTTTTATATGTTTCATTTAACCATATTTTTTTTTAATATAAACTTGACGATGCTATTGTAGATAACTATTTTTTATATTCTAATTCTGACATGACATTTTTAATAATTATTAGTAATTTTTCCTATATTAACATAATAATATTGTTGCCGATAACGTAACTATAATTATTATGATATCGTTGATAACGATAACGTATCGTTCTTAAATGCTACTTGTTTCGTATCTGTACCTGTTGACATCCAAATTGTCAAATGACACTGACATTTATTATTTTTGTTTTTATTGTATTAATCTTGTTTTATTATTAACTAGTTTTTACCCGCGGCTTCGCCCGCATGATATTTTTGATTTTTGACGCAACACCATTATAATTTATAGCCTACGTGTTATTCTGATATATAAGCTATATTATTGCAAAGTTTCATCTCAATCCGTTCTGTAGTTTTTGCGTGAAAGAGTAACAAACATCCATACATCCATCCATCCATCCATCCATCCTCACAAACTTTCGCGTTTATAATATTAGTAGGATAATATTTTTGCTAATTTGTTGTAGGTATTTGATATATTTTAGTTGTATTTTGAAAAGTTTTATGTATTTTGTAATAAAATTTAATTTTAAGTAATAATTCTATAAGCATAATTTATTATAAAAGCATTGTTAACGGACGTTTTCAAGAACATGTAATTTGTCTACGAAATAAAGAGAATTTGACTTTGACTTTGACTTTAGGAATTATATTTTTCATGTTTTTATAGGCATCGATATAACACCGATTTACTTGCGATAAAAAGAAATTTTGAATTTGAAACAAGGAGACGTTACGATTAACAAGATTATTTTTTGCAAAAATTAGCATGACCGACTTCACCCGTCCGTGTACAGAATTCGCGAATATTACGTATGGATCGATGTAGCATTTATCACATTGTTGATTTATTGTTGGCTCAGCCGATTTCGATAAAATTTAAATGGGATCAATTTCGAAGTATACTATTTCCAATAAAAAAAGAGTTATTGAAATCGGACTACTATGAAAAAAGTAATGCGTGGTTAAATACATAAAAAAATAATAATATACGCGTCGAATTGTATACCTCCTCCGGTGGTTCGTCGGTCAAAAAGTAAGATTGTGTAAGCCGGGTCGCTTACCAAAAGCGTCAAATTTGTATGTTTCTTGAATAGCTACATTAGGCATGGCTAATATCTTATGTTATAAAAGTATCTATCCATATCAAATACTCCGGGATGGAATACTCGCAAAAGCTGTTTCACAAAAATTCATCATGATTTATTTTTGCTTCAACAGAAATAGTTGTATTACGTTTGCAATTAAGTGTCGTATAAAATATATATTAATAATCATTGTTCTGCCAGGTTGCATTAAAAAGACAACAAGCAGCAGAAGACAAAATAGCGCTTCACCTAGCGTCTGTAGAGAGCGGCACCGCCCTAGAAGCGCTCCCTCCCGGCCGCATCTACGGCATGCGAGTCACGGAGCCCTGCCCCAGCCCCGGGCCTGAGCCGGACTCTGCTGCCGACGACCATGAAGTAAGTTTAACAAGGCATGATTTTGCCTGGCATCACTAGAGAGCGGCACCAGCGTGCAAGTCACGGAGCCTTGTCCCAGCCCCGAGCCTGACTGCTGCCGATGATCATGAAGTAAGTTCGCCAAGCTTCAAGTTCGCTTCACTTGGCTGGCTGAATCTACAGTATGCGTGTCAACGAGCTCTGTTCCAGCCCCTGGCCTGAGCCTGACTCTCCTGCCAACGACCTTGACGTAACTCCAGCTTGTTCACCTAACGTCAGTAGAGTGTGGTGCAGTATTAAGATCGCTTTTTTTAGTTTATGAGTCAATGAGCCTTGCTCCAGCCCCGGGCCCGAGGCTGATTCTACTGCCGACGATCATGAAATAAGTTTAAACTTAGCGTGATGTCTCTCTCTACTGACGTTATATAATGTCTCTCTCTACTGACGTTATATAGGTAAAAACCTATATAACGTCAGTAGAGAGAGACATTATGGTGCTAGACGCGCTTTATCGGCCAATTGGTATAATATAACCCTGTCCTAGCTGCGGGACGATAGTAATTTTTCGCATCTTTAGGATTTAAATAGGATCATTAGTTTTATGCGACTGTTTTGTTTCTCAGTCTATTCACATCGACAGCGAGACGAGTGACTCGCTGCCGGACTGCTGCAGTGCGTCTCCTGATTCCGCCGGCGCCACTTCGGCATCTTCATTACGGTAATTATTCCATGTATAAGAACCTATGCTATAAGTATAAACCATGTAACAAAACCTGAGTAATTTCACCATTTCAGTCATTCAATTGCTTCATCAATCCTACTTATCAATTTTTCTTACTATCAGTAATGCTATTACTCCACCAGTGTCGGGCCGGAAGCGGCTCCGGAAGACGGCACGGTGAGCACGGCTGGTCTCGAAATGCTGCGCAAGCTGTTTCCGGGGAAGAAACGCTCCGTGCTCGAACTCGTACTGCGTCGCTGCAACCACGACTTGCTGCGTGCCGTCGAACATTTCAACGTGACTCATGTGAGTACTCACTCAGGTTGTCAAGGCTTTATTATTCTACTAGTGTCGATTCAGAAGTGCCTTCAGAAAAGAAGATGCACAAAGTCGTGTCAGCTACACCATTTGTAACTCAAGAACGGATGGATTTATTTTGTGATTTTTATATGTTTTATTTGTTTTCTTTCGGATTAACAGAATAAAAATAACTTATAAAAATAAAAAAGGGTTAGACTTTTAAAAACCGCAATGCCACGATTCACGTTGATTTACTACGCTGAACTACATGTATATATTTTTTAATTTTACTTTAAATTTTACGTTCCGGCCACTTGTCAGGCCCCGAAAGAGGTAGCTTTGATTAGAACTGGAACACTATAGCACAAAACCGTCAAATCTGGAAAGATAGGAGCGAGGCCTTTGCCCAGCAGTGGAACACGACAGGCTAACAACAACAACATATTTTACCATTCCTGCTTAAGTATTTTAAATCATTTGACTAAGAAAGTGTACTATCTAGTGATAAGAGCATCAAGATATCAAATTGTTACTAGGATCCAAGAGAGAAGCTAGCGGGCAGTTCCACCGCATCCACCTTCGAATCATCAGTATCGAGCTCCGAGGAGGTCGAGTCTCGATGGTCTGCCTTCCGACCAGTCGGGCCTCGGGCGCCATTCCTACCAGCGTTAGTGATGGGCCGAGTCTGCGGGTCGGACTGGCTTGTCCCTTTGCCGACGCTACCAGCTTTGTCCACTCCGCTTTTTGCTCTACAACATCACGCCCCGCCGCAATGCAACCCTTGCGCCCCCGATTGTCGGCAGTGTAATAATAATCACCACTAAACTCTGAAATTTTGTTCAATTTGAATTCGATTTGTTGATGTTCGGAAGAATTTGACTCTATCATTCTTACCAGTCGGAGCGCTAGTGATGGGCCGAGTCTGCGGGTCGAACTGGCTTGTCCCTTTGCCGACGCTACAAGCTTCACTTCACATTTTGCTCTACGACATCACGCCCCAACACCATGCAACCCTTGTGCCCCCGATTGTCGGCAATGTGATAATAATCATCACTAAACCGCGAATACTTGTTCAATTTGAATTGAATTTGTTGTATTTTGAGGGAATCGACTCTATCGATCTTATATTCACACTATTTGTAATGGGTGCAATTGGTCGTGATTATTTGAATCGTTACGTTAGGGATATCATTAAGAAAATAATAAAGAAGCAATATTTCGACTCGTTCAGCTTATGAACTTTAACGAACATTTTAGATTTATTACAATATGTGCTTCATATAATTATAACACCTACGTCTACAATACCCAATTAAACTTATGAAATAATATTATTCTATAGGTCCCTTCATCAACATTTTACTTGAGTACCGATTACGGTTTATTTTTATTGATAAGTAGATATATAGATTTAATAAAGTCACATTAAAGTATATTCCTACTTACATACCGACTGTAAAAACTTGACTTCCTTTTCTTGTATGCGAATTGCGAATATGATATGAGACTATAGTCCAAAATATGTATGGGAGGTGGGGGCAAAACCGCCCCAATAACAGTCAGTCGATTAAAATATAGAGAAAATAAAGCAATTTACCAATTTTCACGCTTTTGTTAAGTAATAGTAATATTTGTCTTACACATTTAATTAGTCTTTACCCATGAAAACATCATAAAAAGTGGATAGAGCCTCAAAACTTTAAAAATACGAAAAACCGGTTTTGCCCCTACAGTGGGGCACAACCGCCCCAGCACTTTTCGTTAGGGGCACAACCGATTCTTGCCGTTATTGGCAAAAATCACAGACATATTCGTAATCGTTTTCTTCGTCCATCCCTGCACAGGCCTCATGAGCCCAACCAGGACATATTGTTCATTTAATCCAACCATCCGTTGACTTAGATTTAGAATATATCTCTTGACAAAATATACATCCACTGTATTATTTGTAGTAATTTCAGGTGTCTTCTTTCCTTTACATCTGTTTTTTTTTACGGGTGTCTTGTTGCCTTTACTTTTGCCTTTTGTAACTTCTGGGGTCTTCTTGGCTTTACCTTTGTCTTTTGTAACTCCTGGTGTCTTCTTAGCTTTACCTTTGTCTTTTGTAACTCTTGGGGTATTCTTTGTTTTACGTTGTTTGTAGCACCTTCTAGTTCTGATTTGTACGGAGAACTTGTTAAAATGGCACTTTTTCCTTTTATCTTTGTATGGCGAGACGTTACTGGTCTTCCTCTGTCAGGCAATTTAACGAGGTCTCTGAGAGACGTGAATTTAAATGTGGATGATGATGAATGGAATAAATGTACTTGCTTGGAAGACTGTGCTTGATTGAATGATTGTAGTACCAGTTCATGATGAACCAATTTGGATGTTAATGGTTGTGGTAAATGTGCTTGGTTAGAAGACTGTGTTGATTGGGTGATTGTAGAATGGATTCATGATGAACAACTGAGCATATTATGGGGATGATGGCGGGAATGGATGTTTTTGCTTGGAAGACTATGCTTGAATGGTTGATTGTGAAACTGGTTCATGATGGACCAATATGGATGTTGATGGTCGTGATAAATGTGCTTGGTTGGAAGACAGATTTGCCTCGTTGGAGGTACAGCGCACGTAAAAAGCTTTTGTACCTAGAAATGCAAACGTCAAGTATCAACCTAAAATAGTATACAAAAATATATTAGGGGCATAACCGCCCCTATGTGGTTGTGCCCCTATGTGGTTTTGTCCCCAGGCACTCGTTTTGAAAATTGATGTCAGCTGTGTCTTGTATTATGAGGTTAGGTTACTAACAAACAATGTAAACATAGCTCAAATAAATGCTCTCTAGATTAGTAAATTACTTAATCATGCAACTAGTAAATCATTCTACTTATTGCATCTAAAAAATTGGTACGTAATTATAAGAAACTTACTAAATGTAACATATATGCAAATTATTTTTTCTTTACACAACCAACGACGCTGACACAACATGACAAGTGACCGGCCATTGAAAATGTGTGACACGGCTGAAAAAATTATGCCATTTCAAAAAAAAAAACGGCCAAAATGGTAAAAAACGGTTGTGCCCCTACATGCGGTAATGCCCCCACCTCCCCTACGTAAAATACGTAATCCAAAATACGTAAATTGAGTATTATAGTTATGGCTTTACGAATTAAGACTTGCTAAAATTATAGTAATTCACCAAAGAATGTAAAATTAAGCTTTTATAATTAAATAGATTTTATGTTATTGATGTTAATAAACGCATTTATTTGTCAATCAACTAGTGTATAAATCAACCCTCCTTTAAATATCTACACTTAGATATAGGTAGATCGTTCAATTAAAATAGAAAGATTCTGGAATTAGGTATATAGCTTTAAATTTTAAAATACCGTAATGCATACAGAAACGTTACTAGGTATGCATAGCTGATTATGCCGATTATAAAACCTATTCATAACTTTGTAAAGTACCTACTTATAAAATATTTTAAGTGATTTTTTCCCCTAAATTAGTATTTATTTAGGTAAAATAATTATAGCACGGATAATTATGCGCGTAATCAATAATTTGCACACCGAATTTTTTTAATTAAATGGCTTTGAGATAAAAATTTGCATTGCCTGCAAGATAACATATAATTATTATTTTTACCATAGACTTCGACTTACTATTTACGCATCCACTTTAATTCTGGATCACTAAAGGATTAGTATTATATTTAGCTTCTTCACAAAAGTTAACAATATGAGAAAAGAGATAGATTAGATGAATTAATATGTAGCCTAGCAAAATGACTGGCTCCATTGTTCAGTGGTTACTGACCCTGACTTCTGGATCAAAGAGTGGGTTCGATCCCTCCCATGGCAAACATATAATTATATGATGAACATAGGTGTTTGCTCTATTTCTGGGTGTTATTTAGGTGTCTACTATCTATATAAGTATGTATTAAAAATATATTTAAGTAGCCTCTGGCAGCTATATCACAAGCTTTTCTTAGTTTGGGGTCAGAGACCGTGTGTAAGATGTCCCCTAATATTTATTTTATTTAATGATATAAACGATAAAGAGCATTTTTCAATGTCTCTAATTTAATTCCAAAATAACAATAAAAAGTCCAAAAGTCAATTATTTTTGTCCAGAAATGTGGGCTAAAATGTGGGTAAAAACCGTGGTGGTCAAGAGGTAGTGACACCCGCCTTACAATCGTAAGTTCGTGGGCTCGAATCCCCGGTCCCGTACCAATGAGTTCTTTGGAATTTACGTACGGAATTTCATACCACTGGCTTTTCGGTGAAGGAAAACATCGTGAGGCAACCTGCATACGTCCGTAGAAGAAATTCGATGGCGTATGTGAATCCACCAACCCGCACTGGGCCCGCGTGGTGGATATGGCCCAATCACCCTTCATGGGTAGGCCTACGTCCTGCAGTGGACTACTAAAAAGGCTGGTACAGTGGGCTACCTATTTAATTTTAATCAATCTTATCACATATTTTTTTTTTTTTTTAAATCTTTATTTTAAAAGGGTTTTGTCAGCAATGACAATGTCACCCCGTAAGACTACTGCACTAATTACATTCACTGTTATTATATCTAACACTAATTACCACAAGCGCATTCATAACTTTGGAACTGGGAATAAATCTGCAACAGTATCCCAGCCTCTCCCGAACCAGGAGAGGCCAAGATACTGTTACAGACACCTAGATTGCAGTCATTCCGCTTTAACATCACATATTTTACATTACACTACGCCGTAACTAACCCCTCAGAAATTCTCAATGTAGGCGTACATTGAGAATTTATGAGGGGTTAGCCCAGGTTTATACGTTAATTGAAACTACAGCTGTTTCCGTATGGCTCTATACATTTTTGTACAGCGCCCCTGGCGGAAACGAGGTAGAACTAACTAAAATCTATGAAACCACACGCGATCGCAAAAGTTTAAGTAAACTACGCAAAACCTGGACTAAGAGCACTGTAGTCTCACTAGACTACAGAGCCCTGAGTCCAGGTTTTGCTGAGTAAATCTGTAAGTGCTACACTCAGCACTTACTTTAAATATTTTAAATCTGTAAGTGCTAGGTGTAGTACTTACAGATTTAAAATATTTGAAATATCAACTCGATATAAAAACATAATAATGGATAATTACTGACTAAAATAAGGAAATTAATTTATTTTTCCTTATTACCTACCCTTCATGGAGACAAATCCGAGGCAACCCTCTAGTGATTGTTGTAATAGAAATAAAGAGGATTCACTCAGTCACCAACTTGATGTTTAGTGCAAACAGGAGGGCAATAGTTTCATTAACATTTATATGAGACTAAAAAATAAATCAAATCAAATGTTTGTTTATTGATATCAAACAGGTGATAAAAACTTTAATGAATTCTCTGGCTCCGAACTAGTACTAGAACTTACAACTTTATTTCTAAAGCCAGTGGCTTATCCCAATTTTTAAACAGATTATCAAAAGAAAAATAACGTATTCGCAACATCAATATAATAACATAATAGCAACTTAACAACTTTACAGCAATATTAAGTTCTATTATTATACATTTGCGTCAACTTTTTTGTATATCTGTGGTGTAAATTAAAACCATGTTTAAATCTTATAAAATGAATAAGTATTATCTTCAGTGTCTGTTAAAAAAAGGTAGCTCGAAGGTCAGTGACAATGAGATTCCGTCCTGATTTTCATTGTATTGTAATTTCGTATGTGTTAGACGTCTGTGTTGCGATACGACTTAATAATTAGCCACTTCTAGTTCTAGAGTTAAAAACGTTTCACATTATGTTATACTTGATTTTAGTATCGTTATTTATATTTTTGAATGTAATGTATGATGTAAATTACTTCATATGGACGTTAGTAACTGTATTGTGGGCCCGGTTGTTCCAGTCCAAGCGTCATTTGCAAGACACTACAGCATTTTACAGTAAGTAACCTACCTCATACAAAATTATATATAGTTCAAATATAAGTACGTATAATACTCCGATATACTCCTGCTACGAGTACTTCCAATTTTCTGCGTCACCATGCACGTAGAGTCGTAATGCTTTGCTCATAATACTGAATCAATTATGAACATACTTATTTAGCATTTTCATCACGCGTGAACTCAGTCGTCCTTTTGAATTATTTTAAAATATTTGATTGAGTACACTGCCGGTGTGTAAGTAGCATCTGTTTATTGACCTCTTCAGTTATAGTGAGAAGTCATACTCAGGTGGAAAATGCAGTATTTTTTGTCTACCTATGTGTTACGTTAGACTTGAACAATGCATTGGTTCTTTTGTGTAAAGGACATCATTCATTTTGGGCTAAATCTGAAAGAGCCGGCAAAAACAACTAATTAGAAAATAATTGTAGTACATTTATTTTACTCTGAGCATTTTATACTATCGGACCAAGTTTATAAGATCACTTCCTGGAGAGTTATGGAGTTTTGAAATATTGTGAAATTCAGATTTTTTTTTATTATTTGCGTTTTTATTAGAACTTTTAAATAAATAATTAGAGAATAATAGTAGTACCTATTATTTGGAATATTTCATAAGAATTCTAAGAAATCTACCTGACCTGAAGCATACGGAAATAAAGGATCTTTCCGTATGCTTCAAGTCTGCGTTTTAGACTATCATTGGTCTAGCTAGCATAACCTTTATAATATTTCTACATTTAAAAGCAAAAGTTGGCAAGAAATAACGAGAATTCGAATATATTTTTAAAGGTTTTCTTAACATTAATGTTGCTATATAATTATTATTACTTAAGACTAATGTGAGGGATTATTTATCCTAATTTTCAGGTATCGGCACTTTCCAAGACTGCGATGTGACGCTAAAGTACGTCCGTAGCGCGCGAATACTCCGCGAACTGGACATGGCTCGATTCCACTTCTACGAGCTGACTGGCATCTACAGAAGAAGCCTGAGCTTAGGCATTCACTCCTTGCAGGGTTGCACACTCACTGTTACTATGGAGCCCGTGCCTGTGTTCACACCCTACAAAATAACCACAAAGGTATTAGAATCCTCCGAATATTATAAACGCGAAAGCTTGTGAGTATGTATGTTTGTTAATCTTTCACGAACACACCGCTGAACTGATTTAGATGAAATTTGGTATGGAGGTAGCTTAGACCTTGGGTTAACACATAAGCTACTTTTTATCTCGAGCTAGGGCGCGTAACACCGCAGGGTGCAGCTATAGTATTACAATTCGTCTTGTAACAAATTGACTTTTATGAAAAGTTTTCCTCTTAAATTTATGTCTAGTGCAAACTTGACTACATATACTCTGAATTGAAAGCAGTTTTTGTAATAATAACCATTTATTGACTGCATGAATGAAATATTTGGATCAGAGCCAAAACGGCTAATAATGCAGCCCTTCTATGACGTCTCTCAGTTTACAAATATGTACAAAATAAATGAATAAATAACAAACACAGAATATTGATCTAAATGTACGAAGAAATTAACAATATTTGCTGGAGCACGGAGCCAAAAGTCCGTGAAGTAGACACTCGTATAATTAAGAAGATGTAATATTAATTTCATACACTTTCAGAGTTTTATGAGTTTTGATAAAAACTTCCAGATATTTTTTTTAGTTGGTGTACTGGGATGAGAAGTCTGTCTTCTTAGAGCACGATGTAGTGACCCTTCATGACGGCAAACGGCGGTGCTTTCTCCTATCCCGCCAGCACGCAATCGGCAGCAATGGCCAGTCCACCGAAGCTTTGCTCAAAGGCCTACCTGGCTCAGAAAATACACCCACATGCCCAGAATATATACAAAAGTGGCTGAAAAGTATGGAAATATCAAGTTCCAAATTGAGAAAGGTCTGAGAAATAAGATATAGAGATGCGTTTTTTGGCTCGTAACAAATGAGCGCGTTGATGTCTTTTTACCTGATATTTTGCATAATATTGTTTATAAAAATTATCAATATTTACAACATAATTGTTAATTGAACCTCTTGTAAGTGTTTTGTATTTACTATGAAGTATTAAATAAAACATTATTTTCTTGCATATGATGCCGGCTGTAACGTAATAATGTACCTATACTTTCTGAAAAAAATATAAATATGAAAGTCAGAAGCTAGTAAAATGGTATAATTTTAACAGACCTAAGTAAGTGTTGAATTGAAATATAAGAAATCACGTCATAGTTTGCGATATATGTACCTGTACCAGCCTTTTTAATAGTCCACTGCAGGACGTAGGCCTACCCACGAAGGGTGTTTGGGCCATATCCACCACGCTGGCCCAGTGCGGGTTGGTGGATTCACATACGCCATCGAATTTCTTCTACGGACGTATGCAGGTTGCCTCACGATGTTTTCCTTCACCGAAAAGCCAGTGGTGTGAAATTCCGTACAAAAATTCCAAAGAACTCATTGGTACGGGACCGGGGATTTGAACCTACGACCTCACGATTGTAAGGCGGGTGTCACTACCTCTAGACCACCACGGCTTCTATCTATGTAATAATACAGAAAATGTCTGATGTGCGTGAAAATATTAGCTGAAAAATGTTTTGCTTAGTTTTTACCGACTTTCCAAAAGGAGGAGTTGTTCATCTGTAGGTATTTTTTTGAGTATCTTCATCGATACTTTCGCAAATTGTGAACCGATTAAAAAAAACTGTTTTAGTTCTAAGGAGTTTTATTGAAATCGGCTGATCCGTTCTTGATAAACCAACAATAACGTACATGGATTTCACATCGATTCGTGCAAACTATTCGAATTCTGTACACGATAGAAGTCGGTATTGCGATTTTTCGCGAAAAATAATTGGACGCTGATAAACAATAATGCGTTATCCTACAAAAGTTGCTTTCGGGGATTTTGACGTATCCTGATTATACATTCCATACTTTACATTTAGCAAAAGAGCTTTAAGTCACATGAACGTAATAAGTATGAAAAAAACATATTTTTGTCATAAAACAAAACATAAATCACTAGTATAATATTAGTCAATACACCGTCAAGCTCCTTAACACAGTCATCGTTCATAGTCGCGCCATCTGTTGTTGCGTTAAACAAGTTAAGAGACTTAACACAGTATTGCTAAATATCATTCGGCGCACCGGCAATAAGAGAATGCTCGTAAAACTTAAAATAATAATCAATATACTCATTGTTGTTGCTATGTTACATTAAAAAAGTGATTATTTCAGTGAACTATACGTAATCCACGATGGAGGCATCAAGGTAAGTCAGTAATTATTTTGTTATACTGAGATTTTTCATCGGCGGTTTTTTTACATGTTATATTGTTAATTAAAATTGCAAAGCGACTGAATTAAATAGTTGTATAGTGATATTTCAAAGGTTAAGGTTTTTTTTGTTAAAATAATGTAGTTTGACACTATTAAGTTCATTAATCGGTACTTTTTATTAACAATTATATATTATTAATACAATTGACTCATTATTGCTAAATACATTAAAGTACATTTTGATGTACTATGGAGCATAACACATTATTGTTACACAGAATTGAACATTTAAATGAAATGAAACCGCATTTTACGGCACTTAAAATATTATTGCCGAATGTAGGTTTGTTCTTGCAAGAAATAAATTGCATTTTAAGTGTCTTATTCTATTATTGAAAAAAATCGCGAGAAGGTATTCAAAGTTGAGATAATATAGAAAAAATGTCAATTGCCGCGAATTTACTAAAATTGCCGTGTTTGTCGAATTGTTTAGGTATTATTTTTGGAGACTACCATTATCTTATTCTTACTTTTTTCTCATTTTGTTGTAGAAATATGCTACCACCAAAGCCGAGGGGTCAGTTGCTGGTCTGTTTGGCAAATTCTAATTCAAAGGATAATAGTACTCGACCGGATAACCCAGATAGAGCTCAAAATATACCTTCTGAACTGAATGACCACACTAACGCAGATGTAGATACTTTTATAGAAGTATCGTTATTAGAAAATGAAAACAAAGATCATTTGAATCATGCCTACAAATTAAGAAATAATGAAAAAGGACTTGACTGCAGCTAAAACAAAGGATTCGTTAGAAACACTGACCTTAGATTTAGAAAAGACGCACTGTTTGCCGCGATTACCGACGAGTATTGTTTATTATAAGCGCCAACTGAATCTTCACAACTTAGGGATACATTGTGGTAGTTAGTAATGGAAAAGGATACTTCAATATTTGGCTAGAGCATGAAGTTGGCGTGGTACACAAGAGGTAGAATCTTGCTTGAAAAAAATTATTAGTAAGCATTTAAAACCTGGCGTAACTGAGCTGATACTTTGGGCTGATTCATGTGGTGGACAAAATCGAAGCATCAAAATGGTGCTTATGATTCTACATATTTTACATGGTCATCCAACGATACAAAAAATAACAATGAGATTTCTTCAGCCGGGACACACATATCTTCCAAATGATTCAGAGTTTGGAGATGTTGAATGTGCCTTAAAATCTGAAATTCGTTTATATACACCGGAAGATTATATTTATGTGATGGCAAACTGTCGTCGCAAGAACAAATTTGTAGTCACTAGGCTGCAGAGAGAAGATTTTAAATCGGTAATACCCTTACAAAATTCTATTACAAACTGGAAAACTGATATGGATAAACAAAAAATTTCTTGGCTTTCAACTTTTGAAATAGAAGTACGAAGTGATGAACCATCAAAAATTCTTATGAAATCAAAACTCGAGGAGGATGCTCAGGTGATTGATATATCAAAAGGTGGTAAGGATCGGAAACAACAACCGAATTTTGCAATTGATCTTCCTGTATTATATCCGAATGGTCGTGAGTTATGAACTGCAAAAGTTCAAGATCTAAAAGAATTGTTAAAACTCATTCCAGCAGATGATAAAACTTTCTGTAAATTTTTGAAGAAGGTTGCATCGCACGATTTTGCAGATGATGCTGATGGCTTGGGTAATACCATTGATTTCGATATTGAAGAAAATTTAAAAGAAGATTTAACATGTCTTTTTTCTTTGCATTTAATTAAACTATACATATGTAAGTTTAATATAGGTATTAAGGAAAAGTAATTTTACGAGACTGAATAACATGACAGATACTTAAATTATAGATATTTGCCAAATGAAAAAAAAAACAGTATTCCATTTTTTTTGTTTAAGAAATCTTTTCTTTTTGTTTCCGTTTGAATTATGATTTTAAGTAACATTTTCATTTTATATGAAGATTTGAAAAGGTAAAGGTAATGAAAAGTTTTATTGCAATATTAACCATTTTAGTTAAAGTGTTAATTTTAATAAACATCCACAAAAATAGAACTGATTTTTATAAACTTGATTTGAAGACTATAAGTTTTAATAATTTTAATGTCAAATTAGATAGAAATACCTACTTGAAATTGAAGAATTTATGGAAATTACTAAGAGAAGGTCAGTTATGTTAGATTTTAATAAAGACAGAAGTTAATAAGACTTTTACTTAAGACCTTTTTTTGCAAACTTGATTTGAAGACTATAAGTTTTAATAATTTTAATGTCAAATTAGATAGTAATACTTGAAATTGAAGAATTTATGGAAATTACTAAGAGAAGGTCAGTTATGTTAGATTTTAATAAAGACAGAAGTTAATAAGACTTTTACTTAAGACCTTTTTTTGCCTTTTAAGCAAAAAAATCCTTTTATCAATAATCGTTTATGTGCCTTAACATATTCTTTTCGTCATTAGGGCTCTAAATCAGCATTAAGCATTATAGAGTTAAGTAGCTTAACATTCTTTCATCGATATTATTGCATGTTTAACATTCTTCAACAAACAATAATCTTATTTTTTGGGAATACTATCCAGCTTTTCTCCTTTTAAGTTAGTATTCTATTACTCAAGTAATTATTTATTTTTTTCAATACAGAAAAAGTCCGGTAAATATAAATATTTTTTAACAAATTAATTGAAAACTGTTAATAGTTCTATAGACGCCATTTTCTCAAAATGTGGTTTGTGCGGGTTGAAACGTTATTGCTTATCAGCGTCCAATTATGTTACTTGTTATACTGTGATGTATCGCGTTGAAATCTTTTTGTCTAAAAATGTATTAGACAAAACGAAATCAACGCGTTACATCATTACACATCATTTTGTATTTATTATCTACTATTTTATCTGATTAAAAAATTCTGCAGCGATTATTTATTTATACTTTTGGTCACATTACTCGTAGATAGAATATTCGATACCTAATACTCTAATACATTAACATTACAATTAAATCCTATCCTACTTCCTACTAATATTATAAACGCGAAAGTTTGTGAGGATGGATGGATGGATGTATGGATGTTTGTTACTCTTTCACGCAAAAACTACTAAACGGATTGAGATTAAACTTTGCAATAATATAGCTTATATATCAGAATAACACATAGGCTATAAATTATAATGATATTGCGTCAGAAATCAAAATATAATGCGGGCGAAGCCGCGGGTAAAAACTAGTAAGTAATAAACCGCATTTGGTATTAATAAGATTTTACATAAATAGGTAATTTTTGTAAAAGGAATTAATGATACTTTCTAGATTTCATATTCTGCAGTAGTGCTTTGATGTCTAATTGTACAAAAAATATATATACCGAAGTATTACCTATTAAATAATCATACAAAAATAGTATTTATTATTCAGTTTTTCTTCACATGTTGTACTATAGCTAACAAACAAAGCAATAAAGTTATTTTTAAAGATAATTAATTACCTATTATTTTGATCATGTATCAGATTCTCAGCTTATTATTGAAAATATATTTTTAATGCATACAAGAGGTATAGTAACATTACAATGTAATTTTATCAAACATCGCTTCCAAATCTTTAATAAACCTAGCTTATTTTTTTTATGTATTGTTTCACTGTATTTTTAGGTATTTTAAGTTTTTATATCGATTTATGTTTATGATGTTATAATCGAATTCATATTTTTAATTAATACGCACCCCGTTCATTATTTATACGCTTTCTGTCTTCTCAATTTTAAGGTTGCCTGTCAGAGATCACTACGAGTATCAGCGATAAGTAGTGCCGCCAATTGTTACACTGTTTCTACTTACTTACTGTTATTGCTTGGTGTGCAATAAAGAGTTTATCTATTTATCTTATTGGGTAGATGCTCCGTCACTATTATTTTAACTATTTCATATCAATTAGGTATTATATACCTAATTTTTACCAGCAAAGACAAGTAGGTACGTCGTACTTCGATTACAATTAGGAATTATAATGCATTGAGAAATATTACACATACTGGACGATATTAAACCGTAATAGGTATATGGCCGAATATGTAGCATTATAGATAGTAAAATATACTTTGTAGTCGAATATTTATATTTTACACATTCAGTTGTTACCTATATATAATTTGCTATAACTACTTACCTATATCAAGACTAATATGTAAAGTTATGTTAAACCTTTAATATTGTTGACTAAACTTAGTCCATGCGAATTTACTTATTTCAGTTGGTAAGTATTGTACGAGTATATTTGAACAATAAAATTCCTCGAATATTTTATTTTTCATTCCGAGCTACAGCTACAGACCATAGGTCAACGACTCCATGCATAAACATGCTCAACCGCACCTGACTCTTATGACCTATTGATATCATAACACTTGATGACCATTATTTCTGTCTCGTTCTACGTCACAGGTAATTCCTAAGGCGAGACAGAGAAAAGAATTCGATTGCATCAACGTAATTACGGTCAACAGTAAAGAACCGTTTCACAGGTATACTAATACCAGTGTATGGTTCCAAAACGTAATAAGTTGTTCGATAAGTGCGATTATAATTTTATACGCAAGTTAAATTTTAGTGTGCTTTGGTTCTTTACGATAGCCGGTAGTCTGTAGGTTTATTTTATTTAAAAATCATTGAGTGGTAAATATGTACTGTATTATAGCAACAGTGGTAGCGCTTGCATATATTTTCTGGGACGTCAATTACTTTCTACGGATAGCTTTCACAATTGGAATTGGAAGATTATTCCAAAAGAAATGCGGTGTTAATGATACGACAACTGTTTACGGTAAGTTTATTTGTATTTTTTTTAATTATTCACTCACAAACATGATTTACTTGTAGGCATTTCAACCAATTTTAAGACTTCAATTGCGACGCGCTTCAAAATTTTCCATCACACCGGTTATGCTTGGGATTTGTTTAGTAAAAATAGCTCTTATTTACTCACGAAATATGCTTACTTACATAGAAACTACCTAATATGCTTTCTGCTCGCAATATCGTTATCTTGGAAGTATGGAGTCATTTTAATTAGTTTATCGGGATTTATAGTATCCTATACTGTACCTAACCTAACAGTTTTTTAATAGTCAAAGGCCTACCCATAAAACACAACGAAGAGTCTACTGATTTGGAAAGCAGCGATAGTGACCGGCATTTTTAAAACATCGGGTTAAATTTTAACAAAATTAACGAAATACTTATTCCTATTTAAAACCTAATACATATTTCGTTGACTTAAATAGGACAAAGAGGAGAATAAATACTCAAATAGTTTATTTTTCTATGGGTGCCTGTCGCCAACTAGGTGCTAACGCATTCAAACGATTAAACAAAAATAAATCGATCGATACAAGAAAAAAGAAGTAAGATAATTCTAGTGTTTTTCAATGTTTGTCAATAAAAATAGCTCAGCTAACTTACCAGGATATTCAACAGGCATAACATAACTCAGCTCTGAAAAACCTGAAAAACAAGTAAATATATTCATTTTGTGTTTATTTGCGTTTTAGGATTCTGCACGACCCAAGATGTGGACATATTCCTTCGTCACATGAACAACGCACGCTATGTTAGAGAGCTTGACTTCGCGCGGTTCCACTTCTACGACCGAACCGGCATCTACGACAACATCAAGGCGGTGGATGGCCACGCCTTGCAAGGAGCCTCCAGCATCAGATACAGGAGGACGATACCTATATTCACGGCGTACAAAGTTGAGACAAAGGTACGTGTTTCATACATGCTTGTACTACGTTTGACCTAAATTATTTTTTATTTTTTTGGGGGCTGTGTTATCTTCGTCCATAGGAGAATACTCACCTTACTTGAATCCTTATACGTGGCCTCGGGTAGTGCTAACTGGGTAGCAAATTCTGGTTAGTTACCACCCTCTGGACGATGCCATGCCGCGAAATGGCTATTTTATGTTTTGGGATGTAGTCCGGTGTAAACGTTTCAGAGGCAGGTCTGATTAGTAGCACATGTACGAGTAGCCGTATTCAATGCTGCTTTATAAGAACCGTGCAACGGATCCCGCTACCCTCCAAGATCAGCTCCAGGATTGACTTCGCACCCTGGGGAGCGGGATTCGTTCTTCTCTGGCCGACCGCAGATAGTTGGGGGCTTAAGTAGTGTGTTCTGTAAGTTATTATTTTTGATCGAAGCGAAGGTCTCTGCTTCAGCACAAAGATATAGAGAGTCGAGATATCGAGTATAGTCCACTTAAGTAAGAGTACCTAATCATCTACGATGTACTTTACATATATTTTTGACGCATTTGGTGCCAGCATATTAAAATGTAAAACCAACGAAACAATTCTAAGCCAGTAATTATATAAATTAGGAACAAATATGTCTAATCAAGTTAACGACTGATAAATGGATTTTGATCTAAGTTACGACGAAATGGCAAGGCATTACGCGTAAAGATGATAATTATACTTATAGCATCAGTAATTAGTATTAGCAGTAGCACTCCTTATTATTCATTGGACTTTGTTCAATCACGTAACATTTGCCAATTGGTGAGCAATCGAAATAATTATGACTTAACTGAATTATTTTGGTAACAGAGTAAAATTAGACTGAATTGTAATATATTTACGAAGTGGTTGTATTAGCCAGTCCTACCGTATCTGAATGAAGATATAAATTAAGTTCCATTCGTCTGTTGACGACTGTAATTTTGTTTAAACGCATAATAATTTATATTTTGTTTAAAAAAATGCAACAGTTGTTACATACGCGCTATTTTAAAAGCAGACATCATGTTTTGACCTTTGTTGGCTGTCTTTTAAAGATTGAGCATTAGCGTGAGAGCTCGTCTCACACAGCTCCCTGTAACACTTGTATTGTTGTAAATTTTAAGTTAAATAAGCCAAAAATACGTCATCGTTTCCACAATTAAATGATAATAATCCACGTGATCTAATATTTTCAGTTGGCGTACTGGGAGGATAAGACCCTGTTTATCGAGCAGAAGTTCATAACCCTCAACGACGGATTCGTCCGCGCCATCGTCCTCTCGAGGCAAAACCTTCTCAATGTTGATACTGAGAGGCTGTTCAAAGGCATCCCCGGCGCAGACCAGAGGCCAGAGTGTCCCGAGGAGATCAAACATTGGCTGCAGGCTATAGAGGCTTCCAGCGCCAAGCTTAGGAAGAAAGACTAAATGAACTGTACGAAGTTGTTCCGTGTTTGTTGCTATTGATTAATCTGTAATAAGAGGGTTTGGTTAATTTGTTGTGAATATAATTTAAATTAAAATCCAATTACAACTGTCCATTTTAATACAAACTACATCCTGCCTGTAGGTTCAGGCCATTTGGCTGGTGACAGACCTTTATTTATGCGGAGTGATCTAAAGCAGTATCAAGCAGTTTCAGAATAATTTTAGATGGGCTTTATGCTTCTACTAGGTATATACGGAACGAACCTATTACGGACTCTGAGTTGTCTAGTATGAATTTTGGTCCATTCCTCTCGGAGTAAAAGGCAGTAGATTTATTGCCTAGAAAACATCAGTTTATGCTGAATTCAAATCAATTCTAACTTCTTGTTTTCTAGACTTTGCAGAAAGCACAGATAGTGATTTTCACATTGTCTCTTTATTCGTATAAAAAAAGTAGAATCGGATTAGTTTAGAAAAGTTTAGCAACAAATATGTACATTGTACATTGTACGCATCGACGTCGTTCCTTCTTTGAACATATTTTTAAGTATACAGTAAAAAGTAAAAGCAAAACAAATTTAAATAAGTATCGTGTTTCAGCACTCTGGCGCTTGTCACTGCCTGGTGTAATGTTACTGTTTACTCAACCTGCACATTATGAACGAGATTTTAGGGATTTGTTGTTACTTCAGTTTTAATTGAAAAGTTAACTTTCTTATAAGTGGATATTATATTTTATGTGACATCATAGTTCACTAGATTTTATTAGATAGAGTTGCGGTAGTGATACAGGACAACGATTTACGCAATGATTTCAAAAATTTAAACAGTTTATATAAAAACTATAGTTAAACAGTAAAATTAACGTTAGAGACTGATACATAGGTTAAATAAGTACCTACCTAATAAGAGACTAATTTTCGTGAGACTAAGTATTCTATTTTAAAGGTTCCTTAAAAGGTAGGTAAATAGTACAGCCCGAATACCTATTCTCACATGATTATATCTATTACAGGTTCTATAAAAAATTGACACATGTCTCAATATGTAAAAACTGCTGTTTTGTGCACATCTGCATAGTGGAAAACTCTCTGAAAGTTGTTCATCTTCTTTCATATACTCGTATCTATTCGATGTCATTTGTGTATAATATTTTAGCGATATCTTGCAAGGCAAGTAAGGCAACGCACGACACTAGCTGTGTCATATTCTGGCGGGGATGTGAATATCGTTGTTTTTATTATGTAGCTCTTTAATTAGCCGTTTGTGGGGATGTGCCGACTACCCGGCTCCCGAATTCCCGACCACACACAGTCTTTAGTCCCAGGACTAAATAGTCTTGATCGTTGTGAAGTGTCGTATATCGTCCGTTTGATATATTTTTTCAGTATTTTTTCACTATAGTCAATTTTAATGCTGTCTTTTGCAGATTATTTTTTGTGCCTGCCGTAAAATTTGTCTTATATGTTAATAGAAAATATAAGAAGCTGGCAAACTATCTCCAAGGTCCTTTTAAATATTTCACGATAAAGGCGAATCGATATTTATAAGCTCTTATTGTGTAATATTCAGTTCAGTTCTATTTCCAATTGAAAGGGTCTTTGAATTCAGCTGCATATAATCCTTTGCCTGATTTAATTATTTTTGTTATTGTATGTTTTATTTTATTCTTTGAATTATTTAATGTGTTTGAAATTGTAAAATATAATTTTAGTAGTAATAGCTAGCATTTCGCATGCCTTGGCGTGCGCTGTAAGTGCGGCAAGCAATGGATTAATAAATAAATTAACAGTTCAAGTCGATTGCCAGAGATCGTGACTATGTGAATCATGGTTATAAAAATATATATTTATTTAAAAAATTGAATTCTGTTAAAATATTTGAGATTATTGTATTGTTTTATTCTTATACCTACTGTAAACTTTTTCTCATCATTATCAAAATGATGCGAGGTTACAATTGACTTTTTATAATATTTAACAATTGAACAAAAATATGATAATAAAAATGTAACCGGCATGCCATAAAAAATAAGCATATTCGGCAAATTGTTTGCGTAGCGTCATTTCATTTTTTTCGAAATTTTAAAATTGGTCTTGATTTGAGTTAGTCGTGTCGCTTTACATTAATATACCTAGGTGATTATGTCCGCAATCCTGTCGTTCCATGTAATTTTCTAGAAGTCAAAGAAAGAAAAGCGCTGTGATAAATAATAATTAACAAATTTTACTTAATTTGACTTATGGTCTATGAACATATCCATCTGTCTTTTATCTATCTATTCAGCCAGTTCCACTCACTGCTGATTACAGACCTCCTCTTTTTTGCAATTCTTTCCGGTCCTGCGCTATACTCATCCATTGCCTCCTAAGATGTTTAATAATGTCATCCAACCACCAAGCTGGTGTTCTGCCTCTATGTCTTCCTCTGCATCTGACTTATACACAAATAATTAATTTCCGACAAAGTATCAAGATCTGTTCGTCCACAAGCAGTGTGGTGGCGCTAGCCGCGTGTGTCTTGTCGCGTAACAATAACAAAATATCCATTAGCTCTAGTGGATTCCATTCCTCAGTATTCAAAACATCAAATGATTTTTTACTTTCTGTTTATTTAATAAGCGTTATTTCTCACACTGGCGTCGTGCTTCGGTGTAGGTAAGATATTTATGACTACAATCACTAAACAGAAAATAAATGCTGTTATTTGCTGCCAACAAGAAAGCGTAATATCCGCAAACAAATACAATTGCTGTCATTTCAGAAATTTCTTTTTGAATCCGATAAAAGCATGTACATACTAAATGTGGTAGATGAAGATAGTGGTTCCGCAGAATTTAGAGCTTTTTCTTCGAGGAATTGAACAGAAGTTTTATTTGGGTACCTACCCATTATTACAAAGTATATTCTATAATTTTTGATTTTTTCAGAATGTTACTTATCGGTCGTTATTTTGGCATATTAACTACGAGTACCAACTCATAAAGATACGCTGTCGTAACTGGTCTTAACTGTATGCCATTTTAATAAGTTATTTACGTTATATGCAACGTCGCAAAGACGTCATAGCTTTTAGGTCACTTGAAGACGAAGGGGGTTAACTAACTAAGACCTACAATTAAGGTGTCTTTTGTTTACAATGCGGATTGTGTGATAAATTGTGTGATAAATGCTTACAAGCATTTATCATTTCGTCCTTATAAAATTCTTACTTCAACATATTTTGCATCAAGTAGCAGAAAACATAAATTAATATTTATCTTTATTACTTTATCATTGCCTTACGAGCATTTAATTTAGGTAAATAATTTAATAATGAAAGGCTCATAAGGCATTTTTGTAGGTATTGATACCAAAATATGCATGAGAGTGTTGAAGTTTTTCATACATAAATACGTAAGGATCTCAAAAAAATTCAATAGACTTCTTTTGTAAATTCTCAAAGACTTGGTATAAAGCTAGGTACACAAATGCTAATAAATCACTAGTTCTTCAAACACTAGACTGCTTACGAGAACTGATATTTTTTTCAAATAATGTCACTTTTTAGTTTAATTTCACCCTCGTTGCTTGCACCAGCAATAAATATATTGTTGCATTCAATTGTCAATCAATTTCTTTCTGATTCATATTGTTTAACAGTAGTCTCAGAAGATCTTATTGATTTACATATTAGTTTACCATTCACATTTATTGTGCCCAAAGATACGGCAGAACAATTGAAAGATCAGTTACTAGTTGTTTCAGAACAGGGATGCTCAGATTACATAGTGAATATGAAAGAACAAATGTTGTTTATGTCTGCTTTAGACATGGTCAATAAAGCTGGAAGTGTTCGAAGAAGCGATAAGAAAGTAATATTTTTACCGACATCTGAAAAATGTATCAATGAATCACTTGAATTGTTTTATATGAAAGAAACCGATCACATAGCTAACATAGTGATGATATTTCCAAATAAGGAATTTAAAACAAATTGCGAAGTGTACGATTTGTATTCTCATAAATTTGGAGGTTCCGATATAGAAATACATGAGCCACTGTTTTTAAATCAGTGGAATTGTTGCACGGAAAAATTTGAAACTAATGATGATATATTTCCCCACGATATTAGTAATTTATTTGGAAAAACAATAAAAGTGGGAGCTTTTCACTATAAACCTTATATTTTGTTAGATGTAAATACAGCTTTAGCACCAACAGGGAGAGACGGAATGGAGATTAGAATTGTCGAAGAGTTTTGTAGGTCTGTGTTTTGTTATCTTTGCTTTAGTTATATATTTTGCTATACTTTAATTAATAATTACTTTTCTTTAGATGGATAAATTGTACGATTGAAATAGTGCGAGAAGATAAATATCAATGGGGTGAGGTTTTTGAAAATGGCACTGGAAACGGCGTTTTAGGAAGTGTGGTCGAGGATCGTGCTGATTTGGGAATCTGTTTGTATATTCTGTATTTGTATTGTTTTAATTGTTCGTATTATAATTATCTTCTGTAATATTTATGTCAATGTGACTGAGTGGCGACGCGTCGATGAGTTATGCGTTCATCTACCCATACTCTCTCTCTCAATCTATCTATCAGCATGCTTATAGGTTTGCACCACCCAGAATTTTGAACTATACCCGCGCAATACTCTGTGCGGCATAGCACTGCACTCGTCACTATGAGATATGAAGAAAGATTTCAAATCTCATGTTGCCTAGAGATTTTGTTGGAAACATTCTTCAATCCGGTATACAGCAGTAATGCTTGCACAATTTGCGGTTGAATGATTGACTGTACTCCAGGAAGACTCTAAAGAAACTAATTTTGTTTCAAAAGAGCTATAACCACTACAATCTTTTATTTTATTTTATAGGTGGTCTCTACTCCTGGTATGAAGAATTCGTATATCTAGATTTTGCTACTCCACACATTAGATCGTCCGTAACTTGTGTTGCGCCGTCTCCAAAGTTTGTTTGCTTTTGATTGTTTAAAATAGAATTTATTGTACCTTATTATTTTTACTATAACAGTTTAACAATTTTTAGGCTTTTGGCAAAGTGGGCAATACCACTGATGCCCTTTTCTAAATACTTGTGGTGCGGTGTAGTTATATCATTCCTATTTGCGTCCGTTGCTCTCTTTATGGCAAAGAAATGGAATTCAGATGGTGTTTTCTTAACTGTTTTTGGGGTGATGATTTCTCAGGTAAGTTTGAATAAAAATAAAGAGTTTCATTATAAAACCAATAGTATCTAGCTTATTACATTTCTTCATTATTTCTCTGATAGCTTTTGTCCGAGGTTTCATCCATGTGATTTTTGATTGTATCTATCCCAGACAAAACTTATATTTTCCCGGATTAAAAAGTAGTCTCTTTGACACTCGCCGATCGTTAAACTATAATAGTAAGGATGAGTTGACCGTACATTTTTAAAATATTAGTTATTCTAACAGTCTCAGAAGAATGCCGAGCTGAATTGGCGAGTGCGCAGTGTGACAGGTTGGCTGCTGGTAGCAGGTTTGATTCTTGTCAGCGCGTATGGTGCAGGACTGGCTTCTTCATTTACTGTCCCCAAATATGAGCCAACGATCGACACTATGCAGGATCTGGTCAACCGGAAAATGATATGGGCAGCCACCCACGATGCTTGGGTGTTTTCCCTTACTTTGTCTACAGAGGTAATTTAGACTTTAGATAGGGGGCGATTTATACCATTTTAATAAACAATTTTTACCATGGGAAACTCGGAATTCCAAAAAAACTGTAAACTCCAAGCTAGGATTTTGTATGGGACAGCTGTTTTTTTATCCATTTTATCGGTTAGCACACCCTTTTTAATAACCTTGAATGAATAATTACGTAGTACGATACTAGGGATTCTTGAAAATAATAATTTTTAATCATTTCAAGTAATATAGGTACTATTTTTTCTTAAGCCGATGGTGAAAGAGATAATCAAGCAGTTCCAAATTTATTCAGAAGATGATCTCAAAAGGAAAAGTTTTGAAAATAAAATTGCATTTGGCGTCGAAATATTGCCAGCAGGTCTGTAAACATTGGTGTATTCTTTAACGCGAATAAGTCCGTTCATATCCAAATAACTCTAATACTAATATTTGTTCTTATTTATGTGTTAATTTATTGACCAAATTATATCCACACAATAAAATACAGTTATAGGGTTGTTAGCATGCGAACAATATAGTTATGTATCTCGGATACTATAACGTTATTTAAACGTTTTCGTTGTGGAATTTAGCTTTCTGGTTTTCAGGTCATTTCGCGGTCGGCGATTACCTAACACACGAGGCTTTAGTCGATATGACCCTTATGGTGGAGGACTTTTACTATGGAGAAGTCATAGTTGTGTTGCGTAAAAGTTCACCTTATACGGAAAAACTTAGTGTGTTAGTTGGGAGGCTTCAGCAGTCGGGAATTATACTGGCCTGGGAAAATCAGGTAAGTATTGTAATTTTGAGTTTTTATTTTACTGCAGACATATACTTTCACAAAAATTGATTTTGTGAGGTTATTGAAATCCATCTCCTAATTCACCTAAATATTTTGTTTGGCTACGTTTTAACCGACTAACTACCTCTGTTTGTGCCCCTCGATTGGACACTATTGTGCTAAACTTTCGTAGAGTATAGTTGAAGTACTTAAATATGGCACAACGTTATATTTACATTAATTTGTTGTTAGTACGTTATAATAGGTAATGATACCAAATTACAGGTAGCTTTGAAGCATTTAAACACAAAAGTGCAACTAGAAATAAAGGAATCCCGCTTAAGACACAATGTGGGCTTTATTAGAGCGCTGGATTTAGGAAATGTGATGGTAAGTTAATATTAAAATATTAAGCCGCTAAGTATGTATTAAACCAAAAGCTAGATATAAATGAAATGAAATATTTCTACTTATATTTGTCTTCCATAGACTTAGAAAGGGTAATACCTACTCTATAAAGTCTATAAAATACAAACACATATTATAGTGTCTGTTGTAGTCAGTTCTTTAAAACTAAGTAGCATTAATAAATAATAAGTATGAAATTTGTCCTCAAGCTATTACAGGGTATCATTAAAGTCGGTTGTACCTAGGTAAGTACTTATTGATTCACCAACTCGCACTGAGCCAGCTTGGTGCACAACACCCTTCGTGGATAGGCCTAAGTGAGGCAGTGGACAGTTGATTAAAGCAGGCGTTACTTTGCGGAAATTCATCTTCAAATCCATAGCGGAAATAAACTAAATATTTATTCAAAACAAAGATTTTAAGCAGTGGACTATTAGAACTATTTACTAAAGAGTATACAGTAGGCACTACTTATTTAATGTAAACTTTAAAATTGATTTGTGATAACTAGATTCTAGACTAAGTATTTACTTTTTTTTAGGGCATCTTCATCTTGTACGCAGTTGGAATAGTGCTTTCAATATTGTTATTTATTGGAGAGCAGTTCACCAAACAGAAATATCGAAGAATTATTTTACATTGAACTATTATATTCTCACTACCTATATATAAAGCTAAATTCAGGTATAGTTACGTTAAACTAATTATATTAATTATATGATCTATGATATATAAAAAAAAACATCACGCCATTACATGTCAATGTCATCGTTACGTTAAACTTGAATTTAGCTAAGCAAAGACATAATTATGTAGCATGTACTTAGTCGTTTATCAGAGTAAAATATATTCGATTAAATCTTAGCGTAATAAGTATTTATGTGATGCATTTATTTGAATAGGTATTGCAGTTATTCTACAACTAACCTTGTCCTATAAAAGTAGTTAGGGCCGGACTTAAGCAAAGGCATCTGAAGCTACAGCCCCGGGGCCTCCACAATAGAAGGTCCGTCACAGTTCACAGTAGAAAAACGGAAAGAAAACTTCGTTTATTTTTTTCAAATTCTGACCAGAAAAATTCTTGGAAGTTTTCACGCGTTAATGTAGGTATAATAATATGTAATTTAGTTGCAGATAATTCTTGTTTGAGATTATATTTATACAGTCTTGTACGTGACAAGTACCAGCTTGACGATTATTTTCTGTTGTATTGAATTATTTTTGACATGTATTTGGAATAATTGTATATTGACATGAAATAAATTTGTAATAATTTATACAGGGTTATTGGTAATCAATTAGCGTCCTTTTAAAGGCATATTCTGTACTTACACCAAAACAAACAACTTTTGTTCTAATTTTTTTTTCCAAATCTCAACAAATTTTCAAAAAAATAAAAAGTGAAAATAAAATAATTGAATTAGCATATGTACAAATAATTTTTTTTTACATAATATATCTAACTAATGTTTACACCGTAGGTATATCCTCTGAGGTCCAAGTCTCGCGGGTGGCAGCGCGCTCACTTTTTATGTTTAGACCGATAACTTTATTTTTTATATTTTGTATGGAAGAAAATAAATACGAATTTTGAGGAGTCGTAGAACAAAAAATGTTTGTTTTATTGTACAGGATATGCTCTTAAAATAATGCTAATTGATTATCGGTACCTGTATATGTGTTAAATGCTAAAATAATCTACTCGGTTTCACAATAAATAGTTTAATGAAAATCTCGACTAAGAAAATGGTAATTTTATTTGGAAATTAATTTGTGGTCAGGGTGTCTCTACTCCTTTGTTGCCCCGAGGCCTCGAGACCTCCAAATCCGGCTCTGAAATTAGTCACTCTGATGATATAAATACGTTGTTAAAAAGTTCATTAGTTAACATCACCATAAATTGTATGAGCATAGATAGCCATTTAAAAAAAATCCATACGTCATGAAACAGAATTAATCATGGTGTTATTAAGTAGAGCCAATAAAAGTGAAGCGTAATGGGAGCAAACAATAACCGTAGCTATAATTTCATCGAATGTCTTTTTGAATTTTATATCAGGCGCTGATGTAGGCAGCAAATGAATAGTGGTTCCGTACATTGGTAAGAGTACCTACCCATATTACCGAAAAATGCATTACCTATAATTTCAGCAGCATTTCGATAAGAATGAATAATAATTTCGCTCAGGATGAAATCTGTTTCCAATCGTTTTTATTGGAGATCTTTAGAGGAGGCCTATGTCTAGCATTAGAAGAAGTTAAACGATGACGAGGATGAATACTTCTTAAAAGTATTAATTAAGTTACAAATGTTAAAATCTCAAAAAGTTTTGTTTAAAGGTTCCGTAGGTTCCTACGGAAGGAATTCAGATATGTTGCTGTCTTAGCTTCGCTATCGTTTTTTTTTTGTAAAATACGAATTATACATCAAAACAAACATTATGATCATAAAGAAATATTACAATATGCTTTATTCGGTTCTGTACCACAAATAGTTCATTCGGTAGCCAATAATTCAGACTACAGTACATAGGTACTTATTTAACATTCGTGTTTATTTTACATATTTCATTACTGAATATTAGATGCTTTATATTCACGTGAACGGGGCAAATCTACTAACATCTTGTTTTAAGAGTTTCTGTAAAACTCAGTTGATGTCTACGATGATAAACCTATCTAAGGAAAAAATATATTTGTACTCGTATTCTAGATAGTGGAAGGATCTCAAGAAATAATTGTTTCAAAATTTGTGTACAAGCAGACATAAATAGTTGTCCTAAATACAGGTAAGCATAATTATCAGTTTGTAATAAGTCTTTGCCAGTTGCGGACACATTTCAGCCATGTCACTTTTCCATTTAATTTCACCCTCGCTGCGAGCGCCTGCCATAAATCTACTGTTGCAAGCCATAGTCAATCAATTTTTATCCGACTCGTACTGTATAAGCTTTGTTACAGACAATCCAATCGATTTTAATTTCAATTTAACTTTTACATACGTCATCTCGAATGGGACGGTCGAGGATTTACAAGATCAGTTACTAGAAGTGTCAGAACGGGGATGTTCAGATTACATAGTGAATATGAAAGATCAAGCCATGTTCATGACCGCATTTGATATGGTCAGTAGAACTGGAAATATACGACGAAGCGACAGAAAGCTTTTATTTTTGCCAGCGTCTGAATCTTTCGACTCCAAAAATGAGTCTCTTGATCTATTTTCTATGAGAGAAACTAATTTCATAGCAAACATGCTAATGATTTTACCCAACAAAGAGATTCAAGAGGAATGTGACATTTATGATTTGGCCACCCACAAGTTTATAGGATCTGATGAGGATGTACACCAACCTATATTTCTTGATCAGTGGAATTCTTGTACCGAGAAATTTACAACAAATGCTAATTTGTTTCCTTACGATATGACAAATTTATTGGGAAAAACTGTAAAAGTAGCCGCATTTACTTATAAGCCGTACGTGTTGTTAGACTTGGATCCTGCTAAAGTACCGACGGCAAGAGATGGCATGGAACTAAGAATTATTGAAGAATTTTGCAGGTTGATTATTAAATATGACTTTCATTTTTATTAATTCTTTTTTTTAATATATTTTCTTAATATTAGAATTTTCTTTATTATCTAGGTGGATCAATTGCACAATTCAGATAGTAAGAGAAGATAAAGATCAATGGGGGCAAGTTTTTGACAACGGAACAGGAAATGGTGTCATTGGAAGTGTCGTGGAAGATCGAGCTGATATTGGAATCGGTTTGTATTGTATAGGCTTCTCTATGATTTAATTTTGGCAACAGTAGCCCATATGATATATATTCCTTTGTATTTTAGGTGCTTTATATTCTTGGTACGAAGAGTTTCTACATTTAGATTTTTCTGCAGCAATTATAAGATCGGGTGTAACTTGTGTTGCACCGTCTCCAAGGTTCGTTTTTGATGTGTTTGAATGCGGAATTGATAAAATTGTTATTTATTTAGAAATCTGATATTTTTTGTAGACTTTTAGCAAGCTGGACAATGCCACTATTGCCATTTACCTGGAACATGTGGTATGCTGTTCTTATAACTTTTCTATTTGCGTCATTTGGTCTCATATTGGCAAAGGGATGTTCTTTCGACGGAGCTTTTATGACCGTTTTTGGAGCAAT
Organism: Hypomecis punctinalis; assembly: GCA_949316475.1. NCBI lineage: Eukaryota > Metazoa > Arthropoda > Insecta > Lepidoptera > Geometridae > Hypomecis > Hypomecis punctinalis. The sequence goes on along the minus strand of OX438800.1, from coordinate 15,130,532 downwards.
TATAGCACAGGTATTTTTTAGTATGGTAGTTTATGGATTCATGAAATTTATTTTTATTGTAATTCTACATTTTGTGCATTTATTGTAAAGAGATTCAAAGTGTGGTGATAGAAACATCTTGAAATTTTAGTGATTAATAATTATTGGTTTATGCCTTTGAAAACATTGATCTGAAAAATCACATTTGCTTTCATGCTAATGACAGCCGCTATGTTTGCAAAGCAGGTCTTCCAAAATCAACAGTGCAGCTACGATTAAAATCGAAAGGCGATGGTTGAATACAAATGTGTATTCGAGTATTGTAATAATTTTACATCATTATTTTTCACAAAAAATGGCATGACCGACTTCAATCGTGAACAGAATTCGCGAATAAATGACATGGTTCGATGTATCAATTTTCAAACTAAGTACTGTACCTACCAGCCTTTTTAATAGTCCACTGCAGGACGTAGAACTACCACGAAGGGTGATTGGGCCATATCCACCACGCTGGCCCAGTGCGGGTTGGTGGATTCACATACGCCATCGAATTTCTTCTACGGACGTATGCAGGTTTCCTCACGATGTTTTCCTTCACCGAAAAGTCAGTGGTGTGACATTCCGTACCTAAATTCCAAAGAACTCATTGGTACGGGACCGGGGATTTGAACCCACGACCTCACGATTGTAAGGCGGGTGTCACTACCCCTTGACCACCACGGCTTAAACATAATAAGCCAAACTAAGTATTATAGATTTATTAAAAATGGCTTAGCTGATTTTGATAAAATTTAAATGGGACCAACTTTGAAGTATACCCTTTAAGTAAAGAAAATAATTATCGAAATCATACCACTGTAAAAAGTTACACGTGAAAAAAAAACTAAAACAAATATAGGTACGTGTCGACTTGGGTACCTCTTCCTTTTTTCCTCAGTCAAAAATTAAAATTCTTCGAATGGTTTTGTTTCTTTATAACTTTATCTTTAAATATAAATACATTTAGCTTTAAGTTAATAATATCTTAATTTTAAGAAATAGATGTTTTGTAGTCTCAGAAAAACGTAGAGCTAAATTGGAGAGTTCGCAGTGTGACCGGCTGGCTCCTTGTGGCGGGTTTGATTCTCGTCAGTGCATATGGAGGAGGCCTGGCTTCCACGTTCACAGTTCCCCAGTACGATGCTCCTATAGACACGGTGCAGGACTTGGTTGATAGGGACATGGAATGGGGAGCGACGCATGACGCATGGATTTTTTCCCTTACGCTATCAACAGAGGTGCTTCTTAATACGTTTTCTCATAGGTTTATCAATTAAACACTACTGAAACTTGGATACATCGTGATTAACAAACAGAAGGTTTCCATACATATAGGAACTTCTTTTTATAGAAATGTATATCTGACTTAAATTTGTTAAAATAATTCTAGATTCTAAATCAGTCGATATAAAATATTAAAATACTAATTCTAGAAAAATAAATAATTTCTACCTACGTGTAAAACATTTAAATTTATGTTGCTTTAAGCTGGAAATATTTACACTAATAAATCAATTCGTTATCATGAAAAAAAAAATAAGAATGCGAAATCAAAGTTTGCAATTTCATACTGGGTCTACAAGAATTCTTACGTTAGGTATTCTTAAGCCTTACTGCTTTAATTGATATTAAATAGTTCTGGTATTTTATTAAGTATGTATACTCTTCCAGCCTTTAGTGGTGCAGCTGGTAAGCCAATTTCAAATATATCCAGCAGAGGAATTAAAACGGAAAAGTTTTACTCGAGACTTAGCGTTCAGCATTGAAAAATTACCAGCAGGTAAAATCACTTTTGTGACATGATTACTACTCGCATAATCATATTTTGACAAAAATGTTACACTACCACCCTCTATATTATTATACTCTTTGACTGCAACCAGCTTTATACAATCTACTTCAAACCTAAAGTAGCAAGTATAAAAAATATTTTGCTATTCGGTTTTTGGAAGGCGCTACAATTTTCACCGATTTTCTGGAATTGCTCTAATATTGGTTAAAGAACTAAAGTTACTAACATCGGAACAAACTAACATACAGACGAATGGAGACCCTCTTTCTTTTGGAAATCGGTTGAAAAAATATAAGTTCATTCCAGTGGCCTCATACAATTTTCACAATCAGGATTACTACACTTAAAACTATAGTTTATCTACATTGACAATACTTATTTACAGGATACTTTGCAATTGGCGACTACTTGACTAAAGAGGCATTGGTAGACTTTAGACTGATGCTGGAAGACTTCTACTACGAGCAATGTGTTGTAATGATGCGTAAGAGTTCCCCGTACACGGAGAAAATGAGCGCCCTTGTTGGGAGGCTGCATCAATCTGGACTGTTGCTCAGTTGGGAAACTCAGGTGGATCAGTATTCAGTATTCAAATATTTATATTTTGGATCATACTAACCACGATATTTATTGGATCATAGTAACCAGGATCTTTGAAAAGGCGCAACTTATTTTTTTTCATAATGGGGTAGTTGACTAGTATTGAATTAATTAAAAGTATTAAGATAATTAAATTCTGCAATTCATTATGATTCGTAAACTGAAAAATAACTATAATTGGGTAATCCAGTTCAGAGAAATAAGCTTGTAAAGATTTTGGTAGGGATTAAGAGGGGGTGCTTTGTCCCTTTCCCACAAAGCATAACATAGTATGGCGAATGTATGACACTTACGGGCCGTGACGTCATACATTCTGCTATAGTGCGCTCTTTGTCTAGTAAGAAAATAAAATGCTTGTAACTTCTTTATTTCGGATCTGTTTATTGTGAGTTGATATAACAACACAAAAAAAAATGTCAACTAGCCTATTGTCATTTTTCATACATTCATTTCGGCGTGTGCGCTTGAACTCTACGACCTAATTCCTCCATCTCCTTTGCACAACAGGACAAGTCAGAAATCTCTTAGTACCATCCCTACATACGTAGTCAACATACCGCCTGCTCGTGCTAAGCGATTCGCTTAATTCTTTATAATGTGGACCGCTATGGATTGTAGTGTAGCCCGGGAGGTAAGCGCAAAAAATGCAACTACTTTATAAAAGCTGGTTGGTTTTTTGGTATTAGGTTCTCATGGTAGTGTACAACAATACCCCGGATTTAGTCAGCTGGGATGCTTAGCGTTTGGTGGGGATACCAGTTCGAATTTAAAAAAAAAATGAGTATCTTGCAACTACTTTTAATAGCTGAAAAATGGCGTGCAGGTAGAAAAATAACTAAAAAAAAGTTTAACCGAAGCAAATTACCTAAAATAAGTAACAAGGCCCGTCATTTGGGCTTTAAAGTAGCGCCGCCTTAAAGCCTGACTGAAAAGCTCTGTTACATGTTTTGGCTAATTGGCTGTGGTTAAACTCTTTTTTAATTACTTATCTACCTGTACACCAATTTTCAGCTTTTAGAAGTAGTTGCAAGATACTTATACAAATTTTTGAAAATTCAAATGGGGTACCCACCAAACGCTAAGCATCCTAGCTGACTGACTCCGGGGTATTGTCGTACATGACTACCTACTCTCAAAAATTCAGCTTTTAGAAAGTAGTTGCATTTTTTGCGCTTACCTCCTGGACTATTGGGATTACTTACCTTGAATACCTTCGTCATTATTTCTTGACAATTACAGTTTGGATGTCTTTAAGACAAGAGTGAATAGATAGTTATACTATGTCTACATACTCCACCTTTGGTTACAAGTTCGCTTTCCATAAGGCGAGTTGGTAGCCAATGTTGGTAGGTAGCCTTATTATGAATTAAAAAAAATACATGCAAAATTTTTTACTATTAAACTTTTTAAAATTATGGGTTGACTCTACTCCAAGGCACGAATTTCTACCTTTTCAAAATAGTTTCAAAAAGTCGAGAAAGCATTGTGAAGCTGAAAGTTATACATGTGTCCATAGTATGTATTGACAATCCATATTAGACCAGCGTGTCGGCCTAAAGTTAAAATCTTTTCGTTGTAATAATCATGAGTTTCTTAACTCTTTGTGATGACAAACTTTCGTTCTAACATAATTATTTTGCATTGTGAAATTAATTTCTTCATTGTAAAAAGGATAGGGAAAGCAGACATCACATGAAATGGTACCAGATCAATAAATAATTAAAACAAACTTTATTTTCACAGGTAGCGCTAAAACATCTGGACTTCAAGGCTCAGTTAGAAGTGAAACTATCTCGATTTAGAACTGATGTTGGTTTTAAAAGTCTAGATTTAAAGAATGTTGTGGTGCGTACTAAATTATTAATTTATGAACATTATGTAGGTACATTGGAAATGATTTAGTTTATAGACCAGATATTTATAAAGGCGTATTAATCGATTTCTCTAACATATTGTAATGAAAAACATCCTAGTTCTAGTGTGGTATTTTAACTTTAGTTTATTTTTACAGGGTATCTTCATTTTGCATGCAATTGGAGTAGTTATTTCAATTCTGTTGTTCGTAGCCGAGCGTCTTATCAGAAAAAACTAAAATTTGCATTTGCAAAAAATATGTTAGGTATATCTACTGTACTTACTTCAATTGAAGATAGTGTGAAATTTGTTACGTAGTATGACATAGAATAAAATATTTTCAAAATGCGTGCTTTTTTCTAATATGTACTGGAATTAAGAATGCACTTAGTTTTACTACTATTCAATGTATATGTTAATGTACAATAACTACTGTTTAGGTAGATATCTGTGCTATAGTAAGACTTTTTCATATAATCCTTCAATCTCAAACTAGTTAATATTATGTTTGCATATTATTAGTATCACGTCACCTAGTCAGGTAGGTCCTGTAAAACTCCTACCTCTATCACTAGGTACCTACTGTCTTTTTAGTTGGAATCCAGAATTCGTATCGTATCGTGGTGCGAGTTGTTGCTTTCCCGCCGTCGGCGTCGCGTCGCGTAGGATAACAAGTGGGTTGTTCGAATTACGTTTACTTACTACGTAATTTCCTACGTCAGCCATTTCTATCAGTCTTTTTCAAGATCTGACTTGACGGTAGTGACGCATTTCATGACCTTTACTAGAGATGACCAGCATGATCACTAAAGGCTCGAATAATAATGAATCGACAGGTATCGATAAATCGAAATGATAAATTAATAACTACTTTTTTTTGGATTGATTTATTATGTGTAATATTTTTAATACAGACAATAGAGTAAGGTTTCTCCCTATTTGGTAATATATTATCATTAGATAGGTACACTGAAATAGTTTGTTGTATCAATATTACAGCCAATTCTTGACGAAATTAGAGGGAAGAGAAGAGCAAAAGTTCTATGTTTCTTCTTATTTTTTTATGATATAAATTAAGTAGTCAAACGCAGTGTGTACTCAAACGCGAACCTATTCGAAATAAAAAAAAAAAATAAACGTATGTATGATTTTCAATAAAGTATTTACTACAGTTTTGTCTTTAAAACACAAAATATGAAGCCTGGTCGAATCGAAATGAAATTTTCTGTGATTAACGCCAATACAAGCTTAAGTTACTTCATTACAACTCGCATGAGAATTCATTATAAGTCAAAGCAAGCTTAAGTCACTGCTAAATATCGTAAGTAAACGGTTTCAGTCAAAAAAATGATTGCCTGTAAAGAAGGTTTGCGGACGATAATTTTACGTTATAACGTAATACATATTACCTATGCGTCACAAGCCGAACGCTTAGGCCGATCGTGCCCTTCAATCGCATGTTTCGAGCTTTTGCTTGCACGCTCAGCTCAGGCGGAACGTGACAATGACTCATGCTGTTTCATGCGTGTCGCTGGCGTTCATGGCTTCATAAGACGTTATCACGTCAAAAATGTGAACATCGATTCTATCATAATCTACAGATATCGATTCTAATAAATCGGTCTGAGTCAGTCTTTCTCATCACTATGCTGCTTACGACGTTTGTGTGCGTCAGACCGTGAAAGGGGAAGGGTGTTGTATGTGTGAGTGTTTCGTTGGCGTACAGAGCGTAGCTAGCGAATGGCAGCGAGTGGCGGCGCGCGCGGGCGGGAAAATCGATCGATAATTTTATCGAGAGCGACGTATTCGGTGCAGTTTGTTTGTGCTCATCAAACATGCTAAGATAAATCAGTATTTAAACTTTTAAATAACACTAAATATGGCTGTCTATTTATTTTTGTGTCTGGCCTTAGCATCGACGGTTTCAGCCGAGTTTGTGTGGAAGCATCACAATAATGAAGAACTACCCTTAGTTTTAAACGAAGTGCACCAAAAATGCCCCAAAATAACGCGAGTGTACACGTTGAGTGAGCCATCTGTTCAGAATGTACCTTTGTATGTCATTGAATTTTCCGATAATCCCGGTTTTCATCAGGCCTGTAAGTATTAAGTAAATAAAAAAATCTGAAATTAATTATGGTAAGATAAATAAAAATAATTTATCAGATTTTATGACAGATATTTGTTTTTTAATTAGATAAACCAGAAGTGAAATATATTGGGAATATCCATGGAAATGAAGTACTTGGTCGTGAGCTTCTCCTGGGCTTGGCGAATTACCTATGTGAGCAATACTTGAACGATGACCGCACCATACGGAACCTTATCCACAGCACCAGAATACATTTACTGCCATCGATGAACCCTGACGGGTGGCAGCTGTCCACTGATAACGTGAGTAAACAAACGCTTTATTTCTTTTGTCCCAGTACTATTATGCATAAGTTACTACCCTACTTTACTCTTTAAAAAAATATAGACCTCTGCCAGTAGGTACTTAGATAGCTTTATTATAATAGGATTTGGCACGTCAGCGTTTTTGTTTTTTCTTGGCTGAATACTCTGTGCGATGATACATCCCTAGATTACAGATGCATCTCAGCAACAATTAAGTTAATTTTCTGTTACTTTTATCCTTAAAACCAGAGCGCTGTTGCAAACCTTATCTAACTTTGCTGATACTATGATTTCGCGTTGCTTAATTTTTTATTTATTATATTCATTACATTGAAAACAACAGTTGACCCAGTCAAATAAAAATGTACCTAAGTTAAATCTGGGACAATGTATCCAACATTTTTTACGATATATGCACCTAAATTGGATCATTAACGCTAGTACTACTAATATTATAATGGGACATATTCTTACACACGGTCTCTGACCCCAAACTAAGCAAAGCTTGTGATAGCTATGGCTGCTAGAGAATGATATACTACATATACAATACTAGTTTTTGCTCGCAGCTCCGCTCGCGTATTATTTTGATTTTTGTGCTACCCCAAGGGAACCTATTTCCGGGATAAAAAGCCTATGTCACTCTCCGTCTTTCAAACTGTGTCCATGCCAAAAATCAAGTCAATCCGTTGCTCTGTTGCTGCGTGAAAGAGGAACAAACCAACAAACTTTTCGGATTTATAATATTACCAGTAAAGATAATATTACTAAGTATAACACTAGTACTTAATACACTAGTAACAATTGATAAGTATATGGTAGAAAAATCAAGATTTATATCACCCCCAAAATTTATCAGTGAGCCAGATATCTAAATTCGCTTTTGGTCATAATGACGTCATCTGTCATTTAGTTTATCTTTACTTATAGGGTGGACTGGATTACTTGATCGGGCGTACAAACAACCACTCTGTGGATCTAAATCGGAACTTCCCTGACCTGGATGCCATCACATTCGAATTCGAGCGCCAAGGCGTCAACCACAATAACCACTTGTTGAAGGATTTGACTAGACTCGCTGCACCAGTAAGTCCACCTGTTTTTTATCTTGGTGTTTTATTATTTTACGAAAGAATAGCAACACAAAGCTGTTACAGGCATTGGGAAAGTGACAATACGAAGCAAGCAAAGATTTGCTGATGAAGCAAAGGTCTGTTATCATGATGTGAGCGCCAGGGAGAACGCTTGCTTTACAATCCAGAAGTCGTGACGTGAGTTGAAATCCTAGTCCCGTATCAACGAGTTCTTCGGAGTTTCCCGTAACTACTGTCATATTTCCAGGAGAATAAAATTTGATGACAATTTTTTTTATTGATAGTTTTGAGTTGAGACTGGATTCTAGTCTAGGGTAAGCAAATTTACCTAGTGAATCCATCAACCCGCACTGAACACGTGAGGTATATATAGCTGAATTGACCTTAGAGGTTAGAGGACCACCATAAAGTGACAGTACATAGTAGATATTTGCTCGTCTCTTAAAAATGAAGTCCTATTCTTCCACTGTTCCCTTTTCATATTTTCCTAGAGAACCATAATCTTATACTACGGGACTTATCGCACGATAGATAAGTCCCGTAGTAGGTATAGGAATAATGTGCTCAAATCGCGAAAGTTGTTAATACCATTCCTTGAGAACTTACAGATGTTTTACTTGCAGCTGGAGCCAGAAACTCGGGCGGTGATGCGATGGATCATGTCCATTCCCTTCGTGCTCAGCGCGGCGATGCACGGCGGAGACTTGGTGGCCAACTATCCTTACGATGAGAGCAGGAGCGGCGCGCCCGTGTCGGAATACTCTGCCAGTCCTGACGATGACACCTTTAGGTATTTTACTGCGTTCTTCAAACGACTTCAAATTAATTATCATGTGCGTGTGGAGACACGCGTATTTCTTAGCCAATTATGTTTTTTATAGGAGTTTAATGATTTTATGAAAATTGGTTTTTATCTTAATCATAATCATCGTTGCCGTCTACGGAAGCCTATCAAACGCGTGTTTCGGCACGCACTTGTCAACTCATTCATAGGATATACAATACATTTTCCATGACTACCGATTTGATGTTTACTTTCAAAAAGAAGTTTCAATTCATTTGAAATGTTTATTACTCTGATGTGACCTGATTGCTCCGTTGTTTGTAGACCGATTTGTCAGTTCCATTTTACAATCTACAGAAAAACATCAAGAGATGCCCTGACAAAGAATATTTTAGTTTCGATTTGTTCTTAGTTTGGAAAATAATGCTAAAAATTACGGCATCTACAGTAATTGATTATCAAAATCGCTACTTTTGGTCGCTGTTTTTGGTTTGAAGTCGAATGTTTGAGTCAGTTCTTACGTTTTTGTCAAATATAATTACTATCATAGTTGAGTAGTATGCGTTTGTTTCCTACTGTTCATACATCGTTGATAGAATATCATAGATACATCCGTGAGAAGATAAATCTATTATTGAATTAAACAGACGTTTCACATTCCGATACAAGGAAAAAATGATCTAATCCTGCAGTCTACATTCGATTAATGCATACAATAAATTTTACCAGACATTTTCGAATTATAAATGCGGTATAAATTTAATTTGCTTTAATTTAATTTTTAGCATCTGTTGATATGGACCACTAAAGATGAGTAAAGTTATAAATATAAAAATATATGCAATAAAAATAAAACCGGTTTTAATGTTTTCCCATATAGGTAAAAATAATTATTTCGTGCTATAAAATGAAATAAAGTCGATTATTTTTTTACTGTTTCTTGTTTGTAGGCTTTTGTGAATCTGTGAATATTAATTATGAATATATAATTAATTTTGCTTCATATTGTGGACCGGTATTACATTTTTGGCCTATAAATGAATATGCTTATTTTTGCATATGATTTTATTTAAGATGATCAAATTATTGAACAATGAAACATTTTGTCACCTATATATAATACCTATGCATAATTTGCACGAGTGATGTTATTTTTTTATATCTGTATATAAATATTTTAGTATACTAAAATCCATTCCAAAGTAGTCGGATAGATACAACGGTTTCTTGTTCTAACAATGTGGAAACTTTTGTAGGGAGCTAGCCATGACGTACGCTTCAGCCCACGCCGATATGGCCTCAGCAACTCGGCGAGGTTGCCACACCAGCAGTTCCGACGATTCCAGCACTTACAACTTCGGCAAACAGGGAGGAGTCACCAACGGAGCAGCTTGGTACAGCTTGAAAGGAGGTAACTATTGCTGAAATAACCTCAAGCTCTCAAGAATGCCAACGAACACTTTAAATTCTTTGCAGCAGTTGCCCTTCGAATAAATTCACCTGTCACCAGTTCAAAAACCTTAAAACTGTCCAATTTTGTGACCTCTACGCTGTGTTTATGCATAATTCTTTACATCTCCAACAATGCATGTTCATGAACTTAGAAAAGATTCTTCTAACATGACAATAGAATTCCTCCACGTACAGTGTTTGTGACTACTGTAACAAAAGACCTCCCAAAATATGACATTAACAATAAAAACAAGCTTAGAAATTGCACTCATTTATATTCCATCCATGGGCGTCCTCCAGTGACATTTTGGCCAGTTATTTATTCAGAGAGATAAAAGGAAGCTTGTTGACATAGCAAGGCCATTGAGATGATTTGATTTTTGTCGAATAGCCGCTAACAGGATGTTATAAACCTTTAACTAGTGCTGTATAACAAGTATATTAGAGTTGGTAAATCAGTGCATCTTGGCCTACATCTTTAAACATATATAAATAAATCAATAGCCGATGGGGTTTCGAAATGACCAGATGGCAGATGAGATCGTCCATTAGTCTTGCAGCGGGCTGATTTTATTGAAATTTATGAATATTGAAACGCATAACCAATACTCGACAACCTTGCTGAATTGATGCAAACTGACCTACTACCATTTCATTAGCTACTAAACTGATAAACATAAACAGTAGTCGTAGTGTCACACCTATTCTGTTGACAGCGTTTGTTCAAGTGGATGCTAGAATGTTTTATTCTAGTACCTACGATAAATTATAGGCTATTTAACTTTCAGTTCACGATATACAAGTGGTTATACTTGTCGTCATTACATTACCCATTGTTCACTCCTACGTTTCGCTATTCTATAGGAAGTGTGTAAAGCAGGAAGCATTGCGATTGATTGTAAGTTACGCTGACATTTGCGTAAATCTCGATCGACCATGAGACGCGTGTGGACTGGTTTATCGAATAGTCAAAAGCCTTTTTGTTGGGAGATTGTTTTCCAAAAGTGATATATAAAGGATTTGCCTCACTGGATGCGATTTGCGGTCTGCGGTTAGGTCAAATTAAATGCAGCTCCCATTATGTCTGAGTTCGAACAACATTGTTGGTCAGGGCAATTGGTCAGCTGTCCAGACAAGGAAACGGGTCAACGAACCGGGCGATGCATGCGGACAAGGTAAATATCGGTATTTTGTTATTTGACTGCGTGAATCAGTGATGATCATGATGTGACGACATCGTACGGCATCTATAAAGTCCCCTGTTTAACCTTCAAGACATTATTTCTGAAGTATTTATAAACCGTGAACGTTGCCCTGCCCGTTCGCGTCCTAAATTTTCTTCTGTGTGATCGCACGGTCAGATCGCATATCTATACAAAATATATAAAGACCGACAAGTCCGACAACGTTGTTCATACATAATGCGGGCTGCGTTCAATTTGACCTGACCGCAGACCGCATCCAGTGTGCCAAATTCTTAAGTGTTCGGTCTCCGGTCAATGTTCATACTTGAGACGTGAGCTAATAAGATAATGCGAGCCGGTCCATGCTGTGACAAATTAGTCCAATACTAACCTAGCAACAAGATCAGATTCAAAACAAGTCTCGCTTGGACATTCCCGGCATAAATTATGTAACAGTGTTAATAGGCGTGTTCTTTATTAGCATAGATTGTCCTCATCCTGTTTTGTTAACTACTAAGTTAAAATGTTCTACGGTTTGAGGCATTCTATCCTTCTCCTTATCTAATGTGATTTTAATTCTTCTCCTAATTTAGAGTCGTTGAATATAATAATAGTTATAATGTGTAGTAGTATATGAAATCAATGTTAACTTAGATAAGTTAGAAAAATCCCGATCTTCTCCCACAAGTTTATTATACATAGGCACTACCTATATTAGTTTTAGAACCTTAAAATCACGAGAAATAACCAAATGGCGACCAAACTCTCGCATCTTGTTTCGACAATTGTCAATCTCGAACTAATTCTGCATCTATGAAAAACATTTCAAAGATTTTTCAAGTTCGCTTCGAAGTTATGTATATTGAAGTAGCAAATATTATGTACTGTACTGTAACAACCTTTTTAACAGTCCACTGCAGAAAGTATGCCTACCCACGAAGGATGGCGACCAAACAAAACTTGGATATTAAATTGGTCACAATTATTTATATATTTTCAACGCATGAAGTGCCTAAAATTGCTCAAATCACTATTTCCTTGGACTTCGCTGCGCCAGCAACCTGCTACACCCCTCGAAAATGATAACCATATTTTTATATTCATTTTTATATAGGATACTTCAATTTCATTACAGGAATGCAAGACTTCAATTACCTAGCAACAAACGCATTTGAAATAACCCTCGAACTGGGCTGCGACAAGTACACTTCGGTAAAGGATCTTGAGAGAGAATGGAAAAGGAATAAAGATGCTCTTATAGCGTATATCTGGCAGGCGCACTTGGGCATCAAAGGGACTGTATGCGACGAGTCGAACTACTTGGAGAACGCTATCATATCAGTGGTCAACATTACTGGGAACGTGCCGAAGCCTATTCGACATGATGTCACTACTGCAGGTTGGTACAAAATATTTTCTCAGATATTTATTGCTATATCCGTATGGTACAATGTTAATGATGATAATAAAATAATTAGAAGTGACATACCTACTGGTAGTTAATCTGTTACTGCTCGGTTATCGTATAAAAAAGTTAAATTAGCCGTTTATGCCGTAAAAAACTTCATATTTCGACACTTACAAAAATCAAAACCTACAGGCTACTTCCCGTTGACAAAAAACTATGAAATTTGGCGAGAAGCATTGTCTCAGAGTACACATATAGGAATAAATCTGAAAACTACATTTTTATTGAAATCACAAATAAATAGATTAACAAAATATGGGTTCAAAATTCAAAGTGAATAAATCATATCATGTAAGGTATCATATAAAAGAGGTTTATTAGCACATGCTAAAACAGGTTTTTAATTATTTTAATAATGTGTAATTTTCGATGTATGACGAGAAATGTAAAAAAATTAAAAAAAACTTTTTGTCGATGATTATAGTATACTTAATTAGAGATTTTAACAACTTACTTCCCAGTTTTGTGAAATTTTCTGGATTTGTACGGAACCCTCGGTGTGCGAGTCTTACGCGCACTTGTCCGGTTTTTTTTAACCAGAGCAGAACTACGAATTTCTTGATCGTGCTGTGTTTTTATTTTTATTTGGTTTTATTCCGCATTATCGTATACCTACCTACATGTTTTCGGTTAGAGCTAATTAGGCACTTGTAGGCACTGTGAAGTGATGCGTTTATAAGAGGAATATCCAAAAACACGATGCACTATTATATTTAATTACATGGGTAATTTTGAATTTCTTATCCACAAAGGCAATGTATTTTTACACTCATTACTTATTGATTTTCTTCCACAAATATTTTTGGAAGTTTTCTACTGTATAAAAACATGTTTTTCATGGTATATTCTGGAATTTCCTATTTTCATGTGAAATAGATATTGGTTATTCTAATTAGTGATTTGAGTTGTCTTTTAGTATTGATGAACCGTGACTGTAACATTAGGTTGCTTAATTATTTAGTTATTTACGTAATGTGGTCTGTTTCACAGTTTAGCAGGTCTATATTACCACCATCTTGACTATATTTTTATGTACATACTAGAATATTACGACATTTATTTCGTAACTAGAATCATTATAATTATTTCCTCATTAGGAATCGATTTTTTACTGTATAAGATACAAACCTAAAAATAAAATAAATATCCATACTTATACCTTGCCTACTTACATTATACCTACTTATTCACAGAATTCTTCTATTACATGCATGGTTCTCAATAAATAATTATGTTGATAACTGTCATATATAACAATTAAAACTATCAAGCTACAATTTAAATTGATTGAAAGACATGCATTTATCAGTAATCTAACATTCAAGATTATTTTTATCTTGATTCAGATGATTTTTGACTGACAAAACGGAGGAGGCACTCAATTCGACGCGTGTACATATACGAGTATTTTGTTATATACATAGTAGTCCGATTTCAATAGTTCTTTTTTATTGGAAAGAGTATATTTCGAAATTGGTCCCATTTAAATTGTATCGAAATCGGCTGAGCCATTTTTGATAAATCAACATTAGATCATGTAAAAAATGCTACATCGATCCGTGCGAAATATTTGCGAATTCTGTACACGGTTGAAGTCGGTCATGCCATTTGTTGCAAAGATAATATCTGTGATATGATTAGCATCATTCAGCACATCGTCACTTAACATCAGAAGAGCTGAGTCAAATCAGTCTCTTTAACTTGTAAAAATCTATGATGCTATAACTATTTGTAATGGTGTAATGTTTCCTAACTACCGGTTCGATATTGTTTGTAAATATGCTATTGTCCGGAATAAGGAATTAGCAGTTGTTTGCATTCAGCTCGGTAAATTGAGACCAGAGCTGGCAGTAACCAACTGTTTCCTCACAGTTGCGAGTCATGTGACTTAATTAGAATGCGTCGTTTGTCTCCAGATGCAATGGATATTTTGATCCTTGGCATACCAAGCTCAATATAAATACCTTAAAGAACGGATTAATAATTTTAGCATGTACGAGTACGTATCTACATGTTATGAGCCCGACTTACGATACAATTTAGAGCGAGGTAGGTAAAGTGGGGTGGGGTTAGCATGCAGTTTACGTGCTTCGTAAGAATAGCTTACCTATGAATGACAAATGTACCATGACATTTATGTAATTCAAATTTTGTAAAATTTGTTAACAAGCGATGACTTTTTTTGTCAAAATTAGCGTTAACCCTACAGGGAGTGATTTTCATTTTTGGTATCCAAGAAATTGTAACCGACTATCTACCAAAATTATGTCAAACTTGTAGGTAGTGTTTATTTGCTACAAAAAATATAAATAAAGCTTTAAATGTCAACTGAACATTACAGATAGAGTGACTTTCAGAAGGTCGTAGTCGTAAGTAAACGAAAGATCTATTTCTAGTCTAAACAAACAGCTATGCATCTTTATAATAAAATTATCTCACTGACAACTGGTGTTGATATATAAGTAATAACATAATATACAGGATGTTGAAAAAAAACATCTTGTAGTGCAATATATCTTTTTTTACGGTATAGAAGAAAGTTTTAATACATGCTGCTGATCAAATATTTTGTAGTCGTAGTTTTCACGTTAGTAAACATAGGTAATTAATTTTCGCCAAAAATGGCGCAACCGAATGCAATTGTGTACAAAAGTAGAATATTTCGATAGAATCGATGATATCATTTTTTGAATAATTTAGGTTTTTTAAAAACAGGTCATCCGATTTCGATTAAATTGAAATAAAATCACCTCGGGAGCTTTAAATCGGTTTCAATTGCCGAAAATATCAATGAACATAAATACAAAAAAAAAAACATACAGACATACCTCTAAATCTCATATCAACCGACTTCCAGAAAAGAAGAGGCTTAAAATAATTCTGGACTCGTAAAAAGTAATTATCATCACTAGTTGTTTTATTAATTGTTGTGAGAGAATCAAAATCGGTTGGCTAGTTGCCTTTAATTAAGCAGTTCACTGTCAAAACAAGTTGGCCTGTGCGGGCTGCCTCACGCAAACAACGAGCAGTGCTTAATTAGACTGACTGCAAATAAACGTGTCGCCAGTTTCTCTGCATCGTAAGAACGATGACAGCACTGATCAATGCGTCTTAAAATAACATTCAACTTACACCCTGTACATGGCACGTGTCAGATCCGTACGGCGATTACTATCGGCGGCTGACCCCGGGCTGCTACGAGCTGATGCCGAGTTTCCCTGGGTACTTCCCCGCTTCGCGTGTCTTTTTCATGCCTGGAGGCATGGTCTGTTCTAGAGTCCAGATAATCTAGACAAGTCTAGACAATGGGCTAGCTTGTCATGATATGTCTAACATGGCCAAGCTGAATTAGTCTACCTGAAATATATTTTGGCTCTTAAAAACATTCAACTTACACCCTGTATATGGCACGTGTCAGGTTCATACGGCGATTACTACCGGCTGCTGACCCCGGACCGCTACGAGGTGACAACGACTTCCCTGAGTACTTCCCCGCCGCACGCGTTGTCACTATGTTTCCACTCTTGAGTCCCGACCATCTAGACATCAATGGCTTAGCCTGTCATGACATGACATGTCCAGGCTGACATAGTCCACATATTATCTATACATAAAAAAATCTTGATTTAAGAAAAAAAAACTTACAATATGACACATGTCAGGTCCATACGGCGATTACTATCGGCTGCTGACCCCGGGCCGCTACGAGGTGACAGCGAGCTTCCCTGGGTACTTCCCCGCCTCGCGCGTCGTCACGGTGCCGCCGCTGCAGACCGTTGCTGTCATTGTCAACTTCAAACTTGAGGTAAGCATTTTTTTAATTTAATTTAGGTTTGCGTTTGACTACATACTACCTGAGGTTAAGCAGATTTACGATCTACGGTGTAGCACGCTTACCTAATAGACACCTATTTACTCGAGATTTGAAGATAACAAATTGAGTATGATGCTTTTTTGTCGCTTAATTGTTTAATTTTACTTCTAATTTAATAGATATAACACAAGAAGCCCAGTAAAAATGTGCTAAAAACTATTTTATGGTGAATATTTTCACATATTTTTTGTATTACGTGAAGACGTAACTACGCGAGATAAAAAACATTTTGAGAAAAAAATTGCCGATGTAAATTACACCTTACCGTTGTTTCGTTCCATTGAAAATGAACCTATTTCGAATAACAGACATTCTCTGACGTACTTGCCTTACGTAAACTCTACGGTAAAAATATTCATGATAGTCTGATAAATCTATTTCAGACTTACAAGTGTCAGTGTATTCTGGATACTATTTCACTCAACTAAAAATATAGTCTACCTAACGAAGTCTGAATAATGATGTTTGCATAGAAACAAATAGATTCAATTTCATTAATCAAGTAGGTACTTAAGTAGTAAAAGTGCCGTGAATATTTCACACTGTAGTTACTACAACAGAAGCACATTTCGCCTATCGGTAAACTAGCAATACCTTTTACCTAATTTAAAAATCGACGCTAGATGTTGATTTTGCACCAGATATCAAATTCCGGATCGGTTATAATTATAATGAAAGTTCATTCAAGTATTCATTACGATGATCTGAATCACCCTCTTTCAGTGTTGTAGGTACACCTTTTCTCAATGACACCGTATCTAAACAATTAACATCCCGTATAAAAATGCATAAAAACATAAAATTGTATCCCCTTTTACACAGTTAAAAATATGATATGATTAGAATTAAATATTATTTCTTACTCAAATACATGTCCATAATTGTTTCTCTCATCATCGCCACAGTTGAGCGTAGGCATACCTACTTGGTTTAACCTACTTGGCAGTTCCTTGCCAAACAACATTTTAGTCATTAATTAATCTATAAAATGCCATCTACTTAGTCGCATAAGAGATTGGTGCAATGTCTGCTGTAAAACCAGCCCAGTGATCCTTTAGCTTTCGTTTGACGTCATTCGCTTGCGTAAACTGCTCGTCTAAATCTGACGCAAATTGATAGCTGTGTGGGCGGACCATTAGATTTGGTGTTATCAATATTGATAAGGGATCATCGATCTAAAATGGCATGCAATGGATAAGTAAGTAGGTGGGAAATAACGAATACCTACTTTTGACTAAAGATTGTTGCTACTAGTTGATTGAGTCAGGCGTTACTTTGTGGAAGACACACAGCGTTAATAGAGTGTTAACAGAGCGGAAATACACTGAATATTTATTAAAAACAAAGATTTGAAGTTTGTAAAACTAGACTATGCTGTAAAATGAACCTCACCAAAGTTAATACCTAAAAAAATCGGCCAAGTGCAATTCGGACTCGCGCACGAAGGGTTCTGTTCCGTACGGGAGCGCTCTTAGCTCCATTTTATGTGTCTACTTACCTGTTGACGTTATCGGGCAAAAAAAAGGGCGTAAAAAATTGTGTTACAACAAACACAATTTTTAAATTTGGAATTATGCCCTCCATTAAAAATTATTTTATTCTGTTTTCAGCAGCTTTTTCTGCTTTTTTTTTAAATTACAACTCTCTAGCTATCACGGTTCATGAGATACACAGACATGTTAGACAAACAGACGGGCGAATAGACGGAAAGCGGAGTCTTAGTAATAGGGCTCCGTTTCTATTATTTGGGTACGAAGCCCTAAAAATCGAAATTTCACACATACCTAGTTTTTAGGGTTCCGATTCGCACTTGGCCGATTATTACTAATGTGGCGCGTATGTGCTATTTGCAGATAAGGGAAAAACTAATGAAAATGTACATGTACCTATAGACACATACCTGTGTTACATTAGATATGGTAGATATATTAATAACATGTGTCGAATGGCAGATTGACCGGGAAGTAACGAGCTCGCCACGTGTTAATGTAAATCGAGCGAATGTTCATTCCGAAAGGTCTAAACCAAGGTCTCGTTAAGTTTTTACTTGCTTTACTTTAAAAATATCACTTGAACTGTTGCGAGTAAATGTGGAACATCGAGATATATATTATCTGGAGATAGTGATCAGAACATTGCAGTTTAGCACATACGTTGGGTATTTTGTAGACTTTTGTCAGTTAACGGTCTTGTATTCTGCCACATTTATTATACATATTTACACTCTTGGCACTTGTACAGAGTTTTATCAAAAAAAATTATAAAAAAAGTAAATGACCCAAGGGTTGGTGCTTACCTCGGTCAAAGACATTTAATTAGCCTCTTAGGTACTTTTAAAACAATTTCTTTTTATTTATAATGTAAATTTAATATATCTTATAAAAAATAATTTGTTTAAGATTCAAGTTTTGATGTTTTTTAAGTTTAGTGTCATAGATGAATCATTATTACTATAACTAACAAATAAAGAGTTATGTTAGTCTGTAAAAAAGAAAAAAAGTTACAGAGCACATAGTTATTGTTTTTACAAAAACATTTTAATATGTATAACAAAAGAGATCTAAAAACCGAATAAACGTTTTTGCATATACTACGAAATATGTTAGTTTGTTATAAAAAGTTGCCACACTTATTTTTTAGAAAACTCATTAACCACGTATGATGTAAGTTAATATTAGAAAATAATAAAAATGTGAATATACGCAAACAAGGTGGAATTTCCTATACAGGAACTATTAACGATGCTAAGGTGATAAATGACCTTCAAGTTCTCAATTGAAGTGAGCAAAAGTCCTCACAATGTTTTCGCACTACAACCGAAACGAATCCGTGAAAATCCGATCCGAAATAGTTGTAGAACGTCTGTAGAATTATTTGTGTGGTAGTTTAGGCACTAAATGAGATTTCCGTCATCCGATTTCTAACAACGATTTTACTAGCAAATTCGGATGGGATTCGTTTCAGACACAGCGTGAAATTAGTCAGTGTACCCTGAGAACTCAGTATTTTAAATGTAGTTAACAAACAACAAACAAATAAATCATTTATTTTGACATAATAAATGTGTTACAGCGATACATGATCCATAGGCTCCTGAACTAGTCTAAGACTGTGTCTCAGGAGCCAGTGGCTTCTCCATATTAACATAAAAAGCATGCCAAAATGTAAATAAAGATTAGACTTAACTAATTTACAAAAATAAAATAATTCCGATATAAATTATTATATAAGTTCGACTGGGTATCTTTCAGCGATTACCAAAATTAAGCAACGTTCGGCACGTTCAGTTTTCGGATGGGTGACCGATAGTTGCATTTACAACTGAGCGCTGCCGTGGCTCGGATGAAAAGTTACATTGTAGGCTACGGGTGTATTAACTGTTTACCCATATCTGTGGCCTTCAGGTGGTTTAAAAACACACCAGGGCTAGCCATCCGGCCTATACGAACTTACCATATTTTAAACCTTTATTTGCCGGGTCCTCAGAAAGCAAATGTGAAGTCAATGAGCAGGAGCTGTCATAAATTATGTACATATTCGCATGCTATATACGCTTGCAGGTAAAACGCAATCGTAATAATACTGTATTGACCTTTAGGCTGGATCTCTTGAGGCGAGATGTATAATATAATCATTTTTGTCTAGTCTGAATTGATATACTAGTTCTATGAAAGACCAGAAGTTATGACGACCTGTTTTTGATCTGATATGATTACCTAATTTAATTTACTAGGCGGGTTTTATTATATAAGCAGATGAATTTCTTTAAAGTAGAAAAGTATAAATAGGAACATTTGTAATATTATAGATTCGCTTATTGTAAACCAATTATTGAGCTAGACGACATTTATATTTGAATTCTATTATGGCTAGGTATATCGATTGAATATGAAGTCTGTGGTTTTTTGTCTTCTGTTTTATTAGTGTCTCTAGTCTGTCCCTTAGTTTATTCTGAGTTAAATTTTTGTATGACACCATATACCACATACTTAATGCATATGTGGCATATTGCAATGCAGAATATTTCCGCGAAACGTCTGTTATGTAAGTAGATGGATGTTTATAAAATCTAAGATGAAACATATTGCAAAAATTATGATATGAAATTTTGTTCTAATAAAATAGGATAGGTATTTAACGAATTGTGCTACTACTTACCTACTCTGATACAGTTGCCCATTCTAGGACAGGTCAGCCCCACTCGGCAAAGTCCCGCTAACAGTCCAAAATCAGAGCTACCTCGTCAACTGCCTTAGTACACTTCTGCTCTCTACGCCTTAAAATAACTTTTTGCCCTATAGCAAACAGGCGCAGGCGCAGACGCCTGCGCGAGTTTTAGAAACCTCATTTTAAATATTGTAGAATGCCGATTATACGAATGCCGACTAACCGAATCGCCAATTATTCAAATCGGTCCTTTGTACGCGGAAGAGGCACAATACCAAAGTGTACCATCTCACTGCGAGGCGTTTATGAGCTTCGATAACACCCTCAATTGGATGGAGCGACAACCCGAATGTACAACTTCTTGCCGTCCGACGCCTATTATTCTATGTGTGACAATTAGTTCGTTTTTCTTTGTTACCAGTCTATGTCGGATTATCCGAACCGACCCCGGTCCCAATTAATTCGGTTAATCCGCGTTCTACTTTGCACTTCCTATACCTCCTACTTCAAGTAATCCTGTCCTTTTAATGACAATACCTTGTTACATTCCAGCCCTCCTCAACGTGGTACGACGACGACGGGCGCTTCGGCCTGGATTCCCTCCGCTACACCAACCAGCCTCGCATCTACAAACGGTCCCTCTACGAGAAAGTCACCAACACCATGCTATCCATGAATGAATCCACGAAACGAGACGCTTAGGCTATGTAAGTAATTAATTCTCCGTCTAAACTTTTAGTTACCATTCCGTGATGCTTTAAATGTATTAATCTGTCTAAGTGTACGTTTAGTTATTTCAAAGCTCTAACAGACTATGGATTTGGTTGGCGCGGGCCGTCATCTATAAAATGAGGGAAATGAAAAAGAATTATTACATTTTCTCTGTTTGAATCGCGGTTCGTGGTTTCCAGGTGTGTTAACGCTTTGACAATTTACTGTGATCGAACTACAATGTTTCTACCTACCTAATAACGAGTGTTACAATTACAAGTGTATTAGGACAAACCATCATTTTGTCACGTTAAATATTTTTTCTTAAAAATGTATTGTCTGCTTGAAAATTTACTTGTAGGTAATATCAGTATAATAACTTGACTATTTTAGCAGGCTATGTTATAATTAAGTTTTCTGAAATACCGCTGAAGCCCGAGTAAGATAGTTTACAATACTACGCAATGAATCCACATTTCACATAAAACTGTTGGTGATGTTAAAGTTAAATTATTTCAGTGTAAATTTCCTAGTATACAGGAATATCAATTATCTTCCTTTATACATCATAGTTTTCTCACACAACTAGGAGGCAATGACAAATATGAAAAATAAGAATAAATTATTATCTCAAAGGGCTTGCATACGGGAAGCATTAAAAAAACAAACACAGAACACTAGAGGCATCACAAAAGAGCAGATTATATTTTATAATTACCTAATAACTGTAATCTATTTGTATAAAATAAGAACGTAAGTCATTCTATCTTCTTACGAAAGGAGAGGCCTATGCTCGCAGAGGCAGATATTTTTGCAGAGGCTTAAATAGAGGCGATGATAAATTCATAGGTACTAAATATATGATGCGTGCCATCGTTTCTATGTAAATTACGTATGACACCTATAAGGGTATGTCATACTACGATTGATTTGAATAAAAAATCATACAGAAACATTGACATTTTTATCATCGAAATTCACTATTATTTTATGCACTAGTAAGATAAAACAGACCATGCAGAGTAAATTCAGATTGATTATAAATTTTATCTACAATAATCTGAGACCTATCGACTGTACACACAGATATAGTGAGTAGTTTTCAAATAAATTATTATAAAAATATTTTTTTTTAAATACAAGCTTTTGAGATCCTGCCCCCCTACCGCCTAAGCAATAGCAATCGTAATAGCAATCGTTTATGACTTCATTTTAGTCATTTGGCACCGCCTATGTGACGTTAGCCATCAATTGCTTTGCGCGGATTGCTGAAGCAATCGTTGAATGAATAACTTTGATGGCTAACGTCCATAGGCGGTGCCATATGACAAAAATGAAGTCATAAACGATTGCTATTACGATTGCTATTGCTTTAGGCGGTAGGGGGGCTGGGCATCATGTAGCAGCGGAGTATTAGACAAGTAAAACGAGCCCAAACACGATGGGTCTGTCTTCTTTAGTACAGGAGTTCCTATGGCCACCTTCCGACTCCATCATCATATTAGCTCCATGGTACCATATAATTGTATTGTCACACGATATACTTACATATGCGTGCAAAATTTCAGCTCAATCGGTAACCGGGAAATTGGTCAAATTTTACTTGCAAGATTCCACCCGAACTTACATACGTACATCCGTTGTAAGTTACATAAAAGCTTGAAAAAATTAATTGTTTCCGACTAAACTTAGGATACGGGGTATTGATTTATGAGACCAATATATTATAATAGTACCTACCAAATCTTTTCTCAGAAAAAAAACAAGCGTCAACCTCTAAAACTACTATTTGCTGAATTTGAAAACAAATAATTTTTCACGTTTAAAATATTTCATGATCTGAAATAATTTGTAAAATATCTTTACTTAGATTATGTTCGTTATTGTTATACAAAAGATTTTTCTAGTCTAATGTTTAAAAACGTCTTCGTGTAGGTAATTTACTAAACACAAATGTACCTATATGTTAAGTATAGATAGTGTTATAAATGTAGATTGGTTTAAATTGGAATTATATCATTCTAAGTGAAATGTTTAGCGAGTGTATTCTATATAATTATAATATTCATATAATAGTCGTATCGTATGCTATAATGAGTAAAAAATAGCAAAATATTAAGTTTTTTATAAAAACTGTCAATATTTATTGGATCACTCAGCTAGCCTAACTTTTTAATAATATACGTTCTCATAATCTTCATATTGTACACTGTATTCAGACTTTGTCACAGAAAATATTTGATAATTTATGTACCTACTTTATAAAATGTAATATTTGTAACACAGTGTTAAACACTTAAATAAAATAATGGTTTGTGTGCATACTGTTTTATTTTTTAATAAAAATACCTTTAGCCCATTATTTATATTGTTGAAGAGACTAATATTGTAGACTCCAATACCTACTTGTTGGATGTATTTATACCTACTCTCAAATTCTTAAAAAAAAAAAGAAATTCCCAAAACAAACCATATACGAAATGAAAGCAACTTCAAAGAATAGTTATTAAAAAATTACAAGTGAAATATAATTACTTATACCTATCTGACAGTGTTTAGCACTTAATAAATGTACTCAAATCATTCATATGTCATACTAATGTTGATTAATTATTTTAAAATTATTCAAACTACATATTATGTGACATTCTTTGGAAGAAGATTTATAGGAGAAAAAAATAAAAACTACAAAATAGTAGGAATGTGTTAAGTTTATTCGTACACACAAACACAATTACAATGCTAAGTTTGGTAATTATTCTAAAATAATTCTATTTTTCACATTTTGACTTCTATTTAAGTTCAACGTTGTATTTACAGTTCAGAAGTCTTGTTTAGTTTGAGCACAAACAGTACTTTCTTATTCTAAACTTTGTGATGCTTCAACATTTATGAAAATATTATCATCACAATGAATATTAAAATCCTTAAAATGTGTACTAAGGATCAATATTATTAAATTATTATCCTAGTAAAATTGTATTAATACTAATTCACAGTGACGATGTGGTACATTTTATATTCATACTTAGGTACTAATAAACTGAAAATATATGCTACTACATATTTTATACTAACGAAACTTTACAACATAATGTAATCAGAGTCAAATAATAGTTAAAACACTCATAGAACCAATTTTTGTACATCTTTGAAGAAAGTAAGGTTACTTTTCCATTAAAATTTTTGTTATTGCAATCTAAGCGCACAAAGTCGTTTCACTTTCATGAATCATTCTATGAATTATGGTCATAAATAGTCATGAAAATATGAACGCATATATAGATACAGGTTCTCCACGCAGCTGTCCTACTCTACCCTCCTGTGACCAGCACTGAATGAAGACAGATCAGTTGAAAAATTAATGCGTTGAAATTATACTAAATAAAATACCGGTTTTTACTTACGTATGATATCGCAGCCGGGCCGTTGGGAACCCGACCGGTTTCGGAGTAATCAGTACTCCTTCGTCAGGGAGTTATTTTTATGGTTCTATGTATTGTATGTATGTATATAATAAGAATAATAATTTATTATATTTCAGAATAATTTTTGTAGTTATCACAACATATATTGCTTAATAAAGTAATATTAAGATGCTTCTAGAAACCTATGAAGCTAATATTCTAATTAGGTATTCTATTCGATAAAACCTGATACAATTAAGCACCTTAAAATATATAAGCTACAAGTAAGTACATATTTTTATATATGATGAGACAATTTAGGACGGATTCGTTGTATGATAAAAGCTCTACGCACATGAAACCAAAAATGCCTAAACTTTTCAAATAAATCTAGCTGTAAACGAGACTTTCATATTAATCAACTGTTCGTGCATGTTAAATTAATACCACCAAATATAATTCTCAAGACAAATTTGTTTTGATATGCACAGAGCCTTAAATATTTGATAGAAATACAAATATTTAAATTATTACTATCTAAACGTTTCGTAAACATTAGGTACATGAAATTTATAATGGCACGAAGTGATTGTAGAATTCAAACAATGGTTTTATTCTTTAAAGGTAACGACTCTATTATTATTTAATTACATTAGATATAAAAGATCTGGGTATAAATAATAATAATAGCTACCCTAGACCTAACTAAGGCTTTAAAATAGTGCAAGTTTCATTTTTTTTTTAATAAGCTAAGCACCATATTTATTTTTCTAGTTATTCAGTATACATCATAAATATCCTGCGTTTGTGTATGTATTAGTTTTGTCATATACATTTAGGTTTACGTTACTTAGCTGTTGTATACTTAGGTAGGTATACCATTCTATTGAGATTATTAAATTCCTATTACATAATATTCGTAAGCATAATTCGACTGTAACAACTTCTCACTTTAACTAATTAGGTTTTAGATGTCACTTGATCTTAATTTAAGTGTTTATCATCACAGGAGATTCATTTTAGATTTGTTTACCTGAAAAACAAATGTAACGTTTAATGTTTTAGTGATTAAGCTTTCTTTGGGGTGTTATTAATAATGACATGCCATTTATTTAGTACGTTAGTGAAAGGCTTTGGCCTAAGGGGTATTTTGTATCGCTCGATACTTCTCAACCGCTTTATACACTGTTGTAAATGTCTGATTAGAATTAGGGAAATAAGGTCAGCAAATTAGCGGTACTTATATATACTTAAATTGGCTGAGGTAATCTTGAGCATAATATCTTTCTTTGATCTTATCTAGATTTATCAAATAAAAATCCTACGAGTATAAGCGTTATAGCGTTATTATGTATAAGCGTTACGCGAGAAAATACAAAAGAGACCTGTCACATAGAAAGTAGTCATACGTTTGGATGTTTTGCGTTCACGATGTTGCTGGGCTGGCCGATGCCGTCAGAACGTCTGCTTTGTGGGCAGTGGGTAGGTACTCGGTATGTCTATACTCTGAGGTCTATAATGTAGGTTAACTAGCTATAACACAAAGAACGCTGGACACGAACGCGCAAACTCATGACCGTTTTCTGCCTCATAGGTCTTGTGGTCTACTCATCGACCTGCCATTTTTTTCTTTATTGATATCTACTTGTTGGCCATGTGATTTTTAGCGTAGTATTACAGATCTATCTCACTAAGACACCGAAGTGGCTCTACCACTTATAACAAATACTCGGTTGCGCAACGAAGCGGGCACTGCATAAATTTTGTTGGTAGCGCGACCAGGCTGGGGTGGGGCGCCACTATAGCGACCTAGTGAAATATAAATCCTCAGTGTATTTTTTTTGCACATCTCATTTTTGTTGGCAAATGAGGGAGTATAAAGCATAAGCTTGGTATCCACGAGTACCTGATTAATGTCTATTCCGGTGCATGCCCGAGTGTCGACTGCCGGGCCGCGACTGCACTATCGCGTAGTGATCACTGTTGTCCGATACTGATCTGCGGACACAGTCACCTTTCAAACACACTGTATAGCTGCAAACCTTACATTAGTGATTAGTTCCTATTCAAGCAACATAATGACGTTTAGACACACAGTTATCGATTTAGTTGGTTATAAAACACAAAGGTTATATTATCACTAGACGAACATTAAAATTATCTATCTTGTATTGTAAAGTATACAATTGGCTAAAGACAAATGTAAGTTTAAGTGTTTTAGAGGCTTTATAGAGATATCTGTAAAGACCTATTTAGAGAACTTTTAAACATAGTTTACTTGAGCTTGAGAGCTCTCGCGTTCGAGTGAAAATAGAAGTAAACAGGGTACTTATCGTGTAGTGATGGGCTGAAATGATGGTGATGATGATTTGATCTTACCTCGCAGAATGAATAGTGGAGGATGGGTACCTGCTTCCGTACTGGCTGCCGTGCCAGCTACGGTATGGATCGTAGTCCTCTACCACTGACGGGTCCTTTTCAATTACCTGAAGATGATAGACATGTGTAAACGCTTAGGTGTGACGTTCCCGTCCAAACACTTTCGAT
This sequence comes from Hypomecis punctinalis, assembly GCA_949316475.1. Lineage (NCBI taxonomy): Eukaryota > Metazoa > Arthropoda > Insecta > Lepidoptera > Geometridae > Hypomecis > Hypomecis punctinalis. The sequence goes on along the minus strand of OX438800.1, from coordinate 15,103,180 downwards.
CAAAGCAAGCTAATAGCAAGCCAACAAAAAGCACTTCTATTTTTTAGTATTTTTACGATTACCACTACGATTCTCAACTAGAAGAGAAGTAAAGCGGCTTTCGTAGTAGCGGTACTACATATTGTATTTTCATTATATTATCATGCTTATTGCATTTACGATTTTAATGTTGAGGAATTGATAAGCTCCACAATGTTTTGTTTTGGTTCATGCAAATGAAGTCATAATAATGAATTCTTAATGAGGTTTAATGATATAAATAATATACGATTTGTTTTGGATATTGATATGTAAACATGATAAATTTATAAATAGGATAGGTTTGTAAATAATTATCACTGTTTCGAAAGTATGTTGGTAGATAACATTTTTTACGAGCGTGAACTATTTAAAATAAAATTCTCGTTGGTGAAAGTTAGTAATAATATCACATTTGTAAGTTTAGTTAGCACATAAAGTTATTGTGAGCACACAGAACATAGCATTTTTAAAGCATAATATCTTACCTATTAGAAAAAAATAGCAATGATTCCCTTTGGGTCGAATGATCCATTTTTCTTATAAAAAAATTCATGCCCGTGACTGTACTGTACCGTATCAGCCTTTAAATAGCCCACTACAGGACGCAGGCCTACCCACGAAGGGTACCCGTGACGTGCTATCAAAAAAATCATCATTTTAACTATAAGACGTCTATTCCTGGATAAGACCTTCCTACACATTTCCTATAGGAATTGTCTTATTGGAAATAGGTATATAGCTTGTAGAATTGATCAAAAAGTTTTGTGACTTAGTTATTATACGAATTATGGCTTTACTGATAGAACGATGAGCAAGCGATGTATTTTCTGTATTTAGGCTCGGCACAGGCAGGTCACCGACCACAGCTATCAAGCAGTTCTCACGACTTCTCATATATTTTGTTAAAACCATTGTGTCCGCGATCTGCAGTGGGATCTTGGGCTATTATAGGCATGCCTGAATATTTTCGTCACGTGCCACCTTGCGCACGCGTGTCAAGGATTTGCTATCCTGCTCTATAGATTTGAGGCAGAATTTTGAAATTTCAAATCGGCTCAGACACAACGTATGAGGTAACATCGGGACAAAACAAGAAACCTCCTCTTAAGAAGTTCGTTAAAATTGGTTTAAAGTTGGTTGTTCGCGAAGGTGGCTTAAAGTTAGGTACGTACATCGGTCCTGGCGCAGGAGCACGTCATGGCGGTGCAGAGGAAGCAGTTGACGAGCAGCATCACGAGGAACATGACGCCGAGCGCGATGGCCAGGTACAGCAGCCACAGCGGCCGCACGCTGCCCTCCATGCACGACAGGGCCGCCACTACAACGATTCAATTACATGTTACATTATTGTAGATACCCACACCCATAAGGACAAGGGCCCGCAAGGTGGACTGATGACCTTATTAATACCGCAGGATCGCGCTGGATGTAGGTCGCTTGCAGCCGGTCTCATTAGAGATTTATCTACGTCAAGCAGTGATGCTAAATCTCTATACGACGTTCACACGTCCTGTGGCAGGCTGGCTGATAGGTAGATTGGATAGAATAGAGGTCGCGTCAAACTTTACGGCGGTTGTAAAGTGCGTTACAAGTTGCGCAGACCCGTCACCCTATAAAGGGGGCGTCCATAAATTACGTGAGATGATTTAGGGGGGGAGGGGGTCGAGTCAAATCTCATATAATATCACGTTAGGGAGAGGGAGGGTCTCGACAAATATCACGCAATTTTTGTTCTGATTGAAACAAAAAAAAAATACTATTTTGGTCCATTCAATCCAAATTGTATGTACATGCTCAAGATTTAATCTTGAGCGGCATCGTAATACGATTAAGATTATTCCCTAATTCGTTCGAAAGAAAATAATTTCATTCATACTTCGACGTTATACATCTACTGAATGTCAAACCGCCATATTTATTTTATACCAAATAGCTCAATTTTGTCTGAATTTACGGTACAGTGTAGCCCGTCCTTTGTTTTCGCGCCATTATTCCATATTCTTTTCTTTTTATCACAGTAGTCATGATTTAAGTATTCTATTGTTAAATTTTTATTACATTTATAACTCTCAGCAATATTGATTACTAGTCTTAACAAGTCGTAAATAAGAGCACGAAGTAAATTGTTTTTTTCTTTCTACAATAACAACCCAACGCGTTTTCGTAAGAAACCCACACTGAAAAATCTCACGTGAGATTGGGGGATGGGGGAGGGGGTTGAACAAAATCTCACGACATCTTACCAACGGGGGAGGGAGGGTCAGAAAATTTAAAAAAACACCTCACGTAATTTATGGACGCCCCCAAAGGTACTGCCTCGTATGGTGTTCCTCCAATTGTCAATCTCGAACGAATTCTGCCTCTATGAAAAACATTTCAAAGATTTTTTAAGTTCGCTTCGAAGTAATATTGCAGTAGGAAATACTGTACTGTACCAGCCTTTTTAACAGTCCACTGCAAGACGTAGGCCTACCCACGAAGGATGATTAGGCCATATCCACCACGCTGGCATGGTGGATACACATACGCCATCGAATTTCTTCTACGGACGTATGCAGGTTGCCTCACAATGTTTTCCATCACCGAAAAGCCACTAGTGTGAAATTCCGTACATAAATTCCAAGAACTCATCGGTATGGGACCGGGATTGAACCCACGACCTCAAGATTGTACAGTTGGTATAATATTACGTATTGGCGTAGAAATTTTATTTTTTGTCTGTGGCGGAAAATTTTTTGATAATTTATTGTGCCCAATCTAAACCTGACTACAATCAGCTCATACGTGTGGCGTTTTCATTAATTCGTTTTTTTTTATTTTTTTATTTTTTTTATTTTAGTAGCTTCGCGTTTAACTACACACTGCCTGATGTTAAGCAGATGTGCGGTCTAGGGTGTAGCACGCTTACCTAGAAGATACCTATTTACTTAATACATTTAATTAATTATAATTTACCTTTAAGACACCCACGTTGTACTTTAACGGGAAAACAGACCCAGGCAAAGCGTTCCACATTCCGGCTGTTCGTATGAGGAATGAGGATTCAAAACGTTTGGTTCTAACGCGCGGAATGTTCACAAAAAAAATCCATCAAAGAGTCCGACATGTGATGTGCATTGGGAATCTATCAGACCAAACTAAATATTAAGAATGAGGACCTAGTCCTCGGTCCCTCAGTAGGCATTAGACGTTTCATGGCTGTGTCATGATGTTTTATTACCGGTGGCGTCGTTGGGGTCGAGGACGAATATTCCCGTGGACGCGGTGACGGACGCCTCCTCGTCGCCCGTCTCAGCTTTCCCGTCCTCTGCGCAGTCCACGTCTAAGCAACTGCTTGCTGAAACACAAAGTTGGCTATGTTAGCTAAGTAACTACTGTATTACACATATAATAAATTAAATAACGTCCCGAATCCATACAGCATATTGTACTTCGTAAGCTTCCCGAAGCGAAACTATTTGCGTAAAAAGAGGTGATAAATTATGTTGATTTCAATTTTTAATGAATTGTTTTTTGTTATTGATAAGGTACGCTATGCTTACAAATCAAGGTTAAAATAATTTAGGCACTTGAGAAAAATATTTTTTTTTTTTTAACTCGTATTTGATTATTGTGTTTGATTTATTTCTTGTTTATTGTATTTCACAAAAATAATGCCCCATTTTCTATTTTGACTACACAAAACAACAAAACAATTCTTGCCGGATTAGTATACGCACCACGAAATAATTATTTCGACGTGTCTGAACGAAACAAAGTTAAAGTACGCGCACATTATGTCGGGCCGATCGCAGTGCAAAAATTCGCTCAAATCGCTTATATGTGGGTCATTGTAGGTATTTTATATGGACTAACGCACACAATGTCAGGGCGCAGCGGGCCGCATTTTCCTCATTTCCATACTAATATTGCGCTACGGCCTGCTCAGCCATGCTGCAGCCCGCAAAAATGAACGCGAACCTTTCTGGTGAAGTATATATCTGTCACTTTTTCACACGTCGAGTAAACTCTTTTCGTGGTCGTATGCTAAGCTAGCTGAACATTTTTTAAATTCTTAGTTCAATGAGCCTTTCGATAAGGGAACAAGACTTACTTCTGCAAATGCCGATGTCGCACTGGAAGTTGACTTGCGAGGAGTCCGGGAACCGGAACATGGACGCGATGGCGAGCTCCGCCGACCCGCCCGACGAGCTCACCACCACCTGCTGCTTCACGGGACATCTGATAAACAAAGAGGATTACGCAATTAACACTTTTCGAGGGTATTGGTATATCGCTTACTCTTCACAGCCGCATCGCAGTAGGTATACAGGGTTATTTCTAATCAATTAGCATCCTTTAAGGGGTTTATTCTCGGGGTTACTATACAGGATAATAAAATAATAACGCTTCGCCAACCCCGACGAGCTCACCACCAGCTTTTGCTTTACGGGACAAATAACAAACAGACGATAAGTTATAGCCTCGAATCAAATTTAATGGCGTCTGAGAAGTTAGCTTTAAGCTATCGGCGGGGTGATAAGTAAGGTTTTGAGATTTTAAATTATTTGATAATGTGCTAATGCAACGACTCGCTTCGTGTTCAGACTTTAATAAAGACTATTAAGTTAAGTACAATCGTACCTACTATATTTTGCCCGCGATTTCGCCCGCGTTATATTTTGATTTTTGTGCTAGCCCAGGGATGGGGAAACTTTTCTTTTTGCGTGCCAAATTTTCCAAAAAAAAATATATGGCGGGCCGAACTGATGAATTTTAGCTGATATTACCAACCATGATCTATGTGTTTGTATTGTTACCTATTTAGTTCACCATCATCTTCATCATCTCAGCTCCTGCACTTACTCGGCTAGACATAAGCCTTACTTACATAACGACCTCCATCATCCGAGATTATATATAAAGACTATTTAGGTACCGAAATAAAATAAACACATGCATTATGTGAAATAATCATTTATTGTACAGTATTACAAACTGACTGAAATTGAGAAAAAAAAGTTACTCGCGTGAAGTAGAAGGTTGAGTAACGTTAGTCTTATGGTGAGAAAAATGGAATTGTTTTTGGTTCTGCATAATTTCGGAATAAGCCGGTTCCATTTGAGATGCTGAAATTTTGAGTAAAGAAAAAAGGTGAGCATCGGAAAGCCTATTACGGAGACAATTTTTCTCAGTTTCATTGTTGAAAACGTTTGTTCACACAAATAGCTTGTACTAAACATAGACATTATTTTTTGGGCGTTAGAGACTATATGAGGATATTGTGTCTTGGAAAGGGACTTATAAAATTCCAATTTACTTTTGTTAAGAAACAGTTGCTTCAAATGGGCATTGCATTCCATCTCAATCAACTCAAGTTGGAAGTTAGCAGGTGTTTCATTTATGTCGACATTAAAAGGCATCGAAAAAATATTTAGCAATTGCTCAATACTTTTGAAATTATTAAATCTATTTTCGAATTCCACATGAAGTTTCTTTAGTTGTTGAGAAAAATTATTTAACTTTTCTTCTGAGACAGGTGATAAACTACTAAGTTTGGGAAAATGGATAAGTTCGTTTTTCTCTACACAACTGGAAAACAATTTAAGTTGCAATTTGAAGGCTTTCAAATGTCCCCAAAGCTCATCTAAAAACTGGTTCTTGCCCTGAAGCTTCGTATTTAATTTGTTTAGGTGTGAAAGTAGATCCGTGAAAAACGCAAACTCCAGAAGCCAATTTTCGTCAGCTATGATCGTAAAGTCGTCCCATTTACCTTGCGTCATTAGAAATTCTTGAATCTCCTTCCTTAAATTCCACACTCTTTCAAAAGCATTGCCACAGCTTAACCATCTCAATTTAGTGTGGTAGAGGAGATCATTGAATTCGCTTTGAGAAGAACACATCTCTTTTCTGTGGTATTGACGATGGCTTTCTTTGTTTTATTACAGCAGCAAAATGGCTACTAAAAAACGTAAAGTCGACTCCGAGTGTCGAGTTTTTAAAGAAGAATGGTCATGGAAATATTTTTTCACGGAGTTTAATAACAATCCAGTATGCCTCATCTGCAATAAAACTGTCGCGGTCTTTACTGGGCAATGTATTGACCACAGAACACTGTGGTCAATACATTGCCCAGTAAACTAACGACATGCGCGAGATAAATTAAGTAAGTAAATAGTTCTTAGATTATTTGTTTTCGTTTGTATTTCACGGGTGCAAATAAAGCTCTCATTTATTTATTTTATTCATAAGTACAAAATAATATCTTACCTTTCGGGAATTAAAATTTCTCCGGCGCAGCACTAACAATTTCGGTAAAATAAGAATACTTATACGGCGCGAGCGACGTGTGTACAAACAAGCGAAGTACAGAACGGTTACTGAGTGAGTGAGTGACGCGGCACGCGCAAACGACGAGCGGGCGGGCGGGAGGCGCGCGGGAAGGGCATTCAACGCCCGACGAGTTGCGACTTGCAAAATGATACATGATCGATCATTTTCGTGCCGTACCAATTAGAATATTTTAACACCTTCATGTTTTGTATTATATGACGATGGCGGGCCTGATTTTAGCACTTGGCGGGCCGGAGATGGCCCGCGGGCCGTAGTTTCCCCATCCCTGTGCTAGCCCATGGAAACATTTTATTTTTCTGAGCAATTAAGTAGTCTATGATACTCTCCGACCTTTAAACTAGACTACTTTAAACTATTTAAACTAGGTATATGCATTCAAAAAATTATGGCGATTCCTCACTTTGTTGCGGCGAGAAGGAGTAACAAACAAACCAACAAATACATTTTCTTTATACTCTTGATAGGTAACGATTTTAATGACAGGGTTTATTGTGGTAAAAGGGATAGGGTCAAAAAGTTCTCGAGTGGAGACCACTATATCAACAAACGCAGCTAATGTACATAGATTATTTGTGTTTTTATACAACTAAACCCACATATCAAATAATTATGATTTCTTACCCTCTGTTATCCAGTAGAAGTACGGTGTTGTTTCTCATATTGAAAGCAAAGCAGTTTTTCATCCTGATGCCGTGGGTTCCTGAAACAAAATTAATGATGTTATGAAAATAAAGTGAGTTTTATTTAGCTATATACACATACAGGGTTATTGGTAATTAATTTTTCATCACATCTATTCGAAAAGAACTACTTGGTTCGCCTTTAAGTGCGCCCAAAGGAGGTGTTTTCTATAAGGAACTTTATAAGTGCGACGGAATGATCTTTGCCGCGCACTTTTTGAATTTGGAAGTATTTGTAATGTTAGTGTTCAGCGCCAAGAAAATGAATGAAAAGAATGTAAATATAAGCTTTCATTTGTTTTATTATTAGATACCATAAAATTTCAATTTAGTTGTTACTCTACGTTATTAAATATGAGGCGCTTTTTATTATCTCATTGTTGGTATCTACCTGCCACTTATATCTCATGCATGACTCAATAAAACTTGGCAAAATCCTGCAAGTCTTTAACATGTGTAGTTATCATAAACATCAAACGTATAACGGCCAGTCCGCTGTTGGGCATAAATCGGCATAATCCTCCCCAATATAATCAATTGCATTCGAATCTGGAGTAGGTACCTACATCTTTAAAAACTATAAAGAAGAATTTTGGCGGGAACGCGGAAAAATCATGTCGCCTCATTGTATTATTTTGTTAAACTTGTGTTTTTATCAGTGATAATTAGTGAAAAATGGTGGTATTTCGTTGATTATGAGCTGATTTACGTGCATGAGTGTAGGCAACTGATATAATGTGACGTATCATGTTGTTCCGTGTTGTTACCAGAACTCCATAGACGCCTAAGTAAAGTCTCCACTGCTTTACTGAAGTATGACTTGGACTATGATTGGACTTGACCGCGACTTTATTGGACTATGACGAGACTACGACAGTGACTATTTTGATAAAATATTATCAAAAATTATTAAAACTTATTACTTGACACTGGCAAATGCACAATAATGCGACGCCAAAACTAAGAAGAAGAAGAAGAAGAAAAACTATAAAAAGAACTACAGACTACTGCTTACTCTTACTCTTAGAATCTCATGCTACGACTATTCGGTTCGTAAAAATATCGTTTACCAAAAAAATTTAATTAGTCCGTCAAATAGACGACCAAAAAATATTAGACATGTATTTTTCAGTAATTCTTTTTAAGTTGACAAAAGAAAAAATACCCATATTTTTAACAGGTACTTTAACGGACTAATTATAATAATGTTTTTTATACCCAGTAAACATGCCTAATGCCTATTAATGCGAGACGGATTCGATATGCGATTTTAATAGTTATTTTTGTCGTCACAAAACTTGAGTTCCTTTTATGAAGAAAATGTTATGATACGGATATTAAAATATGATTATTATTAAAAGTTTCTTACCATCAGGTTTGCTCATTTCAGCCTTGAGCGTGTAGGGCAATCCAAAGGCAGCATTCAGCACTTTCCGCCCTTGGTCGTTCAACATTCGCAATGATACTAGAGACGTTTCGTTTCTGAAACAAATATATCGGTATTTTTGATTAAAACTCAAGGATAAAGTATCGTATATACATTATGTAACGTAATTTGTGGTTTATTGTTCCTGCGAGAACGGTTTCCGTCGTTTCCGTGATGTATGGAACAAAGAACGTGGAGAATTTTGTTTTTATTAGTTTTCGAGTATTATTACAAATTACTAAAAGATTTAAAGCAAAACTTGATAAAAAACATTGAGCAAACTTTTATAGCAAGAGGTAGGTATACTTACCTAACATGGCGTTTTGCTTTCAAATAGGGCAGATATACCAGGTTATTAGAAAGGATGTACGAAACCGCAAGTTGGTGATTTAAACTATCATTATGTAGGTACAATGTTTACTATGGAACCAATCCGAAAATAGAAAAAGAAATCAGCTGTTCCAGACAAAAATGTCACTCGGAATCAACACAATGTATGAAAACAGCTGATATTTGTTTGTGAATTCTGGGTTGGCCCCGTACTAAGGCCGGGACTCCACCAAAGCGGAGACGAAACGAGCGGAGAGGAGATGTTTTTTAAACAATGTAATAAATCCATGCAACCAATAGAATTGTGTTATTGACACATCTCCCCTCCGCTCAGCTTCAGTGGAGATCGCTGTGCGGAGATGTTTAATATTTGTATGGCGCGATGTAAGCGGAAATGTGAGCTGTGCGCAGACGACGCGCAGTGGAGACGAAATATGTGAGCGGTGTCAGCGAGCGTGTCAAAATGCGTACTGAGCACTCAACGCCTCGCAATCGAGCTGAAAAACATCTCTTCTCGCACAGTACACAGCACACCGCACACATCTTCGCTTTGGTGGAGTCCCGCCCTAAAAGTTGTTCATAACAATAGTCTGAATCACCCTCTTTTGGTTCAGTAGGTGCACTCTTTCTGAATACTTTCTGTATTATACAGACTAACTTAGCGCAAAAATCTTGATAAGCTAAGCTAAGTAGTGTAGGTAAGTATGGTATATTATGTACACGTATGTAAGTATTTACGTGTTACGACGCGATGCCATAACATGTAGTTGGCCTTGCCTGCTATGTGGGTGATCTAGGACATCCTAGCCGGTTATTTTAATTGCATATATTTTCATATGTACAAGACGACATAACATTACCCATAAAAACTAAACGCTCACATATTTTAATTTGTACCTACTCGTACGTTATAAAAACTATTGTAAATTGCTCTAATGCAGTATTTTTCAACACAGGTATGGGTTGCGGCACCTTGGGAGGATTGCAAGTCATTTGAAAGGGTCACGTTTCATTAAATGTTGAAAATAGCTCCAGTTTAATTTAATTTGTGTTTTTTTTATGTAAATTGATTTTGAATCGATATTTATACATAAATACTGAAAATAAATAGCAAAAAGGAGTCGAAACATATTTTGCTATACAATGAGGAGCGCCTTAGGAAAAGTTGCAAAATATCTACCTATACTATCAATCTACTGAATAAATATACCTAGTACCAATCTACCAAAGAACTAATATAAGTAAGGTTTCAGTTGCAGTGTGAGAGTCCCGGTCGTTTAGTCACGTAAGAAGGCCTTCAAGTGGCTTAAAAACTGTACATAGACCAGACAGTCAAGACTCAAGACACATCGGCCTATACGAAACGAACATATGTACTTTTACTGGATGCAGTGTAGTGCGGAAGTGTGCCCGTAGTCCCGAAACATGGTGCAGACGCGGAAATACTCCAGGTTTTTAGTGATTATACCACCGACTTGGATTGGCCGGAACTCTCATATACCCCAGGCGGTGGTGGTATCCATAAAGGATTTTCCTGGGTACAAAAAAAATGTTCGGTTCTTACCGTGCATTTCTGAAGCCAGCCTTGCCGCAGGTGATGACGAAGATCTTGTCGTCAGCAAGCTCCAGCGTCCGATGCACGCGCACCGCCAGCGGCAGCGACCTCTCGTCAGTTCGCTGGAATGTCATAAAACACCATTTAATAGTTATTAACACTGTGGAAGTAGTTAAGATGGTTGGTAAATTTAAATTTCGTTAAAAAACGAAGGAGTTAAGGATTACATCTTCTTAATCTTTGTTTATAAATTACGCATCGTTTGTCCGCGATGGACTCCTAAAGTACTTACCCGATTTTAACCAAGTTTTGCATACCATATGTGCAGTTTGATACAACTTGAGAGATAGGTTAGTTTATATCTCAATTCATAATCGCATTTGTTTATTATACTTTTAAAATCTGCCTGTAACGGGGCGAAGCCGGGGCGGGCAGCTAGTAATAATAATGTAGTGTGGTTATTTTACTTCATGTCACGTATGGTACCTATAAGCCCGATTACAGAGGCGCCAACGTAAATTTAATAGAAACGTAAATAGCGTTCTCTCTATCGAATGCCTAAAGTGAAAAAGAAACAGAACTATGCTATTTGGCTATTATAATTACGATGGCGCCTCTGTAATCGGGCATAAATAAGCCCGATTACAGAGTCACCGGCGTAAATTTAATAGCAAGGTAAAAAGCGTTCTCTATATCGAATGCCTAAAGTGAAAAAAGAAACAGAACTATGCTATTTAGCTAATATAATTACGATGGCGCCTCTGTAATCGGGCATTATATCCCTTAAAAATAACGATTATATCGATTTTTATTGAAGAACCATTAAGGTTAAGTGCCTAAAATATAATTATGGCAAAAAAATCAGTCACATTGTCAACAAATTTTCCGCATGATGGCCCAGGCACAGCTACATTTTTACTGAGGCATGACGTCACGAGCCCCTACTAAACGTTGATAGGTAGGCTCTATCTTTGTCTGTTGCGTTTATTTTTCGAAAGAAAAAATACGTCTCCAGTATTTTTTGATAATTTAACTTGCAATGATATATTTATCATATGCGCGAGCGTTTCTGTAGAAAGCGTCTAAATGAAAATTGAAGGTTGCAAGAAGACTTGCATGATAAGTTGAAACATCCACTTAAGGTGGATTCACTAAGTAGGGCGCGAAATTCAAATATTTTTGAGTTTTTTAACATTTATAACTGCTTATTGTAAGTTCACAAAAACTCATTTAGCGGATATGTATAGGTAGGAAGTTTTAATGGGATATATAATATATATACCCAGAAACCAAAATAATGGCCTGTTTGTGCATAAGAGTCCACTAAAACTAAGGTGAAAATCAGTTCATGCTATTTAGTGCATAGACTGACCACTTATTTGGCTTTTAAGAGTATGTAACTTGTAAATGCTTTCTATTTATGGTTGCTATATGAGTTTTCGTAAACTTGAAATCAGTAGTTTATCTGTAAATGTCAAAAAACCCAAAAATATTTGAATTTCGCGCTCTGACCAAGGCGACCAACCTTAAGTTTATTTTTATTTTACAAGTTGCAGTTCATGGAACTCACATTATTCCAGAAGATGCCGCAGTAGTCGGGCGATCCCTGCGGAGCCGCCAGGCTAATGTCATAGGTCAGGGACTCGGTGCCATTGCCCAGCGCCATGCAAGCTGGTGTTCTGAAATAAACAAAAAGAATTGAGAGGTCTATTATTATTTTTTAAACTAAAAACACTTCTGGTGTTGTCTATTATTCTGTATTCCTTTGAAATACCAGTATGACGCAAGTAACTTTTCGCTACATATAATTATAGTTCTTATATTTATCGCTTTGGCTTCAGAATTGTTTGCATTTTGAATTTTTGTGAACGCCGCGCATATTCTGTCACGCACGCACGACTATTTTAGTTTACTATATAGGGTCACTATGCAGGTGTTTTTAATTGGAATGGCGTTAAAGTGGTACGCCAGTAGGAACGACTATTGAGTATGTAAGTTTTGTAAATTCCTAGAGCATGATAAATTCTGTAAATTATATAATTATTTATCGCAAAAACTGGCACAACCAACTTCAATCGAGTACAAAATTCGAATAGTTTGCTCATTTACAAAAAAAATACATACCTACAGACGAACATGGAACCTCCTCCTTTTTGGAAGTCGGTTAAAAAAACTACATTAAATATACCTTTGGTGTTTAGTCAATAGGTACCTGAATTCTCTGGCATGTACGACTCCATTGAACGGCTGGTTGAAGTTAATTTTGATGGACATTATCCCTGTTTTGCAGATGGCCGTAACGACAGGCGCGAAGTCGCCTGTCCCTTCATTGTTCTGCAACAAAATACAATCTTTCTTTACTTTCAGATTATTTTATCCTTTTCTTATATTCAGTAACATGAACATTATAAACAGTAATATTACTGTCTATAGATAGTAAGACATAGAATTGTGCGTTGACTGAGGTTGTGGGCGCAGCTCAGCAAACAGCTTGTCTATAAAATAGGACTAAGCTGGCTATTATTATTCACATGTCAGAATATCACAAAGCTACTCGTATGCTAACAATGTAGAAAAAAACATGACAATCATATTAGTAGTATTCTCCTAGTTTGTAATGATCACGGAAGTCCCCATATCACACAAAGATACTTGAATAAACACAGAATAGCAATACCGCCTATCAATTACGACAATTTGCAAGCTGACATGACTTGTCGTACCTATAAATATGAATAGAAAAGGAAAGTGAGAATCTATTAGTTTTTTATGGTAGGTTTTATTCACTGGCAATTACTGGTGTATAATTCGACACCAGTAATTTGTTCGGCTTGCTCAAAAGGAACGTATACACATGGACTTCCTGTCGCCAGAACTCCTTCCTTGTAAGGCGACTGCAAGTTGGCACGCCGCGCCGCTCCAACATTATGCACGGAGCGTATTATACTGGCTAATGTGTCTCTTGATGGTATTTGTGCAATGACGCCTGTCTTGGTCTTTGATGTCTGACAATGTCGATTGGATTGGAACGTCTTTGTATAAGTTAATCACAGCGATTATTAGATATCAAGTGTTTTTTGGAGTTAGAGGGAATATCGATGGTAATTAAGTATTATACTGGCTAATGTGTCTCTATGTGGTGTTTGTGCATTGGCACATGTCTTGGTTGCATTGGCGCATGTCTTGGTCTTTGATGTCTGACAATGTCGATTGAATTGGAAAAAAGTAATTATTACAAAGCAAGTGTTTTTGTGGAGTTAGAGGGAATATTGATGGTAATTAAGTATTATACTGGCTAATGTGTCTCTATGTGGTGTTTGTGCATTGGCACATGTCTTGGTTGCATTGGCGCATGTCTTGGTCTTTGATGTCTGACAATGTCGATTGAATTGGAAAAAAGTAATTATTACAAAGCAAGTGTTTTTGTGGAGTTAGAGGGAATATCGATGGTAATTAAGTATTATACTGGCTAATGTGTCTCTATGTGGTGTTTGTGCAATGGCGCCTGTCTTGGTCGTTGATGTCTGACAATGTCGATTGAATTGGAACGTCTTTCTATATGTTAATCACAGTAATTATTACATATCAAGTGTTTTTGTGGAGTTAAAGGGAATATTGATGGTAATTATATAAGTATTATACTGGCTAATGTGTCTCTATGTGGTGTTTGTGCGATGGCGCCTGTCTTGGTCTTTGATGTCTGACAATGTCGATTGAATTGGAACGTCTTTCTATATGTTAATCACAGTAATTATTACATATCAAGTGTTTTTGTGGAGTTAAAGGGAATATTGATGGTAATTATATAAGTACTAGATGAGAACCCGGCTTCGCTCGGGTGAAATGTGACTCATAATACACACACACACACATCATAATTTTACTGTTACTCGATCACCACCTTTACGAAAAGCCCTTCGCTACATCAATTTTTCACAATTATGACAATGATTACCAAATGCAAGGAGCATAGATGAAGGATAGGTCTTCGCTCCGAGCGAAGCAAAGCAAGGAGTTTAAGCTGATAACAAAATGATGTAGGTATCATAAAGCAAAACAATGATGAAAGACCGATGAAAGACATTCATTTTAAGAAATAGGTACTTTCGGCATGATGGGTGTAAACAACATCCCAAAGTCATTGCTCAAAATTAAAATTGCTCAAAACTAATTTTTAGCGGGAACGCGGAAAAATCATGTCGCCTCATTGTACTACTATTTTGTTAATCTTGTGTTTTTATTAGTAATGATTAGTGAAATACTTTGATATTTCGTTGATTATGAGCTTTTTTACGTGCATAAGTGTAGGCAAATGATATAATGTGACGTATCATGTGTTGTAACCAAAACTCCATAGACGTCTCTAGTAAAGTCTCCGCTGCTTTACTGAGGTATGACTTGAACTATGTTTGGACTTGACCGTGACTTTTATGGACTTTAACGTGACTACGACAGTGACTATGTTGATAAAATATTATCAAAAATTATTATAACTAAATACTTGACACTGGCAAATGCACAACAATGCGACGCCAAAACATAAAATAAGATATTTGACAGTAGTCAATTATCATGTCATTTGAGTATCAAGATCAGTGATGCCAATTTAGCACATTTTGATCTTGCTTAGCATATTTTTTTGCAATTTAGCATACACCATATTTTTGGCATGTAAAATAATTATACAATAAAAGTTTATTACCATGAAAATTTATTTCAGCAATATCGTTTTTAACGCTACCACATTCAAATGCCGAAAATGAACGGGTTTCTTTTAGTCAAATGAATGTATTAAAAACTAAGCTACGCAATTATTTGTCGGTAAAAAATTTAAAATGTTATTTTATACTTATAAGATTCGATTTAAAAAGGGCAACGAAAAACTGCTACTCTTAAGCCGGAAACTATACTATCGGACGCAGCTGATGGACGCGACTGACAGCCGAGACTTAGCAATGTGCACAGTCTTAAAACATCCGGCTCGCCAGATCACTCTAGGACATCCGAACGCTCAAGGTCGTCCGAAGGTGACGTCTGCGACTTATGTCCGATAGTGTACACGGCTCAGTGTACTTTCATAGTCTATATACCTATCAGTCGCGGCTGTCAGTCGCGTCCGTGAACCGCGTCCGATAGTATGTTTCCAGCTTTACGCAGTTCCAGATAATGCACTGCGCTCTGTAGGTACCAAGGAGATCTATACAGTATGAGCAGTGACGCTAGCTCGTCTTCAAGCACTTTAATTGTCGATGAAGACCAAGATACTTACATTTTATTCGATAGCATATAATTAGTTCATAGTCGATTAAAACACATATTTTGTTAATTAACAATAATTTTACTTTTTTTGTTCCGTTTCATTTGATATATGTAGAAAAATGTTATCACAATTTTTAGTATATTTATTTTGCCACAATTTTAACACCATTTTAGCATAGTCTTTATTTGTGCTATTGGCAACACTGCTCAAGATATGTCATCCGGTGTCATTATGGAGACCGTGTTTTTATTTGTCAACACCGTTATAATTTATTAAAATACTCGATAATCCGAATTTTCCGGATATATGTTGTCGACTCGAAATCATTATTTTTTTATGTTTTATCATTCAGATAAAGTTTCGATCGAGTCTACCGTACCCCTTGACGAAATTATTAATATAGATTATACTGGCTAATGTGTCTCTATGTGGTGTTTGTGCAATGGCGCCTGTCTTGGTCGTTGATGTCTGACAATGTCGATTGAATTGGAACGTCTTTCTATATGTTAATCACAGTAATTATTACATATCAAGTGTTTTTGTGGAGTTAAAGGGAATATTGATGGTAATTATATAAGTATTATACTGGCTAATGTGTCTCTATGTGGTGTTTGTGCGATGGCGCCTGTCTTGGTCTTTGATGTCTGACAATGTCGATTGAATTGGAACGTATTTCTTTTAGTTCATCACAGCGACTATTAAATAGTATTTTTATAAGGATCTAGAATCAAGCGCATTAATTTTGATAATCATGGTGCTAATGTTAGCTGCTTTTATAAAAATATTGTTTCAATATGCTCTTGATTTCTTTTTACACATGCATAAATAAATTAACATAGTTAATATTGTTTGCCAACTACTGGACAATCGAACCGTTACGGAACGGGAATCACAGACTCACAATGTACGAACCTCGGAGAGCAAATCACTGCTCTTTGTATCGTGGCTATTCACTGTGTTAGGGATGTAGGGCTGTCTCTGGTCTTAACATTCCTTCTTTTGGAAGGAAATACTCGATCAAACAATCATACGAATGCTATATTCAATAACGACCATTAAATAGAACAGAATATTCACTTATTGGAATTTATGAATTAGAATGTGTAAATAATGATAGCATAGAATAACCCTTTCATGCAGTTGGGTACAAATATAAAATATGTAACTACAAAATTTCAAAGCAAATTTTGTCCCATTTCCCAAGGTGGAAGATAATTTTAAATCCAATCCTCATTGGGTAAAATTTAGTTAAAAATAAAATACTTATTTTTGTTATTATGCCAAGGTGGATGAGAACACTCGTGTCTCTCACAAGTACAATACTTAAGTAATTTAGTATGGGTTAAATCATGTGGTACGTTCAATAGCGGTACGTCATAAGGTGCAGAAAGGTCAGCCAGGAATATATTAATATCAATCTGAATGCAGTTTGAGGAAATGCTATCTCGCCCCAGGGAGGTCTGAGCTCACGACTCGACCTGCAATCGTCCCCCATTATCTGTGGGGACCGGCGACGTATCTACTTCTTCTGAGTCAGCCATTACTACAAGGAGATAATTTTCTTCTGACTATCTTCGAGATTTCTTTCAAGATACTTTGAGATTGCTTGAAAGAAGTCATTATTTAGACGATATTTAATTTTTGACCGACGAACCACCGGAGGAGGTTTACAATTCGAAGCTATATATATATATATATATATATATATTATGTATAAACACGCATAACTTTTTTCGTAGTAGTCCGATTTCAATAATTCATTTTTATTGGAAAGAGTATACTTCTAAATTGGGCCCATTTAAATTTTATCGAAATCGGCCGAGCCATTTTTGATAAATCAACAATAATGTGAAAAATGCTACATCGATCCGTGCGAAATATTCGCGAATTCTGTACACGGGTGAAGTCGGTCATGCTAATTTTTCAAAAAATAATCTTGTTAATATAAAATAAGCAACTAATATTGATAAAACTTAATATTGATCACTGATTTAGATATGTGTTCCATTTGATCGAGTTCGTACGAAAAAAAATTTTTAGATTTGTCCAGATCCAGAAATTGTACTGTCCATCCTGAAATTGTATTGTACAATCCGGAAATCATTAATTACATTATTTAATAATATTTCTGACTATTTATTGATCTCAAATATCTAAAAATACATACCATACCGTATTACAGACCACCACGGCATCACTAAAGTCCGACAGATTTGGCGCCTCAATCGCTTTTTCTTAGTACTTACAGCACTTGTAGTTCTAAAATTCTGCCGTCGGGCTTCAGTGGTGACGCGGAGTCTACCTATCTCTTGTTGATTTATACTGCTACGTAATATTCGACAACGCACTTCATTTTGTTAAACCAATATGTTCTTGAAGGTCAAGATCTTTTGAATGTATCTTTTGCTTGTCGTTCTCGCAAACGCGATAAATAGTCGTGAAATCCTGTGTTCCATTTGCCGTTTTTGTGGGCTAGGTACCAATCTATTTTAAATGAGAATTGCTCTGTTTATTTGTTAAGTAAATTAGAAGAAGCTAGCGCACAAAAGGTGTTAATAGGTTTATCTTCTATACATACCTAAGTATATTTTTGTGACATACTACCAGGTACGCCAACGTTATTGTTTGTTGGCAAATACATATGTAACTGTGCCTATTTACAGGCACAGTACTCATTATTTTTTCTCTCGTAACTATACAGGAAGCAATTCAGCTAAGTATTTGTGTTTACATTGTCACGGTTTATGGCTTAGATATGGGACTTCTAGAACTAAAGGTAAATTAACCAGTTCTACGAAACATTTGTTTGGTGTAGTCGCGACACCTCGGCGCTACATAGTCACTTTTCAACAATTACAAACCATAACCAAAATACATCAACGCATAAAATTCTAATTTCAACCACATTTTGTACGTAAACGTCAGAATCTGAAACGAGAATGTATCGCGCGATTCGTTTTACGTAATTTTCTTCGGATATGAGTTTGTTTGAATCAAGCCGACGATTCCACTACTTGAGTTAATCCTTTTGCGTGCCTCGCCGTGAATTTGAGGTTTCTAGGGCTGCTGGGTGGCAATCGCCTGATACTCATAGCTAAACATTCATAGGTAATGATCGAAAACAAACTGAGCATTTTGGTTATGCAAATGTATAAAATGTTATAAAATCTATCTGCCTCGATGGTGCAGTGGTTAGTGATTAGTAACTTCTGACCAAGAGAAGCGTGGGTTCGATTTCCATCTAGGGCAAGTTTTTGTGATGAGTTTAAGTGTCTTTGAAAGTTATTATGTAAATATGTGTATTTATAATTGTAGAAATATTAGTCTGTGGAAAAAACAGTGTGTACGAGTAAGATGTCCCTTAATATTTATTTATTTTTATTCTCAATAATTCTTCTTGTTCTTTTAAACACCACAATAGTTAGGTATGCTATGTATGTACCGTAGTTACTCTACAACTTTTTTATAAAATAAAAATTAAGCGTCAACACCAAAGATTTATGAGTCGTTTATCATTTTCATTCATTCACTCGTTAGTCCTAGAAAATTGGTCACAGTAGTCTGTTATTTTTTAATTTTGTAGCCCCAATTATGGATAGTCTGGTAACAATGGACAACTTTCGATGTAAAAACTTGAATTGACTCTGCTAAAATGAAACATGCGACAAACAGGTACTTTTTATTTTTCGTCTCTGCATAATTTTGTTGTGCCGTATTGATTGCAACTGTATTAATTCGCTTATTGCGTAGCAACCTTGATTTACATTCTACGGCAAAGGATTGAGGAAACATGAGAGCAATTTGTCAATCTCTCCTCGGCTTTTGTGCTTGTGGTGATTATAGAGAGCCGGGCTCGGGATACAAACCAAGCTCTTTGTGAGTCCCTAATTGGATAATATCGGACATTTGCAATTTCCATGTTGCTGGTAAACACATTTCAAACTAGCAAGCAAAGTCTTAAACTATTAAGATTTTGCAAAAAGTTTAAACGATAACTCTACAATTTCTCAGTTGAAACTTATACTTAAACTTGTTGAACTTTACC
Source organism: Hypomecis punctinalis (assembly GCA_949316475.1). NCBI lineage: Eukaryota > Metazoa > Arthropoda > Insecta > Lepidoptera > Geometridae > Hypomecis > Hypomecis punctinalis. The sequence continues at coordinate 15,083,530 of OX438800.1, read as the reverse complement.
GAGAAAATCGTGGAAGAATTTCATGGTCAATAAATAATTGCTGAGAAGCAATGATATAAATAAAATCTGAGGTAGGTAAGTGATCTATCCAAGATCGTGAAAATAAATTGAAAAAAAAAATCCTCGAGAATCATAAAACATTTTAGAGAGTTTTAGAGCAAGTACGTGTTTTAACACCAGGGCACTTAAATCGATCGTAAAACAGAGGAGTCGGTACTTCGGCTGTCAATGTGGAGGCTGCCCTCTGGGCGAGGTCATCGTACGATTGACCGGCACGGGACGCCGGGTTTCTTCACGTCTCTTCGAACTCCAGAGAACAATACACCGTTTGTGGGCCGCTTTTCTATTCAACATTGGTTAGGCCCGTTTATGACTGTACTAATGACTCCGTAAGCCCATTGACTACGGTACGGTGTCTGACTTTCTTGATATGACAGAATGGGACCGCAAAGCGAAAGAATATCAGACTGAGATAAATAGCAATATAATAAAATGGTTTTATTTTTACTTTTACAGAGACAATGGGAATACCATTAAGTACTTGGGTTGAGAAAGTAGAAATGTAGGTTCCGATAATGTTATTTAGTTATAGGGACCAGCCAATGAAAGAACCCGTTATGGCCACAATAGCAGTCGAAATCACGAAGGTCACTGCTGCCTATGCAATGCAACAGCCAATATACTCGGTAGGCATTACGAAATGAAATTTTTGTCGTTCTATTTAGAATACTTAATGCATATTTTATTTCCTACACTGTTTGCCAACACATGATTCAATGTATAATTTCGAGCATTCATTTTATAACACATATGTATTAAAATGGCAGTGAAACAAGTAGTACAAAGTCATCTCGGTCTCACAGTTATATTGCTAACGGTGCTTCAGTAGTAGACACCTAATTCTAATCATTGCACTCAGACCTTAATTGTAACATTAGCTTCATTTCTCATAGAGCGGATGTTAATCTGTAAGTTGAGCGAATTATGTGCGCATGATTCGTAAATTGATAACAAATTATGATGTTAGGAGAGGCGCGCTGTGTGAAACGGTAACGCGGGCCATTTGCCACAAATTGATGGCTTTCGATGATGGGTATTATCGTATCGCATGACTGGATCATTTTTTCATGGCTTCAATCGACAAATCTCTATATTTGCGTTTTGTTTTCCGTTAGAACAATTACAACAATAAAGCACTGTCCGTAAAAGCTTTATCTAGTTTTGCCTTTCTAATCTACATAAGAACGCAGTGGATGTTCTGCAGCCATTAACCGCATCCTTCACCCGTATAGATTATGTTTACGTAATTATACCAACCGGAAAATGGAATGTTCTGTTCCGCTGATTCAAGTTTAGAGGTTGATTTAATCTAGAAATGTTATAAGTACAATAAGTGAATGATTTATGCGCCCCTCTTACCATATTGCAAAACGGCAAGCTAGTATATCTTTATGTTCCACTAGAGTAAGTCTCAATGCTTTGAAGTGGCTGTTTGTTGTAACTTTTAGCGCTGTGTTATATAATATGGACCTTAGTGGGCCCATTCCCATATGAATCGGTTTTGATGCAATGAGTGAGCAGACCGGTTCGGCGGCCCCGATATTTCTGCCGACGACGTCATCACTTACCTCTGTAGGCGTGCTATATGCTAGGATATTTGTTTTCAAAACAACTAACGATTCAGTATTAACAACAAAAAATACATGCAGAGGACGTCTCATCAAAAACGAATTTTCATTTTTAATTCAAAATATAATTCATACAAATACCTATTTTATTAGTTAGTGGTATAAACATTCAAAAGAAAAACAACATTAAGATGATTATTGCGAATAAAAAAATTAAATAAAATAACATCAAAAGGGCGGAGCTTATCACATTTTGCTGATTATGGAATTTTCTTTATACCTCTACTCGTATATTCTACGCTTGCTTTTGATTAAAAGTTATTATTTAACCGCCTTACTATAAAATATTTAAAAACTGTTTAACCGTGCAATTTGTACTGTTAAACATTGTCTAAATTGTGCGTAAAACTTTTGTGTTAAGACGGTTATTGTTTATTTTAAAATTAGTTGTAAAAAAAAATTCATATTCAATTCAATGTATCATAATAACATCAGCCGTAGAACATCTACTGTCGCACATAGGTGTCTCCAGATAGTCTGTTTACTTTGTCAATGAGCACCCCACTCTGTGCTTGCTGATAGTAAAGCTGGTATAAAAATTTGATTCTCAAGTTTCACAGCTTTTGACGGAAGTTGTAGGTTATTGTGATGTTAAGTCATTCAAGCAGTTAGCACTTCATAGCGGTAAGTTTCTATCAATTTGCTGCGACTTCCCACGGAAACGTTGCATTGTCGGCCCAACGCATTTGGCGAGTGGGAAGTGGTCAATGATGATTACGAACAACAGATCAGCGTAAATAATGACAAGTCATTTTGTCTGCTGAGTCCCGCCTTGTGCCGGGAATCGGCAAATTGCACAGTTATTGCGGTACCTAGCCAGTAACAATCTTTGAAGATCCTGAAAACCTCTTTCTAGAAGTTAAAGTCTTGTGTTATTTGCGACTTTACTCATATTACCTTTCAAAAGATCTGTCTGCGCACTTGTAGGATTCGACAAGGTTTTTGAAACCTCGTCACCTGTCAGATGAGTACAATGTGTTTCGGACACAATTGTACTCGTAAATGAGATATGTTGGACTGTCTTTGAAAACAAGTCCAAAATAAAATTTCCATATTTTGCATGACGTAAGCCACTATCGTGACTAAATACGTGTAAAGTATGGATACATCATTATTTACACTAGTTTTGTCAAGTTTCCTGGCCAACATCGATAACAAGTAACAACAGAACTGAACAACAGTCACAAGGTTTAATATTAAGTAACTAAGGTCGTGTGTAGGTATATATCCGGCAATATTAATAGACGATTCTAATGGTTTATTACAAACGCTAGTACCACACATTGTTATTTTCACAGTTTTTTTTGGGATAGCGGTATACGAATCTAATAATACCTTAGGTGTATTCAAGTGTCATAGATCAAATTAACAGTACATGGAATAAACAAAAACATTATTCATCGTTTTGTGTAGTGGTAATAAATGCTTGGACTTGTGAATAAAACATACTTGATCAATATTTTTGTTAATAAAACATCATTTTCCACAAACTATAAAAATATTCTTCGGGGGTTAGAGTTCCTTTTCGAGTTTAAAAAAATATACTTACCAAGTCGTTGTTTTCGAGTTTACGACTGTAACAGGCAGAGAGGCTGACACTATGACAGACTGCAAATGGACAGAAATAAACGGCAACGCCCAAGAGAACCCTATTAAACGATGATTATACCTTAAAAGAGAGACGGAGACGCTTATAAGGACAAAACTACAAAGGGTCAGTTAGGTCTTAGACAGTAACAAGGGACTGAGGCGTCGGACACTTCCGTGAATGTCGTTATCGAAGCACGATCGGCCCACGGGGCAATCAGAGCGTTGCATGCAGCGCGCATGCGTAGCAAATGCCGAAACAGGCTGTGATCTACACGTGATAAAAGGTTTGCTACTCACAGAACTGATACCTGTCTTTATTGTAGCTTCTGTATTCACCAAGTTTTAAAAATTACATAATAATTGTACTATTTTAATTGTTTCGCAAATCACGGGTCTTTTACAGCCCGGTTAGCCCGGTCAGCCCTAAGCCTTAGGGTGTCGAAAGGTGTGCTGCGCTATGCCCTTTAACACTTCCCTGGAGCTTAGGTAGGTACTTAGCTCTCTTGCAGTTTCCACTCCTAGCCGACCGGTTAAGGCAACCCAGGAGTCATGGATTCCGATTCCCGGGGACTACTCCCTGGGACTAAATAAGTAGTCCCAGGGAATCGGGGTTCGCAGAGTCGCCACTCACCGACGGCTCGCCGGCTTGCTCCCTGGCTTGTGGCTTAATTACTATTAAAAAATTTATTTTGGTCCTATTTCGTAAAAGCATCATCTACATAATTGGTTAGTCAATTGTCAATCAGTCCCATTGTAAAGGGAACTTTTTCTCCCGTTTCTGATTATTTTATTCCCTCTCTTCTTTGTTTTATTCTGTTGGTTTTATTTTTACGATTTGGCTTCATAGTATTACAATAACTATCATTAGATAAAAAATTAATAAAAATGTTTAGCGCTATGCGCTAAATGTAATTTTTCATGCTATTGAAAATGCCTTTTCTATATAGAACTTTTCGTAAAGTTGTCTATTGCCATGACAGCCTAAGGATTATAAATGATTCTAATCCACGTGCTATGGCAATTCAGCCAATATATCCAAGTGAAATGTGAATGCAGTTGTGGCATTGAAATGGTGTAGCTCCGGGCGAATCGTGTGCTAGATTTATGGGATATCGTTTATTTACGCTGAGATAACTTTGATTTAAAGAAAGTAGTTTAAAATTTAAATTAAGATGCTGTGGTGGCTTAGAGGTAGTGACACCCGCCTTACAATCGTGAGGTCGTGGGTTCAAATCCCGGTCCCTTACCAATGAGTTCTTTGGAATTTATGTAGGGAATGTCACACCACTGGCTTTTCGGTGAAGGAAAACATCGTGAGGCAACCTGCATATGTCAGTAGAAGAAATTCGATGGCGTATGTGAATCCACCAACCCGCACTGGGCCAGCGTGGTGGATATGGCCCAATCACCCTTCGTGGGTAGGCCTACGTCCTGCAGTGGACTATTAAAAAGGCTGATACAGTACAGTACAGTAGTTTAAAATTTAGTTTGTATAACTTGGAGTTAGTGATTTTATCGATCTGAAACTAGAAAATAACAGAGTATTTTTAGGCACTGGTGAAAAATTATGTTTATAATAAAATGTGTCCGAGAGATCGAAATTATTTTAAAAGAACATCTGTAAAGATACGTAGATTTTGTACAAAATTTGATTAGGCAGGTGGAAACCAATATTTAAGTACTTAAAGAAAAAATGGCGTATATCTATTTCATATACTTGATATCCAAAAGAGAATGAATGAATACGCCTGTGTATACCGATCACATAGCGGAGACCAGGAGACGACCAGACTCACCGAATACCTTAGTGAGGCGGCGGATGCTGCTCAGCTCAGCTACCCTTCGGCCCAATTAGTGATCCTGGGGGATTTTAATGGCCACCATAAAGAGTGGCTTCACCCATACCTGGACACAAACCATGCTGGGCTTGAGACGCGCAAGCTTGCCTTGACACTTGATCTCACCCAGCTGGTTCAAGGCGCCACACGGGTACCTGATGTTGACTCGCACACGGCCTACTGCTTGGACCTTCTGCTGACTACCGATCCAGACCGTTATTCTGTGGCGATCTTCCCACCGTTAGGTACATCTGACCACTGTCTGGTGAAATCTGTATCCGTCTACTCCCCATCAGACCCCAGTCCCAAAGGGTCACGGCGCGTGTGGCGGTACAAGTCAGCAGATTGGGATGAGATGCGGTGTTTCTTTGCTTCTTATCCTTGGCAGCCTGTTTGTTTTTCTTCCGATGATCCTTCTGCGTGCGCGGATGCCGTGACAGATGTGCTTCGTACCGCCATGGAATACTTCATCCCATTTTCGGACGTGCCTCTGTCTAGCAAAGCTCGGCCCTGGTTTGGGCCTGAATGTGGACGCGCCGAAGCGCAAAAGCATCAGGCATACCTGGCTTGGGTCGATGCTCGAAACCGTAAGTTGAGGGACGTTAGTCTGAGGAAGAAGGCATACAATAGGGCTGCTAAGTCCTGCAAAAAGGTTATGCGGTGGGCTCGCTTTGACCACATTAGTCGAATAGGAAACAAGCTTGCTTCTTACCCTGCGGGTAGTAAGGCATTCTGGTCCCTAGCTAAATCGGTTGAAGCGAACTTCTGCCGCCCCTCACTGCCTCCGTTGCTGAAACCCAATGGTTCACTGGCCCATACCGCGGTGGAGAAAGCAAATTTATATGCATCTCAATTTGCTGAGTCTTCGCGTCTAGACCCCGGTAGTGCGAGACCTCCAACTTTGCCAAACTGTGACACTGTAATGAGTGAAATACACATCCGGCAAAAGGAGGTCCTCAAAGTTCTCCGCAGTCTAGATGTGAACAAAGCCAGTGGCCCTGATGGTATTCCGGCCATTGTATTGAGGACTTGTGCGCCTGAGCTGTCGCCTGTGCTGACTCGCCTCTTTCGCCTATCTCTGAAGACAGGTCAAGTGCCCAAATCTTGGAAGCTTGCTAACGTGCAACCTGTACCCAAGAAGGGCAGCCGTGCCGACCCTGCCAACTACAGGCCAATTTCGATCACGTCTATACTCTGTAAGAGTATGGAACGTGTTCTAAATAACAGGCTCCTGGCCTACCTGGAAGCGAATGACTTACTCAGTGACCGCCAGTACGGCTTTCGCCGAAACCGGTCTACTGGGGACCTTCTAGCGTACGTCACACACATCTGGAGTGAGGTCATGGAGAGGCACGGGGAGGCGTTGGCTGTCTCCTTGGACATTTCCAAAGCTTTTGATAGGGTCTGGCACGAGAGCCTTATTGGCAAGCTTCCATCTTACGGCCTGCCTGCTGATTTCTGCACGTGGATATCAGATTTCTTGAGGAATCGGTCGATACGAGTTGTCGTTGATGGCTGCTCGTCAGACCAAATGGCTATCAATGCCGGTGTTCCTCAGGGGTCCGTGCTCTCTGCGACACTCTTCCTACTGCATATCAACGATCTGCTTAAGCCCGGGATCTTTGGGTACGCAGATGACAGTACAGTCGTGGAGAGCTACACATCCGATGCAAGAACCAGCGGGCCACAGATCGAGTTATACAGAGAGGCTATGGTTGAACGGCTCAACTTGAGTCTGCAGGCGGTATCTGACTGGGGTGATGCTAACCTGGTCAAGTTTAATGCCACAAAGACTCAGGGCTGTCTGTTTTCGGCCAAAAAGAGACCCTTTCAATTGTCTCCCGCTTTCCGTGGTGTCTCCGTTCCGGTAACTGACAGCTTGGAACTATTAGGCGTTTCACTCTCATCTTCTCTTAACTTTGGCTCTTACATAGAGTCCAAAGCCCAATTAGCCTCCAAAAAACTTGGTGTTCTCTCGAAGGTGAGACGGTATTTCACACCTGAGCAACTGCTTAGTCTTTATAAAGCACAAGTCAGGTCTTGCATGGAATACTGCTCTCACCTTTGGGATGGCTCTGCCAAATATCAACTGGAGGCTCTGGAGTCGATTGAGAGGCGAGCCAGGAGGCTGATTGACAACGGCACCTTGACTAAGACGCAGCTGCAAAGTCTTGAGCATCGTCGCAAGGTAGCGTGTTTGTCGGTCTTTTACCGGATACACTTCGGAGAGTGCGCCCAGGAGTTGCACAATCTGGTCCCCCCTGCCCCTTTCTTCTATCGTACGGCTAGACGGACGCGACCAAAGCGCCACCCTTTTATGGTGGACATTCCGCGCGTTAGAACCAAGCGTTTCGAATCCTCATTCCTCATACGAACAGCCGGAATGTGGAATGCTTTGCCTGAATCTGTCTTTCCGTTAAAGTACAACGTGAGTGTCTTCAAATCCCGAGTAAATAGGTATCTTCTAGGTAAGCGTGCTACACCCTAGACCGCACATCTGCTTAACATCAGGCAGTGTGTAGTCAAACGCAAACCTATTCGAAAAAAAAAAAAAAAAAAAAAAAAAAGAATGGAATACAGGGGATCAGATAACAGAAAGACCATGGAAATGCAAGACAAATTAAGCAACTAACCATATTATCGTGCACGCAAAGCTGCTAACTACTGTGATAATCTGATAATGTTAAATTAAACGGAGTATGAATTAAACAAGGTAATGAAGGAGGAAGATGCGGCCTCGGTCGTGGCTGGAGGCCATGCGCTGGCGCAGGCTGAATCACTTAGCTCAGTACCGCCTCCATCACGCAATCTTAAAGCCGTTTCAATTGCTATCAAATATGTCATTACTGTGTAATTTCACATGATGATACGAGAAGTTGCATTATCCATTTTTGGGAATCAAAGGTGGAACACAAACTTATTTCTTACTATTTCTTTGCCCGCGGCTCTACCCGCTCTATTCTCGTAAAGTTGCAGAAAAAAGTTAAGTTCTATTCGAGTTTAGATTAATATCCATAACAAACTAAGTAATTATAGTTTTGTAAATCAAAAGTAGCTCTAAAACTAGATATAATATTTTATCCTGAGAAAACCTTAGATATTTTTCGAAATTACAAGATAGTCCCAACTGAATTGTAAGTTACATGCAAAGTTTCATTGAAAATAGTCCAGCATTTCTGGTGCCACTACAAAATATTTACTACTTGTTTTAATTTTGAAATTGTGTGAAATACACATAGAATCGTCAAAGGCATGTGATATTTTTTACTTTTAGCTGAATACAGGTTGGTTTATACATGTCGGTAATTTACATAACAGTTCCAATGATAACATTACACATAGCTACATACATATTTGTTACCAAGTCAGTGTAGGTGTAGTAAGGTAGTGCTGTTTTGTCTCTTCCAAAGGTCGAAACGAGGCCACTTATACATTACATATCAAAGATTTTTGACACAGACTTGAGTAATCAAGTCTGTTTGTCATTACTCAAGTCTATGTCAAAAATATCATTCAAGTTCTTTTGCGGAGCATTTTCTTTCAAGATTTTTATTTAAATGAGTACTTACTCGTAAGTTGGTATTGTAATTAGAAGTGCGTTGTTCGCTGGAAATTGCCTTAAATGCGATATATTTATGCAGAGCACGAGTCACGTCGGACTTCATGTTCTTCATTCCGAGCCTTTTGTGACGCCATGGATGTTTTGTTCGGTGTGGCCGTAGAGTTGTTGATTTTATGGTCATCTTTAATTTTAATCCAATGGCTTGTAATTTTAATTTTGAAACTTAGTAAAAAAAATTTAGTTTTATTAAATTTCTAAAACAATATGAGAAATTATCGTTGTAATGATATTTCATCGGATATATGGTGGTGCAGTTATTAATTTAATTGAAGGAAGCTTATTCTTATTTCATATGCATAAAATGCTTGTTCATTTAGGATATAACCGATAGTCAATACAATAGTACCTAGGTATAATTTAGTTATGTAGTTGTTTATAGATTGAGCTATGTAATTATTGTAATGATTTGATTTCTTTTTATTTCTTATGATTGAATAACTTAACTGAGATAAGTTACTGATTGTAGTTATTCTTAAACAATTTATGTTGTTGAGTGCCTTTTTTATGTTTGAAATTGAAAGTGAATTATTGTAATATTTAGATTACCTGTACTTATTGTTATTAATAAAAAAGTATGAGTATGAGTATAGTGACTCCAGCAAAAAAAAATAAGATACGCGTGAGGTCAAAATATTCCTCAGCTCATTTATAGGAGGAAAATATTTTAAATCATAGCCTGAATACAAAGCTAACAATGTATGCTCAACTATGATACGATGAAACTGATGATAGATCTATTTATACTTATTTATATAGTCGCTGCAATAAAAGCTATCAATATATTAATAAAGACGTGTTTTTATGATGTTCTAATCAGATACGTGGAACTAATTAGACCGGACAAAGAATCTAGTTTTCGAGTCGACGGACGCCATAGATAGATCAAATATTCGCGAAACGTGACCTTGACCAGAGAATAAAAACTTTAATACGAATACAATGCATTCCGTGTTACATTAGCACTAGATTTTGCAACACATTATTACGTTTGTTTATTTAACGTCTGTTGTTTAATGTTATCTTACATTAACATTTAAGATGCCGGTGCAACTAGATGCACAGATCAAGTCAGTAAAGTAATAATTACGTTATAATGTAATGAAATAACCGAGGTTTTACTACTACTTTAGGTAAGTACTTTTACTAAAGAACAAGTAGGAATACGCCACATTACCACCCCTACACTGTCGATTTTCCTTCGATACGTACGAAGCGGTTTGACTTAACATTGTTTTCTTTCTGATTCGTACCGCCAGGGAATGGAACAGTCTTCCTGCTTTCCTGTTTCCTAAGAGATATCCTACTAATATTATAAACGCGAAAGTTTGTGAGGATGGATGGATGGATGTATGGATGTTTGTTACTCTTTCACGCAAAAACTACTGAACGGATTGAGATGAAACTTTGCAATAATATAGCTTATATATCAGAATAACACATAGGCTATAAATTATAATGCTTTACTAGCTGCCCGGCCACGCGTTGCTGTGGCTAAATAAATTAAAATTGCGACTATAATTTGAGATTTAAACTATCCTATCTCTCAAGTTGGATCGGACTGCACATGGTGGGCGAATTTTATTATAATCGGTTAAGTGGTTTAGGAGTCCATTGAGGAAAACATTGTGACACGAGATTTATATATATTAAGATTGCGTATGCGGGTGAAGCCGCGGGTGAAAACTAGTATATTCTAAAGCTTTTCAAGGTCAGAGTTAATAGGTATCTTCTAGGTCTGCGTGCTTCATCTTCGACCACAACGTCGCTCACCATCAGACGACTTGGTGATCAAGCGCGAACTTATTCGCGATAAAAAAATGAGTTTGTTTTGGGATTGTTTTAATTTCATAGTTAAGTTATTTAACCATACCATTTAACCATATAAGAGGCTATCAATCAGCTTTAAAACTTTGACACTAGTGTACGAGTAATTACGGCCGTATGCTGCCTCTATTACATGCAGGTCTCTACAATAGCTTACGGGCTTAGTTTACTTGAGTTGAGACCTAAGAGAAGTAATGTAGAGAGAAGATATTTGAGAAAATCCGCCTCGAGAAAATCATTGTCATCAACATTATCTAAAATAACTTTGTTGTAAAAATAGAAAGAGCCTCTTGTTGCAAGTTTTAGTCTTAATATGTTTTTATAGACAATCTGTACAGAATTTCAGGTGTATTCTTGAGTTATCTCTCTGAAATATGAAACTCTTATAAAATTAAATATAAATCATATTAAGAGTATATAGACAGTAAAGTTATGTTTCGTATTATTTTGAAAAGAGTCTTCATTGTGTTGCTTTTTGTCCTGTACTGATTTCAAGGGTATAACGTAAAATGAAATCAAAACAACCAGCGACACTATACTACACTATACAGTATACTATAAAGTATTGATTACCAATGGTGTAATCCCCTATGCCTACTAGGGCACGCTTAAAACTCTCTTTTCTTTACGTAAGGGGCTTATAAGTATTATTTATCACCGAATTTAATATTTGGAATGTACAATATGTATTTGAAGTGGTATTTGCTCGATTACTTTTATTTGTATTTCTGTAATAAGTATTATGAAAATAAAGGTTATCGAAATTATTTCGTACACGCAACGTATTGTTATTGTGTACACAGGTGATGAATTTTTGAAATATTAAACTGTTGTAAACTATTTTCATAAATATGATTCATTATTAAGACAGCGGCGTACTCGTGATAGTGTCAACAGTGACTCAGGCCAGAATTATTGTTTTTTGTTTGAGTCACACTTGGTTCTGTGAATGAATGTTGTCGATGTGATTGGAATTGCAGTTTACTTCTAGAGCTTAGGTGTGCCGTGAATTCAGCCTTACAATATTCTATTTGAAGTTATCTATAGTTCTAACAAGTTTTTGTGTTTATTCAAATCAGAAGTATTTGTCGAAAATTATAAAAATCTTTTTAACTCTGTTGTTGTTGACGTCGATTGTTTTGATGGCACTCTTCAATAGCACAGAATAAATCATACAAAACAGTATTCTCACGAACTAATTCAATCAACATCTCGTCCTCCATTTTGATTTTGATGCAGCGGCGTCAGTGATCCGTGATAAAATATCGTCGTCGCCGATCACGTCCGTGATGACCGGTGCCAGCACTGACACTGACGGTACTGAGACGACACTGACACTGACAAGTGTGAATACATCCATAGAGAATGTTTGAAAGAATAATTATCACTGATGCGGTACTGTGCCGGAACTGTGGGTTCACTGATATGTGTGAATCGACCTTAATGTTATTTTCTATTATCAGTAAAATGACTCCAATTTCCTTGCAAGAGATATCATGCTTTGCTATAATAGACTTTATCAGTGAGGAAGAAGTCTACTAAATTATTAGTGTTGCCCAATTTGTTCCTAATCGATAAGCCAAACTACAGCCAAACCTATCGCTGTCTAAAATCAGTATTGTATTTCAGTTTAAGCAAACTGGCTACCTACTGGGGTGCGTAGGTGCTTTATAACCTTGCGCCCGCGCCCACCGCAACATTGCCGACTTGGCATTGGTGCTCTGAATGTTTCGAGCCTTTTAAGCTCAAATTAGGCACAAGCTGGTTTAACTTGCCCTGTTCCAACAGCTCTTCTAAGCTAAGCACCAATTTACATTGTATTCTATACAAGTATCCGACAATGATATAGATCTGGGCGCGGAGGCAGGAATGTCGAAGTTGAAATACAGTCTGGCAATTATAGTGCACTCAATACTGGCTAGACTGGGTATTTCAGGTCTTGTTCCTTTCTTGAAATGAGAGCCTTATTTACTGTGTCGTGACAAGAAAAATGTATTTTACCCCAGAATAGCTCCATAATGTGGCTTATACCTGTACTCGTGTTAAACGATATAAGTTATTCATTCATACCGGTTAGCGCAAGTATGCGCCCAATGCATAGAGATTAGAATACAAGCCTAGGCTTGTAAAAAACTTGCAACACCGTGTACAGAATTCGAATCATCCATCCAACCATTAGCCATAAGAAATCCATTGTTGGACATAGGCCTCCCCTATGGATCTCCAATAAGACCGGTCGGAAGCAGCTTGCATCCAGCGTGATCCTGCGGTCTTAATGAGGTCATCCGTCCACCTTGTAGATGGACGTCCTACGCTACGCTTGCCGGTACGTGGTCTCCACGCGAGAACTTTTCGAATAGTTTGCACGCATCGATGTGACATCCATGTACATTATTGTTGATTTATCAAAAATGGTTAAGCTAATTTCGATAAAATTAAAATGGCACCACCTCGGGGGTATTCTCTTTTGAATTAAAAATATTTGTTTAAATCGGTTCACAATTAGCGAAAATATCGATTAGCATACACAAAAAAAATACATACAGACGAACATAGTAACTCCTCCTTTTTGAAAGTCGGTAAAAATACAAAGTAAGTAGAAGACTTAGACTGAAGGACATGACTTAACGACAACAGGACGATGAAACAATGCCTGGGCGAAGGCGTGGATAATTAAACACCGATATATTCAGCCGCGCAGCTGATCAACCTTCCACAAACTCATTTGCATAAAATCCTCATACAATATTCAGAGTGGATTACTCAAACAGAGTACCGTGTTTGAGTTCAGTAAATACTGTGTTTGATTGTACAGATGAGTTCCCATACAACCCATAGTGTGGTGTGAATTCTTCGGCGCATCGTAAACTAGGTTGCGCCGAGTTACGCGTCTGTACATAACATTCGTATTACAACAGTTTATGATACGTAAGAAGGCGGCTATTTTACGATCATCAGCCCATTTGTAACTGTGATTAATAGTACGCCGCAATTACGCAGTATATTCAAATTATGCACGGTTAAAGTCATCTTTTCAAATTCTTGGCTTATTGGGTTGGAAAAAGAAAATGACTGCCTGGTCTTCATATTTTTGTTTGAGTTCTTAGTAAAATGATATGCTTAATTGTTTGCACCGAGAACCGGTTTTGTTTTACCTTGTTTGGAAATATGGTTGATCCTCTGTATACGGAAAATCCGCAATATTAACGAAGTATGTTTAATTGTTAAATGATTCTTAGTAGACTACTTAATAGATCGAGAATAGATATTACTGATCCATAAAACTTTATTTAAAAAAGTTGTAACCTTTGGTGTCTCAGCGTGTTTGTTGATGAACGATTCCAATGCTATTTTTACCCGATAAGTATAAAACTCAAGTATTCTGATATGACATCAGAGACAGAGGACGTGATTTACGTAGTCATAAAAACTCAATGCCATGCCAATGTTATTACTTGCAAGAACACTTGGCAAGTTGTAATAAAGTAAGCAAATGTCAAACTTTTGAGTCATAAAACAATACATGTCCAACCACCCACTATCCGGGTGAAGGTGTCTGATGATGAAACTGATTAGTAAGAAAGACAGACGCAACAGGCTAGACAACAGAACTTGAGGGTTATTCTAAGTAGAGATAGATATAAGTCGAGATACCTGAGCGTGCGCTGCAGCTAGAAGAGCGACGAAGAGGCACCACAGCGGAGACATTGTCCTTGATTCTTTGGTAGTCACAATGAGCACTTATCAGTGAGTTTGACAGTTGTTTGACAGACTGTCAGCGCGGCATAGCGGACCGGTCGCTGCGCGGGTCGAAGCAACACTGCTCGCACGACCAGACCAACTTTACTTTCTGTGAGCGCCCGCGTTCACACCACTGCCAACAACATTTACGTAGAGGTACTACTGTTTGTGGTATACCAAGTTAAAACTTCGGCACGGTCCGTAAATTTTATGGTTATTTCTGCAGTTAAACTGCCATTAAAGCTAGTATTAAAATAACGTGGAAAATTGATTTCCGACAGAAGCAGTTGTTTTCAGCATTGAATTTGAATTCATAAAAATTATACAAAAACAGACTTATGCATTTTCTATTAAAACCTTTTTTTTTCAACTTTGTGCTTGACTGCTCACATTTTTTAGAGTAGCTCACAGAACATGTGACTGAACGTTTAAAAATTTATAATCTTGTATTGCGTATTCTTAATTTGCTTAAGTGAATATTACTTTTAGTATAACATTACACATTATTATTATTATACTAAGCGCCACACAAATCGACGAATAAGAAGTTAGCCGCAGATGACACTTCGCCGTGATTCGCTTACCTATTATTGCGCATGTGTGCACAATGCCTATACAAATGGTGAAGTAGTGAGCTCAGGCGTAGGGAGCGCGCGGGAGGCATGAGGTTCGGGTGTGCCCTGGTGTTTCGTCTCTCTGGCTCCCGCGCGTACCCATATTTTGGCTTTTGAGCAGAACGCTGCGCATAACTTCCCATCCATCAATTTGTGTGGCGCTCAGTATAATTTTCTTAACACTCTGTACTAAATTTTTAATTATTTTATACTTTTAGTATAACATAGGTACTTATACATCAATATTATGTAACACGGTGAAGGTCAAAAATGATATATTCGAACAAACACCCTAACGAAAAACAACCTCGTAACCATAAACTTAGTTTGGCCTAAATAAACAGCAAAAATAAACAATAGCCCCAGTGAAAATCTTCTAAAAATACTTGAAGTGAAAAGCGTAGATAATTAAATAGAAGAAGATAAAGCTACATTGTGGACGCGGGGCTAGCGCTACGCAATGTGGAGTCGGCGGTGTTACGCCACACGCCCACAGCGCCACCTGTGCACACGCGCACGCACACACGCACAGCCCGCAGGTATGCCACCGTCTAATCCTGCAGACTATCCTGCTATTTTTTATTCTTGTTTCATTTTAACGAAGAACTCTGGACAGCTCTGCCTTTCGTCTTAAGGCTTCTTTAAAAGAGTTTTTTTTCCGTAAAATTGTAATCGTCGTGGTATTAATCAATAATATAAAATAATATCAAATATAAGATTTCAAATATTTTTATTACCTTATTTATTTAAAAAACATTAAGATATTTTAAAAATATGCTTATGAAATGTGTTAAAGATGAAAATCCGGAAGCAAAACCGAATATTCGACTCTCAATTCAGAGTCTATTAAATACAGTTGTGAATGTTAACATACACGTAATACAACCATATTGATATTAATTTATACTTAAATAAAATCAAATAATATTTCGTTTCTGTTTCGGTTAGATGTAAAAAATACACTTTGTCGAAGCATCTAATTAAACCGTAGGGCAAAAGACATCAACGCGCTTCTTCATATCTTCATACTCGTAGGCTTGCGCTAATTGAATACTGGGTTATCCTAAACTAGTATACTTAGCCGAAAGGTGGTGATTGAGACCATCATTATAAACAATTTTTGCTATGAGACCAACCCGGACTAAATAATAATCAGCTGTTTCAAATATCTTGTCGATTCCGAGATGCTATTTTGTATAGAACAGCTGATTTTTTTCTCAAATTTTGGGTTAGCCCCATTGTAAGAGTTGTGTATAATGATGGTCTTAATCACCCCATTTTGACTTGGGACAGTGCAAGCAGATAACACTGTATAATAACAATTTAATTTATTTATCAAAATTTTTATTGTTCAATGATGGATTATCATACTACATAAAATTTTTATGTAGTTGTTGGTGGTGTGAAATTTCGTACATAAATTCCAAGGAAATCATTGTAAGGGACTGGGTTCGAACCCACGACCTCACGATTGTAAGGTGGGTGTTATTACCACTAGACCACCCCGTCTTATTTTCACACCACACCACTGGCTTTTCACACCACTGGCTTTTCGGTGAAGGAAAATATCGTGAGACAAACTGCATATGTCCGTAGAAGAAATTCGATGGCGTATGTGAATCCACCAACCCTCACTGGGCCAGCGTGGTGTATAGGGCCGAATCGCCCTTCGTGGGTAGGCCTACGTCCTGCAGTGGACTAATAAAAAGGCTGGTACAAAAGTAAGTCATGATTTGTATAAAGTATGTTACTAGTTTAGCAAAAAAACAGTTATCTTCTCATATTTAAGTGCTAAGTTAAACGGTAACAAACGGGTTCAGAATAACAAAACTCACCAACGATCCGTTGTCATTTGTAAAACTTAGTCACAACTTTAATCATAGATGGTGATGCCATCTGGCTGCAATTTGTGCAACAGAACGACTCAGCTATTAGTAAGTGGGCGCCACTGTCGCGCCGCCCGGTACTGCCCGCCCAAAATCAATAACAAGTCGGGCGGGCGCGCGCCGTCGCTGCCAATTGACATCAGTGTTTCAGAAGGCATCTCCCCTACTGCCCATTTCCTCACCCGTTTACGCGCAACCAGTGCCCTATAAGCGGTTTCTACAATCGACAAAATCTACCCAATAAGTGAGTAAACTCTCCATGCATTCATTACTTTTAATTAACTACTTAAATTCATTCAGAAAATTGATAGTGGCGTGAATAAAGAAACCAAGTAAAACTATTACATCGAGGATAAGTTAGGAGGGTATATGGGGCGGGGAATGACCTCGTTCGCCAGATTTGACTGTGACAATTAAACTGTATCGAAAATAATGATTTTGGATCTTTTTTTGATGGCATGGTTAACTGATTAACATTTGTGTTACAACTTATCGAAAGATTATAGAGCGAGTAGATGGTAGGTAAATACTCAAATTTGGAAGTGGTTACTGAAAACCTACTAGAACACACTTTTTAGTTATAGGTTTTTCTGGATATATAAAAAAAACATGAACAATATAATGAACGTTTCTTGTATCTTTGTGATTATATGACATTGATAGAGAAGTGGTTTACTGTGATAAGTAACACGCGTTATTGTATAAATAACATTAAAAGCGAGTAATTAGAATTAAGACCATATTTTTTAGATTTAATTACTTAAAAATTAAATTGAATTATTACTGTCTAATAAATTTGATAAAATTCATTGAATTTTTCAAATATTGGAAAATGGTTAAATTGATATCTAAAGGTATAAGGTGTATAATATCTGCAGTAAAATGGGGTTCTTTTGCTGATTTCAAGATAAATGTCGAAGGACCCGCGCAGTCTGGAGCCTAGACTCTTAATAGGATTAACTTTTGTCAAGACATTTAACATTAAAACGAGTTTCACTAGTAGTTGTTTTATAGAGTTGATTCTGCAGAGACTAATTAAATAAATGTAAGGAAATGTTAGACTATGTGTAAAATATATAACCCTTTTTACTGATATCCGAAAGATAGATCTTAGCAAAACATTCACGACACAATTTGAAAAATAGTATTATGGATAAGAACCCAGAATTCCAAACAGCTATTGATTTCACATAATATTTTTGTTTCGTAGATACTCACCTTTGTATTCAAATCAAAGGATTTCCTTCAGAAATATTTTATTTTCATAAAGAGTTCCATGTTTAAATATGGGTAAACAAGTCCGCTCTACTTGTTACGAAAAGAAAGGGTTAATGCCTAAACAAATCCTTATCTCGAACGACTATAAACGAAGCACGCAAAGGGTAGACATAAAATGTAAGCAATTTCCCAAAAAATCAGTGACAACAAGAAAATATTACGTACATTGTAATAAACCAAGGGACTGAAAATTACTTTCTTATTCAGGGTTCCGTTACAAAATAAGTCTTAGTAACCTTTACAGTTTCACCTGGTTGAAAAATTTTCGCTCCAAATTCTGAGTTTAACCTTTCCTGATTTCTAAAGGTACTTTGACGTATCAAAAGTTAAGGGAAATTCTTACCAATTCGGACCCGAAGTTATAACAAGAAAAAGGACACCTACACACGCGGCCGGGTTGACCCAAGGGACACTTTTATGAAAGAAAGTTGTTTTATAAAACCTCATGGGGCGGATCCATACGTCAATAAGAATTTGTTAGAGACCTACATTACCCATTTTTGTGGGAATAAATTTCAGTACATATCTTTGTCGAAAAGGTCTAGTCTAATCGTAAAAGTAAATATATAATACACTAGTTTTTACCCGTGGCTTCGCCCGCACGATATTTTGATTTTTGACGCAATATCATTATAATTTATAGCCTATGTGTTATTCTGATATATAAGCTATATTATTCCAAAGTTTCATCTCAATCCGTTCAGTAGTTTTTTGCGTGAAAGAGTAACAAACATCCATCCATCCATCCATCCTCACAAACTTTCGCGTTTATAATATTAGTCGTATAGGATATTGAAACTAATGATATTGTACCGCTTATACAGGGTTATATCTAATCAATTAGCATCCTTTTTAGGGGCTTATTTTGTACATCAAAACTAACAACTTTTGTTCTGCCACTTTCGTCAAAACTCAAAAAAAATAATTGGTGTTCCATAGCAAAATATCGTTCACCCTGGAACAGATCACTTATTTGAGTTTTGATAAAAGTCGCAGACCAAACGTTGTTAGTTTTGATGTACAGAATAAGCCGCTAAAAGGATGCAAATTGATTAGAAATAACCCTGTATAATAAAAAATAAATAAATTTTTGATTTACATCCAGAGTCAGTGTTATTCTGCATGTTATCTGAAAAAATAAGAAGTCATAATCATGATTATAAATTAATGTTATGATGTTTATTTTAAGTGCTTTCCACACTAGATTTTTATCTCAAAGAGTTATCTTTGTGATAAGCATTTCAAAAATCTGAAGCGAACGCAGGATTTGAACCATGCCCCTTCGGATCACTAGCCCGACGCTCTAACCACTGAGCCAGCTCGCCTCCTGCATCCTGCGTTCGCTTCAGATTTAGGAGGCGAGCTGGCTCAGTGGTTAGAGCGTCGGGCTAGTGATCCGAAGGGGCATGGTTCAAATCCTGCGTTCGCTTCAGATGTTTGAAATGCTTATCACAAAGATAACTCTTTGAGATTATAAATTAAGTCTGAACTTTTTGAGGTTTATTACAAATCTACGTAGGACTTTTCGTGCAACTTTTAATTTTGTTAGACAGCTGTGCGCTGTCGGCACAACTGGTGGAATGTAGACGAGATTGTGACAATAATTAATCGTGGTCTGTCTTGTCAAAGCCCCAGCTTAATTAAAACTAATAAACATAACAAATTGACTTCTGCGCCAGTAAACCAGTTACTTTTTAATGAAACAAACGTCTGCGTTCATAAAAAGTATTGCTCTGTCCGATCGTCAGTGTTTAGAGAGCAATTAGCCAGTGTTCCGATCGAGCTATAACATTTTATTACATTGGGTATTCTGCGGAACCCCGCCGGGACACCGCCTAATCGATGTCGTTAACCCTATGAAAATTACATGAGCATGCTCGTGAGCTTATTTTACATGTTGGACGATGCGTGTTATTGAATTCTCGTCAATATTTTATAATAATAAGTATTGCTACTTACTTTAATTTAGATGTTACCACAATAAGTAGTAGATGTCTCTTATAAGAGAACACAAAGCAAAACTAAAAATTAGAATTTTAAAAGAGTCTTTATTTGACGACAAAGTAGGAAGCTAATATAATTATGGGTATGTGTAATGCACATGAGAGGTTTAGTCGTACGAGCGAAAAGAAGGGACAAATATTCCGAGGGTGCAATAGATCTTACACCGGAGTACTCTGACCCACCATCTCTAGTTTTATAGTAATATTTTTATTGTTAAAAGGGCTTCTCAAAGTTATCTACGCCTCCACTGAAGCCTATCAAATCACTTGGCCTGGTCCGACACCTGTATTGCAATAAAGGAGATAGGTACTTATAATATTGACATTGAAGAAATATAATAATAAAATAATAATTTCAGCAAAACAAAGTTTTAAAAATTCACACATCATATTATACAGAGCTAAAAGCAAGTACATAATTATATCAAAAAGGTAAATAAATCCTGTCTAGTTATAAGTCTTTTTCAGACTTCTTATCATGTAGGCAAAGCATTATAGAAATATAATGATGTCTTGTTATCTCCAAGTACAAGTAATACTGCTATCTATTCTATGTTGTGTGGACTATTCTGAATAACCCTGTCAAGTTCAGAGAGTTCTAGAACGTTCTAAATATAGTTGGGATAGTGGAATATAGAATTTTTGCTTTACATTTTCTTTTAGAAGTTTTTTTTTATCGGGTTAGAACCATGCGTTTCGAGTCCACATTCCTCATACGAACTGCCAGAATGTAGAACGGTTTGCCTGAGTCTGTCTTTCCGCTAAAGTACAATGTAGGTGTCTTCAAATCTCGAGTAAATAGAGTATCTTAGAGTATCTTGAGGTATCTTCTAGGTAAGCATGCTACATCCTAGACTGCATATCTGCTTAACATCAGGCAGTGTGTAGTCAAACGCAAACCTATCTGAAATAAAAAAAAAATAGAACATATTCGAATTCATTCATTCATCGCGTGTCAATGGCTAGACTTTTTTTCATTATTATTTACCAGGTAAATATGTAGTGAGCTTACCTCAGAACTTTATATACAGGGTTATTTCTAATCAATTATCATCCTTTTAGTTAGGTGCTTATTTTTTGTATATAAAAACTAACAACTTTTTTCTGCGACTTTTGTCAAAACTCAAAAATAAATCAGCTGTTCCATACATTTGGTCGAAGGTTAACAATATTTTTCTATGGAACACCATTTATTATTTAGTTTTGACAAAAGTCGTAGAACAATAGTTGTTACTTTTGATGTACAGAATAAGCCCCTAAAGGGTTTTGAGAAAGAAGAAAGGGTAAGAGTGCTAATTGATTAGAAATAACCCTATATAAGGCGTTACCTTGTACGAGTAAAGCGCGGGAACTTTCAACGGTATTCTAATTTATGAACAATTTTTACTATAGGGCCAACTCAGTAAATTGCAGAATAAAATCAGTTGTTCCATATAAAGAGTTTAAAAAAAAATGTAACAGTTGTTTTTTTCCGCATTATCGGCTTAGGTACCTATCAGTTAAGTTATTAATAATGTTATTACATGTTTATTATATAAGGTAGAGAGATGACGCCGACATTATCAAATCACATAATATTTGGTCTCCTGTTTTAAAGCCTTCAACAAATTTCACTGAAAACTTATTTACCCGCATTTTTAAAAACAGCACATTATTTAAACTTTGATAAATAAATAATAAAAATGTATTACACATTAAAAAAAAAACGGGTTGGACTCCGGGACTGCCGGCAGAAGTGAAAACTTTAACATTAACGTTGTGCATTTTTGAATATTTTGGAATGGATACGGAATAATTTGGTACGAATTGCTTTTTTTATCAGTATAAAAGTATTATTGTTTATGTGATAAAATACAATGTCACACACGCACACTCGTACAAGCAAGTTTTCACTTCACCGTCTTACGAATTTTTGATTTTATCCTGACGCGACTTTAACATTTTTTTACCCATCCTAAAAAGTGCAGAACGCCCGCGCCGCTAAAGAAATTTTCACTTCGAAAGCTTTATAAAATTTTGTATCGATTTCTATCAATTTCATTTTATTTACTCAATATATACACTACACGAGAGTAAAGAGGTGGCGCAAATAAAGTTTGCAAATGACATTTTCCTGGATTAACGGGCTCTAGTAAGAACGTAATAGGTTCTGCGCGTTTTCCGCATTGATTCACACGAATCCCAGGGCCATGATGAATGGTGGTAGAACACACGCGAACATTCCATTATTTTAGCGCTGTGTTTTACATCAGTAGTTCGCACGAACGCGGGATGGGGTGACTTCGTGTCGGCATGGAATACCTTTTGATTTCAGGGACGTTTCGCTGTTGTTCGTGATATAGTTTATGCTTTCATTTCTGTTGGCTGAGAATCTTTTTATTTAAATGGCTATTAAGGTGGTGGAGTTAATATGTTTTTCGGATTTTTATAGTTTGACGGCGATTCGTATTCTATTGATTATATTA
The DNA here is from genome assembly GCA_949316475.1 of Hypomecis punctinalis. Taxonomy (NCBI): domain Eukaryota; kingdom Metazoa; phylum Arthropoda; class Insecta; order Lepidoptera; family Geometridae; genus Hypomecis; species Hypomecis punctinalis. The sequence goes on along the minus strand of OX438800.1, from coordinate 15,060,981 downwards.
TTGGGCAAATAGTTCTTTAAAAATCAGGTTACTAGTTACAATAGGTATCATCAATTTTAGCATTAAACATCATCATCCCGTAATTTCCCAGAGAATAGGACTCTTACTTAAAATCTACATCTACACATCCCGTGTGTCACACAAGCCGTGGTGGTCGAGAGGTAGTGACACCCGCCTCTCAATCGTGCGGTCGTGGGTTCGAATCCCCGGTCCCGTACCAATGAGTTCTTTGGAATTTATGTACGGAATTTCACACCACTGGCTTTTCGATGAAGGAAAACATCGTGAGGCAACCTGCATACGTCCGTAGAAGAAATTCGATGGTGGTGGTGGATGGCGCACTGGGCCAGCGTGGTGGATATGGCCCAATCACCCTTCGTGGGTAGGCCTACGTCCTGCAGAGGACTATTAAAAGGCTGGTACAGTACAGTACAGTACACATCCCAGTTCTGTGCCAATGTGATCCATGTTGGACTTGCGATTTACCAACAAGTAGGTAGACGCCCCCAGGCTTGATTTTATTTTTAGAGCCCTTTTTAAAAAAATATATTTTTTTTTTAAATGTTTGTACCAATGTATTCGATTATTAAATATTAGATTAAATTATTAAAAGATAAACAAAATAACAACCAAAACATTTTTTTTCGTTCGATACCATCAAAGGAAATTGCTCGTTAGAGTTTTGACCCCGTATAATGTAAGCGCTGCGCCAGCCGTACAGAGCGAGGTGGTGAAAGCGTCAACTTACCCCCTTGGGATAATCGTGCATGCATGGCTGATAGAATTGGCTATCTGCCATGAATCCACAAACATACGATGATAAATAAAGAGCACATATCATTTTTATAAGTTATCATAACACAAGGTCAGAGTGAAATGCTTAAAACAGTTTTAAATATTTGACAGTGACGAAACGAAAACTACAAGTTTTAAAGCTAGCAATTTATCCTAGTCACAAGTGCAAACTCGGATTTAGTTTTCAGCTGTTTTTCTAGCTCGTGTTGAAGAGATAGGAGATGGGTTCTCCGTTATTTTACCAATTTTTTCCTCGATTTTCTGAAGGAGCGATATTTTTTGCTGTTTCAACTAAATGGAAAGTTCTTATGGGAACGGTCGCCGGTCACGTTTATCTGTTCGAGTATCATTTTTACACCACTGAGGCAGCTTGAGACCTTGATTCGCACTAAAGCGCAGCGAAGCGGAGATGTAAGTACGGATATAAGTAGAACGACATAGTCGGTGAGTCCACTTCTTAACTTATCTTAACGGTGAAGTGCCAATAAAGACCGAATGGTGCAAGTCGGTGGATGTGAAGTTAGTTACAAGCTGCGCAATATCCAATCCTGCGGCCTTATTTTGTAAGCGCTCTGACGTTCGGCTTCGCTTTTTCTCCTGCTCGCGCCAGTTACTCACGCCGCGAGAGCGAGCGGGAGGAAAAGCGAAGCCGAACTCCAGAGCGCTTACAAAATAAGGCCCCTGATCTCACATAAAACTGCTTTTGTTGATTGGTTTTTGCGCAGCTTGTAGCTAACTTCACATCCGCCGACTCCTATTATTTGCCCTATACTTTCTTGTCGTCGTCGTCGTCGTTTCAGTCATTAGACGTCCACGGCTGGACATAGGCCTCCAATAAAATCGGTTAGAAGTGGTTCCAGCCTGATCTTGCTGTCTTGATGAGGTCTTCTGTCTAACTTATAGGTGAACGTCCTACGCTGCGCTTGCCGGTACGTGGTCTCCACTTGAGAACTTTTCGACCCCATCGGTCATCAGTCCTCCGCGCTATGTGCCCTGGTGCCCTGCCCACTGCCATTTCAATTTGCCAATCCGCTGAGATATGTCGGTAACTTTGGTTAAGTTGAGGTCCGTAATCTCCTCATTTCTGATTCGTTCCCGCAGAGAGACTCCGAGTATAGCCCTCTATCAATACCTGTGTTTCTATATGACTTGATTATGAGAACAATACAACTTAATTTAACATAATGTTGGGAGATATTGGCGCTTCACCGTTGTTGTACCATATTTACTTAGCGAGAAACAATATACACTCGTGCTTAGGTTGTGTTTTGTTTTATGCTATGCAAGTATAGCCTAGTGACCTTATAGACTACATCACTATTCCTAGATCTACAGATCTCTCTGCTTTGGTGAAATCTGGGCTTTAGAATCGATCCTTGCGTAATTGTGAGCGTCACAGCTTGGCTGCGGGCCAGGAGGTAGTTAACGATCGCTGTTCTTTCATGATTCGCGCTAGCTTGTACTTTTTGGGCTCAATAGTCAGTCTTGTTTTGAAATAGATAGATTTTGACATGTTTTGTTGATAAAACTTAAATCTGGAGCTAAGAAAATTAAGCAAGTGATTGTGAGTACTACACTTTGCGGTAATTCACTTCTTGTATTAGACCTCATGATGTAAAACTCTTTGGTAAAAATCTTTTAAAAAATTGTTCATAATTTAAATATTATGGTATGAACTCCTCCACTTTTAACCATCATTTTATATATTTTTGTTTGCATTGTCTTTGGATTTTGCGTGGAATAGTGGTGGAATATTTACCATGAATTTAATTCCAATATTTATTCTTAATTATTTTAAGTTTTCATATTTAAGTCTTGGCACCTATATAAACGTGACAAGTATTTATATTTTATCTTCTATGTGCATGCAAAAAATTTGATGAGTTATCGAATAGTAAGTAATTATTTATTAACCAATACACTGTGCAAATGTTTCGCGTAAGCGTTCATCATCATCATTTCAGCCATAGGACGTCCACTGCTAGACATAGGCCTCCCCTAATGATTTCCAATAAGACCAGTTGATAGCGGTTTGCATCCAGCGCGATCCTGCGGTCCTAATAAGGCGGATGACCTTGTGGGTGGACGTCCTACGCTGCGCTTGCCGGTACGTGGTCTCCACTCGAGAAGTTTTCGACCCCATCAGTCATCAGTTCTCCGCGCTATGTGCCCTGCCCATTGCCACTTCAACTTGCCAATCCGCTGGGCTATGTCGGTAACCTTGGTTCTTCTACGGATCTCCTCAATCCTGATTCGATCTCGCAGATAAACTCTGAGCATAGCCCTCTCCATGGCTCGTTGGGCTACTTGGAGCTTACTAATAAGGCCCATAGTGAGAGACCACGTTTCTGTGCCATAAGTCATTACTGGCAACACACACTGGTCGACAACTTTCGACTTGAGGCACTGAGGTATGTCGCGTAAGCGTTGAATACAGTTTATTATTCATGAAAAAGAGACTGTGTAGCTGTAGACAGAGACTAACAAATTATTCATCCAGCACGGGTGTCGCAAAAAATATTTAAAAGCCAGTTTTCAGGGTCAATCCACGCGAGTGGGTACCCTTTCAACCTTGGACGATTTTAGCCATCTCTACCCTTTTAGAGCCTTCGTAATATCATTAGCAAGTTTTAATTTATTAAAAGCTGTTGAGAATTAACTCTATTCCTAGAATTATTTTTATCTCGTACGCTCTTTTTAATTTTGTTTTGAATTTTGTATCTAATGGCTTATTATACTATATCGTTTAGGTTTCTAGATCCAACAACTTTTTACCAAACATCAAAGAACCTTAATGGAATACCTATAATAAAATGCCAGATTCATTTCATACATTTCTTTGTGGTATTATTTCTAGAGGTACTTCACCAAAGTATCCGAACTTGTTTGACCCAACCCGAAGGCCTGCGAGGCGGTTAACCCAAAGTGGGGTTGCCGACAATACGCCTACCTACCCTAAGCCACTTCGTATGTAAAGTGTTCTTTGTTATATAAAAATAGGTTTTGCAGGCAATGGCGGGGAAATAGACACGTGCAAATGGAAGTAACGGCTCTAAAATTTGTCATGTCCTTGGTTGCGCAGGGTTTGCGGTTGACACAAGAAATCGTAACATACCTATAAGACCGTAGGTAGGTTCTTTATGACTTCTGACCTCTTCAACTATCTGGCAACTAGCCAGATCTGTTTCAGCTAATAACTTAGGACAATACGTGTCTCAACTAAGTTATTTCATATACTTTGTGGGACAACGCTTGATAAACTTTAGTTGTTGTTGCAGAAAAGGAAATGTTTGATGAACTTTGATGTTGTTTTCCCCTGCGAGTTACGTACCTATATTGTTTGCTGTAGAAACCTACTGAACTGTGTTTTTACGTAACGTTAGTCCAATAAAAATATTATAACCACAGCTATAAAAATAAAAGGAAATTGAAAGGGACTAGATCAAGATAAATCTATATTACAGGAAAAAACGGAACGGTCGCGTATGAAAATGTAAATAAGAGTGGATCCAGAGGATCTCATGTAAGAACATGATAAATGCTTGTACCCGTATCTATTTTTTCTGGCGATCATGAATATAAACCGCTATGTATAGTATGTACCTAATGCAAGATTCTGAAACTAACATGTCTATATAATAATTATTATTTTTGGCTAAAAATTTCATGAACGACTTCAATCGTGTACAATACCTATTCGAAAGAAAAATTATTATTTATTCCACGGATCAATGTGTCATCGATGTAGTAACTTTCACATTATTGTTGATTTTACCAAAACGACTGAATCGATTCCGATAAAATTCAAATGGAACCATTCTTGAAGTATAATCTACCAAAAAAAAAACCGGACAAGTGCAAGTCAGGCTCGCACACCGAGGGTTCCATACAAATCCAGAAAATTTCACAAAATTGGGAACTAAGTTGTTAAAATCTCTATACTCATCATCATCATCGACAAAAGTTTTTTTTTTGTTTTAATTTTCTTGTCATTCATTGAAAATTGGTAAAATAATAAAAAACCTAAAAATAAGCTAAAAAATTAGCATGTGCTAATGAAGCTCTTTCATATGATACTTTACATGACACGATTTACGCACTTTGAATTTTGAACCCATATTTTGTGAATTTTGAAGCCCTATTATTTTTGATTAAAATAAAAATGTTCAGTTTTGTGTACTCAACAGTTTTGTGTACAGTTAAGTGTACTCTGAGACAATGCTTCTCGCCAAATTTCATAGTTCTATGTCAACGGGAAGTACCCTGTAGGTTTTGATTTTTGTGAGTGTCGAAATATGCGGTTTTTTTGCGACATAAACGGCTCTAACTTCTTTATATGATAACTGAGAAGTTTTTCCTTTACACAACTTGTAAGTGATCATAGATATACGTATACAGTTTAAATTTCAACTCGATATCTTTACGCGTTCCCGAGATAAAGGGTCTTGACATACAGACAGACGGACAGACGGACAACAAAGTGATCCTATAAGGGTTCCGTTTTTTTCCTTTTGAGGTACGGAACCCTAAAAACATTAAAATCGGTTCATAATTGGCGAAGTAATCACGTAACATACATATAATACAAAAGAACTCATCTATACTTCTTTCTAGGGTTCCGTACCTCAAACGGAAAAAAACGGAACCCTTATATGATCACTTTGTTGTCCGTCTGTGTGTATATTAAGACTCTTTATCTCGGGAACGCGTAAAGATATCGAGTTGAAATTTAAACTGTATACGTAAATCTATGATTTTTGCTATTGTGTAAAAGAAAAATTTCTCAGTTATTGTTTTAAAAAGTATGAGCCGTTTATGTCGTAATAAACCGCAAACACTCACAAAAATCAAAACCTACAGGGTACTTACCGTTGACATAGAACTACGAAATTTGGCAAAAAGCATTGTCTCAGAGTACTTACACATATAGGAATAAATCTGAAAACTGTACATTTTTATTTAAATAATAAAAAAGGGCCTCAAAATTCACAAAATGTGGGTTCAAAATTCAAGGTGAGTAAATCGTATCATGTAACGTATCATATAAAAGAGCTTCATTAGCATATGCTAAAACAGGTTTTTAATCATTTTAACAATGCGTAATTTTCGATGTATGACAAGAAAAGTGAAAAAAAAATCTTTTTTGTCGATGGTATTGTATAGAGGAGGTGGTGGTATAGAATAAAGATTTTAACAACTTACTTCCCAATTTTGTGAAATTTTCTAGATTTGTACGGAACCCTCGATGTGCGAGCCTGACTCGCACAGGTCTTTTTTATGTTTTATTATGTTACACTCAGGTTTTTTTTATGTTTAGAACATCAATGCCGATTATTTTTAAAGATAGGGCTATTTAGGGTGGTTTGAAAAGTGTTTAGGTACTTTTACTTGCTACATACATACATAAATATTTCTTTTAGAATTCAGTGTAAAGATCGTTGTAAGAAGTTTGGTTATGTCAGAAAGAAAACTTCTGAAAATCAAACCCTTAGAAAAAGGAAAATAATTCCTCCCGTTCCATGGAAAGCTTAGTGGTGTTCACGTTTTTCGCCACAGTTTCGCACTAAACGTTCCTGTCACGTTTTCGTTCAAGCCCGCGACCAAAATACAAATGGGTAATCCTACCAAGTGCCAGATGTCATCCTTCTTACACTAATAGCTGAGTAAATTGCTCTTGAGATAAAAAGGTTTGGAGAATTATGCAATTTTGCAGGGTTTTTAAAGAGGTCGAATATTTTTTTGATGCTCTGATAAAAATTGTGTTTTAATTGATTTGTCGTCAGAAATACTGTATGCGATGAGAAATGAGGCTTTAGGCCTCACCGCCGTAATAGCTCGCCTTTGGCTTCCTAAATTATTTGTGAATACAATGTGAGTAACCAAGCTCCACGCTTTCATGCTTCGTTAACTCCTTTAGGAAATGAATTCCCGAAAACCTTTTTTTAGTATTCACGCTTAACATAATCATCTAGCTACACAAGAAATGTTCGTAAAAAGCTTTGTATTTCTAGAACCATCACACATTTCTCATCACTTGAATTTCGGGATTTCGGTTTCGGCGGTTAGGTATACCTACTAGATTTAAGGGTCGTAGGTATATAGGTTATGTATGTTAGGTAGAGAAATACTATTTACACAATCGCTTCTGATACATGCTTTCCATATATCTTGATTATTACACAAGCTCAAGCAACGTTTTGTGGACTTACCTAGTTAGCAGGGTGCTCGGACGCGATAAAGTCTTGAATAGGCTAAAGGAAATGGTAATAGAGAAATAATATCAGTGTTCATTTATAACAAATCGACGTCTTGATTGCTTTTTTATTTCCATTTTCAGCTTTCCCTGAAAATTTTTAAAATTAATTTAAACCTAAACCAAATTATTAAAGAATACAGCTTATTAAAACTGTATCATTATCAAATCAGCCGAAGCAGGATTTTTAGATTTTAGTGCCTCCCCGAAACTTAACGTATAAGACTGGTTCAAAGCAGTTGTATGCAACGCATCTCTACCATCTCGTTTCGCAATCTTTGCGGTGGGCGTAGAACGCTATCCTCCCTGGTGCATGGTCTTGATTCAAAAACTAAACATACTTACATACGTAAGGGTCATCAAGGTCCCTGGACAATATTATCCTTACTAATATTATAAATACGAAAGTAACTCTGTCTGTCTGTCTGTCTATCTGTCTGTCTGTCTGTCGCGCTTTCACGCCAAAACTAATGAACCGATCTCAATGAAATTTGGTACACAGATAGTCTAGAGCCTGAGAAAGGACATAGGCTACATTTTATCCCGAAAATTGCATAATTCCCGTAGGATAGGACAAAATCTTGCGTTAGCGAAACTGTCACCTATCACAACGACGCTAAAAGGCCCAATTTTAAAGACACCATCGTAATTATAACAGTTAATTAGACTATTTCTGTTTCTTTTTCACTTTCGGCATTCGATAGAGAGAATACTTTTTACGTTGCTATTATTTTACGATGGCGCGTTCATAATTGGGTTGATTGGGACTAACATGGATTCACAAAACGTAATTAGATGACAGGTGACATACATTGACTGCAGACTTTTATGTCTCGCTTAGCATAGCAAAGGGACAAATTGTCTTTCCACCATTATAGCTACTCGAAGAGACATTAAACATACAACTGACATTAAAATTGGACAAAATAGTTTTCCCTTTGTCATGCTACGTATTACAATGACGTTTAATACTGGGCCGTCTGACATTAAAAAGATTTTTACTTATACCACCATTAGAGGTTAAACTTTATTCTACCTTTATAGTACAGAATCCATGCTAATATACGAAGAAACGGATCGACTTGATTTTTAAAAGTAGTATGGCATGAGTATGAATATCTTGACACTAAGGTTATTAACCTTGATTCTGACTTGTGACCTTGACACGAACATAAATTTCTGTTGGTTTGGTTAGGATTGAACAGTGATAAAAGTGCAGCCCGGCTCAGTAGCGGCACTCCTCATAAGGCACGCAACTTGCCGGCCAGCCTCTCAGCTGCTATATTTAAAAACCCCAGAAAAGCGGCCCAACCTCGAGTGCAAACTTCTAAACTGCCTAGGGGGAAAAGACCAAAAAGAATCGGTAGACCTCGAGCGCCGCCTTCTCAGCTGTCTCAGCAAAAACCCAGAGAAGCGGCTCTACCTGGGATTCCAGCGCCGCCCATAAGCCTCGGCTACTAAGTTCTCCTGCCACGACAAGGCGGGAACCTATGGACGGGAACTCTCTAACCTTATCTTAATCAACAGAAGCATTTATAAGTAAAAGGTATTTTGATATCGGGTTGGGTTTGAACAGTGACAACAAGGTGCAAGGTACTTGATTTTTTTATAGAGCAAGTGCCTTTATTAACTACCACTAAATACAGACTTATAATGTAAAACTTCATAAACTACTACTACATAACAAGCAATTGGATCATCCACAGACCCTTGAAGGTCTAAAGATATTCTAAATGCTCAAGCCCACTGCCAGTTAGCAGCGTGCCCAACATGCTGGCAGCATTGCCAATCAGCTTGGCAATGCTGCTTATACGTTTGGCCAAATAAACACCAGCATTTTGGTCACGCGGCGGGTACACCAGACGCTCAGAAAGACTTTTGAAAACAAGATGAGCTCCCGGCCAACACGCGCACAATGTCTCAATTTCAAACTCAAATGTGTAACCACTGCCGAGGTTAGCATATTTGCGCCGTTTGTACTGCTCCGCTGACGCAAGTCGCGTCCCATACTAAGGGCCGTCTACACTTCCATGGGACCAGCTTCATACCGTCAGGCCTTTTGCCATCACCACGCGCAAATCCATTCGGTTCGAGTGCGGCTACGATATTGGCGGTCGCAAAAGCCCTGCGTATGACATCGTTCACAATGGCGTGGCAACCAATTCGACCAGCGCTTCTTGACCAAGAAAGACGGTGATGACCAAGCTGGTCAACTAGGGTACTTGAATAGGTGAGAGCTCTCAGCTATGTGCGGCGCGGCAGCAAGGTGGGTCGACTATCTCGACGATATCATCAATACCGCCGGTCGAGCCTGGTCACGACCGGCAAAGAGCCGAGGCAGATGGCACTGCAAGAGAGAGGCCTATACCCAACAGTGGGTCAAAGAAAGCTGGGGATGATAACGGTGACGAAACAAATTAGATGAGATTAGCTGTTTTTTGGGTTTGAAGTGATTATTTGCTACAATATTTGTGTACCGTTTCACATTGAATTGGGGCTAATATTTTGTGGCGCACTTACTGTTTTAGTTACCATATTTTTTTGACAAGATAAACATAAATTAAATAATAACGCAGGCGAAGCCGCGGGTAAAAGGTAGTATTTAATAATTCGATGAATGAAATCATTTTGTGTCTTTCGCTTGTTTTCACACAAAAAACAATTGATACTTTCGATCAGGGTTTTTTGTCGCTTATGCATTCATAGTGTAAGTTTTACCCATGGACGTACTTAGTATTTTTTGCTCAAGCTAGTGAGATAATATAATGGCTAATATCAATCCCATTTTTACCGATTTCCTATAAAAGGAGGAGGTTCTATGTTTTTCTGTATGTATTTTTTTGTGTATGTTCATCGATATTTTTGCCAAAATCTTAATTCGAAAGGGTATACTCCTGAGGTGGTCCATTAAAATTTTATCGAAATCGCCTGAGCCGTTTTTAAAAAAATCAACAATGATTTAAAAATCTTATACATCGATACGAGTTAACTCTTCGAATTTTGTACACAATCAGTTGCCATTTTTTGCAAAAATAAGGACATGTCCACAAAATGTGGAGGCTGGTATAATAATAATCAAAAACTCTAACCACAATACTCGTTACATTTCGAGAAAGTTCATATTTATCTGAGTTATTACATCAGTTAAAACCAAAAAAGAGCCCTCCGTTTTTTTAAAATTAATTTTGAATCTATTAGGATAAATAAATATATTTGGCTCAATAAGTAGTTTATCTCTAGCAACACTGGTTAAGTAACCTTCAAATTGTTGAATAGAAGCATTTTTACCAATTAGACACAGTTTTTAAGTGTTTATTTGTCAGAGTGTAATTTTTAATTTTAGCAAATTAAGAGATGAATGTAGAAGAATCAGCTACGAATTCAAGTAAAATAACGATTGAAGCACTTTACTATTGCTAAACTAGAAAAAATACATACCTAACTGTATTATTGTTTTTCATAGAATTTATTTTTCACATTTAATCTAAAGAGAATATTTTTGAGAAGCCCATAAATCAAGCTTTCAAATTATGTATCTATATATATCATCTATATATCATCTTGGTTCGATTTCTCTCTGAATAATATACCACATGTGGATGTCACCTTTGTGATTTTTCGATTAGTGATTCGCTAATGTATGTGACTTTACCTTGGGCTTTATTTCCATAATATCTCTATGATAAGAGAACTTTCTTTGTCTGCAGGTAGCGTAAGCCAACTCGAGCTCGTCGCCGCCGTTTGCCCTCAACTGTTGACATTTCTCGCGCTTGCGAGTAGATATCCCGAGGTGAGGCTCCGCCGACTTATGTTTATGTTATCCTATTTGTCAAAGTGATCCGAGCTTACTCGCGTTATCCTTGTTTATTAGCTTAGGAATTATATGAATAAATGTGTGTAGAAACTTCTTGACAAACAATTAATGTTATTGCAAATGTATTTATAAACGACATACGTGTTCTGGATATCATCTAATATATTTTTATATATTAAATGATATCCAGTGTATAATATAATGTTTCATCATTATGGCCAACTTCTACTATGGTATTATCCTCCAGTTTCGTGATTCGGCTGTTCATTAAACATTAAACATTGCTATGACCAACTTTGGGACTAACAATCAGCAAGAAAACGGTTTCTTGCTGATTGTTAGTCCCAAAGTTGGTCATAGCAATGTTTAACGTTATCCTAGAATATGTACTTTATACAAAAATACACCTGACTGAAACTTTTTTGGAACAAGTAATGTTAATGCTAGTACAAATACAACTAAAGCCGAAAGGCAAAAGATTTTCATAAATACGAATCAAAAGAAATAAACACTAAGTATAAGAATAATCAAAAACGGACGGAAAAATCTTTGATGTTTTACATTTTTCCTTTGAGATAAATATGAAGGTTTTTACTAGCTGACCTTTAGCTTTAAAGGTTGTAATTTCGCCTTTGAAGTCAGCTTATAATTTTGAATGAGGTTAATATAGATTTGCTCCGACAACCAAGGAATAAGTAAGATGAGTTTACCTACTTTTTATAAAGGTAACGCCTACGGCAAAACCACAGGGGATGATAAATAGGAAGATTTTAGTTTTAGGCAGCCTGATTAACACATACTCATATACTTGTATTTACATTTTATTACCGCAGCGTCTAAATAGCTCAAGTGATTTCGATGGGTGAGGTGTTACTTGATTTGTTATATTCGGGTTTTTATAGCTTGGTGACTATAGTCTGCCTATGTTTGTATAATTATTTTACTTTTTTGCGTATATAGAGATACAATTAGCGTCATATATGTATTGTAAGTTTCATTTACTTCTTATGTTTGTATGCTGAAGGGGACGTCAAAATAGAGCGTGCGGGGTGTCCGGGAATCTGTGGCCCGCAGGCCGCGACCACTTCAACCCTGTCTTTCTCAAGCTTCCGAACCTCCTTCACCTCCAATGTCAATTACCTGAAACGAAGGTATGTGGAATGCGCTTTTTAAACTAAATTTTTTGGTTATGTTTCATTATAGATTCTGTTTCAGTTTGCATGATTACAAATCTACCTTGCTTATTCGTATTTCGATGTCTGTACCCTTTGAGTATATATCTGTCTAGATAACGAATTAGCTGAGTAAAACGGCCCAAAAAATGTGCACTATAATGGTGCCTGTGCATACAAATTTTGACAGTTTAGACTTACGCGCACAATGTCAAAGATCTGGGCAGTTTTCTTTTGCGATGGATGTTTATATTTGTCCATCTAGACAGATACGTAATCAAAGTATGTACCTTTTACGATGCCTTAACAATGAATAAACTTGCCTTTCTTCACTTCATAAAAAAGTAGAAAAAATATTAACTATCTAGAATCTGTGTAGAATGTAGACTAGTAGATAGTCCCAACTGAATTTGAATGGAAATTGTTATAATCCTTTAATCACACTAATCTTATTTTAGCAGAGCTCAACACGCGTATTAAACACGATCCGTAGGGTAACAAGTTGCGAGCACCGAAATTAATTATGACGTAAAAGTAATTTTAAGCTTGCGAGATTTTAAAACAAATTTATGGCACCGTAAAAAGGCCGAAAGCCGCTTCACCGCGCTTCCCTCCGCACCGGAGCCACCCACCCCATTCCGCCGGACCTTGCCTGACCCCAGCTCCCAGCTCCCTCCACTCGCATACGTGTAGCACCACTCATCGGCTCAGAAAACCTATCGCGAATGCATGACCGATGCCGTTCGAAGGACCATATTGCCATCGAATGACATACGCGGTCTAAGCAATGCATGGCGCTTGCCTCGACGCTCGATGTCATCGCCGTGATTCGATGTTGTCGCTTAACAGATTTATTCTTGCATTCGAATTTTATTTCCTTATTTTCTATTACCCCTATTGTTGGTGATTCTGAATGTGTTCAATATATTTTATACGACATATGAGAGACACATTTCAGTTGTGAAACTTTAAGGACGATAAATTTTATTATATCGATGAAGCTGTTATAAGTACTCGTACAACATGATTTTTTGTTGTGTAATTGGATGCTTTTATCCATACCGAAACGCTCTTTTATCTCTGTGTCAAGAAATGAAATCAGTTTTTGTAAGTCATCTGGTTTAGATAGTCCGTTCGACGGTGAATCGGTTGAGGAGTGAGTTGTGAGTGGCTACATAGTGTGCCTTATCCCTTGCGTGCGGTGACGGTGCGGTGGTGGTGCGGTGGTGGCGCGGTGCGGTGCGGAGTAGCTCAGTGGAGGCGTTGCGCAGATTCAGCTCGGGTGACCTGCAGTCGGAGTGCGATGAAGGAGAGGTGGACCCCTACACGGGCCGCCCGGCCACCACGAGCCAGCCCAAGCCGCAGACTCAGAGGCCGGCCTCCCAGGGTAAGTTTACTATTGATTCATATCCTCGTTAAAACTTAATTTATAAGACGAAAAGTGCTATCGTTATCTTTTACTAATGAAATCACAAATGTATTTTAGACATTTCAGCAATTGTAGCAATAATAACTGTACTATGCACTGGCTACTTTGCCAGTTTAGCCTCAGTATTTTAGCCACTACTGTACCCTCCGGTTTCGTATATGTATACAGGGTTATTTCTAATCAATTAGCATCCTTTTAGTGGCTTATTCTGTACATCAAAACTAACAAATAAATATTGTTCACCCGCGACAAAATGTATGTAACAGCTGATTTTTATAGAGTTTTGACAAAATTCGCAGTACAAAAGTTGTTGGTTTTGATGTACAGAATAAGCCCCCAAAAGGATGCTAATTGATTAGGAATAACCCTGTATACTTATGAAAAACTAAAGTCTGGTGATTTAGTTGACAGGACTATGCTGTTTTTTTATGTAGGTACCTACCTACTTGTATTAGTAAAAGACAGCAATAACTTAAGTTTAATAAGTTACAGTGGAATCGAGGTTCCAATTTACCGAACATTCTTAAAGTCTTACCTACTTTTTTAGACACAAACTTAGTGTATGGAACACAGAACAGCTTTCCTTCTCTCTCTTCTGTGGTATGGAGTATAAAGTAAAACTTGGTTTGTAGCGACCGGGGGTAGTATCGGCAGCGGGTCGGGGCCTCCGCCGGCGCCCTCCGCGTCCGTGGCGGCCTCGGCCTCTGGTTCGGCCGGGAGCGACCTGTCGCTGAACCTGCGCGGGGGCTCCCGCGGGACCTCGGCGCCGTCCTCGCCGGCCAAGTCGCGGGAGTCGCTGCTGCAACGCGTGCAGTCGCTCACGGGTGCCGCTCGCGACCAAGGCGCCAACTTGCTTGGTAAGATTCATCAAAACAAATAAAAATGGACAATAAATAGACAATAGGTAATTATTTATTTGGGAAAAAACAAAAACAGCAAAACAAACAGCACCACAAAACAAACATCATAGACAATCAATCTTAAATACTACATACGATACCATCCTAATTGGATTACTTATACCCTATAAAAATTAACTTGATCTCTGCGACAGCTGTCAGAAAAATCACGTTTATGAAGTTCTGAATTTCTTAATAGCACAGACAGTACCTGTCAATGTCATACTTTATGTGCATGTCGATTAGTGATGGGCGACGAATGATCGTGACCACAGAGTTTTAGATAGAGTTTTAATTAAAATATCGATTGTTTATACCGACGATATTTTAAATAAAACTTAATTTATCATTAATTTTATTGTATATTTGAATATCATAACATTTTTTACATGTGTAATTAAATTAAACCCAATTATACGTTACATTAGCATCGATAATAGTGAAAAACGTCGATAAATACTATCGTTACATTACTAAGAGTATTTAATTAATATCATAACATTATTTACATGTGTACATACTTGATCTTAAGTAATAGTAAGTAAATAAAATCCAATTTCTCACCTTCAACGACACATTCGATTTCATCACAACATTGTTTGAAAATCGACATTTTTCACCACTATCTCAACCCTAAATATGTCAATATGAAACTGTCGCAGAGATCAAGTTAAATTTTATAGAGTATAATCAATTTTTTTTGTCACAACCTGGTCCCACCTCAGCATCTGAGCTCAGCATTTGTTGATGGTGGACGTACCAGCGCTAGTCTTCCGAAAAAGTCAAGTTGATAGTAACATTAAATTATGACTTTCTCGAATACTTAAAAACAATTTATAGTAACATATTCGGATTGGATGATTGATATGCCGAAAATGAGGAAAAGTGACCTTAAGACGACGACGTGAAGTGAGTTGGAAAATTGGTTCATCATCATCATCATCATATTAGTATCAGCCTTTGGGTGTCCAATTGCAGTCCACTGCTGGTCATAGACCTTCTCTAGGTATAGATTTTCAGTAAAACTGGTTGGAAGTGGCTTGCATCGCGATTTCGCGATCTTGTGGGGGTCGGTCCCGAAAGTTCTACTATTAGTTCTACTAGTAGGAACAACATTTTCCCGGTAGTTCTACTGTAGAAATAATAGTAGAACTTTCGGGAACGACCCTCTTGTGGTGGTTGGTCTATGTTTGACAGTTAATACTTCAATTTGTAGACATTTTAGCTGGAATTTCTTACCAATAAAATTTTACCTCTGATATGTACTTACCTGTAGTTTTACTTACATTAAAACATTTAAGTATTGTAACGTTCTTAAAATGTGAGATTAAATTAAGATTCTTATTGTACCTATACACAAGTTTAGTGTCGTGTTTTAATGACCTTTGTATGTATATGAAGTTAAATTAAGATTCTTTTTGAAACAGTTGTTGCAACAAAAACTCAACTGTCTTTGAGATTGTTCTTGTTGTTTTAAGGTTATTAAAACAGCTGAGCTTGTAAACAGTAGGTACAAGTTCTGGACAAACTTCTGGTGTTACTGCTCAGCCTAGAATTTCATTCCTGTCATCAAAAGCTTCAACTCCATCATACACTACCAGGTGCATACCCGGTCCTGTTTTTATTATATTTGTGTATTTAATATCGTTTGTAATATTTAGTCTCTCACATTGTTGATCGATCGCGGTTGACTTGCTCTACTGCTTTGCTGCCCGTCAAATATTTCTCGTATCGTATATCATCAAATGCCCAAACCAGGAAGCGTAACATCAGTGGCATCAGTGGGGCGCGGCTACAACCGCGACCGCTGCGTGACGCTCCTGGTCATCGACGATCAGAACACCGACTGGTCTAAGTACTTCCGCGGCCGCCGCCTGCCCGGCGAGTGGGACATACGCGTGGAGCAAGCAGAGTTCAAGGTAATGTAGCAATAAATACAAGGAGTGAGTGTAATATCAGTGGAATCAGTAGGGCGCGGCTACTAGCGCGACCGCTGCGTGACGCTCCTCTTCATCGATCAACAGAATACCGACTGGTCCAAATACTTCCGTACGCATGGAGCAAGCAGATTTCAACGCTTTTATTTATTTAAGTCATGCGGCAAGTTGCCGAAATGAAGATGCTGAGGCGGATGTGCGGTGTCACCAGACTCGACAAATTCCGCAATGAGTACGTGCTAGGTAGCCTGGGGGCACGCGACATTGTTGACAAGATAGGTACAGGTGAGTAGGCTGCAATGGTATCGTCAGGTTAAACGAAGACAACGTAGGCAACTTGGCACTCCAACTTTCTATCCTCGGTCGAAGAACCAAAGGCAGATCCAACACAAAATGGAAGGATGTACTTAGTGCACAGGGACATGAGAGAGTGCAGTGTTTCCGAAGAAGATGTCGAAGACCGAGCGAGGTGGAGGAGGAAAGTGAGGAAGGCTGACTCCCCACCATGTGCGAAATATAGCCAGGAAGAGAGAGAGTAAACAAAGAACTATTTTCCAAGGGCAGTTGGGTCATATCTCTGAATCTACCCCAGTTGTGGATTGCAGAAAGCCATAGAATTTATCCTTCGTATACATACACGTTTCTTCACGATCTTCTTTTTCCATTCACCGAAATACAGGTCGTATGAAAACCTGTAGGTAGAGTTTCACTTGTGTATTTATATATCTGTGTGTTGTATTTTTGGTATCAAAACCCTGAATTTTGAAAAAAATTTATACCTATATGAAAGTTGATGTGCTCAGAAATTTTTAGCCATATTACAGAAAGTTGTTTATTTTTTTTAGTTTGTTAAATGAGTAAATCTTTAAAGTGTGTTTACCAGTGCCTGAGTTTATTACTAGGTATTAGATACATTGTAGCTATTAGTGCAGTGTTAAGCGATTGAAGTTGTATTGAAGCCATAGCAATAAGGTACGCAGGTCATAATTGCTATTGTACCTACAGCTATGTAATAAGCTCAATTACCTATTCAACAGTCTCTGTTTTGTTTTGACTTAACTTTTGCTATTTGAGAATAATCAATTAATATATTGAAGCTGTACCTCTACGGTAAAATTGAATGATTTGATCTAATACTCATTTGTAAAGGTTTATTATGCGTTACTGGTTACTTACACACAACCAATTAAGGGCGCAATTTATATTTTGTTTTAACACATAAAGATGACACTAAACTTTTACTAATGGAAAAATTCTACGTACTAAAATCGACCCCTTGCATTGAAACCCTTTAAAAGTTGTGAGATTGTGCGTAATTGTTAACAAAGGTACGTTTCTGATAGAGCATTATTAGCATAGAGCGATGTCAGTAAACCGCTTCTAATTCATTATGCAGATTATGTCACCAACTCCAGTTGTTATATGGCAACTACTCCGAAATTCCAGCCCACCTGCCACTTGACAACTCTCAGCTCGTTCTAGCTTCTGGATATTAATAATTTGGCGAACTTAACGCCCCTTATAGTCGTGAAATCTTTCCAACCCGCATGAAATGTAAATGATACGGCTTTAGCAGTTACCGCTTAGCTAATAGTCGCCGGGGACGAGTCATAAAAGTAAAATAGCGCAATATATTGAGTCTTTTGAATGGGTTTGATCTTTTTACTGTCTACCACGGAATATTGATGCGAAGTTGTGAACAGGAGCTGTCTGTGACTGCGAGCGGCGATGGCTCCAACGTGTCTATGGCGGTGTATCGCAGCGGGACCAAGGTCACCAGGTGTTTTAAGTGAGTCATTATTAAAAATATAAGTTTTCAAAACTTTTGACCGCACGTTGCCTGATGTTAGCAACTTTAAGTCTTTATTTTTGACAAATTGTAGTTTCAAAAGCTCAAAAAAAACTACTAAATTCTACTTTAGAGACCGAATAAGTCTAACCACCACAAATTCCGAAGGTTTGTTGCGTGCCGGTAGAGTCGAAACAAAAAGAGATAATTGAGAGTGACTGTGTAGAGTTTCACCGTTTCAAGAACCTGCACTTCAGTCATAAATGTGTGGGCTTATAAATAAATGTTAGTGATGTGTAAAGGAATACCTTAGAGTTCCTAGAGTATAGGTAGAAATAGAACGAGTATTAATTTTTTTCGGTGTGTCCGGCGTGTGATTACAGGCCCGAGTTCGTGCTGGTGCGGCAGAACGTGCGCGACGCGGGCGCCGACTACCGCGCGCTGCTGCTCGGCCTCAAGTTCGGCGGCGTGCCTTCCATCAACAGCCTCAACTCTATCTACCACTTCCAGGTATCTATATATCCGTGCATTATTATTGTCTGTCTTTACAATATCTTCATCTCTAGTCACAGAACGTGCGTGACGCGGGCGATGGCTATATAATTATATCCTATGCGTTACTGCTCAGCCTAGCCTTTCATTCCTGCCATCAAAAGCTTCAACTCCATCTTCCAGGTGCGTACCCGATCCAGTTTCTATCATATTTGTGTATTATAATATCGTTTGTAATATTTAGTCTCTTACAATGTTGTTCGATCGCGGTTGACTTTGCCTTGCTTTACTACTTTTCTGTCCCTCAAATTTTTTGTTGCGGGCGACCAGACCTTCTGGCGGCCTAAAAACTATGACACCAGGGCTAGCCACTTGGCCTATACGAACTTACTTACTTAATATAACAATAAGCAGGAAAATGTGATTGTGTCAGTTTTTAACCCTTGGTCTCTTTCATTGAAAGTTGCAATCTATATTCATCCCACTGTAAAGGTATTAAATTAAATACGTACGATAACACCAAAATAGGTAGGGAAAAACTTGAGATAGGTATATATGAACATTTTTAATTCTGCAATAATGTACTGAATTCTACAAATTGAATACAAATACAGATCACAATACAAATCAGTGAATACAAATTACTTTGTATTTCAAGTGCTGTGTGTAACTCATGAAATATTTACAATAATGTGCCGTTTTAGTTTAACAGTTATTTTGCAGGGATATAGACAGCAAATATAAATAAGATCATTATTGTTTAGGATCGACCCTGGGTGTTCGGGCACCTTCTCCAGCTGCAACGTCGCCTCGGCCGGGAGAACTTCCCCCTCATTGAGCAGACCTACTACCACAACCACACTGACATGGTGAGTACCTAGCTATATAATAATCTATAGTTTTATTAACTCTACTAACTTAACTATTTTCTCTCTATCTATTAATATATTATTACCTATCTAATCGTGGTAGATCTAAGTATGTTTTTATTTTTTATGACCAGATGTAAATCCTTGATCGGTTTTACCCTCTTTTAAATATGTATATTTGGTGTGTCCGGCGTGTGATATAGTAGGTAGTAGGATATAAGTAGGTATACTTAGATGTTTCTTTATAAACATTAGGGACAACAGTTATGAACATAATACAGTGGATACGATATTTTATCTGATTTGACCAATGATGATAACGCCTAACCGATTTATTACACATAAAACACTAATAGTTAAACAGGCGCTATATCGACGTCATTACCACGAAGTCGAAAAACGCCTGCACAAAACTGTATTGTTGCGTCTGTTGAACGTTGCTAGCAATAGCAATCACTACGACTTATTTTCATTTTGTCAATTTATACCTACTGTGTGTGTAGTTTTCGTCCAGTGTTCAGTTAGTTCAATAACAAGTAGGTTCATCATTTGTTTTGTTTTGTAGGTATCATCCTTTACTGGAATCATTTCGCCGCATTTTCAGGCCCCTATTTGAGGACCTCTGGATAAAACCAGAACGCAGAAATGTTCGTCATCCAGTAAGCTATAAAATCACACTTAAAATGAAAAAAATCAAGTCTGTAGGTCATTTAGTTCCGAAGCAAAGTTTCGCATTTATGACACTCACTCATGATCATGATCATCAGAATAAAACTAGTACTTCCCATAAACTCAGAGAGCTGAAATTTGGTACAGAGTTAAGGTTACATGGCCACATCTGGAGTACCTGGTGACCCTTATTTGAAAACACAAGAGCCCAACCAAACTATTAAAGATCGACATACCTACCGCCTTAATAAAAAATCTAATAAAATAAATCAATATACCCACATTTCTACAAAAAGAAGTGAAATCCCACCAAAAACATTCTGTAAAAAACTAGCCAAGTCTCGATGAAGCTGCTTGTTTATATATGAAATCTAGACAAAGTCGTGCCAAGTATAAGGTTCCTTACTGCGATTTCTTTATTATTATAGTTAATGTTGTGTGACTTGGCCGTTGAACAGTAGGTACATGTGGTCGTCACGGACGATTTACTGTATTTTACCGGGTGGCATTTTCTAACTGAGCGCTGCCGTAGCTCGGATGACACGTTAAATTGTAGGTCCCGGTTGTTTTAACCGTTTAGCCATGTCAGAGGCCTTCAGGCGGCCTAAATACTCTGACACCAGGGCTAGCCTCCCGGCCTACATGAACTTACTTACTTACTTACTTTTATCAAAATATTATTAGACATAATCTAATGAATTAATCAATCTATTATAAGACGGTCGTTTGAATTTTAGCGCCAAATATTTAAATTATAAACTAGTCAAAGTGGCGCTAGTGAAGTAACTTTGCGTTGTCGTTCCTGTCGACGTACATTCATAAAACAATTTAAATTACAATCTCATTTAAAAAAATAATAATTAAACCTATAGAACTTTGAAGTGGTAAATAACTTATTGAAATAAAACATTAGTATTAATTTATTTTAGGTGAAACTTGTGTGAAAATAATAATTACATGAGCTAATGACAAGACAAGGGGCTTCATCATCGCCAAAATATTGCGTAAGTTGAAACATAAGCTGATTGTAAAATTAATTTAAAAAAAAAGAGGAATGGCAGATCATTGTTTTGAGCTTGGAAAATAACTTCTTATTTTTGGTTGTAATCGTTCCATTTTTAGTATTTAGTCAATAAATTGTAATTAATGGTTTCTATTTGTATTATTTAGGTTCCTGTCGCCGAAAGCAGCGGTGGGGGATATCCATCATGACCTCTGAAGGGCTGTACTTCTACTGCACTGCAACTTCTCATGGAGAAAACTTAAGGAAAAACTGAGAAACCTTTGAAGATATTAATGCAGAGCTATTTCACAAGAAAACAAGCCAGGTGATGTGTTTTGTTTGTTAATTGGCAACGTAATGTGACGAGATCGTAATACATATTTCACTTCTAACCTCAACTTTGTCCTTTATCTGATTTGTGATTTAGAAACGAATAAACTAAATATTACATGCCGCTGTGGCTGCCTGTAAATACTTTTAAAGTGCTACACTCTCGTGTTGCATCGAGGAAATGTTTTTGATATAGGTAAAGTATGAAAATTGCAATAGTCTTGTTACAGAGTTTTCTGCCGGTCTTTAGCTGAGAACACAGTCGCTGGCATAATAATGCCAGTTGATGCTGTTGACAATCCATAAGGTTTACTTCTGTGGTCTTTACATTATGACAATATAATTTATCTTTGTTTTCCTTCATAAGCATTCTCTGATCAATTTGTATAACACTCACAAACAGACAATAAGTCACAATGAAACCTAGAAGACCTAATTTTCTTTTCGGCTAATTTAGAGTTATAATTAACTAGCTACTTGGCCCGGCTCCACTCAGCTATGAATAAATTATTGGTAGGTATAAACCTTTTGAAATAAATAATTTATAAGATAGTGGAACCTGCATTGCTATCTGTTGTATAGTTTAGGCCATATAAGAGAAAATAAAGGGACACAGAAATATAGCCTGCTTTATAATATGTTGTGATATTGTTATAGAACTAATGCGAGTTGTTTTTCTGGCAGAGAATAAAAATGAATGCAGTTCTACGCTGAAGGCTCGGAAGTGATGCTGCAGTACTACACTAGAGCAATGTAAGAATGCTTCGGAGCATAGGTACTGTCTGAGCTGAGTACTGTCTTCAATTCCCCGTGCAACATGATCAGCTTCGCTTTCCTCGAGGACAGAGAGCCGATATTTAACAGTGGATTTTATATGTTATGAATAAGTAATAGGTAAAGGCTAAATAATTTATTTTGTTCATGTTTATTTTTGATTGTTGTAATAATGCCAAAGTAACTGTTGGCTGACTATCTTACAAAATTATTTTTAATCTAGAATAATATTACAATTTTACTGTTATGTTGGTTGTTGCAATGGAAGAACTGAAAATTAATTATGTTGATATAAAGTGCCTCTAATAAAATAGGGTCAACCTGTCATGGCTGAACTATCTGTCTATACTGCTATAATATTATCTTTCTAATCTTATATATAATATATTGGTATCAATTTAGTGGAAACGTCCTGGTCCAGGGTTTCTCAAACTTTGGGTCATGACCCACTGTCGAGTCGTCGGCAAATATTTGAATGGGCCCTGCCTGTAGAACAATACACTAACCGATCGAGCAAAAGAATGTTATTTCATGTTGGCATTGGTTAATTTTCCTAGAGGTGGTGTAACGAGTTTGTATTTCAATTATCATGTGCTTAGATACGTCATTACAACAAAATTAAAATTATACATTTACAGAATATTTATAACATAAGTACGGTAAACTTATTTAAGATGAGTTGTAGTCCAGTCAACTTTGGGAACCACTGCCCTAGTCAACTAACTGCAGTACCTAGACTGCCGTGATATTTAGTTTTCAGTAAATAGAGCTGTAACTGTGTAATGCAATAGAGGAAAATATCAAAAGATGTTTATTATCAGTCTACTATTACTAGCACATAATTATCATTATCATAAATCGTGATATTAATGCCCAAACATTAATATCTTATAGACCTTATAATTGATAAATAATTGAATGTAAAAACAATGTAATACAATATTTCAAGATCAAATACTAATCACTACATCTATGATGCTCATAAATAAATGTAAAATGGAAACCAAAGAGTTCTGTTTAGCCGACTTCACATAAAGTAACAAGGTTTTCACCTTAGATCTTTAGAAAAACTGATTTTATCGAAGCTGTGTTGATATTTTAAAGGTGTGATCGTATAAACAGTACTGATTGTCATTTCCTTATTAGGCGTAGAGACATTAGATTTTTGACACAAATGAGTTAAAAGATAACAAATACATAAATCCACTGGCTGTGAACTGATTTCACATTATGTAATTTTCAGCCAGTGGCTTTTCTCAAGCTTTAACAATGTACTTAATAAGATTTAAATTAAATTCATGGGTCCTTATAGAATTTTGCTCTGGAAATTAACAGGGCTTTTACACATTTTAAGTCTTAGTATAACGGGTGTGTTTTCATGTATTAAATTAAAAAGGAAATTATTAAACTTCACTAAAATATAATTGGTTAAATATAATTCATAGAACCAATTGATAAAATATTTTTGATTTTTCTTATATTGTAAAAAAAAAAGAAATAAGATAACTTAGTGAATACGTAATTTCGTCGAAATATAAGAAGTTTATGCATGTAATAAGTAATTCAGTTCTGTCATAGCCTTGCTTTTCAGAAATAAAACAATGTAGGGCTGAACGCCAAAGTAGAATTTAATTTATTATATAGGTGTGTACTTGAAATGATTTTAGTTTTCAGAGTTTTGTTCTTCTGTTTACCTAGTTCAAGTTATTATTCTTAACATAACTTAAAGTTGCTCTTTTACATTCAAATCGCTCGTTCTTATAACTTTGCGCAATTTTCAGCAATATACATTGAACAACAACAACAAAGATCCATTATTGCTCATATTATGTCTTATTATAATGTTAAAGTTGGCATTTGAGTTAGACCTGCTTTTAACTTCTCTACAGTAAAAATGAGACACTGATTCCTGAATTGTAAGTTTAAGGAAAGCAAATCCAAATCAGAATTTCTATCAATATTTATATTCGCTCACCCCGTCTGATAAATCTGCGATTGTTATGTCATCACTTATTGAATTTTATAATTTTGACTTAATTACTATGTTCGTTTGTTGGAAATCTGTCACCTTCCCGTAAAGGCGACATATTAATTTTGTTTTTGTTGTTATTTTTATTATTATTTGTAGATACGCCGTTCTAAAATCCTTAAGATAATAATTGCCTTTTAATCTACTTAATAACCATTTCTTGGCTGTCAGTTATATTTAGTAAGAATTTAATTATTGGCCTTATAACATATGTAAACAATAGAAATAAAAAAAAAAATGTCGCAAAAGTTTCAATGATTTTAAAAGGACTTAACTCATTCAGGGATGGTCGAGCAGTTTTACATTCTAATTGTTTTAGTGGCTTGGTTGGATTAATACAAAATATTTGAGGTTGCTCATATTTTCAAAAAAAAAATTTATAACCATGTAAGTTGTACTAAATTAAAATACTAAAATAAATACAGAAATAATCTGTTTAGGATAGATATTCGATTCTTGGATAAGATGATGTTTCATTTCAGTAATGCAAATATTGTGAATGTAACTTTTCTTGTCCTTTAAGTTAATGTGTCAAGTGTAATTTTTGTTTATTTATATTGCCGCTCTATTGATGTTATGTTAAATGCAACCTAGTAGGTAAAAATTCTAGGTAAACCCTGATTTTAAATTTTATGTGAACAGTATATACAGTGGAAACTCCAATATCCGGATTTTTGAATATCCGAATGCTCAACGACACTAGTTAGTCCGGTTAATCGAGTCTCCACGTAGATTATTTTTGAAACTGATGTAATTTTCGCAACCATGATTTTACTAAGCATATAGATAATTTATTGAGTGATTACCTATAGAGCTAAAATGTAGAACACGGATGATATTTTGTAAATGATCAACAGATAAAGTTCAGATAAATCTCGTTCTAATCTTAACCCGCTCTTATGCCTTTGGATGTCTTTGTTATAATCTTTAATATATCGAGAACAGCCGGCTAAATAAGATAGACATGCCATATCTGTTGTCTTTCCGGTAATATTTAACGTATTTTCGCAATGCTTGCGCTGATATATGTATGGTTTTTACGTGATTCTACTATTTCCTTATCCTTGTCTTCTTTCCTTATTCCTTCCTACTGATTGGCCAAAGTGAGATATCGGAATGGTTGAGCTTTGGACTTCCTGGGCAAGATGTCATGTGATGAGCCTGGGGTCAGTAGTTCCTTTTCCTTCATTCTCTTTACTGATTTGATAAGCGAGACACCGGAATGGTGTAAGCTTCGAGTGGCGGTTCACTTGGTTGGTGCTATCTTTCCCTTCATCTTCTCTACTGATTTGATGAGCGAGAAACCGGAATGGTGTAAGCTTGCGAGTCGTGGTTGACTTGATCGGTGGTACCTTTTCCTTCATCCTTTGTACTGATTTGATAAGCGAGAAACCGGAATGGTGTAAGCTTGGAGTGGTGGTTCACTTCCTTTATTCTTTCTGATTTCAAAATATATCTATCAGCGTTGTTGCAAGCCGTGTTTTACTTTTCCTTTTTTTTACTTAAACTTACAACAAGACAACGGACCTGGCAGTGTTACTTCCATTTGTAGCATTGTTTGACTTTCTATTATAACTCCATTCATCTTAAAATTCCTTATTCTCTTCATAACAAAACTAATTAATCTATTGTTCGCACTGAGAAATTAACATTGAACTATCTATTAATTATTACACTTGATGTTTCACAGTTAACAGTGATTTTGAAATGTTTTAACATTATGATGTTACGTTATGGTAGTGATTATTTACTGTCATTGTTATTACTATTACTTCATTTGTGAATAATTATTTTGCAATCTTATTAATCAATATTAGGGCTGAGTTATATTGTTATTTAGACACATTTCCTGATGTTTGTGTTTTTCTTCATTATTCAATCAAGCTGTTAACGTAATAATTTGGTTTAGAAAGTAAAATGTATTAATGGGTTAAGACAGTAACGCTACATTATTTCTTGCATTGTTTATTGAACAACAAATTCAGATTCATATGACCGTGTGGTCGTAAAATGTTAAAATAAAAAAAAAAAAACAAAACAACAAAAAACAAAAAAAAAACAGATTCTCTTCCGAAATTTATTTGTGTCTCACACAATGCAGTTTTGGCGTAACGTTTCATTTACGAATAAATTCCGTAGGTACCAAACATGACATGTGAATATTATTAATTATAAAGAGGATAAAAATGAAGTTATCTAAGACATTGTAAATTTATTCATTAATTGAACATTATGAAAAACAAATAGAAAAATCATGGAAAAATTCATTATTTATAACCATATTATATTAGAACTTTCCAGTACTGTCTGTGTTTGTAACATTGTAAGGTGTAATAGTTTTACGCTCTTTCTTTGTTTAGACTTTATTTATTTGTTTTAATTTTGTTTTAAATTGTTTAGTTAAGGTGTTGATGGTCCTTGTCGATGCATTTGACATGTTATTTTCACGTATTCTGTTAAAATCGCAGAGTCGCGATTTGAGCAGAATGGCCGTGTGGTCGTCACGGACGATTTACTGTATTTTACCGGGTGGCATTTTCTAACTGAGCGCTGCCGTAGCTCGGATGACACGTTAAATTGTAGGTCCCGGTTGTTTTAACCGTTTAGCCATGTCAGAGGCCTTCAGGCGGCCTAAATACTCTGACACCAGGGCTAGCCTCCCGGCCTACATGAACTTACTTACTTACTTACTTTTATCAAAATATTATTAGACATAATCTAATGAATTAATCAATCTATTATAAGACGGTCGTTTGAATTTTAGCGCCAAATATTTAAATTATAAACTAGTCAAAGTGGCGCTAGTGAAGTAACTTTGCGTTGTCGTTCCTGTCGACGTACATTCATAAAACAATTTAAATTACAATCTCATTTAAAAAAATAATAATTAAACCTATAGAACTTTGAAGTGGTAAATAACTTATTGAAATAAAACATTAGTATTAATTTATTTTAGGTGAAACTTGTGTGAAAATAATAATTACATGAGCTAATGACAAGACAAGGGGCTTCATCATCGCCAAAATATTGCGTAAGTTGAAACATAAGCTGATTGTAAAATTAATTTAAAAAAAAAGAGGAATGGCAGATCATTGTTTTGAGCTTGGAAAATAACTTCTTATTTTTGGTTGTAATCGTTCCATTTTTAGTATTTAGTCAATAAATTGTAATTAATGGTTTCTATTTGTATTATTTAGGTTCCTGTCGCCGAAATACACAAGGGTACAAAACCAGGTGCTCAATAAGCATTCAATTATAGGCTTGATAAAACTGATTATTTCAATAATACTTATGTATAGGCGAGCCTGAAACAAACAGTATAAAAAATATTTCCAGTACAGACGGACATCTAACCATTGATAGAAGTCCGTCTGTACATCTATTTTATGTTAGATTGGTGGTCGTTTTGACGCTCCAAAAAGAAGACAGCAGAAGTCAGCATTGTCAATGCTGAATGCATGTGTTGAACAATCAACAACAGCCTAAAATGAGACACTAGCGTCCAATTATCAATACCAGTATGGGCTATTATCTCGCTTGACAAACTTAGGTACTTACAACAGATATAACATTACGTGTAAATAAAATTTCACTTGTACCCACTAACGTATAAAGAATGTTCAACGGCCAAGTCACACAACATTAACTAAAATAATAAAGAAATCGCAGTAAGGAACCTTATACTTGGCACGACTTTGTCTAGATTTCATTACTTTATAGAGATAAACAAGCAGCTCCATCGAGACTTGGCTAGTTTTTTACAGAATGTTTTTGGTGGGATTCTTTTTACATCATCTCGTTTCAATATAACAATTAAAATGTAGGTCCCGGTTGTTTTAACCATTTAGCCATGTCAAAGACCTTCTGGCGGCCTAAAAACTATGACACCAGGGCTAGCCACTTGGCCTATACGAACTTACTTACTTAATATAACAATAATTGTTTTTCATATATCTTAATTTTGATAATATCTAGGTGCGTTAAAAAATACGAATAAATGTGTTTAAAACTTTAATTTTAACCTAAATATCACTAAAACATGTTAATTTACAATAATTAACTTACAAATAAATAATACAAAAATAACGCTACAACTAATTTTGTCTGTAGAGACAAACAACAATTTTGGATCGTCCAAAGGAAAAATAAAATCACAAGAAACATTTTTGAATAACATTACGGTGCTCTTCGATAGAATATTCAATTACATTAGTAGGTATTCGTAATTGAATTTCTATAAATAATCTCGAATATTTAAGCGATGTTGCCTTATAAATATTGTTAGTGAAGTGTTTGGATAGGTGTGACACAGCTGTATTGAATGAATTAGTAGTTACAGTTTGTGTTCCCTATGAGGACGTCATACAAAAGTTACGTGTAAGTAATACTTTTGTTTCGTTTATGAATCAAGTCATCGTGCTGTTCAAGTGCTGGTGCGATTGCAGGCATCTTGTAAGTTGTGGAGCCCTGAGAAAAAAGAAAATTAAATACATTAAAATTGACAGACTAGCTAGGAGCTGTTGATGAAATTATAGCGGTAAAATTTTATATTTATTTATTTATTTCAGCAAAACACATAGGTACAATTAGTGTATATCTAATTAGTTACATGTCACATAGTTACATAGGGCATGGCTGATTCTATTCATTGAGAATACACTGTATTGTAGTTATATACAACTTAGCAGTAAACTAATAAGGACGTAACAATTTTATCGTAATGTAAGACTAGGATTATTCTACATTGTCTGAATATACAAGGTGTCATGCAAGATTACTTTATTTATAAAGCAATAATTTAGCTATGTTTGCTGCTAGGTTTTAAAATACTAATCAACAATGCTTATTTTATTTTATTACATTAGCCCTTTTCAATTTCTAAAAATATTGCCTGTCCATCATTCGCGGCGGCATCACGTTAACGATAATAGGCATTTTCATAACACGTTAACTTCCAGAAACTCGACATCAGTAAAATGTACTTTCAAAAGCTCAATAAATTTTGTCAAAAGAAGTAGTCGGGGAACAAAGGGTTCTCCATCTACACGCATGTTTCGAAAGGATCAAAGTGTTGCGTGCCAGACATTACTTATGTTTAAACTAATATTATACTTCACGTAACACAAACATAACTTCCGCTCCTGTTTATTTTACTGTTATTAGGACTCCCTCAGCCGAAGTGTCATATATTTTTCGGCAAATTCAACAGTAATCTGTAAGATTTGTTTGCGTGGCTCAGTAATGAGCAAAGGACATCAAAGGGCTCGTGTTTGGATTGCGAACCGCTTTGAGGGTTCCGCGGGTGTAATCGCATCGTAGGTGTTGACTTTGTTTGGGATACAAAAACCGCCTTTTGTGAGATTAAGGATATTTATTTTTGTCTCATTTTATGAGAACTGAGACTGTTTGCAGTCCGTATCTCTGTTGTATCTGGCTCTTAATCATTGTCATCGTATTTTTGACTATTGTTTCTCAATATGGCTGGTTTAAATCGGCTAATAATAACATTTCCGACATTGCTAATATGTTCTTAAAGTTTGTCAAATACAAGAAGAACGATTGAGTAGATACGTTAACTCATTGATGATTTCTAGCCAAAAAATGTTAACTTTATTGGTCATCAGCCCCCCAACCGCCTAAGCAATAGCAATCGTAATAGCAATCGTTTATGACTTCATTTTAGTCATTTGGCACCGCCTATGTGACGTTAGCCATCAAAGTTGTTCATTCCACGATTGCTTTCGCAATCCGCGCAAAGCAATTGATGGCTAACGTCACATAGGCGGTGCCAAATGACTAAAATGAAGTCATAAACGATTGATATTACGATTGCTATTGCTTAGGCGGTCGGGGGGCTGTTCTGCCAGCTCTGTAGTATGTATAGTATAGGGTATTGTACAAAAAGAGAACCGTCGTGGCGATATACAGTGAACTAACAATAAGATTTTAATTTGCAGCCAAGTTACCGACTACTTGGTAGACGCGAGTCTACTGATGAAAACCAAATTGGTGTCTACCAAGTATGTTGTCATTGCTGCTGAAAAGCAGTGTTGTCACCGTTACAAAATTAGTAAAATGGCACACGGGCGACCTCACGTACGAAGGTTTTCTTTTTGCACAAACTCTAGAGAAGAAAAAGAAGAAGAAATCGCCATGGGTGATAAGGCCGCCACTTTATAATCATATTTTTGTCGTATTTGTGTAAATAGTGTTTATTTTTCTTATTGTGGTTGTAAATAAAGAGTTTTGTCTGTCTGTCTGTCTGTCTGTCTGTCTAGAGTATATACTATAATTGTTTCATTCTTGTTTGCTTATCTATGTAGCTATCTTGTTCAGCAATTTTGACCAAAAGCTTACCTAGTCCATCGGCAGCGCCGGTCGCGGTCGTGCATACAGATGCCGTGTCGCTCGTAGCATTCATCTTTGTGCGTCACACAGGTGTTTAGCGATTTTGTTCGGCGACCAGTCATGTGAACCTGATAAACAAATATTATTTGTTTACACAAGGTAATGTAACAGATGAGATCAAGTATAAAGCGGAAACACTAAGAAGTATAGGTTCAACATTTTGTATTGAGATAATTTACTCATCATCGAGATCATGAAACTCCCAACCTGTCTATAATCTATAAATATCTCTGATATTGCTGTGGCTTTGAAAATATCTATTGTGTCATTGGGTAAAATATGAAGCAGTGTTCTTTCTTACGACGCCTACAAAATTGGGTTCACACGATGAATTCTCTAACGAAAATGCATAAAAAATTAAGGTTGTCACAATAAACTTACAAGTGAGACACAATTTTCCAAAACATTAAAATCATTAAAGAAAAATGCCACTTCGATGATTGAAATTCAAGCTCTTGAATCAACCTCATATAATATTACAATTCTATTAAATAAGTCCTGAACTTTAACTAACGTATCTACTATTTACCAGAATTTTCTATTTGAAACTATTGAAAACTCGAGAAAATACACCGCAGAACACTTTCCAAGTTAAAGTGGCTAACTTCACCCAACTTTAGGAGTTAAGTCGCGCTTTGTTTTATGAAGTGGAAATTAGTGTAGCCTTTGTTTACGTTCACTAAATGGATTAATTTTAACACTATCTTGCTTGTATTAATCTCCTTGGAGTATAAATTACTGCTTTTAAAGTAAATAAGTAAGTAAATTCTCTTGGGTTTGCCAGAGGTGCAAATGCATTGAATAAACATGAGTGTATTTTCAGCACTTCAAAGGAAATGTCTAAAATAGCTGACATATTATAGCAATAGTCGTGATGATTGTGTAAGAAATCATTATTATAACTAGTCTGTTAGTTAGATTGTAGAGTATAAAAAAATATTTGATACGTATTTTTTCTTTTGTCACTCAAACAATAAATGGCCTAAGACCCTCTAAGAAGAGCGGCCTTCACTGGCGTGATAATCATCAGACATATTTTTATCAAGTATCATCAATTTTAAAAATGACAAGGAAATCTTGTCAAAGTTTGGAGGCCTCGTTACGTCACGACGACTTTTCTACGAGAAAGTCACAGAGCTATTACAACTAGAGAGATAGCGCTGTCTTGAAACCATTCTTAACCGCAAAAATTGTGGTTGAGAATGGTTTCAAGCTATGGGTTTCCCAAAAATATTTAATTTAGATATTTTCACCCCTCCAATATTTTTTAAATTCGAAAAATAAATTGTATGAAAAATAAATATAGCTTATTATTTTTTCTAGTTTAGCAATAATAAAGTGCTTCTATCGTTATTTTACTTGCATTCGTAGCTGATTCTTCCACATTCATCTCTTAATTTGCTAAAATTAAAAATTAGAACCTACCAAGTTTGACCAGTTAGGAGGTACGATGTAACAAAAAAACACTTAAAGAGTGTGTCTGATTGGTAAAAATGCTTTTATTTAACAATTTGGAGTTTACTTAATCAGAGTTGCTAGAGATGAACTGGCTATTGAGCCAAATATATTTATTCATCCTAATAAATTCGAAATTAATTTTTAAAAAATCGTAGGGCTCTTTTTTGTTTTTAACTGTTGTAATAGACTCAGAAAAATATAAACTTTCTCGAAATGTAACGAGTGTTGTGGTTAGAATTTTTGATTATTATTATACTAGCCTCCATACATTTCGTGGACATGTCCTTTGACAAAATAAAAATATTTATGTCTAATATGAAGGACCAATTTATACATTTTTTAATAATCTAGCCATGGTAGTTGATACTATGGTAGTTGACTACTAAATAGTTTCTAGTAGTAACATGTGATTTCTAATCTAAGAAAAATATTAATGTTGGCAGTAATTTTATAGATAGCATGAGAGTAACGATGTCATGTGCTAGTCTAAAATTTAATAAATGTCTAAAATCATATACATACCTTGCAAGTGCAGCCCTGCTTATAAAGCTGTCTGAATCCTTTCCTTTGGCGCGGAGTCACATCTTTCCATTTGCTGATGAAGGAGCACAGGTTGATATGCGCTTCCAGGTGAACTATTCGACCTGAAATCATCAAAATATTACGTTATAATTCATTATTTTCGAACTAGTATTTTATTTCTCTACCTCTCTACGTTTTCTACTAAAGTACTCGGACTAATGAAAATCAATAGAAAGAAACAACTTCAGATGTAAGCTTCTAAGTTTTTATTACCTAAACGATGATTCAATGCTCCCAACTCTGTGTTTACAAAGTAGACGATAACTAGAGCTCGCCAAAATCGTATCTTGTGTTAACGAATGACCATAAATATTGTTTGTTTGTGTAGGCTGGTAAATGATCAGTTTTCATTTGCAAGTCTATTTTATATTTATTAGCGTGGGCTCAAATGTCTTCAGTAACAGATTATGTTTGTTTGTCGATAATATTATATACTAGATCAAAACAAGGTTACGAAAACACCACTGAAGCGTTATATTATAGGGCTAAAGAATTGCTCTTTTCTAATAATGTGGATGGTGACGTCAATGTAATTTCTTTTTTTTCTAAATTTTAGCGTCCTACTTCGACGTTCTATGATGTAATGTAGTACAGAGTAAGCCTACAGCTAACGTCCCTCACAAACTTCGTTAGATTTGCGCAACTATGGTTATTATTTTACAATTAAAGCCAAAATATACAAAAATGTACCTTGCAAATAGCAAAAGAACTATTCATCTAAATACTCGTATCTAGGTATTCTAGGTATCTGATTGTTCCGCAGTATGGTTCCAGATATTAGGTACATGGAACATTTATTCGTTATTAAAATATTTTATCTCCTTTATGTATACGTTTAATAGTTAAAATGTATTAGATATAAAAGTATTACCTGTTATGACATAAGTTTCCCTCGGCTCTAGTAGGGCGGTGCCGCACACTGAAGACTCAGACGGCGCCAAAAGACGCCCGGATCGAAGCGCCAATTTAGCCTTTGGCGTCGCCTGTAAAGTCACAAATAAAATATAAATCGGTTATTGTTTCCATGTGGCATACATAATACATTAATCTACGACTTATTGTATCACATTACGACAATAGGGGCGATAAAAAGTAACAGGCCTTGATCCGAAACCTTGCGCTCTTTATTGTAGGTATCCTAAAATCTTACGATTGCATTTTTACGAGTCACATCCTGCTCTCACGTCTGTTCTGGATTCTCAACTATATCGTTATTATCGTATCGCAATAAATCAGTTTAATAATTTGATATAAAAATCCACGTTACTCACTTTGAATGTATTTCGTATTTTCACTTTGTATGAGTCGTAAAAGTCTTTTCCTTTGAACGTTTTCTGTACTCTGCCGACGATTACTGAAAATAAGTAAATTATATTAATCTCATATTTTATTTGCTATGAGTTTTTTATGGTAGCAATAAACAATTCAGAGAGGTTATTAAGTCACGGTTTGCAAACAAATGCTTTTAATTTAGGATAGGAACATTTCGTGGAGTGACGAATTTTCAGCGTCCCGTCGCGCCTTTATGAAATTAATTACTAAGCGGTAATTTATTCCATAAGTCTGTAAAACAAATTATGTGCCTAAACAGATATATGAAACTTTCATAAAACGTGAATAGGTGATTGAATTTGTCCCAATGTCTGTTAAGTGACAGTATAATACATAAGTAACTTAAGCGATATGGTACGAGTAAAAACCTAATTTTCTTTCGTGTCACGTTATTGAATGATGACTCTGCGTCTGTTATACGTAATCTAGTGATCTTCGATTTTCTTACATTTGTAGAGCGTCTGCTTTAAACCTGGATTTATTATTTTCGTTCCATTTCGTAATCATGGTACAATAGAAGAAAAATAAGAATGTGCCAAATGTCCACTAGCTATCTCGAGTTAGTCAAGTCAACGCCTAAAATGTGTTGACGACAAAAACAACTAAAGATAAAACAACACACAATACAATT
Source organism: Hypomecis punctinalis (assembly GCA_949316475.1). Classification (NCBI taxonomy): domain Eukaryota; kingdom Metazoa; phylum Arthropoda; class Insecta; order Lepidoptera; family Geometridae; genus Hypomecis; species Hypomecis punctinalis. The sequence goes on along the minus strand of OX438800.1, from coordinate 15,026,316 downwards.
AGGTAAAGAATTGATTATGGAAACTAGCTTGGTTTTTGCACATATTAATTAAAGAATAGCACAGGTGTTACTCACTTTAGTTTAGTAGACAACCGCTACTACAGTTTCGATCGCATTTGGCAATCATTTTCAAGTTTGAATACTAGTACGCGGGCTCGTCTCGCATAGCACGTGCTATAGTAGCAGTTATCTATAAAAATAAAGCCTGTGCTATACTTTAATTAAAAAGGTAAGAATTGTTACCAAAATCGCTATTGCAGAAGTGCGTCTGGGGATGCTCGGGTAAGCATGTGCAAGCCTCGACGACGCGATAGCTCGCCGCCACCAGCGCCAACGCCAACCACCTCGTCAGCATGCTATACTTTGATATCTGTAGCAACAAGATACATTACATTGTTAGTCTGCAATTACATAAAAATATTTATTAATATGTGATTACTTTTCGCAAAAAATTGCAAAACCGACTTCCATCGCGTACAAAATTAGAATAGTTCGCTCGGATTTAAGTAAACAATGTTTACACTATTGTTGATTTTTCAAAAATGGCTCAGCCGATTTCGATAAAATTGTTTGATTCAGTTTACAATTAGCGAAAATATCGATGAACATACACAAAAAAAATACAGACGCACATAGAATTTCCGGTTAAAAAACAGGACGAGACAAAATTGTGCTGGGTTACATAATTAATATATTTGTCTGCTCATTTCAGAACTCAATTTTCCAATGTAAGGCTACAAATATTATGTCATTAATTGGTAATGGTCCTCTATGAATGTAAGCGTGACTTTGAAAATGCCTTAGCTGATCACACTTATGCCTTCGTAGTGGTAAGCGATAGAATAACCCTGAAAAAGATAGAGGGACAAATCTCGCTCATTTTATAATTTTTTTTTAAACTTGATAACAATATATTTTAATATTCACTGTCATGCAAATATAAGTACATACTGAAGTTTTAGTATCGACAGGCACTCAATACTGCTGCAGTAAACATTGGCCTGATTCCAGGAGGAGTGTGAATGGCGATTCAAAAATAAACTCCATAAACAAACCTAGCTTCATTAAAGGAAACATAAATACATGAAGGTTAAATGCCGACGTCGAGATTTAAAACGACTTTAGCATTACGAAGCAAAATATTTTAACTTCAGGTGGTTTTCGGTAACAATACAAAACTCCATCCAACTTTAGAAGTTAAACACAAGTTATTTTGGCAAACATTTATTATAAACTTCAAAGTCTCATAATTTACTGAGTTTATAATAACTTCTAAGTTCATATTTATGTTTCTTTTAATAAATTGTTCGCTTCGAATTTATGACCTTGGAGCTGCAGCAACTTGCTGTATGCACTTCGTTTCCAATCGTTACTTTTGGGAATCTAATATCAGACCTATTTATGATCAGTAGTTATTTTACTTTTCCCTGTACTACTATGGGCATAAACAGGGTCATATCATAGGTATTAAACGCAAAACCTTTTAAGCGGGTCTAGTAGATCTAGACAAAATCCTTTTGTACTACAACTTTTGATAATACGCAAAAACGTAATGCGCTTCTCCATATATTTTGCCGCGCGTTGACGAATTTTTTGTATAAAAAAGCAGATTTTTCTTCGTGATTTTCCAAAAGTCCTAGAACAAAAGTTGGTTGTCTAGATGTACTAGACCCGCCTATAATGGTTTTGCGTTTAATACCTATGACCCTGGATGTATATGTATAGAATAGCTAAGCGCAGCAATCGTTCTTCTTTTTATTATTTGTACATATTTTTACTGAAATTAACAACGACGAATACGTAGTTTCTGATAATTTTTTAAACCCTGTTTTATAAACTACGTACATATCTTGATACGATCAAGTATAGTCAAATAATGAGGTAGTAAATACGAAAGTGCGCACTTCAAATTAATTAAGTTCACCACTAAAGCCATCAATTTCCACTGCAGACGCGAGGAGCTAGAAGCAAGTTACGGGTAATTTATTAGTTCAACCAGTAACCACCTTTGGGAACCCACAAGATGGCGTTATTGACCTACATTCTACCCTTGTTTTACTTCATTTACTTGTTGTTTTTATAGGAGAAAAGTTAGGTTTAATTCCAACCGTATCATCGGTCGGCGCACACGTTTCTTCGACAAGCGCAAATCACCGTTCTTAAAAATTTGGATACAATTACTTTCCTTTAGGCTGATTTAACATTATTTTCCGTTGTAAATAATAATATTGAAAAGTATATTATGATACATTTTTCAGTATTTGTACTTATATTTAACATTTTCTTTCCTATATTAGATAGTTCGAATTGATACTCGTATTTACAACAGACAGGTAAAGTTGGAAGATAGTGAAACAGTGGGTAAAGCAAATTTCCATTTTAAACATGGTCATAATGACGAATTTGCATTTAATAACGTTAGGCAAGCGTGTGACGCCACAGAAATATTACTTTTTCGTCTCATAACGATGCTTGCTACAAAAACAAAACGACCGCTTCGAACTCTGAAAGAGCCTTTATTTATACTTTGTATGAGAAATCTTAAGTGTCATCCTGTCAACCAAAGCGTAAAAAGATACTGTTAGCTATGCTTTTGTTAGGTGTCGGTGATAATCCGATTTACTCGTTTGGTCTCACGACTACGTATCCTTTTAATGCTCTAGTATTTGTTAGAATTAATGGAACTCTTCAAATGCTGGCTTAGAGAAAATAAGAAGGCGATCATAGAGACAAGATTATCGATTCTTACTGACATATTTTGTAACAAGGATTTCTGTTTTTTTTTTGGACTAGTACCTACATCCGTTTCGAAGGAAATGAAATGTAAATCCAATATTGCTTCTATAGTTCCCGCGCGATCCGATTTCCTTATTGCGTTCGTTATTTATCGAAAGAATCTCCGTAACCACGACTAAATATACGTACAACTGTAATATTATCCGATAATGCATTCTAGTCACTAAGAAGCATTTAAAATAAGATTTGCATAATAATAAGCTTTAGTTAGCAAACAATAACCAAGTCAGGAACGGAGAGTGTAGGAGGAATACGTGATTTGAGAGCACGAAAATGTGTTCATTAGTTCCTACTTTATAGTACGTAAGGTACATGAGTCACTATTTAGGTGCACGTTTTATTCCTAGCCTAAATTGTTGATAAGAGTCTTTTTAATCTCGATATATTATGGACCTGTGAAGGTATACTTTTATTTGCTACCTATGTTATTTATTTTACCGCTATGAAATATAAAGTTATTTATAGTAAATGTAAATAAATAAATAAATAAAAAATATCTGATATACCAAATATAACAGTAGCCATAGGAAGATGGTGACATAATGATATACCTATAATCTATATTCCTCCTTCAGCCTAAACTCCTATTGTCATCTGATCTTGTTTTTTTGTTTATATATATGTGACGAAAGGTATTTCTATTTCAGCCATGTTAGTGTCCCTTTCAGCTTGATTTTGTCACATTTTATAAGTAGTAATAGTATGCAATGCACCAAAGTGTTATTTTATAGATCAAAAACTAGATTTATATGATATAATTACATACCTAATTCCACCTAATCGAATGAAAATAAATTAAGATCATGATCTTGAAAATAGCAAAAATAATTAATTATCTATTTATCTATACCACGTTATGATTCAGACACCTAATCAACATAAATTTATTATAACTAGCATACTTAATTATAACATGACCTCATCACTTCTTTTAATACGTTTCCGCAATCTGCTAAAGCGTTTCTAAATTAATATATCAAAGTGATTAGTTAGATGTTATGTCGCAGAGTCAAAGCTATTCCTATTAATAAGCTTTAAGTCCACAACAGACACAAGCGGACAGAAGAAAATGCAGCTGCGCAGCGGGATTTTCTTCGTTTGTGTTTTATTTAAGTAACCTTACACACAAAAAGTAGACGTGAAACGATGCGGCACCTTTCGTTTATCCGCTTCCGTCTGTAGAAACCTTTAGCCTTCACTCCGAAGAAAAAATTGGCTTTAAACTTCACTCTCACTTTGTACTGTCCCGTGGTTAATTAGCACAAATGTGGCGTAATATAAGTATGTAATTAAAAATTGCTCAGTCAGTGCGCGCAGTCCGGCGCGCACAGCAACGTCCTTTCAAGTACGTTACTTCATGCAATCCGCGCCTTTTGTATCCGATGCATGCCTACATAAAGGAGTACCGGCGCCGTTCCAGCTTATAACTAGAGGATTTCGGATAAAAACCGCGATGCGGAAATTTTATGAGTGCATTCCCATAGTGCTTGTGACCTCGCTGTAGACTGTAAGTCGCAACAAAGGCTCGTTCGTCAGGGGTCGTCGGGACTTATTGACGTTCATAACACTTTTATACTGTGTTTATGGGGATTTGTATGCTTGTTAGTATGCAAGGGGCACGTTTTACAATCAAATTGTTGTTCAATAACGAGACGCAATAAAAGTTTACTGAGGTTTGCTACAATTTATTTGCTTGAAAATAAGATTAAAATCCGGTTTTTAGATTCACATAAAATAATTTTATTTATTTACTTCAGACAGAGTCCATACATTTCCAATACAATTAAGAATTGAATAAATAATCAAAAACAAATATCCATTAGTCTAAATAATACATAATATAAATAATTCAATCCTACAAAATGTCAATCCAACTGAAAAAAAAATGATTATATACTATGTCGTGAATACAAATCAAAACAGAGCTGAAATATTTTTATGTAGGTACATACTGCTGGACTGCATGGTTGACAAAAAGGTAGTCAAAACGATCGGCTATAATACCAATAACTAATATTTTGTAAGAAAACTCATCGGCACCGTGTCATGAAATCATTATAAACAAAACGTAAGTAGAGGTACGTAGTTAGTCGGTAGTAACTTACCTGCTATGATGTCATATACGATAAATTAAGATATCATAGATGTAAACATAATATAAAACCTCCTACATGAGTACATTATGCTTTTTAGTTGACACCAAACTTAACAAGTGTAAAAAATCAGCGCTAACGACTTGCGATCACGTTTTTGCTTCGGCTAGCTAGAGCAACACAGAAACAAGTAATAAGTATCATAATATGAATATACCAAGCATTTTTAAGTACTAATACGTACACTGGATACTATTTGCACAAGTATGGTTTTGGTTTAGAGTAGGTATGGTACATTGTTCTAACTTCATTAAAAAAGATTGATCTACGCCAATAATTGGTAATTGGTGAATGTAGCAAGAAACTTTATTTTAAAAAGTACGGATCAAAAATAGAAACTGGATCGGAATAAAGGATCGGATGCTAGGGATGTTATTGTATTTAGAAAGAGGTAGTAAGTACGTCTGAGAGCGTTGAAAATGACATATAGCATGAATATGTCCTTTTATTTTAAAATCAAATCTTCGCATTGATCAAATGTCTTCAACTTAGGTGGTCGTCCAACTGTAAGTAGTACAAGTAGAGTCTTGATAGTCAGTCAATTAGGTGTCATAATATGAATACACACCTGATTGAACACGTCTCTACAAATCTGGCAGGACTTTAATAATTATGTTGGTAGCTAGCTATTTACTACAATAGTCACGTACCGGTGGGTAAGGATTTCGACGAATTCGTCAAAATATTCGTGCCCTGTTTTGTCGGCTCTATTAGATAGCGGCAAGAAGATGTTTATCACGTAATGGTTTCCATTTAAGTATTTTATAAACAACTTATATTAAAAAGAAAATTCAAAGATCCCATGTGATAGAAATACTAATCATTGATAACTGTAACACAAATCAGTTTTGGAAGTTTAAAATACATGATTTATAAGTTTCGTAGCTCTGTACTGCTTTTTATAGAACTAAACAATAACACCCTTAAATTGGTACGTTTCCATAAAACTAAATTAGTTAAGTTCTGTGAGAAAACTCTTGACTCTAGACTTACTGTTTTATAAATCAACAACTACAAATGTTGACTATGAGTATTATGCTGGCCATAAAATGGGCACTCTATGACTTTAGACTTTAAATAAATCGTATAGCTATGTGTGAAGTACAGGTACTATCACATACTGTGGTTTTAGCTCAAGGCGCAGGCAGGTATTGCGGTTGGCCATGTTATAGAGTATTAGGCAAATAAGTTTCCGATGGTGGTCGCTCGCTAAACTAAGGATGTGGCTGTGTTTGTCTCACCACTAGAGTTCTGCGAGTTAATTCTGAACCGTGGTCAAGGAAAACCGTTTTGCAGAAACACAAAACCACAATTTTGTTTGAATAAAAGTTATAGGATGTAGTAGGTAGAGCGTTGTAAAATACCAACCTTGTAATAATATAAGGTACCAGCTGACCCGGCAAACTTTGTTTCACACAAATTATATAGCCTATGTGTTATACTGAAATATAAGCATTATTATTGCAAAGTTTCATTTTAACCTGTTCAGTAGTTTTTTGTGGGAAAGAGTAACAAACATCCATACACACATACTCACAAACTTTCGCGTTTATGATATTAGTAGGAAGTAGGATATAACTAAATATTAAATTTATTTAAAGTGTCAAAGATAAAACAATACACGCAAGTACACGGAGGGTATTCGCAAAACATTTTTTTTATCGTTGTTTGAATGTGCTTAACAGTTATACGGATACTTAGAGTACCTATTTTAGAAAAAAGGTTTATGCTCTATTATAAAATATAATTACATAGCTATATTAAATATTTTAAAGCTTAAAATTTAATAACATAGGAACTACTTGTTACCTAAAAGCTTAAAATTTAAGAACACAGGAACTACTTGTTACCTAAAAGCTAAAGTCTAAAATACTAGGAATATAAGTCGAATCCAAGGCCTATTTTATAAAACGAAAAACTGTCCATAATAATGAGCACTTGGGCAAAAAGCTCATTATACCTTTCGGCCTAGTGCCACCGATCCATTCAATCTTCTACAAGCGGAGCACCATCAATCTTCAATCATTAGTCTCCTGTTTCCAGTTACCTTCTAACGGGCCGGCCGCTGACAATGTCAGTCTGTCAGAAAAACATACGAACCACATAAATCCACTGCCATCCCGACGAGCTCGTGACACATCAATTATTACTGTAAACATGTCAATCAATCTCGATACGGAGTTCTATTCGTCAATATTTTGTTACCTGCTGTTAACCGTGATCGTGCTTATATTACCTATAATTACTACCGCACCTAGCGTCTTACATAGAAACAGATATAGTTACATCGTGTTTATGTGCTAGTCTATTAATAAATCCTTACTAATCTGAAAGCATCTTTGTTAGTTTGTTTGTTGCTTTTTCTCGTATCAACGGATCGGCTAGATTTTTTGCATGGATATACAACGTGTATTAAAAATAGGAGTGTCACAGGTATTGCGATTCAAGCTGCTGGTAAAAGCTTGTATAGTGTGTACTATACTACTAGTACCGTAGTACTATATCCTGTACTTTTACCAATTCAATTTTCTGGGGTATTTCTGAAACAACAGTATTCTGCGTTCGTTTTCACACCCTTAGGATTCAGGGCGGGTATGGAACGGCAAACCAATGAGGGAAAATGGAGGAAAATGTAAGTAATTTTATGTTATTTTTAGACAGTCTGGCGAAACTAAACCCGCAGTTTTACATTTCTCCAAGATTTGTAAAACAATTCTTATTAGCACTAAGTATCTCAGTATTATTCGTCTACATCGATTTATAAGACGATAATAATTTTACTCTAAAACGAATTCAATGTCCCGAAATTTGAGAGTACTCGTAAATTGCCAATTTGTAACAACATTGATTGAGATTGGTAATCAATGTAATTACTTAAGTTTTATGCGTGCATCAAGATGCTTAATGACCTGAGGCGTGCTTGGCAGCCAAATTGTATAAAGGGCCCTCCAATCGGCCTGTCCGTACGTCCGGTCGTTAGTTCCCGAAAATTCCCCAGGCGGCTGCTTTTTTGCTCGGCGCCATTCTTTTTGTTATCGTGGCCACAATGTATTTCGTAATTTTTCCCTAACTTGAAATATTCTTGTATAACTTTTGGTGGTCCCTGAGGCTGAGGTTACGTTATTAAATTGTTAGCTTCCAGCGTACATAATCTGAACTTAAAGCCTTAAATCGGTGTATTAAAGCTTGTTTTCATAAAGCGAGTGCTTCTATGATATTAAGTGATATAAATCACTGACCCACTCATAAGGGCCATTGAATTTGAAAGGTTAAGTACATCTTTACAGTTCCCACCTAGTTACGAGTTAACATGATATTGTTCCCATTGATGGAAGATTACAACTAAATTACTCACACTTCTCACATGTCATGTTTATTGCTTCTTAAACTGTTTCGACATTCGTTTCTACTATGTAGTAATTAAATATAAATTTTGTAAACATGTAGGTACTTACTAGGAGATTAACTATACTTTGCTTCAATATTCAATTTTAATTCCACGACTAAACGTAATTTTAGCTTAGTCCACGCGTTTACTATAGATCACGTCGTGATATACCTATATCAGGGTATGTATGACTAGCACGGTTCTATGATTATTCATTTCTATGGAATAATTGAGTGAAGTTTGGAGTGCAAGCCATTAAAAGACACGTTGCGACGTAGTAGTCACTTCTAGTACTTACTAAGTGCATGCTTCAAAGCCCTATGTGTCATAATAAAAATCCTGAAGCGGAGTTGAATGAGTTTTGAGAAGTGGTTGCGTGTCAGCTTGAAATGTGGATCCATTATACATGATATTTATTTCGGATTCCGCATGATAAATCCAAAAAAGCTCTGCCGTTGAAAAGTTAAGGCTTGTGAAATGAAGTGCTAAATCTGTCTGTATCGTAAGTGTTGACAGTAATGTAAACGGTCATTTGTACATTTTACCAACGCTGGCTTTAAATGTATATTTTTGTATGTATCAGCATTATTTCAGGATAATTTTAATGTTTTTAGCAATAATAATGACTCTTGCTTCTCTGCAATAAGCTGTTATATTCCGTTTGGGTGTAGGAGTTTTTTCCGGACGTAATTTATTCGTGAAAGGATCATGTAACAAATTAAGAGATAAACAACGGTATGCTCTACTGAAAGCGCTATAAAAGGCTTGAAGAATGTAAAGAAGTTTGAAAGCTATCTTACGACATCCCACACACGAACATAAACTGGAATCTCGCTCGTATGATCTCGGCTCAGCCTCAAATAATTGAACGATAATTCTATCGGGCATGTAATTCGGCTTTGCCGCTGTAAGCGTGTTATTTAAAGTCACTTCAAATTAAACTAATACTTATCTAAGAAACGTGTTATTTGATAAGTGTTTCTATCGGAATAATACTCGGATATAACAAGCTTGTACAATTAGTAAACACCTATCTGCATAAACTCTACGACTTTGTAGATATAAGATAGAGATGCCAGAAATGGTGAGTGCCGAATGTCGAATACCGAATTTTTGACCTTCCACGCCTGGGCTAAACAATCTAGAGCAACCGCAGCTTTGGCAAAATAGATAGAGACATTTTGCCAGTACCACTCAGCGATACTTTAACAACTTCACAGGTTTTTTGTTTCATCTGCGAGTATTATAATATCAGGATATGTATGTAACATCAAGTATTATTACTTTAAAGTTTTTTTTTTCTAAATATTATTATACAACATTGTTTATTCCGCCAGCATTTAATAAAAATAACAATCAAGTTTGAAGTATGTGGAAGTTTTGTGAGACTTTTAGTGAAGATAATAAACCGGCGTATGTTTAACGTTTTAATGATTTTCGGTGTTTGGTTGAATATAGGACATTTAAAAAGCCAAATACGCCGAATACCGAAAAGTAGCAGAACATTCGAGGCATCTCTAATCTAAGGCAGTAAGGTGCCACATGTACGGTGAACTTCAATTATAAGATGCCCTTTAGATAAAACTATAAACTCGATGTTATGGAAATAAAGCAATTGAGATAATTATATTTGCTGACGTTACCTATGCATAATACTGATTTACTGTCGTGGGCTAATTGAAATAAGTTGTTAAGAGTGTACAAACATGAATAAAGATTTCGAAAATTAAACAAGTGTACATAAATACATATAAAACGTGATAATGATTGTTTTTTTTTTCCATAAACTAGGTATCACAACAACATTACAAAACAATTCTCTTCTAAGGTTAACGAACTCTTTATATACTCTTTACAGTCAAATTATGCGTGTCATTAGGTTATGATTTTTTTTTTCAACTGAAATATGTCAAAGACAGAACAAATCTAAAACCATAATTTTAACAAAAACAAAATACAATTCAATATAGAGAAAATTGTATACGGTACATCAAGAACAAATGGAAAACATTCGATTCAAATTCAAAACTCAAAGAAGCAAACTTGGTAAACATTGCTCCGAATTGCATTGTGAGACGCTGCAGCCGCCGCGCATGTAAATGAAAGTGTGAGAAAGGAAAGGTGCAGTTTCATCCGATATGCAACCACAAATACGGAACAAATAAGAAACCTTAAATCTTATATTGTGTGGTAAACAGTAGTATCTACGTAATATGCGCACAGAAACATATATTTGAAATCACTTTTTAGGATTGGCTACGCGTCAGAAAGTCGTTAACCAGAAATAAATTAACGAAGGACAAGTTTTATCATAGAATTACAATTGTTATGGTAAACATTAACAATGTTAGACATTGGAATATAAGCTAAGCAGTATCGCGTTTATGCAATGTTTGAGTGCAGCGGCACGTAGAAGGAAAATAAGTGTTTGGTATGTGGCCAACTCACGTACTTTGGATGTGGGTCGCTCTTCGGATCTCTTCACGATGCTCGCTCGCCGATACAGTGTGACACAACAATGTTGATGATATAAAAAGCTCACACGTTGACAAAATGTTTACTCTTCTTTGTCATCGAATTGTCGTCCTTTGATCCAAAATTATTACGTTAAACATTTAACCGATGTACCAGCTGCTCTACGAGATTGTATTCTTTAATCAAGCAGAAATTTCCTCTTCAAACAGATTTTCTGTTTCAATTCGATGTTCACTGGAGTGTATTCACTTCTTCGAAAGCCTCGGATTTAATATAATTTATTACAACGAGCGTAACAAATATTTGCATGACAAGTCGTCCGCGTGCTCAGCTGTTTCTGTTTATAATTACTCATGGGCCATTAATACTGCCACTATATACCACATCAACTGTAGTTTATTGCCAACTGAACCGCATTCTAAACCTATCCCGAGTACCAGGAAACTCTAACAAACAACCTGTCTAACAGAATACCTACTTAAACTCCCAAGTAGTTTGTCAAGAGTTTCGGCATGATTCAAGTCAGATCTTCTGTTCTCCGCGTCTGTGAACCGATGACCCCTAACAACGGATTACGAGTACAACAGCAAACTTGACCGCCCACGCGCGCCAAGCTTTTCCCTGCCAGTCAGTCCTGGATACAGCATCGCAAGCAGATATAATACGGAAATCATACGCGGCATCTGTTTCTACGATCAATGGGCTACGCGGCCAGCTGCGGGTGCACATCACGCGCATCTGTCAAACGCATCCATCAGTCAAGATCAATCATTGTCGTTCTTTTGACGGTGCATAGTGGCTTAATCCGAAATCGTTGTCGCCCGGTGTACGCGGCAGCTTTCACAATCATTATCCGAAGTGCCACGATGGCGGTTCCTCGGCACCGATATCACCTTATCGGCTCACGCGTCCATTACATCGATTTACGAGACGAGATCTCATGTCGGCGACACGTCATAAATCTTTTTGCCAATTTTGTTCGATCACAACACTCCGCTACCTAAAAGCGGTGTAAATATCTCAAACGTTCCCTTTAATCGAGTCTACAGTTATTTTGTAAATCGATACCGGCTGCGATGTATCAAATTCATCGGGAGATTTGTGTAGCGGCTTACATTCCGCGCTATTGTTGTTGGGATCGCCGCCGCCGTCGGGTTGCTTTTGACATTTTTCTACTCCTATAAAAACGACAACAACTCATACTTCTTTACGAAGTTATTAGCATTGATTTAAATTTATAAGCAATTTACCTCCTGCGGTAATTAAGCGGTTGGTAATAAAATACTAAGCAATATTCTAAAAATATTTATGACAAAGTTATAATGAGTCATGGCGGCCTATTGTTCATAGTGTTGTTTTGGGTTAAATATCTATATGTAACTAGATCTTTTCAGAAAGTTAATTGTCGTGTGTTCTTGATAGTTGGTCGTAGGTGTGTGAAAGCAGCCCTGGGCGCCCGCCGCTGGCGCGGGTGCAGTTAATCTCCCGGCGCTGCAACGCAGCTCAAGGTTAACTTTCGCGGCTCTCTACTACGCCGTTGTAACTCGGGCGTGCAACTTCTAGTAGTAAAGTGAAGCCAAAATAACACAGATTTTTCGCGTGGTAGCTTAGTTGTTACCTTGTTATTGCTTTAAGAGTATGTTCGAAATACTATTATGGGTAAATAGGTACTCTACCTATTCGTAATGATTGAAGTATTGTTAATTGGTCACACAACTTGGTGCGATGCTGTGAAAGACTTATGAATTGAGTAACGCGATATTGCAAAAATATATATCATTGCCATTCTATAGGATTTTTGTTTTAAGTTAGTCCCGCAGAAACAGAAGAGTATGAGTACAATGTTCTCGTCTAAAACTTTCTCACGAGTCAAAACCACGTTTACTTTGTTGTGTTGCTGATTCCAGGAAGATCCATAAAACATAACTATCTGATATTCAGTGTTGATTACTTAGTAACTTTACTAACGCTTTACCGCCATTGTTGGTGCTTATGTTATTTAAAAAAAGTTCAAATTTCTGGTAGCAGCTAATGTAAATTGTAATAATATGACGAAGAAAAAAAGTTATTTGGAAGTTATCACGTGCATCGATACCTACTTGTTTGATTTCTCGTAGAATGATACAAATGACTACTTAGGTAGTATTATGACGGTACACAGAGTTATTTACATAAAATACTTTGATATCGCCAAAATAACAGAATACTGGATGAAAAGAGCCCCTGATTTCCATAAGCCTGCCGGAGTCGATGGGTATCGACATGCTAATTTTGCATTACTCGGGAATTTCCCAAATCCAGACAGATTCGGTAAAGCTTTATTTTCATTAAATTCTGGTCGAAGACAACAGACTCGCAACAGAATTTTTAATCAAATGACGAGAAAAGTGCGAATAAATCTTCAAACGAGTAAGTATACCTTTGGGTGGACGCGACGCGTGACCAAAATGCTGGTGTTTATTTGGCTCAACGTATAAGCATTGTCATTCAGCGTGGAAATGCTGCCATCATGCTGGACACGCTGCCAACTGGCAGTGGGCTTGAGCATTTGGATTATCTTAAGACCTTCAAGGGTCTGTGGATGATCCAATTGCTTTCTATGTAGTAGTAGTGTAGGTTCTTTTAGCATGTAAAGTAGTATTGTATCTTATTGGTGTACAATATTATGATACGAATAATACACATTCAAAATTGCAAGATCATAACAAACGCCCGGGAATATACACTGTATCATTTCCCTCTTGTTACATTTAGATACACAAAACAAAATATTACTGCCAAAAAGGAAAATATTATACTTGCGCAAGTTACATAATACACCACTTTTTTATGACCTTGGCATACATAACACAAATAATAAATTTCGCGTAATGTCTTTTATCGCCACGATAAGAGCTATGACGCTGCGTCATCTCACAGTCACTGAATGGACCACACATGATTCACGCAAAAATATATTTAGAATAGTATTTGAATTATTTACTACGAAACACGATAAATCACACGCCCATTGATGTGTGTTTTAATTAAATAGTGTCTCAAATGAATCATTCGTTAATAACAGTTATGGTTTTCCGCGGTCAGTTTGTAATGTGTTTGTCTCCAAGTAACTTTATAATTAGGATCGATTTACTAAACGTTTCAGTTTTTAGAAAAGTTAGTGAGACCAAATTAGAAGGTTTGACGCATATTTGACTGCATGATTTTTTTTATTCATGTACTTATATTTTACGGCATCTCTAACATTACCTAATCATACCATCATATCAATTTTAGTGACAAGAGGAGGAAGGAGTAGAAACCGTTTTTATTTCAGTTTATCAGTTTTTAGCATAAGGAATTTCGCTAGTCTATCTGTATGTAATGTTTCAGATAATATTAGGATAATGATACGTACTAAACGATTCGCTTCTTCCTTTATAATGCGGACCGCCAGCGATTGGAATGCCCTGCCTCCGTTATTATTTCCTGACAACTACAATTTGGATATCTTCAACTCAACAGTGAATAGGTATCTTCTAGGCCTACATAACTACTCCATCTTCGGCTACAACTTTGCTATCCATTAGGCGATTTGGTGGCCAAATGGGCTTCATTTGACCACCAACTCGCTCTATTCTACATTAAAAAAAATGATAAGCATCTTTCTTAAATGGAAAATTCTCAATTCGAAAAATTTTAATAGGCTACATTACCATTACAAGATGAGCACGAACAACGCGAATATTTATTTTTTTGTCTCTTATCCTACACTGCCTACCTACTGCGGATGGGCCTGAAAGGTTACGATTAAATAAAAATAAGTCATGGCCTATCGTGTCTCAGCGCCTCCTATCTGCTGGAGGTATTCTCTTTTTGCCGATACTTTTATGAATTATTCACGAAGAGCCTGCCTCACTTGTTCCTGCATTGTCTACGCGTCTGCAATTATGAAATTTATGCGTAAAGCCTTTAGGCGAATGGATTTAATATGGGCCTGAGTCACCGCCGCCGTGGAATAATCGAGGCTGTCCAATCGGTCACCTGAATGAAGCTGATTTATCGGATGCACATCGATCGTGATCGATGGACCCGATCTCAGTTAATGTCTTTACTCTTTGATCGAAAATACGTGTGACATTTTCTTAATAGTAACTCTGATTAATATACGAATAGTAATTCATACCACATGTTTAGTAACACAAATGCGAAAATGAGTTTCCTCGTTCATGTGACGCTCTTTCAGACTGCAACAGAGTATGGTTCAATATAATTATTTGCTTTAGTTTAGTTTAAAGCCAAGCTGAAGTGACACAAGCTATTATATTTTTGCGGTAGGTATCATGTATTAAGTATAATACCGCAAAAATATTTATATACCATTCGGTTCTGGAGAACTTGTACACACGGACAATAAAATTACGCGTTTCTGGAGCTTTTTCTCGGTTACGAAAATAAATTCAGTATGTTTCTATTGATTTTCTTTTACGGACTACTAAAATTTTTCGGCCTCTACATAATATATTTTTTTTTAAATTATTAAAACTCAAATGTCTCTCTTAACATTTATTACTTTTATTTAAAATTAGCTTTTTTTACTAGTATTTAATACTTGTATACTAAATAACAAGCCCTCAAGTACAAAAAAAATATATCAAAAGACTAAGTTGAAAAATATCTAAATAAACAAACAAAACATTACTTATCGTAATAAATTTGGTTTTCTTAGAAAAAAATATTTATTCGCGCTTCAGTTCAAGGCGTGTGAGAAAATCTTTGTGAAAGTTCCGTACAAGATTCAGCTAGCAGCAAAATTCGAGTTCTCATTTATACAATAGCTTGTGATTCTGAATAGCATTCATTAACTTTGTCAGGAAACTTTGCGTGAGGATCTCTGAATACGTTACAGGAAAGGTCGAAAAGGCAAAGCTACATTTTTATCTACTTATCCAAAGGAAACACTGTCATAATGATGTAATCACATTACTGTTATTTGCTGATAATTAATGTACTGTTTATCTACTTAAGATATTAGATATAGTTCTCAGAGATAACGATGGCACGAATTTCTCGATAAATGTGACTATCAATTTCTAACTCAATCTAATATTATGACAATAACAAACACGCAGTATTGCAGAATAATTAATGATTCATCAATCATGAAATATTAATCTTTTACTCAAGTACCAATTCAAAGAAGAAAACTTCTCTACCTAATATGAATTAAATTGAAACGATACGTTTGGTCCAGACCGAGTTTCGGAGTAGATCTCAAATTTAATATTCATATCCATATTTGATAAGCGTCTTTTAACTTATTTTATTCTGGTCTTGCTGAAAGCCCTTCTTTTATTTAGTTTATAAAATATAGAGTAACTAGTTTTTACCCGCGGCTTCGCCCGCATGATATTTTGATTTTTGGCGCAATTCTGATATGTAATCTATATTACTGCTAAGTTTCATCTCAATTCGTTCAGTAGTTTTTGCGTGAAAGAGCAACAAACATCCATACATCCATCCATGATGACATCATCATCCATGACAATCCATCCATCCATCCATCCATCCTCACAAACTTTCGCGTTTATAATATTAGTAGGATTTTTGTCTTATATCGTTAACTTGTTGTTTGTAATTGTCATTATCGAAAATAATGAAAAAGTTGGCAAGAGAAAGAATGGTAGTAGTATTGACAAATCTTCATAATATGAATGTACGATGTGACATTCATCTAATCCCCTGTCTTGCGTATTTGTATTTTTCACTTGTAGCCAAGCTCGGAGTCGTTTCGTCTGCGCCATAAATCAAACATTTAACGAACAGAGCTGTCCAGCCAATAAACCATTTTAGGATGTGGTCGGTGGCCAACTGCCTCATATTATCGTCGCCCTGTCGTTAGCAAGAAACTGGGTTAACTCGAATGTGTATGCACTGCTCCCGATATAGTCACAAATACTCTACGTAATACGACTTGGTACATTTTTATGTTGCCCAAAGATTTTATTTTATTTATTTTTATATTTTTAATCAATACATTTACAATATACATATAGGTACATATTACAGCACCAAAAAACCTTCCAGTTTGTCTCGGTGCCTAATTTCACCACTATGTACTGTACTGTATTGTACTGTATCAGCCTTTTAATAGTCCACTGCAGGACGTAGGCCTACCCACAAAGGGCGTTTGGGCCATATGCACCACGCTGGCCCAGTACGGGATGGTGGATTAACATACGCCATCGAATTTCTTCTACGGACGTGTGCAGGTTGCCTCACGATGTTTTCCTTCACCGAAGAGCCAATGATGTTAAATTCCGTACATAAATTCCGAAGAACTCATTGGTATGGGACCGGGATTTGAACCCACGACCTCACGATTGTAAGGCGGGTGTCACTACCACTAGACCACCACGGATTTCACCACTCGCTGCTCATTAATTAATAATAAAATATAACTAAATCAGCATAACTAAGCAGCTAATGTACATAAATATATTTTTGAGTTTTATATTATGACGGACGACGAGTCTTTGTTTTTAAATAATTATGGTTTTAAAACATATTTTTCTCCTATATAATGTAAACTGTAGTAGTTAAAGTTATTATTCATGAATAGCCAAAAAATCTTAAGAATCTGCCAAAAAAGTTCATGTTTAAAACCAAAAAATGTTTTAACACAATTCGCTTTGGGCGCATTAAAATAACTCTACAAATTATGTTAATCACATTAATAGTTATGAGAATTCAAAATATGAATGCGTTAGTTTACTCTAATTAAGTTAACTCGTAAATTCTCAATAAGTAACCGTTCCAATTTATATTTCTTTAAAAAAGAAATGCTAAAGAGTGAAAGCCATGTAGGATGTAGGTAAGTACAATATGAATGAGATCAGTAATTCAATACAGCATGGTAAATCTCAAAGCCCCTGACATTGAAAGAAGATGTGCACACTGATTGATGGGGGATTACAAAAGGTTCGACGTAATGTCGGCAAAGTCGCCAAGAGAGGCGTCCAATTGAACCGTGTTTAAATGAAAGCCAAGATAAATTAACGTCCAGTTCGACGATTAATCAAATCAGAAGCGTTGAAGTGGACAGTGATTTCCGTGATTTACGCAATTCTAAATAGCTTTGATGAGTTTTTCCCTATTTAGCAGTAGGACTAGGTAGGTACCTTTTCTTTCTTTTAGAGTAGTTAATTAATTAAATTTATTGTTATGAGATTTGCATTTATATTATATGTTCTAATATTATGCACATATTTATAACAACTATTTTATTTGCATTAGTTGATAATTACGTATCTCATGTTGTACAGATGAAATATTTTTATTTTAGACTTAGAATTGAAGCCTTGGTGGCCTTGCAATCGTGAGGCCGTGTGTTCAAATCCCCGGTCCCGTACCAATGAGTTCTTTGGAATTTATGTACGGAATTTCACATCACTGGCTTTTCGGTGAAGGAAAACATTATGATCCGTGAGGCAACCTGCACACGTCCGTTGAAGAAATTCGATGGCGTATGTGAATCCACCAACCCGTACTGAGCCAGCGTGGTGGATATGGCCCAATCACCCTTCGTGAGTAGGCCTACGTCCTGCAGTTGACTATTAAAATACTGGTACAGTACAGTACAGGCTTAGAATGCCTCATATTCAATTAATTTACTAGCAAGTCTAGCAACCTTAGATTTTCAAAAAATAAATGAATTGGTTAAAATTTTAAGCATACATAAATGTCCAGCAGTGGACGTCTTATTGCTAAAATGACGCAAACGAATATAAATAATTATGTAGTTAAAATTCTTGAATATAGTAACATTCAAATCACTGATAGATCAAAATAATACAAAAAATTGCAACCGCAGTTCAAAAATATCTGTTTTAAAAAGGGGTATTCATTGTGCGAGAGCAAAATAATACAAAAATTTGCAACCGCAGTTCAAAAATATCTGTTTTAAAAAGAGGTTTGTGCGCTGGTGATGACAGAGTATGAGCACGACCGCTAATTGACACGCGTGACATTTATGGACCCTCATTAACGTCAGCTCTTTTGTGGGTTCCAGTTGTGCACTTTTTGCAGAGTGGGTCGACACCTCAATAACACGTTCGCTTTTTCAACCGACTTCTAAAACGGAGAAGGTCCTATGTTCGTCTGTCTGTTGTGTGTATCTATCTATTTATTCAGCCTGTTCCACCCACTGCTGAGTATAGGCCTCCTCTCTTTCTCGGCATTCTTCCCGGTCCTGTGCTAGCCTCAGTTTTGTTTACGTTCATCGATATTTTCTCTAATTGTGAACCAAACCAATAATCTTTTTTAGTTTTTTAGTAATTCCATTTAAAATTTATCGAAATCGGCTGAGCCATTTCTGAAAAATCAGTGATGTAAAAATTGTATACATCGATTAGAGGTCGGTTCGGTCGGTCAGTTTTGCCATTTTTTGAGAAAAATAATTATTAACTCTACCCTATAGGCGGAAACAAGCTTCTTGGCTGTTAACGATAACTAGATGCTGCGAAAAACCCAATCCTGACTATGAAACTTACACCGCTGCGCGAGGATTGGGTTTCTCACCAATTTACAGCCGCCAAGAA
This sequence comes from Hypomecis punctinalis, assembly GCA_949316475.1. Taxonomy (NCBI): domain Eukaryota; kingdom Metazoa; phylum Arthropoda; class Insecta; order Lepidoptera; family Geometridae; genus Hypomecis; species Hypomecis punctinalis. The sequence continues at coordinate 15,006,925 of OX438800.1, read as the reverse complement.
GTTTGGTTCGGTCTATACCTGTAGTAGTATCCTATAAGAGTTGCATATTCATTTCACGCGCCTACCTATTTTCACAAGCTTTTATTTAACTTGCAATTGATGTATGTATGTAAGCTGGGATGGAATTTTGCAAGTTAAATTTGACTTTTTTTTTTTTAATTCTTCCCTTCCTATCCAAAGTTCTTGAACGTCTAGTCCAATAACCAGCTAAACTCCTTCCTAATCAGTAATAACCTTCTTAATTCTTTTCAGTCTGGCTTTCGTCCGGGGCATAGCAAATACTTCCCGGTTTTCGATTGAGCTGAAATTTTGCACGCATATGTATATTGCGTGACAATGCAATAATATGGTACCATGGAGCTGATCTGATGATGGAGTCGGAAGGTGGCCATTGGAACTCCAGTACTAAACAAGATAGACCCGTCGTGTTTAGGCTCGTTTCACTTGTCTTAGCTAGCACTCTGCTGCTACATGACATCCATGATCTCAAAAGCTTGTATTTAAAAAGTTTTATTTTTATAATAATATATTTAAACATAAATTTTACATAAATACTTCTTGAATTAGAAAAAAAATGTTACCGAGATGTTTGCAAGATTTTATTTATCTAATTTATTCGTATGTTGGCTTTATTATATTGAGCAATCTTAAAAGCATCATAATTTTAAATTTTAAAACAGCCATTGCATAAATTCTAAAATTAAATTCGAATAGTTTTCGAATGTGCAAACATAAACTGATTTACGACCGTCCACGTCTCTAAAACAGAGTTCAAGTTATGAAAGAATGCTCAAAACAATCTGAAATACGTGGGTAAAACCAGGTGGGCTCGGAAATAAAAAACAGCATTTGGCCTTCGTTATTCTCGTTTTATTCTCTGGTCTGTTGCGGAGAAAAGTGAATGCGTTTTGTACAGGATTGACGTAGCCTCACCTGTTCTCAAAAAGCCAATTCGAAGATGTATTACCCTTTGTTCGTCGGACCTGCCTGCGAGCCGCGCGGAGACTTTTTTATTGCGAATTTTACCGAACGCAGTTGCGTATTTATCAATATACTACGAATGAATAAGTTCTATTGTATAAAGATTTCAATAATTTACCTTTTTTACCAACTTCCAAAAAAGGAGGAGGTAATATGTTAGTCTGTACGTATATTTTTTGTATATATTCATCGATATTTTCGCCAATAAGTAAGCAAGTAAGTTCGTATAGGCCGGGTGGCTAGCCCTGGTGTCAGAGTTTTTAGGCCGCCTGAAGGCCTCTGACATGGCCAAACGGTTAAAACAACCGGGACCTACAATTTAACGTGTCATCCGAGCCACAGTAGCGCTCAGTTGGAAAATGCCACCCGCTGTCACCCATCCAAATATTTTCGCCAATGATGAACCGATTTAAAAACATTTTTTATTTCAAAAGAATATTCTCCGAGGTCCCATTGACGTTGATTTTATTGAAATCGGCTGGGTCGTTTTTGATAAATCTACAATAATGGATGTCACAACTATTCGAATTCTATACACGGTGGAAGTCGACATTGCGATTTTTTGCGAAAAATAATTAATCAGGTATAATTTTTTCAGGCGTAAACGAAAGTTTTAGCAAAACTATAGAGAAGAGATTATAAACTTCTATGAAATATCAGGTAGACGTTTGAACAACTTTTGTTTTCACAAGTCAAGTTTTCATTTGTTCCTGATAGTTGTATCATTAGCATAGTTTCACCAATTTGCGACGGTTTAGGTACACAGTGTTGCAACACGTGTCTGCTGAGTTGCGTGCTAAACAAACGAGAGCTGCTTTCGACACGGGTGCAGTCAGCGGCCCTTCGTATGGAGCTTGTATGGAGATGTCGCGTGTCTGTGTACGCGCCGCGTTGTCGCGACGACGCCCTAACAACACACTTCACACGATTTCCACTACATTCTTTACTGAAGAACTCACCACTTTGTAAACTTACATTGTTTTCTCAAAACTTAAAGTATGTACCTTCAATTCTCAACGCCTGTAACGCTCTTACAAGTTTCATGGAATTGGCGTTTGGTTTATATGATGATCGGAAATTATGAAATTTCACATGAACTTTATAAATTGAGACTGTGATGGTTTGCAAACATTCGGGCTTTTATTAGGAACATTATGATTGATATTCCTGAATTGACTAGCAAAGTATGACACATTTATTACTAGAATTTAGTTTGTATTTTCCGGGTGCCATAAACAGAGATTGTGCAATGTAAACAATAAGTCAGGGAAGTCTAGGCGCACGTATAGCTTCTGTTGCTATCGATTCCTAACTTTCTCTCTTGCAAAACAGGATATCGGCCGTGAGCCAGCCATAATAAATGAGAAGTGAAATCATCGGTGACGCCTATGAGTTTTCAACCTCCTCCGTGAAGGGCACGCTACATTTACCTCATTATTCAAAGTTTGCACAGCCTTTGAATATCAAATGTATACAGAAAACGTTGGACATTCGCAAAACTTTTGAGTCATTCATAAATATTTTGTTGTAAACGTAACTTTTATTCATGACGCATTCATTGCGGTTCTCTTCTTAGTCGAATTCTTCATCCCTGAAGGTTGATTCCTCATTCCTGAAGGTTGTTCTGCGTCTAAGATTAAGTGGTTACAGAACAAACCATCTTCAATGAAATACTTTCAGTGGCAACTATAATTTAAATTGTATTGTACAACCTAGATAAATAAGCATATCTAAACATTCACACCGCGGTGCCGTTGTAATAGATCAGAAAATAGATCTAACCTCGACCTATTTCAGAGTCAACACCTAAATCAATTACCTATTAGGGGTCAACATTTGACTAGCAATTGAGACGAGGAGAATGATTAAATACAATACTTTGTAGAACAAAATGTAGCACTGAATTTTACTCAAACTTTATTTTAATGTAGTTTTTAATTTTAGCTTTACTTGTGATGATTCATAGTAGAGTAATGGAATTCATTGTAGTTTTAGATACTTAACGGAACAATTTTATGGTTGGCAAATTCCAAAAAGTAATCAGAGTCTCGTGTTTCACTTTGATACTTTATAATTCTTAGAATAAGCCTACGGCGTACCTATTACATGAAAGTGCGTTGTGAATCACAGATTCGTACAACAGTTAGGTAATTAGTTATACTTCAGTAGACAAGGAAAATAGGCATAAAATAGTTAGGCGAAGCGACCATGAGCTTTGACATTCCTGATTAAAATTGTAAGATAAAAACCCAGTAACTAGCAAAACAACAGGGACATGAAAAGGTCGTATTCACATTATAATGAAGGAACAGTTTTTTTCCTCATAAGTAAGAAGCCGCTCATTACTTACTGACAAACGAACTTTTTATTTTCTGAAGACAAGGTAGGTTTTATTTACCATCAACCTTATAGAGTTGATCCACTTTTTCATTATCTCGATATAGGATGAATGATTGGCGCTGTTTTCAAAAGTTGTTTCAAGGACGACTTGTCTCTGTTTTCTCATATAGTTCGTTTGTTATTCACTAACGTCGTCTAGAGAAAGGTGATATTATGAGAACTGACTAAGTCTAGACGTATCATATCGCTTTTGCTGTCAGCGGAGAATCTGTGCCAACGCATCTAAAAATAATAATATTAAACTTGCATTATATTTCTACAATCATTCTGTTCATTTGGTTATGAATGCAGGATCATTAAATTGTTTATCACAGACCGTATATTACTAATGAAAAATGCTTTGGTGGTCTAAATCGCTCAATTATAAATAGCCGAAGAGTAATGACTCCATTGATGCGCGCGAGTCATAGATCACATAGGCACAGTTCGGCGCACGATTGCACTGCACAATACAACCGTTTGTTATTCTGCGATCGGCCATTTGATAATGCATTTCAATTTACGGCATCGTTGGTCATGTCCTCGAACTTTTCAGGTCAACTATTAACCTAGATCGTGCCTTTTCCACGTGTGCATAAAATATGTAATAATTCTTTTTTCCGTAATAAAGAACGGAAGAACACGGCATTTAAAATATGTGACAAATATTTATACAATTTTTAAACCAGACGTTACCTCGATGCATATTCAAAAATTTCCGGTGTTCTACAAAATATTTCCTAGTCGTTTACATTCCGCAATATGACATCAGTTTTTCGCATGCTAAGTTAATACGCATTACGATTTGTCTTAGGCATTATCCATATTTTAGCGTCAGTTTATATTTAGCATTTCCATCTAATGCGTCGGACGTACTTATTTCTGCTAAAGGTCAGTAATAATCCATGAATATACATGTTCAATTATGTACGTTAATCATACATGCATTCCACTCTTATCTTATCTTCACCAGTCGCACCAAGGTCATGCTGGGACAAATAGGTATACTAGATTTTTCACTTTCAACGAACGACCGTCTTAATCTGGCACGTAGTTTGTTTGAACATTGCATCTTTATGTCCTTGTATATTTTATATCTTTTTATCACGTAATCATTTTGAAATGAAATTCATATTATTTGAGCTCTATTTTTGCGGTTGAAGGGCAGAATGCTCAATTAGCCTCGCTACTTCGTCGACTGCCCAGTCACGGTCCAGGCCGACTGTCCATTCTCATAGACATTTTATTTAGAGAAAAGTTAACGTCTGACAAGTTGCCACTCGTACTTGCCATTTATAACGTACTGTTAGCACGTAATATAGATTTTTACTTCACTACAATATTTTAGGTGTTAGTTATTAAAAACTTCAAAAGTCAGAAAAATATCAAAATCCCACAGAGATACCAGACGAATAATGTGGTTGATCGAGAAAGGAAAGAAAGAGATGCATTGATTTAATGTGCCATGAGTTAGAAAGAGGCATGAAAAACATCTCGAATCAGCAGCTAGTTACAGTGTTTTTGTCCCGATAGTGTCAAATTCTTGTCAAATTCCAATACATATAATTGACAGTTGACAACTAGTGATAGTGATTGTCCTTACATTTTTGCGGTTGAGACTTGCCTCAAGCGCAAGCGAATTGCGCTCTCTTGTTGTAATAGCTCTGTGCAAAATCCAGTTAGATGTCTTTCAAACTCTGAAAAATAGGAATAGTAATTGAGTGTCTATGCCGTATCAGTGGTATGTCTGTTTCATCATATATCCTAAATGGATGAGCAAAAGGTAAATATACTCGTATGTGCACAAACATGGAATACATAAGGTATTGTTTATAAGTTGGCTCATCGAACATTCTTTTGTAATGGGACTCTAGTTAGTAGAGCCAGCCAGAGAAAAAAAGCATAGCCAGTTGTTATGGCGTCCGTTTATATTATTTATATGGTATGCGCTTTATGATCTTTTTAATTGTAAAATGACATCTTCAGGATAGATTAATTGACAACCACCACCAGACACAACGACTACGAAATGATATTTAAATAGGCCCACTATGATTATAATGCTTATTGACAAATGTCTCACCTTTATTTGTCGCCACAAAAATATAAATCATTACTCAAATTCAAATTTCACGCAACGTTTTTATGTTTTCTCACATTCGGTCCCCAATAACGTGGTGTGGGTGTTTGAAAATATGCCATAAATTTAGTATTGCCTCTGGACAGATTGATATTTTATAGTCAAATGAATATTTTACTAAAATACGTTACCACAGCTTTCTCAAATTCGTTTTACTTAGTTTCTTAGCTGCGCTTTTTAATGTCAAATAATATAAGGAATTAAATGCGGAAACAGAACTCTTGGCAAGGCAGCTGGATGATCTTCTGACGGTGCCAAATCTGTGTGATAACAATTACTTGTACTGTCTCTCTGAATCACTTGATCTTTACAATCGGATTGGTAAGCAACCTATTCTTGCAGCCGAAACTAAAATAAGTATTACAACTAAAAAACAAAACTTTAAGGCTCTCAAAGGTATTATATTGAATTATAATTAATTAAGTAACTTAATATACCTACTCCTTATGCTTTTAACCATAGGTATTGTATTATAATTAATTATTTAACCGGCTTAGCAACGACATGTGACATGAGCATAGTACACATTACTATTCTTTAGACAAGAATAACCCCTACTTCGGGCAAAGATTATACTGCAGCTGCGACAATTTATGGTCCTTAAAATTATAACAGTTTGCATACATACATGGAATAATAAACGAGTGTTTCTCAGGATAAATGGGGCAAGTATTCTGCATCTGAGATGCGCATAAGCCATCTGACTCGATTCTAATTATAGCTCAGTGGGAATGTCGTGGCACCTGATGTTTACTGAGGTATCACTTGTCCAGACACCACACTTACCTGATAACCGTGGCATTTTTTTTATTTGTCTTTAATGCCTTGTTGGGCTCAGTTGATTATATCGGTACAGATATGCAAAATAAAATCGTGAAATATACATAAATGTGATCTAATAGATGCTGTGGGAATATAATGAAGGTCACAAGCAAGAGCTGGCATGAGTTAATGCTTTTACTTGTATAATCTTTTTAGTTTAGTTGTTTTATGTTTGTTATACTTAAACTTTGTTGTACTCTACAAACAAACGTTTCGCACGGTCATTATTTGGATGGGTGACCACGGGCGGCATTTTCTAACTGAGCGCTACCGGGGCTCGTAAGACAGGTTTAATTGTAGGTCCCGATTGTTTTAACCATTTAGCCATGTCAGAGGCTTTCAGGCGGCCTATAAACTATGACACCTCCTAGCCACCCGGCCTATACGCACTTTTTTAATTCAATTATTCAAATAAACAGACATATAGGTACCTACCATACAAATAGTTAGGCTCATAAACAAAGAAAAATTGAAGTGAGCAGATTTTTTTTTATTTTATATTAAAAATGTTCAACAAATCAGTGCAATAGTGCATAGCAATAATGTTTTAAATACTCGTATTTTAAATCACACAAACAAAAATGTAAAACCAATTAAAACGATAACGACGAGGGTACATTAGCGCTAAGTACATAATCAAACAAAAAATATATAAAAGTTATATCAGTTTTAAGAATGTGAACAATGACTGGTAAAATTTAAGAGTTATACTACTGGCGAGTCTTGCGGAGCTTAATTTTATGACAAAATCTTTGAAGTATTGCAGTTCGTTTTTGAAAAGTGACGCTCACAAATTTAGTTTACCAAACCGTTTCCAGTGCATCGAACTGACCTCTTCGTTAGTGCATTGAAATTTGGGTAAGAAGGCAAAGGTATAAATACTACATTGAGTTGTGGACAATTTTGCTACCAAATATCTACATACATTATTCAAGTGATTTTTTCCAGTCTGATTTTGAAGCAAGTTTTTTCTAACGTATTTTACTCAAAAAAATCTAAGTTTTATTTTATTTTATTAGTTATTTTTATAAACGGAGTAAATGCTAAACACTGCCAACAAATGATCTACCTAAACTACGACGAAAAGCAATTGGATTACCTACAGATCGATGAGGATCTTTAGATAATCCTAGCTTTAAGGGAAGCTTCTTGGGTTAATCCTTATGCCCAAATCGTTCAGCATTGCCTCGCTAAACGCCATCTTTGGGATTCTTGAAACTATCCGTCTTACCACAAAAGTTTTACGCACGTCTATCGACAATGTTTACCAGTACAAATTGCTCCGTTAAACAGAGCTTAAAGAGTGTTTAAATATTTTGTGGTAAGACGGTATGTGTTTTGATTACGAGTCGCGTTGACCACGCGTTATATCTTCGCGGATCCTGATAATATTTTTTCTGACATATTGTAATCTTTTTATTTGCCTCTTTTTATTATTTACTGTGCGTGAAAGAAATTCTGTTCTTATAAGTCTTCTACAAAGCTACTACTATGCGTGATTTTAATGTATCCCTCAAATAGTTTTTCGTTAACTTGGGGAGCATGTTATAAGATCAATAAACCTCAATTAATTAAATATGGCTTTTTATAGCATAAGCCGTGGTAGCCTAGAGAGGCCCAGAGTGACACCTATCTTGCAATCGTGAGGTCGTGGATTCAAATCCTGGTCCCGTAAAAATGAGTTCTTTGGAATTGATGTACGGAATTTAACACCACTGACTTTTCGGTGAAGGAAAACATCGTGAGGCAACCTGCATGCGTCCGTAGAAGAAATTCGATGGCGTATGTCAATCTACCAACCCGCACTGGGCCAGTATGGCCAATCACCCTTCTTGGTTAGCCTTACGTCCTGCAGTGGACTATTAAAAAGGCTGGTACAGTACAGTTTATAGCATAAGCGAACTCAGAACAAGCACGATATCAGTTATTCGCGTTCCCTTATTTTCAGAGCCAGTTAAAAATAATGAACGTGGGAAGATTTTCATTAAAGCTGTGTGAGGTGGAATTGCTCGACACATTATCGTCAACGTACACAGTAGTATCATTCCTAGACTATAGTAGCTTCATAAAAAGATTTCATTACTGCCGGTTTATGTCATCGTAAACAGCGGAATAGAATTGGGAAGTTCCACGCGTTTCCTGCAGCAGAGGATAGTAAACCTGACTCCACGCGTCTGGCTGTTATCCAACCGGCTTATTATTAATGGATAATTAATACTCGCCGGCGCATTCGATTCATCATCGATAACGTATCTCCCTAACGCACGTCCAGAAGTTCCCAACGCATGAATTTCGTAATAATCTACGGTAATATCTCCAATTGTGATTCATTCTTCGCGAGTACCTAACTTGGAGCAATGACACTTGATGACGGCATCAATAAAGTTTTACAACATAGAGTTAACACTTTATATAGCCGATGGCGTTGTTAAACGGCATAAAACAAATATTTTCAAGAATGTGCAAAGAATTTAGTGCATGCACAGCCTGTTTACATTCTTATCTGATTGATGTTTCAGTTTACGTGGATGCTGCTTGAAAGTAAATTAGGTAGGAGCGTAAACATCCTAAAGCACTACAGCTCTCAACCTTGGCCGAGTAGGTAACCTGGATAGTATTATTCACAGACTGTTTATTCGCATAATGTTTACATGAAAACTCGGTGAAAATAAGAATCCTGGTAATAGCATTGACGTTTATGATCTAACACGTTACGTTAGAATAACATCATTGGATACAAAAACACCTCGGATGAATACCTACAGAGAGACGCGTTTAGCAATATAGCGTTTAACATTAGCGTAAATACATATAATGGTTAACGACCAGCTGACCTTGCCAACGTCAAATCCTACCGTGTCATCATTGAAGAAAATGTACAATTTCTATGTATACGTTTTCTTGGTATTGACGACTCTTCTCTTTATAGCGATTACGTCATGACGCGCAATGGCAGGGATACACTTCAATTCAATCGACATTCCCGTCTGTAAGTTGTCTAGACTTAATTTTACAGAGTGGGTTGGTTATCTCAACCCACAAATACGTACTTCTATCTGTTCTAGTTAAAAACCATAGTTAAATTGTGAATAACATTAATTGAAATAACTGATTCATAATAATTTATTGCGTATTTTGTTTTGTTGTGGCGAAAAATACCTTCATTATTAGTAAACCAAATATAGCTTCATTAATTTTCTCAAAACGTTGTTTGAAAGAGGCGCTAACACAAACAGTCGAATATCGAATTCCCTAAAGTTGCAAATGAAGTCATTATGACTTTAGCAGACTGAAGCGGCGCATGTCTTTCGGCTGACTCACGTTTTGTTACGTGCTCCAGCAGTACAAACTTCTGTTCATTAATGAACCGTAGTAATCGGGTTCATATGTGAAAAATGTCCGTCGTTTAATCCTCTGTTTATTTATGTGGGTGCATTCACATTATCGTCTTGTGTGACGCCTTTCCCGAAATCGTCATCGGTCATGTTTATTTTAGGAACTATGAGCTTTAACTTTGTACATAGGTACTCGTATGTGCATTCATGGATGCAACACGACTACACAATAGTGTACATAAATGCATATTTAACATTGCAAGGCACAAGCAAAAAGATGTTATTGTAGGCTGAACCTTTATGTTAATTTAACAGGTTGAACCTTAATTTTGTTTTTGAAATAAAACAAAACTGATTGTGATTAAACGTATGTATGATAAGTATGCTGTTATTTTTTTACGTTGAACGTATGTGTTTACATCCTACACAAACTAGACGCCGAATTATGCAAAAATGTACTGGCTCCAGTAACTCATCGAAAAGTTTATAGAAGTTAAAACAAAATAATGACTCATATCAAGAAGATAATATAGATAACGGATCTCTGTTCTTAGAATTGCTGCAGTCAGGATTACAAATGCACTTGCATTTATAAATGCAATGTTCTTTAGAAATCAGTAATTGTTTGAATAGACTTAAAAACTGCGTACTCATTACTTTGCTAGTGAGCTAAGAATCACAATTGCATAAAATGCTTCTAGAAATAGTCCACTTATAGTCACAATTCAATCTGAGCTACCGGGTGGGCCTTTACCGCGTCTAACGTCATTCGATACATTTTCGCTTTTATTGTCATCTATTCTGATTTAACAGCTGTGTAAGAGTAAATTGCAACAAGTTCTTAATGGAGATTGGCTGTTGCTTTAAAGTAAGTATACCAATATAAAAGTTATGACAGTATGACTAGTATGAGGCATTTGGAAGAGAAACTGAAAGCGTTTGGCGTTCAAGTACCTACTCCTGACTATAAGACCCGCTTCATTTGAAGGCAGTCTGTCTCTTTCATATTATCTTTTTGATTATGCTAGTAGATTCTTAAGTATAATTATAATTGAAATAATAGAAAACAATTTTAATTTCAATTTATTGTAAAATATAACATATTGGAATAAAAAAAATCTTCAAAACACATCAAAACATGCAATTACACATCCATTCCTGGAAATATTATATATCCTCCACATTGATTTCTTAACTTGCAAGAGTAACAAATTAATTAACATGTATTTTACATCCATGGTAGGTACCTATTTGTTATCGACGTTTTAAGGGATAGATCCGGCTATTCACATTCAAAAATCTGCTCATTTATTTTTAGCCTTTGAAAATACACGTCATATTAATACGCAAAAGAGATAGTCCGAACCGGCATTGTAGCCTTAAATGAATTCAACCGTCGACGGAGCCAGTGACGACGGTTAAATGCAAAAGATCGACAATTGGTGCAGCGAACCGGCCACCTTACATAAGGGTTCCTCGAAACCAGGTCACGGAATAATGTCATGGAGCTATAATACCGATAAAAGCTCTATATACAATTGTATCGAGTAAACGCTAGCTGGTAACGTAACTCAAACAAATAGCTCGTAGTAATGTTTGAGTTGCTATGGCATTAGCTAATCAAAATTTAGTTTTCTTTATAAAGTTAAATTTTAACGAGAAATTTTGGAAATCTGCAAATTAGATAATGACACAGGAATTCATTGAAGTATTAAAGCATTTCTAATTTATATCAATACTGATGAAACACTCAGTTGAAATATCACCTACTGTGCGCGATATCTTATCTTTTTCAAACATATCTACAATCTACATATAAACATAATTTTATTCTTACGCACATGTGTGTGGAATATTGTTTGGTTTAATTTTAGATTAAATCACAGATTTCGTATATTAAATCGTTAAGATATTTTAAATGATTTTATTGCAACGAAATCAATTAATGCATCAATAAATTTGCTGACTGAGGGAGTGAAACTACGCCGTCTAATTAAATGTGATCGAAATTACCGCTGAGGCAGTATCGTTTGTTATTATAACGACTTTTGTTTTGTACTCATACATTTCATTGGCCTGAATTTATTTTGATTACAACATCTAAAGCTCGCCTGACGGTTTATTATTATACCTTCTGATTCCCTTGGCGGCTTTATTAAACTCATTGCAGAGTCTTCTTTTGGAACTTTTGGCAGTTCGTGAAATTAATTTTGGTCGTAAGTTATTTGACACCGCAATATTTAAGAGCTGGTAAAATGTAAAATGTATAATGTGGTGTTAACTGTGAAATATCTGAACTAATTGCCTGTTGATAAATGGTTTACGCTTAAAAATTAATGGGTCTGTTCAAGATATCATTTAAACGAGTGTGAAGCTGCGTGCGTTTTGAGATTGCGCGTGGAGGCCCGCGAGCGCCGCCGTCTGGACTTTTTGCTACCTCATAAAAAGAATCGAATTATAATTTATACAGTGACCCGCAGCTCTTATTTTTAGCCCTGCGATGTTGGATTCTCGAATCTGATATCTGGGTCGATCGATTGTTTACAAAGACATTCCTAGGGCTGGAACGAGGAGCGCGCACAGTGATTACATCACGGGAATATGGAGGGAATTCCTCTTAAACGACCAATAATGGCGGTACGACATCCTGTTATTTTGCTGGGGTGTATAAATAGTGACACTATCTGACAGCTTATCCCTCGTGGATATCAGTGGTGTTCTGGAGTGAGCATAAGGCAGGCATCTCGTATTACCGTTACGAGCAAGCAGGCGCCAACCCGCCCGCCGGTATGCAGTATGCACCGTGAAAACGATTAAATCACTTTTATGAAATGCTAGCTCATAGAATGAAAACTATGGAACACAAACAATGATTTCGTAACGCTACACGGATTCGCGTTCATTAATAAAGGCACCAACGCCTGGTATTAATTGTAATTACAAACAACGAAGAAGCTTCCCCGCGGCGCTATTAGTAGGCAACATTGTGATGATTTATTTTCTTGATGGCACGTGTATAGTAAAAAAAAAGCTTTTGTGAAAATATCTAAAGCAATATCAAGTTATAAAATGGTTATTTTAATAGGAGGAATCTAGGAAAGATTTTACAAGACGGCTGGGCACGGAGGTGTCTTTATTAAAATACTAAAACAAATCACACATACGCGAAAAAGTGATAAAAATATCTTCATACTGGGAAACAATTTAATGTAGAAAAAACAAACGCTGGCTCTCTAACGATGAATGAGTAAATGTATCACTAAATAAGCTGAACTTTGTTTGGTTCTGATAAAATTTAGAGTTTAAGTCTAGGTCTCTAAATTGGTCTTAGGAACTCAGCTCAGATAAATTTAAAGAGAAGAACAGTTCTCAGTTCCCACGTGCATAATGTTTTAACTCAAAATGTGTCAGACACTCCAAGTATAGATTAAACCTATATTATCTTCACAATCTCTATGATAAATATGAGGACGAAAATGGTAAAATGAATGACAATGATCATTGTAATCCCTTCTCTGTTTCAGACTGTTATCAGAATTAAAAAACTTAGTTAGCTAACCCTAAAAATAAAGTGGATCGTGTTCCAAAAAGTTCACCGCAATTTTTTTATCCCGCGTTATAAGGCAGTAATAAATAATTAACTGCCTAATAAGGAGGGTTTTGTTTTCAGGGCTCCTGTTTCGTGAATTAGCTTGGGTCTTACCACAATTTGCAAGAATTAAGTAGGTATTGGGTTTCTGTTTAAATAACTTTTCTAGACGTGTCTTTCTGGACGTATTAGATAGTAAAAATGGTTTCTTATTTAGTTATTTTTTGTTAGTCTTAGAGGTCTTGAAAATGCCATAGTTGTTAAACTGGATGTGACCGGCACCCTCAGGACTGTTGGGAGACGTTACTGCGTGAAAGGGCCATAAACTAGCATTCGTGACTCGAACCTTTCATTTGGAAATTTCGTTTGTTTATTTAAACTAACCCATCTCTATTGTACTAACTCTTTTTGTACTAACTCTTTTTGTACAGTAAAATCGAATATTTTAGTAAACAAAAGACACAGACCCTGGAGTCTGAGGCTTGTAATTTTCCAATAAAAAAAAATCGTTTGTATTATAAGAATAGGCTTTCGATTCACGAAGACCTAACAACTATAATTAAATGATTTGTAGATGTTTAATGGTTCACAATATGTATTAATGGCATTATAAACCAAAAATCTTTAAAATGAATACTGACTCGAATTATTAGGTAGATTGACTTTTAATCTTATAACTGCATTATTGTACGCCCGAAATGGGCAGGCTGTTTGAACTTTTGTATTTCTTATAACGTTATAACATCTAATTGTATATACACAGCAACACAATAAAGATTATTTCTATTTCGAAAGAAATAATACTATGTAACTTTTTAAAAACATTGAGATTAGCACAAAACGACAAATTACAGTGACGACGAATTTCGAAATGGTTTTTATAGGGAGATAGTTTAATTGATTTGTTTATAGCTACTACAAACATTTACTACATTAGTAATTAGATATTCAATGATAAAAATTGAAAATTTGTTATCGTAGACCACAAGTATCTACACAATAAAATGTACGTTTTATTTATAGGAAGTCAATAGTGTTAAATAGCACTTTAAGTGATAGTTTTATCTGAATTAGAATTACCTACTGAATATAAATACTAGTTAGGCATACCTACAATACAGGTAGTTAGCGACTGAAGAATTAATTATGTTGAATTAAATTGTATGATATGAATTATAAACTCTACGGGTGCTATTTTTATACCAAGTATTATTAGAATGATCAATGCGATATTTCTGATAAGGTGATGATGAAAAATGAGAACGACCATGAAAAAAATATATGTACTGTCTCTGATATCAATTTATTAAAATATATCTAGTCATGTAGCTACTTTTCAAATTTCGAGTAGTACCAAATAAACAATTAATCTTCCTTTCTATACAGTTGTTAGTAGAGATGGTAGAGTTCGTTAATGGCAGCTCAAAATACAAGCAATCTCAATCTCACTGACGAAGCACGTTTTATTGTAGGTACTTGTCTGTTGGCTAAGGTTACCGCAGATATCAAACATATAGCTTCTATTGTCACCTGTATTAGACAGAGTTCATTGTTTTCATTCCAACGAGCATGAAACTTGAGCTTTGTGGTACTTGCGGCTTCAGCAACTACGCAAGCGGTCAGAGTCCGCTCTACTCCGTCTTACTTTATGTTATGATTACTCCACGTTCCCAACTGAATTATAAGCATTTTATGTTGCTGTTCACACAAATTCTCGTCTATGGTAACCGCCTTAATTTATTCCCATTCTTTGTGTTTCTTTATAGTCGTGAACTCGATCGATAACTGCGGCGGCTCGCGTTTTAAATTAAGATAACAGTTTTATAGGCCTCTAACTCAATTTGTAGTCAATTTTTCTTATCTTTTCCACTTAAGCTTTCTAAGGTGCTTTCACGTTGCAACATTGCATAGTGAAGAGTGGGTCGGTCCCAACCACGAGTTGAGCTTGAACTTGGCCCGAGAGCTGCAACTCACGACACTGGGTCAACTAGCTGACGTACCCCCCGGCTACATTCCTGCACACAACTGCACCGACAAATTAATAAGTGCAACAATCGAGCTCGACCAGACGACATGCATCTATTTGTACAATAGTACTATTCCACTACAGCAGTTGAGATTGTTTATGTTCGTGGAAATTAGTATTCATGTGGGACGCAGCTGCGCAAATACATTCGAAAAAAGTTTCGATGTAAAGGTAAAATTATGAAGCGTCGGAATACAAATTCCTGAATATTTTTTCGACTTTTACAAGAAAATTTTCTCTACAACGTTAAATGTCGAAGAAAGTTTTATGTCTCTATTATGGCATTGTTAATACTATAGTGTCCTCGTAACTCAAGTTGGATAGTTAAAATATAAACTTCTCCTTTGGCTGCGTGAGATTAATTTCTTCCGCGTCAGGGTCAACATACAAGGGTCAGGGATTTGATACCGGCCCTTTCTAACCAGTAAATTTACCGCAATTATTGCTCAGAAATAATATGGCATGTAGTCTTACTTCATTTCAAAAACAATGAGTTACTAAGTAATTTTATGCTTCGTTAAGAAAATGTTTTCAAGAAATCTGGGGCATCGTACTGCATGTTTCATTTTAAAATACCTTAGCACTGACTCATTGTGAACACAGATGCATAGATAACAGCATCAGGATGCCGATGGCAGGCTATTAATAACAAACGGAGAAGCATTTTGAGGACGAAGACGATACCTACTTGTAAAAGACTTCCTGCAAAACAGAGAGCGATGATCTACGCGAGCTAGTCGAGCAATTCAGTGGCTGGCCATTATGCAATAAAATCAGTTGAATTAATCAATAGAGCGGAGTGGGTCCTGCCACCAGGCTCGTAACGACGCACTTCCTTGCTCCGTGTATTTGATGTACGATGTGTCCTGAATTTAGCGCCCATATAAGACGTTGTTTATATCTTTAAGACGACTTCGCAAAGCGCAATGTTTTTATTTTGGTTACGTGAATAAGTGTGTGTACACATAACACACACACACAATATAATACACAATACTTTGTCTCACCGAATATTTTTATCTCATGCCAACGAGATAAAAATAAGTTTATGAAATGTTATTTAAGTTTTGTGAAAATAAATAATGATGTCCTACGAGATACAAGAAGGCTATGTTTAGAATCTTTTTGCAATATCTAATCGAGGTTGGTGAGATCCATAAACTAACCATATCATATGTATTCTAATCGGTTGGTAAATAAAAGCAATATAAACGATGCAGTGGCAAGTGTATAAGGAATATTCACACGTAGGTTTAAGATAAAATTCTCACAATTTGTTAAATTTCTCATTCACTTAATGCTAGGTTCCAGTGACATCTAACCGCTCTTATTGAATACATATGTGTTGTAACCTTATAGTCTACAGCACTATCTAGAGTTTTAGTCAATAATTCATATACCTAGGTATGTTTTAATGTCTCGATATCACCCAAGACACATTTTTCATTTCCAATGTTTGATGTGAATTAGATAATATTTCTCGCAGAAATACACTTAAGACTTCGCTACACATGCGTTGATATGGGGAAGATGTCACAGTTAAAAGGACTTTGACACGTGAATGCCATTTAGGTGTTGTGGTCCACTCAGGACTATTGTTGCCATTGAATGGAGCGGACCGATGGACATAAATAGAATGTCATTCGTTTCTCACGATTATTAAGAATCTACTTCAGGAATAACATTCAATCGTAAGAGCCATAAGGGTAGTAGTACATGATGTTGAGTTTAAGCCACCTCATAATTTCACTTCAGCCATCGTAGCTAAGTCTGATAGTGACGACCCTGATACGGCATTTGAAAAAAAGGCAAATACGACTCAGCTGCCCTTTTAAAGCCGTATTTTTTTAATGTGATAATGACGTATTTTGTAAAAAAATACGGCCTTTTTATCAATTTTTCCCACACATTTTTACTAAAATACGGCATTTTTGAGGTCGACCACGGCCACTCTAAAATTTACTTCGAACTACACTGGAAAGGCTTGGCTTGAATTGCTTGAATTTGCGCGAGCTTGAATTGGATCTCGTTGGCAAGTTCAAGTGTTTCTTGTCTCTCTTTGGTATCTTGGTAGTGATATTATGTCCTAACAAATATACGAGATGAAAAATTCGACACAGTAAACTTTTGTTACTTTTTTATCGAAAGTTTAAAATTATATCAAAAAAAGGTTACAACAAAATATTTTTAGCTTAAAATTGATAAAAATATTTATTTCCCTTCTGTTTGCAGTTTGGTTCGAATCGAATCTGTGCCAACTCTTTAATTGTTCATGTGCATACAATTTCAGTACGCACCGTGTGGGGTGCACTGTTTCCAAAAGTAAACATTACTCAATTGTGCAAGAAACCGAAAGGTGCACAGCATGTGACCTATTTAGACGTGAGTCTAATTCAATAACGCTTCAACGAGAAATTACTCCAATTGTTCTAACTGACGTCATGTAGCTTGTTATGCATTACATACTTGCCAATTCCTAATGTAAACCTCAGTATAGGTAATTAGTGAGAAATTATGCTATGTTGGTATTTTGATGGGTGGCTCACATTTTGTTTGGGTCTAAAAGAGGGCAAAGTTCAAGTTCATCGTTGTAAGCAAACACATTGAATAGTAGAACGACAAACTAAAGTAGGCATCTAATTAAACAGAACTGATAAAATATTAGAAGTACCTAAATTAAATCTTAATTATGACCGCTATTGAGTTTTGATAATGTTTGTCTGAAGACTGTATTATTTATTAATTCTTGAATACAATACGTAATAACATACGTACAAGATTTATTTGTAAGTTTCAGTACTTAGACAGAATATACCTTGAGCAGATCAGTCCCATTATATAACTGAATTAGCGACATTACAACATGTAAATAAATATACAAACAAGTTGCACCTGCACTCGTAGATTACAGCGTTTCAGGGACACGAATCCAAGGTAGAGCACATGCACTGCTATCGATGCACTCACAACTGGCTGTTCATGTAATGTTCAAAGCGAATTGGTGTAATGTAAATATTATCGAAGTATCGTGTATGCGTTCGCGCAAGTCGAGACCGTGGCTCGTGCGACACTCGCTCCCCGTGGCTGACTATCAGTAACTGAGCGTGCGCTCGCGCCGGACCAGTTATTATGCGCCCACCGATGCCATCAATAATCCCACTAACACGTGGGTCTGCGTATGCTCATACTCATATCACACATGCAGGGTGCCGCTCCGCCGCCGCTTATCGGTGCATCGCCGGTAAAAGCTCATGATTCACCAGAATTAGGTTTCGCGCGTGACATCATCGAGCTATGCTAATGTAAACAGCATGTCGAAAGCCTCGTATTCAGCGATTTTGAACGATGTATGTACTTATGTACCTGCAGGACGTGACGTACCTGTATACTGATCATTCTAAATATTTACCTTCGCAAGGCAATGTGTGAGAAAGATTACGTGGAACCGCGAATTCCAAAGATACTGCGGAATTACCGCTGCGGTTCGCGTTAGCGGGTGTCGAGTGCCGTCGAGGAAATTATTACGTAAGGTTCACTCGGATTTCACCGCAGGAATCCAGACGAATGACAATAAAGAGAGGTTACTTTTCAAGCTGGAGTACAATAGGTTCAGATACTTCCCCTTCTATTAAGCCGCCGGTTCTTTAACGAGAGGCTTCGACATTCTCGAGGATATTATTTTCTGAGTATCCTGTCAATTTCGGTCACTGACTATTCAAGTTTAACTTAACTTACTCATCATTCATCACAAGCCAAGGTTTCCTTAAAAACGTTAAAGTTGAAGACGTTTCCATCTATCACCTCTGTTATTTGTGGGTCTGTGACTTCTTTGACCGGGTAGTACCTAATGATAAAGTATAACTTTTTAATAATTCAAGCTTTTGCGATCCTGGATAGATATCCACCCCACAACTGATATCTATCCAGAATTTCAGCAGAGATCAGGTAGCAGCAGCGTGCTAGCCAAGACAAGTAAAACGAGCCCAAACACGACGGGCTTATCTTATTTAGTACGTATCCATCATCAGATCCGCTCCATGGTACCAAATTATTGTATTATCAGGCGATATAGATATGCGTGCAAAGTTTCAGCACAATCGGAAACCAGGAATTTTGGTCAAATTAAACTCGCAAGATTCCACCCAAACTTACATACATACAACTCGTAGGTACATCAATTGCACGTTAAATAAAAGCTTGTGTGTCAAGCTCAAGATTTTTAATCAAACGATACATGTTTTTAGAAAATCTGAGATTTTTTCAAAAATATGATGTTTAGTCTCAATCTTTCATGACGATTCTTTGATTTTCACGGAATAAAACATATCTACACAAAATGGAATGATAAAAATAAAATAATTGGAATGTTTAAATAGGTATTTGCTCCTTAGATGATTAAAAATTGTGTTAATAGTGCAAAAAAATAGCCTGGTTAGTTAAGTTAAGACATAAAAATATTACGTATGGTCACACATCATAAAAACCTTTTAAAATTCACATATCGTTATTAACTTCGTGCCATGTCTCGCATTAT
Source organism: Hypomecis punctinalis (assembly GCA_949316475.1). Taxonomy (NCBI): domain Eukaryota; kingdom Metazoa; phylum Arthropoda; class Insecta; order Lepidoptera; family Geometridae; genus Hypomecis; species Hypomecis punctinalis. The sequence goes on along the minus strand of OX438800.1, from coordinate 14,987,119 downwards.
TTGGTTTTATTGGGCTTTTAAAATTTATTCTTATGACTTATCACATGCACAATACGCAATACGAGTAGCTTTATTAAAATAAGTCATGAGTCAGCCAAATAAAGATTTATTTCTCAGACCCCTTGGCTTGTCCACCCACAGAACAAAGTTTCCGCAGGACGTGATACAGAACTTTTACAAAGAATTATAGTCGAAAAGAGCTTGGTCAAATATTTGGTTACGAATTGTACGTCCTTCTTGGGTAAAATTATATCTCATCAAAAACATATATGTGAAATGTGAGCTATGTGCTCAACATTAGAATTTGCGTCGTTGTCGATTTTGCCACCAAAGAATGAGGTCTACATGGGGGCCAAGTGTTCTGTAGAAGATCCTAAATTTTTTGTTACAAGAACATACAACATTTTAAAGGGATGTACTATGTAATTGAAGCTCGAGATTTGACTTGGCTAGTTTCACATACCCAAATTTTAAAAAGTGTTTTTATTTTTATTACTAATACGCGTCGCCAGTTTTTTTGAACACTTGGCTAAACAGCTGCCGCGTGTCTAGATCGCCCTGGTTATTGCGAAACTAATCAACCGTTAGAAGTACAATATTTAGAAAATTAAAATTATTATGTATACTTTTTGTGTGTGTTTCGTTTTTTTTTAATTTTAACATTTTTCACATTGTAACAGTAATGAATGAAAGTTTGTCATTCAATTTACTCAATCGTTCTGACGATCATCGGAATATTCATATTTTTAAGTTCAACTTTTGGTTAGCAATCGCCATTAATACTACTAACAATGTTTAGTTGGATCATCGATATGAAGAAGTAAGTTTAATGTAGGCAGGTATCTACATCATTATGCTCCTATCTCAATCTCTGTAATGTTGCTACAATAAATACCAACTGAAACGTATAATGTCACCACCACGCATTATCACAATTGTTCCTTATATTAACACCAACATGATAGGAAAATGCCGTTTAGATATAAATCTCACGTCTACAAATAGGTGTAGGTATGTTACAATTAAAAGCTTGCTCGGACTGAAGCAGTTTGTTCCTGGTTCTCGCCTGTAATTAATCTAGGAACTTGATAAATTCTCCAATGTTTGCAACGCAGTTACTTGCATACTATAGCTATACTTATAGTTGGTTCTTACCTAGTTAGGTTCTACTTGAGCCCTTATCAAAGTGGGTCGAGATGCGTTGAAGCAATGTTTCCTCTTTGCTGTGTACCTTTGACGATGTAATCATGTTAATCTTTAATAATGTTCATCTCCTTTTGTTACTGGATCATGGTAGGTACTCGTAGCTTGCTATGCCTTAGCTACCTATCAGATATTTTATCAAAAACCATTTTAATTGTACCTATTTTGTATATAGGAAATAACGTTACAGGAAAATCCGAAGAAATACTTTATCAAAATTTAATACGTAGGTAAGTATTTAGTTTTATCGGCAGCTCTTGTTATGGAATTATTTTATCACTTTTCTGGTAAGTGCGGAATACGATTTAGTTTTAATTTTTTGACTTTGTTTGACGTACAAGACCAGTGAATAGGTATGGTAATATTTTATCACTCTCCTAATAAGTACCGACTTATATTAATGTAAATAAGTGGGCAAATTATTTTTATATATTTGACGTTAATATAAAAAACCCAGTGTATTATCTTGCTTTTATCAATCCGGAAAAGTAACACAAATCCGGATATCCTCTAAATTAATTCCAGTAGGGAATTTCCATAATTTAGGGTTCCTTAGTAAAAAAGGAACCCCTCATAATATCGTTGCGTCCGTCCGTAACATCTTCCACATTCATTAGTCAAATTGTTTAGATACCTATTTTAGATCCATCAATATAATCATTACAGTTCTCCATACAAGTGATAGCTGCCATACATGCAAAAGAGCAATGATTTTTTCCGCACCCTTGGGTTGGAGAAAGATTTTTAAATATACGCAGATTACGAGAAAGCACTTTTTTGTCCAACGTACCATTTGTGAAAGTTTGCTCCCCCTTCCATTTCTAAAGTAGGTTCGCAACAAACAATCTTATAATATTCGGAATTTCTAGACCATATTAAAAACTGTCTTCTAAATGATTAATAGCACTGTGGAACTAAAATATTTTGAGCTATGGTGCTATCATAAAAATTATTCATAATAATGGGTATATTTCCTTAGTTTCCTTGCCTCTTCGTTTTGGTATAATTGTATATGTATACTTAAATAGTTTAACAATTAAGCAAATTACTAGTTTCTACTATTAGAAATATTTTTAGAATATTAAACGCTTATAATTTTAATTTTCTTTGGAAATGAGCAAATTTAACTGCAACTTAAATAATGGAACACAATGTCACACTCGTATTTCAGAATAAATTAAGATTCAATTCTTATTCAATTTAGTTTGGTTCTTAGATTACTAAAAAAGCTCAGCTGCTTCCTAATAGAACGAACATTAGAATAATGGAATATATCAATATCCAGGTCATGCAGTAAATTATTATAGGTGCTACACGCACGACTTATAACACTATTTGGGCGATAATTGGTTGATGCTGCAGGAGGTTTGAAAAGGGGGCTGTGACGAAATGCTCTGGGTGGGGTAAAAATATTGACTTTGCTCAGTAGACTGAGACAATCAAAGTTAGTAGTAATAACTTTAGCTAACTATTATTAATAATTAAGTAATTAAATAAATAAATAGGTATAGTAAGTAAATTATATGCCTCTAAAAATTCCTGCACTTTGCATAGCAATATCATTTAAGTAGGTATAAAAGACATGAGATGTAGAATAGGTAGTATAAGTATAAATAGCGTACCAGTAATCTCTTAATCGGAATAAAGAATTCCCGTGTAGGAATGCTGCGATTCCTACACCTAAGTGGATGAGCTCAGATCCCGGATTAAAACAACAATCATAAAAGTCCTGAGCTCGTGTAGACTGGCGCCGTATCAATATTTGTATTTTACAGCGTTGCCGATAACAAGGAATTTACCCTACTTCTGGTAATTAGGTATTTAAGTACTACTTGAGCTCAATGCTTAGGTACTCTACAATTTACCATAAATCTAGATCTGCAAAGCTAGAATAATAATAACCTACAGCGCAACTCTGCTTAAAATCAGGCAGGATGTGATCAAACACAAAAATATCTGCAATAAAAAATATCTCTACTTTATACCATAAGTTGTACATAATTATAATGAAAAATATTTGGCTGACGTACTTTAACGTTTTTTGCATTGATAGAAATATATAGACTGAAGCTAATGTAGAATGTTTTAATTTCATAGTTTTAATATTCAATAGTCTACACTTACTTGTACAGTAAAATAAATTCTAGTATACATTCGTTTTGTTATGCGTAATTTATGAAAATTGATAGCCGTGCTTTATTTTTTTACCGCGAATAATATTCCTGTAAATTAAACAGTTGTGCGCTTGAGTATTTGGATTTTCTCTTGACTTTCTGCAGTCCATGGATGATTAATTGATTTCGTTGTAGCAAATAAAAGCACATATTCAATAATTATAAAACTGAGAATGAATGTCAAAATGTTTCATTTTAAGCTATTTTGGATTGAATACAGGCAACACAGCTTATTACCGCTTACCAGCTATTAAACGCGTGCTCCGGCGTAAGATGCATTAAAGTGCTAATTATTACGGACGCGATCTTGTCGATGAACACATTTCTCACCTTGGTAGGGGTCAATAACAGCACCACTTAGCTTAATGCCATGCGTGTACTTGCTGTCTATTTTATTAAGGCTTACTTTGATATTGTCAACAGTAAAGAATGGTAGGTACCTAATTCTTGGTCAGCGTCAAAGTTATCTGGTCCATAATTTAGGGTAAGCCCGTAAATAACTAAATTAACAGTCAAATTAATGGTCTATAAAACAGGTTCATACCTAGCGTAGGCATCTGAGCGACTAATACTCAATATCATGATATAATGTTACTAATATAATAAACTATGTAAATGTTATGCAGGGTTATTTCTAATCAATTAGCATCCTTTTAGAGGCTTATTCTGTACATCAAAACTAATAACTTTTATTCAACGACTTTTGTCAAAACTTAAAAATCATCTGTTCCATACATTTAGTCGCGGGTGAACGATATTTTTCTATGGGACACCAATTTCTTTTTGATATTTGACAAAAGTAGCTGAACAAGTGAAGCCGTGGTGGTCAAGAGGTAGTGACAGCCGCCTCACAATCGTGAGGTCGTGGGTTCGAATCCCCGGCCCCGTACCAATGCATTCTTTGGAATTTATGTACGGATAGTTGATTGAATCAGGCGTTACTTTGCGGAAATCCATCTTCAAATCTATGTTTTGAATTAATATTTAGTGTATGTCCGCTATCTTGTTGTAGGCAAATAAGTTTAAGGGCATTAAATGCATTAAGGACATTTAAGAAAAAAAAAAAATTACAAACAATTACTAATATTACAATAATTATACATTTAAAAACTTAATTTTAGATAAAATAATAATAAATATCACTTATTTTCACTACACTCTATATTAAATATATTTTTAAAAATAGTACTATAATAATCCGTTAACAACTAATAAATATTATAAAAATCAAGAATGATTGATTCTTGCGAGCGACCTCGAAGAGTCAACACGTCCTGAAGATGCCTCGTTGAGAGGCGAAACACGTGTCGAACAGAGTGTAGTGCAGTGAGAATAAGGGTGTCATTTATTAGTGAAGTGTTTTCAATATTTTGTCATATTATTTTTTAAAGATTTTTATAATATTTATTAGTTGTTAACGGATTATTATAGTACTATTTTTAAAAATATATATAATATAGAGTGTAGTGAAAATAAGTGATATTTATTATTATTTTATCTAAAATTAAGTTTTTAAATGTATAATTATTGTAATATTAGTAATTGTTTGTAATTTTTTTTTTTTTCATAAATGTCCTTAATGCACTTAATGCCCTTAAACTTATTTGCCTACAACAAGATAGCGGAAATACACTAAATATTAATTCAAAACATAGATTTATGTACGGAATTTCACACCACTGGCTTTTCGGTGAAGGAAAACATCGTGAGGCAACCTGCATACGTACGTAGAAGAAATTCGATGGTGTATGTGAATCCACCAACCCGCACTGGGCCAGCATGGTGGATACGGCCCAATCACCCTTCATGGGTAGGCCTACGTCCTGCAGTGGACTATTAAAAAGGCTGATACAGTACAGCTGAACAAAAGTTGTTAGTTTTGATGTACATAATAAGCCCCTAAAAGGATGCTAATTGATTAGAAATAACCCTATGTAGCATTTACATAGTTCATTATATTACTAACATTATATCATGATACGAGTATTAGTCGCTCAGATGCCCACGCTAGGTATAAACCTGTGTTATAGACCATTAATTTGATATATTTGAAAATTTATATTGAAATTAATTAAAAAAAAAAAGATGTTTTAACCCATTGGTAACTACAAATAACATACGTCTTATATACATACATATAGTGTCTTCATCCGATTATCTCTATCCGACACGATTCAATCAGTACTACGGAGCTCATAAGGACTAATCAGAGCTTTGTGCTCATTTCCTACTATTATAGTGCAAATCATTATGATAATGCCTACTTTTAAACTTTTGAGCTTCTCAAACCATCACATCAGATGAAAAGAGTAATTTTTTTTTAATATTGGGGAACATCTCACACACGGTCTCTGACCCCAAACTAAGCAAAGCTTGTGATATAGATAGTACCTAAATAACACCCAGACACAAAGCAAACACCTATATTCATCACAAAAATGCTTGCCCTGGTGGGGATCGAACCCAGCGAGGGTTCGATCCTTGATCCAGAAGTCAGGTTCACTAACCAAAGAGCCACCGAGGCACCGAGTAGATTTACAAGGACGCATTTTATAATAATATAGACTTATAGAGTCTTTTTTGCTATCCTACTTACGATATCAGATATATCACATACCTACTAACCTACCAGCACTGTCCTGTCCATATTGTTCAATAAGGTCCTATCGCATAGCCATGATTTATGATGGTATTCATGTAGGACTTTTAGCGGCAAGATATTATCAGACTTCAAAGGCGGCTGTGCCAGTGATAAATGACAATTGTCTTGTCCTCCGAGGACAATAAATACACCATCGAGACTCGTGCGATACTATTTCTCGCCTGTTTATGATCATTAAGAACTATTGTCAGCAATCGTAGTGATATTTGAATTGAATGCTTCCACAGCCGCTACAAAGTTATCTTAAAGATTGATCGGTAGATAACTACCGTGATAACGATGCAACTTAAATGACCGACGTTATTTATAGCGGGCGCTTATGTGTCATTTATACTACGACTAGAGATATTGGGAATTATGATCAGAGATCGGAAAAAAGAAATGACGATAGATTCATGAAATGTCAGTGAATGAACCATTGTTAATTATGATCTATTATATGCTGATATTCTATCAACATCTACGATGGTATATGTATGTATACAGGGTTATGGGTATCAAACGCAAAACCTTTTAAGGGCAGGTCTAGTACATCTAGACAAACAACTTTTGTGCTACTACTTTTGAAAATGTATTGCGAATACATTTTTCCGCGCGTTGACGAGCTTTTTGTATGAAAAAGCAGAGGTTTTCTTCGTGATTTTCCAAAAGTCCTAGAACAAAAGCTATTTGTCTAGATGTACTAGACCCGCCCTTAAAAGGTTTTGCGTTTAATACTTATAACCCAATATGTGGTCACTGACTAATACCTACTGTTCTGTTAAAGCTGGCAATCATCTACACGAAGCTTATTGACATTTATAGTTATGATAAATAATATTTAACTTTAGTATTATTCGGCTAAATCGAAGAAATTAAATTAGTTTTTACAGTTAACGTCACTAGGAGATTTGCGTTGAAATGGATTTGGTAAATGTCATGACTTGGTGATGGAACAACCCATCAATATATGTATCGCTAAGGAGAAAGTATTAGGCATTTTAGTACTGCTGATAATTGTAATTTTAACAGTAATCGAGAACAGAATATGTTTGGCCACCTTGTACAACATGCCAATCAAATGAAAATCATAATGGAAGGATAGTATAAGGATACTATACAATGATGATAACTATTGGAATGAGCAAGATAAATGGAGACTTAATATCCGAGCACAAGGATAGGCTTCGTCATGTTGTTTTTAAACTTTCGCGATTTGAACACATTATTATTATATACTACGGGACTAATCGCGCACTAAAATTACGAGATAAAAACTACCCGTGACCACGGTCAATGCAACTCGGCCGAAACGTCGGGATGAGGAGGTATTTATTTATTTCGTAATTTTAGTGTGCGATTAGTCCCTTAGTATATAATAATAAAGACTTCGTCATATTTGGGAAAACACGGGAATGTTTGAAGTCATGAAAATAAGGACAAACAAAATATGTTTACATTTATAGTAAGGAAAGACAAACCTAACTAACGCTGGAAGTAAGTAAAACCATATAACAATTTCTAGCTCGAATCATATATAGAACCTGATATACAATACAATGAGAATAACGTGAAACTTTACAGTTCCGTATCTGAAGACACACAATGCATTAATGACGTAAATTCACATAAACCTACAAAACACAAGTCATAAACATTGTTATTATTAGCCGAAGTATATGACGACGTAGGTATGCCACAAATGTGTGGTCAAGCCGTTTCAGAAATACGATTCTTGGTAGAGACGTAAGAATGGTCAGTTATCGAAGTTCCCAGACCGATAGAACTGACGGTACGTCAAAAACTGGCGTCACACTGACGTCGCGCCTTAAATAGTAATATACACAAGTTATTTTTCTTGCGGAAGATGGAAGATGCGTCATCGACACAGAGAAGGAAGCGCCAGCGCCAGCAAACAGCAACACTTGACTCGTGCCGCCCACTATGACGCCTCCGTTCAGGCAGACGATGACGTCACACTGATTGACATGCCATTTCATTATGACACGAGATGAAATGCAGGCCTTACTCACCTTATAAGCGGTTGGTTAAGGAATATACGAATTGTGCAATAAACGAATATAAATATAGGCTAATTCTTCATAAGCATGGACTTAGTCGTGAACGAAATGACGAGAAAGCTATCTATAGTAGGAATAGGAAAAGTGGGGGGTCAAAATCAGAAAATCAAATTACAGGAAATTGAGCATCTCGAAATCATTTCACTTGTTTAAGGTAAGTTCAGTATGGAACCTGTTGGGCACTGGATATTCGGATCAAGGTGGTCACTAATTTGATTTCAACTAAAAGTTATGTCATATGGCATAGCGAAAAGAAAAACTAAGAACAAAATAAATAATCCTAGTTATAAATAATACTCGTTTACTAATTCACATAATTATAATAAGGATTTATGTATTAGCTTTTTAACAAAAACATACTGAGAGTAAGAGATGAGTTTTTACGCATCTCTACAATATAAGTACCTACTTAAATAAACAGTCATTACTCAATGATTCAACGTATTCCCACAGTAGCTATTCCTAAATAAGGCTTTTACATTCACTGGTATTAAGAAGACATGGCAACTACGTTACATTGCAAGCCAGATACTTATTGAAATGTCCAGTGATTTGTATGTCTGTATTTACAAATTTTATGTGCATTTCAAAATATACGTCTCATTTAGCATTCAGTTTCAACACAATATGACAAGTTGTCGTATCCACTATCTTTATTATAATCGGTACTGCTTGCGGTACCAAAAATGGAAACATGTTGGTACCTTCTACATACCTATTACCTCTCTACACTACTGGGTAATTGATCAACTGCATCATTTTAAATCAAACTGATAAATAAGACAAGCTGAGCTTGTTTGTTCCAATATTAACGTCTAGTGTAAAAATGATCGATCGTTTCGTCCTCGACTTTCACTTAACGATCGAGTTTTGTTTGATTCTAAATAAACATGGATACATTCTGTACCCATGCAAAGATCAATCACACATGTTAGCTACTAATATTACACAGTGGCACAAAATCAAAACAAGTTCATTGTTGTTATCATCATCATCATTTCGTGGCAATGGCTAAGATTTTTTTTGAGTTTTTTTATTGTTGTTATGAATGAATGCCAACAGTGTTTACTAATGGAGAAACTTTAAAATGATGTAAATAAGAGCAGCTAGTTGCCCCATTTTCATACATTTACCACCATATTACTCCGATAAAGACCAACTTTGCGATTCCTCCAATAATTAAGCATCCTCAAGAAATATGTTAATAGAGTCTCCTAAAGTATGCAATGAATTTGAACAAGTAGGTATAATTTCTCTACAGAGCAGCCGAATTTATTAAAATTTATCGCAAGTATATAATTGGTTCTGATCTGACCCAGACTAAACATTGTTTATGAGAGCAGAAATGATTTCCATAATTACTTATTACTACTACAAGTTCGAGTATTATAAATTGATTTTAAACAATTTGCTGGTCGTTAAAATGATTTATTGAATCTCTGCCAATTTCTTTCTGACAGCTTACAGCGGGTTAATCTATTTTGAAACAGGAGCTGGATGTGAAGACTGTTTGTTAAATGCATCACTCATGCAGATTTAAATATAATGATTTTGTTTTCAAATAAATTGGAACGAAACAGGAAGCACGGTCTGCGGAATAGGAGCAGTCTCCAAGTAAATCAGCCAAAATAAACAGATTAGGTTCATCTAAATTTCTAAGAGAAGTTTAGAATCTAGTTGGCATTCTTTTTGAATACCTACCAAAATAATTATGTTTTAAATGTCTCGTGAATTTCATCGTATATTTAAGTTCAAAAAAAACAAAATTATTAAATTTCTCTAAAAGATCAGACGAGCTTCTTCCTGAGCAAATTTCTGGGCAAACATGAGACTGCAACCGACAAAATTGAAACAAGGTTATTTTTTGCAAAAATTAGCATGACCGACTTCACCCGTGTACAGAATTCGCGAATATTTCGCACAGATCGATGTAGAATTTTTCACATTATTGTCGATTTATCAAAAATGGCTCAGCCGATTTCGATAAAATTTAAACGGGACCAATTTCAAAGTATATTCTTTCTAATAAAAAAAGAATTATTGAAATCGGGCCACTACAAAAAAAGTTATGCGTGGTTATACATAAAAAAAAAAAAACAAAAAATATACGCGTCGAATTGTATACCTCCTCCGGTGGTTCGTCGGTCAAAAATCTTTCAGAACTTGTTTAAAACTAGATTTTTACTACACTAAAACTTAACTTATATTTTTACTAAGCCAGTACGGTATTGATAATAAACTTTTATGCAAAAAAATTGTATATTGCATAGACAAAAATGTGTTTAAATTACGATAATTACACCACTCTCGTTTCGTGCCCAGCGCCATTAAGATCGTATCGTGTCTATAAAATTAACTGAACATGTGAACTGCTAACACCACATGCATATGATTTACTAACAAGTCTAACAAGCAGCCTATAATTACCTTGGTCAAACAATAGGCACCCTTTTCTAAATGCGCCGTTAGTAGGCTACTCGCCGTAATAGTGTGTGAAAGGGCAAACCTGATTTCTTACCAAGCAAACGCTCTAGATATTGCTACGATAGGTGTAAAGTGGCAAAAGAAAACGGGTTTTCGACATTGATTGATTTCATATGGAAGTGAGGAAAAGGCATATTAATTTTCCTTCTGAAAAGCCTGAACGAGTGTACATAAGCCACCCAAGACGAGTTTTGTGTAAAATGGGCATCATTCAAAGTTGAGTTCAAATTATATTCGAAATAATTTCCTAGTTAATAGAAAATTCACTAAAAACGTATTTGGGCTGTAAGAGGTAATTCAGAATACGTAGCGAAAGAAAAGACACGATATTCCTAAACTGAAATATAACATAAATCTTCTTTGGCAGCCGAGTAATATTTGTTTAAGTATGATAAAGGAACTGACCAGTGATATTGTAGAGGGTAGATTTGGTCTTGTACAAAACTGTGAAATTTCACTTGTCCGGTTTTTTCATTAAAATAAGATTTGGTCTTGTACAAAACTGTGAAATTTCACTTGTCCGGTTTTTTCATTAAAATAAGATTTGGTCTTGTACAAAACTGTGAAATTAGACGAGAAGAGAAAAATTTTGGTCTATAATCTATAAAATTTAACTTGATCTCTGCGACAGTGACATAGAAGATTGACATTTTTAGAGTTGAGATAGTGGTGGAAAAAATCGATTTTCAAACAATGTTGTAATGAAATCGAATGAGTAGTTGAAGGTGAGAAATTGGATTTTTATTTACTTACTATTATTTAAGATCAAGTATGTACACATGTAAATAATGTTATGGTATTAATTAAATACTCATAATAATGTAACGATAGTATTTATCGACGTTTTTCACTATTATCGATGCTAATGTAACATATAATTGGGTTTAATTTAATTACACGTATAAAAAATGTTATGATATTAAAATATACAATAAAATTAATGATAAATTAAGATTTATTTAAAATATCGTTAGTATAAACTATCGATATTTTAAATAAAACTCTATCTAAAACTCTGTGGTCACGATCATTCGTCGCCCATCACTAATCGGCATGCCCATAAAGTATGACATTGACAGGTACTCTCTGTACTATAAAGACATTCAGGACTTCATAGGCGTGATTTTTTTGACAGCTGTCGCAGAGATCAAGTTAAATTTTATAGAGTAGGTATAATAAACCTGTAGCTGTCTACAATCACGAGTGGAACGATGACAATACCGTTTGCAATTGTTCCAGGTGACCGCCCCGAAGTTCCCGGTGGTGATCAAGATAGGGCACGCGCACAGCGGCGTGGCCAAGGTGAAAGTGGACTCCTTGGCCGACTTCCAGGTACGAGCAGACACATGACCGCAGCCAAGGGCGGGGGTTATGGGGTTCAAACTCCCAACAAATGCTAAACATATTTTTTTGACGTAATAACGTCTTCTAAATCGTGGAACGCCGGCTGCACGCACGAATTAGTGCCACGTTCCGCTTGAGCTGAACGTGCAAGCGAGAGCGCGGAACCAGCGACAGAGAGGCACGATCGGTATAAGTGTTTCGGCTTGTTTCAGTTGTTGATTCAACAATGTTTTCTTATAACGTTATCAGGTAAAATTATCGTCCGTAAACCGACTTTAAAGACAACCATTTTTTACATTAACATAGGTTTGCGTTTAAACTACATTCTGTTTCCGTTCATGTTATGAAATCTACTTCAAACTGTCAAATATTGTTGAAATATTTCGCGTTCACTGCACTTGCGCTTGATAAGACTGATGATTTCATTTGTTGTTCGTCTGTTTAAAAAAGTGGAAAATTTTGCTGTCGCGCAATAGTTATATTACTTTACTAGTTAGTTACGGCCAAAATACGCAATTACTTTGGAGTAGGTACTTAGTTGGTCCGTGTTTTGATTTTTCATTTCGTTGACAATTTTGAATCATTTGTGAGAGACTACTCTTCTACTAACTATTCCAAAGTTATTCTGCGTTTATGAATCAAGCCGTTGGTGAAAAGAGGTACGTTAAGGCTTAAGATCCCCCTAAGCTGAAACCTGGGTTCGGCCACGAGCAGACCACCTCACGATACGCACCTCGATTAATATGCTAATCTGCTCCGTTTCAAAGCTCGTGCTCCGAGTAATAGTTCTCACAACATGTTATTAGCTTTACGGTTTGAACTTGTTATTATTATTATATTGAGTTCTTTTACCTTTTATGAGGTTATGTTTTTTTTTCCTTTTATCAATGTCATGATTCAAATTCTTATTAGTATAAAAATAAGCTTTCTCTCTCTCGCCATCTTCTTGCCTCACTCGATCTCTTTGCCTGTTTTCTGTTGCACTTATTGTCTTTGCAGTGCTTATACTTTACGTGCCTTGATGTTCCTAATCAAAATGTTCATTAGCAATTACCACATTAAATTAACGGTCAGCACCGTCAGTCTTCAGATGGATGACCGCAGGTGGCACTTAAAACTGAGCCCCAGTTGTTTTAATTATTTAGCCATATCAATAGCCTTCGGGTAGCTAAAAACTCTGACACTGGAGCGAATCACTCGGTTTATACGAAATATCTATTCTTTGATATTGTTTTAGATATTTAAGGTTCTGTTCCGACTGCAAAACGCTCCCCACTGCTCAATTAAAGCGTAGGTAGTCCATTGTAAGCGGGTTATCAAGGAGTTTTATAGGCCTCTAACATGCCCTAACGACTGCAATTACGAGACAAACGAGTTACAAGCTTAGACACTGCGGAGTCGGGGTCGAATAATGAAATGATTTTGTGACATTGGTGTTCTGAGTTACGTTCATTGCAAACCGGGTGATGACAGTATAATTTTCTGTAAGCCGTTTCAAGTAAGTAGATATGAATTTTCTTGTCTGATATTTTTTTGCCTACTTTTACAGGATATAGCTGGAGTGGTTGCCATGCTCGGAACTTATTGCACAGTAGAGCCGTACATAGACGCAAAATACGACATTCATATACAGAAAATCGGCACTAACTACAAAGCGTTCATGTGAGTATTCTCAACATTCAGACAGACGCCTAAACCAAACATCAAACATGTATACAGCGGATACAAACAAATGATACAGGCGTTAGCAGCGAGTGATTCGTGTATCAACTATTAGCTGTTCTCAGTACAACGATGCTATAACAAAGCTTCTGTTGAATTTCAGGCGCAAATCTATTTCCGGGAACTGGAAAACCAATCAAGGATCCGCCATGCTCGAAGCAATCGGCATGAATGACAGATACAAGATGTGGATCGATGAGGTAATCTCACGTTCTGGTTGTTTTGGGGTTTCCCATTGATGATACTGGGAAGGCCGGGAAGGCCGAAGTGACTAGGTATATCTCCATTTTAGTGAGCCAGTTACAAAATTTATGGGGTCATCAATTCATCTATTGTTTTAGGAAAATGTTTGTTGGGAAACCGTGGTCCAAATGAGTCACAATACTTGAATTGATCACCTATCGCCTAGAAAAAAATATTTTAACAAGAAGTACTAATGATACAAATGAAACGTGTAATTATACAATGTTTCTGGCAAAAAATAGCAATATTAGGCTCAACTATGAAGGTGCCATCGTAAATTTAATAGCAACTTAAAAATTGTTCTCTCTATCAAATGCCTAAAATGAAAAAGAAACGGAAATATGCTAATTAGCTATTATAATTACAATGGCGCATTCATAATTGAGCCTATTGAACTTCAAAATTAATTAAGAACTCTAAAATATCTTTTCTTAAAATTCAATTTTCAGGTGAGCGAAATTTTCGGCGGGCTCGAAGTGTGCGCGCTAGAGTTGGTGGTGGGCAAGGACGGCCGCGAGCATATCATCGAACTGAACGACTCGGCCACCTCGTTCATGGGAGACTCGCAGGAGGAGGACCGCCGGCACCTGTCCGACCTCGTGCTGCAACGCATGCAGGTAATGTGCCACTTAGGCACTTACGAACCAAATGCTGAATAAAAAGTTTGGAAAACTCACGTGGGCAAGACTATAGATTTTATTACTTATTTTACCTTATAAGATCATTTAATTTTTTTGGGGATAAAAAGTTGTCTTTGACACTTTTCGATCTCATGCAAAAATTCAAATCCATCCGTCGTATCTTTACAACGAGGTAGAGACAAATAAACTAACAAAAACATTTTCGAATTTATTGAAGCAATAAGGATTCCTAAGAACCATCTCGATCACGTGAGTTTTAAACAAAATACTGCATCAACATCGGTTTTATTTTTTATTTATTTGGAACCTCGCCTTTCTACATTTGGAAAATACTCACAAGACCTGATAAAGTCCGCAGGAATATCCAAATTACAATACCTTCTATCTGCTCATTTTAAGTACCTATTACAAACGAACATGAAACATATGCAAAAGACTTGCAGCGATATTTTCTCTTGACGTTTTCCTTTTCTGTTAGAAGAGAGTGGCTTCTAACCACTTATGTATCTACGAGTAAATATCTATATCTTCAAAAAGCTCGTGTCTTGAGGTTTGAGCCTAGAGTATCCGGATTGGAAATTCCATTGTCTCGCTATGAAATAGTATTTGTGGAGCTATGAAGCATAGTAACTCGTAAAATTGATGTAGGTATACGCTTTTGACGCACCCATATACCTATAATAAAACCTGTCTGTTTGTTACACGTACTAAGTCTGGTATGTCTAGTCTGGTATCATCTGACTATTCTGCAATGTGACGCACGCAACCCCCCAAATTGGCCATATTAGGAATGTTAGGCAAGATTTGAGGTGATGTCATAGATGATATCATTGCTGACATAGACCCCTTCATCGTCACCATCATCCGTCCGTCCGTCATACCGTCAAGCCCAGATACGTCCACTGATGCCCAAAACGAACGGTTGGAAGCAATGTTGCTCGAACTATCAGAACGTCTACCTGTCTTGTATTCCACTTCACAACTATTACAGCTGTAGCAAAAATTCTAGCAATTGGGTTTTAACTCAGTTTATATAGCACGTCATTGGGTTCTAAGTTAATTACGAATGCAACACAACACACATAATGCATATCATAAGTCATACAGTTTTCCAACAGTTTGTTATTCAGCGACACAAAACTTGCAGGCCGTGTGCCGTCCCGGTATCACGAAGGCGACGTCCCGGAGCTCGGTGTCGGGCAGCTCGGCCGCGGGCTCGCCGAGCGAGGAGCGCGCGCCGCCGGGCGTGTTGGGGGGCGCGGGGGGCTCGGGCCCGCCGAGCGCGCCGCCGCCCGCGCCCCTGGCCGCCTCCGCCAGCATCGACCGCCCGCTGCCGCCCATCCCCGCCGAGCCCAGCCAGCCGCCGCCACCGCCGCTTACACGCCGCGACTCACAAGGTATAGCAAAATACCAAAAGACAGATTTGCAGCCTTCTTTATCCCACTGCTGGTTATAGATAGATAGATTGTAGAATCAAATAGGCCGTTTCGTAGACATTAAATCCTTGCTAGATCGAGACTTCGTGGTCAATCTCACGAGATCACACGCACAACTCATCGTATATCATGTTCACAAAATAGCACAATGTCAATGTCGTGCTTGTAATAGTCGTGTTTGCTAGATGCATTGACTTGGCATTTTTTCCTTACATTCCATATTGGTGGCTAGATGCCACGCTGCTGACGAACTTAGTGCTTAAGGTTTGGTCCATTTTCATAACCAGATACAAAATACCACAACCCAATAACGAAAACGTACCATCTCGCAAAGCCATAATATGCCTGTAAAGAACAATGCGGACGCACTGAAAGCACACTCGCTTAAAAATATCTGCTTACTTTTTGAAAGCCGATTCTTAGGTAGACATTCTACAGACAATGTACGTCGCCATTGATCGCGAAAACTCTCCTGCGGGGCAAGCATACGACCACGATTCAAAGAATTATTTCTCGATATTTCTACAATAAAGCAATAATTCGATATTTCGGGCGACGTTAACATGACTACGCAACGGAATGAAGACATATCGTGAGTGCTTATTGGCTGTAGCAGTCTTGTCGAGAATCTCTAACATGTGCAAGCGAAATTTGTCGAATTTTGACATTACTTCACGAGTATTTTTTCGTCCTTGTTTTTGAGGCCGAAATACGCAGAAATAAAAGGTTGAACAAATATTTTCTTAAAATTAAAATAAAAGAACGAAGTTCGTCGTCATTTTCAGTCGATGGATGACGTGAGAAATGTAAAGAAATTATAGAATATTAAATTAATCATCAGTAGGCTGTCCACTGCAGAACCTCGGCCTCCCACTATAAATTTCCAATTAGGCCGGTTAGAAGCGACTTGTATCCAACGCGTTTCTGTGATCTTTATGATATTGTCAGTCTAACTAGTCGGTGGATGTTCTACGCTGCGTTTGCTGGTCAGTGGTCTCCATTGGAGAACTTTACAGCCCCATCGGCTATCTGTTCTTCGAACTATGTGCCACTGCCTCTTTAACTTACTTTTCCACTGGGCTATGTCAGTAACTTTGGTTCCTCTGCAGATCAATCTCGCAGAG
Organism: Hypomecis punctinalis; assembly: GCA_949316475.1. Lineage (NCBI taxonomy): Eukaryota > Metazoa > Arthropoda > Insecta > Lepidoptera > Geometridae > Hypomecis > Hypomecis punctinalis. The sequence continues at coordinate 14,970,026 of OX438800.1, read as the reverse complement.
AGACACCAAGCATAGCCCTCTCTATAGCACATTAGGATGACTTGAGTTTATTTATAAGACCCACAGTAAAATACCACGTTTACTGTACGTTTACCACTGACAATACACAACTGTCAAAAACTTACACGAAAACGGAATTAAATTTATTCATGTACACTTTGAAATAAATAAATGATTTTAAGAATCTTCCGTTCACCGTAGTATTATTATAATTATCTTCTTTGCCACAAGTGACAGAGCGCCATCTATCCGCAAGTCCGGAAGTGACACGGGGCGGGACCCGCCGCGAATATGCGCCAATCACAGAGATTTGTAAATCCGAACGACATTATCCAGTTAAATTTGAATGGTCTTTACAAATATTATGCGAATACGAAATATGAGGATATCAGATTTTGTCGTATTACTTATTACTCGGATCTATTCAATATTACTCATCTTGTATCGAATACCATTATATCAACCGCACGTTTAAATTACCAGTGTAACATCTGTTTCTTGTGACGATTTAGCCCGAAATAGCATCAAAATTGAAATTTAATTTCGTTATTGCGCATCTTAGCTGGACAGATCAGCCAATATCCGGTCCGGTTAACTTCGAATAATAAAGAAGTAGAAACTCGGAACACTAAGTCACATCGTCTGGGTTGTTAGGATACGTACATTGGCATAGCTAGAGATTTTCTCTTGTGGGGCAGCTTTCTATTTATTCTAGGGTGAGCTGAAGAATGTCACTATCAAGTATTTTGGGGAGGCAAAGAAGTTTCTAGGTCCATCCTTCCTAGCTATGCACATGGATATATCAGATCTTACTGAAGTACCTTAGTAAAATAAACTTGCATGGTATCTATAGTTCCTTTCATTTTAGAAGTCACATAAATGATAGTTTGAGTGAAGTACCAATGATGTTCCGAGTGGTATCGTCGGCGCAGTGGTGTGCGTAGTCAAGCTCAGTCTCAAGTTCTTCGTTGCTTCGAGAGCTCGAGGTTGAGTCTGACTATATCGCATTGCACTTATCATCATGTCGCCTCCTTCAAGCACTCGCCTCTTGGAGCTTCTTAGAATCATAGTTTCCTCTGTAAATAAATCCAAATTAGTAAGTTAAGCTAACTTTGTACAATTTTTAACTTAGTTGTTAACAAATAATAGTATTTCTAAAATTAGTACCTTTAGTACCTTTACGAATGCTAGTATTTCTAAAATAAACGTATCAACTGGTACGCATTGCTTGTTATACTATTATTGACTGTAAATAGTTCATGTTTATGGTAGACCATATCTCACTTGATGTTGTACTTGAACATTCCAACCTCGCCAGGAATTGGATCTAAAGTGATCCTGTAAGAATTTCAAATAATGCTGCTACACGTGAATGTTACAGCTACAGTGTAAATTAATTCAATTTTTTTGAAAATTACATTACGTTACAAGCTTTGCGACCTAGTTTGCATGATATTTTTTCTAAATATTTTGTATAATGAAAGTTCAGCATTTATTTATCGCGAATAAGACCGCATTTAACTGACTCGCCTGAGGGTAAGCGACGTTGTGGTCGAGATGAAACACGCATGCTCTTGGCTTTATGAAACTCGTAGGAAAACTCACAAAAAGTTTTAATTTCGAAGTCTGCGAGATTTAAAATGTTATTATTAGGTAGTAACTCAATATACTCTTAGTCGGATTCTTAGTCCGATAGATTTCCAACAACTTTTTTATTTAATTTAATAATGTCTGCGGTAAACTACATATTGTCTGATGTTAAGATGACCTGATGTTATGATGTTAGCACGCTACAATTTGTAAAATTTGTTTTATTTTAAAGCATCTCAGTCGTCAACGGTGTCGTCGGCGTCAGCAGCGCCCAGCACAGCCAGCAGCAGCGCGCCTGGCGCGGCCCCGGGCCCGGGCTCTGCGGGCGGCCGCGGCGGGTTCGCCCGCCAGGGCTCGCTCAGCGCCACGCTAACCGAGGACGCAGAAGACACCATGAAAAACCTAAGAAAAACCTTCGCCGGCATCTTCGGAGATATGTAAAACAAAACATCAAAAAACAAACCCTGGAAATATTTACCAAAACCCATTACATGAAAACGAAAGCGAAAACGGCTAATTTAATTCTACACATTTGCCGAGTAATACCGATTTTCAATGAGACCGCAACTGTCGGCTGAAGATTTTATAACCATTTTTACAAAGTATTTAGTTTATCGTTAAGAAAAATACCATAGGGGACATCTCACCGGCAATAATCTCTCGATTATATGACTCGTAGCATTTTTATTAAAATACCTGCAAACCATTTAAAGGTACCAACTCAAAATTCCTCAAAAACAATCTTGTAGTTTGGCAATAAAAATCAGTTTTTATATACAAAAATGATTGCAGTTATAATGAAGACCTCATTTAAATACCAAGTCCAATTTAAGTGAAGTCGCGTGGACTCATGTTACCAAGAAGCCCGACCACCGAAAAGGATAAACTTTAACAATGTATGAGATAAAAGGAAAGCTCGTTTTGGGGTGTTCCTTAACTTTAAATTGAAAATAAACTGACATAAAATCCGCAAGTCTTCTTTAGTAGCATTATTTAAAGAGTGCGCTCTACATGTCATGTAAAGCAACAGTTACCATCAAATTTAGCATAGTTTTAAATGTATGATATAGATTTGTTACAGTAAGTTAAATATACGAGAATCAACTGAGCTGCATTGTGATCGAACCCGTTAAACGCTCGCGATGCGGAGCAAGTAGTGTCTCTCCTTTCTGCAAATCTTTAGCTACACTCGACGCACCTTCTTACATTTATTTTACTAAGCGTAGCAGGGCAGGACTACGTCCACTTCACGTCATCATTTTCGTTCTCACTTCTCAAGGTGTATTTTAACCATCAAACATTGAATACGCTGTCAGTTACACATGCACAATCAGATAAATAATTTAAAAGTAATCTTTTTGACTTCACCCTTGCAAAAACGATATACTTACATATTTACTAATCCTATGTTTAGTCTTAACCGAAAAAAGCTGCACACATGTACAGATTTTTTCGGTCATTACATAATGATTACGTTTGCCCTTATTTAATTTTAAAATTGAGCAAATTGGGAAATAAATTTCCAGATTATAAATGCTCACTTGCGCCCCTAAAAATTGCGTTACCTTCAAACTTTAACCTATAAACGGAATTCAAACCAAAATTGGCAATAATTACTTATATGAGTTTCGTGGTATTAAAGAAGACGAATATGATATATTTCTCTTCCAAGTGAATATTTTACTTTCATTGGAATCGAAATTAAAGAAGCGTGGATTTGGATTGAATCCAAGGACTCGTCAATGCATAAAAACTTAATGTAAAATGTGTTGATAGATGCGAACTTATGTGTTGATAGATGCGAACTTAAAAAAGCAATGCTATTGAAGACAATATTGTTAAACGCAAAATATAATCCACATTTTATATACATACCTAGGTAATACTATAATTATACCTACTCATTTATCTTGTAGAGTTAAGAACGTTTCATTTTATCATTTCTATATAGGTGCACACTTGCTGCACTTTGAGTTCAAGCTTAATTTACCTATGAACATGATTTGATATTATTGATAAATATCTATTTATGTCTATATTTTTAATTCCACACGTCGCTAATTCAAGTCATGAAAAAATCTGTTGTTATCGAATGAGATAGGTAAGTGTGGAGTGCGTGATTGTTTATCATATCAGAGTTATTGATATTATTATCCATCTTTGCAATTTCATTGAGCTTTCATTAAACTAGACTTCAATATTACATTGAGCTATTGATACGAATATACCTTCTATATTCCTTAGCTAATGCTATCAAAAGTAGAAGTTTAATGTGTAGGCAATACTTTTAGTTAATGAGAGAACATTATATTTTACGCTATTTGTTTAAATATATAATTTATAGTATATTTATAAATTAAATGATAATACAAACTACGTTATAAATATTTATAACATATATATAACCAAAGCCCACTTGTTATCGTAGATTTTACAACGAAATAGTTAAAGTTTACAAGATGTATCTATACACGTTTGAATTAAGTTAAGACAGTGAAAATTATTTTAACCAATTTTTTTATTATGGAATCGTTCCTCATTTGAATTTAATTTTAAGTATATTAAGAAAAATATAGTTATATATATATGCACCAGTAGGTAGACTTTACACAAGTATAAGTAATCGTAATAGCAGCGCTGTAGCAAATTTTTACATATACATAATTAAATAAAGGTTAAATAATATATCTACGAAATGCGCAATTAGAAAGAAATGCAGTTGCAAGTATAAAATTATGTATACTTGTAAACCCACTATAGATATACTATTTTGAACAGTATTTAAAGTTTAGTTTAATTTATTAAACATGAATGGTTTCATAAGCCGCCTGTGTAATTTTATGTAAATTTAGTTATTATAAAGCGTTTAAACATTTTCAAGATTTGTTATACTTGTTAAGATAATTATAGTATAAACACTCAAATTAATATAAATGCTGTTGTTGTTGTTGCTAACAAGTTATACAATATTATGATAATATACTCGATATTGAAATGATGGATAAATAATCTTTTGTAGTGATTAGTCGTGGTAAAATGAAAGGTGGGACCGAGCGTGACCTTTACAAAAGGATTCGGTCCGTATAGATTTTTTTACCGTGACATAATCTCCTAAGTCTAAGATGAACGGACATAGAATGTCACAAAAAGGAAATATAACGTGAGTTATATAGCTCGCAACATCTCCAGGACAAAGTTATACACTCACACACACAAGCACCCATATCCACATTGTGGCGTTCATGTCTGTGTTCGAATGGAATATGTTAATGGAATTTGAATGCATGTTAATCTATATTATGTAATAAATACCTCTTTTGGTAAGTTAATACTGAAAATATTTGCATTTTTATTTGCACTCTGATTCAAATCACACTTTGAGCATGGATAAATAATAAGCTATAAATAACTATATGGTTTTGGGTCAATAATTTTATCCTATCTCCAAAACATGTTCATGCTGACTGAACCTATTTGACGCATCAAAAGAACTCTAATTAAAACAACTTTGTTAACATTGAAAATGTTTATATATTATTTTAACAATTTAAAAATACTAACGTAGCAAGAATTTCGCATAATTTCTTAAGCATTTCATCACAAAAACGCTCGATATAAAAGAAATAAAAGACAAGATGGTAGAAGAGCATCCTATTATGATATATCTATAGCCGCATTTGAATCAAATACGCTATGTCCAATAGTGACATCGATAACACTTTTCACTACTTTGAAAGACAAAAAAGCTCGAGCGGACTACAAACTAATTTTAGAGTAATTTTTGAGGTTTCCCTATGGGTAAAGTCTGTCTTTATCGTGCTTAAAGAGAAGTTAGATAGAATCAGTGTCCCACAGGGTCCATGCCAGTGTTAAGGCTGTAGTTCCGGTACATGCCAGCAGCCGCCAGCCGGTTGGTAAAGGTCTGCCCAGCTGGGTAGAACACCGAACACACCGAGTGGATGCCTGCGACCAAAAATTAAACGCTTTATCTATTGCTTTGGTGTCAACCCTATGGTAAGTTCGTGTAGACCCATATCTAGTAGTCCCCATAGGCTACTCCTGCTTTCCGACCTTATAGCCACCTGCGCCCCTATCATGGCAAATGGATAAATTAACTTTCCAACCGCCTGGAAGAGGAAACAAAGGATTGACATTGACAACTAACATTAATAATAATTTTTTGCAAAAAAATAGCATGATGACTTCACCCGTGTACAGAATCATTACATAGTATAAAACAAAGTCGCTTTCCGCTGTCTGTCCCCAACGGATTTTGATGCAGTTTGTTTTAATAGATAGAGTAATTCAAGAGAAATGTTTATATGTATAATACATCTGTGCGAAGGCGGGGCGCATCGTTAGAACGCAAATATTATGCACGGATCGATGTAACATTTTTCACATTATTGTTGATTTATCAAAAATGGCTCAGCCAATTTTGATAAAACTTAAATGGGAATAATTTCTAAGTATACCCTTTTTAATAAAAAAAAGAATTATTGAAATCGAACTACTATGAAAAAAGTTATGCGTGGTTATACATAAAAAATATATATACCTGCTCCGGTGGTTCGTCGGTCAAAAGTAAATAATATGCTTTGATCCCCTTGCCTTTGGGTGAGATATCCAAGATATTTTTATAAGATTTGTCTTTTCATTATAATTTACGATACTATCAATTTTTTGTGTTCCTTGCTTAATAATTTCGATGTTTATATTCTATCCAATCAGTTCTCACGGTAAAAAGAAAGAGTCGCTTATTTAGGAGTAATTGGAAACTGTTTCTGATCGCTATTACTAATAATTATATAATACGAAATGGACAGAATATTATAGATCTCTATTTATGGCATCTATAAAGCAGTATATATACAATGTGTTTGTCTACCAGTGTGGGAGCCTTAAGCGGTGACATCTATGGCAAATTTTGAACAACTTTTACTGTGGGACTAACTCTGAAAACGTAAAAAAAACTGCTGTTCCATACGATTTTTATAGTCTTTCGACAAAAAGTAGGGAAAAACTGTTTTTTGCGTTTTCAGAGTTGACCCCACAGTAAAAGTTGTTCAAAATTCACCATAGATGTCATTGCTTAAGACTCCGACACCGGTAGACAAACACATTGTATAGTATCTTTTTATGGTCTAGATCTACTAACGAAACTAATTGTAACCTATAGGTAAGTATGCACATTGTTGATGTTATGATGCAGTTCGCGCACCACCTGCTGATATTCGACTCTATTATTACATAAATCCCAACGGCTAGAATGACTAACGCGCTGTCAGAGTGATATCACCTGTTATTATTTATTACATTTATAATACCAAAATGACGATACAATCGAGAATGAAATGTTGTTTTGTTCTGAGAAATTCTGTGGCAATCGTCATTGGAGTAGCCGTCGCGCTTGGCAAAAGATTCCGTAGTATCAAGGAAACGTTACTATAGGTATAACTAGGTATATTGATATAATTATATTCAACTGAATAGTAGTAATTGATTTGATTGTATTTTAGTAGCTTGTTGGATTCAAGACGTAAATCGTATATATAACACGTCGCCAGCAAGATGACCTGCATGATATACTTAACTCTACATCATATTTCGTAGCTACTATAGGTGCTGTTCCCTGTTTCTAATAGTAATCTTAGTAAAGTAGATAATCTGAGTGTTTCCCTCTGGTCAGATTGATGGTCAGACTAGTCTAGCCAATGGGAATATTTTTTCCCGTTGTTCAGATCAAATCGTAATTTAGTAAAGTACTATTGAAAAGAAAAATACTAAGACATCATATACCTAATATTTAAATAGATTTTATTTGTTTTGGTATTATACGGTGTGCTGTTTGATATTTTTTAGGAAGAAAAATATGCTAAATGTAAATGATGCTATAGATGGCTCAGTGGTTAGTGACCCTGACTGCTGGGTCGAAGAGGGCTGGGTTCGATTCCCACCCAAGGCAAATATTTTTCTGTGATGAATACAGGTGTTTGCTCTGTGTCTGGGTGTTATTTAGGTATTATCTATATAAGTATATATTTAAACATATTATTATGTATATGTAGTGTATAGCCGTGGTGGTCTAGTGGTAGTGACAACCGCTTTACAATCGTAAGGTCGTGGGTTCAAATCCCGGTCCCGTACCAATGAGTTCTTCGGAATTTATGTACGGAATTTAACACCATTGGTTTTTCGGTGAAGGAAAACATCTTGAGGAAACCTGCATACGTTCATCGAACAAATCCGATGGCGTATGTGAATCCACCAAGCCGCACTGGGCCAGCGTGGTGGATATGGCCCAATCACCCTTTGTGGGTAGGCCTACGTCCTGCAGTGGACTATTAAAAGGCTGTTACAGTACATATGTAGTGTAGGTATCAGTCACCTGGCAGCCATATCACAAGCTTTGCTTAATTTGGGGTCAGAGACCATGTGTAAATGTCCCCTAATATTTATTTATTTAATATTTATCTGTAACCCTATTAGTAATAATAGTATTTTTATTATAATACAATAAAATGTAGAGATATGCTCAAAATCTCTGAATTCCATCAAAACACCTACCACATATTACAAGACAAATGTTCGCAAACGACCAAGTTAGGGTATTTAGGAAAATAATAGTCATAGAAACGATAATAAATTCCACACTTTTATTGTATAGACTTAGTATAAAACTTGAATAAAACAAACTTAATATAGTTACATAAAAGCCGCTTAACTATGGCTATTAAAATAACAAATATCATGTTCACTTCAGAACTAATTAAAACAGTAAACGAAACTTACAACGAAAAATGTTAGAAGACCTATATTTTTGATAACAAAGCAGCATAAAACATTACATAGCAATGGAAGTAACATGAATGTTGAACCTATTTACCTATAAGAATACAGTGAGTAAGTAGTCTAGGTATTATCTTAATGATTGGATATTCTTAAATACTAAGAACCTACAGATAAATAAAATTAAAAGACATATATTTGAATATGAGTTACATATCTGAGCGGTTTTCAAGACGCGCTAATATAGACATATTAATTGAAATACAAAAATTGCTCTTTTATAGTTTATGTATACTGTCCTATTACTTTTTTTTTAGTACGGTACATTGCACAATAACCCGTCAAACACCCTATATTTAATACACTATCTAAAACAACGTCAACGATGATACTTACGATACGATATAATGATACCATGGTATCTCTACATTTTTGCTGAAAAAACGCCTACGTGTAGAATTTTTATTTTGCAGAGACACCAAAGAGATAGAAATAAAGAGAAATATTCGTTGTGATCATTCTACTAATGATCAGTCCCAGTATTGAGCGAGTAGTTGCGATACATGCCCGCGGCTGCCAGGCTGTTGGAAAACTTCTGCTGCTTCGGGAAAAATATCAACGGAACCGAGTGAATACCTAAAATTAATAACAGCATTTAAAACAGCTTAGAATTCAGCAATAAGGGACTAAAGCCCCAGTGTAAGAAAACAGATAAAAAAATTAAAAAACATAATATTAAATCATCAAATACTCAATAGCTCTCCACGTTTCTTCCAAGATGTTCCTTTCTATTTCTTTCTTGTATCAGATTAATTAATTCTTGGGTCAAATTAGCAACAGAAGTCGAAATTACCAATATACTAATAAATCTGTTTGACGTTATGGATGCCTATCCTTATTTGTGAAAGGTATTTTTTATTTCAACCATAATGACTTTGGCATCATTATTGTGATACATCAAAGAGATAGGTAAGTAATTGCGGAAAAAGGCATCATAAAAAAACATCTGTTCCATAGAAAATTACAAACTTGATATTGACATATTTATTTTTTGCAAAAAATAGCATGACCGACTTCACCCGTGTACAGAATTCGCGAATATTTCGCACTGATCGATGTAGCATTTTTCACATTATTGTTGATTTATCAAAAATGGCTCAGCCGATTTCGGTAAAATTTAAATGGGACCAATTTCAAAGTATATTCTTTCTAATAAAAAAAGAGTTGTTGAAATCAGACTACTATGAAAAAAGTTATGCGTGGTTATACATAAAAAAAATAAATAGGTAGGTACGCGTCGAATTGAGTAACTCCTCCGGTGGTTCGTAGGTCAAAAAGATAAAAGCATTAAAATTTTTTTTTTATTATAGCTTATCCCAGTAATGCCGGGTGTTTCCTCGTGGTCATACTAGTTTCTCATACTGCCTACTCAAAGGGCCAGAACTAGGACACCAGTGGTAGCGCAACAAGTCGTGCACCCAACTACCTAAACATGGAGAACATGAAACAACTGTATAGAGTATATCTCACATGGTACATCCTCGTGGTCATACTGGTATGACAATCTAGTATGACCACGAGGAAAAACCCGTACATCTCTGCCTGGTTGCACAACCAAGTAGATCGTACTAAATCATAGTGCGACTATCATAATCCTAAAAGACTCATAAATAAATAAAACTCATAATAAAAACTCACCCATCACAAATAAAAGACTATGACTCATAAATAAAAGACCATAGTCCTAAAAGACTAAAATGTCTCTGGGCTCAAAAAGATACAGACCTGGAGGATACCACCCATATTCACTCGCGCTGGTTCTGTAAAATGGGTGCTGCCTGCTCACTTGACATCCGTAACCGTTGAACCAGTCTGTAACATCATAAAATGAATTATCCAGCTGCTAAAAAGACTACTTTTTTCTTTTAAGAGTGCGCCTAGTGCCATGAAAAAATCAGATTTCACCCGCGCTTCTTGCATCGCCCGCTATCATCTATACTGCTTTGTTTAGAGTCGAAAATCGCATGACACAGTTCACGATGATTTTGGCTTCGAGCTCCAGCTAACATTTTTAGGTGACATTTTATTTATTTATTCAAAATTTAAGCATATATTAAAAAAACTAATCGATTACTCTACTAGAACATTAGTCTGGCTACGTAATTTGTCAAAAATAATGTGGTGTTGTCGCTGATAATTTCAAGCATTGGAAAAAATGTTTATTTTTATGATGTGAAGTTTTAATTTTTTTCTAAGGTAACCATACTATTTTCCAAATTCTACGTGATTACTCTTCTACTATAGGTTATTTCCTTTTCTATAGTATTTTTTTTAATATGTTCGTTATCTTTACACCACGTCTTTAAAAAGTCGATTTTGGCCTGGCGCCTCCCAGAAGCTGCACATAGAAGTTTTTGTCGACTAAATTTACCCCTTTATTTCATTAGAAGTATCAGAAAGTGTTTATTTCTTATGTGTTTAACCAAGATTTGTGAAGTAGGTATTTTAGAACTAATATAACAAAAACTCCTAAACCAACAGATTAGTAAGATTCTATATTCTATAAACGTTTACATAAATACGGCTTACGTTACGTACTTAACATTGTAAAATATACTATTGTAACTTGATTACTTCTTCAAGTTGAAAATTAATTCTTCGCTTCTGGTAAGTTCGAAAGGTCAAGTGAAAATCAAGGGAGCACGAAAAGTAATCAGGAAAGAAAGGAAATGTGAATACTCGTTCAACCCTAAAGCCCCATAAAAGAATCACTGAACCATTTTTATTCTTCACACAAAATGCGAAAAGCGGCCAGATGAAAAGATAGGCTATAGTCAAATAAAATAAATATTAAACTGCGAATTTTCTTTTCTTACTTTATCGACTTAATATTCAGTTTTTAACCGACTTCCGAAAAGGAGGAGGTTCCATGTTCGTCTGTTTGTATTTTTATTGTGTATGTTCATCGATAATTTCGGCATTGTGAACCGAATCGAAAATTTTTTTTAGTTCAAAAGGGTGTACCCTGTACTCCCGAGGTGGTCCCATTTAAATTTCACAGCAATCAGCTGAGCCGTTTTTGAATAATCAACAATAATGTGAACAATTCGAGCGAAATATTAGAATTTTGTGCACGATGGAAGGCGGATATACCATTTTTTGCGAAATATTATGTGTTTTATTAATGGCATTGTTATATCTCACAAGCATTAATTATGTAATTTGTCAAGAGCTTTCTAAGACACGCGCTTGATAAAGTTTCGTAGGGATGCTTCTGAAACTTGTGTAACTTAGCCAAACTTTTGTCAAATCGTGTCATCACTAATATTACAAATGCAAAAGTGTGTTTGTCTGTATACATGATGTTTCTTTAGACCAGCGATTCTTAACCTGTAGTCCGCGGACTCCACAGGGTCCGCGAGTATGTGTATGGAGACTATGGAGGTCCGCCGTCTTATCTATGAACATTTGAATTAGTAAATATATGCCAGTAAGTCTCGCAATCAACCCCCTGCGCCCCTACACCGCCCGCGATCCACATAAGATTTGTGAGTATGAACGAATTCGGCCAAGATCGAGTCGAGATATAGGCTTATGAAGAATCAGTTGAACAGATAGATAGTAGATTATAGATAATAGCCGTGGTGGTCTAGTGGTAGTAACACCCGACCTGCAATCGTGAGGTCGTGGGTTCAAATCCCGATCCCGTACCAATGAGTTTCTTTGGAACTTATGTAATAAATTCCACACCACTGGCTTTTCGGTGAAGGAAAACATCGTGAGGCAACCTGCGTACGTCCGTAGAAGAAATTCGATTGCGTATGTGAATCCACCGAACCGCACTGGGCCAGCGTGGTGGATATGGCCCAAGCACACTTCATGGGTAGGCCTACGTCCTGCAGTGGACTATTAAAAAGGCTGATACAGTACAGACAGTACAGGAAGATATGATTCACATACGCAATCTCCGAGCACGACTCGCCCGCAGCCCAGATTTTCAGAGAGAAAGTCAAAACCTAACCATGAAAGTAGGAAAAAAATGATGATGATGATATTTTTATTCCTGACTCCTCTCGCAGGTTCGCTGTTAGTATATACGAGTTTATATGTACTATAAAAACATTTTAGGGCCAGATGTCCTCTTCATTAGTAGCTCAGCAGAACTGGCCCTCTTTAATAAAATGATTAGGGCGAGATGTACCCAAAAAAAAATCTCCGAGCACGACTCGCCCGCAGCCCAGATTTTCTTAGGGCCAGATGTTACCTAACCCGATAGATGGGTTAGGATGGCCCAATCACCTTGTCGTGGGTAGGCTTACGTCCTGCAGTGGACTATTAAAAAGGCTGGCACAGAGACAGTTGAACAGATGCGAGGTCTACTGTTCGGAGAAATTGTGCTTTATTTTATAGGTTGGTCGACTGAAAAAGGTTAAGAAACGCTGCTCTAGACGGCGGACATATTCTAGGACATCATTGTACTCGTCATATCGATACCGTGGGGTAGAAAGGTCGTAAAAGCCAAAATACAAACTTTTCAGGAGGAGCAAAAAACGCCAAACAAAAAGAAAAAAGTAACATAACTTTTTCAATTTTAAACTTATAATCATGGAGAATAGTGATTCTTTTTTGCATTTCAATGTATTTTGAAGCAAGAATCTTAAAATCTGAATAAACTGTATAATCTAAAAATTAGCTTGGAGTTACAACCTAAAAATTATAAAAAAGTGGTGGATACGACCTGTGAATTCCAATTTCTTAATTATAACAAGGGCGTAACTACATTCATCGTACTTTACTTATGTAAGTTTTGGGCTTATAATACTATGCTAACTTAAATTAAAAGGACACAAAATAATTTATAAAATGAAATGAACACGCACAATCATTTTATAGAAGACTAGCGCTTCGCCCGCTTTTCTTAGGCCCTTAAGTGGTCTGGCCCATATTGTTTACATACTAAAAATGATAATTATTAGCCCGCGGTTTAGCCCACGCTATTTTGTACTTCCTTAAAATTATTATAGCTTCCGGTTTAGCCCGCGTTCTTTAGTTTTTCCTTTAAATTATTATAAGCCATTGTTTAACCCACGTAGTTTTGTACTTCCATAAAATTATTATAGCTCCACGGGCTATAATAATTTATGGCTCGTATTGTCTTAGTACTTACATAAGTTAATTATAGCCCACGGTTTGGCCCGCGTTGTCTTAGTACTTACTGAAAATGAGATTTGCCGCAATTTGGCCTGAATTGTTACTTACTTACTTAAATTGATTATAGCCCGTGGTTTGGCTCTCGTTTTTTTGTACTTTCATAAAGTGATAATAGTCCGCGGTTTGGCCCACGTTATTTTGTACTGATGATTATTTCAAGAAAGAGGTTAATCGTCAAATACAACTTATGCTCAGAGTCTCTAGTCGAAAATTTTCGACCAGTGTGTGTTTCCAGTGATGACTTATAGCACAGAAATGTGGTCTCTCACTATGGGCCTTATTATTAGTAAGCTCCAAGTGGCCCAACGAACAATAGAGAGGGCTGTGCTCTTAGTCTCTTTGCGAGATCGTATCAGAAATAAGGAAATCCGTAGAAGTACCAAAGTTATCGATATAGCCCAGCGGATTCGCAAGTTAAACTGGCAGTAGGCAGGGCACATAGCTCGGAGGACTGATGACTGATGGGTTTGAAAATTTACCTTATTAAGACCTCAGGATCGCTCGGGATGCAAGCCGCTATTAACCGGTCGTATTGAGGATCTTTAGGAGAGGCCTATGTCCAGCAGTGGAGGTCATACGGCTGAAACGATGATGATATGTGCTATTTTTTGTTATTTTCTACTTTTATACCCATAACTATTTGATTTATTTAGTAAGTAATTTATCACGAGTCACACTTTCACACATGTAAGAAACTAATTGCTCAAAAAATCTAGGGTGTAAAAAGGATAATTGTATTTTTTGCGAAATAAAAACGGCGTAATAACCAGTTGATTCACTGTTACATCCTAACGATTTCTACATAATGTTTTGATTACGATTGTGATACGCCCAACTTACTAACGAGCTATAATTTAATTGGATTTACGTCATTACTTTATTTTAAAACTTGTTTAGGGCGTAAAAAAACGGGGGGTACAAACCATTTTTTTTACAATATTAAAACTCTGAATATACAGATCGATAGAGCGCGAAATTCTTCAAAAGTGGCTTTTACGACCTTTCTACCCCACGGTATCGATATGACCAACTTTTATCAACTGACTTCAAAAAAGAAGGTTCTCAATTCAACTGTTTGTTTTTATGTATGTTACGCTTAAACGTCCCTGATGTTACGCAATAACTCCGTCAATTATGAATCGATTTTGATGGTTCTTTTTTTGGTTGGTAGATTAAACTTTAGAAATACATAAATATACAAAACAAAATAAATAGTAATATGAAAATTATTCGAACTATTAGAATTCTGGTTAACACGGTCTAACACGGTTGACATCGATTAGTATGCCATTTTAGACAAAAAATTGTTGTCATATGACCAAACTGGAATTCGCGTAAAAACACGTTCTGTACAAAAGCTTGATGACTTGCAACAAACATTTGAAACAGCTGATATTTTCGTAACTTCGGGGTTGGTCGCATAGTACGAGTAAAAGTTATTCATAATAAAAGCTCTGCAAACCTCTAAAAGTAAACAAGGTGTTTTTTTGCCAAAATACAAGGATTTAAAGAGGTGTATTCACACTCATAATATAACTTTACCTATGGAACCAACCCTGATATCACAAAAACAACCAACTGTTCCGTACATCTCAAAGAGTTATTTTTGTGATAAAGATTTCAAAAATTCGTCGCGGATGCAGGAACGAACATTGCGTCTTCGGAACACTAGCCCGACGCTCTGCCTAACTGAGCTAATCCGCAGTACTGCCTCCGCGTCGAATTTGTGAAGTGTTTATCATTTTAACCGTGGGATGCACTATAAAATTAAAATAATTTCAATGTTATATTTTGTTAAGAGTTGATGAACTTATTATGCTGTTCTTTTAGCATTTCCTGGTTTGGCTTATAGTAAAAGTTGTTCAATAATGATGAGTATTGTATATCCTACTAATATTAAAACGCGAAAGTTCGTGAGTATGTATGGATGTTTGTTACTCTTTCACGCAAAAACTACTGAACGGATTTAGATGAAACTTTGCAACAATAATGCTTAAACATCAGAATAACACAGACTATAATTTATTAAGATAGTGCGTGAAACAAAGTTCGCCAGGCCAGGTAGTATAATATACATGTACATTTCTTTGAATCCTTAAAACTTTGCAAAATAACACCTTGTATATGTAGCTACTTTATACTCGTCTTGTCTATCTTAATTTACCGACTGAAAATCAACGTCACCAAATGTTCAAGACAAACTGTCGCCAACAAGTAAACTAAGTAGGTACTCAGGTAATTTAATATCTCAGGTGAACCAATACAGAAGTTTATAATTTATTTATTAGTTTTCAAGCAAATCAACTGAGATCAAAGGAAATGTAATTTGAATATTGAGTAGGGAGGCAAGTTGTTTATATTATTTTTATGAATAGATAGTACCTATACTTATTTGTCAACTTTCCCAATTTTATTACCTTAGCTTAACTCAAAGTTAGTTATAATACAGTATTAAGGACTTCTAGAGAAATTATAACTATAACGAGTATTTTTTACAAGGAGAACGATCCGAAATCGCAGAAAAAATAAAAAAAAATATCCAAGGTCTCTCGGCAAAATGAATCAAACTTCTTTTATTTCGTAATATCGAGAGTTGAGCCCCATTGGCTCCTGAAACACAGTCTTAGACTAGTTCAGGAATCTATTGATCATCTGATACTGTACATTAACATAATATGAGAAAAAAAAAAAAATAAGGGAAGTTTGAAAGTAGCGCTAGTGACTGTGAGGAATTTAAGAGTGGCAGGCTACCTTGGTATGGGCATGTCATGAGACAGGAGAAGAGTCATGTCAAGAACCCTAAACATGTTGGTAAGCGGCAGAAATGAGACAGGACGATCAATAAAAGTGTGGATGAAATGTGTGAAAGATGATATGCGAGAGAAGGGAGTTGATGATGAGATGACGCATGATAGAGTGAAATGGCGAAAGGAAACGTGTTGTGTCGACCCCACCTTGTGGGATAAGGGTAGGGTGATGATGATGGTGATTGAGAGTTGGCCCGATAGTAAAATTGTTCATAATAATGAGTATTTGTTATACATATACCTATTCACGCGTGGTTTTTATGGCAGACAGCAAGTCTACTATACTCTCGACCGCATTTTAGCGATCTTTTTCAATTATTTTTACTAGCGCGCGAGGTCGTCCCGCATAGCACCAATATACAAACTATCCGGAAAAGTCCATATCCAAAGTTCAAGACCAAAAGTCCAAAGACCTCTGAAAGTCCATGTTCTTTGCAAAGCAACAGTCCATATGGTGCAACTAATAGGAACATTCTACACTTAAACTAACTACTCACGTGGATGTTCAAATCTTTTCGGCAAGTTGCAGGTCGTGAACACGTCAGAAGTCTTCAATTCATTCGCAATCTCTTTCTGAAGACTGGCTCTATCTGTGCAGGTGGCTGAGCAAAAACCAGGCTGCTTCTTGTCTTCTATCGCTTTATCGCCCATGTCAGAAAAAGAAAATAACTAGGAAAATATAAGTAAAACGAAATTAAAATACACTTGCTCGTTCTTGCGGTATGATCAAACAATCGTTGTTATGGCAACGGATGGCATTTTATGACATTGTTGACATGCACATAAGTACGCATCACATATCACATGCGCATCACAGTACTCATGTATCAAACCCATAGAGCTATATCAAACATTGAGGAAGGAATCAAGAATGGAGATGGTGTAATGACATTAATTACTTTGACATGTAATAGTTTAAAAACCGAAATAATAATCATATAGGCGTCTCTTTCAAATGTACGTAATAAGAATAGACCAACATTATACAGCACAGTTTCGCTACAGTGTCTATATTTTTCGTGACTTGTCGCGCGTGCCTGGTCCGCCATATTGAGTCGAAAAACAATAGCGATGTTCTTATTATATCAAAAAAACTATCGATATTTTGGTTAGTTTTTATTCGTGTTATTGATTTGCTAAAATTTTGAATTTTTATTTCATTTCACTTTTCATGTCAAATTTGACAACTGTCATTCCAGAATGAATACAAGTAAAATGGTATGACAGGTGTGAAAGTAACAGCTGTCAAACTTAGAAGTATTATTATCTCCGTAACTATCGAAGCTAGACCATTACTGTCTTAATAGCAGTAATAACACTCAATGAGATCTATTAGATTGTTCTAATGACTGCTGTCAAAGCTTAAAAGTGAATTATCTCCATAACTATCGAAGTTAGACTACTGTTGACTTCACAAAAGTGACAGAGCGCAATTAGATCTATATTTTAAATGACAGCTGTCAAACTAAAAAGTGGAATACCTTCGTAATTATTAAAGCTAGACTATTGCTGTCTTCACAAAAGTGATAGAGCTCAACGAGACCTACATTTCGGATGACAGCTGTCAAATTTAAAAGTGGAATATCTCCGTAACTATTAAAGCTAGACTATTGCTGACTGACACAAGTGATAGAACTCAACGAGACCTACATTTCAGATGACAGCTGTCAAACTTTAAAGTGCAAAATCTGTGTAACTGTTGACCCTAGACCATTGCTGTGTTTACAAAAGTGATAGAGCTTAAAAAGATCTACATTTGATGTGACAGCTCAAACTTAAAAGTTGATTATTTCCGTAATATTGATAGCTGTCATCTGAAAGATATCATATCTCTCTTTGAGCTTTATCACTTTTGTGAAGACAGCAATGGTCTACTCTTTTATATTTTGAACTGATGTAATAGACTCAAAAAAATATGAAGTTTCTCGAAATGTAACAAGTGCTGTGGTTAGAATTTTTGATTATTATTATACCAGCCTTCATACATTTTGTGGACATGTCCATTAATTTGTGTCGATAGTTTTATCGATAGGTACGGGAAAATCGATAAGTGTAGTGTGGTAGTAACAACACTAATCCGCCGTATTATGTGCGGTGGGTATCCAGGTTTTTTTCGTCGTTAGGGCAACTCCATTCTTGATTCCTTCCTCAAAGATATCAAACCCTCCCTATAAACCACAGATAATAGCTCTATGCTATAGACAAACACATAAATAATCTAAGATTAAACCTTAATCCAGAGTAGGTACATAATTATATAGGAAGGTCTCCCTAAAAAGATTACAGCAACTCGTTTTTAAAGTTATTTTTTCTGGCGCAAATCGAACAGTACATACCTGATAATAGCTCTGAATAAGTTTGATTCCTACTTCATTGAATAATAGGTATATGTTGATCTCTCATGAGAGCTATTACAACGTAATCTCCTGACCTGCGACGTAGAAAGGGTGGTTACTTTAGCGTACCTAAATATAAATCTGAGTATAAGTATGTGTGACTGACCCATATATTCTGATCTTTTATTTTGTACAAACTGTTATTATAATATACTACGGGACTAATCGCGCACTAAAATTACGAGATAAATAAATACCTCATCATCCGCCGAGTTACATCGACCGTGGTCACGGGTGTGTCTAAACGTCGTGGTCACGGGTGTGTCGGCCGAAACGTCGGGATGATGAGGTATTTATTTATCTCGTAATTTTAGTACGCGATTAGTCCCGTAGTATATTATAATAATGTGTTCAAATCGCGATAGTTTAAAAACAACATTTGTACAAACTGACTTAGAATTTAATTCAATGCCTGAAAAAGGATAAATAAACCAGTTTGTTTTTGAAAGGTGCCTTAATCGAGGATATTCAGTGATATTCCACGAACGTGATTACCTTGACCTTATACTTAGTGTAGTTTTGTATATATATTTCTAAATCCTCAAACTACTTACGCGTTAAACTCAAGTCAAAGTACGTACAATACGTCTAATTTGTAGATTACGATTACCGTACCTTAAATAGATAACAAAGCCGAGCCAATACTAAAATGACTGGACTGAGTAAGTATATTTATTAGACTATTTAATTAAATGCGACTAAGCCTTTTAAAGAGTCGGATAATCGATAATTAAGTCGTAAAATATCAACAATACGAGTAGCTTTATCTATTTCAGTATATACCTAACCGCTACCTCTCGTTTAAAATACGTATAAGGGATCGCCTACACGGTACAAAATACAATGTTCTTACTTTACTTATCATCATCATCATCATCTTGCCCTTATCCCACTAGGTGGGGTCGGCACAGCACGTTTCCTTTCGCCACTTCACTCTATCATGTTCTTACTTTAAACATTTTTCGGAATTGGCGTTTTTAAAACGACTAAAAATAATATAAACACATTCATTATAATTATTAAAAAAAGAGAACGGCATTTTTTTTTTTCAGAAATAATAATGCGTTACTTTCGTCAATAAATAATTTATTTCGAAAACAATTCTATCAACAAACCTTCTTGTTGCCACGTCTGAAAGTTTTACATGTTCTCGAAGTTATGTAAATTGTAAAATCACCCAACCTGGAAATGGCCTGTGTTTAAATCTCAAATTAGTAAAGAAAGTTGGTATAGGCCAGCCCTGGTGTAAACATTTTTAAGCCACCTCAAGGCAAAGAAGATATAATAATACTACGTACTCAAGGCCTCTGACATACGGTTATACGATTAAAAAAACCGGGGCCTACTATTTAGTGTGTCATCCGAGCTACGAAAGTGCTCAGTTGCAAATGGTACCCGCAATAACCCACCTGAAGACTGACCGTGCCAAACGTTGCTTAACTTTGGTGATCGCCAACAGACTCCTATAAACTACGCTATATGCACAGCCAAATTAACAGGACACAGTTTTATAAGAGACAATATCGAATAAAGGAACGAACTATATTAATAGTACTCGTAAACACAAACAATTCTCAGGTCCAATACCGGTCCTCCAATAAAAAACAGAAGTAAAGATTATTAACACAAGGCATTTACTAGCACTTTGCTATATTTGATAGCCCTTCGTATATCAGTACAAACAGGACATAAATTCAAAGCTCTTTATGTGACAGATGCCTACTTTCTCTGAAAATGGTGCTTTAGAACATACGGTGACTTTAGTTAGGTAAAGCTAAAATCATAAATCTGGTTAGAAATAATAATATGATATAAAGTTAATTTACTTCTAAACCACGAATAGATTTCCACGTTCTTTCCAAAAGTAACTAAACAACCTTCTATAAAAAACTGGTGGGTAATCTCCGTAGAGCAAAAATTCCGAAGTCAAGCAGCTTAAGATGAACGAAAACAAGGTAAAATATAGAAGATTAAAAGACTTCGCGAACTCATTTTTCGTAGTAAAGCCAATACCTACAAGTACCCAAAACCTTATGTAAAGAATAAACAAGATTAGCAATTTTATTTATTTTCAGTATGCTAGTTGAAACTACTTACTTACTTAACTTAACCATCAAGTGAAGTCAGCATCATCATTTTCAGCCGTAGGATGTCCACTGGTGGACATTGGCCTGCCTTATGTATTTTTTATATATATATCAGTTGCTAACTGCTTGCATCCAGTCCACTATGTCGGTGGACGTCCTACGCTGCGCTTGCCAATATGTGGAATCCCACCCATTCCTATATTTGATAACCCATATCTATATTTGAGAACTTTACAGGCCCATTTCAGCTCACCAAAATTTGACTGCTTCGGTGGCTCAGTGGTTAGTGACCCTAAATTCTGGATCAAAGAGGCGTGGGTTCAATCCCCACCCATGGAAAATATTAATGTGATGAACATAAGTGTTTGCTCTGTGTCTGGGTGTTATTTAGTTACTATCTATATAAGTATGTATTTAAAAATAAGTATATGTAGTGTATCAGTCTCTGGCAGCCATATCACAAGCTTTGCTTAGTTTGGGGTCAGAGGACGTGTGTAAGATGTCCCAAAATATTTATTATATTATTATTATTTAATCCACTGAATTGTACTTTAATTTGTCTACAAACCTCATCATTCCTAATTCGAACTTGTAGAGAGACTTCATGCAAGGCAAATTAGACAATGGCCTAGGGGCCCCGCATCGACTAGGAACAGGCAAGGGGTGAACGCATACCAAACCAAGGCTACGCGTACAAATCACGACCAATAACTACGATCTGGTCTGGTATTGAAAAACTATTGACAAAAATAAATATAACACCATCCGGCGCTGTTCATAGCACGTTGGGTTACTTTGAGCTCACTCATAAGACCCTCAAGTCAAGTATAATAGGTCTTAAAACAGATGAAGGATTTAAAAGAAGTGTGCTAAGTTAGAGGTGCTTCTTTTAAAATAAATGTAGGTCGGTTAAGTTAACCCATTGTGTGCTAGAGCTTAGCTCATCGGGTATGCATTCGTATGAATATATTAGCCGTTATCAGCCTTATCAGGGCGAGTGGGTGACTATCGGGCCCGCCTCCCGCCGACGACGTCGACAGTCAATTGTGTTCGCCCCTTGTACTTAGCTGTTTAAATTGTTTCATTTCAATTGTTTTAAACATTTTTTCCAATGTCCCTATATCTTTGCCCCTGTGTGTTTTTATAACGTCCCTCTGTGTGTGTTTATTAATTCCTCTGTATTAAATACTCTATTAACTGTATGAAGTGCTTGATTCCTTGATAGCAGCTAGTCTGGGCAGGTCTAGGACAAGAGTTTCATTACAGTTTCATTACCAATGAAGTTTTGATACATTATTTTTAAAATATCAAAACTTCATTCTCTGTGTAAGTTACAAACTTCATGTTTCAAAATGCTATTTAAAAGTTTAAATAGATTTAACGTGAGTCTAAGCCTTTTTATTTTATCACAATATTTTTTAGAGTTCAACAGTTGTTTAATATTACACTGTAGAGTTACAATGGATAGGTAGCAATTATGTATACCTAAATATCATTATGGTTCTGAATTAACCTACTGATGTATGCTTAGTTGAGTTTCATCAACCATGACTGGATCATAACTTTATTATATAGATATCCTCCGCCATCTCTAGCTAGGTACTTATTTAAACTGATATAACACGCTTTTATTTACACAAAAAACTTATAAAACATCAATACTTCAATTAATTATCCTATTTAAACTAAAATACCCTATCTAAATTAAACTAGTTAAAAATTAGACAATACAATTTAGACTTATAATAGATTGAAACCTGTTAAGCTTGTTTCAATTCGATCAGAAATAATCACAGGAAATACTCCTTAGACTTTAAAGCTTTACTTACATGATCATGACATCTCATAAACCATTGACTTTGAGACGTCACTTCAATGTTTTCGATTTTGCCGCTTGTATTGTTGTTTGTTTACTTTTTGTATTATTATATTTATACAGAGATTTCGGATATGAATTCCAGTGAAACAATGAAAACTATTATTGTCGATACACCTATAAACTTAAAAGTGGTCAGGTTCGAGCTAGACTTCAGCTCTCTCTTAAAAAGGCCTGAGCAAGAGAAAAAAGTAAATAAAATCAAAGTACCGAAGATAAATATCAATAGAAAGAAAAAATGTATGATTCCTCCTCCACCACTCGTTAAAAATGATCAGGTAAATAGTTTCTTATTGTTTACAGCATAAATATACTTAATTAGAACTCAAAAACGCTTATACTGGTAAATTTATCCAGGATTTATAACAGAAAATGAAAGTTTCAAAAAATTATGCCTCTCCTTCCGTTCACTTAAATGAAAAATAATTGTAAAATGTTGGCATACTTACTCGTACTTACTGAATTCTGATTGCAATTGTTTTAGTTTGGTTCGAAGAATATTGTATCATAGAAAATAGGTAGCTAAAGATACGTCTACTGTTTGTTTTACAGAAACGTGAAACAAAAGAACTTGTAGAAGAGTTGTTAGATGAGCTCTATGCAGATCAACGAGACTGGAATAGCCACAATGGAACTGAGTACAGTAGAGGGTAGGTACTATTCTAGGTATATCCATGACAATTGCGATACCCCTCTCTTCAATGTATTCAGACAATATGTTAGATACTCGTGCGGTATCTTCTCGGATATATTATATTGTAAAACAGAATTCGAAATATTTCTACAAAATTGACCACTGATACATTCACAAAAACGGTATTCTACATTTAAATATTTCTAAAACTCTAGGTTTCTTACCTACCAGCTTATTCTTATTTCAGGTCCACATCAATTCCTTCTTTAGCTTCATCACAATCGAATTATGGAGAGACGGAAGCAATTGAACGGAGTTATTTGGAATCTTTGGGTGAGTTACTGATAAACTATTTCTTAAACTTCATTAGATAATTGCAAATATGTAATATAATACTTAGGTATATAATTATATTAGATTTAAAAAAAGAAAGAAAAAAAATTCAATTAATTTAATAATTATTTGTCACCATATCAGCATTCACTGTTTATACAAGTATCTCTATTGGTTTTCGGTATACATTTCGGTATGAAAATACTTTAGGTGTTATAATAATAGTATCGTGTACTAATATTCCAATTTCAACTCATATATTTTATCCTATACGTCATGTTCCATGTGCACTTAGATTAATAATAAAATTGATACAGATATTGACGAGCTGCGAGAGCAAGCATCAGAGGGATCCCTCAAGCTCCAACGAGCAGGTGAAAGACTCATCAAATGTGTGAGGACCCGCGACCGGCTCAAAAGGCAACAGAAAAAAATATGCGGAGCATTTACCGTACTACTTCGACATATAAGTAAGTTGGAAAGATTCGTTCCATCTACAAGACAAGAGCAAACAACTTCTAATACTGTGTACTCGGTCAGTATGTTGCTTAATCAGGATGCCATATAAGTTAGTTTTCCTTGTTGCTACGTAGTTATCCTCCTAAAGTACCGACTCATAAGTACGCTATCGTCTCGACTTGATTGGTCTACAAAATCTGCGGGTAGGTATTTTTAAATGTTATGGATCTGACTAGATTGAAAACAAAGAGTTTTATAACCGATCGAATAAACGTAACTCACGGACAATAAGTCGTTAACTAAATAACATTGCATGTGTTCCGACTATTTTCATCGTCTCAAACGAGAAGAGTTTCATTCATGGAGGCAATGGAGGCTTAATATAGAATTACGCACATCAAAGCTTCCGAGTACCTTTTCCCATGTATCTGCTTCCGACACTGACGTACACAGCAGCGGCGGTGTTCAATCGATACGTAACGCACACAGACATCCTGGCATTGTCGCCGTGCGCATGCTCGCGGCATCTACCACGATATTCACCGACGCCAACAATCTGACAAGCGAGTGTTTTCTCTCTCTTCGGCCGCGATGTGACTTGGGACGTGGGCGGAATTCCTATGCAGTACGGTAGTACGGGGCTGGAGGCCTCGCCGCCTCGTTTCATGACTTTCCCAGTAAACATCGCATCAGCTGGCCGACTACGCAGTCTCAAATGCTCTCGAGATATGGCCCTTAACTCGTTATATTCTTCATACGTTTTATTGTTCCTGTTACTTGATTCGTCTGTCCGTGAAACGTCGAGAAGTTGCCGAAGGATGTGTGTGCCTGCAATAACCATGCATCGGATCGGGATGTCATGTCGTTAGCGCTGTGCTTAGTGCAGTTCTAAAGAAATGCGTATATTAACAAATGCTTGCCGCTTGCAACACAGATGAGTGCACTCCTAAACTCTCTGAGGAACTTAGCGGGTTCATCAAAGCCCCCGGCAGGTACGTTCATTTATAATCTTTAGTAATTGCATGCGCAAATTAAGAACTGCTACTACCTAATTGAGTTAACGACTGGTAGCTTCACTGCAGCAAAGTAGGTAGATACATGTTCTTTATGAAAACTTTTTCTCCATTTCTTACAGTTATATTTTTTCGCGTGAGTTGGCTATATTATCTTTTCTAGTGACGATTGTGGTGGTCGCTTTTTGTTGAACTCTTTTGTTTTAGTACTCTATATCAATTTTCCTTTAATCTTTAAAGTCTGGTTTTATTACATTTAATGAAGTTAAGATTTAATCAAAAGATCAAATGTTATAAATAAGTCTTACTTACTGGAAAAATCACTTAGGTCCATTTTGATGTCATAAATATAGAAGAACTTGCTGAAGAAAGGTCTAGGTGCTTATGTTTCTTTTTTTTTTCAGTAGAAATGTATTTTACTATGGAAACCAGTGTGTTTTTCGCACATTTTAATTAAGTAAACTGCTACTATAGTTTCTCCTAAAATTAAGCGTGAGTTATACCTGTGCTTTACTTAATTAAAATGTATAGAAGTTAGAAATGTATTGTTATTTAGCTTTTCTCTAAAAAAAAAGGTGAATTTTTAGCTTTTTTCATGTGTATTAAATATTACATGTTCTGTGTAAGAACATTATGTAGGCACGTAGGGTATTTTTGCGTCTGGAGTGTTTACGTTCCTAAGTACGTGAACTCACTAGCGCACAACGCCGTGCCTACTTGAAATTCATAATATGCAGAATATAATTACTATACTTCATTATAAAATTCACCTTGTGACCGAGTTAGATATTATTAGCGTGCTTTTATTATCCTAGGTACCTACGAGTATTTAACGTTCTCTTGACACAAAATGTAGAATTCATAAAAACTTAGGTACCTATACTACATATACAATTATACATACCCACCTATGTCCTAAAGTTCCTCAGGTTTTTTTTAGTTGGCTTGTATGTTATTTTTTCTTGAAACAAAGGAGCAACGAATCGACTAGATTTTTTGCTTGGATGCAGTTTAAATATTTAATAGCGTCGCTTTCTTTGGTTAATATTATTTGGGTGAAGCGTAGGGGTTAAAGTTAGTCTTAAATAAAAAAACAAGTACCGAATCTTACCTACTATAATACATGTTTATGTACGTTATGGTTTCCCGACATTTTCTATAATGGCCATGTGATGTTTAGGTGGTGTAAGTGGAGCCCGATTCAGCGTGACCCCCAGCGGGGGCGAAGGCCCCGGTGAGGGCGGGTACGCCGAGTGGCACCAGGCTATGCGACTAGTCGCGCGTCTGCCCGCTGGAGTTCCCCATCATTTCCGAAGAAAGGTATAGCAATTGCGTGAATGGATTTGTTAATTGCTCACATAAATAAACCTTTTCACTTACTTTTCAACGCCAAATATCTTAAGAAAGTTAAATAGATCGACCCAAAAAATTACGTGATTTATTTATTGTTCTTATGCAGGATGTTGCTTTGCAAAGCGTAGAATCCTAGAAGTGTGCCTATATGGTATGCTCATAATTATACAACATTAGGTACGGAACCAACCTCAAAATGGCAAAAACAATCAGCTGTTTTGTACCTACAAAAATTTTATTGACTCTCGGTAAAATGTACATAAGTAAAACATTAAACAAACCTATACCCGATGCCTGACAAGGGAAAACTTTTAAGACACATGTGGTAAGATTATAAACATTGTACCTGCCAATTTTAGATAAATGCATATGAATATCCTAAACCCAACCTAAACCTCAAAATCCAGAAACAAGCTTCAAAGAAAACAATCTTACTAATAATTATTATAAAAAAGTAAAAGTAAACGCGAAAATTTGTGAGTTTGTGAGGATGGATGGATGTTTGTTACTCTTTCACGCAAAAACTACTGAACGGATTGAGCTGAATCTTTGCAATAATATAGCTTATATATCAGAACAACACATAAGCTATAAATTATAATGATATTGCGTAAATGTTCCATAATATATGATAAGTGTTAAGTAAGATCTGAGAACTCTGAGAAGCCATTCTAGAGTGCGCTTCAAGAAATGTCAAAAAAAATCAACTGTCGAATCGAACAACCGTCAAATCGTTTTTTGTTTTATTTTTTGGATTTTTCAATTCCTTTATTAAGGGTGGTAAGGTAGGGCCTCGGGTTTGAGGGACGGAACGTGACATAGTCTACTTTTTATCCCAGATAAATAAAGGGTTCCCATGGGATAGCACAAAAATCAAAATATCATGCGGGTGACGCCGCGGGTAAAAGCTAGTAAAACATACTTTTTTTTCAGATAGGTTTGCGTTTGACTACACACTGCCTGATGTTAAGCAGATATGCGGTCTAGGATGTAGTACGCTTACCTAGAAGACTACTATACTGTACTGTACTGTACCAGCGTGGTAAATTGGGCTATATCCACCACGCTAGCCCAATGCGGGTTGGTGGATTCACATACGCCATCTAATTTCTTCTACGGACGTATGCAAGTTGCCTCACGATGTTTTCCTTCACCGAAAAGTCAATGATGTGAAATTGCGTACATAAGTTCCAAAGAAACTCATTGGTACGGGATCGGGATTTAAACCCACGACCTCACGATTGCAGGTTGGGTGTTACTACCACTAGACCACAACGGCTTAAAAAACATAATTTAAGGAAATAACCGTGTACCTGAAAAATACTAAGAAAGTACAACAAAAAAAGGGTACACGCAGCGGCACGATTCAGCCTTTTTGGGAACTTTTCAAGAAATGACTATATCTCAAAGACCAAAAGGTTACATACATATTTTATTGTACCTGTTTTAGAGCCCGCATGTACGGGAAGCTTGCCGGCTTTATGTTTGCTTCTGGGACCAATTCTTAAACAGAATATTCATTAAGTACAAGTAGATAACATATCTGTACACTTGTTAAACTGAACATTTTCCTTAAAAAAGTTACAACTGCTGCAGTACTAACCCAACGTAAAGAAGGAGGTATAGGTACTGTACTGTACTGTACCAGCCTTTTTATTAGTCCACTGCAGGACGTAGGCCTACCCACGAAGGGTGATACCAGGTATAGGTAGGTACCTACTAGTCAATCTTTTCATTATGAAGAAACTACGAATCTTACTTACCCAGCAATTACAAATACAAAGCAGCCTATTCACAAACAAAAATATATCCAGTATTAATAAAATGTTTTCAAAATTTCAAGGAATAGTTTACTTATGAATAAATACAAAGATATTTTTATCATTTTATAAATAGGCACAATTGTCAACAATATAGGTAATATAACAAACTAGTTTTTACCCCCGTAGTTTTTTAATATATCATTATAATTTATAGCCTATGTGATATTCTTATATATTATATGATATAAGCTATATTATTGTAAAGTTTCATCTCAATCTATTCAGTAGTTTTTGCGTGAAAGAGTAACAAACATCCATCCTCACAAACTTTCGCGTTTATAATATTAGTAGGATAAGGTAAAGAGTTGAAAATATTGATCTCGTTTAATTCTTTTCAATGATGAGATGAGAAAGAGATTTTAAGATATTATTTCCTACCATATCTACTTACTTTTTAGGGATCTGTACCCAAAAAAACGGGACCCTATTACTAAGACTACGCTGTCCGTTCGTCTGTCCGTCTGTCTGTCACCAGGCTGTATCTCATGAACGTGATAGCTAGAAGATTTTCCGCTCAATATTAATAACGGTGACAAGTAGATGCTTGAAATATTCACAGAATATTAATATTTCAAAATCAAATTAAATTAAAAGAAAATATATTAAGGAGGACTTCCATATGGTACGGAGACATTCGTACGCGAGTCCGACTCGCACTTGGCCGATTATTCAGTCATATTTTACTTCTCTAATATTTTTTTTTTATTTTCTGTTAGAGAAAATACTTCGTTAACGTTTTTATAACGAACAACAATAGATACATAAATCATTATAATATGTTATCAATTTTATTTCAAATACCGTTTGACTAGTTTGTCTTGCACAGCAGACCACGTTTTTGTGAGCCCTAATTCAATTATCATTCCTGCCATTCGTAAATTGGACGGTGAATATCTACAACAAACATCTATCACAATGGGTGACAGGTAATATGTACGAGTATGTGCTTAACAATGTTATAACTCTGAAACATGTAGGAGTAGTATCTTATCGACATTGCCAGCGATATGACACGAGCTCCATCACAAAACGTTTATTAAATACCATCGGTATCATTCTAGGTACAGTTAGTGTAATTGTATTGTTGCTGTGTTTGCTAACTTATACTAATAATTATTTTTTGCAAAAAATAGCATGACCGACTTCACCCGTGTACAGAATCATTACATAGTATAAAACAAAGTCGCTTTCCGCTGTCTGTCCCCATGTATGCTTAAATCTTTAAAACTACGCAACGGATTTTGGTGCAATTTGTTTTAATAGATAGAGTATTAATATTTGTATAATACACCTGTGTGAAGCCGGGGCGCATCGCTAGAATGTAAATATTATGCACGGATCGCATTTTACACATTATTGTTGATTTATCAAAAACGGCTAAGCCAATTTCGAAAAAATTTAAATGGAACCAATTTCGAAGTATACTGTTTCCAATAAAAAAAGAATTATTAAAATCGGACTACTATGAAAAAAGTTATGCGTTTATACATAAAAAAATAAAAAAATATATACACGTCGAATTGTACACCTCCTCCGGTGGTTCGTCGGTCGGTCCAAAAACCTCTTAAACGTTGCTTTAGTACATCAATATGAAAAACATATACCATGAGATCAACCTGAAAATCGTGTTTCATGTGTGTTCCATACATTTTGTGACAGTCAATGAACAATGATTGTCATAGTCAATGAACATTTTATACAGAACAGCTGATTTATTTTCCACGATTTCGATGTTGGATTCATAATAAACGTTGTTCATCTTAGTTTCTCACTTTAAACGTTTCTCATCTTGATGTACTATAGCGTAGTTTGACTAGGTGTTTGTTAGCGGTTATCGAAGTATAACGTTCAGCACGGTCAGTCTTCGGATGGGTGACCGCGGGTGGCATTTACAACTGAGCGCTACCGTGGCTCTAATAACACGTTAAATGTTGCCCCGTTGTGTAAACCGGGGCCTACAATTTCACGTTTAGCCCTACTGTTTAGCCATGTCAGAGGTCTTCAGGCGCTTTAAAACTCTTGATATCACGGCTAGCCACCCCGCCTATACGAATTGATTTATTATCTTGATGTACGAAGTTTTGCGTCAGTAACCCTGTATAGTGTATACTCTGACATAACATAGGCAAAAATATATAAAAGGGTGCAAACTCTTGACTGTTTCCGACTGATTCTATATGTCCGCTTAGTTCTTCTACACTATCCTTTGTAAGCATCGTATATAGGGCTTTGTACCTATATACAGGGTTATTTCTAATCAATTAGCATCTTTCTAGGGGCTTATTCTGTACATCAAAACTCAAAAAAAAAATCTGTTGTTCCATACATTTTGTCGCGGGTGAATTATATTTTTCTATGGAATAATAAAAATTTTTTTTAAGGTTTGACGAAAGTCGTAGAACTAAAGTTGTTAGTTTTGATGTACAGAATAAGCCCCTAGAAAGATGCTAATTGATTAGAAATAACCCTGTACATATAAGTATAAAATACTGTATTTATAAAATATACTAATTTTAGCATATTGTGAAAAGTGAGTGAAAAGCTTGCTACCATATTTCAAGGTTATACGAAATGAGATTGATGCCTTGTAATAAAAAAGGAAATATGAATACATAGATATTGTTAAATTATGTACGAATATGAAACCTTTTCAATCATTTTTGATTAAAGTAAAACATGCCGAGCGAGCGTCTTGAAATAACATTCGTCTCGGTTTTTACCAAAATGAAATTCTTCACATGTTTTTGTAAAATCATTATGTACAGTACACGTGTAGATTCTATTACAGATTGAATACGTAATCCTAATTAAACTTGTACGACTTGTACTTGTATTGTACATTATAAAGTTTTCCGACCGAAGTAACGGAGGAGGTACTACTCAATTCGACGCGTTTTTTACATGCATAGCTTGTTCAAAGTCAAAGTCAAATCATTTATTGCAACATATGAAATTGACATGCGGTTCTTAGTTAACATGTTTTGTATAGTGATACATATGACCAAGGGTATGGCAATTTTATTATTTGTTTTTTATTTTTAAGTGTATTGGAACGATTTATTATTATGTTCTCTAGATTATCGGTAAAAAATTCGTCTAATGTGTAATAGCATTTCGATAAAAGGATTATTTTTAGTTGTTATATGAAACAGTTTTCTGTTTCGATATCTTTTAGATTATTTGGCAATTTATTGAATATTTTCATAGCCATAGAATTTGGGCTAGAACTGTGCATTGCTAAGTTAGACTTTGGTTCTACGAGTTTATGTCTATATTGTGATCTAATTTTGTGCGATTGTTATGACGATTGTTACATAGTAGTTCGATTTAAATAATTTTTTTTTTTATTGGAAACTAGTTTTTACCTGCGGCTTCGCCCGCATACGCAATATATCATTATAATAACTTATAGCCTATGTGTTATAAACACATAGGCTATAAGGCTATAAGATAAATAAGCTATATTATTGCAAAGTTTCATCTCAATCCGTTCAGTAGTTTTTGCGTGAAAGAGTACCAACATCCATTCATCCATCCTCACAAACTTTCACGTTTACAATATTAGTAGGATAGGATAGGGTAGTAGGGTAATAAATATACATAACATATACTACAAAGTTGGTCTCATTTAAATGTTATACAAATCGACTGAGCCATTTCCGATAAATCAACAATAATGTGAAAAATGCTTCATCGATCCGTGCGAAATATTCGCGAATTCTGTACACGGTTGAAATAGGTCATTGCATTTTTTGCAAAAAAAAAATCTGAAGTTCTTTGCAGCCTCCCGAGGGGTACGAGGAGTACAATACGAGAGGTGTTATAAAATTTACGTATACTGTACTATACCAGCTTTTTAAATAGTGCACTGCTGAACATAGGCTTACCCAAAAAAGATGTTTGGGCCATATCTACCACACTGACCCGTGTGGGTTGGTGGATTCACTTACGCCATCGAATTTCTTCTTTGGACGTACGCAGGTTGCCTCACGATCGAAAAGCCAGTGGTGTAAAATTCTGTATAAAAGTCCCAAATAACTCATTGGAAAGGGACCAGGATTTGAACCCACAACCTTACGTGTGTATGGCGGATGTTACTATCACTAGACCGCCACGGCTTGTAGATGTGTGTCAATGCCTGTGCGTATCTGTTTGTGTAGTACGTAAGTAAGTACGACTAAGTAGGTACTAGACTTCGTCTGGTGCCAACATTCTTTTACTCGATTCACAGTATTTTATCAGAAATTGTTGTCGTAAAGTGTGTAATATACCTAAGCACGAGTCTAATGTGATTGATGTTAGCTAAGCGTACATCTTTGTCTTAAATATGTGAGAAACTACAATGTAGGTACTTTAGAATTAAAGCATATTTTAAGCCTGAACAATTCATATCTTGAATTCTATACGCACAAAATCAGATTGTTTCTGTATATTGTATGTACCTACTTAGGTAGAGTCTTCTTTTTTTAAATATCCAGTCTACATATAATTTGATGTATGTTACCTTTGTATGTATGTCACCTTCTTAATAAGGTTGTAAGTCAAAGTCTAATCATTTATTGCAACATATGAAATTTACGTGTGGTTCTTAGTTAACATGTTTTGTATAGTGATACATATGACCCTGTAAGGCTATGGCAATTTCATTATTTGTATTGGAACGATTTTTTTTGGTTTTCTAGATTGTCGTTAAAAAATTCATCTAATGTGTAATATCATTTCGATAAAAGGATTATTTTTAGTTGTTTTATGAAACAGTTTTCTCTTTCGATATCTTTTGATTGTTGGGCAATTTATTGAATATTTTTATGGCCATAGAATTTGGGCTAGAACTATGCATTGCTAAGTTAGATTTTGGTTCTAAGAGCTTATGTCTATTTTTGTGCGATTTATCAGACGCTTTGTTGAAATAGTCAGGGTGCTTTTTTCAAATTTGCATATAAGTCATACTCGTAAATGTAATTTCTTCTTCTTCGTTGTGTCGATGATCCTCGACATGGTTTTCCCCCAGTACTTAACCACGCTCATTCGTCGTGGCATCGAGGAGATGTTGCATAATGCACGCATGCATCATAGCTACAACTTACCTCAGCAATAAGTACCTGGGCTATCTGCTAACCCTGTACAAGCCAAAAGAGGGTTATATAGACCATCGTTATGAACAACTTTTACTATGGGGCCAATTAAAAATTCAAGAAAAAGTAGCTGTTCCTTACAAAACTACAACTCGGAATCAAGTATATAATTAAGTTAATAAGTAAAATTTGTTTAGCTATGGCTGACCCTCGCCGAGCGCCACCTCACCGCGCGCGGGGTGGACTGGCCCTCCGCCGAGCGCGCGTGCTTCCGAGGCACGGCCCAACCAGACGACACAGAACTCGGTGCTCAGATTATCAAAGTAAGTTACAAAAAGGCTTCTTAGGGTTCCGTATCCAAAGGGTCGTAAACCCTGATAGCTAGACAGTTGAAATTCTCACAGATGTTTTATTTCTGTTGACGCTATAACAAATAAACTTTTTTGGCCTTTGCCTGGAAGATTTCACTATGTACGTTGCGCCCCACGATTTTATTTTTGAGTTATTATTTTTTAGCAGTACATAAAGCCATTTAATTTAAAAAAGGTTTTCACCAACTTTATTTTTGTATTTTTAGTTTTTATTTAGTTACAACAAACTTATGTACTTATTTTTGAAAATGTAGAACACATGCATATTATCAAATATTTACTTAAATTATTTTATTATGACTTTAATGTTGTCGATATAAATCGATGCGATGCTGCGGACAGCACTATCAGAACAAAAGAGACGGAATGCTAACGAACGTTACAGTGTATCAGAAAGAGACAATATGAAAGACATCAACGGGTGCGGTTGACTAATTGAATATTCGAAATATGTTTTTGCCAAAATTGTTAAATTTGAGTAGAAAATCTCTTACCAGTGAAATGATGAGTCTTTTGTGTAACTTGAAGATTTGGAACTCTTTCCACACCATTTTACGGTACAATTCGGCATTTTTTTTTACGTATTTACGTCTTTAAAACAGGAGCGCGTAATGTGTTTACATTGGCACAGAATTACTTCGACTGACGAAAATTCCGTCGGTTGTGATCTAAAGCACCTATCGTTGGTGAGCGTGGCCGCCCCGCGCGCTTTCTCCACATGCTCCTTGAAAATTACACATTGTTAAAATAATTAAAAACCTGTTTTAGCATTTACTAATGAAGCTCTTTTATATGATACCTTACATGATACGATTTACTCAACTTGAATTTTCAACCCATATTGTGTGAATCTAGGCCCTATTTTTTTGTGATTTAAATAAAAATGTACGGTTTTCAGATTTATTCCTATATGTATTCCTCTGAGATAATACTTCTCGCCAAATTTCACAGCCACGACAAAACGGCCCTTACTTTTTTATACGATAACTGAGAAGTTTATCTTTTCCACAACTGCAAGAGACCATAGATTGTAATGTTACAAACGGGGGAGCCGTTTGCAGCACCACAAGTTAAGAGAGGATTAGAGAGGAACCTGTAATGTGGCAAGCGGGGAAGCCGGTTGCAGCACCACAGGTTAAGAGTATCAGAGTAAACTGTAGCGTTACAAACGGGGGAGCCGTTTGCAGCACCACAGGTAAAGAGAGGATTAGAGAGAGAAACCTGTAATGCGGCAAGCGGGGGAGCCGGTTGCAGCACCACAGGTAAAGAGTATCAGAGTAAGTACCGGTAATGTTGCAAGCGGGGGAGCCGATTGCAACACCACAAGTTACGAGACTTCAGAGAACCTACCCCAAGAGTCCTGCCTGGTGGTTAGGATTCGTAACGGTTCGAAGAAAGGAGGTTAATATAGAAAACTAACCATACTGTTTACACATTTAATCATTTCACCATATAAATAACACTGCACTTATAGTCTATATGTTTTTCTTGAAGCGAATAGAGAGAGAATTTTGACAAGAGAGTCCGTGGAATGTTAGCCTAACAGGGGAGGGGTAGCACACAAAGAAAACACACTGGAGGCCGGCCGAGGTTGGAGCGTAGACAAGCTGGACCCGCCGATAGACGTAGCGCCAGCAGGGCGCTGGAGATGGAAGCGCCTGTAGCGCCAGCTGTGCGTTAGCGAGTATACGCCCGTGGTGTTGTGGCGCTTGAGGTGGAGACGTTTGTGCGCTAGCTGGGCACTAGCGTGAAGACGCCCGTGGAGTTGTTCTGGCGCTTGAGGTGAAGGCGCCTGTAGCGCTAGCTCGGTACTCCAAAGTAAGTGGCAAGGTCAGTGGCCCCAAAAGATGAGGTCCTCCTGTAACAAGGTCAAAGAGACCGAAGCCTCGCGAAGAAAAATTACCAGACGCTCATGCTGTCTTCACTGCAGGAACCGTCACCACGTTCAAAGATCACACGTTAACATGAACTAACACCACATATACTTTCATAAAAATACCACAAGACATGCACCATCTTTCGTGTCTCCTTGATGACTTCCCTCTCCAGACTGACCTGAATTTTAAAACAAGGATCGCTGATCCTGTCAAAAGCAATTTAAAATTTTCGTACATAGAATAATTGTTAATTGGCAGTAATATCGTTAAAAAAGTTTGAATGTAGAGAAGCTAACAAAAAGGTTAGTTTCTCTACATTTCGTTAGCGGGGGAGCCGGTTGCAGCACCACAGGTAAAGAGTATCAGAGTAAGTACCGGTAATGTTGCAAGCGGGGGAGCCGATTGCAACACCACAAGTTACGAGACTTCAGAGAACCTACCCCAAGAGTCCTGCCTGGTGGTTAGGATTCGTAACGGTTCGAAGAAAGGAGGTTAATATAGAAAACTAACCATACTGTTTACACATTTAATCATTTCACCATATAAATAACACTGCACTTATAGTCTATATGTTTTTCTTGAAGCGAATAGAGAGAGAATTTTGACAAGAGAGTCCGTGGAATGTTAGCCTAACAGGGGAGGGGTAGCACACAAAGAAAACACACTGGAGGCCGGCCGAGGTTGGAGCGTAGACAAGCTGGACCCGCCGATAGACGTAGCGCCAGCAGGGCGCTGGAGATGGAAGCGCCTGTAGCGCCAGCTGTGCGTTAGCGAGTATACGCCCGTGGTGTTGTGGCGCTTGAGGTGGAGACGTTTGTGCGCTAGCTGGGCACTAGCGTGAAGACGCCCGTGGAGTTGTTCTGGCGCTTGAGGTGAAGGCGCCTGTAGCGCTAGCTCGGTACTCCAAAGTAAGTGGCAAGGTCAGTGGCCCCAAAAGATGAGGTCCTCCTGTAACAAGGTCAAAGAGACCGAAGCCTCGCGAAGAAAAATTACCAGACGCTCATGCTGTCTTCACTGCAGGAACCGTCACCACGTTCAAAGATCACACGTTAACATGAACTAACACCACATATACTTTCATAAAAATACCACAAGACATGCACCATCTTTCGTGTCTCCTTGATGACTTCCCTCTCCAGACTGACCTGAATTTTAAAACAAGGATCGCTGATCCTGTCAAAAGCAATTTAAAATTTTCGTACATAGAATAATTGTTAATTGGCAGTAATATCGTTAAAAAAGTTTGAATGTAGAGAAGCTAACAAAAAGGTTAGTTTCTCTACAAGATATACATACGTATATAGTTTAAATTTCAACTCGATATATTTACGCGTTCTCGAGATAAAGAGTCTTGACATACGGACAGACGGACAACAAAGTGACAACAAGTTCCGTTTTTTCTTTTGAGGTACGGAACCCTAAAAATGATATTGTCATCAAAACTAAAGCTATGTATCAGCTGTATTATACCATTCTGTCCACGGGAAGGGGGTCAGATTTCAATTACTAGATTTTACCAACGGCAACAGGAAGACATTAATTTTTTTTTTGACAAAAGATATTTTTTGTCTGATATTTTTGGATAATCTATCTGACGGACTAATTATATTTTTTAGTCATCATGGCTATTATAATTTGCGAAAGCGATAGTTTCCATAAGCAGATTTGTTCTTCATCTACAGATCCACCACGTACCTAAGTCCCGTTACCGGTTCTTTTAATTATCTAACCATAATAATAATTATATTATCAGATGCCTTCGGAATGGCTCGAAAACTCTGCCACCAGGGCTTGCCCCCCGACTTATGCAAACTTACTTAAAATA
Organism: Hypomecis punctinalis; assembly: GCA_949316475.1. NCBI lineage: Eukaryota > Metazoa > Arthropoda > Insecta > Lepidoptera > Geometridae > Hypomecis > Hypomecis punctinalis. Next base: position 14,932,507 of record OX438800.1, on the reverse strand, counting down.
CTTACTCGTATTTGACCTTTGCAAACATTGTGTAACGCCCCAGTTCGGATTTAATTTGTAAAGGTAACAACTTCTAGTGTGTTAAGAAAGTTTTAGTTTATAATACTTGCTCCCTTACTTTATTTGCATTTCAAAACTATATAAGCAGTACTGAACTGCTAGTAATGATTATTTTACCTATTTGTTTTCATTATTAGAAATCCCAACATTCTACCCCTCCCACTTTTCGGGATGTACCTTTGGAGATGTCAGACCGATTAGAGCTTTGGGCCTTACTCTCCCCCCCACGTTGATCTTCGGTACTTATCTGGAGTCTAAAGCTAAATTAGCTGAGGAAAAGCTTGGCATTCTCAATAAGGTGAAAGGTTCACTCTGGCACAGCTTCTTAACTTATACCAAGCTCAAGTCAGATCGTGTTTGGAGTACTGCAGCCACCTTTTTGATGGATCAGCTGAATACCAGCTCGAAGCTTTAGATTCGATTGAACGTCGTGCCGTGCGGATAGTCGGGAATAGTAAGCTTGTCGCTTCCAAACTGAAAAGCCTGGAACACAGGCGTAAAGTAGTGTGTTTGACAATTTTCTATAGGCTCCATTTCGACGAGTGTGCGCTCGGACTCCACGATCTGATTCCTTCATCTCCTTTTCACAACAGAACAAGTGGGAAGTCGCATAAATACCATCCCTACATAGTCGACGTACCACTTGCTCGTATTAAGCGATTCGCTTCTTCCTTCATAATGCGGACCGCCAGGGACTGGAATGCCCTCCCTCCGTCAATGTTTCCTGACAATTACCTACAATTTGGATATCCTTAAGTCAAAAGTGAATAAGTAACTTCTAGGTCTACATGCTCTATCTTCGGCAACAACTTCGTTTTCCATCAGGCGAGTTGGTGGCCAAAAGAAGCCCTAACCTACATAAAAATATAAATAAAAATTTACAGAGACAAATTTTGATCTTCTCAAGAACTGAGTAGAGGCTTGCATCTGTTCTGTTCTTTAGAATTTTATCAGCATTACTTTTTCAAAATATGGCTTTCGAATTCTTGAGTAAAAATGTTATCCATTCACCCTCAAATCGTAAATTCACATAGTATCATCAACAGCGCTTTTTATTTTATTGTGCCAATTTGTCCACATAAATTTTATAAATTCATTAAATATTACGTACTTCTCCGTAAAAATTAAACCTACACTATATTTTCTTAGATATAATATTTGACATCTTGTTTGCTGTTTATTCCAATCAAAAAGGACTAAGATGAAAGTATGGCTAGACGTTGGTCTCGCACATATAAAATACAACAACATTTTTCCGTAAACGCCAAATATCTAGGCCAGTCACGAGCTCTACCAACTATAATTCTATGTTATTTGCTACCAATAAATATTTAAGGACCTGGTAACCGTGCCAAGTTTCTTCCCGTGACTAGAGATTTCTTTCACACTGAAATCCAGTTTGAATCCTCACCAAAAAATATACTCCACTATGGTTGTATAGGTTTGAAGTACTTCGTTATGAACTGTTAGATAACTGCCTAGTTACCAACAAATCAGTTCATGAAAAAGCTTCAAACCAGTGGGCTAAGGACTCGCTCCAATACTTCAAAGAGCCGAAAGGGGTCGGCTCCCCTGCCACTTACCCGACTCATTTTACACACGAGTATATAAACCTACTCCCCCAAATGTGTACAATACACCCGAACCGAGATGTCAGTGGGAAACTCATCGCTCCCAAATCGAATTAGAATACATAACTAAGCTGGATGATAAATTGCCACGCACGAATGATTTATCTTTGTTTTAGGACCTACATCGAACTGGCTGTTCCCTATTCTGTGGCGCGGAAGGTCGAGAAAATCAAGCGATGCTCAGAAGAGTGTTGTTAGCTTACGCCAGGTAAGGACTACGTCAACTTTGACATTATCTTGAGGATAAAGTAACAGAGTAGCTTCCTTAACACAAGCCTTCGGGCTATTCCCATTATTATCGTATTTACTGGATACATTTTGCGTAGTAACGATCCTGAAGACGAATAGTCATTAAAGCCAGTCAAGAGCGAATCGCTTTCAAGATCTTAGTCTTAGTTTTGTGAGTTTTTTTTTTTACATACCTAATTACTTTTTCCACAGTTTTTTGTTTGTTACGAAATTAGGTTGTACTATTCCACACTACATTTACTATTTAATTTAGGACTTGCATTGTCTATGATTATTTTTTGCAACAGATCAAAAACAAAACTACTCGCTTTACATAATTATATTCTGTAAAGTTTCAAAGCTCGAGCTACACTATGATGAGCATATAGATATACGAGTAGGATTATGATTTTACCCTTCAAGCAAAGAACCCTAAACGAAGATTTAAAAAAAATATATTGTCATTTTTCTAATAATTATTATATTGTAGGTGGAACAAAGAAGTCGGTTACTGCCAAGGATTCAACATGCTAGCTGCTATTATATTGGAAGTAATGGACAAGTCCGAGACAGATTCATTAAAGGTAAAATAAGTACAATACATAAGCTTACAAACTTTGAAATTTGTAAAGACTTCTCTTCTTGAGATGACGATATTGGCAATATCTACACAATAAAAAAGATCTTAGTATTGTATTATCTACTTTTCAGTATTCTATTATGGTTCGAAAAAGATGTGTAAAAAATAAATAAAAATGACAATAAGTATAACACATAACAACAATGGCTAGATTACGTTGATACGATGAAGTACTTACTCTCGATTAGAATTTGGCAAAATAGTAGATGCACCGGTTGTGGCCAAAAAATGACACTAACCTCAGTGTAATTTTTTGGCCACTTCGAATTTTAATGAAATTTTTTAAAGGAATTTTCAAACTATGACATTAACTCAAAAATATTATTTATGGTGTTATACTGTTTATAATCTACCTAAATGTATAAGCAATAATTTTGACATCATATAGTCAAAACCGGAGCAGTGGCCTCAACCGGTGCATACACTCGTAATTATATTTCTCGTGTTGCAGGTGATGATATACCTAGTAGAAGCCGTTCTTCCTGAGGGTTACTTCGCTGATGACCTCCGCGGCCTATCGGCAGACATGGCCGCCTTCCGAGACCTGCTGAGACTGCGTCTGCCGCGGCTTGCTCACCATATGGACTACTTGCAGAAGATTTCTGATGGTAATTGCTATGGACCTTACTTTCCTGCCCCCCTACCGCCTAAAGCAATAGCAATCGTAATAGCAATCGTTTATGACTTCATTTTAGTCATTTGGCACCGCCTATGTGACGTTAGCCATCAAAGTTGTACATTCAACGATTGCTTTCGCAATCCGCGCAAAGCAATTGATGGCTAACGTCACATAGGCGGTGCCAAATGACTAAAATGAAGTCATAAACGATTGCTATTACGATTGCTATTGCTTAGGCGGTAGGGGGGCTGGTCTGGGGAGGCCGGTGGTTATGTGGGAGTCTTCATCGCTAGTCGGTGGCATACCCACTAAAAACCTGGAGTGTTTCTGCCACTGCGCCATGTGTCGGGGCAACGGGCACGCTTCCGCACTCCGCAGCGGACCTTACTTACTTGTTTTTATTTTATCTTACTTATCGGTAGTTTTAACCGTTCAGCTAGTTAGAGGTCTTTAGGTGGCTTAAAAACTTTGATACCAAGGCTAGCCCCCCGGACGAACTTATTTTATCTTATGTTTTAACAATAGGGTATTTGACTAGTTTTTGGAAATCGTTTTAAATTATTCGTTAGTACATACTAAGCACACTACATTTATATTTCCGAGAGATCTAATGTATTAACAATGAAAATCAGTGTTTAAGAATAGATATTCAAGATCCTACCAAAAACGACATTCTGTAATGGCGCTGGTCTTTGACGTCACTCACGAGTAAATAACGTTAGTTAATACATACTGGTAAATACGCTAGTTCACGTCTAAAAATTAACAAAAAATACTTTAAAAGTAACTTACAGATCCAATAGTATTACTCCGAAATCACAAAACACAAATTACACAAACTAACAGTCAATCGAGAAATTCTTGTTTACCAGCACGTGACGTCACCAGAGTTGCCGCCCTTAGAGCGTTTACGTCACAGATAAAATATCAAAAAAATATCGTATTTTATTTCGTTCGATTTGCGAAAATTAGACATATTTTAGTTTAAATAAAGTGAAATATGTCTTTTTCAGGCTATTATCTGTACGGATTACCAAAATTAATAGAATATTTTCAATGTTGTCAAATAGCCTATTCTTGAGTGATTGACTCCTAATTTTACATTTAAACCAATTGACCCGCCTAACGTTGTATTTTTATTTTTTAAAATCTGGAGAGGCCCCTCGTTTCACCTAAAGGTATAAAAGATAGCCTATGGTCAGACCTACCAAATAAACAATACATACAAAAAAACATAAAATCAGTCAAGCCGTTTCGAAGGAGTTCACTAACAAATACAGTGACACGGGATTTTTAGGTAGGTATTTATCTAATAAGTACCGACAAATGTAAATTGATAGCGTTTCATACTTATACCACCTTCTAGCATTTCTCTTTTAGAAGTGCCACAGTAAGGCTAAGGACATCTAACCAGCTCAGTCTAATTTAGTTTATTTTCTGAACTGGTGATCCTAATTTCGGTGTGATTGACAGAGAAGATATTTTAAAATAACTTTTTTCACCATCATCATATCCGTTTCACTATTATGTCACTGCTGGATTTACCCGACACGTTACTGAATTTAAGCTATTTTTGTAGGTGGTGGTGTCGAGCCCCCTCTACCAGATGTGTTCACCATGCAATGGTTTCTAACTCTGTATGCCACGTGGCTGCCCCGCGACTGCCTCCTCAGGATATGGGACCTGGTGCTGCTGGATGGAAACGAGGTGCTTCTTCTGACTGCGCTGGCTATTTGGGACTTGCTTCAAGAGTGAGTATTTTTTATTTTTACCGTTATATTCGATTTTGTGGTAGCGTAGTGGGAGAAAACTCACCTTCGCGGGCTGTTCCTTCTGTTTTGGTCGTCGTTCCTTGAGGTCACAGGTTCCAATCCTGGTCTTATACGAATAATTTTTTTGAATCTTTCAATTCATTCTTTGAATTTTCAGATCACTAGCATTTCACTAGATAGCATAGCACTTAGAACTGATGACCGATGAGGTCGAATAGTTCTCAAGTGGAGACCACGTACCGGCAAGCGCAGCGTAGGACGTCTTATTGGAGATCTATAGGGGAGGCCTATGTCCAACAGTGGACGTCTAATGACTGAACGACGACGAGGAACGATGAATCACCCTTCAAGGGTATCTTTAAGTCAAACAGTGGACTATTAAAACAAACACTGCTGATATAGATCTAACCATATTATAACGTGTGTTTACATTTTCCAGTCGCATTCTGTCCGCGCGATCAGCAGATGAGTTCTACAGCTGCATGGGCGGCGGCGCGGGCGTGGTGTGGGAGGCTGGCGAGGCGCTGGTGGCGCGCGTAGTGGCCTTCGGGTCGGCGCCCGAGCTGCCGCGCCTGCGCAATCTGCACCGGTACCGAGTGGCGCCCCCGGCACCGCCGACGTCGGCGCCCATTTACCAGCCGCCTATACACTCCGCGGTAAGACTTCTGGACAGTTGTCTTAGCCTTATACTATAAACATCTTATTAAAATTGACTACGGCAAGGTAAAAAATGTAGGAAAACTACAACTGCTTCTGAACCCGGACTAAAAAAAGCCTCACTGCTGGATTTATGAAGATCTATAGTACATTTGAAAAGAATGACTGGAAACAACTTGCACACATCGTGTTCTTGCGGTTTTTATAAGGCCTGGTTGTCTGACTATAAGAATATACTTAGTGAGTAAATGCCCTATGTAGCGTTTGCCGTCTTGTAGTTTCAGTTCCGGAACAATCTACATCACCAATATTGTCGCTAGATTATTTAGGTAACTTAAAGCAAAGTCATATTAAGATACAATGCTAAATATTAACCTTTTTTTATTTAATCTGCCCCACTATGGGGTGAAGAAATCGAGAGATTTAAAAAGGATCGGACGAAGGTAGCGCATAACAGAAAGGAATGTAAGGAATTGGGGAAGACCTTTGCCCAGCATTGAGACAGTATATACCTACTAACCTACATCAAGATATTTTTTATCGTTTCAGATGCAATCAATGACGAAGCGAGGGCTGAGATTGTTTTATTCCGAAGACGAGGGCGATTCTAGTGACGACGGCAATAAAATGGCATTGGCAACGGTAAGTTCCTGTTTATTCACTACCCAGTTCCATACATGCTCTAAATTATTATAAGTAGTTTCTTTGGATATAAAAATAAGTGTCAAATTTCAATGCATTTTTCTTATGGTTGCGTAGGTTATTGTGAATACTTAATGAGCAATCGATATCTATGATTGCAGGTAATGCCACGACGTGAAAGTCGTACCGGAGCAGGAGATCGACTTTCCTTAGATATCGGCGCATTAAAGCGTCAATATGCTAGACTTCGCGAACGGCAGAGGCAAGCTCACGTCATCTTAGCGGCAGCTTGTGCTAGACATGCTGCAGGTAATATTTTCTCAACACTATACAATGTCCATTTTATTAATGGTATTTTAACAGCTAACGGCGATGAAGTTTCGTACTTTTGTATTTTTAATGAAAGAATAATATATCTATATACAGAAATATTTTATTTTTCAGTTGGAGTACCTACGTCACCGACATCGCTCACCGTTAATAATCTACTGTTAGGTAAAAGTGCAATTGTCAGTTCACGAGGTCGGAGACTTGGTCCTCCGCCTGGTGCCGTCCCTCCATCAAGACAATCCCGTAGCCACGACAAAACTGAAGCTAGCCCTCGAGTGCGCTCTACTGATACTATCAGTTGGCACGAAGAAAAAAGTAAAAAAACACTTAGCAGACGCAATTCTGTCAAATGGAAAGACTTAAAAAAAGATAAATTGACAAAAACTAGAAAAGGATCAATCGATTTAGACGAAGCTGGTGATGGAACTATAGTGTCAGAAATAGAAGCAAATGAAATGATTGCCTCACTACGGTCTAGAAGTTCAAGTGAAACTTCTTCATATTCATCGCGTACAAACTCAAGTACCGATACTAGTTTATGCGATGAAAATGAGCGAGGGAGTGATTCTGAAGCCGAGTTACCCGATGATGATACTGAAACTAAAAATGTAAGTGCTCGCAAAAGTAAATCGCATATTTCTTCTGGCCTTAAAGATAACAAAGCAACTAGCGCGTCAATTCTTAAAGAAACGATAATTTCAAGTTCTACGTCATTTAATAAGTTAACAGACACTAAGCAAAGTTCTGTGAAAGATATAACCGACTATTTAGATTCAGCAGCTGGAGAACCTCTCCGCACTTATATTGACGAGTTTGAATCTAAACTTAAAGATAGCGTAACTATTAGTAAAACTCCTGAATGCTTTAATTATGACGATAAGATTTACCAGCCGACAAGTAATTTTGACACTAAAAACTCATTAATTTTAACATCGACTCCCTCATCTGTATTGAATTCTATAGTTTCGCCTTGTAAAAAAACGTACAGCTATTATGATAATAATTTGCTAATATCACAACGGTCATCATCACCAGATACTGCACACATCGTAACTTCACCTCTTGTACTCGAAACAGAGAAAAGGATAATACCTCAAGAATCCAACCTAATGACACCTTCGAAAGACTATACTAGAATCATAAATATACCAACTCTACCGATTTCACCTAAAGTAATTTCTCCAGCATATAGTGTTAAAGAGATAGGAGCATTTGACAGATTGAACTTTAGTAGCAAGACTGATAATGAATATGTACAAGTCGGAAATATTAAGAAAGCTTCAGTTTATTTGAGTCCTGTGGATTTAACACCGAATAATTGTGATTTCTTATCAAATCTTAAAAGTCCATTAAATCGATCACATTTATCTAACGTACGACCTCCAGATATTATTGACAGCTTTACAATGTATGCTAATTTTGTTCCTGACATAGATTTGTCGGATAATAATTCTCCTGATATCAGAAGTTCTCTTCAAAGCCCTGACGAAGAAAGTATTATAGTTAGTGAAGACGAGCCCCCTATTCCATTAAAAATCGATAAATATTTTGAACATAGTCCCGAATTTTTCGGAGCCCGTGTGACAGACCCAAATAATGCCGATATACCAAGTCGGCGATCGACAAGAAGAGTTTCGCGAATACCAAAGAAACCGGATTCGTTGACTTTGCAAAGTAGTCATAGTGATAAAATTTTAAAAGAAGAAGTTGAAAGAGCGTCGTCACTTCCACAAAGTCATAGTTTTACGAAAAAACTCTCGATTGAAGATGACACTGAAAATGAGGTATTTAAATCGACAAAACAGAAAACTCCGTCGTCCAGTTCCCCCAAAGATTTTATTGTTCAAAGTGGAAGAAAAAACAGTGAACGAGCATTACAGATAATTCAAGAAAATTCCAAAATATTAAGCAGAATTTTAACAAAACAAAACATTCCTGATACTACCACAACTAATTCTATAAAAGCTGAAGTTCTGACTGAGAAACCAAAATATTTTAGTAGACCTATTGCAGAAAATATAGCTGAAAGTAAGCTAATTGAATCTCCTTTACTCAAAGAGTCAACTTCCGATTCATTGATTGGATGCAAAAAAAGAAACGTCTCTAATGAAGCAATTGAAAGTCATGATTTTGTGAGAGTAAGACCAATTTCAATTGATGATCCGTTTTCATTAGAAGCTCGAAATATTTTACCAATATTAGAAGATTTGCCAAAAAATATAAAAAGTCCAAGTATTGATTGTCTAGGTAATAAAACCGACACATATGGATGGGAAAATAAAGGGTTTTTAGCCAAATGCGATAGCTCGCCTTTTATTGAAAAGGCAAACAAAAGCTTTGATTTTGACTATAAACGTAAAACTATACACGCTCTCAGCCACGAAGAACACACTTCAGATCTTAAGCCATCAGTAGCTTCAGATTGGTCCCGACATTCATTTTCAGGTGAATCAAAAACATCAGTTACACTTCCTTCATCAGAACCAAAAGACACATCTGCGTATGGGCGAAGATTTACAACTGATGATTGTAACTATCCACTTACAAGTAAATACAACGACTATGTACTGTCTGAAGCCAGCGACATATGTAGGAAAAGCGTCAATCAATTACCCAAAGTCTGTGACAATTTATTAAAGACTGAAGACAGTCAAGCAAGTGACTTTGCACATGTTGTGACTTCCTCGATAAGTTTTACGTATGAACCGTCAATAGATGACGATTCACCGACTGGAGCAATAAGTAACTCAAGTGATACATTGTGTCAAATAACTTCACTGGATCAGGTGTCTACTCCAATATCGCCTAAACTATTTTCCGTTAGGGATACTCCCACGCTGCCTAAGGATAATATTGAGAAAAGTGATACAGTCAAATTTGAGTCTGATGATACATGTAGTGCAATCACATCCCTTCTAGAGACAGACACGTTGTCGTCATTATCTTACCCTCGAAGTCCCTCCACAGGGTCTTACCACCCGTTCCCCACTCGTCCTCTACGGATGCCTAAAGAACTTGGAGTCAAGTTAGGCATGTATCCCAAGGACAACATTAATTCTGCTCCAAAGTGAATATTTATTACTATATATTACTATATTATATAGGTTTAACAAGTGACGTGACTAATGTAACCTATAACTGCTACATGCTGCGTTCTTTTGATACCTGACTTTTTCAGCTTTATTAAGTAAAACTGTAGTTTAAATACGAAACTAATCAAAAATAGCATTCTATTGATTAGATAATAGTTATGTCAACTTGTACATTCGATTAGAGTTTTGTATTGCGTCTTATTATTTAGGGACATCTACTTGCGTAGATACGACTGTTATATTTATTAGATTTCATTTGTGCATTTTAAATAATGTTATTACATAATCGTATACATATTATTATGTGAATATGCTTTCTGGCTAAAAATATTGCTTCTGACTAAAGTTAATGTATGATTGAAATATTTATTTTGGGATACGGAATTAATCATAGGCAAACAATTTTAGAATAAATGATGTATATTGTTATGAAATACGAAGCTTTCGTATTCCAGTAATTTTAGCTAATACAAACAATCGAGTTGCCTTGAATCAAAACCAAGTGTTAAAACGGAATAAATAACCGACGCAATAAGAACTAATGTTGTGAATGTACAGTCAGTACCTACCGAGTACCATTTGTGATGAAGGTAGGTTTATTCCAAGTTAATGGTAAATAGCAATACGGCAATCAAATTGTACTTAAATATATAATGATATATGACTCAACCCTATCTCTGCAAAATAAAAGATTTTGTTGTCAACTATGTATTTTATTTGAACAACACACGTGTAAGACATTACGGTGCTTACAAAACTTATACAAAATACGAATATACAAAAAATGCGCAAGTCTAAATGAGAGTATCATTATAATATATTCTTTGTATTAGCTTATATACATTCAATATATACGCTAATACAAAGAATTAATTCAGTTTATGGCAGTGCATCAACCGTTCAATGAATTCAATATGGTAGAGCAACGCACTTCTGGTGTATTAACAACTTCTTACCGACTCTCGTTTTTCTTTTTAGAAATATATTTCTAATCTTAATAAAACCTTATTGATAATGTTCTGTTACACAAATTATATAATTTTAGAAATTCTTAATTGAAATTTTCTTACTGTATTTTAAAAACATAGTTTTTGTATTTTAGTTTCTGTATTTTAAAAACATAGTACCATTATTTAATTCAATATCTTAGCACTATAGGAATGGTATAAAATCTATGAATAATTAACACATTTTTGAACCAAAAATTTACCTATACAAAGTCATCAACAACAGGGGGACACGTACAGACTAGATGTTTGTCACCATACATGTCATCGATGCGACTCACTGTTGGCCAGATCTTGGTCTCACCTTTCACGAAAGGCTGTGAAACAATACAGAATTGTCAAAAATCATTCAATACAATACATATCGCTCATCCACATAGCGTGTTTGGCAATTTTCTATAGGCTCCATTTCGGCGAGTGTGCGCTAGAACTGCACGACCTGATTCCTTCATCTCCTTTTCACAACAGAACAAGCCCGAAGTCGTATAAATAGTTGTACTAAGCGATTCGCTTTTTCCTTCATAATGCGGACCGCCAGGGAGTGGAATGCCCTGCCTTCGTCATTGTTTCCTGACAATTACAATTTGGATATCTTCATGTCAAGAGTGAATAGGTATCTTCTAGGTCTACATTAAGCCCGATTACAGAGGCGCCAGCGTAACTATATTAGCTAAATAGCATAGTTCTGTTTCTTTTTCACTTTAGGCATTCGATAGAGAGAACGCTTTTTACGTTGCTAATTAATTTACGCTGGCGCCCCTGTAATCGGGCTTATAGTCCATCTTCGGCCACAACTTCGCTTTCTATCAGGCGACTCGGTGGCCAAATATAGACCTACTCTACATAAAAAAATGACGTAAACGCACTGGGCCAGCGTGGTAGATATGGCCCAATCACCCTTCGTAGGTAGGCCTACGTCCTGCAGTGGACTAGTAAAAAAGTTGGTACTGTACAGAAGCATAACACTATATTTTTAAATATATTACTTACTGCTGGGAAAGCTGCTTGCTCTCGAGTGTAAGGACGATTCCAGTCCTCTGATATCACTTCCTGTTGAGTGTGGGGCGCCATCTGTAACAATTAAATATTCATTACAATACCATCAATTGCTTTGCATGGATTGCGAAAGCAATCATTGAATGAACAACTTTGATGGCTAACGTCACATAGGCGGTGCCAAATGACTAAAATGAAGTCATAAACGATTGCTATTACGATTGCTATTGCTTAGGCCGTAGGGGGGCGGCGGATCTTTACTATCCTTTGCTACTTTATTTCACTCGATAAGCATAATCCCCCGACCAAAAGCTGCTCATTGCTCAATCTTTTTTGTTTATTACTTAACGCACTTATCGTAACAAAATGTATAAGAATTTCTAAACATATTCTTGCCAGAAAATGCTAGCCGGGAATGCCAAGCTCCTTTTTTAATTATATTTCAATTCAAATCTTTGTTTTGAATAAATATTTAGTGTATATTTCCGCTATTTTGTTGTAGGCACTTTATTATTAAAAATAATAATTATATTAACAATCCGATAACAACAAATAAATATTTAAAAAAATTCTTTAAAAATAATATGACAAAATATTAAAAACACTTCACTAATAAATAACACCCTTATTCTCACTGCACAACACTCTGTTCAAACTGAGTGTAGTGAAAATAAGTGATATGTATTATTATTTTATCTATTTTGTAAAATTAAGTTTTTAAATGTATATTATTGTAATATTTAAAATTGTGTAATTTTTTTTACATGCCCTTAAACTTATTTGCCTACAACAAGATAGCGGAATTGCACTAAATATTTATTCAAAACAAAGATTTGAAGATGAATTTCCCTAAAGTAACGCCTGATTCAATCAACCATATTTCAATTACCTTCAGAGGGTTCAGCCTCTTGTCGATCAGGCCGTCTTCGATGTCTTTGATTTCCTTCCTAATAGTGATGAGAGCTTCGCAAAACCGGTCCATTTCTTGCAGATCCTCAGATTCCGTCGGCTCTATCATCAGGGTCCCTGCTACGGGCCATGACATGGTCGGTGCGTGGAATCCTGGAAGTTAATATTTTTAACTCGTGTATTTATTGGAGACCTCTATCTCCATGGGAATCTCCATTGGTGAAGTAGATAATTAAAGTTGTTGTAACTCTAATTATTTTTATCAATACTTCAACAAGAAAAGTAAGTTAACTTAAGTTTACCTGTAAAACTGTCTTGTTCTTTTTTTTTTAATTTCTTTATCGTGTGATTCAAGTTCTCAGAAGGACAAGCACAGTGTTGTATTGTACAGACAGGGTTTTGAACTAAACCACAACCATTCAGACAGGGTTATAACCATTCAACCATTCAAAATGTTAGGTAGTACTGACGAGTCGTAGGCATTGTTTAACATTAGGCGAGCGTAGGTATTGCTCATCTCTTTACTTAACCGTATCACAAAATATACCTAAAGAAGTACAGATTCAATCATCATCATCCACAGCCTTCTTTATCTTACTGCTATATAGATCTCTCTCTCTTACTGTGCCATCTCCCTCGGTCTTATGCCAATCGTGTCCAGGTTCGACCCGCAATATTGACTATATCATCGACCCATTTTGCAAACCCGACGACCAACGCTCCGCAAACCTTGTCAAGGCCACCAACTCAATAAAAAAATACCAAAAGAAGTGCAAAAGAAATACCAAATTAAAAAATTACCAAAATAACTTCCAATCAATGTCTGTTTAGCTGTATCCATCTACTTACCGAAATCCATAAGTCGTTTTGCGATATCTCCAGGCTCAATATTAGCTGTTTTCTTTAGATCTCGTACATCAATAATGAATTCGTGTGCCACGAGACCTCTCACGCCTTTGTACAGAGTCTTATAGTGACCTTTTAACCTTTTTGACATATAATTCGCGTTAAGGATCGCGACTTGGGTCGCTCGCTTTAATCCTTTGGGTCCCATCATCTGAAAAGTTACTTTTATTACTAGGGGGACATTAAACCTTTCCGCATTGCGGTAAAATACTAAGCACCTACTTAAATTTTATGATTATGTGTTAAGTTATACGCACTTTGATGTATGCCCAAGAAATGGGCAGAATGGCGGAGGAGCCGAAAGGCGCGGCGCTCACCGAACCGAAACTGTGGGCTGCGTCGCCCAGGTCGGCGAGTGGGTCCACTACGGGGTGCGATGGTAAGAACGGGGCAAGATGAGCTTTTCTGTAATAAATTAGATATTATTATTGCAATAACAAATAGACACAGTTTGAGGCATTAGGCTTAAAGTCGGACTAAAAGTTTATTAATTCAGCTAAGATGTATTAAGACAAAAAGAGGTGATTCAGACCATCACTGATACTAAATTTATGAGACATAATAATTTTTTACTCGAATGCCGGGTTCAATAAATAATGGATCTAAAATAATTATTTTTTCTCTAAAAATCGGTCCCAAAATTTTTGTTCAAAATGATACTCTGCAAAGAACCCTCTTTTGGCTTAGTATACCGTTCTTTAATAACCCTGTAGTGTGTAATGTAGTAAAAACGTAACCATGCAAATAAATATCAAAGTGACTTACACTCCAATAGGTCCCATTCCAGGCCCACCGCCTCCGTGGGGAATGCAGAACGTTTTATGCAGGTTCAGATGGGACACGTCGCTTCCATAATCTCCTGGACGACACAGCCCGACCTATATCAAAGTACAACAATTACCATACTGTACTGACTATTACAATTTGTATTTATTGTAAACTCAAACGATATACGAGTAACAACTGTCGAAAACCCATAGCTATTCTATTTTTTTAATAAAATTTTGATGAATGCATCACTGACGTAGAGCGTCAGTGCTTTTGGCACGCTTTTGGGGTATTTTATGTATTATTTTGTCTACCAGCCACTTAAAATCAGCCGTGTTCCTCAAAATAACCGAACACGACTTTCATCGTCATCATAACGGCCGTCACCATAAAGGAATATTTTGCACTGCCAGCAAAATATTCCTTCTATAGCACTAGGAAATTCCAAAACCAACTTTACAATACTACACTTAACAAATAAATATATACCTACCATTCAAACATTTCAAGTTTTACTGATTGTGCATTATCAATTACCTGAGCATTCATGTTAGCGCCGTCCAGATAGACTTGACCCCCGTGAGCGTGCACCATCGCGCAGACATCGGCCGCGCGCTCTTCGAACACTCCGAAAGTGCTGGGGTAGGTCAGCATCAGGCATGAGATGTTTTCGCTGTGTTGCTCTACCTACAGAGAGTCAAAATTTGTCTTAGAAACGATTTATTATCACTGTTACTGAGTGGAATCATTAAATTACAATTTTTTCATGATCACTAGCACTCATTATGCTTACGATGTAGTGATATTTCTTTCTGACTTTTGTGACTCAAACTTGTGACCGTGTTAGTGCATTCAGAGGATTAGGTATGTATAATTGTATGTATCTTGTTGCTAACATTTATCTTACTGGGCCATAATATTACATGTAAACAAAAAAATGCCAAGTCAATGACGATTATTACGCCATTTAGGAATTTTATCAATATCGTAAACTGTGCGCCGTCAGTAATTTAATTAAAATAAAATGTGTATCTACGTATAATAAAACCATGTGGCCACGAATGAAACAATCAGTTCCACCTCTGTCAAGATTAATTCTTTTTATCTTTAATGAAGCTCTATTTTTAGGTATTTCATTTTATGCCATGCAATAATTAATTATAAAACATATCAGATTCATAAAGTTATAGCATTAACATTGTACTTAACAACAGTGCTAACTTTATATTTTAATTACACATTCCTACACATAATGTTCTTATTATCTTTTTGTACTATCATTATTGTAGAGTCTTGGATGTGTCACAAAGGTTAAGATAATTGTTTACGACTGTTGTATTTGTTTGTTGCCATTGAATTAATCTCAATCAAATCTCCGCGTGATACCGAGACTGATGTTATTACTCATGCTCTATAATAATGTATTATTTGTGCATGCACTAATGGTTCAATGGGGTACGTAATTGTACACACCCACATAACCTGCGCACGTGTTTTAGCTTGGTTCCGTGTGCAAATTGTAGGTAAACTTCTTGAAATAATCGCACCCTTCAAAGTCAAAGTCATAAAACGTTGAATAAGCTTTTGCGTCATACTCGTAGCCCGATCGTAGATTTCGTAGAAGCTGATGTTATTGATGGTAAAAATAGTCTGACCGTTCATAACTGTAATGTCGCTTAAAGTTATAGTTTTTCCAACCGTTTGGCTATGATTCTCTTGGTTATCAAAATTCAGAAACATAAAGTACCTACAACTACATGTACATACATGTCCTTTGATTTCATTTGGAATAATGTTTTGTAAAACAATTTTGGCATTTTTGTACTATCAGAATGCAGTCTAGAATATAGGTAGAGCTAGGCAACGCCAAGGGGAATATAGGGCAGGTGCCCGGGTTGTGGCTAGGATCATTTGTGGCCACTTTGAATTTTAACGATAAATTAGACTATTTAATCTTCAACTAATGTTTAAAAAATAATTATAATTTGAGATTCCAACAATCAATATTTATGTTGTTATATTGTGTATAATTACTATTTGTGCAATAATTTTGACACCAAAATGACCACAACCGGGGCACCTGCTATACCTAGATAAACTCTAGTGTGACCACAACGGTTTTTCATAGTGATTTAATGCCACAATTATTACGGTAACAGGGCGGTAGACGGTAAGGTAATCGGCATTAGGCAAGGTGAGGCAGGCAGAAACACCCCAGGGTTTTTAGTGGGTACACCGACCAGTCGGCGGTACTCCCACATAACCACCTTGCCTCCCCCGGTGGGGTGGTATGGGTTTTCCCGGGGCAAAAAATAAATAAATAAAATAAAACAAAATGATATTGCATTCGAAAACTCACCATATCCTTAAGATGCTCCATGTCGATATCCCCCGCGGGAGTGACTCTGATAGCGCAGACGCGCATGCCAGCCATGTGCGCAGACGCAGGGTTGGTCCCATGAGCCGACACCGGTATCAGGCAGATGTTCCTTTTGTATTCGCCGCGGAACTCGTGGTAGCGCTTGATGGTGCGGAGACCCGCGTACTCTCCTTGGGCACCACTAAAATATTACCAATGTTGTGTAATTGGCTGATTTTGAAACATACATGCTTTTTTTCTAGGAGGAGGTGGGGAGGATAAGCGCTATTTCCACCTTTTGAACTAATCGGAAAAAAATTAATACCTACTTGAACTTTATGTCAATTCTTTTGGCTTGAAATCTTAGTTTACCTAAAAGTGGTCAGGCCCGTCAGCTTGTTTGCCATTTTATTATACAACCCCAAACAATGTGTGTGTGTCTCTGTGTGTATGTGTAAGTGTTTGCCTCAAACCACCCAATAGAGCTCATCTAAAAACTAGCGCTGGGTATTCGGTAAGTGTTTATTAAACCTCTGAGATGCGCCTTTTTTTAATATTCTAAATTTCCTATTTTTCTTTCTTTATTGTTTTATCTTGTTTATGAAGTCAAAGATTTTACTACTTCATTTTTGTTTTTAATTAAAAAAGTACCTGTTGGGCTGGAAGGAAACTCTATCGTATCCAGTGACCGCACACAGGTCGCTGGCCAGCTCTTTGAACAGCGCGTGGTAGCCCTGGCACTGGTCGAGCGGCGCAAACGGGTGGATGTCCGTGAAGTGCTTGAACGAACACGGCATCATTTCCGTGGTAGAGTTCAGCTTCATTGTGCAGGAGCCCTAGGAACAATGGTTTTATTTGTTGTCATAGGTACCTTTTAAGATTTTCACTTTAAAAAAAACTACGGGTTGCACTCCGAGAGTGTCGGCAGAAGAAAACTTACTCCCGCCGTTTTACCAATTTTCGATTTCGCGAGTTTACATTTTTTACCCATCCCAAAAAGTGTATCACACCGCTAAAGAAGTTTATACTTCAAAAATAAAGAATTAAGCACTGAAGGTATTTCTACGTGTACGTGTATAGTGTAAAAATACAACGGCATATTGTAGAAATCTAGAAATTAATCCAACTTTTACACGAAATAGAGCTATCAATCGGATCGGAAATATAACTTATCTTTTAAATCACGATGTAAAATTGGCTTAAGTAGGTATTTCAAAAATTGACGCGTTCGCAGGATTTGAATCTGCATCCTCTGGGACACCGGCCCAGATGCTTTGTCCAATTAAGCTAAATCGCGCCCTGCGAATGTGCCAAATTAGTGAGTGTTTATCATTTTTACCAACTACTACATTGTTGGAAGCGCCATTTGTGAGAATTAAGCTAAATCGCGATTTAGCTTAATTGGACAAAGCATCTGGGCCGGTGTCCCAGAGGATGCAGGTTCAAATCCTGCGAACGCGTCAATTTTTGAAATGTTTATCACAAAAAGAAAGTTTCTATACACCTAGTGTGTGAAGCACGATAAAAATAATTTCATTGATTAAGCAATCCGTCATTTCTCGTTAATGGTAAGAAGTTCTAATAATTTCACATTAAGTTACTGACTGGTTTAAAGCAGTTCTCACAAATGGCGCTTCCAACAATGTAGTAGTTGGTAAAAATGATAAACACTCACTAATTTGGCACATTCGCAGGGCGCGATTTAGCTTAATTGGACAAAGCATCTGGGCCGGTGTCCCAGAGGATGCAGGTTCAAATCCTGCGAACGCGTCAATTTTTGAAATGTTTATCACAAAAAGAAAGTTTCTTTACACCTAGTGTGTGAAGCACGATAAAAATAATTTCATTAAGTAGGTATAATAAAAAAAGCCCGATCAAATCTTTGCAATTGACTTAAATTGAATAGGGTAGTTGACTGGTATTGAATTAATTAAAAGTATTAGGATTACTAAATTCTGCAATTAATTATGATTCATAAACTGAAAAAATAATTAAAATTGGCTTATCAAGTTCAGAGATAGGAAAATCTTTACAAACCGATGTAAAGATTTTGGAAGGGATTAAGAAGGGATGCCTTGTCCCTTTCCCACAAATCATAACATAGTATGGCGAATGTATGACACTTAATGTATGGGCAGTGACGTCATAGCATGCCATAGCGCGCTCTTTGTCTAACATGAAAATGAATATGCTTGTAACTTATTTATTTCTAAGTTGATTTTATTTTTGTTTCCGTTGATCGCCTCTATTTGTTGTTAACTGTTACAAAAGGACATCAAAAAAAATATCAACTAGCCTATTATCTTAACCTATTTTCGAATAAGCTCCTACTAACTCTTTTATGCGATGTATCGTCCTAGGTAAGTACTACATACATGCAATGTATAAATTATCGCATTGCAATATTCAATACAATGCGCTATTTCCAAGGTACACTTATACAGGTACTTACCAAAGGTATCATAGAATGCACGAGTGATATGTCCTTGTTTTCCAGCCTCTTCATGTAGCGCACGAGTCTGGTTTCAGAGTGGTGCATATTGAATACAGGGTGCGTCAGGTATGGAGATGTCCTTCTGAACGCGCCTTGCATTATACTGCGGGATTTCACGTCATCGGACTGTGTAACCTGCAAGATTAGTTTTTCATTAGAATTAAGTTGCTCTATCTAGCAAATGTCCCTGAATATTCTAAATAGATCTTTGTTTTCTCGTATTTTGCCTCATGTACCTACGAGTAGGTACATATAGCAGTGGATTTGAATATACTAAGCATATAAATAAATAAATAATAAATAAATAAATATTTTGGGACATCTTTACACACGGCCTCTGACCCCAAACTAAGCAAAGCTTATGATATGGCTGCCAGAGACTGATATACTACATATACTTATTTTTAAATACATACTTATATAGATAGTAACTAAATAACACCCAGACACAGAGCAAACACTTATGTTCATCACCTAAATATTTGCCCTGGGTGAGGATCGAACCCACGCCTATTTGATCCAGAAGTTAGGGTCACTAACCACTGAGCCACCGAGGCAGTCAACTATGACAGTGTGTAGTCAAACGCAAACCTATTCGAAATAAAAAAAATAAAAAAATGACAATACTAAACAATATAGGTACTATGACACCTTGGCCTAAATTAAGAGAGACCTACATTTCATTTTCAGAATCGAAGACTTCATCAAATAAACACTTTAAAAGTCACAGATAAAAGACAAATACAATATATCTAAAATTTATATAATGATGAAGTTTATTCAAGTAATTAATCACAATTAATATAAATATTTTATGCACTCTTACCTCTTCAACATTTTTGCAGTCAAAGATCCAAAGGAGATCGTCAACATCCTGTAAGGTGGTGGTTTCATCGAGCGCTACCCCCACTGCTCCGTCGTCGAAGTACCTTAAGTTGATCTTCTTTTTCTCTGCGCGGCTTTTTATACTGGCAGAGTCGTGCTCGGGGAGGGGAACCACGTGCAGGGTGTCGAAGTAAACGTCGTTGGACTGCTTGTGCCCGCGCTCACGAATTCCTTATGAGACAAATATTTGCATTCAAAGAATATCAGATAACTGTTATGGAGTCTTTGAGGCTACATGGACACGAAGATTTTACAAACGTCGGAACTCCCTTACAGAGTCGTCGCCGGCAGGATGCTAGAGATGTTATTTCTAAAAACGTCGAGATAATAAATAATATCGAGATAATAGATCCTTTAGACTATTAAAAAAATGCAGAATCAACACGCACAAGATTTTAAACCTTATGTAAAAGAGTGCACGCAGTACTTTATCGTCATCCCAGCTAAAAGACGTCCTCTGCTGGATATGGGCCTTGACAATATATTTCCAATAGGATCAGTTGCATGCAGCTTATATCCAGCGTGATCCTCCGATTCTAGTCAGTTCGTCTATCCACCTCTTGGGTGGAAGCCGTTCGCTCAGTTGCATACCTACTCAACACCCCAGCGGTTAACAGTTCTTACGTAGAGGCTGCTACTAAGAAACTATACCATGAACGAGCTAGAGCTTAGCATTATGCAAACACCCAAGTAGCGATGTCCTTGAGCCCCTGCGGCTTGTGGTACACCGTGTACATGGCCAAGATATTGACTAACAAAAATGCGCCGTGGAGACAATTACAGATAACAATAACGTCATACCAAGGGCGAGCACGAGTGTGGCGTTAGGTACGTGATTAGCGATATCCCGGTGATCTTGATGTCCGTGGTACAGCACGTAAATGGCCAAGATGTTGGCTAACAGCGCCTGTGCCGTGGTAATATTGGCTTTGTCACGACGAATGTTATGTTATCTTGAATGAAGAGCCAGCTTGACAGACAATTTTAGATAAGAATAAGTCATACCTTGATCTAGCACGAGCGTGGCGTTATGCACCCGGGTGGCGATATCCCTAAGCCCCTGTGGTCCGTGGTACACTGCGTACATGGCCGAGATGTTGGCCAGCAGCGCCTGCGCCGTGCAGATATTGGACGTAGCTTTGTCGCGACGGATGTGCTGCTCTCTCGTTTGAAGGGCCAGCCTGGGAGACAAACGCATTGTTCAAATTATCCAATTCACAAGCCATAGTGGACTAGTGAAAGATGTCGTCAAGCCGTGGGTTCAAATTTTGATATCGAGCCAATGAAATTTATCGTACAATGTATGTACACCACTGGATTGTTGGTAAGAAGAACATCATAAGGAAGATTGCATAACTCCGGAGAAGAAATCCAATTATGGATGTGAAACCATAAATCTACACTAGCGTATTGGATAGCCGAATCACCCGTCGACGGGAGAAGAGGGGGAAAACAAAAAGGCTAATACAATTTTCAACTAAATATTACTCTATACCTGTAAGCGTCTCTGCCCGAAGCGTCCCTGGTGACTCCGACCATGCGGCCTGGCATGAGGCGGACCAGCTGATGTTCTGCAGCAAAGAACCCAGCGTGAGGCCCGCCGTAGCCAAGCGGCACTCCCAGCCGCTGAGAAGTGCCCACTGCAAGATTTGCTCCACATTCCGCAGGGGGTCGCAGAAGTGCCATCGCCAGGAGGTCTGTTGCTACTACTACTAAAGTCTGAAATGAATACATGTATGGGATTTGTATGTCTCGTCACTCAATAGCAAAAATAACGTTAATACGTACTCAAAAGTTTCGACGACATGCAATGGGAAATCTAACATATGGACCAAACTATTAGCCGTGATCAAGAAGTGCTTATTCTATCTAAAGTAGTACCTATTCTATCTAAAATCTTACCCCATGCTCATGAGCAGTAGCCGAAAGTCCCGAGTAGTCATATACTAAGCCTCTAGTATCCGGGCATTGGAGCAGGACAGCCGAAATGTCTCTCTGCGCGAAGTCTACATCCCGAACATCCGGCACCACTTTCACTTCCAACCCTAAGGCGTCGAGACGAGTCTGCACCACTGCTAATGTCTGAGGGTGGATTCTTTCAGATACTACAAATTTCGTTCTCTTGTTGTGTCTGAAAAAGTAGAAGATATTTTCAAATGAGATAACGTTCGTATAGGCTGGTTGGCTAGCCTCTGAAATGGCTTCAGTTATATTTAAGCAATGATTTCTTCGTTTTAACCGCTAAGTCATGTTCTGAGCGGTTAAAACAAAATTCAAAGGATGTTTTGTCCTTTGGTAGCGCTCAGTTAAAATTGTCACCCGCAATCATTTATCTTTGGAATGAGAGAGGAGGCTTTTCTCCTTTTTTATTACCCAGAAAAATCCTTTACGGATACACCAGCCTGGGGAGACTGGTGATTATGCGGGAGTCCCCGCCAATCCTAGCCGGCGGTATACCCACTAAAACCTGGGGGTTTTCCGCCTCTGCGCCATGTGTCGGGACTACGGGCACGCTTTTGCACTCTTCCGCGGCAGGAGGCTTTACTCCAGAAGTCCAAACTATCAATGATTATAATGATGATGATAAGCACCTGTGGCAAAGCGACAGTCCTTCAGCGGCTGCAGTTCCTTCGTCGAGTAGGGAAGCATTGGCTACGTCTAAACCAGTCAGGTCGCTGACCATCGTCTGGTAGTTGAGGAGACCTTCCAAACGACCTTGAGCTACCTCCGGCTGGTACGGGGTATACTGCGTTGTCCTAAAATTGGTTTTACTTAGTTTAGAAGAAAATCACTAGGTAGGTATACAGGTAATATAGATCAAAGTCGCAGTGTATTTTTTTTTTCTTTATTACTTAGTTATTACTTATTAGGCACATGTTAGACATAATATGATAGCTGTATTTTAGTGCCTGTTGACTTTTTGCATGCAATGTAGGATATTTTAAAATTGTTATCTACCAATCGACAAATATTTTTCAGTAAGGACTAGCGAAGTAACGATAACTAATGTAACTAAAAGTAATTATTTAGTAATAATTAGTAATTGCACTTTCAAGATAACGAATATGTAAAGAGAAAAAGAGATAAACATTAAATTATACTAAAGCTATACCTTGGAATGCGGATCGTACCTACTTAACTTACAAAAAATCCAATCCTTTATAAAAATATATTAAAAAATACAGTTATAAATTATTATCAACTACATATTATCAAGACGTGCTGTTCTGTGATCAAGACGTCTATTATTAAGCATAGGCCTCCCCAAAAAAATATTTGGGGCCTATTGACCTAAGCGGGTTATCTGGATACATTGTGTCCTGTGGTTCTAATAAAATGAGAACTAAATATAATGCTTACCATCCTGGATTCTCGAACATATTCCTCATGATCGTGTGTGGGACGCAGCAATTGTGGTACCCCATTCCAATATATGATCGCCAAATTTCATTTTTCTCCGCGATTTTCCGTATTCTTTCAATGAGATCGTACTCGCCTGAAAAATGATGTTCATCATCATCATTTCAGCCATAGGACGTCCACTGCTGGACATAGGCCTCCCCTAATGATTTCCAATACTTAAGAACGGTTGATAGCGGTTTGCATCCAGCGCGATCCTGCGGTCCTAATAAGGTCATCCGTCCACCTTGTGGGTGGACGTCCTACGCTGCGCTTGCCGGTACGTGGTCTCCACTCGAGAACTTTTCGACCCCATCGGTCATCAGTTCTTCGCGCTATGTGCCCTGCCCATTGCCACTTCAACTTGCCAATCCGCTGGGCTATGTCGGTAACCTTGGTTCTTCTACGGATCTCCTCATTCCTGATTCGATCTCGCAGAGAAACTCCGAGCATAGCCCTCTCCATGGCTCGTTGGGCTACTTGGTGCTTACTAATAAGGCCCATAGTGAGAGACCACGTTTCTGTGCCATAAGTCATCACTGGCGACACACACTGGTCGAAAAATGATTTTAATAGTAGTTAAATCAAATATTAAGGTAAGTCTAATCCAAATGCTTTATTATAAGTAGGCAAGTGGTTTTAGGTAAGCAAGTATGTAAATATTTCGCCGCATTTGCAAACCGCAAGCAGGCTTTTTTCACGCTTTGAACACCTACGAGTATATTTTCCTAGTTATAAGCTAAGCTTTTTATACAACGCGATGTAATATGTATAATATATAGGTATAGTTGTTAAATACTTATTGCGTACATAGGTACGTATACGAGAGTTAGGAATACCTATGCTTAGGCCATAATAAATAGACAACGGAGTCTTTGGGATTCAAAATTCGAGAAAATGAAGTGTTAAGAATACATATTATCTCTTTACTTACTTATTGGTTCGCTGATGTCCATGAGCCCTTGCAGTTGGATTTTCTTCGGAACCGCATCATTCGTTAACTGATCTAAACTCTGTAAAATTATAACTTATGTGTATAAGTGTTTATTAAATTATATTATCATGGTTTCAGTCAAAAAGACGAAGATTTAGCGCGCAAAATTAATTCAAAACTAAATATTTGCTGCCAGCGCTAGCTCTACCAATACCTACGTCATAAAATGTAGGTAGATATACACAGACTATACAGGGTTATTGGTAATCAATTAGCATCATTTTAGGAGCTTATTCTGAACATCAAAACTTACGACATTTGTTCTGCGACTTTCGTCAAAACTAAAAAAAAA
This sequence comes from Hypomecis punctinalis, assembly GCA_949316475.1. NCBI lineage: Eukaryota > Metazoa > Arthropoda > Insecta > Lepidoptera > Geometridae > Hypomecis > Hypomecis punctinalis. The sequence continues at coordinate 14,907,827 of OX438800.1, read as the reverse complement.
TCAGCTGTTCCATACATTTTAACGGGGGTGAACGATATTTTTTATAGAACAGCATTTTTTTGAGATTTGATAAAAGTCATGAACAAAAGTTGTCAGTTTTGATGTATAAAATAAGCCCCTAAAAGGATGCTAACTGATATACCAGTAACCCTGTATAGGTACAGTACTTACCTTATATCCCAGTAAATCTAACATAGTCACTATATCCTGATCCCTTGGACCTATATGTCTGCTCGGGAAATCTACTCTTTCGGGAAACAGGCTATCTGACTTCGAACTCAGAGTTCTCACTCTTTCCCACCACTTTTCTTTTTGAGCACATCTCTGTAGACTATAAATCGTCTGTTTGGATACCAAATTACGGTTGATTATTCTATACATTTTGATATTAAATTTAAGTTAATGCAACAAAATTATATAACCATATTGTTTGTGCGTCTCAAGAAAGCGACAGTATTGTACTGAACTATAGATATTAAGGTCAGAAGTCATAGCGTCCTACAAAAGTAATGATAAAGAGCATTAAGCAAATAATAATTAAGATTACGTGAGGGAGGATTGGCCATTACAGTGGCCCATTATCATTTACGGAAGCCTTAGTATGACTTTATGCAGTAATAGAAAACTATTAACGTTTCCATTTGCTGCAATTTTTCGCGCCTTTAAGAGTAAAGTGCATCAAGCGCGATTTTGAGTTGATGCACTTTGATGCAGATATTGCGCTACGGCACAGTATAACATACAGTAAAATATCTTCATACAAACGTGCCGCTCTCGGTTTGAATGTGTGCGTGCGCGCTGCGCGTCGTGTCGGCACGCGATTTCAAGCACACGCTAGCATAATAATATGTGGAAATAAGCTGGCGGCAGTACGGGCTGTGCAGCGCGACTGTGAGCACGTGCGTACGTTACATGACCGCTCGCGTTCGTCAACTCTCGCCGGCCACTTACCATAATAATAATTATTACGTTACGAGTATCATTACTTCAAAAAGGGGAAAAAAATATTGTAGTGCTTTCGGGTGTTGCCTCAATAACGATTTCGCAAACCCGGACTTATCATTCTTCATAGTTCCTACTGAACCAGAAATGTAAGTACCTACTTATACTTAAATCTTATTAGAAAATGTGGTATTGTATTGTTTATTTCACAGCTTATTTGCTTTATTAAGAGCGTAGCCGAGTCGCATTTTTCCATATTAATGTATTCCCAAATTTATTTATTTATTTGTTTATAGGCGAGCAGTGTATACTGATATGCCTATATCAAGCAGAGTCGAATTAAATTAGTATTTATCTGACAAAGAAATGTTTTCCTTCTTTATCCAAAGGTCCAGTCTATTCTTAAATGTGTTTATAGTTCTTGACTTGGCTGAGATGACATCCTCAGGCAACCTATTCCAATTGTAGACAACTCTATTGCATAGTATGTGGTGTCCAGTGTTGGTTTGTGATGGTGTAGGCTGCAAGAGAAACTTATGGCGTCTGCTATCGCGCATATTTTCCTTCAAGGTATACATGTCGTGAATATCCGGAAGATTGTAGAAGCCATTGAGAATCTTGAAGGTCTCAATAAGGTCTCCACGCAATCGTCGTTCTTCCAGGGTCCTGAATACTATGTTTAGAGCTAAAGTTTATTTTAAGAAGTCTAGTTTTACTATAAAACAGAGGATTGAGTACGAAACATCGTTTAGGTAAACGTATTTGTCGCGTATAGTGTAATAAGGGCAATTTCACAATAATTAATTTTGCAAATTACTATTGATTTTTTTTTCTATTGCCTTATGTGTGAATAAATGCTTTTTATTTTTACTAAATTTATAAATTGGTAAAATATTCAATCATAATATGCTTTTTATTGCATAAATTTAGATCAAGTGCTGCTTGTTATAAAATATTAACTAAAAGTAAAAGTGACAACCCTGGGGATCAACGCAAGAGTAGGCTAATAACTCGGCGGGCGGCCTTACATAACCTACTGTTATGTATTTACTGTGGCTACTGCATGCTCCGCCCCGCAGCGACCAGACCACAGAACAGCAGATTTCCTTCTCTTTCTTCTGTGGACCAGACAATGTGCGCCTACCTTTGGAGGTGTGTTATGTTAGTTCTTCATCATTTCCGCCATAGGCGCTGCTGTAGAGAAAGAAATAATAATATGGAGCCACACGGGAACTGCTGTTGTTTACGTTTTCGAATATTATATTTTCATAGGTACTGTTTACTAACCCCTCAGCATGTTTGTAGGTATACAGATAAGGTAAGGTTGCTTAAGTCGTACCCCCTAAGAAAATTACACTATAATATTCACTACAATTGAAATAAAACAAAATCATGTACATCTACTGAATCTTTAGTTTATTGGCTTTTATTTAACAATCATAGAAACTCGAATATCTATCATGAAAATAGGTACCTACCTATATTAACGTTTTTCAAAAACTTACCTTCGGTACGATTAAGGCGCCTAGTCGCCTAATTCGTACCACCTATAGCCTTAGTCGTACTTAGAAAACAAAAGTTAGTAAACATATTAAAAACTATATAGAGATTGAGAAGTAATAATCAGAAATCATATGAACAACTAAAAACCATAAACAATTTAGTCTGAGAACAATTTTTTTTTGTTGTTAAGTATCTAATAGTAGTATTTCTGTTATACTAATTATAACAGAAAAATAAAAAAAGTCAAATTATGAAATCTCCTAAAAACAAAGTAATGCATTATTGAGATACACAGATATCACAAATATATTTTTTTATATTGATTTCAACGGATTTAAACGGTATTTAAACCTTTAAAATGTCGTCAAAGTGTAGGTTTAGGTGTATTAAATCTTCTATAGGACTCATTGACTACAATTTCTTCATTTCGATGTTACTCCTAAGCTTTGTCTATAACTATCATCCTGCTTCCAAGCACGTTCTCTTCGTCATATTTATTATTTACCTGATAAACAATAAAACTTATAAATTGTAAGCAATTTTCTTAATACCTAAGTCGTACCGGTACGAGTAAAGAATTTAGTACAGGTACGACTTAAGCAGCAGGGTACTTAAAACTAAAATATTGACATAACCTCATAAAGTTCGACCGTTTGAATACGGCTAAACAATTGGCAAATAAATGTTGGCACATTAATGTAAATAAAGAAAAAATATTAATATTACAATCCTGCCATAAAAAGCTTAGAAATGAGTAAAACTTTTATTGAAGACTGTATCAAAAATTTATTTATTAAATATTTTTGCTTCAAGAAGGCAGTCAGCGGTCTATTTGTTTACGTTTGCTCACTCGACTGAAAAGTTTAATTTGACATTACTAGAAGGCGCAATTTATAAGTATCAGACGAGGTATTGCCGGGGTACGAATTAGGCTGTGGTACGAATTAAACAACCTTATCCTATGTAAGTAATATCTGGTACCTACTTAGTTAAATAGCTAATGCGATAACATAATTATGTTTTGAATAGATAGACCCCTAATCAAGACAAATAAATTAGCTATTTGTAAATCAATCAAATAACCTTTCTATTCTGTAGGTATACCTAAATAATTTTAGCATTCACTATTTTTTCTCCTTCTTTAAACGCAAAAGCCTCGTGGGTTATGTTATGTTCCAAAGCTTTTTAATTATAACATAACCCACCCTTTTGCTTCGCCGTAGTACGGTAATGGTCTTGTAATTTTTCTAAGGTAAGTACTTCAACTGCAATTCTTGTTTGTGGCTTCTGTGAGGGTGTTTCACAATGTCGCCAATGTCTTGTGTAGTACTGCCATCAAACGTAGAGAATTTGTACGGAGTCTAATGATATACTCTATTTAATTAGTTTAGGTACAGTTTTTAGGATTTTATACCCTTCACCTCTGAAACAAACACAGTATAATCTATATAAACTAATAAGACAAACACAAACACATAAATATTCTAAACTACAATATAAGTGGTTAATACTATTTACAACTTAATTTTATTAATTTTAATATATTAACATAGTATATTTACAAATGGGGTATATAGAAGGGGTAGGAGGGATTTGAAAGAGGTGGGACGAGGGATTTCTGGGGGGATGGCATCATATAAGAAGTACTGCATCAAAGGGCAACTAAAAAATATGTGGTCCACATTTCCCTCATCAAGACCGCACTCACACTGGGCGTGATCCCTAATCCTGAGTTTGGCCAGGAATACTGGGGTGCAAGCATGGTTAAGATGGAGGCGACAAATTACAGATGTGGTTCTTTTATCTAGTTTGGTATATTTAGCGAACCAGGGTTCATGAGGTATTTCAGGCTGTATATCTGCATAGAATTTGCCTTTTTCCAATTTAGAATTTCGCCAATTTTGTGTCCAAGAATCATGCATCATTGGTTTTACAATGGTACACATGTCATGGGCGTATATATGAGAGTAATCCAAGGATCCTGGCGTAACAGCATCCTTGGCGCAGGCATCCGCACGCTCATTGCCGAGGTTTTCTAAGGTAATGGTATCTATACCTTGTAATATGGTACTTGATGTACGTGAGTCATTACGAGTATGTCAATGTCAATGTCTCGCGTATCAAGCTATATTTTACAAGGTATAGATTACCTACCGTAGCGTCCGTAGCAAAAAAACTAAACAAAGCGTTGCAAAAACTGCACATACGGTGAGCTACTAAGGCCCCTAGCGCCCACGCGTCCCTGCCATATAGGTAGTTCCCCTACAGCCTAGAGACATAGGTACAGGCTGTAGCATTGCAAAGTACAATACCTAAGACCAAAGTATTTTACCTATACCTACCTACAGGGACTTTCAGAGGTATTTTTAATATAAATAGGTACCGATATACCTATCATCCATCATCAGCCATGGGGGCTATGGATCTTCAATAAGACGGGTTGATAGCAGCTTGCATCCAGCGCGATCCTGCAGTCTTAATGAGGTCATCCGTCCACCTTGTTGGTGGACATCCTACGCTCCCGGTACGTTACGTGGTGATACTATGGTGGTACTAAGCCGAAAATATGCAAGCGTATTCCTTCGAAGTACCTATTAGTCCTTTAATGTTTGCTATAGGCCGAATCATGCAAGTCGGCAAATGTGAAGTTAGCTACAAGCAGCGCAATATACCATTCATACTAAAGTAAAGCTGTGTACCTATAGGTACCTATAGGTACCTATTGATTGGATATTGCTCGGGTTGTAATTAACTTCACATCCGCCGACTTCTTAAACTACCTACGCAAATCCCAACCCTGCTGTAAAACTTCACAGCCGCCAAGAAGTTTGATTTGGCATTGATTAAATAGGTTGTACATGATTTTTAGGTAAGTACAACCTAAAAAATTGAAATGAGCATTTTTTTTATAAAAAATAATACAGTCACAACATTTGCAGTAAATAATCTTCTTGAGTATTATGAATATTTTGCTGGTAGACCTAGATTCTAGAATCTAGATTTTATCATGATTCACGATTCTCTACAATATATAGCGCCACACAGATCGGCGGATGAGAAGTTAGCCGCAGATGACACTTCGCCGTTCGTTCGTTCGATCGCGCTTCCCCGTTTTTGCTAATTTTTGCGCATATTGTTGCAATACGGACACAAGGCCGACACGGGCGTAAAAGCGCGCGGGAGGCATGAGACTGAAGGGCGGGTGTGCTCTTTCTTTGGCTCCCGCGCATACCTATATTTTGACTTTTGCGCAGAGCTCTGCTCATAATTTCCCATCCGCTAATATTTTTATTCTAAAATTTTTATTATTACATAACAATAGCAAATGTATAGGATAGCAACGCCAAAATCATAAAATATGAAAGAAAAAAGCTTCTGACATTAGCATTTGATTGACAATCACAATGGTCATTTCGCTTCAGTATTACCAGATCAAATACTATTTTACTAAATATGGTTAATTTGGTCAAATCAAAGTAATTTTGCTTAATAAATAACAAATGGCTTTATCATTTCGTCTGACCCTCTGAGTCGATCTAATCCAAAAACATAGCTATGCGTCTATTGCGTCATAGTCGCTGCGTAATGTATAATATATTAATAATGTACTATATTGAAGCTAAAATGATAACTTATCACAGCTGCTAAAAGTCGTGTCAAACTTATGGTAGTCATAAAATGCCACAAGCCGCGCAGACCCCAAATCTCACCCTCATAAAGCCACCATTAATTTTGAATCGTCTTATGCTCAAATTTTACTTTAGGATTATTTAACGTTCTCTTAAGCCGCTGATCGACGTGCAAAAAGTCGAAAACTGTAAAACTGCGGTTTTAGAATCGATGATTTTTGACGTTCTATTTGACGCTTTCCTCTTTTGCAGTTTACCTTTTTTTTTTAGAATAGCACTCGTACTCGTTACGTAAAATTGATAATTTTAATTATATTTGAAAGAATTATCTTTTTCACGCAACACTTTAGTACTGTTGAGCTAGTTTAAACACCATGAAATAATTTTTTCGACGTGTCAGAACGAAATAGGTTTATAGTAAAGTACCCATACAGGGTTATTTCTAATCAATTAGCATCCTTTTAGGAGCTTATTCTGTACTTCAAAACAACCAACTTTTGTTCTGCGACCTTTGTCAAAACTAAAAAATTATCAGCTGTTCCATACATTTTGTCGCGGGTGAACGATATTTTTCTATGGAGCAACATTTTTTTTTTGAGTCATGACATAGGGTGAATAGGCCAGTTTGCCGACCACCACCGGTTCACGACCACTTTTTCATCAAACCACTATAAATAGTTAAATAAAAGCGCGCCAACGTTTGTTTTGGTTTTTGAACGATACTTTAGTCTATCGCTTCCCCTCCGCGACACTGTGATTTATCTTCTGATACGTGATGCACTTCAATGAGCCTGTGAACCAGACCCATAGTGGACGTGTCGGAATTGGTTGCACAAATTTACGATAAAAATAGTGAGAGGACACTTTTTCAACCGCAAGTAAAACAAGTTTTTGTCGAGATTCACGCATCCAAATGTAGCTTGGAATGTTTATAAAAACACGTTTTTACCCCTAAAGGGTCATTTTAATGTAAAATATGCGCTTTTAATTAAAATAATAGGTGTTCGGCAAACTAACCTACTAAAATTTTGTATGCATCATTTCACGACCACATGGTCGGCAAATGACTATTTCCCATCGATCTTCTTCATAAATTTTCTAACTGATACTTCATGGTACGGCATTTTAATCTTTATCAGTTTGATCTTTAGGACGTGGTTTATGTACACTTCAGAATGCGACCAGCAAAATGTGTTGATTACCATTAAAATATAAAGCATTATTTCGGTGGTCGACAATCGGTCAGCTAACGACCACGTGTCTTATGCCGTACAAAAATTACTAAATAAGTAAATAATACTATTATTAAAATTACTAAACAAGTGTGAATATATGAAAAATAAATATCATAAAATAATTGAATGAATAATATTAGATAGCTAAAATTAAATGTCATTTAAACATGATTATTTAATGCTGTTATTATTTACGACCCTAAGAACATGATCTAAGGCTCTTTTTTCAATGGCTTTTGAGTGGACGTCAACTAACGAAAATGTCGGACGTTAACTGACCACATGTGGTCGGGAACTAAAAAATAGCACATTTTGATAAATCATTATTTATTTTATACTTACTAACATAAAATACAAAAAACCTTATGTTTTTTCAATTATTTAAGGTTTTTTCTAAACTTCTGAGTATTATTTGAATCAGAACATTATCATTATAGTGAATAATGTCACTTCAAAGATTACTAGTCCACTAAGTGGTCGTGAACTGGCTGGTTCACCCTAAGTCGCAGATGAAAAGTTGTTAGTTTTGATGCACAAAATAAGCTCCTAAAAGGATGCTAATCGATCAGAAATAACCCTGTAAATCTCTCACATTTTCACATGCTGAATAAGAGTTTTTTCGTGGTCGTATGCTAAGCTAGCAGAACACAGCTATTCCATAAGAAATTAAAAGGTAAACTGTAAAAGAGGAAAGCGTCAAATGGATCGTCTTAAAGTCGTCTATTTTAAAATCGCGGTTTTAAAACTTTTGAAGTAACTATGGCACTAATACTCTCTTTACGAGTGGCAGCACTTTAGAGTGGATTATTTTTCTTCGAGTTTTTCCAGGGGGCTTTCCCCTCTTTGAACTTTTTTCCCACAAAAATACTGTTTTTGAGTATAGTCATTCATAGTACAGTCAAGGTTTAGTTTTCAATTTTTTATTTCCAAGTCCTACAAGTTTCCCTTTATGGATTTATCATAATGTGCTCTTTTATTTGGTTCTTGGGTATGTGATCTGTGACCATCAGAAATCAGCATATTTCTGATTTATTATTGTTTATGCCCAGGATTTCCCAGGTAAGTCTTAAATAATAGTATTAGTCTTCTTGTAACAAAGTGGATGAGGCGGTGAGGCCTACAGCCTCCCTGTCTTCATTGCATCAATAAAATCAAAAGTTCTCTGTGGTTTGTTGTTCCCCAAACTAAAAATCTTTGATCAGTGCCAGGTATTTGCTGACCTGTGAATCCTGTGATTTGCCTCTAATGCCATAATTTCTAATTCCTTCTATTGTCCTGTTCCAGAAATAAGTACATAATTCAAAATTGCTTTCTGTTTGCCAACAATGACTTTATCCGACTATTCCCAGTTAAAACAGCAAGTAGTGATTTCTGTGGCATCGAGGGACAGTCACAGCCATCTGTTCCAGTCTTTGAAAGAACTATTCAAGGAAGGAATTAACTCTGTAAGGAGATTTGAGCATATCAAAACTATCGAGCAGTTGCTGCAAACCTTGGAACTAAGAGGATTGTTGTCGGAAGACAATGTTACTCCACTGAGGGACATAGCAAACAGACTGGAGAGCAGGTCACTTCTGAACAAGATCACTGAATATGAAGTTAATCATGAACCCAGGGAATGTTTGAACTACTACAGTGAGTATTATTTAATTTAATTTAGACTATAAGACATTGTAATGGAGATTTGAATTCTGCCGATTCTGGAAGACTGCATCATAGCTTGATACTATGTTCTTATTCTAACTAACATATAGAAACTTAATTTGATGTATAGTCCAAATCAAACTTCTTGGTGGTTGTGAAGTTACCTACAAGCCGTCCAAAATCCAATCCTTGCACAGCTGTTATGTGAGCTTCGGTCAAGATTGGGTTTTGTGAAGCTCGCAGCTAACTTCAAATAGGTACACCAAGTCAGATTCTGTCTATACTAGCATGTTTTGATGATATGAAATAAAAATCTTTAATTTTATGTACAAGTGTTGCTTTGCCAAATTAATAGACTTTCAGAAGGGTATATTTTCATTATTATGAACAACATTTACTATGGGATGAACTGCTATTTTTTTTTCCATTTTGGATTGTAACAACTTTTACTGTGAGACCAACTAGGTACTTAGCAAAGCAACAACCAACATAACGGGCACTGGCTTTTATTAATTCAATCCAAATTTTGAAAAAGATTTGACTGGTGATTTCTCATTTTCTTTATATTACTCAAAATATAATAAGCCATTATGTTAATTAAAATTAACTACTTCATTAACAAGTGATTATAAAAGCTATAGTAGGTATGTGCAGGTCATCCAGTCATGTTCTTATCTTGGTTTATCTGTTTTGTTATTTATCTCGTAATTTTAGTGCGCGATTAGTTCCATAGTATTTAATAATAATATCTGTTTTTTGACATTGAAGTGCTTTTTGTATTATTTCCAGCACCAGAAAAAACAAACAAATCTATGTCACTAGGTGGTTTTATGAACAGCTCACAATCCGTACAAGATAAAAAGAAAGAAAGAATATTCCTACTTGTCACAGAAAGGATCGGAAGTGCCTGGAGAGACCTCGCCAGAAACTTGAAGATTCAAGAGTATAAAATAGATGAAATTGATGAAAAATATACCACCTTGCAAACAAAGGCTTCTGAAATGCTGAATATATTTTTTATGTGGGCGGATAAGGAAAAATGGCATTTCGTCCTTTGTGAAGCATTAGATAAAACAAGGAGGAAACAGTTGAGAATTTCAGTGCAAGAAATCTTGATGATGAATATTTAGGGTGCTTGCACTAGGACAATGCGCGAATTTCAATGTTTTTGTGTATCTTGGCAGTTACAGTTAATCAACTTGAGATGAATACACACAGAAACCAATATAGTGGTCAGTTTATGCACTAATTCGAGCATTAACTAAAAACTAAGGTGAAAATCAGATGATGCAGTTTTATGCCTAGAGTGACCACTATTATGGATTTTATATGTATGTACCTCACATACCTACACTACCTTGCATGGCCGCTAAACTTTGAGCAAATATCTACAGAGTCACAGTCACTAAGTGAAGGTAGTAAATAATTATTTTTTGCAAAAAATAGCATGACCGACTTCACCTGTGTACAGAAAGTATAAAACAAAGTCGCTTTCTGCTGTCTGTCCCCATGTATGTATTTATATCTTTTTAAACTACGCAACGGATTTTGATGCAGTTTGTTTTAATAGATAGAGTAATTCAAGAGAAATGTTAATATGTATAATACACCTGTGCGAAGCCGAGGCGCATCGCTAGAACGCAAATATTATGCACGGATCGATGTAAAATTTTTCACATTATTGTTGATTTATCAAAAATGGCTCAGCTAATTTCGATAAAATTTAAATGGGACCAATTTCGAGGTATACTCTATCCAAACAAATAGAATTATTGAAATCGGACCACTATGAAAAAAGATACGAGTGGTTTTACATAAAAAAAATTATATATACGCGTCGAATTGTATACCTCCTCCGGTGGTTCGTCGGTCAAAAAATGACCGAGCGCCGTCATACATACCGACTTAGGTAATTCACAATGACCCGTTTTCTCGAATCTCGACGTTGTCACCTAATTAGTGCTTGCAACCGAGCACTTCGGCATCTGGCATTGCGGCGTTATAGTCGGCTTGCAATCGCCTTACGACTAACTAAAAAGCCTGCTCTCTAAGTGGCTTGGGCAGGGTTTGTTTACGGACACTTTTTTGCACGATTGTGACTATAGGTTTCTCGAAGCCGCTAAATGAGTATTTGTAAACTTACGAGTAGATTATCGGTAAAAGGCAAAAGACCTAAAAAAATTAAATTTCGCGCCCTGACTCAGATCATTAGCCTAAAAACTAAAATAATAATAATCTCAGGTTCCCTTTACTTATGTATATAACTTGTGTAAATAAAATTATACCTATTGACTATTTTTTAAATAAAAAATATATTTTGGCAAACAAAATATTTATTTAATCTTAAACTTAGCTTATAGCTAAAACATCTTTTATAAGGCACTTGTGATATCTGTTTTTGTTCAACAACATGGAATGTTAACAATTTTACAAAATTGTTCGCAATAAAACTGTAGGCACTTCTCATCACAGATTTTTCAGTCGATATTCGAGGCACTTGATTTAGATTCATTAAAAATAATTCTATATACATAACAATGTAAAATCAAATATAAAATTCGAGTAGGTAGGTATAGAAAAGATAAATGCATTTAGCAAGATTTTTTCTTATTTCTACTAGTTATTGCTCTCTTATCATTTGAATACCTACTTCACAAAAATAAAAAAAAAACAGTATTGTCAACATCTCGTTATACTGGAATGGTTAAGCTGAATTGGAAAATTTAGTTTATACCTAGGCGTAGTAAGCACGGAAAGCAGTAGGTACACTGATTCGCATTGATGTAGCAAAGCTTTTAATCTAGACATAGTTCTGGTATTTCTTACATTTTATGTGCGCAATATCTTGTCTGCTCGAGGTCACGCCATACTACTTTTGAACGTCATAGCTTGCTAACCTAGTTTGTTGCATCACAATAATAAAACAGATCTTTTGCGCTATCAGACACAGCTATTCGACTCAACAGTATTGGGTCATGACAGTGTGTTCTTCCCATAACACATTGTACCCAAGTACCCAATACATTGGGTATAGGTAGCGCCACACAAGTCGGCGAATGAGAAGTTAGGCGCAGATGACACGTACTTCCTTCTGTGTGACGAGAGCTTTAATACGCATTTATCACTACATATTAAAATGCAAATTCGACTTTATTCTATCTGTCTTCTTATAAATCTTCGAAACTACGCAACAGTGTCCAATATCTTCAATATTTTTCCGGAAGGTATAATAGCTATAATTACTTCGTGGCCGGGATGAGCAGCTAGAATAGTATACAACAGACCATTGGTAGTAGAGTAGCGACCACGACCTGGACTCTACTATAGGCCGAATTCAAACTTTTTGGCGGCTGTTATGTTAGCTACAAACTGCGGATAACCCAATCCTGACCGAAGCACACCTTAACAGTTGCGCGAACATTGGGTTTCGCGCAGCGTAATCTAACTTCTATTAGGTAGCTTTACTTAAAATGCTTTGTTTATATTTATTTAAAATAGGTATATTTCTATCAGTTTTATATATATTTAGATAAATGTATGTATGTAAAACTAGAAAAACTTAGAAAACTACACCAGTATGCCGAGTGTGAGTTTTGTCGTAAACATGATGCGCTCGCCGCGAGCGCGTAAGCATGTAATTTGTATGAAGAAATGTACAGCGCCTCTAGCGGCGCGTTTTTGTAACAATTTGTGCGAGAACAAGTTCATACAAATTACATGCTTTCATTGCGCGTCATGTTTACGACAAAACTCACACACAGCATACAGCAATAGTACATTGTTCACCGAGAGGAGAAAGTGACCGATTACCGTAGAGTGTCGTTTGAAGCCCGAGCCGTAGGCGAGGGCTTTAAAACACCCGAGATCGGGAATCGCACTTTCTCTCGAGTGATACATAGTGCTTTATACTACACCTACGAGGAAAATAAATTCTACGAAAACTGAATCCTCAAACAACACACAAATTGAAAATGGCGCCAATGGCGTCTGCAATTTTCACATGTTCTTTTTTCAAATTGTTTGACACCATCCAACACACAGCTAGTGGCCAGTGTCATTTTGCGAACTTGGAGATAAAAACTCACTAAAAACTTTTTGGCTTTTGATATTTAGGTTACCAGCGCATAGTCTTACCCAAAATTAAAAAAGAAAAACCACGTAAGAAATGGATTTTCATACACTTTTCTCTCCCGCTCAGATGCGTTTTCTCGCCGCATATTTGTTCGATATGCAATGACGTACTTTCTACCGTAAATTTGATAAAGTATCAAGGTACTTTCCGAGCAGGTGTAGTATAAAGACATTTTCATCTCATCTATTCGAGTAAATGGTGGATAACGTAGTTGGTGGCACAGTTATAAATGTTTTACATTAATTGTAATTCTTGTACTGTATGTTGTGCCTATTGTTTGTCCCTAATAAATAAAATAACTTCACAGCCGCTGAGAATTTTGATTTGGCTCATCCACATAGTCTGTTGTATGTTGGCAGTAGACTCCACGTCGCACAGCGTTGCAGGAGAGTTTATTGTTGCGCGGCCCAGGAGTAGGCGTTCTGGAAGAGTCGCAGCCAGGGCGCGGCGCTGCCGGCGCGGGCGGCGGGCGGCGGCGCGGGGCTCTGCCAGCGCAGCACGCAGCGCTCCGGGTGCGGCATCATCGCCACGTGGCGCCCGTCCACCGACCGCACGCCCGCTATACCCTCTGTACAAACATACAACACATTATTACATAACACACGCTTATAACAGCAATACTACGTAACCATAAACCATATAATAAAATCGGTTATATGCGAGTCGGCTCGCGCACGAACGTTTCCGTACCGTATGGAAGCCCCTTCATATGTTTTATTTCTGACAACTTAATATTTTGTGAAATATTTCAAACATCTTCCTGTCACCGTTATTAATATCGAGCGAAAAATGTCAATTTAAATCAGTGAATATCTTATAGGATATCTATAGAATAGACTGCCTCGGTGGCACAATGGTTAGTGACCCTGACTTATGGATCAAAGAGCCGTGGATTCAATCCCCACTCAGGGCAAGCATTTATGTGATGAACATAGGTGTTTGCTGTGTCTGGGACACCCTGTTATTTAGGTACTATCTATATAAGTAGCATGTATTTAAAATATGTACGTGTATTATAGAGAGGTCTCTGGCAGCCATATCACAAGCATTGCTTAGTTTGGAGTCCGAGACCATGTGTAAGATGTCCCCTAATATTTATTTATTATGTATTTTGATTGACCACATTAGCCTTGTATGTACCTAACAATCAACATGTAATCTGAAAGCAAAGCAAAGGTGAAAGACATCAGTGAACTGAAGACAACATTACCTGGGCTTCCATTAGGGTTCATCGGGTAGAGCGTGGTGGGCGCGCCGTCATCGTCCACGTACTGCATGGCGAGCTGGCCGTTCCTCTTCAGCTGCTGCAGCAGATGAGGCTCCGCCGCCGTGAACCTTCCTTCCCCGTGCGCCACCCACACTCCTATAACGCTTCCACCCATGCCTCGGAACCAAACGTCCGATTTGCTCTCGGTGATCTTTACTGCGCTCCAGCGGCATTCGAATCTGGAATTGGACACAAAGGGGTTAACATTCTCGTAACGTAACGGGAACTACAGTAGTTTCCGTGTGGTTCTATACATTTTCGTACGGCGCCCCTGACGGAAACGAGGAAGTACTTCATTCATTCATCTCGTGTCAACGGCTAGACATTTTTTTTTATTCGTTTTTAAATATTTCTTTTTTAATTATTTATTTTTTTATGCTACTAAAAAACTAATTCACTTATTTAAATTAAATTTTGACCGAATTTAACAGTTTCACTATTGAGTCAAGTAACTCTTACCTGAATCCGCATTTGCATTATTTTTTTCTAAATTTTAACAACTTATTAGTTTGTTCTTTGAGTCAAACAACTCAGAAGCCGGATCCACATTTGGATTAATTTTCTAGATTTTTGACAAAGGAATTAGTCACTTCCCTGCTTGTTGCTAACTCAGCGCAAATAAAAAAATCCAGAGGGAACGTTGTTGAACAGTCATGTGAAACCGGTTTTTTTATACATGTGTGAGTGCGTCGCTGTTGCGCCGCCATAGTTTGACTGACAAACCAAGGCGTAGTTTCATAGTTACCTGGATGTGTGTGTCATTGTCTGTACACGGCGAGGCGTAGTTTTGGTTGGCTTCACTTGTTTGTTCACAACATTCTCTCTTGATTTTTTTATTTGCTCTGAGGTTGCTAGTGAGAAAGTGGGACAATAATTACCTCTCCGAGCTATTATGGTCCAAGAATATCTGCGTCCTGCTCGCTCCCCTAGCACTAACATCGGGATCGACCCAGCCCAGTAGAGCCATGAGTTGGCACCCGTTACACACTCCCAGCGAAAATGTATCGCTTCGTTCCTTGAAGTGCGCGAACTGAGAGCTCAGGGACTCGGAGAACAGGATGCCCGCGGCCCAGCCCTTGGCGGAGCCGAGCGTGTCTGGTCAAACAGAAAATAAAAAATACGTTAACCTAGATCTTTACAGGGTTATCTGTTTACCCTGTACTAAGCTGAAAGGGGGTGATTTAGACCATCATTATGAACAACTTTTTCTATGGGGCCATCCCTAAATTCGAAAAAAAAATTCAGCTGTTCCATACAAAAGTCGTCGTCAACATGTCGATGTCGACTTTTGTATGGAACAGCTGTTTTTTTATTCAAGCAGATAGCCCTGTATATGGATAGTGTACTGAAATTTATTTAAATTAGAGTGTGGTCATTCCTGAAGGGTTAGATCACTTTTTTTTTCAAGTTTCTGTCTCGCTACAGCCGGTTTAGGTAGCGCTGTAGTACAGTCTCTTTCCGGTTTTATCGACCGAACGGTTTTATCAGGTATACTGAGCGCCACACAAATTGAAAGATGGGAAGTTAGCCGCAGATGACACTTCGCCGTGATTCGCTAATTATTGCGTATGTGTGCACAATGCCTATACAAATGGCGAAGTAGTGAGCTCGGGCGTAGGGAGCGCGCGGGAGGCACGAGGTTGGCGGGCGGGTGTGCGCCGGCGTCTCGTCTCTCTGGCACCCGCTAAAGTCTATATTTTGGCGTTTGCGCAGCTCTCTGCGGCTAACTTCCCATCTTTCGATTTGTGTGGCGCTCAGTATAGGAATTATGGCATCAATATATTTTATACTATACGGACACAAAAGCAAGTCATAGATCGAATCACACATCTTGTGATCGGTCGTGATGTTAGTTACAAGCTGCAGATAACTCACCCTGACTGAAGCTCACTTAACAACTACTCGAGGATTGGGTTAACCGCAGCTTGTGGGTAACAGCCAAGTTGTGTGATTCGACCTATAAGCGAAATGTTAGTAGTCCGGTAGCGAGGTGGCTCGACAACATCGATCGTCATCTCCTAGTCTACAGTCATTCAAAACGAGACTAAAGAAGATTCTTATCGAGCAATCTTATTATAGGTTTGACGAATTTTATTCATTTAATATTTAATTTAATAGTATTATTACTGTACAATAATAATTATGATACTTAATGTAGATTTGTTGTTGGATTCTGATAAATGAATTATTTAATTTTTATATTTATTTGTGGACATTGTATATTTGGTACTATTTTTATATTTTTCTTATGACATGAATTTTAACACCATTATTTTTATTATTGTTATAAGTATTACAATTGATTTCTCATTTCATTATGTAAAAAAATGACGTTTTTTTGTATTACATTTATGTAATATTTTTTATGACGTGTAAATTGACATTTTATTAATAAATACTTATGACTTATTGAGAGAATCGTACTAACAGCCAAGACAGCCGTTTATGTTAAACCTAGTTACGTAAAATCTGTAGTATTAAAGTCTCATTACCTGCATAGCTGAATCCCCCAGGGAACACGAGTCCCTGGAAAGCATCCAGAGTAATCTTCCCGGTCTGCAAGTCGCTCATCGTCACATCGAAGACGTCGAAGTGGGCCATCATCAGTGACGCTATCATTTCTCTATCGCCGTTCGTTCCTGTAAAATTTTAATAGAAATCAGTAGAATGATTTGTTATAATACGAGCTGTTTACATTTTCATTTTTTTTATCTGACTTGACCCATATTTACTTTGCCATGTCACGAAGGTAGGTATACTATACTGAATAAAAGATAGCTTGATCTCTGCGACAGTGAGTATTGACATAGAAGATTGACATTTTTAGAGTTGGGATAGTGGTGGAAAAAATCGATTATCAAACAATGTTGTAATGAAATCGAATGAGTAGTTGTAGGTGAGAAATTGGATTTTATTTACTGACTATTATTTAAGATGAAATATAAAATGAAATGAAATGAAATATCTTTATTCGACACATAAATAACACGTACAAAAAAACTTATATAACTAATGAAAAAAAACAAAACAAAAGTGTCGAAAGGGACTCACCTCAGCTATAAAATGTTGAGTGCTGGAAGGACCCAACACTCAACGCTGGTATCAAGTATCTATACATGTAAATAATGTAATGATATTAATTAATTAAATTATAATAAAATATAATAATGTTACGATAGTATTTATCGACGTTTTTCACTATTATCGATGCTAATGTAACATATAATTGGGTTTAATTTAATTATGTACACTTGTAAATAATGTTATGATATTAAAATATACAGTAAAATTATTGATAAATTAAGTTTTATTTAAAATATCGTAAGTATAAACTATCGATATTTTAAATAAAACTCTAAACTGTGGTCACGATTATTCGTCGCCCATGCGTTATCGACATGCCCATAAAGTACGACATTGACAGGTACTGTCTGAAACTTTCTTTTTGTGATAAACATTTCAAAAATTGACGCGTTCGCAGGATTTGGACCTGCATCCTCTGGGATTCCGGCCCAGATGTTTTGTCCAATTAATTTAAAACGCTCTCTGCGAAGGCGCCGAATTAGTGAAAGTGTTTATCATTTTTACCAACTACTACATTGTTGGAAGCGCCATTTGTGAGAACTGCTTTAAACCAGTCGGTCATTTAATGTGAAATTATTAGAACTTCTTACCATTAACGAGAAATGACGCATTGCTTAATGAATGAATTTTTTTTTATCGTGCTTCACACACTAGGTGTATAGAAACTTTCTTTTGGTGATAAACATTACTATTAAGAAATTCAGGACTTCATAGGCGTGATTTTTCTGACAGCTGTCGCAGAGATCATGCTATATTTTATAGAGTATAATGCATTATCTATGTAAATTGGTGGCAAGTAAATAAAAAAAAAATACATTTTATGTTAATATAATTTCAAGCTCTAAGAGATTCTATAATACTGTACTGTAACAGATTTTTAATAGTCTGCAGGACGTAGTCCTACCCACGAAGGATCATTGGGCTATATTTACCGCCCTGGCCAAAGGCGGGTTGGTGGATTCACTTACGCATCAAATTTCTTCATGCAGGATGCCTCACGATGTTTTCCTTCACCCAAAAACCAGTGGTGTGAAATTCCGTGCATACAATCCAAAGAACTCATTGGTACGGGACCGGGATTGAAACACACGACCACACACTCACACATATTTTTCTATATACGTCGTATCACGTAAAAAGAACGCTGGATGTTCAAACTGTGCACAAGGAAATTTAACAATATTTTTCATACCTTCTTCGCGCAAAACTGCTACTCTGATTGACTTCGTTTTCATTATCGCCGCAGAGGGGTCGAAAGTCACATTGTATGTTACGCCTTTACGCTTTTCCAGAACTGTGGACAATAATTTAGTCAACTCTTAGACTCTTAAAAATATTAGGCTTGTTCGAGTATTTCTGAAAGGTGTAGTAATATTTTACAACCACATGTGAGGTAGGTATTTAGTATTTACATTACATTATAAATTAACAACGTTTGTTGTGGGGCCAACTCCAAATTCGAGAAATAAAAAAAAAACACTGTTCAAAATATGATACTTAATACTCTGAATCAACAAAATGTATTAATCAAACAAAGAAAATTCAGATTATAAAATATAAAACACTAATCTACCGACACTGCACACTCATTTAGTAGTGACTAGTTAGCCGCATAGGTTACAAGTAAAATAATAAACGAACATGTTTTAGGTGTCCCATAAAACATAATGAAATAGAAAAAAAAAAACAGTTATTTACCTCTCCATTCCTGCTCGACGCACTCGCTGTTGGCTTGCAGGCGCTCGAGCCTGTAACTCGTTTCTTCCCACATTCTGAAGACGTCTATAAGTTGAGTGTCTAATACTTTCTCACCGTTCACTGATACCACAACCTACGGCGAAAAACAATGGTATATTAAAAGAATAACAATCCTGAAAGGAAAACTCCTGACTGACATTCTATTGAAAATTTTAGAAATCAAACGATGTCTATCGTTTGATTTTTCAAATCATACGATTACGAGCAAAAGATCTCTATCGTTTGATTTCTCAAATCATTTCATTATATTGGATTGAAATCACAGATCAATCTACCTACATCAATCTGTTACGTGTAATGTGAAATCATCAAAAGATCTATAAGTTCATATTATTTATTTAGATTTTAGATTAGGACATTTTTTTGTTTTATTATTTTAAAAAACGACGAAATGGTTTGTTATCTTATTTTTAGCCGTTATCGTCCCACTGCAAGGCAAAGGCCTCCCTTCCCTCTTTTCATTTTTCTCAGTCGAGCTTGCTATCTTAAATTAAAATTTTATTCTATCTTTACTTGTGTAAAAGTGCACTTCGAAGGAGCGTCCAGTTATCTACTGAAGTAAGAAATCTGCGGAGGCTAGTAGCCGTCCGGCCTTCAAATGCCGGTATTATTTATCGTCCTTGCCGGTTGACCCGGTTTGGACAGGGACATTCGGCGACCTCGGTCCTAATTGGGGCGAGGCGTCCTGGCCAGACAAGCGGGCATCTGTTGTGAATCAACTAAGGGACATGAAGCGAAGACAAGTCACTTCTATTGTCTTACATTCATTTCTTTGTATCACTATCACTACATAGTATAAAACAAAGTCGCTTCCCTGTCTGTCTGTCCCTATGTATGCTTATATCTTTAAGGTGACGCATTGATTAACTATTGTTTCAAAAATTCTCCCTTCACTCGGACCAATTTTACGCGGTCGACAGGATCGCGCCAGAGAGGCGGGCGGCAGTGAGTTCTTAATGAATTACTCATAATGTACACAGTAAAAAAATAACTTCTCGGTCTATAAAATAGAATAGCGGTCTGGCTATTTTATTCGTAAAAAATAATGGGGTGTTGTCGCTGATAATCCTGAGCATTCGAATCTTTAAACTTTGTTTTTAGTGAGAAATTTGTAATTATTTTTTTTTTAATAAAGTTATTTACTTTTCAAAATTTTTATCCGGTTCATTAAATATTTCAAGATTATCCTTATCTATGATATTTTTTAAATTTGAATCAATATCATGCGTCCTGTCACATCGCGCATTCAAAAGTACTCTTTTTCGTTCGTGTTTCTCGGCCCGATGCCTCGTTTTAAAACTGCGCAACGGATTTTGATGCGGTTTTTTTTTAATAAACTTAGTGATTCAAGAGGAAGGTTTATATGTATAATACACCTGTGCGAAGCCGGGGCGGGTCGCTAATTGTTAAGATTTCAGAACACAAAAATAGATAATATTATAGGAATACTTTGGAAAGACGAGATGTCCAGCAGTGACGTCATATGACTAATGGATGAGTGATATCATTCATTAGTCATATGACGTCCGCTGCTGGTCATAGGCCTCTCATATGAATCCTACTAATATTATAAACGCGAAA
The DNA here is from genome assembly GCA_949316475.1 of Hypomecis punctinalis. Taxonomy (NCBI): domain Eukaryota; kingdom Metazoa; phylum Arthropoda; class Insecta; order Lepidoptera; family Geometridae; genus Hypomecis; species Hypomecis punctinalis. The sequence continues at coordinate 14,887,052 of OX438800.1, read as the reverse complement.
GTTTGTGAGGATGAATGGATGGATGTTTGTTACACGCAAAAACTACTGAACGGATTGAGATGAAACTTTGTAATAATATAGCTTATATATTGGAATAACAAAATAATTATATTGCGTCAAAAATCAAAATATCATGCGGGCGAAGCCGCGGGTAAAAACTAGTCTACAATAAGACCGATTCCAAGCGGACCGGTTGAAAACCTACTATAGTATCTTTTACAAAAAAATTAAAAATTAGTAGGTAATAAGTCGAGACATTGACGCAGACAAAGGACGCACGGCACGGGTGCTGTTTTCAATCAAAGTTGCAGTAAAGCTCCGAAGGCATTTACCGAATCGGATGCGTCACAAATTATGTAAGCAGTTTTATTTTCTTTCGTATTTCAGATGTTTCCACTTTCCACTCTCACCTACACTGGGGACCTAATTCAGAACGTGTTCATTGAATTATGGATCTTACATAAAAAGTGACGTCAACATTAAATCAATGCAAATTGTACCGTGTTGACCAATATTTCAAAGAAATTGCTTTAATACCGTCGCATTCGTTATATAAAATTGGGTTTTGTCATTGTTACAATGGATTCTCACGCGAGTTTCAACGAAATGTTTGAAATGCCGTGTCGACCAATATTTCAAAGAAATACCTAGCTTTAAATTTAATTATCATAACACAGAGCAACAAAAAAAAACTTAAACAGCACTTTCCACTAAAATTAAATAACCTACTCAAACAAAGAGAATACTAAAATTTAAACCAAAAAAACACAAAATAAAACTTAGCCTATAAGCCCCTCGGCAGAGAGTAAAGTGGCCAGAATGCTGGCAGAATTGCCTCGTTGAATATCAATACTCAGCGTTTCGGCAAAAAGACGCCAGCATTCTAGTCACGTGTCACCTCTACCAAACGCTTAAAATTGAAAAAACATAAACTGAAAACTAATACGTACTTAAAACTAATAATAAATATTTTAAGTGAACATACCTCGGAATGCATTCCATATTTTCCAACTGTACCAATGCTCTTAGCACCGACGCCGCTCTTCTTATATTCTCCCAAGACATACGGTAGATCTGTCGTGGCCACTTCTACTACTATTCCGAGCTCTTCATTGAATAACGCTTCGATAGCAGACACATTGGTTTCTACTTGTAAATCGACGTTCAACCCTCGAAGACCACCGATACCCATTTCCAGTACCGTTGTTATAAAACCGCCCTCGCTTACATCGTGACCGGATAGAAGTTTCTTTTCTGAAATAATCACCAAAACATATCAAGGTTGACTTTAGAAGGATTTTGTGTAGCGTTGTGACTAAAAGATTGTCTCGATTCTAAAGACAGGTCGCATATTTTTAGCTGTTGATATTTAAATGAGCTCAATTAAGCTGAGCCTGTAGTCTATGTTTTCAGTATACCATTAATGGGAAATAAAACATCATGACCATTTGATGGTATTTACAATTTTTAAGCTATTACTTTTTCATTTACTTTTCCTTTTTTTAAGCTTATTACTTTGACTTTTTCGGCATTATTTATAATTAATTTCATAGATATAGTTACGATACGAATACCTACGTATTATTAAGTACATTTATTGAAGTATTTATTAACATTGAAATTTTGATGTAAGCATCATAGGAGCTCGTTAGTTTTTTCAAGTCACAATAATATTGTATTATAGTTGTTATTTTTAGTTTTACATTTGTTTACAGTAAATTTTTGAATAATGTTAGCGCGGAAGTGAGTGCCGAAGCACCTAGACAAACCTACTGTGGTTTTTAGGTGCTCAGATTATTTAAATCTGATTGTATTATGTGTTGATCATCAATAAAAAAAATGTAATTGTATAGAATATTCTCTAATACGTTATTTATAAAATTGCAGATTACTTAATTTGTTTTTATTTTACATAAATTCATTGTTAATTCACATTGAAATATTTATTCACACTCGTTTACAAGAGTTAAATCTAGATTTAAACCGAAGTAAAACAACAACAACAAACCTTTCAAGAGCTTTTGCGTGGTTTTGAAAAGTGACTTCAGAACTGTGGGGTCATCAAGATCCGGTGGAGTATCGCCGAGCTGTTTGTAGCATTGCGCCAGTGCTGACCCACCCAGTCTAAACAAACAAAAGACAAGTGAGCGGCGTCTTAGCACAATACATTTTTTTACAAGTTTTACATAGTCATTCATTGTGTCATTGGAAGCCTGGTTCAGCCCACAGCAGGGCATAAGCCTCCTCCATCTTTCTACAATTGGTGAAAAAACAGGTGAATAAAAAAACCAGCAGGATACCAACCCTGCTGGTTTTTTTTGGCTCGTCATTTTAAGCTCTTATCGACTCTTTGAGTCGCGTACAAAGAGACAACGCTATGGCTATATTACTTATATCTATTTTCACGTTGTCACTCGTCGTCAAAATTGTCGTCGAATCAGCATATAGTTATGATGGCTGTGCAGGTCGGGTATAACAGAAGAACTAAACTTATTTGATTATTTTTTGTAAGAAGCAGCAGTGCGTAAAAAATAAATAAAATAAAATAATACGAAACTTAAATTCGGTTTAAAAATGAATTTAAAACTAATATTAAATTCATTTTACTTTTAAAAAACATTCCTCCACACGAAATTTGCTAAAATAAAAAAAAACTTAACACATTACGTTATGTTTTGTCGATAGAGAATCAGCGTCAAAATTTGGAAGCTCATAGAATGGACATGTAATAAAAAAAATTGTAAAATTAAACTTGTGAAGACTAATAACTATTTATTAGTCTTCACAAATTTAGTTCAGCATCTATATGCTGAAACAAGATTTAAAAGTACCTGTATTTTCCAGGCGACGCTGGCACATAAACAAGAGTAGACCCTTCCTCTCTCAAGACCGGTTCAATCTTCACGGTGATGTCGGGGCACGGCGCGTACGTCGATACGACCAGCGTGCCGGGAGATTTCACTGGAAAACAAATTACCGTTAAATTATTGATGGAATCGCTATGTTATTATCATAATGACTCTGTCATGAATCCATTTGCCATTCTGAGGAAAACGCTTGTAAAAGAAAAAAGTAGCTCAAATCCCACTTCAATGAATGGTCGCTTTTATTCTCTCTGCATTGTCGTCACTTAGATTCCGGCGAAGTGACTTTCTTTCGTATTCTCTCTCTTACATCCATGCATATCGATATTGCATAGTTATAGCACTTGCCCTGTAAAATCCCCAGAATCTTTTCCGCCGGCCACGGCAACTCGCAGCACGCTCATGACGCGGCATAATGCGTCGCATGCCGCCACCAATGTGCCGCCCTCTATTCCAGTTTTGCCGCCTCACATTCAGTTACCGGAACACTTCACACCTTCGAGCTCAGAGATATCGGCAAACACCTGACAAAAAAAAGTAAGCAAAAAGCGCATATATTTACCCTTTTCGCCAGCGACGTGAGCGCACATAGAAAGCGAGTCTTTTCCTCCGTCCACGGCAACTCCGAGCACGCTCATAGCGCGGCATAACGCGTCGCATGCCACGACTAACGTGCCGCCCTCTATCCCAGTTTTGCCGCCCCACATCCAGTTGCCGGAACACTTCACATCTTCAAGCTCAGAGATACCGGCAAATACCTAATATTTAAAAATAGACTATAAATCCATAATAATATTCGTATGGAAACCAGATATAGATAAAATAGACCGATATAGGTATTAAATTGGAGACCCTTCTATCATGTTCATAATCTTAATTATGAAAACTAGCACATTTTAAACAAGTATAACACGGGTGTTAATCACGCTTAATTTTAGTAGATAATCTTTTTCATAATCTTATTTATCGTTTATTTTTCTGAAATCTGAGTGTTTCTCTAGTCGAAAATATTGATGTAGCTGGGTTTTGTTTTGGCTGGTCAGAATTAGCTTGTTTTGCTTTTGCCGCAGAGGATAATAATATATTCTTTATGTGTATTATTGAAAAAGCCAGTTTTTTTAAAGCATTTCATGATGGCATAAACATTATTCAAGTTGCGGTGGTCACACAAGACCGATACAATATGTTGTAAACTTTTAATTGCAAATTAGTTTTACCTGTATCTGGCTCAAGACACCCCAAATTAGTCAACGCCTCTCCGAGTGATAATCTCGCGCCAGCTGAAGGGGTCTAATAGACCCTTGATGTTCTGAATACCGATAGAAGTGGCCAAACCCACGTGATTGGTCTATGAGAGCGCTATTATTGTATTATTAAAAACTAAACGATCAATTAAAGAACTCACCAAATTAGTCAACGCCTCTCCAAGTGACAACCGCGCGCCAGCCGCGGGGTCTAATAGACCTTTGATGTTCTGAGTGCCGATGGAAGTGGCCGAGCCCACGAGGTCGGTGTACGAGAGCGCGATTATTGCACAGTCTGCTAAAGGTGTATGGAGCGGGCCCACACATTGTTGCTGGGCCACTAACCCCGTGACGCACCGATCTACCTGAGAACGACCATAATAATATTCTACATTGATAAAGAGCATAGGTGGTTGTTAGCAATCCACGAAAGAGATAGGGCGACAAACTTATAAGGGAAAATACCCATACTACTCGGGAGGAAAGGGCTCCTCAAAATACCGCGCCACGGGTGTTCGCCAAGGGGGAGGTAGGTTAAAAGTTGTAAAAGATGGGTAACATAGTATTGGTAAGTTTCCAATATCTTTGACAGAAACTGGTATACTACAGAACAGAATCGTCCAAACAAGAGACATAATAGGCTATATCAACAACATGGTCATAAAGTAGATTAATCTACAAGGACTTCTTTTCTTGTTCCGAGTGCCAGATTATAAGTAAGAGAGCGCGATCATCGCAATCAGATGTGGCGTGTGGATCGGGCCCACATATTGTTCCTGGGCTAAAACGGTTTACTCTTTACATTTCGATACATCTAAACTTATTTTTTTGAGACGTCACATTAAATGTTTTTTGGTAAACAACCCCCTACACATATTATAACCAAATGGACACAATACACATATTTTAAGCATAATTTATTTGCTTAGGAGAAATCGAAAATCAAATGTTAAGATAACAAAAGTATGAATTCGAAAAGAAACATGGATTGTATGTTATCCTCACCTTATTGGTCAAGTATCTTTTGCTGGCTACGTTGACGAGTCTCAAAACTCTGTCTAGGGCGGACTTCACGGTAACATCCTTGGGCAATGACAAGGGCAGCTTTGTTCTCTTGTCGGTTTTCAAGTCGAAAGTTTTGCGTGGCATATTTCCTGCAAATAATTTTTATATATTTATAAGTTATGCAATTGAAGACTGATATCGTACATAGAGGACACTATCAAAATCTTCGTCGTCGTCGTCGTTTCAGCCATATAGTCCACTGCTGGACATAGGCCCCCCCGATGGATTTCCAATAAGACCGGATAGTAGCCGACTTGCATTCAGCGGGATCATGCAGTTTTAATGAGATTATCCGTCCACCTTGTGGGTGGGCGTCCTACGCTGCGCTTGCCAGTACTGAGAACTTTTCGACCCCATCGATCATCAGTTCTCCGTGCTATGTGCCCTGCTCACTGCTATTTCAACTTGCCAGCTAGGCTATGTCGGTAGCTTCGGTTCTTTGACGAATTTTTTTTTTTTTTTTTTTTTTTTTGTTTATTAACCTTATAACAATGATCGTTATATTAGGCAAGTCAGTTACAATAATTACTCATAATGCTTAAAAGAAATTATGCAATCTAACTTACTATACTAAGTCCAATAAAATCATAATAATAATAGTGTTCAAAAATTAAATCAATCTCATTCTTGATTCGATCCCGTACAGAAATTCCGAACATAGCCCTCTCTATGTCTCGTTGGGCTGCTTGGAGATTACCAATGAGGCTAGTGAGAGACCACGTTTCTGTGCCATAAATCATCACTGGCAACACATACTGGTCGAAAACTTACGACTTGAGGCACTGAGTTATGATACAATATTGCTCGCTATTAGGAGAATTGGTGGTCAAACGCGGACTTATTTGCGACATTAAAAATATACACATTGTAATACTTTCATACCTAGAACTGCTTCTAAATGAAGGTCGTAAGGCAGTATCGACTGGACCTCAGGTTTGAGCCTGTCTTCCCGCTCGATATATTTGTCCGTGTAAGAGTCTTCTATGAGACTCATGTACCCGTCGCCCGTCACTTCACCGACGAATGAGACTGGACACCGTTCTCGTCTGCAGATTTCTGTGAACCAAGAATATAAATTTAATTTAAAGTAGAGTGACTGGAATTACAAATTTTCATATTTGGAAAGTAGATAAATTACATTCCCAAAATCATCACCATTTACACAAGCCGCGCAGGGCATCATTCTCCTGGTACTCGGCGCCCGACAGCTCCAGTGTGGTGAGCGTGAGGTCTCCCAGTTGGGACTCTCGTGTGATCACCATGCCGCCTTCTGGCGTAATGTAGCATCCTGTTCACTACGATAGCTATGGTTACCTTCCAGTACAGTTCTGTTCTCTTTAGCACAGAGCAGCGCATCATTTTCTTGATACTCAGCTCCCCATAGCTCTAGCGTGGTGAGCGTGGGGTCTCCCAGTTGGAACTCCCGCGTGAACACCACCCCGCCTTCTGGCTCAACTAGTTCTTTCAGTACATTGCCGTTACCGCCCGCGCCTTGGTCGTGGATCGCTGAAATATTTGCACCAATCGTAATGATCTCGTCAAAATTATTTTCGATAAAATTTCACGCAATTTCTGACAGTCCGTTCAGAGACAAACAGAATCAAAAGGAACATGGATGGAACGCGCCGAAATCGGATAGCATCGAAAAAAAATTACATCGGAATCAAAAACTTCCTCCATTTTGGAAACCGGTTGTTACAAGAACTTGGTTCGTAAATTTATTTATTTATTTATTTAGTACTTCCAAAATTCACAAGGGATTCAGAATGATATCTATGACAATGGCAGGATATAGTTATGTTAGCAACTACGACAGACATGAATACAGGCGCAATACTTACATTCTACGGGGTTCATATCTGCTTCCAAACACCCTCTGACAACACGATTCAGGCGGTTTCCCATTTCCGCATCACCTGCCGGAAAAAAAGATAGTGAAAGATACTCTTCAAATGCAGACATAGTCTAATTAGATCAATAAGCTACCTTGCCATAGGAAACCTAGTTGGACTGTATCCAACTAGGTTATTAAACTCTAATGTCATCATCATTATTACAACCGTAGGGTGTGTCCTGTGGAGTATAAAGCTTCCTCTCCAGATGTCTAATAAGACTGATTGACAGCTTGAATTAAGCGCGGTCCAACTATAATCTATCTGTTTCTGGAAAGTCAAAGACTAAAGCTGCGCTTGCGTTTGCGGCGCGTGGCTCCATTCGAATACTTTGCTACCCCGTCAGCCATCGAACTCACGTGCTGATTTGATTTCCTAGAGATATTCCGAGCTTAACTCTCGTCCTAAACCTTTTGCGCTAATTAAGTTCAAAATAGTCCAACAATTGGCAGCGCTGCAGTGTACATACAAATGTACAACAAAATAGTTGTCAAGAGCACCTCGATACACGCGTTTGATAGGGTTCGTATCGTAGATGACGATAAAGTCAAAGTCATTTTTTTTTAACAAATCTAACAACACCCAATTTCTATGACATCGTTAGATGGTTGATTACTAGACAAACATAATTGGACAAGAAATCAGTTTCTAAGATCAATAACCTAAGAGCTGTGTGTAAAATTGAGTTTGTACCTCTCTGCACGGCTCCGAAATCAAGCGCGTGGTCGCGCGAGTCTCCACCCTGGACTGCCACGGACGAGGCCGCACCTCCACCCACGCCGATACGGTACACCGGACCTCCTATTTTCACCAGCATCATACCTGCACGCCGACAAACAACACCGATTGAGCCACATAACAGTCAGTGTAGAAATAGACTAAACCATCGTCATCAGCTCTTGGCAGCCCACTGCTGGCTGCAAAGGTGGCGATTCCGTCGTTCGCCTCTGGCATCTCATTTACAACCTAGTAATAATGCTAAAACGTAAACATCAGCCCTTGATAAGTCACTGCTGGCTGCATAGGCCTCCTTTTGTTTTGCCATTTACCTCTGGCATCCATGTGCAGCCTACGGCTTGGTTGATGCATAAAAATAATATTATTTTTCGCCAAAAATGGCACAACCGTGAACAGAATTCGAATAGTTCGCACGAATCGATGTGTCATCCAATAATGTAAAATTACTACATACATTGTAGTAATTTTACATTATTGTTGAGTTTTTCCAAATTTTTTTTTTGAGTTGTTCAGTCCCTTTCGATAACATTTAAATCGGACCACCTCTGATGTATGATCTAATAAACAAAATTAAGAATCATTAAAATGGGTTGATAAATGGCGGAGTAATTACGTAACATACATACAGAAAAAAATTCGACAGTCAAATTGAGAACCTCTTTTTTGGAAGTCTAACCGACTAAAATACGATAAACACTGCCACCAATGCAGTAGATCACACAGTCTAGAAAGGGAAGGGTGGCCTTTGCGCAGCAGTGGGAAAATGGCTGGCTGGATGGCTGGCTGGAAATTATTATAAAACACTTCTCATAACATTAACAGGGGCTTACTCCAGTGAAAGCATTTTCAACAAAGAATTTGTCTCACCTTTTTCCGGCTTGTTCTTCTTGATCATAGAGTGCGGCATGTAGCCGATACCTCCGCTGAACATGATGGGCTTCACAAACTCCTCTCTCAAGTTGTCGGCATTTTTTAAACCATACGATTGGACGAAACCTACGACCAAATGAAGGCGTATAACAAATGTTATAATTTAATATAATGAATAGGGCTCGAAATAGGTTTCGAGCTTTCGTTTCGCTATTTTGAGATATCAATAATATGGATATGCTTCCGGGATCCCGAGAAACGAACAATTTTCAGAGATTGTAAATATTATGTCAAACTTTTAAAATAGTATTTCATTTCAGACAAAACTTATAAAATTATTCATTAAAATATTTTGGAAAACAATGTGAAGAAAAAATTAAATATGTAATCGAATATACAGGGTTATTTCTAATCAATAAGCATCCTTTTAGGGGCTTATTCTGTACATCAAAACTAACAACTTTTGTTCTACGACTTTCATCAAAAGTAAAAAAAAATTGTTGTTCCAGAGAAAAATATTGTTCACCAGCGACAAAATGTATGGAACAGTGGTTTTTTTTTAGTTTTGACAAAAGTCGTAGAACAAAAGTAATTGTTAGTTTCGATGAACAGAATAAGCCCCTAAAAGGATGCTAATTGATTAGAAATAACCCTGTATATAATATAAAATCGAAAAATCGGAACACCAAATTGAAACACGGATTAGCTTTTTAATCAAAAAAACCTACTTTTAAAACTGAATTTTAATTGAAATATGCTTAATTTTGAACTTATTCTTCCATGAATATTCCAAAAAAAAAATCACGCTGATTCCCGGAATTGTAGGTCTAATCCAAGTTGTGCTAACATTGACTTTCTTTCTGAAAGTAGTTAAAGTTGAATTACCTGTTCCGACCCCAAGTAATGAAATTGCAGTATTTACCGCAAATAGTCATGTAGGTACATACCTGTAACCACAGGTTCCCCGAATTTGTTACCATAGTCAGAAGCTCCATTACTAGCTTCTATGATAATTTGTAAGGGTGAAGCGAAGTTGCTGGGGTACTCCCACCCTTTCTCTTCCCAAGGTAGATCATAACCTGCGAATCATTGAACAGTAAGTTATTATCAGTAATTACTTTATGCATGTGATAAAAAATATAAATACATAGGTATATCTCCAGGAGATAAGTGGTCGTCACAATCACCTTTCGACCGCATTGTTTTTTGTTTACTTACTCAGTCATGCACCCAATAACAACGCATATTGTCTTTACGTACTTGATATACCCTTAAATATTTATTTTAATTCGTAGTCGAACCATAAATAAAACCTTGTACTTTATATAAAATGTCCTTGCCACCGCGGCCCTACCCATCTTTCATCCCTTCGTTGAGAACCAACTAAAGTCAGGACAGGCCGTATCAACAATGCTACCACATACATAAACTCTACTCACCAGGTATATGTAAATTGCCAACGCTGTAGCCAGCGGTGCCAGCCACAGTATGCCCCCCTCTGCCCACTCCTTGTACATCTCTGATCCGTCCCCCTGTGCCCGTCGTGGCACCACTGAACGGCGCCACTGCTGTCGGCATATTGTGAGTCTCAGCGGTGAATATAATGTCGGATTCTGTCACCTCTTCGACCACTTGCGAGGGAGCACGCACGTTGCTTGGGCGAATTTTCTTATGCTTAAAACCTATTATTGCACTGGAAATTGTTACGAGCATATTATTATGAGTAGATAAATACTGATAAAGTAATCAAAAACATAACTTCAATGCAAAATAAGTAGTAACATTTCACTTCATTCTTAAAAAAAAAAAAACATGAAATTTTATTCGGCCGAAACAAACTGCCAGCTTTCCAGCTGTGATATTAGATCATTAAAAGAACAAAATGTCAAGTCGATGTGTTAGATACAAACTGCACAAAACCCAATCTTGAGTGAAGCTAAGAAGCTAGAAGTGAAGGTTTGGGTTTCGCGCATCTAGTAGGTAACTTCAGAGCCTTCAAGAAGTTTGATACGGCATATACAGACAATTACTAAACATGTTTTACTACAAAATAGGAATACTGGGCTCCATTCAAGCAGTATAAATATTTATAACTACAATTCAATAATTTACATGGACGAATGTAACGTTGTAAGCAATCATGAAAATATCGAATTAAAGTAGGTACATGATTGTACTATGACATGAGTCTGTGTTGAAGAGTTACCTGCTATTGTCTCCAAACTTTATGACATTGTTTTGATTTGATGTCTTCTGAGTGGATGCAACCATATCTATGAGTGACTGATCAATCTCTTTGCCATCTAAAATTATTTTACCCTGAAAATAATGTAAACCAGCATTATAAATACTTATTTCGTTTATGTTGATCGAATTTCTGGGTGCAGTAATTTTTGACTGCAACTGGAAGAATCTGGGTGTGTTATTTGATTTAAAAAAGTTTTCTTTGTATTAGGTTCTTAATGCATTTAAAATCACCAATATTTTATTTGACCGGCCTATTGTTTAGCATGACTTGTGAAAACGTGGCGCCTAGATCAAATATGCCACAAGGCCAAAAATTATTGACTTTCATAAAGCAAATTACTAATAAGGAAACGATAGACATATTTAAACTGATTTACCTTGAAGAACCAATGACGAGAATGCTCGCTATTGCTTTGCGCGAGGTCAAATAATTCGACACTGGTCGGATCGCGCTTTAATTTGTTTACAAATAAATCCATATAGAAGTCCATATCCCAGGAATCGAACGCCAATCCTGCAAAATGAATTGCTATTTTCAGACATGTGGAACAAAAATGATGAATGATGAACTAAATTTTAATATAGACTAACAAAGATGCTCTACCTAAGGTCCTTAATAAAATAAGAAATTCTTTAGAAAGAGTGGACTCATAATCCTTCTGTACTAAGTCGAAAGGAGGTGATTAAGGCCATCATTATGAACAACTACTACAACCCGAAATTTGAGAAATAAAAATCAACTATTGCATACAAAATTGCAACTATGAACCGACAAAATGTATGAAACAAATGTTTTTTTTTCTTGAATTCCAGGTTTGCCCTTTAGTAAAAGTTGTTCATAATGATGCCTTGAATCACTTCCTTTCGGTTTAGTACATCAGTTCTGGATAGTAATGTATAACATTTTCTTATATTATTAAGAGAGTAACAGACTTATGTCACACATCTTCAAATATTTATTTTTATTACATATCTTAGGTAGAGCCTAAATTAAAATCGTTACAAAATAAAAACAGCCAAAGCTGGTTGGTTACTAACCCAATTTCTTATTAACCCTTTCCATTGCATCTCTCCCCTCCTTTTGCAGCGGCACAACATACCAAGCCTCTAAATCTTTAGGCAGACCTTCATTGAAACTCTGTCTTGGCAGATTTGCCTTTGTATAGATACACTGTGTCATCCTATCATGAAGGGGTGCAGCCAGATCCTCCATATCTTGTTTAGAAATGTCCTTGGGTTTGGAGAAGGTGATGAGGTACCTTGTGGATACTTCGAGGCGAATAACATCGTGCAAACCGACACTTTCACAAATCTGCACTGAGTTACTTGAGTCGGCTGTTGAAAAATTGAACCTGGAAATCAAGATATTTAAATCAAGTCGTAAAGTGAAGAGACACAAGCAATTAAGCTTTTGCATCCTCATACATAGTTAATTATGTTTACGATTTGCATACTTGGAAATAGACATGTAACTAGGTCAACATACTTAGGTGCAAAATTAGGTAAATATTTCGTCCCTTGTCAGTAAGGAAATTATTATCTCATACAAAAAGAGCATTCTAAGAAGCAACCATAATGGTATTACTCAAGTTCTGCTTGTCAGCTTTTCCCCAAAAAAAAAATTTAAAACTAAAACAGTTTCTGTGATCTTTTGATCAGTTTTCAGCAGATTCAATCGTGACAAAGTAGCTAACAAATTAACAAAATGAATTAGGTACTACAGTAATATTACAACTAAAGTATAAGCAACGGTTTTTCAACAGGTGGGTCTTAAGATGAACATGGACAAGACGAAAGTAATGTGTAATTCCCATGTTGTACCCACCCCGATTTCTGTTGAGAACTCGGTTCTTGAAGTCGTTGACTCATACGTCTACCTAGGACAAGTAGTCCAGTTAGGTAGGTCCGACTTCAAGAAAGAGGTCAATCACCGAATCCAACTCGGTTGGGTAAGGTTCGGAAAATTGCGTAACGTCTTCTCGTTCGACATACCTCAGTGCCTCAAGTCGAAAGTGTTCGACCAGTGTGTGTTGCTAGTGATGACTTATGGCACTGAAACGTGGTCTCTGTCTATGGGCCTTATTAGTAAGCTCCAAGTAGCTCAATGAGCTATGGAGAGGGCAATGCTCGGAGTCTCTCTGCGAGATCGAATCAGGAATGAGGAGGTATGTAGTGTAGACGAACCAAAGTTACCGACATGCCAGCTGCTACCAACCGGTCTTATTGGAGATTGTTAGGGGAGACCTATGTCCATCAGTGGACGTCCTATGGTTGAAAACAAGAAGATAAGCAAAGAACTAACCTTGGTCCAATTTCAATCAATATTTGGTTTTTCTGCACACACTTGTAGTTTGTTTCGTTCCTCAATGCATAAGGTTGGAGAGGTGAACTCAGCAACCATTTCAGGATCTTTATCTGGTTTATATTCAAATAGTCACTCTCAGGGCTAAGTTCCACATGGTAACAACTCTCAGTTGACAACTCGGACACTTCAGAATCAACCAGCTGAAGTTTATTTAATATCTCTTTCGTTTTATGAGCACTAAACGCCTCCGTTGAAAAAAATCTTATCAAAGTCATTTTGAATACTCAACTTGATTGCTCTCACTATACTGAAGTTAAACTATGGCACGAGCATAGTATGAAAATAATTCTTACATCAATGTCAAAGATCACCCGTTATCAGATGTATGACACCCTTATCTGAAACAAATAAGAAGCAAACAACGCTTATGCAATGTAAACAAGTTCAAAAACAGAAAAATATGTGGAATATTTTATAGAATAACTAGTTTTTACCCGCGGCTTCGCCCGCATACGCAATATATCATAATATTTTATAGCCTATGTGTTATTCTGATATATTATAAGCTATATTATTACAAAGTTTCATCTCAATCCGTTCAGTAGTTTTTGCGTGAAAGAGTAACAAACATCTAAGCTAAGCAGAATGGACTGAGTCGCAACAAAATTTTACTAATGAAGCCTTGAAATATGGTGTTGGTAGTTGCTAGCAGGCCACTTTCATAGACCTATCTAGATACTACTTACTAGTAGTTTTCCAAACAGTAGACTTCACGAGTATAAATTTGTAGTGCTCTGAAAAATGTAGATACAAATAACAAATAAATCCCCCCCAATGAAAAATCACCAATTGACTAAAACTATTTGTATAGGTTGAATCAAATAACATGTCGGCTGTGGTGTTAGCTACAAGCTGTGGATGACCTAATCCTCACGCAGATGTTAAATGAGCTTCAGTCAGGATTGGGCTATTCGCAGATTGCAGCTAACATCACAAGCACAACTACCAAGTTGTATGATTCAACCAATACCAAGTTCATTAAAACTAGCGTGAGGATTCATTATTAAAATTTCATATGAACACCGAGTACAACTCACGATTATTTGAACTAGAATAGTTTCAGAGTAGTCAGTACTCCTTCTTCAGGGAATACGCGCGCCCCCGACAACGGACGCCCGTGCACTCAACTTTCAAATAATCGTGAGTTGTATCCGGTGTTCATATAAAATTTTTATACCAAGTTCCTTCAAGATTAATCCAGACCAAGTCCAGTCCGTGGTCATATCCAGGGACAAATTGACTGAGCATGTTAAGCAATGATATAGACATTACAGGAAAACATCATAATATTTTTAGCGTAACTCTTTGTTCAAGCAGTTTTACGCTTTACCATGCCTAACTACAATAAGGAAATTTCCCGTTTTCTAGTTTTATTTTTATTAAATTACACCAAGTCTGCTATAAATTATGGTGTTATTATTTTTCAATTATCTTCAAAAATGATGCGAGTTATGAATTTTTAAACATGACCGCACGAAATTAAAAACCTCGCGATGGATTTACGCGTGTGACGTCACCCAACCCAGGAGCCACGCCGTGGGTTAGGCGGGAGTAAGGAAAAAAGGAAATAAAGTGCTTCATTCTGTACCGGGTATTTTTCTAAGCCACGAATACATTCTAGGATATCATTGTACTCATCTTTATGTTGTGATCAAAATTTACTATGGGACTAACCCCCCCAATATAACGAATAAAAGTCAGCATTCCCATAATTTTGTAGTGAGTAAATACTTTATATCTAAATGGAACAAGACTTGGTGTATGTATCTAGTGTACTACGGTTTTTACATCTGTAACTATAAACTAGTAGCTCTCCAAACAGTAGACCTCGCAAGTATACATTTTCTAGAACATTTTCTAGTAACAAGTTCTCAAAAATGCACAACTTTCACAGGTATATTCTTAATCACACGGCGCGGCTCTTAGGTCGGGTGACGTCACACGTGTAAGTCATGTTTAGACATCAACAACTCCGTCATTTATCAAGATATTCGAGTAATTTTTTTACTGTATCTAATATATTTCTAACATCTTTAAATGTATATAATTATTTTTAGTTTTTATGATAAAGGAAACTTCCTTATTTCTAAGTTAAACTTTTATAGCAGGAAGAAGTTTTGATTGTCAATGACAACAAATTCATTTTCTATTTCTACCACAACCACATCTAGTATCATAAAATTAAATGAAACAATTGTAGCTTACAAGTTCAGTTTCCATTTAGAAAATCTCTTTTCCTGTAAAAACAGGAATTCGTAGATTACTATTTTTTTCTGAAAAAGTTCATACATTTGAGACAATGGTGTCAATACTTGGAAGTATTTTTGGTACTATGTGTACCAAAAAATTAACACAAATATTAAGTAGGTACCATTAATGATTGGTCTCGCTACGGTCAAGCGCAACAAGACCAAATATCTAAGGTACTTACATACTCTTTTTCTAAATTATTAAGGGCATGATTATTACACACAAATATGTAATCAACTATTTTTATTTTCGAAGATAATATTTTATTTTGGTATTACACACTAATCACTACATACCTACCTAGTATAAAGCAAAGTCGCTTTCGTCTGTATGTCCCTATGTATGCTTATATCTTCAAAACTACGCAATGGATTTTGATGCGGTTTTTTTTAATAGATAGTGATTCAAAAGGCAGGTTTATATGTATACCTAATACACCTGTGCGAAGCCAGGGCGGGTCGCTAGTATGGTAATAAACTATTTTTAGTTTCGAAGATAAAATTATATTTTGGAACCTGACAGCTAAGTTGAACTTTAATTAATACAATGAGGAAGTTTATGAAGTATTTACCTTGACTTAATCAGAATTTGGATAGCGACGTGCATGCACTACTGTTTCTGTATTATTATCACAATTTTGGAATCTTTGGTAGTAAAGTAAAGTAATGTAAAAGTTTGGTCTGAGATCTTGCGGTTCATTGGTAGGTAATATTTGTAAATAGATAGGTATGTACTTAGAGGTATGTACCACACCACCACCATCACTCACCAAGAATTTCTAAGAAAAAATTTCACTAAAATTAAACGTATTGAAATTAATAGTTTTTATTTTTAGAAGTTGTACAATATAACCTCTTGTTTTCATACCGCTTTATTATTTTGAACAAGTACCTATTGAAAACTTGAAGAGCTTAAAATGAACTTACTGGACATAATGCTGTCCAAGTAATGTGCATAACAAAGTACTTTGTGATAAAAGATTTCTAATTAATTGTACTTACTCACATTTATACTCTTTCTTTAATTTTTTGAATTACAAACAAAGAAAGAAGAAACAAACCTAAATGAATTGGTCTCGCTCAAGTCTCGCTCCACAGAGGTGAGAGGTCAGAAACAAAGAGAATGTAAATAAGGTGCGTTCGGTTTGGGCTCGGTGGCGTTTTTGGCGTTTGCAAAATTAGCGTTGATGTAAAGCGTTCGGTTTGGGATTTTTGTTCATTTCGCCAACAATGCTACTTTTGCTCACTCCCCAAAACGAACGCAAAAGGAACAAACTGTGGTGCGTCAAATGTCAAATACATAATTATGGCGGCAATACTTCGAAAATTCAGAAATTCGCGAGATGTGATTTTTGTTTTGCAAACTTACATGTTCTTTGTTTTGCTATTCGTTCTGATTTAAACATCTGCTTATGACGGTCAATCACCCACGTGTCACTCGTAGCAGTAGTAACATTGTGAAACATCAAATCACAGGACATTACACTACACAATTAAATATAAACATTAAATTACACAATTTTATCCGATTTTAGCAATACGCAATTTGCTGGTAGTATTTACATTATCTTTGCTTCGCTGTTCTGCCTTAAACACCATCTATTATTAATTGTATACCGTACAAATTATTAAAAAGCTTGAAACTTTAGATTACGCGCAAAATTTTATCAACAATAAAACATCAAACTCTTAAATGTCAGAAAACGATCACAAAGAACCCACCTCCTCACGTGGGTCAAAAGTAACAGTTCACGATGGCATTTTTAACTGTTTTCAAGCTATCCGAACGGTGAATGAAAACATATAAAAATGCAACTTTTGCTCACACATTCCCAAACCGAACGCTGAATGTGATCGTTTTTAGCGTTTTGAACTGTTATTTTTGCCACCAGTAGGCTATCCGAACGCACCTATAGTAGTCAGTTAGTCATAGACGTAGACGTAGTATCTATTATCTGTAGTAGTCTGTGGGTCAGAGAACTTTGTTGTATACATGGATTTATTATATAAATAGGGTTGAGCACTAGCATAGAAAAACGTGCCGACAAGGATGCCATATCAGAGCATTGTGTCTCTTTTCCAAGTACGATGACCAAAACATCTCGATCATCTTGGGATATAATATATCTTTGGAATGTTACTGCACGCAGTCATCGTATTAGCCATAGGACGCCCACTGCTGGACATAGGTCTTCCCTAAAGATCTCTATAAAACCAATCACCATAAAAGCAATAGTCTAGAATTAATATTTAGGGAAATAATTCAGCTTCAAATTTGACAGCTGTCATCGGAAATGTATGTAGATCTCAACGCGTTCTTTCACTTTTGCTAAGACACCAATGGCCTCGAATTACGGAGATAATCCACTTTTAAGTTTGACAGCAGTCATCTGATATGTAGATCTCAATGAGTTCTTTTACTTTTAAATTTGCTAAGAGAGCTATAGTCCAGAATTGATAATTATGGATTTTAACTACTTTTAAGTTTGACTGCTGTCACGTGAAATGTAGATCTTGGTGAGCTCTCTCTCTCTCTCTCTCTTTTGTTCAGACAGCAATGGTCTATGGATATTTACAGAGATAATCTACTTTAAAATTTGACAGCTGTCATTCGAAATGTAGATCTTGTCGAGCTCTATCACTTTTGTGAGGACATCAATGGCCTAGAATCGATAATAAACGAGATAAATCAATTTGAAGATTGACAGCTGTCATCTAAAATGTCGATCTCGATGAGTTCTCTCACTTTAGTGAATACACCAATGGTCTAAAATTTATGTTTACGGAGATAGAAAGTGGATACTTCCAAGTTTGACAGCTGTCATCGGGAATGTAGATCTCGAGGAGTACTTTCACTTTTGTTAAGACAGCAATGGTCTAGAATTGATATTTACAGAGATAATCTACTTTCAAGTTTGACAGCTGTCATTCGAAATGTTGATCTCGAAGAGTTCTTTCACCTTTGTTAAGATAGCAATATTTAAAAAAAAATTGTAGAGTAATGTCAGCCTATTGAAAAGAGAGGTAGGGCCCCAGACGAGTGAGATGGCGATAAATAGGTATTTGCTTCAAATAGGTATTAGGAGTGTTGGCTCCATTTTTACCTAAAACTTCATGATCTGAAAGCTTTCACTCGGCACGGCGTCTCTCTTATGCCATTTCAAAGGAATATAATGTTTGGTTGCAACGTGTTAAGGTTTTTTCCTAAGGTAACTATACTCAATCCAGTTAGTATACAAATTCCTAGGTTATGTATGTCTCGCTTGGTCTTGCTTAGTGTTAACAACAAGATCAATAAAGAATATGCTAAAATGGTGTTAAAATAATGCCAACTACTCTAAAAATTGTGCTTATAATTTTATTATCCTATTAATACTATAAACGCGAAAGTTTGAGAGGATGGATGTATGGATGGATGTTTGTTACTCTTTCACGCAAAAACTACTAAACGGATTGAGATGAAACTTTGCAATAATAAAGCTTATATATCAGAATATCCTATCCTACTAATACTATAAACGCGAAAGTTTGTGAGGATGGATGGATGGATCTTTGTTACTCCTTCACGCAAAAACTACTGAACGGATTGAGATGAAACTTTGCAATAATATAGCTTATATATCAGAATAATACATAGGCTATAAATAATATATTGCGCCAAAAATAAAAAGCTTTTCCCATGTTTAGCACAGAAAAAACTTATAATTTTGTTTTTTACTGCAAAGCGGCGTGCAAACGAGAGCGCGAATGTTGAATGACTGGAGCTGTGACGTCAGCGGCTAGTGAGCTCCCACCCGAGTTTTTAAAAACCTTTGGCCGGAAATACACACTTTGATCGTTAATATCTCAGCAATTTTTTAAGATATAAAAATAGTAAAAACCACTGACCTCCATATATACAAGTACTTGTATACATGGAGGTCAGTGGTAAAAACACAGTTTTTCTCGTATTTTTTTTGGCATGTAAAGTAAAAAACGTTTGTCCGACTCATTTCCAACCGCAAAAATGTATGAACAATCACTATCACTCTTAGATTATAGCTAAATAGTTGTCAATTGTCAAATATAATATGTATTTGAACTTGACAAGAATTTGAAACTATCGAGACAAAAATATGGCAAATAGCACAGAGCAAATAGACACTGAATCGAGATATTTTTCATGTCTCTTTCTAAAGCTGGAAACATACTATCTGTACTATCTATCGACTGCCAGCCGCGACTGATAGGTATCTAGATAATGAATGTACACTGAGCCGTGCACACTATCGGACATAAGTCGCGGACGTCACCTTCGGACGATCTTGAGCGTTTGGACGTCCGAGAGTGATCTTGCGCGCCGGATGTTTTAAGACTGTGCACATTGCTAAGTCGCGGCTGTCAGTCGCGTCCGTCAGCCGCGTCCGATAGTATATTTCCTGCTTAACTCATGCCACGATCGACCACATTATCCCTCTGATAACTCTGTGACTAGAGACTAGACGTTGTGAAGTGTTTCCACTCAAGATTTTTTTTCGTCCTAAACATATTTAAAGTGGGACAAAGTGATGTGTATGATAATTGATGGTTTAGTACGATTTCTTTTACTTTAGTTCTTATTCTATGTATACTCCATGAAAATATGAAGATGAGGCTATTGTATACGAGAGTGGAAAAAAATTACTTGATTATTTTTTTACTGAGTTGTAATCTCTACGGCAATAATTGTTTAATTATATTATTATGAAAACAAAAGTGAGAAAATTGGCACTTTTCATCTTACCTACTGTTTTTTTCCTGTATTTTTTACTGGTGAGATGCTGATTTTTAGCTTTCAAGGGTTGTGTACATTGGCCTTTTGTTTTGGCCAGTGCTACCAACTTATCGCTTTCGGCACCAGATCTGACGCTTTTCTTGGTCTAAAGCGCGTTTTAATTTACAAAAGCGATTTGCTTCCGGTGCTTCGCTGGCCGCTGCCGCGGCACGCTCGCTACGCTCGCTCAGCTCTTGCGTTGGTTGTCATGTTTCAACCTAACCTAACCTACTTTTAGTTGTCACCTAATCTACAAAAGAATTCGTTTCTGGCAGTTCGCGGTCAGTCTTCGGATCATGGCATTGATCGATCACGGGTGGTATTTACAACTGAGCGCTACCATGGCTCGGATGACACATTACATTTTAGGTCCCGGTTATCATAGGCGTTGACCATGTCAGAGGCTTACAGATGGTTAAAAAAATCTGACACTAGGGCAAACCACCTCGAATGTCCGAACTCAATTTGTATTACAACACCTTTCATAAATAGGTACGTATAATTCTTTCAAAGTTCAAAATATGAAATTTCTGCAAAATTAAAAAAATGCAGATATGTTTATCGAGACCGTACACCTCTGTTTTCAACCACCCGATTTTTCTGCCCATTGTAACTATTTTTTCTGGCCATATATTTACTAGTCTGTTTAGCGTAACGTATCAGACCAATTGTTTTTATACTCCTGTTCATGTTTATCTGTCGCATTCATTTATCAACTACCTAATAATTAAATACCTTCTCGTTAATTAATTTACCTGATCCTAATAACTTTCCAAATATTTAGGGAACAGCCCAAAAAATTACTTCCCTCTTTGTAGGCACCATTTAGCGTGTTCTAGCGCGTTTTTTGACGTGCTGGTAGCGCGATTTTGCTAAAAGGATTTGGGCGTTGGCAACTTAGTAAAGTTGGCTTGACAGCACTGTTGTAAATGACATGACAAGACAAATCTATCTAAGATGGCCGCGGACGTAGTCGCATTTTGCTAATTATTGTGAATTTCAAGAAAATATGTCGTATTAAGCAAACAGTGATGTCTTGGAAGCTCTAGATTAGTGTTCATTATCCTTTTCAGTGAATTTATTTCAGGAATATTGCATATTTGCTGAATCTAGAATCCCTAAGTCTCGGCGTCCACACGCCATCGGCGGGTTTCGTCCCCTCTTCTGGCGATTATTGATTTTCACAAAATCAAGATGATGATGTACACGGTAAGGAAGTTCCCTACGCTCATGAGTTTTGTTTTATTTTTTAGCTAAAAGAATATAATCTAGTCAGTTATAAGTTTAGTTATCCGTATCGATTAAGAAAAGTACATTGAGGTCATTGAATAGTGGATAATGCTTTGAATCGTTTGATTTAGGGAACCAGTACGGAACAAGACACCCGCTTCAGCGACAAGGAGAAGAAGCTCATGAAGCAAATGAAGTTCGGCGACTGTTTAACTCAACAGGTTTGATAGGATATTTATTGTTTATCTTCAATCTTCAAATGTATAGGTTATTATAACCTAAAAAAATGTTAGATTTTACAGGCTTCTATTATGTTTACAGTAGGCGGCACTTGTGTTCTATTTTGAATAGTGTTGTTTCTTTTTGAAATCACCATGAAAAAAGTTATAACAGCCTTTTTATCATATGTGTATATGTGAATCCAACTTATTTTATAGCCATGATGTTACAAGCTACAAGCTGCGAATAACTCAATCTTAGCACAGCTGTTAAGTGAGCCTCAATCAGGATTGGGTTCTCCACAGCTTGTAGCTAACATCACAGCTGCTAAAATGTTTGATCCACCCAATCACTGTTGAATAAAGAATATTTGAAATTGAATTGAATCAGAGGAATAGTTCTACAGTTTATTTAGTGTGCAGTAAGCTATATTTAGAAAAGAGCCAGATATTAATTTAATATTGAGAGCGCGGAAGGATATTACTTATCCCAGATCAGGCCATCACCTCATATTGCACTGAGTCTAATATCATATATTTTTATTAGGTGGACATGTCCAAGGTGAAGTTAGATATCCTGAAGCCATGGATCACACAGAAGATCACAGAAATCCTCAAAATGGAAGACGATGTTGTCATCGACTATGTCAACAACCAGCTCGAGGAAAAGGTTATTATATAATTTTTCCTTAGTAAATAATTCTAATAAACAAATGTAATCATTGCAGTTTCTTTAAGAGTTTGGCTCTGTAAGGTTTCTGGCTTGAAAATGTGTTCTGTGAGTCACTGCTAAAAGAAACTGCAATTGAAGTAATGATGTCAAATATGTATTGATTGCGTATGGATATTTTTATGGTCTCCACCGGTTAGCGCGCCGTCGATGCCGCCCGCCCGCCGCCGCCCGCGAGCCGCCGCAGCCCCCCGGCTCAACTCGTTGGAGGCCCTTAGTGTGAATCGGTATTTACGGGGAAATTAAATACTTAAACAATGCTAACTCAATATAAAACAAAATGTGCAGTGACTGGAAAGCCCTAGTTCATGTATCAAAAATCGAATTTTATAATTTTCTTCTAATAACCTAAAATGTTAACAAAGGCGTCAAGAGGTAGTTTGACTCAGGGTAGGGAAGTTCCACATAGTAGGCCTTGCGTTCAGCATAATGTGGTTCGTTCGCAAAACCCTTACAGATGCAAGAGCTTGAAGAGCGAAGACATCACTTCATCAGCCGTGCAGCATAAGCGGAGCGTCTTTGCGGCCGCCGAGCTTCGCTGCGTCTTCCCGCATCAAGCTGCCGGCGCCACCTCTGCGCTGGCAACATCAAGAAAACTAATCATTTGATGTACAGATTATCGATATAGTTCCCTTCCCTATCCGAGTCAAACAAATGCTGAGATACAACTACTTCATTCCAATGTTAGGCACTCTTGACGACTTTCTCAAATAAATAATTGCTTTTGAAGTTAAAATAAAAATTAAAACTTAATCAAAGATCGGATTAGGGTGCTTAGTGAAGATTATCTTGAAGGTGACTAACAATGTCATTTTTTCTTTCCCGTTCCTATCTCGACTCCTAGTTCCCCTGTCCCAAGAAAATGCAGATCAATTTGACTGGATTTCTGAACGGGAAGAACGCGCGACTCTTCATGGGCGAACTGTGGGAGCTTCTACTCAGTGCGCAGGCCAGCGAGAACGGAATACCGGAGTCCTTCACCCAGCAGAAGAAAGAAGAAATCAAGAAGAGAATGGTATGAAGAAAGAAACCTATTGACTAGTTCAAATCAAATTTCCTGGCAGCTGTGATATTAGCTGCGAGCTCCGCAGAACCCAAACCTGAAGCTCGAGTTAAAGCTGGGAGAGGATTGGGTTTTACACAGCTTGTAACTAACTTCACAGCTACCAAGAAGTTTGATTCGGCCTATGGTTTAGGTACTTATAGGTGCTTGTAATTGTGTTTTCCTTGCAACATCAATACGTCAACTTAGAGCAAAATAGCATTTTACTATGGAAATTAACGTGGTTTTCACACATTTTATACTATATATAACGGGACTGAACTCACGTGTGGGGATAGTCGTAACGACTATAGTTTCGGTCGCATTCGGCGACCTTTATCAAGTTGGCGAGCGCTAGCACGCGGAGCCGTCTCGCAATGCACTGATAATATGCAAAATAGCATGTTTATTTCTTCGTCTTCGTCACCAATGTCAAATTAACTAGTTTTAAATTATGACTAAATAATTGTCAATAACTAAACCACTATTATCCATAGTCATATTTATTAATAAAAAAACATTTTACTTGTCAAATAAAAGTGTACAATAATTCTATAACTTATACAATATTTGTAAATACTCAATACATTTATGTAACAAATAAGTAATCTGGTCCTTATAGTAAAAAATCTAATCACGTAACTTTGTCAATTATAGAAATAAACAATTCGATCTATATACTCGTTCAACCATAATTTGGAGTTGACAAAATATATTATAAAAATTATACAATTTAAGAAATACTTATATGATAGGTAACCTTATGAAATTCTACGAAGTCATAAAAAGCTTGCTCTATTAGCCACTTTTTTAGTTTAAACTTGAACAAACGGCAGATTATTATAGACAGTCAATCTATGAATTGTGTCACTTAATGAGTTGTTGTTCACATACATAGATTATTATTATTTATTGTGTAACTGTTGTGGTTTTATACATATGAGTGTATTTGTGTTCAGGAAGAGCAGCAGAAGGATAAGGATAAAGAAAAGGATCGGCGGCGGACGCGGTCACGGTCGCGGTCGCGGCGGCGGTCGCGCGACCGGCGTCGCTCCCGCTCCAGGTCCCGGGATCGCTCCGGAGATAGGAAGTGAGTACATTATATGGTTGCTATAGGCCGAATCATATAACTTGGCGGCTGCGATGTTATCTGCAAACGTTGGATACCCAATCCTCGCGTAGTATTTAAGTGAGCTTAAGTCAGGGTTCGGCTATCCGCAGCTTGTAATTCGGCCTGTACAGGTCGAATCAAAGTTAATGGCGTCTGTGAAGTTAGCTAGGATCCCCATATGCCTTTGCTACTGCACCTCGGGTTCGTGAATCGTACTATACTTTTGTTTATAAGCCAAAAGTCTTCATGGAAGAATATGGTGTTGTTAGTGTGCTTGTTGTGTTTTTTTAACCGACTTTATAAAATGAGGTTCTCCATTCGTCTGTATGTTCTATTTACTTCGCCAATTATGAACCAATTTTGATGATTCTTTTTTCGTTATGTGTATCAGTACTCCGTGCTATGTGCCGTGCCCATTGCCATTTTAACTTGTCAATTAATCTGAGGTATTAATTTATCTCGTGATTTTAGTGCGCCATTAGTCCCGTATGTTTAAGAATTATCTGGTGGGCTGTGTCGGTAACCTGTAATACTAAGATGTAATTATTAATCAAACATCAGGCATCGCAACGGAGGCAGCCCGCGGCGTTCACGGCGCCGCAGCCGGGACAAGAGCAGCCCGTCGCGCGACAAGTCTCATGCCGACGACGCCAAGCCAGCGGAGCTGAAAGGTACGTACCTACATCCTGTTATAAACGTGTCGGTGAAGTGAAGTTAGCTACAAACTGCACAATAATTGCTTTATGTGAGCTTCAGTCTGGATGGGATATTGCCCAGCTAGTAGCTGATTTGTATAATTCGGCCTATACTAGCTGTATCCTCGGCTTTTTACCGGATTTTTACAGGAGACTATTTTTTTGTTGTCAAAAAGTAGCCTAAGACACTCCAACATTTGAACTATATTCATTCCAAGAATCAAGTCGATACGTTGCTCTGTTGCTCCATGAAAGAGTAACAAACAAACACACTTTCGGATTTATAACAATATTAGTAAGCATGTCCTGTGGTGTGCTGTAGTAGAAGTTTAGAACCTAAATGTTTCACTTTGGCTTTTAAAGAAATCTCAAGAAATTATCCTTTTTGAGCATTGAATATTTATGCTTGTGCAAACTGAAGAGCTCGCAGAAGATGTATGCTGTCTATTTATTTTTATTTATTTATTTTATTTATTTGATACACAAAACAGATACCTAACAATCAAATTCTTATTCTAAACTTAGTAGCTGAATTTTACACTGGATTGTCGTCCAAGGTATGTGTATACAGGAAAACTAAAAATTAAAAGTAAACACTTTGAAATTATGCTTCTGTAGCGAGCTTGCAGAGGGGTACTTACAAAGCGGCACTGAAGTAGTAGTAGTAGTAGTGAAGTTATCTAAAGTTTATTGATATGATTGAAGAAAACAAAGGGTGTCTAAGTAAAATAGAAAATTCACTGAACTGAATTATTCAGGCGTAGCGTCTTTGTGGCGTCATGTCAGAACAATCCTATTTGTGGCGTCGTCAGAACAATCCTATTTGTGGCGTCAGAACAATCCTGTTTGCGATTGAAATGGAGGATTTCTTTTAGTTTTTTTATAACCATTGAAGTTGATAAAATGTGTCCAATTAGGAGTGATTTTTTAGTTTGTTAATCGTTATTTTGACGAGCCATTCTGACGATAGGGTTAAAAAAAGATGTGTTATTTTTATAAATTTGAAGTGAAATAAGGTTAGTGATCCTTTGATAGAAAAGGGTATTATACTGTCTTCTGCAAACGTTAAAAATTATACAAACCTTTTAGAAATTGGGCTCCATGGCCAATTGCATTCAATATTGTTAAATTGTGTTAGAAAACGGGAAGTCGCCGGAGCGCAAGCCGGATGCGGAGCCGAAGAAAGAAGCCGAAGACAAGGAGCCCATCAAGGACGAGACCAAGGAGGAGCCAGACAAGACGGAAAACGCAGATGATGAGAAGGCCAAGTCCAGATCCGCTTCTCCTGTCAAGTATGTATACTATGTGCCACCAAAGATGAGACTTGAGAAAAAACTTTGGTTTGAAAAAACCCATTTATAAAACGTTTAACAGATAAACAAATTCTGAATAATTAGTTTGTATACGACTGTACCTGCGCAAGATCCCCCACCACTGGCGCCCGTCACGTCTCATCTTTGGTGGCACGCACTATACAATACAATACTTCAATACTATATTTAGCTAATAGGAAGTTGGTAATGTTGGTATCTATCCGTTCGGTCTGTTCCACCCACTGCTGAGTATAGGCCTCTCTTCCTCACCACAATTTCCGGTCCTGTGCTAGCCTCATCCATTGCCTCCCAACAAGTTTGATGATGTCATCTGACCATTGGACTGGTAGTCTGCCTGCTATGTCTTCGTCTTCGTTTAAGTTGGTATATCATTCAAAAGTTGATTTTGACTTTTCATGACGCCCTTTCTGATGCAGTTGCTTCTGCTTTCCATGCAGATAGTCCAAGGTTGGGTTTCTACTGCGCAGATATTTTGGATGACGTCCTAACATAGGATATTCTAATATAGAACAGCTATACTAGCTATTCTATGTGTGTATAGCTGTTCTACGTATGTTAGAAATGGAAGCCTCACTGTTTTCTCACTTGTTACACAGGTCCAAAGGCGATAAAGAAGACGAAAAGCCAGCAGAGAAGTCTCGCCGCTCCACCAGCGCAAGGCGCTCTACGTCTGCGTCTTCTCGTGAGTATTCAAAAGTTTAGAGTTTATACTCAAAATTACGATTTTACTAATTTTTTTTTAATACTGGCTGATGAGTGTTCTTCCATTTCCAACGTTTTTTAATTAATTCTCTGTATCGTATTCCACCGTTGAACAAAGTTCTATCCTTTAATCCTACCGTTTAACTTAGTCCTCGCCTGCGCGGTACAGGGGCGCCGGGGGAGACGACAAAGGGGACTGAGGCAGGTGCGGACGGCGAGTCCCCGGCGCCCGCACCTGTCTCAGCCCTCCTTTGTCGCCTCCGCGCAGGCGAGGACTAAGTTAAGTGGTAGGATTATAGAAAGGTGATTTTGTCATATGTTCCACGCTATCCCATATTTTGCGGGTTGATTGATTCATACGCCATCGATTTCCTTCTTCAGATATGCAGAGTCGCACAGAATACACAATACACCCTCACAAGCGGAATGTTACATTACTCCTGTCTAGAAATAGACATGCAGAGTTCTTCAGGATGTTTTCTTTCACTAGCTATAATATGCTATGCTAGTGGTGTGAAAATTCGTACAAAAATTCCAAAGAATTTGTATTAAATCTATTGGTATTAGGACCAGGATTTGATTCCACGACTTCACTATTCTAAGGCGAAAAATGACCGCTTTATGATTCCAATGGAGCTACCGAATACAGCGCTGGATCGAGCGCAATGCATCCATCAGGTTATAAGGCAACAGTTTTTATGGTTCCATACCCAAAGGTTAAAAACGGGACCTTATTGCTAAGACTCCGATGTCCGTCAATCCTGTTGTCCCTCTGTCTGTCTGTCACCAAACTGTATCTCATGAACCGTAACAGCTAGACAGCTGAAATTTTTACAGATGATGTATTTCTATTGCCGCTATAACACCGAAACTAAAAACAGAATAAAATAAATATTTAAGTGTGGCTCCCATACAATGATTTTTTTAGGAGATTTTTGCTCGCTATTAATAACGGCAAGAGGAATGGGGCTAAGGGGCTCCAACACTGTACCGAATCCTTTTTGCGCGAGTCCGACTCGTTTAGTTCTTAGACTTAACAGTTCCCTTTTGTACAGACGGCAGTGTAAAGAAGAGACAATCTTCATCGTCCCACAAGAAGCGGCAGTACCGCTCCAACCGCGACTCGTCCGCCAGCGCCAGCCCGCGGCACAGCTCCCGCAGGGACAGGTAACCAAAGCTTACAACCATGCAGAAACCTTCTTTCCGAGTATTAAGGTAATCGTGAGACGCCGACTTGGCCATACAGAAACAATAAGCTGTTCTAATGTTCTCTTTCATCAATGAAAATAAAAACTTAAATGCGTGTTGGAAATTCAAATAATTTGCTCGAACCGATTGTTATCCACACAGTAAGTTTTATTTTATTGTTGGTTTTTCAAAACGTCTCCGTTTTTGATAAGTGATTTATTTTATTTATTTATTATTTACAGTAAAATATAGCTTTACAGATTACACGAAATCCAATACGCTACATTTTATACTTTACCTAAAATACTATATACATAACAGGTACCTAAAAATTATACTAAAAAATATAGGAACACAAGATAATCAACAATTTAAACGGTAATAAATAGGTACTGTACTGTACTGTACCAGCCTGTTTAGTAGTCCACTGCAGGACGTAGGCCTATCCACGAAGGGTGGTTGGGCCATATCCACCACGCGGGCCCAGTGCGGGTTGGTGGATTCACATACGCCATCGAATTTCTTCTACGGATGTATGCAGGTTGCCTCACGATGTTTTCCTTCACCGAAAAGCCAGTGGTGTGAAATTCCGTACATAAATTCCAAAGAACTCATTGGTACGGGACCCACGACTTCACGATTGTAAGGCGGGTGTCACCACCTCTTGACCACCACGGCTTATAATAAATAGGTAATTATGAGAAATACATTTTGATAAAATTTAAATGGAACCACTTTTGAAGTATGATCTACCAAACAAAAACAAGAATCATCAACCACCACTCATATTAATTAGACAAAAACAGTCTTACCACAAAAGTTACGCACGGTTTAGACAATATTTAACAGTAAAAAATTGCATGGTTAAACAGTGTTTAAAACGTTTTTAAATCTTTTGTGGTAAGGCGGATAACGTCTTGTTCGATATATTTTTTTTGGCTTTGCTTCGAATTTCATAAATTTATTTGGGTGTTTTAGCAAATTTACTTATTTTAAATTAATCTTTTTTCATCAGGAGCAAGTCCCGTCGCCGGTCCAGCCGTCGCAGGTCCGCGGATCGTCGCGAGAGGGAAAGAGAACGCGAACGGGAGCGCGAGCGGGAACGCGAGAGGGAGCGAGAGAGAAGACGCCGGGAAAGAGACAGGCGGGATCGGTATGATTTCAGTTTGACTAAATTTTACTATTTTACTCTTCTATCTCTTACGTTAGTTAATTTTTTAAATAATTCTTTGGAATCTAGAATCTTGCCAATCTTTCAAAAAGCCTTGTTATATTAAAGTTAGGAAGTTTTGTTTGCCATATTTATTCAATAATTTGCAAGCGCATTACTTATGGGTTTAATGAAATGGTGTTATAAAGCCGAAAAAAATTATAAATGAATATCAGACAAAATGTACCTAGTTATTTAAGCTGTAAATTTGTTATACTAGGAGTGCCAGCATCATTACATAGTATAAAGCAAAACCGTTATTTCTGTGTGTCTATCTGTATATCTGCTCATATCTTCCAAACTAAACAACAGATTGCAATGCGGTTTTCACTATCTTTTAGAATATTTCTTCCGGAAGTTTTATAGCGAAAGAAAGTCGGGAAAGGCGTAGCCGGAATGGGCAGCTAGTATTAGGTATAACGGTTCCGCATTTCGGTAAGAGATAAGCAAAGTAAAGGTACGAATGCGTTCCTTTCGGCGAAGTACTACTGTTTCATATAATCCTGAGTAAAACCTTTGATCGATTTAAAAAGGGATATCGTAGTTTGCACTTATTTTATCATTGAATAATAGCGGTTTTGGCCACTTATTGCGTAAACAAAAATCACCTGTTTCACACAAAATGTTCAATGACCTTCGACATGGAAAAGTTGATGATTTTCGCGATTATCGAGTGGATCCCATAATGAAAGTTGACCATAATAATTAAATATGAATACAATTGAATGTTATTCTAAAATATGTCTGTCATCACGTATAGGTCGTATCGTACAACTTGACGGCTGTGAAGTGAGCTACAAGCTGTACAAAACCCAATCCGGGCTGAAGCTCACATAAAAGTTGCGCGAGGATTGGGTTTTCGCACCTTGTGGCTAACTTCACAGACTTCAAGAAGTTTGATTTGGCTTATATATGCAGTGAATTATTCTTTAAAAAAGTGTGCCAA
Source organism: Hypomecis punctinalis (assembly GCA_949316475.1). Taxonomy (NCBI): domain Eukaryota; kingdom Metazoa; phylum Arthropoda; class Insecta; order Lepidoptera; family Geometridae; genus Hypomecis; species Hypomecis punctinalis. The sequence continues at coordinate 14,856,320 of OX438800.1, read as the reverse complement.
ATTTTGTCAGTACCACTTTAGTTACCGTTACCGTTAAAGAAAAACCATGTAACTTGAATCCCTTTTCAAATAAATCAAAGGTGTAAGTAAAACAGTACATAAGAATGGTAATACTGAGTGCCGATGGTTAATCACTAGGTCGCGCGAACGTCGTCGATCGCTAGAGAGGCGCAGGCGTTCACGATCTCGCTCTCGCCGACGTTCCCCTGACAGGTATATTTCTTATTCGCCAGTTTTCCACTGCTACCAGGGCTTTGAAGTTTCTTCATCTGGTTTATATTTATTGTATTTGAAGGCATCGGTTAGAGGCACCAAAAACTCTGACACCAGGGCTAGCCACCCGGCCTATACGAAGTAACTTTTTTGATGGATGTACAGGAGAGTCGGGCGTATAGGCTGAATCAGACTTCTTGGGGGCTGTGATGTTAGGTAAAAGCTGCGGATAACCCAATCCTGGCTGAAGCTCACCTAACAGCTGTGCTAGGATTGGGTTATGCAGCTTGTAGCTAACATCACATCCGCCAAGAAATTTGATACGGCCTATAACAGATGTTTCACATTGCACCCGATACGAATCCGTGCAAGTTCGGTCCGGCGTTGTCGTGGAATTGTTTTAGTTTCCGCACTACATACGATTTCCATCATCAGATACGGATAAATGATTCTGATATTCGGATTCGTTTCGGACGCAGTGTGAAACCACCGTAAGACCACTCCGTAAACTCGGCTTTGAAGCTCAACAAAGTTGCCCGATATTTGAAGAATGTTCCGATTATTCTGGTACACACTTATCGTTGACGATGTATGACGATGACTTGTACAACGTACGAAATTATTTATTTAAAAACAAGTAAGTTAAAAAGTTGTCACCCGCTCTTTGGCAGTGGAAGACTGGCACAAAACTGGTCTATTTTTGGCCTATGCATGGCTTTGCATGTTACCTCTAGAGCCTCTAGTAAACATAGTCGTAGCTTCACATCTCCATCTTTGTAAATAATAAAATGTACCTTATTAAAATGTGTCCTACGTGATGTGGCATTAGTTAATCATCGTGTCATGCTTCAAGTTCATTACTTAGCCCTATACTGAGATTGTTTTGGTAGAGATCATTCATTAACATAACATTTTTACTTCAGTGTCAGTAACTAATGATTAGTATGCCACATAAATCATTCAAGCATATTCAACAAAAATATCTTGTTAATACCCAATTATTAGGTCAGTTTGAAGACACAGTAGTGTTCTCAACAAATTCGAATCGAGAGAAAAGCGTGCTAGCTATGTTCAATCGCGCTATCCTGGTTAATTATATCGAATTTTTCACTAAATAACAACATGCATTACTATGAATTCGTAGTGCTAAAGAAACTTTTTTCAACTCAACCCCTTCGTTTGGGGTTATCGTTAAATATTCATATTCATATTCACTTTATTCATAACATTATGTTACAAGTCTACAAATATAATTCGTACTTTTTACTATGTAACAAGACATTTTTTATCATTTGATTAGACATTCAATTAATTACAATTACGTAATATGATAAAATTACAATTCTATAACTAATTAAACACAATATTATGTCTACAATGCATAAATATTAACTATTGCTTACACAAATACTAAAAACAACGAATAGTAGGGGTTCTAAAATTAATCTGAGGTTTCATTTTTAGACTAGGTTACCGACACTTTTTAGGGTTGCGTGCCCGAAAAGTATGGACGAAATTACTAAGACTGCAGTCCATTGGTCGTCAGCCAGCTGTATATCTCGACACGCACTTTATAACTTATTTATGGGCCTTATTGTGTGGGGTAAGGGTTATTGCTTTACTCGAAATGTGACTTTATGTCGGTGTCAGAGAGTTGAAGATGCGTTGTAAGGCCAAGACGCTCGATCTCCGCCGCTCACGATAAATCGCGTCATCCTACCTACTTACTGCATATGTCGAATATTTCACTAAATAACAACATGCATTGCTATGAGGTCGTGCTGCAGTTTTTTATGTTATGTCTGGGCTTATTCTGTGGGGTAAGCGTTATTGCTTCATTCGAAATGTGCTTATATATCGGTGCCAGAGAGTTGAAGTTTCGTTGTGTGGGCAGATCTCGCGACCGCCGCCGTTCGCGGTCCCGGCGCCGCTCGGGCTCGCCCCGCCGCCGCTCCGGGCGCGCCTCACGAGACCGCCGACCGTCGCGCGATCGTCGCGTTTCGCGCGATCGACGCTCCAGATCCAGGTAAAAACTTTCGTATATTACCTACATCTCTGCATTGCGTCTAGGGGCTCCACGTTTTTCTCCCAATTGTTTAAATTGCGATAAGTTTTCGTTTCACTTTGACATTCAACTTGATAATGTTCAGGGTTACAATAACGTTTGCCCTGTACTAAGCCGAAAGGAGGTGAATAAAACTATAATTATGAATAACTTTTACTTTGAGGCTAACCCGGAATTCGAGAAAAAACATCATCTGTTCGGAATTCGAGAAAAAGTCAAAATTATGACTCCATAGTAAAAAATTGTTCATTATGATGTTCTGAATACCTTTCAGCTTAGTACGCCAGTTCTGGATAACCCTGTACAAGTTTACATTTTTGTAATGCGTCTAGGGGTTCCATGTTATTACTGTCCTAATTAATGAAATGATTTTTGTCGTGCTACACACACTAGGTGTATAGAAACTTTCTTTTTGTGATAAACATTGCAAAAATTGACGCGTTCGCAGGATTTGAAACTGCATCTCTATGGGATTCCGGCCCAGATGCTTTGTCCAATTAAGCTAAAACACTCTCTGCGAAGGCGCCGAATTAGTGAAAGTGTTTAACATTTTTACCAACTACTACATTGTTGGAAGCGCCATTTGTGAGAACTGCTTTAAACCAGTCAGTCACTTAATGAGAAATTATTAGAACTTCTTACCATTAACGAGAAATGACGCATTGCTTAATCAATGAAATGATTTTTGTAGTGCTTCACACACTAGGTGTATAGAAACTTTCTTTTTGTGATAAAAATTTAAAAAAAAAAAAAACAAATTAAGTGACTGACTGGTTTAAAGCAGTTCTCACAAATGGCGCTTCCAACAATGTAGTAGTTGGTAAAATTATAAACACTTTCACTAATTCGGCGCCTTCGCAGAGAGCGTTTTACTGTCCTAATTGTTTAAATCAGGTAAAGATAGGTTTTAGTTTCGCTTTGACATTCTTGAACAAATAAAATGTATAAATAAATATGTTAATATTGGACACAACATTATTATCTCCAAGTAGAAGTATTTCGTATTTGTCCCATGTTACCCAAACCTAAAACACCCTTTGAGGAATTCTAATTATATGTTTCAACAACGCAACTTTTCAATTAAAAATTGTGTGGAGGATTGGTGATTTAAATTCGTTGTCCATTCATGCGTTGAACCGATATTGTGATATTTTATACTGATTTATTTAGTGAAGAATACGTAACCTTCCTAAAAATACTGATCTATAGGATTATAACCAGTCAGGTTGAAATAATGAAATAATTAATATGAAAGTGTTTCACATAGGGACAGGCGGTCGAGGGATCGCGTGAATAAAGACAGGCGATCGAGAGAAAGGAAATCTCGCGACAGGAGGTCCAGCGATCTGATCAAGGAACGTTTGGAGAAATCTGTCTCTATCCCGAGAAAAGGTTGGTGGCATGATATTATTTTGTTTTGATTATTTGAATCTTAAATTCTTTCACCTCGAGTTATAAATGATACTCTAACCATTATTTAATTGTAATTAAGCCGAAAGGGTAATTCAGGCCATCATTATGAACAATTTGTACCCGGAATTCAAGAAAACAATTAGATGTTCTATAAACAAATTGCATCTCGGAATCGACAAAATGTATGAATCAACAGATTTTTCTCGTTGTTAATTCCGGGTTGGCTCCATAGTAAATGTTGTTCATAATGATGGTCCCAATCACTTCCTTTAGGCTTAGAAGACCAGTTCTGGATGACCCTGTATAATATACCGAAATAAAAATACCACATCAATAAACGAGTGTAAATTAAGTTATTGAGTTAAGTATGGAATATCTTTTATTACAGAAAACCTCGAGCAGAAATTGCGTAAAAAGTCTTCTGAACGAGTTTCTTCAGTCCAGAGAGAACAGTCCAAAGAGCGCGTGATATCTAGCAGCAGCAGAGAATCGTCAGTGGCAAAAGAGAAACCCGAACCTAAGAAAGAAACACAACCAGAAAAACAAGCCGACCATTCCTCTGACGAGGAGGACCATAGAGATTTTATCCCTATTCCGACTCTAAGAGAATATTCTAAGAGTTTGTCTCGGACTCCATCACCATTCCTCCGAAAACATGAAATCGAGCAAAGTAAAAAGTTAAACGACAAATCTGAAGATAATGTATCGGATAAAGGTGCCAAAACTGAAGAAAAGGCAAAAGAGCTTAAAAAACCAAAACGCAAAGCTCGACAGTCCGAATCTGAAAGCGAAGGTAGCGAAGAAGTGGCCAAATCGAAGAGCAAATCTAAAATTAAACGTAAAGAGAAGGCGACTTCAAAGAGACCCAAGAAATCTAAAAAAGAGAGTTCGTCATCCGATAGTGATTCGGAAGATTCTTCTTCCAGTGATTCCGAAGATGATAGAAAGAAAAAGAGCAAGAAAGCTTCCAAAAAGAAGGTGGCAAAGAAAGCTCGCAAGAAGAGGGCGCGCTCCTCCAGCTCAGACTCCAGTTCAGAGGAGGAAGTCAAGCATAAAACGTCCAAATCTAAACAAAAGAACATTCCAGACGAGTCGGATGTCGATAAAAAGAAAAAGAGGACTAAAGACGCCAGCGTCGAGCGATCGAAATCTGAAAAGGCAGAACTCAAACCGACTAAATCAAAGAAAACTGACAACTCTGACGATTCTCAAGACAGTGATTCAGACAGTGACGAAAAATCCGTCAAAAAGAAGGCGGCAAAACGTGACTCTAGCTCGGATAAAGATGTGCGACGCAGCAGTACTAAAGAAAAACCGAAAGAAAAGGCTGCTTCACCAGACTTAAAATCGAAAAAGACAGAAGAGAAACCCTCAAAAACTAAGCATGCCGATGAGATTAAACCAAAGTCGCGAGATGATGGCGAGAAAAGAGCAAAGAAACGCGAGAAAGAAGAATCTTCCTCGGACAGCGACCAAGTGTCTAAAAAGAAGCTGAGGAAGAAGGTTTCTGAATCTGAATCTGATTCGGATAGCGACGAGCCTAAAAAGTCAAAGAAAGCCAAAAAGCACAAAAAGCATTCGAAGAAGCATAAGAAACACAAGAAACATAAGAAAACGTCCAAAAAGAAGGATGACTCCTCCGATAGCGAGGAGGCAGAGGAAGAGGAGGAAGGAAAAGTCAATAACGAGGATTTAGAAAAGAAACTTCGAGAACGGGCTTTGAAGTCAATGAAAAAACAGACCAGCGCCTCCGGGTCTGACTAGCCATATGTTTCTCATCCACCGCACTCATAGATATTCTGTAACTTGGACTACAATTAACTGTTTTGATTTAATTATTACGACTAAACAATTTCTTATATGAAATAGGCATGTGTTTTACGGTAATTCATTGTGTCTCATTGTTAGGAATAAAGTTTTAAACTTACTAATGATATTTTTATTTAACTCTCATTACGATTATGATAATTAAGTACATAGTTAAGATAATATTGCAGACAAGAGCGTTCTATGAGCGATGATGTATTATAATAGCTTTGGGAAGTACTTTGGTTGCTTACACGGCGACAATAAATAAATCTTAATTGCTAATTTGCATACGGGTTATTATTTCCTCGAGTAGCCTCTATAGCCGGTGACTAAGCTGGGCGTGATACCGCTGTTGTAAATGTTGCTGTAGCCGGGCCGTCTGTTGTAATATCCGTAGCCTGTGTGGCCGTAGCCTTGGTAGGTTGGGTTGTTGTATCCATAGTAGGAGTTGAGTCCGCCATTGCCGCCATTGCCGCCATATCCGCCGTAGCCTCCGTATCCGCCACTGGACGGGTATCCCCTGTCGTAGCCTGCGTACCCGCCGACGCCGCCGTAGGATCCCCCATATCCCCTGTCGTAGCCATCGTAGCCTACGCCCGCTCCGTATCGATCATCGCCGTATGCCGTAACGCCCCCGTATCCTCCCGAGCCGTAGCTCCCGACACTGCCATATCCCCCCGCCCCGTAGCCAGAAGCAGCGGCACCGTACCCGCCACCGTACGTGCCGGGGTAGCTGCGGGATCCATAGTCTGAGTAGCGGTCGTAGTCTGAAAATGATATGAATATACAATTGATAATAATGCAGATATAGTACCTACTTAATGTAGGTATTAGTAGTATAGCTTGTAGTAGTAATTAAAGAGAATGTAACTTATTGTTATATGGATAAAAAACAAAATTATTGACAGCTTAAAGCCGGAAACATACTATCGGACGCGGCTGACGGACGCGACTGACAGCCGCGACTTCGCAATGTGCACAGTCTTTAAAATATCCGGTGTGCCAGATCGCTCTCGGACGTCCGAACGCTCAAGGACATCCGAAGTTGATGCCCGCGACTTATGTCCGATAGTGTGCACGCCTCAGTGTATTTTCATAGTCTAGATACCTATAAGTCGCGGCTGTCAGTCGCGTCCGTCAGCCGCGTCCGATAGTATGTTTCCAGCTTAATTGGACTTCTTCATGAATCTTGAATATACGAAGCGATTGCATAAGTTTTAGTTCTTTCAGATCAAGAACACTGAGAAATTGAATTACAACTCTTGAACTGGCATCTAGCAATCAGTGTCATGAATTATGATAAAAGATTAGGTACGTGAGAAACTAGTTTAGCAGAGCGGATTGCCAGAACCTTGTGGTAAGTACTGTTATAATTATCTATATCTACTGACGTCACGTAATTAATACATATCAAATCAAATATTACCAATGAATAACTTATAATTTAAACACTTACAGGAACTAGCATCGGTATTGAGATCAGATGCAGTGCTGTCTTTTTCAATCACTGCCTTGGTATCGGAAGCTTTTTCGGCAGGCGCTGCACAGGCACAGCCGATTATCAGGAGCGGTAGTAATCTCAACATTGTCTGTAAATTAAAAAAACACATTATCTGGATGATCTGGTTCTGCATACTGGATCTCGACGAAGGATGAAGGGATAAGTATTTTAGGATATCGTTGTAAGTTCGTATAGGTCGGGTTTTTAGGACGCCTGAAGAGGGTATCATTGTAAAACTCATTGTTATGACAGACTTTTTATTTGGTACCAATCCTGAGAGCCTGGGCTGTTCCATAAAATTTGTCAAAACCAACCTATTTGTACGAAACAGCTGATTTTTTACGATATCAGTTTGAACAATATTTTAGAAATTTCAACGCCGCGTCGTCCAAGAATATTGTATGTGGAATGTCCCAAATATTTTTATTTGGCACTTTTATACCGTTTGATCGAATGTATGCATAATGGAAGGGACGTGAATTCAATATCCGTTGCGGAAGAAATAAGGCCAAAGGATACAATTAATTCCAAGCTTCAAAAAGGTAGTTAAAACATTAATTACCGGTAATTTACACCTATGATAATATTTATTTCGTGTTTAGGTATGTTTACACTGTGAATAAGTATTTTTATCTAAACTAGTTTATTTGTTTATTTATTTGTGTAGTGTGTAGTAGATATTTGCAGGCCATCAACCCGAGTCAAGCGATATTACATATACATATGCAACCAGCAAGTAAGCAATCTTGGTAATGGTCGATGTTCGCCCAGGATGGCGTGACATCGGGTTTGATTATAGAGCTACGGGGTGGCCCTGTAGTTGATGGATACAAACATTATTTACGTCACCCGGCCAGCCTGGATGTAGGTACCTACCATGAACAGAAAGAATACATCAGTGTCCATCATTACGAATTCCTAAGGTAAAACATCTGCAAACCTAGTTATATTTTTCGACATTACCTGAGCATTATTTGGCCGTTTAATTTGATGTACTGTACCAGCCTTTTTAGTAGTCCACTGCAGGACGTAGGCCTACCTACGAAGGGTGTCGGGCCATATCCACCACGCGGGCCCAGTGCGGGTTGGTGGATACACATACGCCATCGAATTTCTTCTACGGACGTATGCAGGTTGCCTCACGATGTTTTCCTTCATCGAAAAGCCTGTGGTGTGAAATTCCGTACATAAATTCCAAAGAACTCATTGCTACGGGACCGGGGATTCGAACCCACGACCTCACGATTGTAAGGCGGGTGTCACTACTCTTGACCACCACGGCTTCATCACTACTAATTTGATGTAGGTACCTAATTACTATTATTCTACCTAGGTACATATAGAGTTGGTCTAGGTAATAGTCCAACAGGCAAGCAAGGCAGTAGACAAGTTATTAATTTAATGTCTATATGTATGGTCTCCACGTGATAATATATGAAATAATAATTATGATCTCAACTCAAAGCATCCATGAACAGATAGAAGATCATGATTACTCTGTTTACAAGCAAGCAAGTAATTAAGACAGCATTATGCAGTAGCCTATGACCCCCAAAACAATAATCGGCAGTTTGTTAGAAGTAATGTTATTCTCACGTTATTAACAACAGTTCAAGAACGAGGCAAAGTGAGCTCAAACGCGATCCGCGAGCTAAACAACTAGCTTTGTTGCTTTTGGTACTAACTTTACTGTGTACTTAATGTGCGATATGAATGGTCTTCTATCTCTAATAGTAAGCTATAATTATGACAATACTCGATTTATTTGTATACTACAGAGCTGTCGGAAAGTAGCGTTATCCGAATTTTCTCCAAAATAAAATCACTATAGGTCCCGCCACGTAAGTTGAACCAAAAAATATGTCTCTCCCTTTCGTTAGCAGATGAAACAAAAGAGAAGTAGCTATGGTTTAATGGTCAAGTTGTTTGCCGGCTACTTTGAATTTCGCACCGTTTCAGAGATCCTAATTTCGTACAAACAGTTAAATAAATAATAAACAACAATAATTAAAAAAAAAACCTTTTTTTAAAACAAGCTTTTACTAAACAAGTCCTCGGCGAGCCGAAACTCGATAGGTTTGCGTCGTTTCGTTACGGTGTTCCTAGAACCACCTTCCAGCTCCACCACCAAACCCTGGTTACCATTGAAAGACAAACTACTCGTCAAGACGATTCAAATGACCCCAAACTCGACGAGGTTGTGTCGTTTCATAGCAAAGATCCTTTGGCCACCTTTCAGCTCCATCATCAGATCAGCACCATGTCATCATAATATTGCATTATCACGCAATTTACCTACACATGTATGCATAATTTCAGCTCAATCGGAAACCGGGAAGTGGATCAAATTTACCTTTCAAGGTTTGATTACAGACCGACAGACAGACAACGGGGCAGGTGAAACTAAATAGAAGCTTGTAAAATACATTTCGATTAATACTTTCGACATTATCTCTTGTAAAAATAATAAAACATTGGTCAAGTTATTGGCCTTTTGAGAAAAAAGCTACGGTCGCTGAGTAATCCAGTAGCTTTTTGATTGAGCGAACGAAGTGAGAGAGTCTACGTATTACCTAACCGATTAGGATAATATTTGGAAAGATTATTCAGTATCTAAATCTTACTTTATTTGCGAGTACGAACGAAATCTAGAGCGAATCGAGTTATAGACTTATGAACAGATGCGAGCTCTACCTACTGTAAGAACTATTCATATTACCTATACTAAGCGCCACACAAATCGGCGGATGGAAAGTTATGCGCAGAACGCTGCGCAAAAGCCGAAATATAGGTATGGGCGGGAGCCAGAGAGACGAGATGCCAGGGCACACAAGCCCGCCAACCTCATGCCTCCCGCGCGCTCCCTACGCCCGTGTTCACACACTACGACACGCGGCGTCGGCATTGTGCACACATGCGCAATAATTAGCGAATCACGGCGAAGTCATCTGCGGCTAACTTCTCATCCGCCAATTTGTGTGGCGCTAAGTATAGGCACCTAATATTCGTTCGGAGAACTAATTGTATTAGGTACATATATAGACAACAAGGAGGAAATATCACTATGCAACTTTTACATTTAACCACATACCTAACTTTAGTTCCAGGATGTACCTACTTAACTACCTAAGCACCCGTGCTCGGTACGTGCTATACCCATAAGTTAGTTGTGTTAGTTCAAGTTAGGTAAGTATATATTACTCGGACTTTCATATTTCTACCAAATCTTTGACCTATCTACATAATTTAGCGAAATTGAAAGGAGGGATTACTTCTTGTTTGAGAAGGGATAGCCTAATCTAATGAGTGTATTTAGTACCTGGAAAATTTTGCCTTTGTTTTAGGAAATCCTTTAGAAATTAGATTATTTTATAATCTGCAAACTCATTAATAAGTGTACTAAAAGAGCTTTTTGGCCGAATTTAAATATTATGAATTGCTTAATTTGAACACTTACCTACTTCGAAGAAAGTTACTTGGCAAATTAAAAAATGTAAATTGCGGTAATTAAACTCGGGGGCTGGATTCTCTAGTCCAACTTTCACGAGCCCTCGTAACTTGAGTATCATTAACTTTTTTGGAAATATAATTTTATTAGAATATTTTTTCTAATTTGTCTAAGGCGTAACCGTTCCTTTACCGGTTGGTTTCTGTCTTTATAACAGCGATTTTGCTGGCTTCGGTTCGATTTTTGATTGGAGCGGACGTTTGAAAGGTGATTCTAAATATCTAGTCTATTTGTAGGTCTCCTTTCTCTGTGTCTATGTGCGTAATTATCCGCGAAAGTCCGTTACATAACTACAATGCTTTAAAATATTCTATGTTAATGATTAGCCAGAAGTGTGAATACTATTTATTTTACCTTGTTATTCCTTCTTATGTATTTTGTTTCTTTCCAGATAAAAGTTAACGATTTTCTAAAAGTTGACAAAACAACACGATAGCAAAAGTCTTGCAGGCATCATAAGACTGGAAAGGACCTGAAATCTAGCTTGTTACTTATCTTTGGTGGAACTAAGGTAAGGCAACTAAACAATAAACCCAATTATGAGGGCGCTATCGTAATTATAATAGCTAGATATTTATAATAATTCTGTTTCTTTTTCACTTTAGGCATTCAATAGAGAAGACACTTTACGTTGCTATTAAATTTACGATGTCGCCTTCATAATTAGGATTTGGGCCTAATATCTACATGATTTATTTTCTATCACTGCCAAAGATATAGGTACTTACTTTTAAGATAATACTTTTCAGTTAAAAAAATAGTACTTGGGTATCAGTATCTTATTTTATGTAGGTGTTATGGTCTATTTTATCACACTAATCAATCACATTTTGCATTATGCTCGTATAAAGGGCACATGCTATAGGTACAATCCGGGAGCGATTAGATTGTAGGTATTGCTCTACATATAGCTATCATTCGCGCATGTGCAACTTCGTGATTCTTGGTGATAGAAAGAAAGTCTAATTCGGTAACATTTGATTTGCCGGAACAAATAAAATAAATAACTATCCACACTCATAGGAAACACACAAACACAAGGAGGGCTAACACTCAGACCCAAAAGAGATACCTATTTCAATCAATCATCCAAATATCTGCCCGGGGTGGGAATCAAATCCGCGACCAATCGCAGGCAAAATTCGCAAATTTTCGTGTTGAGAAAGATGTCGATGTTTAAAAACATTGACGATTCTAAATTAAATACCTAGCATGAAAAGTGTGAAGTAAATATGCAACCGAAATCCTGAAAAGATGTACCTACTAGGTATATTTATCTTGAAATAATTCACAGTTTACTATGTTGATAAAACTGGACGCGTGAGCGATCCAAGGACCGAATCAAACTTTTTGGCGGTTGTGAAGTTAGCTACAAGCTGCGCGATACCCAAAAAAAAAACGGCCTATTTCGGCCTAAACAAAATCTTAACTCAGTACTACTCACAGCTAAACAAAAAAGATAATGCCGAAGATATCACGTTTCCAGTAAAGCACTGACACAGGTGGTACAATATGAGCGGAGATGCGCTCTGCGTCAGTACGCACACGCCCGGACCTTTATAAACCGTGGGAGTTTTTGTCTTATAATTGACAATGGTCACCGGGGAGGTAATGAGTCCGTTTGTAGTCGATGCGTCCTTCTGTCAAGACTATGACGCATGCTCGTAAGCGATGCAGTAGTTCTCAATGTTCTCATCTAGCAAATAATGGAGCGCCTATTCTCTGTGGAGTGTATTGTACATGATCGCGATTTCCGGGGATGTCAATGACAATGCTAGGAAGACGGGAGGTTAATTGGCTGATATTGCTTCTGGAGTTCGGTTCTGATTTAGACAATCTATTTTGAACATGCGTGCTATAAATAACTAGGTATACTAATTACACTGGCTATGTTTCTGACAAAACAATTACTTATACCGGGTATAGACTTAGACGAAACATGTTCAATCTCTCTCATCATTATAATCAAGCGAAAGCGAAAGTGAACTTTTTAGAGGGAACAACTGCAGTTCCATATAAAAAGTTCATCAACTTGACGAAATGTATGGAACCGGTGTTTATTTCACAATTTCGGAGTTGGACCCATAGTAAGAGTTGGTTACAATTTTATTATGAACTAGCTGACCCGGCGAACTTTATCTTTATAAATTGTAGCCTATGTGTTATTCTGATGTACCTATAACCATACCGCATTTTGTGATTTTATGCTCAGTTAAGGGCCCTAAACCTTATAAAAAATTGGATCGAAAATTTAGTGCGGGGCCAAATTATATATTTACTGTACTTATTCTGTATAAAGGTATTATTCTAGCATATTCCCTCTATCATATTGTTCTGGTTTAACCTGAGAAATGCTTTGATCTAAGTCACCCTTTCAATCAATTGAGGTGTTCCCTATTGTCTTGTTGGATATTCCTATCTATCTTTGTCAGTCGGTCTTTATTGGCGAGCCTTTGTAGCGGTTTCATAAAACACCAATTGAAATACTGTTGCCTAGGGCTAATTTATTTATTTGCCAACTTAGATTTATTGATGGATCAGTAGAAAAATGATGATATTTTTGGTTTTCTTAAGGGGTGAGTGCGAATTCATTAGCAATAATACTCTAGCCAGATTCTAGGATGTAGTACGTTACTATGGGGCTAAGTCGGAAGTCGCGTAATATATAATCAGCTATTCCATACTTACATTTTGTGGTAAGTAGCTGTTTTTGTTCGATTTCGGGTTTGGGCCCATAGTGAAAGTTGTCATAATGACGAGCGCAACTTCACCCTAGAGTATTACTAATGAATTTAGCGTCACCTCTGAGGTGGGTTTAACAAAATGAAATTTATTACCCGTTTACATATACCTATAGCTTACAAAACTAAATCTATTTTGGAACTCTTATAAGGGAACACCTTGTACCAAGTATGACACAAGGTGCTCCGTTAGTTAGCTCTACTCTCTGAGTTTTGATATTGATCTAGTTTAGTCCTAGTTTTACCCGCTTCCTCGACTACTAGGTCATCATTACTATGTCATCGGCCAGTTGACTATATTCGTTCACGTTACCTATAGATATCAATATCCTTAATCATATTATAAATCCGTAAGTGCGTTTGTTTGTTTGTTCTTCTTTCACGCAACAATGGAGCAACATATAAATTTGATTTTTGGCAATGACATAAAAGGAAAGAAACATAGAAGAAACACAAAAATCTAAATATCACGCAGGCGGAGCCGTGAGCTTAAGCTCACTGCGGCTAGTAATATATATGTTGCTTTTCAACCGATTTCATAATAGTAGATTGTATCATATGAAGCAAAATAATATTTTTACGTCGAGGGAGCTTTTTTGAATCCAGAGCGAAGTGAGGGATTCTTCAGTAGAATCCTGAACGTAGCGAGGGATTCAAAGTACGTCGCCCGAGCCAAAAATATATTTTTCATCACATCTATTCGAAAAGGACTACTTGGTTCGCCTTTAAGGTGGTGTTTTCTCTAAGAAACTTTATAAGTGTGCCGGAATTATCTTTGCCGCGCAATTTTTGAATTTGGAAGTATTTGTATTGTTAGTGTTCAGCGCCAAGAAAATGAATGAAAATAATGTAAATATAAGTTTTTATTTGTTTTATTATTAGATACCATTTAATTTCAATTTAGTTGTTACTCTACGTTTTATTAAATACTAATATTACAATAAAATATGAGGTGCCTTTTATTTTCTCATAGAGGTGATGAAAAGTAGAATGTACAACATTATAAATACTTCCAAATTCAAAAAGTGCGCGGCAAAGATAATTCCGGCGCCCTTATAAAGTTCCTTATAGAAAACACCACCTTTGGGCGCACCTAAAGGCGAACCAAGTAGTCCTTTTCGAATAGTTGTGATGAAAAGTAGTTATTCTGTCTTTTTAGGGTACCGTTGTGAAAAAATCAAACTTCTCAGTAACCACAGAAAAAATTTAGAGACGTTTATATCGTAGTTCACCTGTTCCAGTTGACCTAGAACTATGAAATTTGGCAAGAAGCACTGTCTTAGCGTACACATATAGGAATAAATCTGAAAACTGTACATTTTTAATTCGATTAAACAACAAAAAATAGGGCCTAAATATAAAATATATAGGCCCAAAATTCAAAGTGAGTAAATCGTATCATGTGGGGTATCATATGAAACAGCTTCATTAGCACATGCTAAAACAGGATTACAATGTGTAATTTTTGATGCATGACGAAAAAAGTGATAAAACAAAAAACTTTTTTCGATGATTATTTATTTATCCTATAGAGATTCAACACTACAATTCTGTTAAATTTTTAAGATTTGTACGGAACCCTCGGTGTGCGAGCCTGACTCGCACTTGTCCTTTGGTCGCACTTGTGGTTTTTGGGTATACATTTAATATCCGTACGGTACTTTTGTGTTATGTAGATATGCTAGCGAAATGGTTTTAAATAAACCAGTAGTTTTTTTGACTAGTTGAAATATATGACAAATAAGGTATCAAGATACTGCAGGCTACCTACTAATTACGCCATAGTCGGTTGCGTCATTACATTTTTTTCATCCTGAAAAGTGAAAAAGTGATAGGTAGCAGGGATCTTTTGAATATTGTACTAACATAAGTATGTAATAGCTTATCGTTAGTTATTGTGATTTCTGTCTTACCAAGATACAAGGAAGAGGAAGGGAGTGACGTATGGATAATTTTGGCGAAATTAGTGTAATGTGACGTTTTAAAAGTTACACGCTTCGCTGGTCAGGCTAGAGGCCATCTTGGCAAGGTCGCTTCTTCCCTATTTTGATGTTTTCTTGGACTTTCAAGTCACCATCTCATTATATTGACAATACATCCATTGTAATATTATTTAGTGATGTATTGGTTTTTATTTTGAAATTCCTCAGTTGTTTTTATCCGACTTTCGATGAATCGGTTACCACACACATAATCGACACACTTATTGGCTTTTATCGATAGATTAATTTTGTCAATAGATAAAACCAATGCTTTATAGCGATACTGTTTGTCTGCTAGAAAACAAATAGACACTGAACTATAATCTAAAATTAGATTGTTAGAACAATACTCTGAACGAATAGCCGAATACATTGTTTACTGTAGTATTTAAGTAGGTAATATAAATTAAAAATACATGTAAAAATATTTATATTTAAGTAAACAATATTTTCTTAGCTATTGAGCTGTGATGATTCAAATACCTCTAAAACCTAGTGATGTAATAATTTGTTCGCAGCAAGCGTAATGGTTTTGTTTCCAAATAAGTGGCATTGTGCAATTAAAACTACTTAAAGTTAACCACTTAAACATTTTATTATTTTAGTCACTCGTGTATATACTTACCTACAGACAATAACAACTTACCTACTTAAGACATTGCTTTGGTATGAGACTGGTAACTTTACAAAAATATGTTCAAAATAATATACATCATAATATACAGGGTTATTTCTAATCAATTAGCATCCTTTTAGGGGCTTATTCTGTACATCAAAACTAACAACTTTTGTTCTGCTACTTTTGTCAAAACTCAAAAAAAATGTTGTTTCATAGAACAATATCGTTCACCCGCGACCAAATGTATGGAACAGCTGATTTTTTTTTAGTAATGCCAAAGGTCGCAGATCAAAAGTTGTAAGTTTTGATGTACAGAATAAGCCACTAAAAGGATGCTAATTGTTTAGAAATAACTCTGTCTAGTTTAATCTCTCGTACTTATCATGTTATGAATAACTTTCACAATGCGACCTATCCTAAAATCACAAGCTAAAGGCACAAGTACAAAGTATATATCCTAGTTTAAAAATATAATCCAGATTCTTCCCTATAAAATGCTTTAAATGCTAACTACGTGTGTTTTTGTAACGAGTTAAATTCGATTGCAACAAAGGAATTCCATTGTCGAGATTTTGCTGGAACACTGCTAAAAAGTTTAATTTGATTCTACTCGAAGCGACAGGTGTGTTTGTAACAATTGTTTTCACTAACCAATCAAGTGCTTGTTAGCGCTTCAAGTTTTTTTTTATACATAATAACTACATTTGGCCGTCAATTCGCGATGTTGTACCTAAGTTTAGCTTAGAGTTAGCTACAGGCTTTGTTACATCAAATCCTGTCTGAAGCCAAAGAAGATATAATAATACTCTGAAGCTCATACAAAGCTGCTCATTAATTGTATATTGTCCACAAAATGTATGGAGGCTGGTATAATAATAATCAAAAATTCGAACCACAACACTCGATACATTTCGAGAAAGTTCATATTTTTCTGAGTCTATAACAACAGTTAAAAACAAAAAAGAGCCCTCCGATTTTTTAAAAATTAATTTTGAATTTATTAGGATAAATAAATACATTTGGCTCAATAGGAAGTTTATCTCTAGCAACCCTGATTAAGTAACCTCCAAATTGTTTAATAAAAGCATTTTGACCAGTTAGACACACTTTTAAAGTGTTTTTTTGTCACGTTGTACCTACTAACTGGTCACACTGGTAGGTTATCATTTTTAATTTTAGCAAATCAAGTGATAAATGTGGAAGAATCAGCAACGAATGCAAGTAAAATAACGATAGAAGCACTTTATCATTGCTAAACTAGAATAAGTAATAAGCTGTATTGTTATTTTTCATACAATTTATTATCCACATTTAAAAAAAAAATGGAAGGGTGAAAAAATCTAAATTAAATATTTTTGGGAAGCCCATAAAACAAGCTTTCAAATGATGTATATATCATCTTGGTTCGATTTTTCTCTGAATAATATACCACTTGTGGACGTCACCTTTAACATTCACTGACTTGTATGATTTGGCCTACACCGAGAGAGCCATTGAATTGCTTCAAGCCTTACCTCTACTAACAGACAGACAGACAAAACTCTTTATTTACAACCACAATAAGAAAAATAAACACTATTTACACATATACGACAAAAATATGATTATAAAGTGGCGGCCTTATCACCCATGGCGATTTCTTCCAGGCACTAACGTTTACTACTAACGTTTGCTTTTGGCGATTTATTAGTCGGTCAGCCAGTCTATTACAATGTAGGTCAGTTTATCTTTAAAATTATCCTATTAAATCTATAATATGCATAGTAGGCATATTAATGTTGGTATTTATGTAGGTATTCTTTATTTTATGGCAAAGTTACAGCGTACAACGAGAGCTTTTATTTTGTTTATTAATATATTTGACGATTTCTGTACGTACCTTACAAAATTAACTTTGCTTTATCAGTGACCAGATAGTTATTACCTAACTTATTCGTCAGCTATGAAACAATTGCTCAAATACATCCTATTTTATGTAAAATTACTGTGTTTATCTTAATATTTGGATAAAGCGAGCACGGTGTAATTTTACACTTCTACTACTAGAGCATGGCTGCAACCAGAGCTAATAAAAGTCATCATCATCAACCTCAGGTTTCTTAGCGGGATACATAAAAATAATTGGTCAGATATAAACAGTATACAGGGTTATTTCTAATCAATTATTATTATTTACATCAAAACTAACAACTTTTGTTTGCGATTTTTGAATTAAAATATGTTGTTTCATAGAAAAATATCGTTCACCAGCGACAAAATATATGGAACAGCTGATTTTTTTTGAGTTATGTCAAAAGTTACAGAACAACAGTTGTTAGTTTTGATGTACAGAATAAGCCCCCTAAAAGGATGCTAATTGATTAAAAATAACTCTGTACCTATAATAAATACGAGTACCTACCAAAATAATATGCGTACATCCTAACCTTCGCAAATCAGAAATCTCATTTGAAAATAGACTACCTAATTATAAAATACGAAATTGTGTGATCTTGTCTGAAATACTTTTACAAAAAAATCTTCAAATCTAGCTCTCATAGCTTATTCTCTAGTTTCCTCTAAGTTATTTTATTTTCCTGGCCTTTGAGCTTCTAGGGCATCGAGGTTTTGAATAAAATTCTTCCAGTCTTTGTTTAAGGGTAGGTACAGACTATTTTACTGACCCTTTTTCCCGAGGCTAGGCAAATACGAGTATGAGCCAGTGCAATTGCGCACAGAGCCCGGTTTTGTAATTAAAGAGTAAAAGCGCACAGTGCTGAATGTGTGAGTGATGAGTGCTGGCAAACTGTTGCATTAATCAGTCACGTCAGATACCGTGAGTACCTATAGCACAGAATAAATAATATTAGAACAGAAGGATCATTACGAACCAACAATAATTGTAGAAATAGCGACTCTTGCGGCGCGGCGTCGCAATAAAGTGCAGTTCAATACGCACAACCATTCCCTGCAAACATACATACTCATATTTTCTCTCTCTTTTTTTTAGGATTTACTCAGCATAATTTAATAAGTAGATTAAATGTAGTGGACTTTTCATTTACAGTGTATTTCAACTAGTTTATTCAGTTTGTTTCTTGAAATATCTTGCATAATTATTGTTGTAATAAAACTACTATTAGTGGAAGAGCCTGGAGCCCACGACACAGGCTACCCTAGTGTGGGCCCCAGTGTACATCGATTGTTTAAATAATTATGAAGTTTTAGTAAACTGTATCCTGTTTTAATTAGGTGTAAGTTTATTAGTACTAAGGGTTTTTGAATAAATATCTCTAAAGCGTTATTCAGTCACTGTCTAGCATGGAATATCGGTGCCCCGACACGTCGTATATGTCGTCCGCCAGAACGAACTCAAACTGTGGAATGACACCCTATAGGAGGCACCTAGTTCAATCAGTCGTACTGTAGGTATTCAAATGTATCGTCGAATCAAAATGACGCGACAATTTAGCGTGGTGACTTGAGACAAGGCCGGAATTCATAACGTCCCATGACATCATGAGTCACGATCATGGTCTGTGATTACCATTTTTATTACAAACAAGTATTGTAGCATTTTTCAATAGACTTACAAAACATCAGTTTTCGTTTAAATCATGCCACGAACCCTGAGTTGCATATATTTCTGTTATTCGGGTCATCTGGATTCACACTTTCATTGAACCTTTTTATTTGGAAGACGCTTTTTCCCTCTTTTGCCTACTACTTCAGACACTAGCTAGTAGAAGGTATTCGTATTAGGTAGATACGTTTCACTCCATCCACACTCTAACTCATCCCAGTTTTTTTTACATCACATGATGTGCTCTATCGTGAAAGTATATTGATACTTCCTTTCTAAATTTGTATTATTATATCGATATTTAACACCACATTAAAAAGCATCGGATAGAGCATAGAGTAATTCATACAGATTCATACAGAGAAAATTAAAAAATAAGGTACCTACTCCAGAAATACGTAGTGATCAGAAATATTCACAACGAAAGCTGTGCTAATATCCTAAAGAGGAAAGGGTTATCCCCTTTCTATCTTCTCCAATCTCTTTACAATAAGTGATGAGATACCTTTTTATAGAATTAGCGTCGAGATCGGTCTTTTGAAGGATATCGTGAACAAAACGAGTGCTTGCCTTGCGCCTAAATCTCTACCTACGTACACAAGTCTGTAGCCTAATTTCATGTCCACTTGGAATTCGCAATAAAATTCTTATCTATAGACTTATTTGAATTGATGTAATACCTATTATGTGACGAGTGTCCTTCTTTAAATGGTCGGTATCCAAATTTTAAACATAATTATAAGTGCTTCTAGATTACTTTAGTCAGCTATTATTTATATCGGTCAGAGGCCTCATACAATATACTTTTATCCTAAGGTCGGGGAAATCAAACGACGTCCAGTGTTTTCCATACATGATGTATATTTTCCATTTTATACATGAGTCAATGAGTTAAGTACATTTGCCATTTTCACATGATGAGTATATTTATGAGTTACATAACTCTACCATTTAAACCGTTGTATTAGTACTTAAAATATTCTATGCCTTTTGTATATCAGGCACGAGTGCCGTCTACTTAGTCTAGTCGTTCTGAAAGCTCTGCCGCCCAAATTATCAAAGCCCTGCGATTATGCTATAGAACAAAGAGGTATTGTACCATAATGTAAACAATGTGAAGGAAAGAGAAATACATACTCGCAAACATTACATGTTAGAATGAGATAGAGTAGCCTTTGTATAGTAACCCTACAGCTCGGCCATCCTACTTCTAGCGAGTCCCATCGCTATGAATTAGTAAGCAAATCTTTTAAATAGTAAAAGTCAAAGATAAACGGCTAATTAGCACTCCGACTGTCCAAAATAGTAGATTCTCTATTCAATAAAAGGTTATTACAGTCCAAATTATTCATCGTAGTTTCAAAAATGTACAGTTCTGAAATGCAAAATATCTATTTAGTACTAACTATTCAGTTCAAGCTTTGTTTATGATAATTATTTGCATCAACTATAATATATTCAATCATGTACGTATTTTATTTTAATTCAAAGCCATTTTTCTATCTCTTAATTTGACAGAGGCAATATTTTTAATCTAGGCCACAAAACATCGAATAAGTCAAATTAACATCAAGATCAAGTAGTAATGATAATCATTAACATATTTATAATCATATGATATTATGATTGGCTCTATAAACCAGATAGTCACTAACTTCACTAAATTATATGTATAACCTAAATAAACATTCATTGCTGCTATAATGCAGTAGTTTAAATCAAATTGGTTCACCATACCGACATTAAATTTCAATTACAATTGACTTTTTTATATTCGTGTGTTTTTTATTTTTTTGGAGGCTGCTCGTTATCACTAGAATTGTTATCGTATGATTTGGTTACCAAATCTCTATTAAAAATCGTTCAAAGTTAAATCTTGTAAACTGCAACTACGGTTTCCAATTATATGCCTCGCTTACAAGTCAGAAGTGTGCCCTCAATCAGAAATATGTCATTGAGGATCTCGGTAATTCGGTATGGTCCTTGGTATTTAGTGTTAACTATTGAAACTTACCATCATGCGGCAGCTATCTCTCCACTCAACTATGTCTCTCTCTTACTGGGTCTTTTTCATTGTGTTGATTTGGAATTTTCCTGCGTTTAATATATATAAACAGCGCCGCTTACCTGTTGCTCCTTAATCTTTTCTCCTGTTTTTCACCTTCTTTCAATTCTTCCATGGGAGCGTTTATCATAGTTTTACGAATTACCTCACCTTTTGTTTGGCTTGTGAAACCTGTTTGTCAGAAATATGTTCTTCCTAGGATTGGTCGTAATTTCCATAGCTAAAAGCTGACAAGGCGTCTAGTATTATCCCGTTAAATCGATTTACCTGCTCATTTTACCAAAGGGTAGATGTTGCATTTTGGACCTACCTGAATAGTATGTGATAGTCGTGAAATGTCTTGTTAGTAAGACTAATACTTTTGTCAGTAATAAGACGTGAGGGAACTCCAGAGTAAGTGATGAAATTCTTTATCTTTCATACCAAAGTAGCTGATTTCGCTGATTTACGAGATGTACAGTTAAGTACTTTATAAACTCATCAACCAATGCTAATATTAAGTAACAACCTTTTTTTTATATTTCTAATTATTATTATTTTTTACCCCGTCATCGGACAATTGAATCGGATGTACTGCTCAACCGTAGAGCTAGATTTCTGCTGAGGTCATCTTGCGTTTGAGCTCCAGGACGATATTCTATTGTGTAAGCATATTCCTAAAGTTGGACCTACCATCATTCAATTCGGGATATGAAATCACATTTTTCCAGGGACAATCTAAAGCCACCTCTCCTTGGGACTACTGGGCAAAGCTTCTCTAGATAAATCTCACTTAGAACCATCGGCATGAAGAAGAAGAGAAGCATTCCAGTCCGTCAAAATTAGTTTCTACAAGGTAGATTCTGAACCGGTTTAACGAAGTGATAACCGCTAATGTCTCCGATTCGTAAAAATGCCACTAACGTTTGTCGACCGTAGTTTTATGGCTAAAATAGGACTCTAGTTGCAGCGCGTCATTCGAATTCTTTTCTAGGAGTATTCCTGCCAGACCTTGTTGGCAAACATGCGTATGGACCTTCCGCAATTATAACAGCATGTTATAAACCAAGGATTAATATATTAGTAAATACTTATTCCTTTTTAATTTACTTACTGTCCAGAGCCACTCGGAGTGTTATTTCATAACTTTTGACAAATCGTCTCAAGAATTCCAATAAACTCAAAAACTGACGTACATACCTCATGTTGATTGTTTGACTAAGGGAATTCGGAGATCGTTTCTACTTTCTCATGCCTGGACGAATGCTGTCCGCGCTTACCACAATTCCGAAGAGATCTATTAATTCGAGAACAATGTGGCACTTACTTTCTTTTAACTCAAGCCCTTCCATTTATTATTAACAATCGCACTTTCGTCTAATCTTTGTGTCTTCATCGAAACCTTTAGACGGTATAAGCACGTTGTCTATGTATAGTGTATACGCTAGCATTTTTTATCTTACCTTAATTCCTGGAGTTATTGAAAAAGTTAACATCTTCGACAGAGCAGTGTATAGCAAAAACGCTCCATGTTCGTTCCTGATCTTGTACTGACCGTGAAATAAATAATATACCTTACCTCAAATCAAAACCTCGAAACCCAGCATCAATAATGGATTTTACGATCTATGATCTCCTCCATCAATTACGGAATGCTACAATGCATAGTCTCCTACAACATATAAGCCAACCATATATGTCAGATTCTGAACCTCTACAGCAACGTGAGATATTCTCAAACGGCGAGTACAAATTTCTCCCAATACCTCCGAGCATCGATAAATTTGGTTTCGGTTTGAAACTCGTTCAGTGATTTCAAAGTTCAGAGACTTAGTCTCACTCACCTCGATAAGAGAGCATTGGCTGCCCAAATCAACGTGATAAGAAATTGATGATCCATTTAGCTTAACGTTGAGAATGTACTTATTAATAACCTTATTTTAGCTGTTAACCCCAAAACCCGTTTTTGTTTGAAATCATTACCTGACACTTAGCCCTTTTCTGCTTCGTTTCCAACCCTGTTCCTAGGACAGTTAGATGTTTGATGGCCGAAACGGTTACAATATTTATTACATTTCAGGGCAAGTTTGGAACATTTATAGCTAGAGTATCCGACTTCTTGACAATCGAAACATTTAATGTCCGAAGTCGTCGTACTGATACCTGGTTTGAAAAATCCCTTATAGTTTGGATTGGGTCCAAACTTTCTTTCATTTAGTCTGCGTGTCGCGCTCAGAGTTTCTCTCGCCTGACTGACCTTAATGGTTCGGAAATATTTTAATACCTGTTCCAGATCCTTAAGCTGCTCAGCAGGGTGTGGACACCAACCTTTACCGTCCGATCCTCAATGTCATGTAGTACAAATTTACTGCCTGCCTGCCTACTATAGATTTTACGACTATTTAACAAATTCATCTTCATACAATTAAATGTTTCTAAAAGCTCTCCATACATCACTATCTTAGCGCTTTATATTTTCCATTCCATCTGCGAATGTAATATCGAAGTTGGATCCTAGTTCTATGTTGTTTGAACAGTTTAGGTTTAGAGTAGTAGATAATTTCTTTCTATATCTATCCATAAATTTTGACACATTCTTCTACTTCAATTATCCATGTCACAGATTGCTCTTTAATTAATAGGTCAAATTCCGGTATCACATTCGTATTGAATGCCACTTTAAGTTTGTCAGTGCTTTTAAATTATTCTAAAATTAACAAACACTTATCTATTAGCTTACTATTAAAATCATCCATTCTTCAGATACAAATACTTCAGTGGACTTGCCCTCGTCTGGAACTTGCTCGTTTCCTTCCATATTGTATTAGTTTGCATTTCCTGAACCCGATCCTTCGAGTCCTTCGGTATATAAGTGTATGTCCTATCCTTGGACTCACGTACATCCCTCCTGGGCCCAGTCCTTGGGTCCCATGCGCTTATGCGCTAGTCCTGTCCTTGGACTCTCCCTCACATCCCTCCTGGACCCAGTCTTCGGGTCTTATGCGCTTAGGCGCTAGTCCTATCATTGGACTCTTCCTCACATCCCTCCTGAACGCAATTTTCGGGTCCTGCGTGCTACTCTTGTCCTTGGACCCACGTACGAGTATATCCCTTCATGACTTCATATTCGGGTCAATCACTTCAGGTGCATTCGTCGTTATTCTCCGTTTGATTGAAATCTGAAACTTCCACGAACAGGCTTAATAAATTGTTTATAGACATAATTTATCACCCTATTATTTATGTAGTTATGTATAACTTCATAGTAGCACGTCCTATTCTTCCTATTGCATTTCGCAGTACATCATAATTATGTACACTGTTACAGTACGCGCATCAAAATAAAATATTATGTTAAATAAATATGCCGTATAAAGTCAGCGTATTAACTTGGTAGCAAATATTTCATCCATGCCTGTAGTGGCATGACTGCAACATCGTTGTGATATTAATATCGTAATCATAAGATCCGAAAATATTTTTTTAGTATATTCTCCCAATAGCTATACTGGTATACAAATTTTGAAATTTTCGTGGCTTCCATTTGGCCCCTTTTGATCATCCAGCAGAAGTTGCCCAACAAACATCCTTGAACTCTAACCTTGATACCGCTTTTCCATTTTAAATATGTCCTCATGAAACCTTATTTGTTCATGCTCATAATTTACAGCTGCCAAATTTTTAAGGAAAACTCCGGATATGTGTTTAATTTTCAGCGATATAGTGCACCCCAAAGCTTCTTCTGTGCCAATAGAGGCTCTTTAGAAAATTTTTGATCACTCTTCCTCTCAAACTCTCACTCACCTTTATAAATATTTCCGGAAATTAACCTCATCAAGCTCATTAAGAAAAATTAGTCTCAATCATCACTACGTAGTATATCAAAGTCGCTTCGCTGTCTGTCCGTCCCTATGTATACCCTATGTGTATCTTTAAAACTATGCAACGGATTTTGATGCGATTTTTTTTCAATAGATAGAATGATTCAAGAGGAGGGTTTATATGTATAATACACCTGTGTGAAGCCGGGGCGGGTCGCTAGTTTAAAAATATTAAGTGTGTTCTCATAACGAAGGTAAGTACCTACTCAAAACACGATCGGCTATCACAGTTCCTGTAACAAACCACGTTGACCAGTAGTAACAATCATTGTAGTACATATTTCCTCGATCAACGTAGCACGTGTGTCATAATTAGGTATTCATACTTAGGGTTAAATAATGAGTAAAGCAAAACAAATAGGTACTCAACAAAAGTATTTCGACGGCAAGGCAACATATAAACACAAGCCTCAACACAATACTTATGGCTGTAAAATAAACTTTGATTACAAAGACAACACTTCTTTGTTCCAGCCTTCTAGCTTTACCTTCGTTATAATCGTCATGTTAATATTATTGAGCGATACGATGTTTTATTTTAGTAAGGACTAAAACCATGGATGTATCTAATCATGGATAAGAATAAAAGTCACTTAAAAAATTATCTCTGACTTAGAAACTGCACACCATAGAATCGACTGTGACATTTAGAAAACCAGCACATTCGTTTTTTTTATTATTATTATAATATTTACTTATCAGTAAAAACATCGACATGGCGTATCATGTCACTACCATAATTTCACGCATTTTAGGCTGTGCCGACGCCATTTCAGAAAACATCTTAGCTTTAGATAGGTATTCTAGTTTATTTCCGACATCCATGTTGCTATTTCAAAAAAAAAACATCTCGGCCCTTGATATTCTACCTTATTTCCCACGTTAAAGATATTCTAGAAAATATTTTGGTGTTAAACATTCTGCCTTATTTCCCACATCCACGACACGACATTCTAAAAAAAATCTTGGCTTTCGATATTCTACCTTACTTTCCACATCCATGACGCCATTCCAGAAAACATCTTGGCTTTAAATATATTATTTCCCACATCCATGACGTCGTTCTCGAAAACATAATTATCTTGGGTTTAGATGTTCTACCATATTTCCACATCCCTGACCGCAGTACGCATTACTTAAATGAACAGCAGAATAATTTGCTTTCGCCAACTTCGTTAGGATCTATATAATCATCGAAAACCATGTTACCGTTAATATAATTATACCTTCATAGTTATTATTTTTTTTTAGTTAATTAGAGCTAGTTACAAAAAATCACGCGCTTCCGTTCAAACATTTTCGTAAACATTACCGGATGTTTACGATTAATCGAAAAAAATAATAAAGTAAAATTGGATGATTTTTTACTAAATTACTCTTGTAATTTCTTTGTGCATTTCGATCACAGTCAAAGACAGGTCCTCCTTCATTTTGTGAGTTGGTTGAAAAAAAGGAAAAAAAAACAAATTCGCTGATCACATTACCTAATAGAAATGACCAAACACAAAGAAAATTCTAGCGTGCCTATACGTTTGGGTTAGTCAAAAAAAATGCAACAGCAACTTACGTTTTTCCGAGCGAGCGAGCGTGGCAAGAAAATGATATATTTTCTTGTTATCCCCTCTTCTGACCTTTTATCCTAAGGTCGGGGAAATCAAACGACGTCCAGTGTTTTCCATACATGATGTATATTTTCCATTTTATACATGAGTCAATGAGTTAAGTACATTTGCCATTTTCACATGATGAGTATATTTATGAGTTACATAACTCTACCATTTAAACCGTTGTATTAGTACTTAAAATATTCTATGCCTTTTGTATATCAGGCACGAGTGCCGTCTACTTAGTCTAGTCGTTCTGAAAGCTCTGCCGCCCAAATTATCAAAGCCCTGCGATTATGCTATAGAACAAAGAGGTATTGTACCATAATGTAAACAATGTGAAGGAAAGAGAAATACATACTCGCAAACATTACATGTTAGAATGAGATAGAGTAGCCTTTGTATAGTAACCCTACAATACATAGGTACATATAGGGAATGCAATCTCGGTCGATATTTTCAATCCCGGTATTAGCGGGATTGACCAACCTAATCGACCGGTATCCCGGGTATTACTGGGATCCCAGTTCGTTTGAGGTACTTAAAAAAATCATAAGTACGACATAATTTAAAGCTTTTGGCTACAGTACATTATGTAAGCGTAATTATAGAAGCGGTAGCAATGCAATTATTATCTTATTCTTATATATAAGCTAATTCTCAATTTATCTCGAAAATTTCGTATTTAGCATAACATACATTCGTGTGCACATCTAAGCATTCTGTTGCATTAATGATAGTTTTTCACTGGTTTTCCACATTTGGTCATGTTTTGCTACATTCATTAAAGTTCAATCTCGTAGGCGACTGTAAGCAGCAGCAGCTGCAGATAATAGTGTCATCTCAAAGAGAAACGTTGCTATAACTTACGCGTCAGCAGTCGTACCGTTACTGTAGTCTGCTGCTGCCGTGTGAAGTTAGCTAATGAATCATACCTTTAGACTCAAAATCGTGCATAGATTAATTGATGTGTACACACCATTTAATAGAATCATTTATGGTGATTCAAAACTTTAATTATACTCGAGTGTAGTCCAGTAGCTAATCCAGAGGCCAGTATTTAGTCCGGAATGCAAATAAATAGGCGTTCTAGTTCATAATTGCTACACGATTTTTTAAGGTTCATTGGGTCACAGTAACTCAATAAATAACTAGAGTCTGGTGTCGTACATTCAGTACAATATTCATACTATGGCGTGTGTTTCTCATACAACGTAAGCGCGCATCCAAATGTGCTGAATCTGCACTGAAATTGAAATGGCCTTTCAAGAAACATTGTAGAAGCCGTCTAATACACTAGATTCCACGCGAATTGGCTACATTATGTGTAATATTTTTCATTTTAGGTAATCCCGTCATTCACCGTGATCCCGGTCAAATTTCGACCGGGATTCAATCCCGGTAATAGCAGCCGGGATCCCGGTATTTCGGGATCCGGGTATCCCGGTATTGCATTCCCTAGGTACATATTTTATGTGTATAAGTGAACTCATTGAATTGTTTTGTGTTTTTCGCTTATTTCTATACAAAATCCTAACCAAATGACACTTTAGTTACACTCGCTTAGTTTTCATTCAGTGTCCGTTTTGCCCACTGACGCGACATATCCATGCCCAATGTCCCATACAATGAATTCGTTAATGCAATGTGCCTTTGTCTAGGCCTTTGGTACCTGTACTGTGGTATAGACCATGACTGTAGTCATATAAAAATTAATATAATCGATCGGCAAATACGCCATAATTATTATATTAGCATATCGACATTTCGAAAGTAATATTGCTGAATGCCTCGGTGGCTCAGTAGTTAGTGACCCTAACTACTAAGTCAAAGAGGCGTGGGTTCAATCCCCAACCAGGGCAAGTATTTATGTGATAAACATAAGTGTTTGCTCTGTGTCTGGGTGTTATTTAGTTACTATCTCTAAAAGTATGTATTTAAAAATTAGTGTATGTAGTTATCAGTCTCTGGCAGCCATATTCGTATCACAAGCTATGCTTAGTTTGGGGTGAGGGGCCGTGTGTAAGATGTCCCAAAATATTTATTATTTATTTATTAATACATTGGTTCCATGAGTGCTAATATTTTTTTATACTTTTATATCATACTAGCTTTTACCCGCGGCTTCGCCCGCGATATAATTTAATGTATGTTTATCTTGTCATAAAAATATGGTAACTAAAACAGTAAGTGCGCCACAAAATATTAGCCCCAATTCAATGTGAAACGGTACACAAATATTGTAGCAAATAATCATTTCAAACCCAAAAAACAGCCAATCTCAACTAATTTGTTTCATCATCGTTATCATCCGCAGCTTTCTTTGACCCACTGTTGGGTATAGGCCTCTCTCTTGCAGTGCCATCTGCCTCAGCTCTTTGCCGGTCGTGACCAGGCTCGACCGGCGGTATTGATGATATCGTCGAGATAGTCGACCCACCTTGTTGCCGCGCCGCACATAGCTGAGCGCTCTCACCTATTCAAGTACCCTAGTTGACCAGCTCGGTCACCACCGTCTTTCTTGGTCAAGAAGCGCTGGTCAAATTGGTTGCCAGGCCATTGTGAACGATAGCATACGCAGGGCTTTTGCGACCGCCAATATCGCAGCCGTACTCGAACCGAATGGGTTTGCGCGTGGTGATGGCCAAAGGCCTGACGGTATGAAGCTGATCCCATTAAAGTGTAGACGGCCCTTAGTATGAGACGCGACTTGCGTCGATACTTTGGCGCCGTCAGCGAAGCAGCACAAACGGCGCAATTATGCTAACCTCGGCAGTGGTTACATATTTGAGCCGTTTGAAATTGAATGAGACATTGTGCGCGTGTTGGCCGGGAGCTCATCTTGTTTTCAAAAGTCTTTCTGAGCGTCTAGTGTATCCGCCGCGTGACCAAAATGCTGGTGTTTATTTGGCTCAACGTATAAGCAGCATTGCCAAGCTGATTGGCAATGCTGCCAGCATGTTGGGCACGCTGCTAACTGGCAGTGGGGTTGAGCATTTAGACCTTCAAGGGTCTGTGGATGGTCCAATTGTTTGTTATGTAGTAGTAGTTTATGAAGTTTTACATTATAAGTCTGTATTTAGTAGTAGTTAATAAAGGCACTTGCTCTATAAAAAAATCAAGTACCTTGCACCTTGTTGTCACTGTTCAAACCTAACCCGATATCAAAATACCTTAAACTTATAAATGCTTCTGTTGATTGAGATAAGGTTAGAGTATACCCGCCCATAGGTTCCCGCCTTGTCGTGGCAGGAGAACTTAGTAGCCGAGGCTTATGGGCGGCGCGGGAATCCCATGTAGAGCCGCTTCTCTGGGTTTTTTCTGAGACAGCTGAGAAGGCGGCGCTCGAGGTCTCCCGATTCTTTTTGGTCTTTTCCCCCTAGGCAGTTTAGAAGTTTGCACTCGAGGTTGGGCCGCTTTTCTAAGGTTTTTAAATATAGCAGCTGAGAGGCTGGCCGGCAAGTTGCGTGCCTCATGAGGAGTGCCGCTGAGCCGGGCTGCACTTTTATCACTGTTCAATCCTAACCAAACCAACAGAAATTTATGTTCGTGTCAAGGTCACAACTCAGAATCAAGGTTAATAACCTTAGTGTCAAGATATTCATACTCATGCCATACTACTTTTAAAAATCAAGTCGATCTGTTTCTTCGTATATTAGCATGGATTCTGTACCATAAAGGTAGAATAAAGAAATATGTTTAACCTCTAATAGTGGTATATTTAAAAATATTTTTAATATCAGACGAAATGACGGCCCAGTATTAAACGTCATTGTAATATGTAGCATGGCAAAGGGAAAACTATTTTGTCCAATTTTAATGTTAGTTATCATTGTCAATTCATACTTTATTTTCTCTTCGAGGAGCTATAATGATGGAAAGACAATTTGTCCCTTTGCTATGCTAAGCGAGACATTTAT
Organism: Hypomecis punctinalis; assembly: GCA_949316475.1. Classification (NCBI taxonomy): domain Eukaryota; kingdom Metazoa; phylum Arthropoda; class Insecta; order Lepidoptera; family Geometridae; genus Hypomecis; species Hypomecis punctinalis. The sequence goes on along the minus strand of OX438800.1, from coordinate 14,825,458 downwards.
AAAAGTCTGCAGTTAATGTATGTCACCTGTCATCTAATTACGTTTTGTGAATCCATGTTAGGCCCAATCAACCCAATTATGAACGCGCCATCGTAAATTTAATAGCAACGTAAAAAATGTTCTCTCTATCGAATGCCGAAAGTGAAAATAAAACAGAAACAGTCTAATTAACTGTTATAATTAAGATGGTGTCTTCAAAATTGGGCCTTTTAGCGTCGTTGTGATAGGCGACAGTTTCGCTAACGCAAGATTTTGTCCTATCCTACGGGAAATATGCAATTTTCGGGATAAAATGTAGCTTATGTTCTTTCTCAGGCTCTAAACTATCTGTGTACCAAATTTCATTGAGATCGGTTCATTAGTTTTGGCGTGAAAGCGCTACAGACAGACAGAATTTCATTGAGATTGGTTCATTAGTTTTGGCGTGAAAGCGCTACAGACAGACAGATTTAAAATATTAGTAAGAATAATATATTATCAGTATGATGATATCCAAGGACTGTTCATCGATTGATTTGACAGATATTCGATCGACAGTTGTTTATTTTGACATTCTTGCAACGCATGCTAGAGTAGCTCGCAGATGGCAGAATTTTCCTACTTACTCAACATTTATCGTTATATTTTGGACAATTCACAAAATATCTTTATAGTCTGTGATTTTTTAAATTCTTAATAAATAATAATAAATAATAAATAAAACGTTTATTGTTCCATAAAAAATTTACAAAAACAAGTTGTGCACTAGTTCCCACACTAGGGTGACCTGTGTCGTGGGACCTAGGCTCTTCCTTATTATTAGGTATAACATGTTATCTAAAACTACAATACTAGAAAAGTAATTATTATTAGCTAACTATTGAAGGTATAATTATAGATATACAATAAAAACGACTAAATTTAAAAGCTAGGTTACTAAATGAAAATAAAATACTATTTAAGTACTTAGTAAGCTAATTAATTTTGAAAATATAGTTATTGTTTACATATAAAGTCAAAAGAGGGTTATACTTCTTGCTTATTTAATATGAGGGTTATCGCAGTAGCAGAAAGACAAAACTCGCAATATTAATCGTACATACGTGTTTTAAATGTATACCTATCTATGTGTAAGGTATGTCATTATTGAAGTGTGAGTGTAAATTTATCACTTCCACAATGTAAGAATGTATGAGAATATGACTATCGTGGAAATACTATAGTGTGAGTGTCAACACTAGGTTAGAGTTGACCGTGTAGTAGATAGGTATGTAGGTGTGCATGAGCCTACTTGAATGCAGCTGTGATAAATGTTGTACAGCGCAATGTATACAGTAGGTGATATTATACTGTTCTTATGTTTGTGAGATATTTAAAATTTGTTAAATTATACCATAATGTTAACCATATATTAAAAAATAAATAAGTATTAGAATATAAATGTAAAAAAAGTGTATGTATGTATACAATATATAAGTATATTTATATTTTTTTTTCTCGCTATGAAACATAATATACATTTTATTAGTTCACATATTAAAAATAATTTTTAAATATATATTAGTGAAAATTAGGTTACACATATAATGATCATTAATTATAGTTGTCATAATTATAATATAATGTTGAAATATTTTTTCTTGTCAGGTCACTTTGTCACTTGCAGTAATTTTTCTGTACCACTATAGCCCAGGTTAGTCAGCCATAATGTAATCTTTTTTTTTGCACACAAAGCGGGATGATTCTAAGATTTCAAGGTTTTTTTCGAGGATTTGATAAAGAAATGGACCCTTGAAGGAGTAGGCATTTTGGGCAAAGACAGTTTTCGTCACAGGGAGCAGCCAAGTATTACGTCGATCAGACCTTTTTTTGGAGTGAACTATGTTTGCCAGGGCCGTTTTATGAAAGCGTAGGACTGTTGCAGCAACGTATAGCTGTCGGACAGTAAGGTACTTAGTATCTTCATAGAGTTTATCTGTAGGGTATCTAAATGGCTTATTATACGCAACTTTTAGCAGAGCTCTTTGGGCTCTTTCAGCATTTATAAGACGAGTTATTGCTGCAGATCCCCAACAAACAATACAATAGTTGATCACAGACTGACACAACGCTAAGTAAACAATTCGTAATGTTGTGGGATCTGCCACCTTACCCAATCGTTTGAAAATGTGCAACATTTTCCGAAGCCTATTACGCAGTGCAACGATATGATCTTGGAATGTCAGTCTGTGGTCAACCACTACACCTAAGTATTTAATCTGAGTGACACATTCTAGTTCAGGGCAACTACATCTTCCGTTATCATGACAATCACAGGAGTGGAGCTTGAGTGAAAGGGGTGGTGGTCGCGATTTTTCAGTAATTCTGAAGGCCATAAACTTAGTTTTGCTTGCGTTTAGAGTCAACAAGTTATTGTTGAGCCATGAGGCTACCTTTGCCAGCCCTGCTTGTGCGCTATTAGCCACTTCACTCCAGCTTTCGCCATGAAACACGATTGCAGTGTCATCTGCGAACGTGAAGATATTTCCTTTGTTTAACGTCATATTACACAGGTCGTTTATATAGATGAGAAACAGTGTTGGCCCTAAGACACTTCCTTGAGGAACACCAAAAGAAACAGTCGTATAGTCGCTGAACTTATCAGATATACGGACTCTTTGGTTTCTGTTAGTCAAGTAAGAGCAGAGCCAGTTTAAGGCAACCCCCCGTATTCCCAGAAGGCTTAGTTTCTTCAATAAGATTGGCCAAGATACTGTATCAAATGCCTTGGCCAAATCCAAGAATACTCCTAGACACTTCTTTTTGGAATCAAGGTTAGTCGTGACTTGCTCCACTAAAGCCACCACTGCATCTTCGGTTGATTTCTGACTTCTGAAACCAAATTGGTTATTAGACAAGACATTGTTTTTCTCAAGAAATCCTAGCAAACGTTTGTTCATAACTTTCTCTAATATCTTAGAAAGCGCCGGTAGAAGTGAGATTGGGCGATAATTTGATATCGATGTCGCAGAACCAGATTTGTAAATTGGACAAACGTTACCTATCTTGAAACAGTCTGGAACTATACCTTGCATCATACTCAGATTGCAAACATGAGTAATTGGTGCAGCTAATATGTGACACGAACGTTTTAACACATCATTGCTTATTTGATCAGGACCAGCAGAGGATGAGGATTTAAGTCCCAAGATTATAAATTGTAGCCTATGTGTTATTCTGATGTATAAACTATATTATTGCAAAGTTTCATCTCAATCCGTTCAGTAGTTTTTGCGTGAAAGAGTAACAAACATCCATACATCCATCCATCCATCCATCCATCCATCCATCCATCCATCCATCCTCACAAACTTTCGCGTTTATAATATTAGTAGGATTGTTACAAAATCATTTTAGCAGTAAGATAAAAAATCTTTGCCCACTGTTACTAAAATTAAATTACAGGTTGTCTTCGTCTTGTAAAAATAAAGACTAAAACGAATACCTACCAATAGATTGGTAGACCAATCACTAGTATTTTATTCACTTATGGTAGTATCTGTTACCATAGAAATCACCAGCCCGAATCCAAATTGCTGACCCAAGCTACATCAAAATACTAGTATGTACATCATTCTTTTAGACATCCGAGTACGCATGCGACTTTTGAGTATGTCTACTTAGCAAAATGCGATGTCTCTAATTATCCAGTTTTTTAAAAGTAGGTATCCAATTTATTTTATACTTCTTTTATACGCAAAGAAATATTGTAATTTATGACAAAAGGATAGGCTCGCAGTGACCCGAGACGACGCATTGAACTCGGTCATGCATGGTTGGTCCCTGACATGACGGCAACGCACGCGCTTGCTTGTGTACACTGTACGTACTCGTAGGTACAAGGATCTGTTGTAACAAAGAGCTCTCCGGTAAGTGGAGCTACTTCTGTGGTTATACTTTTATTCGTTTAAAGTTTGTATAAACTTGCTAGTGTTTCAATAACTGTTGCTATATCTGAAACTACAGTTTGTATGGGAAATAAATCTTATTTTCTAAGAAATAGAGATTTTTGTATTTCGAATTCTTATGCAAGAGACGTGGGCTATGTACCTACCTACTATGTTCTTGAATAAATTTTGAAGTTTTATGTGAGAAAGTAACTGCATGAAATCTCAGAACTTTAAACTGATTTGATTTTTTGTTCCATATCGGATAGGTATCCTGAGCGCCACACAAATCAGGAGATGAGATGTTAGCCGCAGATGACACTCCTACTATGTTATTGAATCAATTTTGAAGTTTTATGTGAGAAAGTAACTGCATGCAATCTCAGAACTTTAAACTGATTTGATTTTTTGTTCCATATTGGATAGGTATACTGAGCGCCACACAAATCAGCAGATGAGATGTTAGCCGCAGATGACACTTCGCCGTGATCAGCTAATTATTGCGCATGTGTGCACAATTCCAACCTCGCCTCGTAGTGCCAAAGAAGATATAATAATATGGTAGTGCGTAGGGAGCGCGCGGGAGACATAATGTTGGCGGGCGGGTGCCCCGGCGTCTCTATTCTCTAGGTCCCGCGAATGCCTATATTTCGGCGTTTGCGCATAACTTCCCATCCCTCGATTTGTGTGGCGCTCAGTACCTATACCAGGTGTTAGGTACGCTAAGTCTATTATAGATTTCTGGTTAACTTTCGAATTTGTTTAATATATTCTGGATTATTGGGCCAGGGATTACTAGTTTGAATGGTGTAAATAATAATAACATACAAATCATAATAATGTTTTTTTATTTCGTTACTTTAATATCGTCTTAATTTGATGGCGACGCGCTTCTTGGTTTAAAGCTGTGACTATACAAACTTGACTGATAAAACCTATGATGACCAAGGCGCTTAAAACAATAGATACTTACTCGTATAATATACAACATAATTTAAACTTATGACGTAATGAGTAATAAATATTAAAAAATACGTCATTTGTAAAATTTTGAGATCGTCCAAGAATTAATATCAGACAGTCTCAAAATTTATTCCTTCTACTCTAAACGTCGACTTTTCCTATTTAAAATCTCACTCATGGTATTTAATTTCTAGATTCTTTTCTCATTTACACTTTTCATCTCGTCTTTCTTACTCGTCGGATACGTTTGAGTTGCGGCCTTTTCTCGCACTCTTATCTCCGTTTCTTTTGATCGGGCCGGACAATCTACGGATCACTTTCCTGGTGGGTTTGACGGCATGCTTCAAGAAGCTCTCGAGTTCAGAGGGTGACTTCAGCTCCTTCAAGTCGCCGAACTCTACGCTGCGGCCGCCGTTCAACCTGCCGATGTAGCTGTAAATATCTCTGCTCTGTTGGCATTCAGCGCAGTTGTATGGCACAGACACGGCGTTCGGGAAGTTCTGTTGGGCAGCGACCATGCTGCTAGCGTTGCCCGGGCAGTATGGTACGAACACTACAGGCACGAAGCCAATAATTCCATAGGGTTGGTAGTAATGCTGCTGTGGGTGGCCCTGAGGGTATTGCGGTTGCCCCTGTTGTCCAGGTTGTCCCGGTTGTCCTAGCTGTCCCTGTTGTCCTGGTTGTCCTGACTGCCCCGGTTGGCCGGGGTGTCCTTGCGTTGAATTGTTTCCAGGGTTCAAAAGGTAGCACGGACATGAGCCCGGACTAGGTACGATCGGCAGTGGGTATGGTATAACGTAGATCGGGAACGGTGGCATTTGTCCCGAAGACGGGTAGTAAGCAGGCGGCTGAACACCAGTACCAGTAGGTTGGCCAACGGAATCTGAAATAAGGAAAGCGTAATTTTAGTATACTCGTAAACTAACTCGTCTACAAACAATTTGTTTATGAATTAATAATTTGCATACCACTAATCAAGTGTAAAGTTCTAAAACAGAATTTCAATACATTACCTGGGTATCCAGGTTGGCCTCCTGGCTGTTGTCCGGGTTGCCCTGGTTGACCAGGCGTGCCAGATTGTCCGGGTTGTCCAGGTTGTCCAGGCTGTCCAGGTTGTCCAGGTTGTCCAGGCCCGCCGGGCTGCCCGGGCTGTCCAGGACTGCCAGGTTGCCCAGGTTGGTAGCCTAAGAATACAAACAATAAATTAATACATCATCAGATCGCTATCATCATAGATCATCAGGTTAGATTATATTTATCTACTTTATCAATGTAATATATTATATTAATAAGTACTCCACCTTGAAAAATTAGTTGTCAAAGATTTTTACTGTTTCATCAAAATAACAGTAGGTACTTCTGTACGCCAATTATTGAAACTTTTATGCCATTAAAAATGATTAACAACTGGTAGATGCTTTACTACAAAATAAACCAGAAAATTTACCTGGCTGATTAGGTTGTTGTCCAGGCTGGCCTGGTTGGGATGGGCTTCCAGTCTGTTGCTGTCCGGGATTGTAACCAGGTTGTCCGGGAGTGCCGGGCTGTCCGGGAGTGCCGGGTTGTCCCGGAGTGCCGGGTTGTCCGGGAGTGCCGGGCTGTCCGGGAGTGCCGGGTTGTCCAGGAGATCCAGACTGTCCAGGAGATCCAGGCTGTCCGGGATACCCAGGTTGTGCAGGTTGTGCTGAGCCTCCAGGCTGTTGTCCAGGTTGCGCAGGCTGTCCAGGCTGTCCGGGCCTTTCAGGTTGTCCAGCGGGGCCAGTCTGACCAGGTTGTCCAGGCTGCACTTGTGAGTCAGGTTGTCCAGGCTGTCCAGGATATCCAGGTTGACTAGGTTGAGACGGGCCTCCAGGTTGTTGTCCGGGGTAATTTCCAGGCTGGCTAGGTTGGCCGGGTTGGCCAGGTTGAGACGGGCTCCCAGGCTGTTGACCGGGATAACCGGGCTGACCAGGTCTACCAGGCTGACCAGGTTGGCCAGAGGTGCCAGGTTGTCCAGGCTGGCCAGATTGTCCAGGCTGGCCAGGTTGTCCGGGCTGTCCGGGATATCCTGGTTGACCGGGTTGTCCGGGTCGACTAGGTTGTGACGGGCTTCCAGGCTGCTGTCCGGGGTATGGGCCTTGTGAGCCAGGTTGTCCAGGCTGTCCAGGATATCCAGGTTGACTAGGTTGAGACGGGCCTCCAGGTTGTTGTCCGGGGTAATTTCCAGGCTGGCTAGGTTGGCCGGGTTGGCCAGGTTGAGACGGGCCCCCAGGCTGTTGACTGGGGTAACCGGGCTGGCCAGGTTGAGGTGGGCCTCCAGGCTGTTGACCGGGATAACCGGGCTGACCAGGTCTACCGGGCTGACCAGGCTGGCCAGAGGTACCAGGTTGTCCAGGCTGGCCAGGTTGTCCAGGCTGGCCAGGTTGTCCGGGCTGTCCGGGATATCCTGGTTGACCAGGTTGTCCAGGTCGACTAGGTTGTGACGGGCTTCCAGGCTGCTGTCCGGGGTATGGACCTTGTGAACCAGGTTGTCCGGGCTGTCCAGGATATCCAGGTTGACTAGGTTGAGATGGGCCTCCAGGCTGTTGTCCAGGGTAATTTCCACTCTGACCAGGTTGGCTGGGTTGGCCAGGTTGAGACGGACCTCCAGGCTGTTGTCCAGGGTAACTGGGCTGGCCAGGTTGAGACGGGCTTCCAGGTTGTTGACCGGGGTAACCGGGCTGACCAGGTTGACCGGGTTGACCAGGCTGGCCAGGGGCACCAGGTTGTCCAGGCTGCCCAGGTTGTCCGGGCTGTCCGGGATATCCAGGTTGACCAGGTTGTCCGGGTTGAGTAGGTTGTGACGGTTCTCCAGGCTTTTGTCCGGGGTAACCAGGCTGACCAGGTTGTCCAGGCTGACCAGGTTGGCCAGAAGCGCCAGGTTGTCCGGGCGTGCCAGGGTAACCGGGCTGACCAGGTTGCCCAGGCTGACCAGGCCTACCGGGCTGACCAGGCTGGCCAGAGGTGCCAGGTTCTCCTGGTGTGCCGGGGTAACCGGGCTGACCAGGTTGCCCAGGCTGACCAGGCCTACCGGGCTGACCAGGCTGGCCAGAGGTGCCAGGTTCTCCTGGTGTGCCGGGGTAACCGGGCTGACCAGGTTGTCCGGGCTGTCCAGGATATCCAGGTTGTCCAGGTTGAGACGGGCCTCCAGGCTGTTGACCGGGGTAACCGGGCTGACCAGGTTGCCCGGGCTGACCAGGCCTGCCAGGCTGACCAGGCTGGCCAGGGGTGCCAGGTTGTCCGGGCTGTTCAGGATATCCAGGTTGACTCGGTTGAGATGGGCTTCCAGGCTGTTGTCCGGGGTACGGGCCTTGTGAGCCAGATTGTCCAGGATATCCAGGTTGACCAGGCTGGCCGGGTGTGCCAGGTTGACCGGGTTGACCTGGTTGGCCTGGGTATCCCGGTTGTCCGGGCCTTGATGGTTGACCTGAAATTAATATGAAACATGATGTAAATTGTCCAAGCAACGACGCAAATGCCGTAACTAACAAAATTAAGAATATGGAAAAGGTTAATTAAAATGTTCTGATTTAATTCTCGTTATAAAATATAGAAATAAATATAAATATTGGGGGACATCTTACACACGATCTCTGACCACAAACTAAGCAATGCTTGTGATATGGTTGCCAGAGACTGATATTACTCCATATACATATTTTAAATACATACTTATATAAATAGTATCTAAAAGATGTTATAGATAAACTTTTCGTTGTGTGATCATCAAGTTGAGTGGTTAATTTTAATCTGATAATAATTATTAACCTGTGGCTTAAGAAAAAAGAACTGATCGTTTGTTTAAAAATTAATGAGATTATATGCTAACCTTGTTGTCCAGGTTGACCGGGTGTCCCAGATTGTCCGGGTGTACCGGGTTGTCCAGGTGTACCAGGTTGTCCAGGTGTGCCAGGTTGTCCAGGTGTGCCAGGTTGTCCGGGCGAACCGGGTTGTCCTGGGTATCCTGGTTGACCTGGTTGTCCTGGGTATCCTGGTTGACTAGGTTGCGATGGGCCACCAGGTTGTTGTCCTGTTTGTCCCGGTTTTGGGGGTTGTCCTTTAATAAAATTAGATATTGTTTTAAGTAAAAATGCTCAATGAAGACCTGTCAATTTAATACTTTGTGCACTAGGAATCGGGACATCATAATAATAGATTGACTGCTTCGGTGGCTCAGTGGTTAGTGATCCTAACTTCTGGGTCAAAGAAGCGTGGGTTCGATCCCCACCCAGGGCAAATAATTATGTGATGAACATAAGGTGTTTGCTCTGTGTCTGGTTGTTATTTAGTTACTATCTATATAAGTATGCATTTAAAATAATTATACTACATATTGTTATTATTATATGGTTGTAGTACTTCAGTCTCTGGCAGCCATATCACAAGCTTTGCTTAGTTTGGGGTCAGAGGCCGTGTATAAGATCTCCAAAAATATTTATTTAATTTATAGTAATAATTATTAATTACCTTGTTCTGTATTTCCTGGGTAGTAGCCGGGGTAACTGCCACTAGGACCTCCTAAAGTTAGATAACATGGAAAATTGTTAGTCACAAATGTTGCAGTAATTTATAGTAAAGCGTGAAATATTTCATTAATTAGTTTAATGATAAGATGTGATACTCATAGCGAACTTATGTGATTAAAATACACAAGACTGGCCTCTTGTAAAAGGGCTAGACAGTGATAAAATATGTTAACCAACCTGGTTGTCCTTGCTGACCAGGGACGCCTGGTTGACCAGGGACGCCTGGTTGACCAGGCTTTCCGGGGTAACCGGGTTGTCCAGGCTGACCAGGTTGTCCCGGTTGTCCGGGGTAACCAGGTTGTCCAGACTGACCAGGTTGTCCAGGCTGACCAGGTTGTCCGGGGTAACCAGGCTGGCCTGGCTGTCCGGGATATCCTGATTGTCCTGGTTTTGGAGATTGCCCTGAAAATAATTGGGTGATTTATTAATAGAAACAAAAAATACTGGTTAGTGACTGTTTGGTGACTTTTTAGAAGTACCTATAGAATTGCACGGTTTAGTGATTTTTTAGAAGTTTCTAAAGGAATAATGTTTTACCTTGATCTGTGCTTCCTGGGTAGTAGCCGGGATAATATGCGCCATCAGGTCCTCCTAAGGTTAGATGTTAGGTTTGTAAGTTACAGTAATAATTCATGATATGCGTTAGCGTGGTTAAAATCACGTGGCCCAGTTATTAAGATTGTTATGATATTTTTATGGTTCAGAACATATTTTAAGAGTTTTATTAGTAATTTTTCTCTTTGTAATTGAATGCTTTACTAAATGTTTGTATTGTATAGTCACCTTGTTGTCCAGGTTGTTGTCCAGGGTTATATCCAGGTTGGCCGGGTTGTCCAGGTTGTCCGGGCTGTCCGGGATATCCTGGTTGACCAGGTTGGCCGGGAGTGCCGGGTTGTCCAGGTTGTCCGGGCTGTCCGGGATATCCAGGTTGTCCAGGTTGGCCGGGAGTGCCAGGTTGTCCGGGCTGACCGGGAGTACCGGGTGTTCCAGGTTGTCCGGCCTGTCCGGGATATCCAGGTTGTCCAGGCTGGCCGGGAGTGCCAGGTGTTCCAGGTTGGCCGGGCTGTCCGGGATATCCAGGTTGTCCAGGTTGGCCGGGTGTTCCAGGTTGGCCGGGTGTTCCAGGTTGGCCGGGCTGTCCGGGATATCCAGGCTGTCCAGGTTGGCCGGGAGTGCCAGGCGTTCCAGGTTGACCAGGTTGGCCTGGGTATCCTGGTTGTCCGGGTCTTGATGGTTGACCTGAAATAAATATAGAACGTGCTTTAAGTTATCCGTGGTAACGAAGTGTTTGAAGAACCACTAGTTAACACTGGTAGAAAAAACTTTTCACTAAAAATGTGTGAACTGTAAAAGAGACGTCCATAAGTGGTAGGTAAATTATAAAAAAAAAATGACCAAAGATAGCTTATGAATCATTTGAAAGCTTGTTTTATGGGTTATTCAAAAATATTCAGTATTTTTTTTATTTGAAAAATAATTATATTGTACGAAAAGTAGAAATACGGCTTACTATTTTTTGTTAAGCTAGATTATAGTATAGTAGTGCTTCTATTCTATTATAAAAAACTAGTGTGCCCACTTAGAACATATTATGACTAGAAAATCATTAAAATGTGTGCAAAATTCGAAAAATGCTTTTTAACTATTTGAAGGTAACATAATCAGAGTTGCCAGAGATTGTCATCAGTGTGTTAAATATATTTATTTCTCCGTAGAAATTAAAAATTAATTCATGAGAAATCGGAGGGTTTTTTTTCGTTTTTAAATGTTGTAATTGACTTAGAATAACATGTACATTCTCAAGATGTAATGAGTGCTTTTGTTGAATGTTTCGATTATAATACCAGCCTCCATTCACTATGTCGACGTGTCCTTCAGTGAGGAAATGTTAGTAAAGTTAGTTACATTGATTCTGTTCCTCCTGGATAGTAGCCGGGGTAATAGACGCCATCGGGTCCTTCTGAAGTTAGATGTTAAGGTTTGTGAGTGACAGTGTGATAATTCGCGTTAACATGGTTAAAATACCGTTGCCAAATTATTAAAATGGTTGTGATAATTATTATGATGCAGAACATGTATTGTAAACCTAAGAATTATTAGTAGTTTTACTCGTCATGTTAGTTGGTGTAAATTACGTTGTCAAATTATTAAGATGGGTATGATATTATTATGGTTAAGAATATATTTAAGAGTTTTATTAGTAATTTTAATCTTTATAATTGAATGCTTTATATATTTTAAGTGTTTTGCTCTTTGTCGTTAAATGCTTTAATAAATGTTTGTTTTGCATAGTCACCTTGTTGTCCAGGCTGTTGTCCAGGCTGTTGTCCAGGCTGTTGTCCCGGCTGTTGTCCAGGTCCTGGCTGTTGCCCAGGCCCTGGCTGTTGCCCAGGCTGTGGTCCAGGCTGTTGTCCAGGCTGTTGTCCAGGGTTGTATCCCGGCTGACTGGGTTGTCCAGGTTGTCCGGGAATGCCAGGTGTTCCAGGTTGTCCAGGCTGTCCAGGATATCCTGGTTGACCAGGCTGGCCGGGAGTGCCGGGTGTTCCAGGTTGTCCGGGCTGTCCGGGCTGTCCGGGATATCCTGGTTGACCAGGCTGTCCGGGAGTGCCGGGTGTTCCAGATTGGCCAGGCTGTCCTGGATATCCAGGCTGTCCAGGCTGGCCGGGAGTGCCGGGCGTTCCAGTTTGACCGGGTTGACCAGGTTGGCCTGGGTATCCTGGTTGTCCGGGTCTTGATGTTTGACCTGAAATAAATGTAGAACGTGTTTTAAGTTATCCGTGCTAAAGAAGTGTTTGAACTACTACAGGTAGAAACTACTTTTCACTAAAAATGTGTGAACTGTAAAAGAAACGTCCATCAGTGGTAGGTATATTATTCAAAGAATATCTAACCAAGATAGTTTATACAAATTATTAGAAATTTTACTCATCGTGTTAATTGTTGTTAATTATGTGGAATATGACCACGACTAAGATGATTATGATATTATTACGGTTAAGAATATATTTAAGAGTTTTATTAGTAATTTTAATCTTTATAATTGAATGCTTTAATAAATGTTTGTTTTGTATAGTCACCTTGTTGTCCAGGCTGTTGTCCAGGTTGCTGTCCAGGTTGTTGTCCAGGCTGTTGTCCAGGCTGTTGTCCAGGTCCTGGCTGTTGTCCAGGCTGTGGTCCAGGGTTGTATCCAGGCTGACTGGGTTGTCCAGGTTGTCCGGGAGTGTCGGGTGTTCCTGGTTGACCAGGCTGGCCGGGAGTGCCGGGTGTTCCAGGTTGGCCAGGCTGTCCGGGATATCCAGGCTGTCCAGGCTGGCCGGGAGTGCCGGGCGTTCCAGGTTGACCGGGTTGACCAGGTTGGCCTGGGTATCCTGGTTGTCCGGGTCTTGATGGTTGACCTGAAATAAATATAGAACATGCTTTAAGTTATCCGTGCTAACGAAGTGTTTGAACTACCACAGGTAGAAACTACTTTTCACTAAAAATGTGTGAACTGTAAAAGAAACGTCCATAAGTGGTAGGTATATTATTCAAAGAACATCTAACCAAGATAGTTTATACATCAGTTGAAAGCTTGTTTTATGGGTTTTCAAAAAATATCAGTCATTTTTTAATTTGATAAATAATGATATTGTATGAAAAATAGGAATACGGCTTACTATTTTGTTTAGTTAAGCAATAGTAATGTGCTTCTATTCATCTTTTACTTAAATGTTTTATCTGTTTCTTCCGCTTTCACCTCATGCTTTGCAAATATTATAAGAAACTAGTCTGCCCACCTAGAACATAATATGACTAGAAAATCATTAAAACATGTGCATAATTGGAAAAATGCTTTAAACTGCCTAGTGTGTAAAATATAATTATTTATGTATCCCTAGAAATTATAAATTAATTTCAAAGAAATCAGAGAGCTTTATTTGTTTTTAAATGTTGTAATATAGTAACATGTTCATTTTCAAAATGTAACGAGTGTTTTTGTTGGATTTTTTATTAATATACCAGCCTCCATACATTATGTGGACGTGTTTTTCAATGAGAACATGTTAGTAAGTAATGATAATTACCTTGATCTGTTCCTCCTGGATAGTAGCCGGGGTAATAGGCACCATCAGGTCCTCCTAAAGTTAGATGTTAAGGTTTGTGAGTGTCAGTGTGATATTTCGCGGTAAAGCGTTAACATGATTAAAATACCGTTGCAAAATTATTAAAATGGTTATGATAATTGTTATGATGCAAAACATGTAATTGTAAACTTAAGAATGATTAGAAATTTTACTCGTCGTGTTAATTGTTGTTAATTACGTGGAATGTGACCACGACTAAGATGATTATGATATTACTACAGTTAAGAATATATTTTAAGAGTTTTATTAGTAATTTTAATCTTTATGATTGAATGCTTTAATAAATGTTTGTTTTGTATAGTCACCTTGTTGTCCAGGCTGTTGTCCAGGTTGCTGTCCAGGTTGTTGTCCAGGCTGTTGTCCAGGTCCTGGCTGTTGTCCAGGCTGTGGTCCAGGGTTGTATCCAGGCTGGCCGGGTTGTCCAGGTTGGCCGGGTTGTCCAGGTTGGCCGGGCTGTCCGGGATATCCAGGCTGTCCAGGCTGGCCGGGAGTGCCAGGCGTTCCAGGTTGACCGGGTTGACCAGGTTGGCCTGGGTATCCTGGTTGTCCGGGTCTTGATGGTTGACCTGAAATAAATATAGAACATGCTTTAAGTTATCCGTGCTAACGAAGTGTTTGAACTACCACAGGTAGAAACTACTTTTCACTAAAAATGTGTGAACTGTAAAAGAAACGTCCATAAGTGGTAGGTATATTATTCAAAGAACATCTAACCAAGATAGTTTATACATCAGTTGAAAGCTTGTTTTATGGGTTTTCAAAAAATATCAGTAATTTTTTAATTTGATAAATAATGATATAGTATGAAAAATAGGAATACGGCTTACTATTTTGTTTAGTTAAGCAATAGTAATGTGCTTCTATTCATCTTTTACTTAAATGTTTTATCTGTTTCTTCCACTTTCACCTCATGCTTTGCAAATATTATAAGAAACTAGTCTGCCCACCTAGAACATAATATGACTAGAAAATCATTAAAACATGTGCATAATTGGAAAAATGCTTTAAACTGCCTAGTGTGTAAAATATAATTATTTATGTATCCCTAGAAATTATAAATTAATTTCAAAGAAATCAGAGAGCTTTATTTGTTTTTAAATGTTGTAATATAGTAACATGTTCATTTTCAAAATGTAACGAGTGTTTTTGTTGGATTTTTTATTAATATACCAGCCTCCATACATTATGTGGACGTGTTTTTCAGTGAGAACATGTTAGTAAGTAATGATAATTACCTTGATCTGTTCCTCCTGGATAGTAGCCGGGGTAATAGACACCATCAGGTCCTCCTAAAGTTAGATGTTAAGGTTTGTGAGTGTCAGTGTGATATTTCGCGGTAAAGCGTTAACATGATTAAAATACCGTTGCAAAATTATTAAAATGGTTATGATAATTGTTATGATGCAAAACATGTAATTGTAAACTTAAGAATGATTAGAAATTTTACTCGTCGTGTTAATTGTTGTTAATTACGTGGAATGTGACCACGACTAAGATGATTATGATATTATTACGGTTAAGAATATATTTTAAGCGTTTTATTAGTAATTTTAATCTTTATGATTGAATGCTTTAATAAATGTTTGTTTGGTATAGTCACCTTGTTGTCCAGGCTGTTGTCCAGGTTGCTGTCCAGGTTGTTGTCCAGGCTGTTGTCCAGGCTGTTGTCCAGGTCCTGGCTGTTGTCCAGGCTGTGGTCCAGGGTTGTATCCAGGCTGGCCGGGTTGTCCAGGTTGGCCGGGCTGTCCGGGATATCCAGGCTGTCCAGGCTGGCCGGGAGTGCCAGGCGTTCCAGGTTGACCGGGTTGACCAGGTTGGCCTGGGTATCCTGGTTGTCCGGGTCTTGATGGTTGACCTGAAATAAATATAAAAGGTGCTGTAATTTATCCGTGCTAACGAAGTGTTTGAAGTACCACAGGTAGAAAGAACTTTCCACTAAAAATGTGTGAACTGTAAAAGAACCGTCCATAAGTGGTAGGTATATTATTCAAAGAAAACCTAACCCAGATCACTTTAACAACATTTAAAAGCTTGTTTTATAGGCTTTTCAATAATATTCAGTCATTTTGTATAATTTTAAAAATAATTATATTGTTTGAAAAATAGAAATATTTACGGCTTACTAAATTTTTTAGTTAAGTTATAGTAATGTGCTTTTATCCTTCTTTTCCTTTCATTTTTTATCTGATTCTTCCACTTTCACCTCATACCTTGCAAATATTATAAGAAACTACTCTGCCCACTTAGAACAATTTGACTAGACAATCATCAAAACGTGTGCAAAATTTGTAAAAACACTTTTATTTAACTATTTCAAGGTAACATAATCAGAGTTGCCTGAGATAAAATACCTAGTGTGTTAAATATATTTATTTATCCGTAGAAATAAAATAATAATTTATAGAAATCGAAGGGCTTTTTTGTTTTTAATGATGTAATAGACTTAGAATAACACGTGCTTACTCAAGTTGTAACGTTGAATTTTTTGATTATTATAACAGCCGCCATACATTATGTGGAAGTGTCCTTGAATGAGATAATGTTAATAAGTAATGAGATTTACCTTGATCTGTTCCTCCTGGATAGTAGCCGGGGTAATAGACACCATCGGATCCTCCTAAAGTTAAATGTTAAGGTTTGTTAGTGACAGTGTGATATCTCGCAGTAAAGCGTTAACATGGTTAAACTACCGTTGCCAAATTATTAAAATGGTTATGATAAGTATTATGATGCAGAACACGTATTGTATTCTTAAGAATTATTAGAAATTTTACTCGTCGTGTTAGTTGTAGTTAATTACGTGGTCAAATTACTAAGATGATTATGATATTATTACGGTTAAGAATATACTTTAAGAGTTTTATTAGTAATTTTACTCTATGTGATTGAATGTTTTAGTACATTTTTGTTTTGTACAGTCACCTTGTTGTCCAGGCTGTTGTCCAGGTTGTTGTCCAGGTTGTTGTCCAGGCTGTTGTCCAGGCTGTTGTCCAGGCTGTTGTCCAGGCTGTTGTCCAGGTTGTTGTCCAGGCTGTTGTACAGGGTTGTATCCAGGTTGGCCGGGTTGTCCAGGTTGTCCGGGATATCCAGGTTGACCAGGCTGGCCAGGAGTGCCGGGTGCTCCAGGTTGTCCGGGCTGTCCGGGATATCCTGGTTGACCAGGCTGGCCGGGAGTGCCGGGCGTTCCAGGTTGTCCGGGCTGTCCGGGATACCCTGGTTGACCAGGCTGGCCGGGAGTGCCGGGTGTTCCAGGTTGGCCGGGCTGTCCGGGATATCCAGGCTGGCCGGGAGTACCGGGCGTTCCCGGTTGACCAGGCTGACCTGGATATCCAGGTTGTCCAGGCTGACCAGGTCTTGAAGGTTGACCTAAAAATAAGTGAATAACAATTTATCGATCTGTGAGAAATAATAGAGATACTATTAAATAAAAATATGCTAAATGTGCTACTAATTAAGAAAATTGTTAATCTGTAATGATGATCATCTTGACCTGTTCCTCCTGGATAGTAGCCGGGGTAAAAGGCGCCATCAGGTCCTCCTAAAGTTAGACGTCAGGGTTTGTAAGTGACAGTATGATAATTCATAGTAAAGCGTTAGCATGGTTAAGATTCAATTGCCAAATGATTAGGATGGTTATGATATTATAATTTTCCATAATCAGATATTTGGTAAAAACACTTATAATTAACTATTTGAAGGTAACATAATCAGAGTTGCCTGAGATAAAATACCTAGTGTGTTAAATATATTTATTTATCCGTAGAAATTAAATAATAATTTATAGAAATCGAAGGGCTTTTTTGTTTTGAATGATTTAATAGACTTAGGATAACATGTGCTTACTCAAGTTGTAACGTTGAATTTTTTGATTATTATAACAGCCGCCATACATTATGTGGAAGTGTCCTTGAATGAGATAATGTTAATAAGTAATGAGATTTACCTTGATCTGTTCCTCCTGGATAGTAGCCGGGGTAATAGACACCATCGGGTCCTCCTAAAGTTAAATGTTAAGGTTTGTGAGTGACAGTGTGATATCTCGCAGTAAAACGTTAACATGGTTAAAATACCGTTGCCAAATTATTAAAATGGTTATGATAAGTATTATGATGCAGAACACGTATTGTATTCTTAAGCATTATTAGAAATTTTACTCGTCGTGTTAGTTGTTGTTAATTGCGTGGTCAAATTACTAAGATGATTATGATATTATTACGGTTAAGAATATACTTTAAGAGTTTTATTAGTAATTTTATTCTATGTGATTGAATGCTTTAGTACATTTTTGTTTTGTGCAGTCACCTTGTTGTCCAGGCTGTTGTCCAGGTTGTTGTCCAGGTTGTTGTCCAGGCTGTTGTCCAGGCTGTTGTCCAGGCTGTTGTCCAGGTTGTTGTCCAGGTTGTTGTCCAGGCTGTTGTACAGGGTTGTATCCAGGCTGGCCGGGTTGTCCAGGTTGTCCGGGATATCCTGGTTGACCAGGCTGGCCGGGAGTGCCGGGCGTTCCAGGTTGTCCGAGCTGTCCGGGATACCCTGGTTGACCAGGCTGGCCGGGAGTGCCGGGTGTTCCAGGTTGGCCGGGCTGTCCGGGATATCCAGGCTGACCGGGAGTACCGGGCGTTCCCGGCTGACCAGGTTGACCAGGTTGTCCAGGGTATCCAGGTTGTCCAGGCTGACCAGGTCTTGAAGGTTGACCTAAAAATAAGTGAATAACAATTTATCGATCTGTGAGAAATAATATGGAGACTATTAAATATAAATATGATAAATGTGCCACTAATTGAGAAAATTGTTAATCTGTAATAGCGATTATCTTGATCTGTTCCTCCTGGATAGTAGCCGGGGTAAAAAGCGCCATCAAGTCTTCCTAAAGTTAGACGTCAGGGTTTGTAAGTGACAGTGTGATAATTCATAGTTAAGCGTTAGCATGGTTAAGATTCAATTGCCAAATTATTAGAATAGTTATGATATTATAATTTTCCATAATCAGATATTATAATGCTTCAGTACATATTGTAAGCTTGAGAATTTTATTAGTAATTTTGCTCGTTATGACTAAATAATTTATTATTATTATGCTTGTTTTGAACGGTCACCTTGTTGTCCAGGCTGCCCAGATTGTCCTGGGTATCCAGGTTGACCAGGTTGTCCAGGCTGTCCAGGTTGTCCTGGGAATCCAGGTTGACCAGGTTGTCCAGATTGACCTGGTTGTCCAGGTTGTCCTTGCTGACCAGGTCTTGAAGGTTGACCTAAAAAGAAATGAACAACAATTCATTGATCTGTGAGAAATAATAGAGAAAAATATTTTATTAAAAGAAATGTAGCATTTAATGTGAAAATGTTAATTATATCTGTGAGTGATGATGATTACCTTGATCTGTTCCTCCTGGATAGTAACCGGGGTAATAGACGCCATCAGGTCCTCCTAAAGTTAGATGTTATGGTTTGTAAGTTACAGTGTGTAGTGATAATTTGTGGTAAAGCGTTAACGTGGTTAAAATTCCTTTGCCATATTATTAAGATGGATATGATATTATTATGGTTCATAACATATAAACTTAAGACTTTTATTAGTGATTTTACTCGTTAAGACTAAATGCCTTATCATATGCTTGTCTAGTACTGTCACCTTGTTGTCCAGGCTGTCCAGGTTGACCAGGCTGCCCAGGTTGTCCAGCGGTGCCGGGTTGTCCGGGTTGTCCAGGCTGTCCAGGTTGTCCTGGGTATCCAGGTTGACCAGGTTGTCCAGGCTGTCCAGGTTGTCCTGGGAATCCAGGTTGACCAGGTTGTCCAGATTGACCTGGTTGTCCAGGTTGTCCTGGCTGACCAGGTCTTGAAGGTTGACCTAAAAATAAATGAACAACAATTAATTGATCTGTGAGAAATATTAGAGATAAATATTTTGTTAAAAGAAATGTAGCATTTAATGTGAAAATGTTAATTATATCTGTGAGTGATGATTACCTTGATCTGTTCCTCCTGGATAGTAGCCGGGGTAATAGACACCATCAGGCCCTCCTAAAGTTAGATGTTAAGGTTTGTAAGTTAGAGTGTGATAATTCGTGGTAAAGCGTTAACATGGTTAAAATTCCCTTGCCAAATTATTAAGACGGGTATGATATTATTATGGTTTAGAACGTCTAAAATTCAGACTTATATGTGATTTTACTCGTTACGATTGAATACTTTATTATATGCTAGTTTTGTGCAATCACCTTGTTGACCAGGCTGTCCAGGTTGTCCAGTCTGACCAGGTTGTCCAGCGGTGCCAGGTTGTCCAGGCTGTCCAGGTTGTCCAGCAGTGCCAGGTTGGCCAGGTTGTCCTGGGTATCCTGGTTGTCCAGGCTGTCCTGGTTGTCCAGCGGTGCCAGGTTGTCCAGGTTGTCCTGGTTGTCCAGCGGTGCCAGGTTGGCCAGGTTGGCCAGCGGTGCCAGGTTGGCCAGTTTGGGCTGGATATCCTGGTTTTCCAGGTTGTCCGCCGGTGCCTGGTTGGCCAGGCTGACCAGGTTGTCCTGGGTATCCTGTTTGACCTGAAATAAACCATCAAATGTTCTTCATTCTAATATACTCTACGTACGTACATGAGAGGAAAAAAAATGTTATGGATGAACGCAGGCATTGTAATCTTTAATGGTTTTTACCTTGGTCTGTGCTGCCTGGGTAGTAACCTGGGTAGTAGCCACCTTGTCCATTGGGTCCTAAAACGAGTAGGTGAGCAAGCATGATTAATGACGTGATCACTGGTCGTCTCGTTACAGTGATCAGATGTACAGATGTTAGTCACAAAAGTCTTAATTGATTTTATGAGATTCAAATATTTTCAACAAGAGGATTTGTTATGAACCTATTTATGGGTGTGTATTTCAGGATATTATTTTTATTACCTTGTCGACTTCATGGTATCCAATTCGATTTGGGGTTTCCCGTTATATAAGTAATTTAAGCCTGTTGTTCACAGGATGAAAGCCGTTTCTAATGTTTCTATCCTGTACTTTTCGCTATTTCTGTAATTGGAATTTATGTCGTCGGCCACAACGGCAAAGGCGGCAAAGGATTTGTACGGCAAAGGACCTCATCAGGAAATGTAATCTTTAGTGATGTTTACCTTGGTCTGTGCTGCCTGGGTAGTAACCTGGGTTGTAGCCACCTTGTCCATTGGGTCCTAAAACGAGCACGTGAGCAAGCATGATTAGTGACGTGATCACTGGTCGTCACGTTACAGTGATCAGATGCACAAATGTTAGTCACAGATATGTTAATTGATTTTATGAGATTCAAATAATTTCAACAAGAGGATTTGTTACGAACCTATTTATGGGTGTGAATTTCAGGATTTTTTATTACGCTGTTGACTTCATGGTATCCAATACGACTTGGGAAGTAATTTAAGCCTGTTGCTCACAGGATGAAAACCATATTTCTAAAATTGACATTTGTGTCGTCAACCTCATCGGCAAAGGACCTTTTGTTGTATTTCATCGCGGTAAACATGATGTCATGAATGTAGTAAAGATGTGCATACCTTGTCCTTGATCTACGCCGCCGGGGTAATATCCAGGGCTTCCTGGACCACCTGGACCGCCTATAGTTGATAAATGAACAAAAATGGTTAATGATGGCATGATTATGGCAACGTGAAATTAAGGTGGAAATCAGGCATTTGGCACAACATTTGGTCAGAATATTTGAAATGGAAAGTGTATGAAATAGTTAATATTGATCCATGATGACCCAACCGACCCATCATAAAAAAAAAAAAATTAAGTGTTAGTCACAAATAAGTTCTAGTGAGTGGATACATTCCTGCTTAATGTATGATACGTATGGCACACAGTATATACGTATAATTTCTCCGTGTCGCTTCAAGCAAATGGAGGAAAATTCCTTGGAAGTTATTGGATATTTACCTGGTCCTCCGGGTCCTCCTGGGCCTCCTGGGCCTCCGGGGCCGCCTGGCGATCCAGGTGTGCCTGGTGAGCCAGGTGTGCCGGGTTGACCAGGGTAGTAGCCACCTGGACCGTTAGGCCCACTGGGACTGCCAGGACCGCTTGGTCCTCCTGGGCCACCGGGTTGTCCTGGGCCACCAGGTTGTCCTGGGCCACCAGGTTGTCCTGGGTAGTTGCCGTTGCCTGTACCAGAGCCTGATGCAGGTGGTCCACCGGGACCTCCTGGACCTCCTGGGCCACCTGGTCCACCTGATGACGAAAACAATACATTAGAAATTCCAGTCCTTTTTTCGAATCTCTTTGTATGATAGTACTGTAGAAAAGTATGGAGATGGGCTCAGGATGCCAGCAGCTTACGATCAGTCTTATCGGAAGGAAAACTTATAGGTCCAGTGTGATCGTCATACGGCTGAAATGTTGATGACACTAGTTTTCTATTTTCATGAAAAAAAAATATGTCTTGACAATTTTCATTTCATTCATATGAATTCATATTTCGTGAATCCCATTTACCTGGTCCGCCGGGGCTGCCTGGTGTGCCGGGTGATCCTGGGGTCCCTGGCGAGCCAGGCTGTCCTGGGTAGTAACCGCCTGAACCAGATCCGGGGGGTCCGCTAGGGCCTGCTAACAAACAAGAAAATAGGGTTAGCTTTAGAAATCAATTGAGTGTCTATCGTCTACCGAAATCAATCGGTAATTGGAGACACTCAATTGACAAACACATATAATATTGCACACATTGAAGTACAGACTTCAGGTATATCTATCTTTTAACTTTAGAAATGCCAACGCCAAGAAAATAATTATCACCAGTATTAAGTGTTTTCTCTAGCTCAAGAAAAGTTGGCCATGTCATAAATTTATATGATGGAGAGGGATGCGTGCTTATAGCAGATAGTTGGCACGGGACAGTTGGCTTCTACCCAACAGATTTAACGATCACATTGCTTATTTGTAAGAGCCAAATTTAACAACGCTCTTGTTTTGCGGGAAGTGTAAGTGTAGAGACGAGCTTGATGTCCAGTTTGACAATTTCCTTTTTGCTTCGCTCTGGTCGACTAATGTCACGTCACATGTTCGGTTCTTATTAGTAATTATATTTTTTTTCTAGGGCAAGTGCCTTTATTAACTATTACTAAATACAAGACTTACATAATCTAAAACTACATAAACTACTACTACATAACAAGCAATTGGATCACCCACAGACCCTTGAAGGTCTAAAGATAATCCAAATGCTTTAGCCCACTGCCAGTTGGCAGCGTGCTCAGCATGCTGGATGCATTGCCACGCTGAATGGCAATGATTATACGTTGAGCCAAATAAACACCAGCATTTTGGTCACGCGTCGCGCCAACTACAATTACTTTATTAAATTTTTTATTACTTATATTAAAAAAAAAGGATATACAAATATTCGATGGCATAAGCGAATCCAAAAAAGGCCCAACTGCCTAGATAATTTCCTGCCGTGTATAGGCTATGACGTAGGCTACGTTCAGTAGTAGACTTGTAAAGGCGGTATGGTACAGATACAAATATGTCAAAATTATTACCAGGTCCGCTTGGGTACGAGCCGGGTCCTCCAGGGTATCCAGGAGTTCCGGGCGTGCCAGGAGAACCGGGAGTGCCAGGGGAGCCAGGAGTGCCAGGGGTGCCTGGAGTGCCGCTTGTGCCAGGGGTGCCACTTGTGCCAGGGTAGTATCCACCGCTACCGGGGTACGATCCTCCACCGCTCGGGTAAGAACCTGATGGACCACCAGGACCGCCGGGTCCTCCAGGGCCACCTATTAGAAAAAAAAACGGTAATAAGTTTGTATTAAACTAGCAAGGCAGGTGAAAGAGTTTGAAATAGCTTGAAAGCATCTGCTATCGATAAACCCAGTGTGATAATTTAGCATGTGTTCGTAACTTAGCACGGGTCGAGCACAGTTGCGAATACCTATCGTAATCAACTCTTGGAGTTTTGGACATAATTGTTCAGGATTGTTTATTAGTATATAAATGATCCAGATATTTATCAAAATATTTGAAAACTTGCAGAATTTTGTGATTGTGGTCGTAAGTATAGATGAGTAGGTATGCCATACATAGGATTACTGAAAGAGATTGTCTTATGTGTGAAGATAGTATTCAATTATTAAACTGACCAGGTCCACCGGGAGAGCCAGGAGTTCCAGGAGATCCGGGAGAGCCGGGAGTGCCGGGGTAGCCTGGGTAGTAACCGCCGCTGCCGTTCGGGCCATTCGGACCGTTCGGACCACCTGGGCCGTATGGGCCGTTCGGACCACCAGAACCGTTGGGGCCATTTGGACCACCTGGACCATATGGACCGTTGGGGCCGTTAGGACCGCCCGGTCCTCCGGGGCCGCCTGGACCTCCTATAAAGAAAACACATGTAAGTGATATTTTACATTCATTATTAATAGGTACAATTGACAAGTTTTCATATTTCACATGGTTATGAAATTCCAAAACCATTTCGGGGTATTGCGACTCTGATCATTTTGCTTATTTTTTCAAAATTTTTAGTGCAGTAATTACAAAGATATTAAATAAAAACTCTCATCCAAGCGGTGCTCGGATTAATAGTAAAAGTTCAGTAGCCTATGATAAAAAAAACAATAGCAATATAAAATGACAGTGGACACTGACATTACGTTTCGTTTTATAATTTTCAGCATCATCACTTTTTTTCAGAGATTCTACTAAAAGTATCGCTAAAATCAGTGTTGCCTACGAAATATTTGAGAGCCTACTAAATCGAGCCCTAGAACTACCAGAAATCCAGTATAATTTTGAAAGTGTTTCAGAATACTGTTATAAATTACTTGTTAAAATTACTACATTATAGTTTTGTTTGAAACAGTCCTTTTTTATCAATCATTATTTTTTTAGAATTTTTTCCACACATAAAATTGCTTGTTACATAAAATTATCATTTATCTGATTTAAGTCAAGTGAAAAATATATTGCATTTTACTCTATCTTTTGTTCGATTGAAGTTTTCTAGTTATTACAACTCTACATAGGTTTAGGCACATAAAATGTACTAAAAAGTAGAAATCTACCAAAAAGTGTCACGCTGGATAATTTGTTTGTTGTCATTGCCAGTGCCATGACAGTGACAGCTACGCTAGAGCTTGACTTTGGCAGTTATAGATGTTTTTTTTTAATGTGACTTCAGTAACATTTAATATACATCCTAAATCATGCAGTTACGTCCTTTTAGAATAAGCTCTTTTATAAAAAATATTTTTACCGAAAATATAGGTCTAATTGAAAAAATAAAAAATATGTGTACCTTATTTTTCAATAATCTTTCAGAAAAAAAATAAAACTAATAACGTTAAAAATTTGAAATGTTGTCAATTGTACTTGGGCAATTTCACTTCGTATTGTAATCTAATTTATATGTACATTACTGTACTAGTGTACTGGTAGATTGGTAGGTTTGTAAACAATACATTGTGTAATATATAAATTATTGGACTACCACATGAAAAGTTTGCGAGAGTAAAACAAATAAATTGATATACTGTGGTACCCAACTGTGTAACAAAATCGGTTTAGATTTTGTTCGAAATGCCGGACTCAATCGAACGCATGATAAAATCAAACCGTTCGTTGTGTCTCATGTTTTTAATTTTCTATAGGATACATTTTATGAATAAGATATTTTTATAATAGATCCTACGAGGTGATGGTGTGTTAGATGACATATTTTAACTATTTAACATATCAGCAAATTCACCGTTGTGGTACCATTAAAGTTTATCAGGCGTTTTGATTGAGTGTCTAGATCGTAATCGACTGGTAAAACGAATCGAAACTACTTATAAGTTAAAACAAACAGTTTACTATATAAATATTTTTACGTAACCCGTTCACCAACGTGATAAGGTGTCTTACCTGGTCCGCCTGGCGAGCCTGGTGTGCCGGGTGTGCCGGGTGTGCCTGGTGTGCCTGGCGTGCCGGAAGTGCCTGGGTAGTATCCTGGAATCAACATAATTTATTAAAGCCTCTACTTCTGATAAATGGGTCAATAGGTCTTCTAAGTCTGCGTGCTTCATCTACAAACGCATAGTCGTTTGCAACAAGAGGCAGCTAATGCCTCAAAAACAATTTTGTTTTTAAAAATTCTCGTAAAATATATTTCTGTTTCTAATATTAAACTCGCGTCTTTATATAATTTTAAATGACATAAAAAAATTACCACTACAAACGATATTTGCGAAATTAAAAAAAATCAACATTTAGGCTAGTTAAGTTACGTTATATGAGTACTTGTATCGATTAGGAATCACGCCCCGGGCAAGATTCCCCGCTTCTCTAGTTCAGACGAATCTAAATATTTTTGGGTAGTCTAACTCATAGTATAATATTACCTATAATTAAGTACTAAATACCACACTCTATACATTCATCGGGGTCATCCATTAATTCCGTTGAGGAGCGTTCGGTGCTAAGCTAAACAATAATAAATAAGCGGGCTAGTGAAAATAAAAAGCCTGAAGCGAAAGCATGAAGCGCTTCGTGTTGCTAAAGATAGAGGACGATGGAAGAACATAGTGAAAGAGAAGCTTCTGGGAGGCGGAGGTCACGACCCTCAGACGTGAGGAAATCGACGCGAGGAGGAGGGAAAAAAAAAAAATTACTTACCACCGGGTCCACCGGTGCCGCCGGGTCCGTAGGGTCCGTTTGAGCCTCCCGGTCCGTTTGGTCCGCCTGTAAAGATAGCACGGTTACTTTAAAGTTGAAGTACATTCTAGCGTCAGCGGTCAACGAGACACTTGATTTGTTCTAAACTAAACTTTGAGTCCCTGGAATAGATCTCTGACTGACTGACTTCCTGACAGACAGGCGTTCCGTAGGCAGACCACCAGCTCGATGGATCGACGACATCAGATTCATCGCGGGACACGCGTGAATGAGATCATCCCAAGACAGGTAAAACTGACACAAGGGAGAGGAGGCCTATACCCAGCAGTGGGTCGATACAGGCTGATGATGATGATGAAACTTTGAGTCACTAAACTTTATCATCATTTTGGCTTCAACTATGAACCTTTCTTTATTTTAAATTTAACTTTCCCAAAAAAATATTTGTAAATTAAATTATGAGGTGCATCGTTATAGCCAATATACAATATAATTTTTATTCATTCGTTCGGTAGTTGATTAGATGAAAAATTTGCTTATCATTAAGTTCCGTAATATGTTTTACTATGTATAAAAATAAATAGAAACAATATCGTACTACTAATTCAATAATAAACTGCCGTTTCGATGTTGAGGAGCGTCACTTCTAGTAGGAAGTGTAAAAGTATTGCATTTTTGCGCGCAAAATGTCAATGTCAACGAATTTACGACTAATCTGTTGTGAATTGGCTATGAAATATTATTGTGTTCAATGTTGTTTCGAGTACTACGCTTCCTGTGGAACAAATTGTAAAAAAAATAGTTTGTAGAGTGTGTATAGTATATTATACACTAAAAAAACGTGTTTAAAAATGGCTGTCGCGTGCAATATCCAATACTTTTTAACTATTTTCAATTAGTTAATGTTGTTTAATTTTTATTTTAAATGTCTGACTCGTTATTTTCATTCGTTTAAAACCAATAATCTAGATTCTTGATTAAGGGTTCAAGTAATTCAGAAAGGCGATAGTACGTGTATTGAACATATTTATTTTGAAAAAACTACAAACTCAACCCACCCTAGAAAAAAACAGCTCGAAGTAAGTGAAATCTGTTTTAATTATTTCTTATGGAAAATTTAAATGTAGGTACTATCGCAGTGTGCGCAGTATTCTTCTTTACGAAAATCGTGTTTTCTCCTTTTTATGCTCGATACCGGACAGTGGGCTGTAAATAGATTGTTCTGAGATTTTTGTACATTTGTTTACTTTTTGCCAGCAATTTAACCGTATTTCATGATCACATTATACTTTTTCATGTACCGGATACTCCTCTAGCATATTATATTTGGCTAGGGTTCCCCTACGAATTTATGTTTTAATTTCACTCTGATAAGTTCGGATTATAAAATTAGAAACAAAATGTAACTAGTGCAAACAATTTCAGCCTTTAAAGGCTAAATCAAGTTATTATCAGATGGTTGAATACCCAAGGTGAAGACTTACCTTGTCCTGGGTACGCTACTCCAGGGCTCGGGTTGCTGGTCTGTCCAGTACTGTCGACTGGTTTTGGTGGGGGCTTCGGGCGGGGTGGGAGCGGCCTCGGGGGCACTCCTCCGGGAGTCTTGCCACATCCGCTCGGGAAGAACAACTTATTCCATGGGACCATCACGCCGGGTTTGGGAGAGGTCATTTCAGAGCTGTGAAAATAATAACCATTGCAATTTCTACAAGACTTTGTGTTGCAAAGTGTTTTCTAGCGGAAGACGTCCTGCGGCTGATCATGTTGATGATGGTGGTTTGTAAAGTGCAGGGATGTAAAGAAGTGTATTCACGGACAATTATGTACATTTTTTACTATAGGACCAACCCTTATTACTACTACTAAAACCACTATCACACACACTAAACACAAAATATTGCATTAATTTGAGTACTTGACAGTAAGTGATACTTTTTAACCCTAAAAATTTAATGATTCCTGGAGGAGTACTTACGCGGCTAAACCGCAGGGTTAAGTTTATTTGGTTTAAATTTGATGTTCCTGAAGAAGCTATAAATAGATGATACTTTTGTAGCCTTCCGAAAATTTTAGTCAGTAATGTTGTATAACATTTAAGTAATTTAATATTGCGTTTTCTTCGTTCATTCCTACGTTGGTATACAAGTAGGCATTTCACAGATGCAGTTATAAATTAATTAATTATTCATAAGAATGCAGTTCGTCTGTGTTATCATCCTATGCCAGGAACAAAATGTAATTTATCACTTTCACATCTACGAGCGTAGAGCTTCATGGCTACAATCGCCGTAGCGCTTACGTAGCTGTCGGGAACGTCTGGAGCAACGTAGCCCGTAGCACTTAAATATTGTAGCTGAGTTTTATGAAAGTGCACTTTTTATTATTCTTTATTCAAGTTATTCTATATTAGTAGTGTAATGTGTTTTGAATTTCTTGGACAAAGTGCGAAAAATCGGTACGTATCCCAGTTTGTCAATGCACACATACACATGGTTGTATATACACATACCTGATACGTTTCTCCGAATATAAATGGAATAAGAATATTAAATGCAATGTAATTACTGGCAATCTTGTAACTTAAAGAAAAACTGCCGTTCCATACAAAAAGTTGGGATTGACTTTTGACACATATACTTATTGTTTGTGGTGATATTTTTCAAAATTTTAGGGTGGTTCCACAGTATATAAATATACTAGTTTTTACCCGCGGCTTCGCCCGCATACGCAATATATCATTATAATTTATAGCTTATGTGTTATTCTGATATATAAGCTATATTAGTGCAAAGTTTCTTCTCAATCCGTTCAGTAGTTTTTGCGTGAAAGAGTAACAAACATCCATACATCCATCCATCCATCCATCCTCACAAACTTTCACGTTTATAATATTAGTAGGATACTGTGTAGTAACCTAAAGTCCTAGTATGTCGGTCGAAATAAACTCTCAGTAAACATTTATTAATATCTTAATGCTATTAAGTTTCGCGGAGCCAATCTTACGCTTCATCGTATTCATATTTCTCATCGGGGTAGACTTCCACCGGCTTCTCGGGTTCGACGACTCGGTAGCCGTGGCTGTCAGCGACGTAGTGGGTGGCGCGGAGGTAGCCATCGGGGTCGACGTAGCCGTAGCAGCCGTACGTGACGCCGTCGGGCCCGCGGTTCTCGTGGTGGAACTGGCCGTTCGGACCCACGTCGTAACCAAAACCGTATGCGCCTAGGAATAAGGGTTAATTATTAATAATTTATTGATCGAAGCGAAGCGAAGATCTTTGCTTCCAGTCGACGATTTTGCTTTCGACTGACTGGATGTTGATTTTTGTCTATAGCATTTTTCAACAAATCGCGACCGAAACTTGGTAAACTGGGTATGTATAAATGTATGTATATACAGGGTTATTTCTAATCAATTAGCATCCTTTTAGGGGCTTATTTTGTACATCAAAACGAACTACTTGTGTTCAACGACTTTAGTCAAATCTCAAAAAAAAGTTGTTGTTCCATAGAAAAATATCGTTCACCCTCGACAAAATGTATGGAACAGCTCATATTTTTTTTGAGTTTTGACAAAAGTCGCAGAACAAAAGTTGATAGTTTTGATGTACAAAATAAGCCCCTAAAAGGATGCTAATTGATTAGAAATAACCCTGTATATGGTTTTTTTTCTCATCGGTGATCGAGATGCTTCACAAGATCTATTTATATAAGAGTAATTCGGAGAACTACTCCGTTAAGAGGTATAACCACACCAGTGCACCACGCGATACACCCTTGGAACCACACGAACCAGCTGATTGTAAACCTATTGAAGATCTATATGTAGAACCAATTTATGTATACGACCAATTGTGTAATAAGACATTATAGCAGAATCTTTATCTAGTAATGGTCGTTCCATAGTTTATTGCTTGACATTTTATAAACAAAAGCGCAATATGTGAAATTGAAATAAAGTACATCAGATGATGAATGAAAAACCTAAAACCGTTTTACGATTCGCTCCGAAGCACTAATCGATAGTCAATAGATTTAACATTGTCTAATTACGTAGTTAGTCGGTAATAATTGTACATCATAACACGTTTTAGAATTAGCCGTGTAATAAATTTTAACGTTTGTAGGATTTGAAAAGCTACAAGTAGCAGCATTGATCGCAAATCATAGATTTGCCCCGCCCCGTAGACCTCTGACATATCCTTGTGACTAAATAATAACTAATCTTTTGGGTGGGTTGAAAAAAACCGCAATTAAGTTTTCAATATAAAAAGTTACGTGATCACATGGTTAAAATTATAATGCCGAGAAACCTTTTGATGTAACCATTTAGAATTGGTATTAGATTTTCAATTCAAGTCTCATTTACTGTTGCAAAACAAAATCCACTCAAATTAATGTATAGTAATGATATGGAAAAAATACTAATTTTCATTCATACCAGCATCATTTAAAAAAATTAAGTAATTAATTTAATTGTCATTCCACCCAAATTACTACACTCTTAATTGTCCAAACAGATTCGTCAACCGACTACTTGTTTGTTCTTAACTAACAAACTTGCCTTCATTAACGTAAGTATTTTGCTTTGTACTTGCTCAGTTACTAAGTAAACAATAGATGCACACTACATAAAACGGTAAAGGACGAGCATCTATACATATTAATCAGCTGGAGTTGCGTAGACACTTTGACAGTAATAAAAAGGAACAGCTGTTGCTAACACAAGAAAAATAAGCCCATAAAGAGACTATTGTTATCTCCTTTATTTAATAACTCGGCAAGCGGATTTATTAAGGAAAAGAGATTCAAAAGGATCCCCCCGTTTTACCCAAGCCTGGGTTCGGTGTTTTCGCTCTTATGTCGATTTAATACTTACAAATTATATTAGGTATACTTACTCGTATCATAGTTGGTTTCATAGTACTGTTTCTTCTCATCGTCTTCGATGTCTACCACGACGTCATTATTGGTATAACCTTCATAATTGTGAAGCTGTCTGCTTTCCCTATCATCGAGGTTAGGTTTCAGCGGTGCTTCCAAGTCAGCGATGTCCTTGCTGTCTGGTTTAACTTTAACTGTCAGTTTGGAATCAGTTGAACCTCTTAACGCGGCTTTAGCGCTTAGCTCTGTTGCTTTAGGGATCACATCTCCTAGCTTAGTGATCTTGTTAGCCTTTATATCGCTCTTTGGTTTATCTTCGCTAGCTTGTGCTATTACTAGCGCAGCCTGTAAAAAGAAAAACTTCAGTTTAGTTTTATAAATAATTAAACAATTTTAGTATGAATTAATAAAATATTATAAATATAGTTTTTAAAAAAACTAAAAATCACGTAGAGTCATCACATTGTTTTTTTTTTACAAATGCATTGTTATCGGTCTTTGATAGGTGTGCAAAGTTTGAAGAAAATCCAGTCGCTCAAAGTTGGTCAAAATCTAGCTCAAAGGGGTTGGTTACAAGCAAACATACCGGTGAAACTAATAAACGCGTGTTAAAAAAGAATTGGCATATCAATAAATAAATAAATATTTTTGGGACATCTTACACACGGTCTCTGACCCCAAACTAAGCAAAGCTTGTGATATGGCTGCCAGAGACTGATATGCTACATATACTTATTTTTAAAAACCTACTTATATAGATAGTAACTAAATAACACCCAGATACAGAGCAAACACTTATGTTCATCACATAAATATTTGCCCTGGGTGGGGATCGAACCCACGCCTCTTTGATCCAGAAGTTAGGGTCACTAACCACTGAGCCACCGAGGCAGTCTACTCCCTACTTATTATATTAATCTACTATATTTTACCAAATTAGCTGAAGATTTCCATAAGTCAGGCACAAAATTGCATCACCGTAATTAATTGTGACACATTTGATCTCATTTATCAAACCGCAGACAGTTGACTAATATCACATTTATCTCATAAATTAACTATTCGTCAGCTTGACGGTGTTCGAGTTTCTCTAGGAGTGTTCCAAGAGGACGGGTTGCCCAACGAGTGCATCGGTTAGTGTTTTACACAACCGCAAGTTACTAAATAATGGTATTATTGCCTAGGCACGCCTACATGATGTCATTTTCACGTTCAACTTTGCTATTTACACTTACAAAAAATAAGTGGAAAATCAATCGTGTGCGCTTTGTGCACTTGAGAAATCTCAATATAATTTTTTCGGCGTGTGATAAAATACCTTCCTTATTATTAATGTCTGACTAGTCTCAAGAACATCTACAATGGCTTTGCATATAAAAAACTAATAAACAATTCAAATATTCCAATATACATAATATATGTTTAATGTTTCGATATATATTGGTACCCGGTACTAGGTGGCTCGGTTGTGCTATAAAATGTATAACTAGCTAAACAAAGAAATACCATGAAGCCCCGGAACATCGTCATTTTTATAAGCGATGTGTGTTTGGCACGTGTTTAAACATATCTTGATTAATTTTAAGAAAAGATCCGATCTTTTTCAACATCATTGTTGGTTAACGATTTTTTTTTCAAATTAGGTAACTACTCATACTTAAATTGTATTGTCAAACTACTACAGTACGTCTTGTAACAAAGGTGTTAATGACATCTTGTTTGTTTACTTCAAGTTGACGAGATGTTAATTGTAATCTATTGCTTAACTTTCAAGGTTAAGCTGTTGTGTTAAAGGGCAAAAGTTAAAATGTTTTGATAGAGTTTGATTATTCCTAAGTCATACAAAAAGCACCTGATCGTGGCACTTGCGATAAAAGCTTTTGAATATTCCAATAAATACAGGTCTCAAGTGTCGTATTACCCAATACCTAGGCGTCTATTCAAAGCTTTATTCTTTGGAGGCTATTTTACGAAATTATTTGAATTGATTTGTTGCATATCTGGTGGTCGCTGTATTTATACTTCTGATAACGTATTCCAACATATTTGCAATCTTGTTTGAATTCCTTTCAACTCCACCCACACATATTATTTTTTTACATAAACTTGAACACGTTAAGTTTAAATAAAGAAAACTCTGTGATTAGGGGCCTTATGGTTTAGTAAATTTTAAATGAACTGTTTCAAACAAATGTAAAGTTTTAAGAACAAAAGCAGGTGTGTGTAAAAAGTAGGTTTAATCTGCATGGAGAGAGATTAGAATCGTGCCGGTCAAACCACGAAAGTAGGCCTATGCAGCGGATGTTACGGTTTAGTCCAAATTCGCACGAATTAAAATGCTGTGTGCGTGGAGTTCAAACTTTTGGCGGAGCCGCGACGTTCGTGACCGTAACCCCGACCAACAAAACAGCGGATTGCGTTACAATCTCACGTATCGCAGACAACCATCAAAAGTAAATTGTATTTTGATCTGGGACGTAAACGTGTAAGTATTAATAAGCAGAATCCGGCGAAAATTCGCGAGACAATGGCACGCGCTGGCATAGAAACCCAAACACCTTGAGCCTCAGCCTGCTTGCTGGACATGGCTCGGCATAACTTAAATTTCAAGCTACAAAGTTAAGTTTCATTCCTCTACTGATTTAAACCACTATCGCCTTACTGCAGAAAGTTTCGATCAACCTCGTACTAGATAAACCCAGAAGCTACAATTCTGAGCAATAACTTTCGCTCAAAAAGACGTGCGAGAATTGCTAATGTTTGCGCTCTATTCTAAAATGTTTTGCTGAATTTTCTGCGGATTCAAAAATATCTGTTATCGTGGAATGCACATATAGTAAAAATTAAATTATGTAAGTATTGTAGGTACTTACATAATTTTAATTTTTACTATATGTGCATCAATAATGATTATCCTACTTCCTATCCTATCTAATATTATAAACGCGAAAGTTTGTGAGGATGGATGGATGTTTGTTACTCTTTCACGCAAAAACTACTGAACGGATTGAGATGAAACTTTGCAATAATATAGCTTATATATCAGAATAACACATAGGCTATAAATTATAATGATATTGCGTCAAAAATCAAAATATCATGCGGGCGAAGTCGCGGGTATAAACTAGCTATATTATAAAACGACATTCGGAAACCTATTGTAGCTATGTTATCCGATGTATGATTTTGCTCGTCCTTAATTTTATCTAGGTATATGTACTTGAAATTCAACCCACATGCACTCACAAATTTATTGTAATGAAATAATTACTTTCTTGTAAGGAAACTTGTTGTGATAATAAAGTGCTTTATAGAAAAGGGCTATATGAGGCAGTTGTATTGTACAAGTTAGGATTTTTGTATTACTCATACGCATAATTTTAGCAGACATTCCATTTTAACGCTCAATAAAATCAGCAGGTACGGTTGGCCATTTGCCTTTTGCATGTAAGTCATGTAAATTGAGCTTTTGTTCTGATTATGGCTACATTTTATTGAGGTTGAGAGTCCACGTGATTTAAGGCCAAAACACACATACGGCGGGCGCGGGTCGGGCGCGGTGCGGGTCGGGAGTACGGCGTGTCTATTTCTACCTGTTTTAATCGACGACAACACACAGAACGCGTGCGCGGGCCGGGCGCGGGGCGGGCGCATTGTGTGTGTTGTCGTCCATTGAAACAGGTACAAATAGACACGCCGTACTCCCGACCCGCACCGCGCCCGAACGCGCCCGACCCGCGCCCGCCGTATGTGTGAATCGGCCTTTATGTGTATTCATGAAACAGTGCAATCCGGTACTTGGATCCTTTGGATCATCTTTATGGCCTCATCAGTTACTCATCCCCGTTATTTTCCAAGCGGATCTTATAATGCCTACATGCCCTTGCTTGTAAACGTTAAATATTTATATAATTGCAACTCGAAGCTACATAAACTTAACTTATAATGACTAGATTCTTAGTGACATTTAACGATGAGGTCAACATATTATAATTTCTAACATTTTCTTGTTTGATTTTTAACTTTATGCATTATTTCGTCAAATCGCTCGATCATGATAACGATATGAATATTGGCGATTTTGTAAATCTGCGCCCCGTATCACTAACCTAAATATGACATAAGTTGTAACGTAACGTGAAAATTGCCTTCTGTTTTTGACACCGTTATGATATCCATTTTAATAAAGGACAGGTATACGGACGAATGGTCACAATGAGATGTAATCTTCTTTGTGATAAAATTTATTGTATCCAACGTCAATGGCGGGCCGTGTCAACCCTCAAGATTTGCATAATTTATTGTGGTGAGAGATACGGTGGGTGAGATACGAGCAGAGAAATGCGCAGCGTAACCATGGGATATAAAATTTTTGAATTTGAATAATTTCCGTGATATACGTCGTTAAAGGATCTACCTACCCATATAATATTTACAGAGCTAATAATTTGATATAAGTCAATTTTGAAGCAAAAAGCTGGAGAAAGCTTTTGTAGGAGCAGAGTAGGTTGGTACTCTCTCTTGCTGTCATTTCATTTTTAAGGTTGGCTAACGAATTGGTAAACGAAGTTAATCGGAGTATTGTTTATTTCTCCTACAAATTATATTACTTACTGCGTGCGATATGTTACCAATCAAATGGACTAAATAGTTGTACTCAGTAAACCTCTACATTTTTATAACATTTTATACCTATTTCTAAGGTGTTAGCGTGTCCGGTACCTAGGTTTTTTGAACTCGTGACCGAGGCAACAGTTTCATCGCCGTGGTCAAATAACGAGGCGCAAATTCCAATCTTATGTGTAGTATCATAAATACCTCGTTAATATTGTACTGACGTAGCGTCTCCACGTACATATCAAAATAATATTATGATCTTATGATGATCAGAACGTTCCAAAGGCGCGTCTAACGTTTGCTTACCTGTTTGACAAAACATAGGTACATGCTCAGAACCAGTTCGGAATGATAATGTCCATCGATTCAGATGTCCATTCACAATAAGTCGTTTAAATTTAGCTAACTCCAGTCTGCAAATACAGTGAGAAAACTATTATGGTCTAGAAATCGTATTCTAAATTCTAGCTCAATTCTGCTGGCGTACCCTAAATACATTGACCTATGATAAACCTCCTAGATATAAATATTTAAATGGTATAGTTTGAAATCTCGTCATTCTAAAATCTAGCAATCTAAACAGAAGCAATCTAAACCTCCTAGACATACATATTTTAATGGTGTTAGTTTAAAATCTAGTCATTTAAAAATCTAAGAGAAAAGTCTAAAACAGAAAACAGCTTTTGCAAATAGACACATTTCTTATTTTGTACATTGTAATATTTGTAATGATCTTTATTATTTAATCTGTCCTCTACCCAAAATCTTACATTATTTTTATTCTAAAAATGACCGAAAAGTTTTTCCGATTACCTATTTCTATAATTTAGCGTAGGTACAGTGCAAATTCCTCACGTGCAACTCTTTTTTTACTGGTCGACTGTCAGCTGAGTAATAAAGTATGCACAGATTTATTGACTAATGTGCAGTAAAATTATTTACTTATTAATACAAATAGGTATCTGTATTAGGTATGTCAAGGTGCGGTGGGTGACGCCACTGGGTTATGTCACACACTCTCTGATGTTTTGTCCCGCCTAGGCGATAAGTGGTACCGTAAACCGCTGAAGGTCGAGTGCATCCGGCGGCGCCGGCGGTCTCGCCGGCAATAGATAGCGAAAGTGATCGAGGGACTTTCCAGTTATTGATCTTCAAATTTACATAAATAGTTGTGTACGCTATTAGTGTACTGTATGAACGGTGTACTGTACGTACGACTTACGGTGGTTACGCTGCATTAATAGCTCTCTAGGCCCTAGCCTATTCAGCCTGCTCGTAAATTCGCCATTGGCTT
This sequence comes from Hypomecis punctinalis, assembly GCA_949316475.1. Classification (NCBI taxonomy): domain Eukaryota; kingdom Metazoa; phylum Arthropoda; class Insecta; order Lepidoptera; family Geometridae; genus Hypomecis; species Hypomecis punctinalis. Next base: position 14,788,525 of record OX438800.1, on the reverse strand, counting down.
ATCAATCTATGGAACACCTGTATAACTTGTTATTTCCCTAGGGTACACCAATCAATAGTGGTAGTATGTAGACTACATACATACATTAATCGTTAGTTAAGTTACTTAAGCGATAGGTAGAGTTAGGTAGTATTGGTAGAAAAGTTTTGTTTTCAATGTATGATTAAGCCTCTTTCAACCAAAAATATCCGTAACTTTAGCATTATTGGGATGAATGTGTCTCATTTCTGAATAAATACGTCTATCATCATTAATAACTCATTCATTACTTATTAATCCGTTCTCAGTTTCATATCGGTATTTATACCACGTCGCTACTCATTGTCATTGGTTGTGTAATGCTTAAACAGTTCAAAAAATTAAGCTCAATGAACTTTGTAATAAATTTTGAAAAAGGTAAACAATTATTGCAAAATATATAATAGGATAGGAGAACAATATTAGTCGATGTTTCGACAGTATAAAGGACGAGTAACGATCACTGACATTCTGACGTTTCACAAAATGATATACACAATTATCCTACTAATTCCTTATAATATAAACGGGAAAGTTTGTGAGTATGTACTCGTATGATACGAGTATGTGATGTTTGTTACTCTTTCACGCAAAAACTACTGAACGGATTAAAATGAAACTTTTCGATAATAATGGTTATACCTACATCAGAATAACACATAGGCTATAATTTATAAAGGAATTGTGTGGAACGAAGTTCGCCGGGTCTGCTAGTATAACTATATAAGTTAATTGTATAGTTTCGAGCTGTACTAACAACCTGTCTCCTGTATGCAGTGTAAGCCAAAGGTCAAGTGTTTATCAGTATCTTGGCATGCAACACTTTTGTTGAGTGAGGTCAGCATTACATTTATAGCGTTTGCCTTTTTTTAATAGACTGCACATCATCAACAAAAGCTTGAAGGGTCTTTTATTTGCCGTGGCGTTTTGACATTTCATTATGAAGTCATTTCGTGTCTGGCGCGACGACTCGTGAAAAGGGCTAACAAACTCAATTATAAATACATATCATGTAAATAACGAATTAAAGAAGTCTAGCTAGTTCTAAATTTTAGTTAACTTGCAAAGTAAGAATAAAAGTAAGAATCTTAAACTTACCGAAATTGAATTGTTTTGTCTATTCATCATTTACTTAGGTATATAAATGGTAGCTATCTGTTGAATTTAGTCTATCGAAATCTTGTTTCGCTGAATTCAGTATTAATTCCATAATTTGGTTGGAATATCTTGTTTTGTAAGAAGCAAACTTGCTCTAAATTGGATATTTAAGTCCAAACAGCTTTATTGATAGCTAAAACAGAGCATCTCATAACTATGTCTTAAAACGTCATAAGAGCAATTTCGTATATCTTAAATATATTTAGTTTATTACGGAAACCATTATATCGACATATTTGGATCACATTTTGTATTTAAATATCTCATAATGAGCGTACCTCAGTCGTCCAGGTACTAAACATTTTTATATGTCAAATAGGTGCCAATAGCACGTGGTTCGTTCCGTGTATCAAGATTTGTGTGTCAAATATGTAAAACAGCATTGCATATTTCGTGGCCATTAGATTTTTATATAACAAGACGAATAATGAATTTCATAACAGCCGAATATCTTAGAGAAGATGAGTAAACCGGCGTCGTGAGAAATACGCGATTGCTCCACCAGTCGAATCAAAGCCGATGTTCCGCGACTTAATAAGAAATACTTCGTACTTCGACTTAATCGCTATTTCTTTACATTGTTTGCAAAATTTAGGGCTACCTACAGCTAGAACAAAATATATTAGTAGAGCAATGCTATTGCAAATTATTATTTTCTTATCATAATTATGCTTTCTTAGAGTTATGAAGGTCTTTATTATCGGTATTTTTATTTCTGTATATACAGGGTTATTTCTAATCAATTAGCATTCTTTTAGGGGCTTATTCTGTACATCAAAAATTACAACTTTTGTTCTGCGACTTTTGTCAAAAGTGTCAAAACTCAAAAAAAATCTGCTGTTCCATACATTTTGTCGCAGGCGAAAAATATTTTTCTATGGAACAACATTTTTTTTGAGTTTTGACAAAAGTCGCAGAACAAAAGTTGTTAGTTTTGATGTACATACAGAATTAGCCCCTAAAAGGATGTTAATTGATTAGAAATAACCCTGTATAGCCAATGATGTGATCGACCGCAGAATTAGTGAATAAAAAATAGTTCCGTTTCTAGATTATTTTTGCCAAGGTTTCAAATGTGCATGAATCTTACCAAAACTTAAAAATCCTAACACAAATAATGAGGTAATATTGTACTTTTTTATTAGCTGCAAGGACCTAATTTGTTATGAATACTGCCACTGTCTTTTATGATTATCTACTTATTTTAATTGATTGACTATTACGGCATGCCTTTCGACTGAAATCGTAGTACAATGGTGAGTAGATAATACATGCAAAAGGGGCTCATGACAACCCTAACACGCGTGATTGGTGAATGGGGCAAAGAAATCGACGAGCGGACATTCTGTGAGAATAAGAACAAGTCGGCTAACTACAGCATCTCGTGACCTGATAACTTTGGCTAATTGACTCGTACTATGAGACCCAGTGAGACCAGTTTAAATTTCAGAAAAATGCCGAAGCACCCTACAAATAATATTTTTCGGTATCTTTCATTGTTTTTCACCAAAAGTTCAGCGTAAATCACAAACTGTAAGTTGCCAGCGAATATTCTGAATTATCCAAATATGTTAAAAAAACCTTTGTACAACAATTTCATCCAAATATACTCAAAAATACCTTTTTACAACATTTTTTTTCCAAAATATACTCAAAATACCGACCTCCGCAATACCTACAAAAATACTGTATACAGATGTCAGAAAAAGTTACTGAAAAAGTATTAAAATACTGATTCTGGTCACACTGATGAGACCTTCCGATGTTTAATAAAGGTCGAAAATCAAAACAAGCGAGTCATGATCCGCATATCAAGTACATACCGACTACAGTTGTTTATTATGTAAGTACTTTACGGTGCTTAAATTAAACACCGTAAAGCACTAATGAGCTTGAGCTTGCGCCTTGCTGAGAAATTTGTATGCATTGTCAATAAAGTTGAGCATTAAATGAGACAAGCTCGCATGTCATTTGTGTCTGAGTAATTATTACACATGCGAATAACTTTAAATGGGTGGCAGTTACGGTGGCTTGAAAACTGATACTTTACTAAATATCAACTGTGTTAGATTTTTTTTTTTTGTGGAATAGTTTTGAATATATTTCCTCCTATAGGGCGAATTGAACTTGTTCGCCTCTAACATATGAGTATATTTCTACTGCGCAACCACTCGTGTTCACAGCCGCCAATAAATTTGATTCCGCCTATACTTACTATGTAAGCTAATAAACAATTTCTCTGTAGTAACAATACGTTACAAATCTTAGTCTAACGATTGTTTTTCCGATATTTATAACCAGGATGTAATATTTCTTACCGTGCTATCCAAGTCAAGGCTTTCTTAGGTCGTAAATGTCACTTGCGGTCGCCTATCCAAAACTTTGTGCGTCACTGATTAATGTCTAGTCGGCATGTATCTACTAATTTGTTTTACCAGACTTGTAACACTAACCGAACAGGCACAAGTTTTCCGACATCCTTCGAAGTTGACAGTGTTTGTTTATGAAACCAAGGAATTGGCGCAAACATTGAAATCTCCGAAATTGTTGTCGTAATGAAGAGAAATTCAACTACAAATTAGGACCTAAACAAATACCGCTAACGATAAACTTCAAAAGTTTTAATCGTCAAAACCAGAGCATCGGATTTAGACGGGTCTAGAATCGAGTATTCAATTAAACTCAGACGCCAAAGGATTAATTTATTTACCGAAAAAATAGCGACGAGGTGATTAACATGTTTGCTCGGCAAATTAAGTTTCTATGTCGGAATTAAAACTCAAACTGGAATAAGACTTGATAACACTCGTCACGCGAAGAGAGTGGAGTCGTGACTTAGCGAAGTGGAATCCTCGCGAAGGATCGACATTAAAACCTTTGTTTATTTGTTTTACTCGTATACCGCATCCTGTTTCAGTTGGTCGCACATAATTCGCATAGCTTAGGATTGGGCAAAATCGCGCGCTAAAATCTCGACGCGACGTCTCGTTAAGTGCAAATTAAAGGTCACTCAATAAAAAAGCTTATTAGATTTCCTAAACCTTCGCATGAGTGTTTTTGAAAGGCTTTGTCGTCGCATTAGAGGATAATTACGTCATAGCGTGACCCGCGACCCGGCGCGTGAGGTGAACCGGCGAACATCCTCAACCTTTAAACTATTCAAACTTCTACATCATAGAACTCTGATAGATTGAGCGTGAACATGCACCTTATCGCAATAAAATATCTACAACATCTCTATAATCGCTGCTTTGCTTTACTAAACCCAAAAGACACAAATGTTGTGATAAAGTCCTAAATTTGCGAGTGTATATGTCTAACGTCTAGAATGGCATCGACTGGTATCGCTGTGTTCTCATCAAAGATGTTATAAAAGCAGTGATGACTCATATTACGCATTCCTAAGAAGGTAATTTTATTCGAATTTGAACTTCTCTTATTAAGGTGCCTCGCAGCTAAATCAAGTTTTTGTCCCGATTTATTACTGTTTAAGAAATGAGAAAAAGGAATTTCGTAATACCTCCTTAAAATTCCATGGCTCGATAAGGATTTGGAATTAAAAAGGAGAGTTTGGGATTCGATGTTTTAAAAATCAGTTACGGGTTCACGATCGGATCGTTTTAATTTTCACGTTTCCCATAAGGTGTCCAATGTACCGATATAACAAGTGGAAGGATGTCAAATAATGTTATAATATTGACGATTGATTGACAGGACAATGAGCAAAACAAATCTTTGACCGATCCACCACGCCTGTTCAGGGTTACTTGTGATTTTAGCAATGTCAGTGACCCAGCACATGTGTTACATTTCGAGATAACCCGTTATAAATGTAAGTTAGTATATTTATGTATGTATTTAGATATTTCATAATATTCTTATATATCAGGACACGTGAACGCAATTCGAAGACTTTAGGACCATAGATGGGCTAATTCGTTGGGCCATCTCGATAAACTTAGTTTTCATACGGATCCTTTTCTGATTCTTGCTAGAAACTCCATGCGTAAAACTTTTACTACACACGAGCCAATATCTATACCTAATCTCTAAATGAGGCAAATGTCCACGAAAAAAAATATTTCGGCTGAAATGATGCTGAAGAACGACTCACAAATTATCCAAAAATACGTTCTTTATTCAAACGCTCAAATAACTCTCGAATTTAAAACAATAGTCATTTTTATCCTCGATAAATAAACTCCCTTATTTAACGTCCGTTGTATTACTCAGAATAATCCTGTTTATTCAAGAGACCTTTTAAGGTTTTCGATTTCAATTGGAGCCTTCGGGAAAAATAGAGAATTAATTTCTGAGGATTAATTTCAGTCAGATTCAGGAGCGCTTTATTAAAAATAACGGCTGGATTAATCAGCGGGGTTTTTATGATTCCATCTATTTCACTAGGCTCTCGGCCGTCAGGAAGTTATTAAGAAATACGACTAAACGAAACTGTGTTTATGGTGTTATGTTTTTCAAGCAAAGATCAGCAAAAATTCTTTAGATTTATTTTTAGTTTCCCCCAATATCTGTCTAGATATGAGCTCAACAACATGATCTGAAAATTGCGGTCGTAAACTGAAGGTACATAAATTTATACCTCTTCACGCTATTAATGGCCGGGAAAACATATTTTCATTTTTCTATCAAAGCCGAATTAATTAATTTAATCTGTATCTGTTCACAAGAGTAAAAAAAACACATAGCTGTATGTGTTTTTTTTACTCTTGTGAGCGCCATTGCTTCGGGACACGCAGATGTGCACATGATCAGATGCTTTTCATGCATATAAAACTGAAACAATTTCCTGGAGCTCGTTGGTATTTTACAAAAAGGTTGAGCCATAAAACGTTAGTAGCTACTACACATTTGCAGTATATTACCTTGTAAGAACATAGCAACGAAACTCTGTCTTCCAACACCATAGACTGAGTCACATACTACGAGCACGTAACTTCAAAGAGCTATTGAAGCAAAGCCATTGTTACGGCTTAGACTCCCGTCTCGCCGGTACGCTCCACTATCGAATCATTTGTCATGAAAACAAACAATGCAAAAGACTTTTACGCTAATGCTACTCAGAACTACACACAGGTTGGTTTTGTCTTATAATCTGAGAATGACTTGGTTCTACGGATCGAATGATCAACAATAACGATTAACTGTCTTGTCTAGACGTTACATAAAACATAAAAACGTATTGTTAGAATGTCACAGGTAATTTATTAAACGACAAATTGGGATAAGTTTATTGGCTAATTATGTCAAGTAGAAAGCGAGCCAGATGTTGAAATTCTTATTACGACAGTGTTTATTTGAGCGGAGAAATGCTGGTGTATTATTGAGGTCGAGCTCTCCCGGCTAAAATACATCGGACCTCGAAACCAGCCGCGATAATTAAGGAACAAATCCGGTTGGGTAAGAGACGGGACTTGGTTTTTTGCAGAAAAAAATCGCGGTCACATTTCCATTGCAAGCTTCCGCGAGCTTTAATAAAAGCTGTATTGTGTTTTGCTAACCGCTGCAGAAAAGTTTATTTATTTCTCTGTACGTAGTGTAAATATTTTAAAGTATTATATGACTACGCACATTTGTTGTATCGATTTCTTGTCTGCGGAGTGCAAATGACGTCATCGATTGAATTTTAGTGACATTCGATTTGAGGGCATTCAACCTTAGCTTTTGATATTTTAATAAGTTGTTTACAGCATGATTGATGATGATACAATTTTAGTAGCATAGAACTGTAAGGAAACCTGACATTAAGATCTTTGATACAATTCACTTGCTGGAACCATTGTGACAGTCATTTATCACTGATATCATCTGTTGTGGGAGTTTACGAATTGCAAGACATATTTTTGGCGGTTTGATCAGATGGTAGCTTAGTGCTATGTCTTTTTTTCAGCATTTGATTTATAAGAGGACGACAAAAACTTTATATAAGCTACCAGACGTGCTTAGAGCGACTCTACATCGTGCAGTAAATTACATTGTGACTCTACATTTTACTTTTGGAAACAGGACGAAATAAAAATTAATTACTACTTTTTAATCAATGTGTGGTAAAGACATGTAGGTATATTATGTTTACAATGCTCATATTTTAGGGGTCCCAATGGAATAAATAGAAACCATTACGACATTTTGTATTATCGCCATACTAACTTCAACAGACAAAAAAGGCGCCCCGATAGCTTAGTTGAATCATAGAATTTGGGTTACAAGCTCAGTTTTAAATTTGTTTTTAAAGTACCTTATAATTTTGACAGTTGAACGAGGTTCACATTTTAAGTTACAAGGATGTTGTATACAAGCAGGATTGAGCACAAACGAAATTATGTTTATGTAATACATCCATGGTAAACTATAAATAATAACATTTCGAATCTAAATTGGACTATATTTTTAATTATTACTCATGCTTATTTTATTTATAACTACATTGTTTCTTTTTACTGGAATAAATATACCTAATTAGTTCCTAAATGTTTCAAGCGGAAACTGCAAATAGTTATGCTATGGGTTAGGCTATTTTATTTCTAATTAATACAAAACACGAGAAGTTTGGTCTCGTGAGTGAAGTCATGGAGGTTTTGAAATTGTCACGACGACCTTGGTTTATAGTTTCTATTTCGGATGATTATTGTATTACCGGTTATTGGCTGACTAGTTTGATACATAGACGCTATTAGAGACAACATAACTATTATTTTTATTGGAAAAGTATGACACAGACTTTTTATTTCTATATGTCATTTTCAAGTCGACTCTAATTCTCTAAGCAGGCGTACCTCTTTTACCCTCGTTTTGAACGTAACGTGTAACGTTTTCGTTTTTACATCATCATCATTTTCACCTCTTACTAGGTACTTATGCCTTAGCATTAATATAAGAAGTATAAAACAAAAACCGGCATATATTGTTTGCTCTCCCTATACGAATGCTAACTTTTGACATACTTGACATAATCAAGTCTATGCGAAATTAGCCATTATTTAGTCGATTAGCTAAAAAAAGTTTTATATCATAAGAGTCACAGTTAAAGAATATTTTTTTTTAAATTAAATTTGGCCTGTACATTACAAATTTATTTTAGTTGTTAACTATCCTAACCTCGGAAGTGTTACTAAGTTTTTCTCAAGTATACAGGGTTAATAAAGTTTCATAACATTGACGGTTAGAAAATACCCCTAATGTTTATTGTACTTAATTTATTATCGCTAATAATTTTACGTTAAAAATGTAACCAGATATTTTAAATCGATCTAAGAAAAGATTTTCCATAATTATAAATTTAGTAATTTTATACATAATATGAAACAAATTGACAATGTTTACCTACGTATCCTTATCTAGAGCAGTCATTGATTAGTTACATCAAAATTGAGTCATAAAAATCCAGAAAAGTCACTTAATGCAAATCAAATCATAACAGAGCAAACTAAATATTTATTGCATATAAAACTGTCCCAACGGATTTTATATGCAAAAGCACGTACTCGTAAATATTCAAACAATGTTTATTTTAGTTAAAGTTCACGGACAAGAAGCTACTATACCTACTTACATATTAATAATTTGCGATTGCATTATTGATCAAATATTTTTGACATACCCAATTGGTATTTAAGTACATAATTATTTTAAACAGGGTTATTTTTAAATTTTTTGATTTTATGATTTTTTAATATAGGCACTATGTTTGGCAAAATATAGTACATTATAACGGTTTTAATGTCGTCTATATGTTGGAATTAACAACACAACCTTTTATCTTTGATAAAATTGATAATACGATATCAGAAAGTATATTTTCCCTCCACCCCTATAATATCAATCGAAAAAAATCTTAAATATTTTATTTGTAGCTTATTTTGGTTATTGGAAATTTATACTTGAAGTTGTATAATCTATATTTGTATCTAAGCAAGACTCAAGCCAGAAGCAATAATATTTTTCAGAGAGGTCAATGACAAATAATTTATATTGATTTTAGGGGTATTAGTAAAAATGAATACATTTTTATCCATTACTAACGACTTCTAAAACATTGAAAAAGAATTAACTGTCTGCTAAATAATATTTGGTCATGTAAAATAACCCTGTATAAAAGTGCTAAGGTGCTATTTACTACAATTTATCGCCTATCTCGCCTGATGCATATTATTAGCTTATACATTTTTAATTTATCTTTTTTCCATGAGAATTGCAGGAAGTAGAAATTTAAGTACCTAATTAGACTAATACCTAATTACTCTACTCATACAAAAAATGGGACATATTTTTACGTACAAAGTTACAGTGGTATATCTATTACTTACCTAACTTCTAAGTTTATATATTTTTATTTAATTTTTTCATGTCAAATATTCAATCTTTTGTCGTAATTAAAATGGCTTAATTAAAATCGCTGTAAGTGTTTGTCTGTGTGCTAAGTCAAATAATATGGTAAAATATAGACTCTATAACATGCTTGTCTCACACGCAATGGTGTAAAAATGATACGGAAGTGCGTGGAGTTGGGCGGCTATCATGCAGCCGGACCGATATGAACCCCGGACCCGTACTTACTGGCCCGACGGCCGGTCGTATATCATCCGACATCATGGATAATGATACGGATGCAAGCTAAATGTTACAACGATTAGGGTTACCAGATAAAGTATTTAAAAATCCGCAGAAATAGCTCCTGATTTGCAAATCTTAAGCTTGAACTATACCGTAGGGTGGTGAGAGTCCGTCCTTCAGTGGTGTCCGATTATGTAAAGAAAGCCAACGTACAGAGACTTGTGAAGCATGATCAAAGTATCTAGTTAAAATTTCGACCAGTCACTAGTCTTGAAAAAAATAAGTTCGGCCGTTGTCTAAGGAGAGCTTAAAAATTCTGAGATCTCAGATAAATCCTGGGATAAATCCTCAGATATGGCAACCCTGACAGCGAACCACTGTTAACCTTTTTTAAAAGCTTAAAAGCTCAAATTACATTAAGAAGATTAATATATCACCTTTTCGCATAGTTTTGATCCATTTTGACGTTGCATCTTATTAATATTTGGATCATAAAAACAGATTAAATGCATATCTTCAGTTTGTGTCATTAGTTTCATAAAGGTTAACAAAATTCGCAAATAAATGAAGTTCCAATCAAAGTACTTTACCCATTAATAAACTTTACGTTTTATTTTTAAATATACTTATGAGGGTAAAGTGCTAAGTTTGGTTCTTAAACTTGAATATAATTTTATAATTAACACCAATCTGATTAACACATATTTCAGCTTCACACGTGATTGTAGTAAATCTTTGGTTTAATTCCCAACTATGAGAAAATAAAAAAGAAAAACGGATAATACTTTCAGCTAAATAATAAACGCATTGCAATTTTGTGCCTGGTTATTGTTATTCAACCCTATTAACAACACTATACTATCAATCATTCCAGATATTATTCAAATTTTCAGCCGTAATTTAATTTAATCCTCAGATAAAGCATATAATAGACAATGATAATTTTACTGTTGTTAAATAAATGAACGCAATGCAGTTTTGTGCCTGAACATTGTTATTCTGTGAACAACAATGAAAAATAGAGCTCCGACCATCAAGCGTTTCAGTTATCAATCAAATTTTTCAGTGAAGTTCTTGTATCTTAGTAAAAGGCGTTAAAACATGACATGTCCATTCCAATTCTCAGTAGAAACGTTAAATAGACGATCGTGATCATCGTTTCGTAGCATTTCCTTCAGCTTATCTTTCAGCAACACGAGTCCTGAAAAGTCGTACTCACCAGAAAATAAAATAGTATTCCCGGCGCCATGGCACGGGAGGCCTCCTGGCCCTGAGTCCTCTATCGCGGCACTCGCCAGTCCAAACACAAAGGCTGTACAAAGCCTCTCGCGATTTGCTAAACTTCGCCTTACTCCGCTAACATCACCCACCGGCCCGACCGGCTTTTCGAACTAAAATGTGCAAACTCGAAGATGCGCCGCTTATATTACTTCTTATGTTAACGACGGATACCGCAACGTATTTGGCATATACGAGACTCCTGCGCATGTGTGGGTCGATTTTGGCAGAGAGACGTATATTTCTATGGCAGTATGGGAACTTGAAATGGTTTGATTTTTTAACTGAAACATTGCTTTCTGCGCGATGCGATGACACTAAGACTATGTAAAATGATTAATATTTAAAATAAAATCAAAAGAGCTGCTAACAATTTTTCAAAAGTAATGGTTCACATAATATTCTCGGCCGTGAAATTTAGATAAAAAAAAAAACTTGAGACTTTAGTGCGCGATTAGTTCCGTAGTAAACACGATATTTCAAATGCGCTAAAATGCTCTACTAAATCTGCTCTACTAATTTTCTCAAACAAATTGTTATCCGCTAGCTGCTAACTCTTATTGCTTATTTATTTATGCTCTTATGAGCATGGGTGAGAATCAAAAGTGCCAGGTAAAGTTAGAGGTGAGAGAGAAATACGTGAGTATTAGGCAGGACTTATTTAATGTATTTGTATCGTCTTAGCTTAATTCGTGGCATAGATGACTTATGAGCTACATATAGTGTCTTGGTTTCAACGAAGAAACAAATAAAAAATTGAATACACAATTATACACGGAAACATTTACAGATACCATACCCACTACTATACAATTTTACATTAAGAATATATTTTATTTTGTGACAATAATATTGCTCCTTAAGCTTTAAATGAAACCTTTACTGAAATAAAGTACATAATTAATTAATTAAGCTATTTGAATACATGCCTTAATTGAAAATATATTAATTAAATGAAATGAAAATCAAGTTAAATAACATATTTTTGGGTTCATTATAAAATTTAGTGTACATTTATAACTAAGCAAACATTACTTAATCGTTTTTAGCTAATTGTGAGGCACTAGCTTCCACGGTAGGATTCCCTGTGTTTGTGGAAGCTAGTTTTCTTCAGGAGTGATTTAGAACAGGAGTTAGTAGGAGTGCATAATTGATAGTGATTGCTTACTGGCGAGTATGTGCAATAGTTGTATGAACATAATAATAATAATCACATAGTTCGAGTCACGTTTTCAGTATCGACATTTGTTTGAATTAATTTACAAGAAAACTATTTTGTTGCACCAAGCAAGAAATGCTTTTATAGCTGAGTATAAGAAGATATTCTTTAATATTGTTTTTACATCTGTAGGCAGTGTCATTTACTATATTCAACTTTTATTTAGTTTGGCATAGATAAAGCTTACAAGAAAGTTATACCATTTTTGTTCTATTTTTATTTGATTGTTGGCATTTTAAGACATTATCAACGCTGCTGATCTTAGTTAAATTATGTAAAGCGACAACAAAGAGATCAAATCAAATCAGAACTGTCATAATTTGCTATTTTATCGTACAAGTAATTTGTAGCCTTATAATTCTTGTAGCTAAAATTAAGACAAATTTGACGATCTACAAATATAATCTAAGTTAAATTTGGAGTTAGCCAATTAATATTCCTCAAGCTTAAATGGAATGCTATAAATATAAATAGAATTGTGTTGGACTTTACTAAAATTAAAGCACTTTTTATACTAAGTTCTTTTTTACGATAAACAATTTAAAAACCTGTCGTACCCACAGGATTTGAACCTGCCTAATTGATACTTGGGTGTTCGTCCCCGTGCTTTACCAATTATTTAAAAACTAGGTCACACTCTACTACTCCAAATTTTTGAATTGTTCACATAAAAAAGAACTTTGAAATAAACCTAGTGTGGATAACACTATAAATAAAATGGTTTTACTTCTCATACTGTACTGTTTGTATATACGCACCGGTAGAAGATTCAAGCCTCCGTTAGTATGTGTGCGTATCGCGACAGTGATAACGACACGCCCCGCGTGTGCGGGAATGCTATATCCTTTTAACATATTTTAGACCCTGGACTTTAAATCTTTAACCCAGTTGATTATTTTTTGATAAGAACCTATTAAGTTAATTTTTACAAGCCATTAGTGACCAATAATGATTTTGAGTTGAAAAATGTTTCCTTATTTGCCTGACCTTATGTGTTTTGCAAACAACTCCTTTCCCCCCTGATAATTGCGATTAATTTTTTGTTCATGCTTCATAAATTTCTCGTTAAACAATTCCAAGAACTTTTAGTCTGCCTTTTTTTAAGCGAAAAATAGGCCAAGCTTTTCACGTTTAACCTTTTTCCGATTTAACAGAAACCGACAGAGAATTTAGAAAATTGAGAATTTTGCTGTTTTCGATATTAATATTTAAGATGAGCGCTGCATCCTAGACTGCATCTTTGCCAGAATAGGGTAAACGCTATTATACCTATCTTCAATAAATAAAAAGTTTCGCCACATTAAGAAGAAATTAATTTAATAGCTGCCTGATATTCATTTTCTAATTAACTGTTTATTTACATTTTCGCATAACTCACACTCGTATGAGAAATACTAAAAACTTGAAAATAAATCGTGCTTAAATTATACCGATACTAAGTCTATGACAGCAGGCTTACCTGAAAAATATTTATCTGTTTAGGATTTAAAGAAACAGCTATATTTAAACTTTATGGAAATAAACGGGGTGACTTCTTTAACAATATTCTATCTAGAATGTTTACTTTTAATGTACAAGAGAGAGGTCTTATAATATTCGGCACATTGGTCTTATAATATCAGTTTATACATGGTTATTTCTAATCAATTAGCATCCTTTCAGGGACTTATTCTGTACATCAAAACTGTCAACTTTTGTATAACGACTTATGCCAAAACTAAAAAAAAAAATTGGGTGTTTCATAGAAAAAATATTGTTCACCCGCGACAAAATGTATGTAACAGCTGATTTTATTTTTGAGTTATGACAAAAGCCGCAGAACAAAATTTGTTAGTTTTGATATACAGAATAAGCCCCTAAGAGGATGCTAATTGATTAGAAATAACCCTGTAGAGCCAACTCCGAAATCGCGAAAAATCGGCTGTTTGTGATTCAACGAACTTTCTAAATGGCATAGCTGACTTTTAAGCCGTGGTGGTCAAGAGGTAGTGACACCCGCCTCACAATCGTGAGGTCGTGGGTTCGAATCCCCGGTCCCGTACCAATGCGTTCTCTGGAATTTATGTACGGAATTTCACACCACTGGCTTTTCGGTGAAGGAAAACATCGTGAGGCAACCTGCATACGTCCGTAGAAGAAATTCGATGGTGTATGTGAATCCACCAACCCGCACTGGGCCAGCGTGGTTGATATGGCCCAATCACCTTTCGTGGGTAGGCCTACGTCCTGCAGTGGACTTTGAAAAATGCTGGTACAGTAGCTGACTTCTTGTGATTTCGGGTTTGGTCCCATATTGAAAGTAGGTTATCATTTTGAGCACTACTACATCCCAGCTAATGAATTCGCAGTACTCCGTGTACATTATCCGTGTGTATTAGCATAGTTTATTTATAAGTATGAATAACTAGGTTTTACCCGCGGCTTCACCCGCATGATATTTTGATTTTTGACGCAATATCATTATAATTTATAGCCTATGTGTTATTCTGATATATAAACTATATTATTGCAAAGTTTCGTCTCAATCCGTTCAGTAGTTTTTACGTGAAAGAGTAACAAACATCCATGCATCCATCCATCCATCCTCACAAACTTATAATATTAGTAGGACCATTGATTTAATCAAAATAGCGGAAGATAGGGCACGTCCTTTTATTCGTCAACTAAATTATAGGCATGATGCACAACCACATGCACGAACACTCACACAGCTGTAATCCCATTCTACGTTGACCACTACTGAACGACAGAGACAAACCGATTTGTTTCGACAGTAGGGCGAGCGAGACAACTGTCGACCGTCACCGGAATACTTCGGATCGAGTCGTGTTCTTGAGAGCAATTAGGCGACGGGGACCTAATTTAAGCGGTCCACGCGCTAGAGGCGAGTCACCTATCTTCCGCTATTTTGATTAAATCAATGAGTAGGACTAATATTGTAAACGCGAAAGTTTGTGAGGATGGATGGATCGATGGATGGATGGACATAGTTTATTTATAAGTATGAATAACTAGTTTTTACCCGCGACTTCGCACGCATGATATTTTGATTTTTGACGCAATATCATTATAATTTATAGCCTATGTGTTATTCTGATATATTTTATATAAAATATATTATTGCAAAGTTTCATCTCAATCCGTTCAGTAGTTTTTGCGTGAAAGAGTAACAAACATCCATACATCCATACATCCATCCATCCATCCATCCATCCATCCATCCATCCATCCATCCATCCTCACAAACTTTTGCGTTTATAATATTAGTAGGATGTAGAATGTTCTAATGCAGCCTTAACGTATTTAGGTACTTCTACAAAATCCGCTGTTGTCGATTTTTCTGGAGACTACAGGCTTACTCATGTGTCCACTATACTGACACAGCGCGAGTTGATTTTATTCATATACTTACAATTCGTGGTCGATTTGCTTCTAAGGAACCCCTACATTTACGATGAATGTTTCTCTTCAATCTAAAAATTCAATTTGAATTAATTTAAAATAACTGAACTATAAAAAAGCTTTGTAAGGCGAATGAATACTAATAAATTAGTTTTATTTTAGACATATTGAAGGCAGTAAATATTGAAGTAGGTACATTTGTAAAAATAAATTACGTCAATTTCAAGAATATTAAAGGCAGTAGATACAGCCTGGAAAATGCGATTTTGTAAACTCAATATTCTTGCTTTTTAATATTATTTCTGTCTACACTATATTAGAATTTATATTATGTCGTTGTACTTTCTTTTAGTAATTTGGCAGAATAGAAAATATACTTTTTTGATGTTGAAATCATGACGTTGCCGTTGAGGACGCTAAGTGTAAGATATAAGCTTTTTCGAAATCATTGTTGAAAAAAATAGCATGACCGACTTCACCTGTGTACGAAATTCGCGAATATTTCGCACGGATCGATGTAGCATTTTTCACATTATTGTTGATTTATCAAAAATGGCTCATCCGATTTCAATAAAATTTAAATGGGACCAATTTCGAAGTATACTCTTTTCATTAAAAAAATAACTATTGAAATCGGACTGCTATGAAAAAGGTTATGCGTGGTTATACATAAAAAAAAATATATATACGCGTCGAATTGAGTACCTCCTCCGATGGTTCGTCGGTCAAAAAATAATACTTTTATATCGAGTCACATGGTAAACGCATGGAAATCGGATGTTAAATTGAGTAATGACAGGTACTAATTTATTATAAAGTTCGAGACGGACGAATTTCCCATAAATGGTAACAGTAATATCCCTATGGCTTCATAGATTTAGTACAGTGCACCCGACGAAAACTACGACCTAACAAGAATATATGGAGCCGCGTGAAAACCGCTCCGTATCAGAAGGCCTATCAAGGAAAATGACATAGTTTGCAGAACGTCGGCATATTAAAACGTCATGTGGTGGCAATGTCTTCAGTAACAAAGCGACCTGTACTGAAGTACAGGTATCAACATATTTGATAAAAAATACAAGTGAGAAACCGATAAACTAAATAACCAGGAGACAACACCATATGTATTTTTACAGCGACTCATATAAAACAGATTATTTTTGGAGACTGATCTGTATAAAAAATAAAAACCTATGTAAGTATAGGAATCGAAATTCTATGTAATTGACAAATATGTACAGGTATATTGTTACAGTGTCATTATACCGTTGTGAAGATTTGTGAAATTAATTATCAGTTATAATTTTACTTGGAAACTATGGTGGTTTCAGTCTTTTAGTATATTTTACTTTATATACTGAGTTACTGGTAATCAATTAGCATCCTTTTAGGGGTTTATTCTGTACATCAAAACTAACAACGTTTATTCTGCGACTTTTGTCAAAACCTAAAAAAAATAGCTGTTCCATACATTATGTCGTGGGTGAACGATATTTTTCTATAAAACAGCATTTATTTTTGAGTTTTAATAAAAGTCGTTGATCAAAAGTTGTTAGTTTTGATTAGGCACATGCCACACGGGCGTTGACGCCGCGTAATTGCACCGCGGCGTCACCGCCGCTGCACCGCCGCGGTGCAGCGGCGGTGCTGAGCGTCGTCGCGGCGACACCGCGGCGCCCTGTGTTGCCTTAGACACTGATGACATCTAGGCAGTTAGCGGAAAAAAAGGTTTTAGGGATAACCGGCTGAAGATAAGTAAAATCTCTCATATACAGTCTGATTTTGTGTGAGCCAACCGCAGAAATTTGTTCAGCAGAAATTACGTTTGTTCTTCGTTTGATATATTAGAGAAATAATGTGGCCGATCGATAAAATCTGAAATAGATGCATTGATTTGTGCAAAGTGACATGAAAAATATCTCATAAGCCCATCGAGTATGGAGTTGTGTGATTTGTCACGACGAGTGGCACAGTAACAGCTGTCAAACTTTAAAGTGATTTATCTCGGTCATTATCGATTCTAGACTACTGCTGTCTTCACAAAAGTAATAGAACTCGACAAGATCTACATTTCGGATGACAGCTGTCAAACTTCAAAGTGAGTTTATCTCGGTTATTATTGATTCTAGATCATTAATGTCTTCACAAAAGTGATAGAACTCAACGAGATCTACATTTCAGATGACAGCTGTCAAACTTAAAAGTGATTTATCTCGGTTATTATCGATTCTAGACTACTGCTCTCTTCACAAAAGTAATAAAGCTCGACGAGATCTACATTTCGGATGACAGCTGTCAAACTTCAAAGTGAGTTTATCTCGATTATTATCGATTCTAGACTACTGCTGTCTTCACAAAAGTGATAGAGCTCAACGAGATCTACATTTCTGATGACAGCTGTCAAACTTAAAAGTGATTTATCTAGGTTATTATCAATTTTAGACTACTGCTCTCTTCACAAAAGTGATAGAGCTCAACTAGATCTACATTTCGGATGACAGCTGTCAAACTTCAAAGTGATTTATCTAGGTTATTATCGATTCTACACTACTGCTGTCTTCACAAAAGTGATAGAGCTCAACGAGATCTACATTTCTGATGACAGCTGTCAAACTTAAAAGTGATTTATCTAGGTTATTATTGATTCTAGACCATTAATGTCTTCACAAAAGTGATAGAACTCAACGAGATCTACATTTCAGATGACAGCTGTCAAACTTCAAAGTGAGTTTATCTCGGTTATTATTGATTCTAGACCATTAATGTCTTCACAAAAGTGATAGAACTCAACGAGATCTACATTTCAGATGACAGCTGTCAAACTTAAAAGTGATTTATCTCGGTTATTATCGATTCTAGACTACTGCTCTCTTCACAAAAGTAATATAGCTCGACGAGATCTACATTTCGGATGACAGCTGTCAAACTTAAAAGTGATTTATCTAGGTTATTATCAATTTTAGACTACTGCTCTCTTCACAAAAGTGATAAAGCTCAACTAGATCTACATTTCGGATGACAGCTGTCAAACTTCAAAGTGATTTATCTAGGTTATTATCGATTCTACACTACTGCTGTCTTCACAAAAGTGATAGAGGTCAACGAAATCTACATTTTGGATGACAGCTGTCAAACTTCAAAGTGATCCAAAATGTAGATCTCGTCGAGCTTTATTACTTTTGTGAAGAGAGCAGTAGTCTAGAATCAATAATTACCGAGATAAATCACTTTTAAGTTTGACAGCTGTCATCCGAAATATAGATCTCGTCGAGCTCTAATTTACTTTTGTGAAGAGAGCAGTAGTCTAGAATTTATAATAACCGAGATAAATCACTTTTACGTTTGACAGCTGTCATCTGGAATGTAGATCTCGTTAAGCTCTATCACTTTTGTGAATACAGCAGTAGTCTAGAATCAATAATTACCGAGATAAATCACTTTTAAGTTTGACAGCTGTCATCCGAAATATAGATCTCGTCAAGCTCTATTACTTTTGTGAAGAGAGCAGTAGTCTAGAATTGATAATGACCGAGATAAATCACTTTGAAGTTTGACAGCTGTCACTTGGAAAGCTGTTACTGTGACATTCGTCGTGACAAATTACACGATCTGATTTCTAACGTGTACGAGGGATTTTTCTCATCTTCAGTTTAAGATTGAACGGTTGTCGTCAAAACCTTTTTTCCCGCTAAAAATTCATAGAATACTCGAATACTCTAGATTTAATGTCTAAATCGCTACCGGCAACACTGGTCACCGCGGTGACGCCGCGACGACGCTCAGCACCGCCGCTGCACCGCGGCGGTGCAGCGGCGGTGACGCCGCGGTGCAATTACGCGGCGTCAACGCTCGTGTGGCATGTCTGTTACAGACAGGATGCTAATTGATTACCAATAACCCTGTATAAACTGATATTAAAACATCTGTGCCGAATCATTTTATCCGACTTAGGTCATTCATCAATTATGATGAGTAAATATTCAAATTATAATGTTTATTTGGCAGTTTTAAAACGACTGTACCATCAAAAACTAATTGTGTTCAGAATAAAGAAAGAAACTACCTTCAAGGCATTTCCTCAGCGGTATCATTAAGTTTTCTGAGATGTGGTTCTCCTTTAACAATTCTCTGATCACTTCGAGACACTCCTTTACCGGAACTTTGGTGAACAAAGATTCGACATCATAGCTCACCATAATGTCATCTGGTTCCAGATTTAGGCCCTCAATGATTTCGACAAAATGACGGGAATCCTTCACGAAAGACGAGGTCCTACCTACCAATGGTTTTAATTCTGACGCCACATACTTCGCCAAATAGTAAGTAGGCGAGTCTATCTGACTTACAATAGGTCGTAAGGGCGTGTCAATTTTATGAATTTTCGGTAACCCATACAATTTCGGAGATTGAACAACCCTTGGTCTGTGTAAGCTTTCGAAAACGTCTTCCGTGAAAGTCAGAACGCCGAAAGATGTCATTCCGTTTCAGACTCCTGGTGTATATAAGGTAGATTGCAGCTGCGGTAGTTCTTACATAGGTCAAACGAAGCGTACTATTGCTGAACGGATCAAAGAACATATCGCGGCAGTCAAAAACCGCCAGATACAGAAGTCTGCTATAGCTGAGCATTTGCTTGACGGAAGTACTGGTCATTGGATCGAGCTCCACGACCCAAAAGTCCTCTCCACGGATCGACACTATTTTTCAAGAATAGTTCGTGAAGCGGTGGAAATCAAAAAACATAAGAATTTCAACCGGGAGGAAGGATTTAAGTTATCGGCGTCGTGGAATCCTGTTGTCAACAAATGCAAATCGCGTAGTGTAGGTAGAAGGACATTGTTAGATACCGTCAGTATTGTGTGTCGTAATGACAATTTTTCAAGTTCAAATTGAATTGGCGGTACCAGCTGTTGCGCATTCCAGTCTACCTGTGGTCACGGTCGATGCAACTCGGCCAAAACGTCGGGATGAGGAGGTATTTATTTATCTCGTAATTTTAGTGCGCGATTAGTCCCGTAGTATATAGTAATAATATATAATTATTGTCTAAAATAAAATACACTTTTATTATAATAGGTATTTACACAGAAAAACAAAACAAATATCGATTACCACTATGACTAAACCTACCTACGTAAACTGAAAAAAAAAAAGAAAAATAGTACAAAAGCAAACTAAAAAAATAAACACAAAATCCTAGTCTAAAAGTCCCTCAGTAGAGGGTAACGTGGCCAGAATGCTGGCAGCATTAAATTCAGTTTTATTTAAAAAAAAATACATTTCAATATTTATTTCTTTGTGTGTTTTCTATGCATTTTTATTTAGTTTTAAATAAATATCATAAAAAAGAGTGTCATGTCCATAAACCTTAAATCGATGAGTTGACAAAACCATCATACAATTCATACATGCTCTTAGTTATAATGTATCTACTTAGTTATAAATATTACTTACAGTCACTATTTAACCTACGCTATAATTATCTGCGAACTTCATACATAAACTTCCTTTGAATCATATCTCTTCCCACATTATTGATTATCTACAAAGTAACATCACTGTCGGTTTGTTAGAATAGCATGTTTAGCATTCAGAGAGCATAACGCGGATCATGTTTGTAAGACATCAAGATATAAAGATTTGCATTGAAGTGACCGTGTTAAAGCATAGAAAGAAGGCAATTAAATTTTCAGGGTACATCGTAGGCGCCTTTTTAACTGACTCCTAAGGAGGAAAAAATTCTTAAATACTCGTGACTTCATCCACATTATTTTTTGTATGTTTTAGATGCAGAAAATGCAATGTACGCTAAGCGGTCGCAAATACTTTACTGACTCTAGTTTTGTAGTTAACCTATTTCAAAAATAATAATTCGGTATAAATAAGTTCGTATAGGCCGGGTGGCTAGCCCTGGTTTTTTTAGGACGCCTAAAAGCTTCTAACTTGGCTAAACGGTTAAAACTAATGTGACCTACAATGTAACGGAAGTAGGATGTTAGTCGGAATGTTAGAGAATCATAAAAATCTAAAATTTGTCGTAGCTGCAGTATTCGGTCCTAAATAAACTAAACTATACATGCGTAAGTCCGGTGCATTTATCTACCAATTGTTCAACTAATTACTATTACAATATAGGTAATACTAAATTAGTGTGGCAAGATTATACACATAATTCGTTACGTTTACGTTAATCCGGTGCATTTATCTACCAATTGTTCAAGTAATTACTATTACAATATAGGTAATACTAAATTAGTGTGGCAAGATTATACACATAATTCGAAGCACATTATGTCAGTTATTATTTTTAAATAAAATAGTATCACGATGTTAACATTGACGAAAATATTATTGTTTCCTGTACCAGCCTTTTTAATAGTCCATAGTGCAGGACGTAGGCCTACCCACGAAGGGTGATTGGGCCATATCCACCACGCTGGCCCAGTGAGGGTTGGTGGATTCACATACGCCATGGAATTTCTTCCTTGGAGATATGCAGGTTGCCTTGCGATGTTTTCCTTCACCGAAAAGCCAGTGTGAAATTCCGTACATAAATTCTAAGGAATTCATTGGTACGGTACCGGGATTTGAACCCGCGATCTCACGATTGTAAGGCGGGTATTATAAGAATATTATTGTTTAAATTTTATACATTGTACTTACCTAATAAAATAAAGTGATGAAATAAATTAAAAGGAAATGTGTAACTTTAAAACTTATATAAAAATAAAGTTACAGTTTTCACTCCTTTGACAGCAGGGCGCTGTATATGTATAAGTCTTACGCCAAGATTCTTTTAGTAAAAACGACCCTAGTTGCGAAACTAGAGCTTTATGAAATGAATGAAAACTATCTTTCTATCTACGGGACAAGGATTTGAACCCACGACCTCACGATAGTAAGGCGGGTATTATAATGATTGTTTTAATTTTATATACTGTACTTACCTAAGGAAATACAGTGATGAAATAAATTAAAACGAAATGTGTAACTTATATTAAAATAAAGTTACAGTTTTCACTCCTTTGACAGCAGGGCGCTGTATAAGTTTTACGCCAAGATTCTTTTAGTAAAAACGGCCCTAGTTGCGAAACTAGAGCTTTATGAAATGAATGAAAACTATCTTTCTTATCTTTGAAAATATATTTATATTATATTGTATTGTTTTTTATATTGTATTGTATAATGTAAATGTCTTGTTTAGTTAGTAATATTTAACTACTAATATGTAAGTTTGGATGGTAGACTATTCCTGAGCAGCAAATTTCATAAAATAGCAGAAAACTTCCGATAAGAGCAAAATTCCTCATACCTGATCATTATCATTATTGATATGATAAAATCTGAATTAAAGCAAAAAAATATGTTTCGCCCGTTTTACTTAGGCATTGTATGTTTCGTACTTTATATTTTTGACAAACAATTTGATTTTACAAGCTTTTATTTAACTTTTATTACATAAAATATATATAATGTATATATGTAAGTTCGGGTGGAGTCTTGCAAGTTTTTTATGTTTGACCACGCATAGCTTTTTACAGAGTGGTTCCAATTTTGATAATGCTTTTTTTGTTTGGTAGATCATACTTCAAAGATTATTTCATTTAAATGTTATTTAAATCGGCTGAGCCATTTTTGATAAATCAACAATAATCTGAAAATTACTATATAGATCCTTGCGAACTTTTCGAATCCGGTTCACGGTTGAAGTCGGTTATGCCATTATTTGGGAAAAATAATTATATTTTTTAAATATTAATTATTATGTAATAATTATTGTGTATCAATTCGTAAAAATAATTATATTGTATAAATAATCATTTTTTTTTTGCAAAATAGCATGACCGACTTCACCCGTGTACAGAATTCGCGTATATTTCTCACGGATCGATGTAGCATTTTTCACATTATTGTTGATTTATCAAAAATGACTCAGGCAATTTCAATAAAATTTAAATGAAACCAATTTTGTAGTGTACTCTTTTCAATAAAAAAATAATTATTGAAATCGGACTTCTATGAAAAAAGTTATGCGTGGTTATACATCAAAAATAATATATACCCGTCGAATTGAGCACCTCCAGTCGTTGGTCATAAATAGAACAGGTCAAAAATGAAAAGGGCTCTAGGTAATAAAAAACACGCTCACGTCATACCGACTTCAAATACAAAGTTTAGAATCAGGGCCCGGGCGGAAGTCATTACGGGTCCGGGCCGTGGTCATATTTTTAATTGTATAAATTATTTTTTTACCCTTTGAGCCAAGAGGCTTATAAAAGTTTTGAGACTGTATTAAATAAATATTTGAGAGTAAGTTTGTTTCTTAAATTAAACACAGATCAGTAGAGCGTAGGTAATTGGTTACTGTAGGAGGCACAAAATTCGTGCTAACTAATTAGAAACTTTCACTAAACACGACGTTTAAGGGTTGTTTCAGACCGAGGCATGATAGTGTTTGAGATAGTGATGCAATATAAAACTTTACTTATCGATGCAACAAGATAGTAAACATTTCAAAGCGAGACTTGAAAATACGCCGCGAGGCAAGTCTGAGCGGAACAGAGATCAATGTTATGCCGAAGGGCGAATTAAAAATATGTTCTGAAATGTGTTTTATGTGATCCACAAAGTTCATTCACATAGCATCAAGTAGCACTTTTTACAGTACGCAGCACGAAAAAATTGATTTTTAAACGACTTCAAAAAAGGAGGTCTTCAATTCGTCCGTATGTTTTTTTTTGTATGTATAGGTACCTATATAACGCGATCACCCCGCCAATCATGAACCGATTTTGATATTTCTTTTTTTGTAGATTATGTTTCAGAAATTATTTCATATAAATCGTTTCGAAATCGGCTAAAATAAATAAATATATTTGGCTCGATAGGTAGTTTATCTCTAGCAACCCTGGTTAAGTGACTGATTTTTTACCAAATATACACAGTTTTTAAGTGTTTTTTGTCACATCGTAACTACTACCTGGTCGCACTGGTAGGTTATAATTTTAATTTCAAAAAATTAGGAGATGAATGTGGAAGAATCAGCTACGAATGTAAGTAAAATAATGATAGAAGGACTTTATTATTGCTAAACTAGAAAATATACAAAGCTGTATTATTATTTTTCATACAATTTATTTTTTACATTTAAAAAAATGGAGGGATAGAAAAAAACAAAATTAAATATTTTGAGAAGCCCTTAAATTAAGTTTTTAAATGATGTATATATCATCTTGGTTCGATTTTTCTCTGAATAATGTACCACTTGTGGACGTCACCTTTTCCCAATTTGAAATGTAGCATTAAACAAGTATTACCTTCCCTTCTGGCAAAGAGCCTGGATCCTACGCCACAGGTCACCCTAGTGTGGGATCCAGCGCACTATGAATGTTAAATTAAGTTTGTATACTATAAGGGTTATTTTGTTTTTGGTACCATAAGGAAGAGTCTAGATCTCACGACACAGGTCGCCCTAGTGTGGGATCTAGTGTACAACTTGCTTTGTGTTAATTTTTAAGAACAATAAACGTTTTATTTATTATTTTAATAATGTGAAAATTACTACGTCGATAATACATTGGTCTATATGAACTATTCGAATTTTATACACTGGTGTTATGCCATTTTTGGTGAAAAAAAAATTATTTCAATCATCCTCGCGCCGCGTCGCGCCGCTGTGTGAAATTTAGGTAACTTGGGTACCTACCTAAATTGACACTGCCCACGCTTGTCTATTCCTAGGCAAAATCTAGACATACATATAGGGGGAGACACGTGGAAGAACGACCTTTACCCATTTGATAACCAGATGAGACATAATTTTTATGAAATTTTATTTACATACAAATAGGCCTATGGCAATTTTAACACCGCTGGCTTTTCGGTGAAGGAAAACATCGTGAGGCAACCTGCATACGTCAGTAGAAGAAATTCGATGGCGTATGTAAATCCACCAACCCGCACTGGGCCAGCGAGCGTGGTGGATATGGCCCAAACACCCTTCGTGGGTAGGCCTACTCCTGCAGTGGACTATTAAAAAGGCTGATACAGTACAGTACAGGCCTATGATAGCTTGCCTATCGAAAATTGTTCATGGCTATATTTAATTCGATAATTTTCATTTGGAAATGATTTTTTTTTACTTTTTCACTCTTTTGATAGCCGGTATTTTTTATTCCAACTAATAGTTTTAGTGTAGAAAATATATCTTAGTAAGTTTGCTCAATTAATTTTGTTTATTCTTCCTGGCAAGCAATTTGTACCAATATGTCAATATAAGTACGAAACCGATATTATAACAAATTAAAATTAGTATCATGAAAAAGATAATTTAATCACAAAATTAATTATATAGGCTAATTGCTTTTAAAACATCGTTCGTGTCATATTTTAAATATAATAAACAATAGCCATGAACACATTTCGATAGGCCACCTATCATAGGCGTGTTTATAAATTAATAATAATTTATGAAAAGTCTCATCTGGTCATCACGTGGGTGGAGGTCAATCTTCAGCGGCTCTTAGGCCAAAACATTGAGCGAATATTCAAAAGCTATATTATATGGCTAGTTATATATATAACTAGTAATGTACCTACTTATTTTAGGATATTCTGGGCCGAAAAATTTAGCACGTTTTCAATTATGGATCAATTCTAACGTCATTAATTTGCGTAACGTGAAATATCAAAGCGATTATATAATAGGAGGTACCATAAAATATGTACATATAGTATTAAGCTCAGTGCTTTTTGCGCTTAGTTTACGTATTGCAGGTGTGGGTTCACATTTCAGAGTTTGAAATAGGAAAGAGAAGATCAGTTTAATTATGATCTAGGTTTACTGGACACAACAAGCAAGCCACTTTTTACCTCAAACTTGAACGGCTTCTGTTTCATAACGTTGCATAATAAATTTACGGACTTACATAGTTACGAGCTAAATCTCTTTTTACCCGACGAAACTGAGGACGTTTACAAGTCGACGCGTATATATATTTTTTTACATATAACTTCTTACAGAGTAGTCCGATTTCAATAACGCTTTTTTTGGTAGGTCGTACTTCAAAGTTGGTCCCGTTTAAATTATATTAAAATCGGCTGAGCCACTTTTGATAAATCAACAAAAATGTGAAAAATTATTACATCGATCCGTGCGAACTATTCGAATTCTGTACACGGTTGAAGTTGGTTATGCAATTTTTTTGTGAAAAATAATTGTAGCTCTAAAGTTTTGTATTAATATAGCCAATTAAATAATAAGTAGGAATAAATAGATAAATAAACATTATTGAATATTTATATCAATAATAATAGAGGTATAAGAGGTAACAAATAAAAATAATAAAACGTACTGTACTAGAGTACTGTATCAGCCTTTTAATAGTCCACTGCAGGACGTAGGCCTACCCACGAAGGGTGATTGGGCCATATCCACCACGCTGGCCCAGTGCGGATTGGTGGATTCGCATACGCCATCGAATTTCTTCTACGGACGTATGTAGGTTGCCTCACAATGTTTTCCTTCACCGAAATGCCAGTGGTGTGAAATTCCGTACATACATTCCAAAGAACTCATTGGTACGGGACTGGGATTTGAACCCACGACCTCGCGATTGCAAAGCGGGTGTCACTACCTGTAGGCCACCACGGCTTTAAAAAACGTACACATAAATAAAAATGATACATACTTATAAACTAGATATTGGAACAAACATACAACTCTTATTAGCTATGACACCATAACGAAGTCTAAGAGCAATATAGTTTTGCATTTATGATAATTAAGTTTCATTATCTTCTTTTGGCCGAACGACGCTCGCTAAGACTGCAGTCTTCCGATGATGCAAAGTCATACAGGCGGCTCAATAGACAGATTTCAAAATCGGTGCGGTGCGACATTCGTCTCTTTAATACTAAACATGTTAAAGAGACAATAGAGCGGAACAAAGGCTCCAAAGTGTTCGCAAGGCATTTGTCTATTGGGCAAAGCCAGTTGACAAAGCTGAAGAGAGAAGATGGCAGTATAGCGTCAACCAAGGCAGAGGTATTGGGTACTTCTTCGAAGACAAAATTTTGGACGTCTATGGGTTTTTTTCTGAAACCAACAAACAAAACAGTGTGTAATTTTTTTTCTATACAGTTTACCTTTAACTCTACCTGGGACAAGTGATATTTTTCAAATCATTGCAGTCCAAGTATAAATTAAAAATATTTGAAGTTTGTTCTCCTGATTCATATACCGCGTCCGCTTGCCATTTTTCGAAAGAAAATGGTCGATATCGCATTTTCCCTTTGGTAAATCATTATAAATTATAATTATATCAAAAGGAAATGAATTGCACTTTTACAAAAAAAATGTGTATTAGTTGTAACTACCTTAGTATGTTTATAAATAGGCTAATAAGAAGTGTCCGGCATATAATACTGATTAATGTGGCGTATGCTGCGCTTGACCGTGCTTGGTCGAGTGATGATGATGAGAGCCTGACTTCTCGCGCAGGGGGAAGCCAGTCGTGCAACAGACGAGCCAGAAGGTGGATATACGGCTGGTTCGCTTGGATCCCGGAGTTACAAAGATAAATGTCTGATTCATCTGTGCTTAGTTCAGGTGGCATTATGATTACAATGCCTGTTTTATAAAATTTATTTTATGGTTTTACAACTTCAATCTGTATTTCGTGTAATGCTTTTGGGTTATAGATTCAAGTAGAAAAAAGACAATACTGAATTCAGTATGTATGATGAGTTATGCATGTATTACGGCAAAATCCTGATTCATCTGGCCTGATTCATATGGTCAAAACGCCATATAAATCATAAAATTCATACTGGAAAAGCTTTGAATATAGCTTATATAGCCCAACAAGACCTTGATGACGACAGTTTTTGGATAGAAACTTCGTCAATCGATGAAAAAAATTATTACCTACTCCAAAATTCACCAGAGATGTCTTATCGACCCTTCTTCAGAAAAACGTGGATGATTGTTCAGATTCAAACGATGAGGGCATTTTTGTGTTTAAAAAGCTTCAGTAAAATAAACTTACAAAAGAGTCTCACACTGCTAGTGAAGGTATGATTACTCAATCTTCCATTAAAAAATCAAGATCTCCTCAACAAGAAAAAGGTTTTAAAGATGACATTGAAAGTAGCTCGGGCCCTTGCAAAAAGCTAAAGATTTATTTCTTGTAGTACTTAAATGTGACTTCATTATTTATAGTTAACGATACTAAGAAAAATTATGTTTCTGTGATAGTCACCAAGGAAGATTACTGTCAAAAATTCCATTTAATTGAAGTTGATCTCATGTTTCTTACTTTAATCTTATTTTTTTCATTATATAATAAACAGGATTCATGAATTGTACATGGAAAAAAATAAACAGAGAGAATAATATAATGTACCAATTACTATACTTACTATTAGTTCAGTTCAGTTCATTTATTCTCACATAGGTACAATAATGCACACTTATGAATGTCAAAAGTAAACAATAAATATAAATTAACATAAAACAATAAAACTAACAGAATGAATACATTTTCATTTACAAATACTGTCACATTACAAATACGAGTACTGTCACGGTTACGCAATGAATTTTTGTCACACATAAAATCTTTTACACTATAGTATGCTTTTTGTATAAGAAAATCAGCTTTGATAATATTTTTAAATATTGTTTCATTTTTCTTAATTATTAACTTTCATGTACCTATTTATCAGTAACAAATATTAGTAATAGTTCATTTATGTAATTTAAAATGTTTTCGTTTACCCAGGTAATATAAGAATTAGGTATAATTAAGTATTACAATTTTTAGATTTCTAAAATGTACTACAAGAAATATTGTTAATTCGTCAACTTTTTTTCGTGCTATAGTGTTAAAATTTTATGTACGTTTGTAAAATATGATTAGATTTCCCTATTACACAGCCAAATTCATCTGGGCACAAAATATTTGAACGTAGATATCTTAAAAACTACTTAATAAAAACAAGTCCCTCATTGAAATATATGTTCTTTAGTTACCTTTTTTACATATGAACATGTGCGACAGAGCTGAAAGTGAAATAAAATTTTGGCCAGATGAATCAGTCAAAGAATGAAATTTCGAAGAAGTACCCTATTGCAGGAGATCGAAAGGTTTTACGGACAGTTATACGCCTCGGTAGCAAAGCCTGTAAACAGCGCGGCCAAAGACCCAAGAGCCAAGCTAACCCGACACTTCACCGAAGATATCCCGGACATTAGCCTGTACGAGATTAGGATGGCCCTGAACCAACTTAAGAACAATAAGGCGCCGGGTGACGACGGAATTACTTCAGAGCTTCTGAAAGCGGGTGGAACGCCGGTACTAAAAGTCCTTCAGAAGCTATTTAACACCGTCGTCCTCGAGGGCATAACGCCAGAAGCGTGGAACAGAAGCGTGGTGGTGTTGTTCTTCAAAAAAGGTGACAACACCTTATTGAAAAACTACAGACCCATCTCGCTTCTGAGCCATGTTTATAAGTTGTTTTCAAGGGTCATTACGAATCGTCTCGAACGCAGGCTTGATGACTTCCAGCCTCCCGAACAAGCCGGTTTCCGGAAGGGCTTTGGCACCATGGACCACATACATACGCTGCGGCAGGTTATACAGAAGACCGAGGAGTATAACCTGCCACTTTGCTTGGCGTTTGTGGACTATGAGAAAGCCTTTGATTCGGTTGAGACATGGGCTGTGCTTGAGTCTCTTCAACGATGCCGTATTGACTATCGGTACATTGAAGTGCTGAAGTGTTTGTATAATAACGCCACTATGTCGGTTCGAGTACAGGAAGATAGCTCCGAGGCGATCCCTTTGAAGAGAGGCGTAAGACAGGGAGACGTAATATCTCCGAAACTGTTTACTACTACTCTGGAGAACGCCTTTAAGCTCCTGGAATGGAAAGGACTCGGCATCCACATCAATGGCGAATACATCACTCACCTTCGATTTGCCGACGATATCGTGGTCATGGCAAAGTCGATGGAAGAACTCAGCACGATGCTCGAAGGCCTTAATCAAGTCTCTCAACAGGTGGGTCTTAAAATGAACATGGATAAGACAAAGGTCATGTGTAATTCTCATGTTGTACCCACCCCTATTTCAGTTGGGAACTCGGTTCTTGAAGTCGTTGACTCGTACGTCTACCTGGGACAAGTAGTCCAGTTAGGTAGGTCCGACTTCAAGAAAGAGGCCAATCGCCGAATCCAACTCGGTTGGGCAGCGTTTGGAAAATTGCGTAACGTCTTCTCGTCCGACATACCTCAGTGCCTCAAGTCGAAAGTTTTCGACCAGTGTGTGTTGCCAGTGATGACTTATGGCACAGAAACGTGGTCTCTCACTATGGGCCTTATTAGTAAGCTCCAAGTAGCCCAAAGAGCCATGGAGAGGGCTATGCTCGGAGTTTCTCTGCGAGATCGAATCAGGAATGAGGAGATCCGTAGAAGAACCAAGGTTACCGACATAGCCCAGCGGATTGGCAAGTTGAAGTGGCAATGGGCAGGGCACATAGCGCGGAGAACTGATGACCGATGGGGTCGAAAAGTTCTTGAGTGGAGACCACGTACCGGCAAGCGCAGCGTAGGACGTCCACCCACAAGGTGGACGGATGACCTTATTAGGACCGCAGGATCGCGCTGGATGCAAACAGCTATCAACCGGTCTTATTGGAAATCATTAGGGGAGGCCTATGTCCAGCAGTGGACGTTCTATGGCTGATATGATGATGATGATGATGATCTTCTTTTATTCTTCTTGCACATAATGGTACTAGCGAAGTATAGATACGTGAGTATCAATGGAACTAATCAATAGTACTACTGACAGAAAACCCAAAAAACCCAAAAAATAGACACGTATGTCCTAAGTAGTCTATCTAACATACTAAGGAGCTTGTAGGTAATAAAAACAGTCGAGCAAACATAGCTAGATAATAGGCTTCAATAGTGAAAAAACATACAGTGCCTGTATTTGAATGATTATGTGGATCGACTCAATAAAGCTATAAAAACATAATTACCAGCTCAAATCAACTTCAATGACTTACTGCTAGACAATTACAACAGCTAAATCTATACTTCTACAATTCTACACTATCATTATAGAAAGCTATTTATTGTAGGTATGTAGGTTTGTATAGTAATTTCTGAATCTATTAACTAATAACGTTTTCAAATCAGACAAATAGAAGTATGACAGCTGTCATGAAAATGTAAATACGAATTATAGAAAACGACAGCTGTCACTTTGACGTTGCCATGCAACTCTAGTACGGAGTCTAGAATATTATGACAGCTGTCACTTTGACGTTTTATTAATGAACTAGCTTAAAACCCACGGCTTCGCCCGCGTTGTCTTAGTACATAGGTACTTGCTTATAATGAAAACACTTCGCGGTTTCACCTACGTTGTCTTTGTACTTGCTTATAAATAATATCTAATAGTCCGCGGTTTCGCCCGTCGTGTTGTCTTAATAGTTGGTTAAAATTATAATAGCCTGCCATTTGGCCCGCGTTGTTTTAGTACTTACTTGCTTAAAATAATAGCCCGCGATTCAACCCGCATTATTTTGACACTTGCTTTTAATAATATCTAATAGTTCGCGGTCTGGCCCGTGTTGTCTTAATACTTCCTTAAAATTATGATTGCCTGCTGTTAGTCTGCGTTGTTGTATTACTTACAATGATAATAGCCCACGGTCTGGCCTGCGTTGTTGCGTTGTCCTGGCACTTACTTAAAATAATAATAGCGCGTTGTTAAGGTTCAATAGAGAGTACACTTTTTACGTTGCTATAAAATTTACGATGCAGCCTTCATATCTGGGCCTATTGTCATATTACTTGCAATGATAATGCCTACGGTTTAGCCTGAATTGTCTAAGTATTTGCCTAAAATAGCCCACGGATTGGCCTGCAATGTCTCCATCCATCCATCAGCCATAAGAAGTCCACTGCTGGACTTAATGCTGGCTGGGATAGGCCTTCCCAAAGGATCTCCGATAAGACCGGTTGGAAGAGAGCGTGAACTTACGGTCCTAATGAGGTAATCCGTCCTCCTTGTGGGTGGGAGTCCTACGGTGCGCTTGCCGGTACGTGATTTCCATTCGAGAATTTTCGACCCCATCGGTCATCAGCCCTCCGCGCTATGTTTCCTGCCCATTGCCATTTCAACTTGCCAATCCGTTGGGCTATGTCGGTAACTTTGGTATTAGATCTCCTCATTTCTGATTCGATCTCGCAGAGAGACTCTGTGCATAGCCCTCTCCATAGCTTGTTGGTGGGCTACTTGGAGCTTACTAATAAGGCCCATTGTGAGAGACCACGTTTCTGTGCCATCAGTCATCAATGGTAACACACACTGGTCGAAAACAGCATTGTCTTAGTATTTGCGTATTTAATTTACTCGTACTTGTATCTAAAGCTTATTACGGAGTACGTGAATTTTTGAACGATAAATTGCTGAATTTTTGGAATTAATTCAATACTAATAATAATTATATGAGTGCCAATGTTAGAAATTTCACACTATTGGCTTTTTATTGATGGAAAACATTGAGGCAACATGTATAGGTACATCCGTAGAGAAAAATCAATGTCGTATATAGATTCCGCAACCCGCGCTCGGCCGGCGTGATGGATATGGCCGATAGCCTAATCACCCTTCGCGGGTAGGCCTACGTTCAGTAGTGCACTATTAATTAAGGCCGGTAAATGTATTCGACATGTTTCATTCAGTCATTAGAAGTTTAATTTCGATTATTCTGAACTCATTTTTCCCGAGAGATATTGTGACAATCTCGCCCAAAACCGTTCACCCAGTTAAAAGTGATCGAGACACTTATAGGACTTTCAGACGTTGTCTGACCCCAGGCAGATGAAAAAATATATTTTATTATTGTTAAGAAATACATAGTGTATATCTAGACAGTCAGTCAGTTCAAGAATGCTATTATACTCATCATTTGACTAACTTTTACTATGGTACCAACCCCGAAATCACGTAAATAAAATCAACTGTTCAACACAAAAAGTTCATCGACCCGCGACAATATCTATGGAATAGGTAGGTAATCTTCGCTTTTTAGGGTTGATCCCATAGTAAAGTACATATATTGACCTGTATGTACCCTAAGCTTAAGATTATTAGCACACAAAATAAAAAAATCGTCAACTATTAGGGTCCCATTTTGCCCCATATAAGGATAAATCATTATCTTAATTCTATTCTAGATATTTCACTATATATTAAAAAAAAAACTTTGTTTTTACTACTAATTTTTTACGCTTATTCAGGGTTACGATTGGTCTAGCGCACAAAGAATACGGGACTTTTCCCAAAACGTCAATAGTTAGAAATTTATCAGTTAAAATGGTGGCTATGTCAACATAAAATTGAATTCATTGAGATTTTCAAACAGTATTTAGTGTTTTTTTTAAGAAATCGACATCCCGAAGGACCCACTCAAATTTTCCGGGATAGCAGTACCCTAAGTGGTAATTTGTGTTATTGTCTAGCTTCGTTCCAAATTTCGTTAGAATTCATTTAACCATTTTAACTTAGCTTTACATTATAATTATAACTGATTAATTTTGGCTATCCCTAAGAAACCTCAGGATTTTCCGGGATAGTAATAGTTCCAGTAATAAAACATGTCGTGTGCTTTCTACATACCCGTTTCCATTCGTAACCTTTCAGCTCCTTGGCTGTAATCGATGCTTTTTTACCAACTTTATTATTCCTTTATCTGACCCCTAAGGAAGTTTTTTTATGGAAAATTCAGAATAACATTCCTGTTATTCTGAATTTTCCATAAAAAAACTCTAAATATGGTTCTTCCGAACCATATTTTTGATTTAGTATCAAAAGCATCTTTACAAAGTTTCATGTCAATCGGCACAGGAAATAAAAAGTTACATGCAAACGAAAAGGGCCCGTTTTATCCCGTAACAGGTCGATTTTTCAAAATTTTCATCCTTTGTGCTTCATGATGTTGTACGATGTACGTATATTCTAAATTTCAAGTTTATATCATCGACGGTTTGGGCTGTAGCCTAAACTGATTAATATTGGCTATCCCTCAGGAACCCTACAGATTTTCCTGGATATTATTAGTTCCTATATTGAAACCTGCTGTGTGCTTTCTTCATACCAGATTTCAACCATAACCGTTCAGCTGGTTGGATATAATAGACGCTTTTTTTACCAACTTTGGGACCTTATTTGACCCCTTAGATAAGGTAAATTCGGAAAAACAGGAAAAAACGTAACTTTTATTTTGTTTGGAAAGTATGTATACGAAGTTTCAAGTCAATCGGAACAGGGAATAAAAAGTTACATACAAACGAAAAGGGCCCGTTTTACCCCTTTAGAGGTCGAAAGTTCAAAATTTTCGTCCTTAGTGCTCCATTATGTAGTACAATGTACCTATATTCCAAATTTCAACGTTATATCTTTAGCGGTTTGGGCTGTAGGCTGTCTGTCAGTCAGTCACTAAGGGAAGCCTTTTATATAATAGATTACGAATTCAACATTGTAAGATTCGTTTCCATTCAACATTTTGCAAATTAAATTCAACATTATGAGACATACAGATTCAAGTTCAACATTTTAAGAATTCAACATTTCAGGATTCAACATTTAGCGAATTCAACATTATGAGCCGGAGCGATCCCTGCTAAGATAATTTGTGTTCAAGGGGTATAATGGAACACACGGATAAAAGCAAGCTCAAATAACACCTAGGATATATCCATTAAACTAGCTATTGTTTAAATTTTTGCCAGGATTCGATTCTGAGACCTCTTGCGTCAAAGAGAAACATACAACCTACTAAACTACTAGATAGTATTCATATACTCCCATTCTTTCAATTAAAAAAAACGTATCCTCAATAGTAAAAAACCTCAGTAGTAGTTCATAGAGATACGAGTAGGTACTCGTAATAAACTATAATATTTATTTATTTTTCTGTAAATAATAGCAACTTCCAAGTATTTCAAGAGTAAGTAATAATAACATAAAAAAAATCGATTCAACAATAATTTGTTAAATAAAATTATGTACTAAGTAGTGATTTACAGTCCCTATTGGCTATTATAACTATTGCCTAAACTGTTTCACATGATTAAACGACCGAATCAAGTCGAGTGCAGAAGCCAGTACTTAACAAATGCAATAAAAGTCACAATTATCTTTGTAACCACGTATAATTCAGCAGGATATCCACAATCTAAATAATTTGAAGCTCGTATAAAACTTGCTCGACTAATGGCGTTGTTTAATTTATTTGTGGCCCGACCACGGCGCGACGACTCCACTTCTAACTATGTGTTTCCGTTAATCTAAGTTCAATATACCTATCAATTTCAATAAAAAGCTGTAGATACGAATTAAATAAATCATTGAAACATGGGAATGAATCACCCTTACGTATAAGAAAATAGTATATCTGAAACCATTGTGCATTCATTTGGAAGCATTTATTATTTTTTCATTACTTGTAAGTATTTAATTATTACAAGTACTTAATTATTTTTGACTAACAAAAATGAACCTTTTTTTCATAATTTGAACAAAAAAAGATTTTTTGTTCAAATTATGAAAAAAGTGAATTCAAGTACTTTTATACATATAACTGAGTTCTTACGTAACAAACGTTTAAAAGATAGTACACCAACAGAAAATTCCCTTTTTTTTCAGAAATAGGCCAAATAATCTTATTTTTCAAACTTTTATAGTATTAGAAGTGGTCGTGAAAAAATCTATGAAAGATTTTATTCAAAGTAGTTGTGCTCCGCAGATGTAACCGCTTTGCTGCAGGATCTAATCTAATTACGAATATTTCGCAATAAAAAGAAGTTAAAGAATATAGTTCAGGTAAAACAGAGATTTTCAATCTTTTTGGCCACGCGACCCCTCTATAAGTTATTTATTCTCTCTATAAACTATTTAGGCAACTAAAAGGCCAAAGTCAAACAAAATATTAGTGATTTTAAAAGCTACGTTTGTGGTAGATAAGGATCCAATAAAGACATTTTCATGTTAAATGTAGCTAAAACTGTTGTCTAGCACAGTTCACACTATGAAAAAGTTGTCAGATCTCATGTAAAGCCAAGCTTCTAACTCTAACTCTCTCTAACTCTACAAGTCCTTACTTCACAAACTCTACACCTAGTAATATATGTGACTTGGCCGTTTCGTTAAAACAATTTGTGTTATGATTTTATTTTGAGGGCTTTTCACACTAGATTTTTATCTCAAAGTCGTCGGGCTAGTGATCCGAAGGGGCTGGTTCAAATCCTGCGTTCGCTTCAGATTTTTGAAATGCTTATCATAAAGATAACTCTTTGAGATAAGAACTTTTTGTGTAACAGAATCAATGAACACTTGATAATTAACCGTCACTCACCCATGCACAGTTAGCGAAACAGCCTAGCCGCATATATTGACTAAGGTGTAGAGTTTGTGAAGTAAGGACTTGTAGAGTTAGGGCGCGTAGAGTTAGAAGCTTCGCTTTACGAGAGATCTGACAACTTTTTGATAGTGTGAACTGTGCTAAACAACAGCCTTGGCTACATTGTATTCTAGGCAACCTAAATAACCTTAATAAATATTACAAATTTCATATATTTTTGATAAATAGTGTTCCAGTTATGAAGGGGTCAAAACTGGCTCGAAATGGTTCGTGTAATATTGCAACGGCTGCTGCGTCGCCTTTTTCTTTGTCTTAGCTGGATACGCTGCCGCGTGTATAGATTCTTACAATCCGAACATTGTTTTAACGTCTTGTGTATGTTATTTAATTTTTGCGAGAGATCTCCTGGGTAAAGCTTTGCAACTCTCAAAGGGGTTACAAAGCAAAGTCACGATCATACATTATGAAAAATACTGAGCTGAAATTAAGAAATAGTAGATTGTATCATAAGGGAGCAAAATAATATTTTTACGGCGAGGACGCATTTTTGAATCCAGAGCGAAGTGATGGATTCTAGAGTAGAATCCCGAGCGTAGCGCGGGATTCTTTAGTAGAATCCTGAACGTAGCGAGAGATTCAAAGTACGTCGCCCGAGCCAAAAATATATTTTGCGCCCGAGTGGTACACTCTACTTTTCATCACCTCTATGAGAAAATAAAAGGCGCCTCATATTTATTATTATTTAATAAAACGTAGAGTAACAACTAAATTGAAATTAAATGGTATCTAATAATAAAACAAATAAAAACTTAAGTACCTATATATTTACATTCAGTTTCTTGGCGCTAAACACTAACATTACAAATACTTCCAAATTCAAAGATCATTCCGTCGCACTTATTTGTTCCAAATTCAAAAAGTGCGCAGCAAAGATCATTCCGTCGCACTTGTTTGTTCCAAATTCAAAAAGTGCGCGGCAAAGATAATACCGGCGCACTTATAAAGTTCCTTATAGAAAACACCAACTTTGGGCGCACTTAAAGGCAAACCAAGTAGTCCTTTTCGAATCGATGTGATGAAAAAGAATATACTTGAATCTCTACAATAGCTTACAGGAATATCACAAGTGACTATAAGTATTTATAGGCAGAATACCAGTGAGCTATTACAACGCAATTAAAACGTCTTTATTATCGCGTACCTAACTATCTACCTCCTACTATAACCGCAAATAAGGATTTCCTGCTTCTTGAAGGTAGTTGACCACAAGTGACATTTGGTCCAGAGTTTTATAAAACAAAAATAGGATAGGTACTCGTACCTCTGTTCGCTTGATAGTTAAATAACTGGTAAATTCAAGAAAGAAAGCTTTTGTTAACGAATTGCTATCAGTCTGCTGATACTCGTACTATACTTACTGCTTGTTTTGATAGAAGACATTAAAAATCAGCTGCATCTTAATGTAAGGTGTTCAGGAGAAATATTGTTATAAAAAACAGTGATCTGGGGCTAATCCTGATTGTCATCACGATTGGTTCTTCTATCTGTTTTTTGACCGAAGAACCGGAAAAGGTAATCAATTCGACGCGTATATATATTTTTAATATATAACCATGCTTAACTTTTTTCATAGTAGTCCGATTTCAATCATTCTTTATTTATTGAAAAGAGTGTACTTCGAAATTGGTCCCATTTAAATTTGCTGAGCAATTTTCGATAAATCAACAATAATGTGAAAAATGCTACATCGATCCGTGCGAAATATTCGCGAATTCTGTACACAGGTGAAGTCGGACATGCTATTTTTTGCAAAAAATAATTATTATTTATATCTAGATGGTATGAATTAGAGTAGGTCCTATAGTAAGAGCTCTTGATAATAATAATTTTATATTGGAAAAATATAAAGTTTGTAAAGGAATCCCCTCGTAGGTGAATCCGCTAGCAACGACTAGTTGTTAATAACTGTCGACCTACGCTTATTCTATAATTCTACATTGATGTCAGTAGGATTCTGTGAGTGAGTAGGTACCTACACTTAGTGCTTATTTTCCGACATTTTCACATCAATGTGCTAACGAGCTGGAAAATGGAAGTGCGCTACTAAATGGGATAAAATCAAACATCGCATTTAGTGAGATCAAAAGCAAATTTGCATGCGCCAACTGCGAAATATACGAAAATAATATTACAAGAAAATTTTCTTTATATTGTACTTTCGTTAAAACGTAAGATGTTAAGTGAGTTATCAAAAATGCGGGAACTTTGCAGGCACCCAACACTGCGTGCTTTATTCATTAACAGACACATCAAAGACATTCCGGTATCATACGTCTTCAGAAATCTTGATAAGATCCAGGGCTTTGGTATGCATGACGAGTTTATAAATATTCTTTATAAATAAATCCCTTCAAAAGTAGAACGTAATATAGCGTAACATTTATTTTTGGACGCCGAAGTAGCGGTATATGTGTGAAAAATATACGGTCATATGGGTCTCTTTCAAGGGTATCAATTACAAGGATATGCGCCTCTTTGAACATTCATAATATGGGTTTCTGTCAAAGATATCATAAATAAGGTTGCGCTTTTAACATATATCAAATAGCTTGGCGTTCTAAAAATTAGTAATTTTATCTCATGGCTTCCATTAATTATATCATGACGCCTTGATTTTAATTACGACGACCATTCACCAATAAATTGTATATTTTTTTTTATAAATGTAAGTTTTTTGGACTATAGAATCGGTCAAAAGTCGTAAGCAAATATTGTGTATCATAGTACGTGTAGTATGTGTTGAATATCTAGTAAATAAATAAATAAGTATGGCTACATCTCTCCATGGTGCACAAAATAACGTAAATCTACTTATTCAGTATCACCTCTTTGTATCCTGAAGTACCACCATAGAAGATCCACTGGTCCTATCCTTTCAAAGTAAAACATAAGTCTCTGATCTGTTCATTCTACGAAGGAAGGTGCTGCCCCAAAATGCAGGTTTCGATATAAGTTTTTTCCCTTTTAATAACGAGGGTCAACGTCCTTTTTAATGTCTCTACATCTCACCGGCCATGCAAAGTTCCAGTAAGTGAAACAAAAGCTTATCTCGCTTTCTTCAGAAGCATATGCGAGAAATAAATGCGTATGAGTGCATCAAGTCGTTACTTTTATGATATCTTGGCGATCAAGGCCCTGGCCTTGGGAATTCGTGTTTATAACATAAGAATTCATATGCTCAGCACGTTGTTGAATATTTTTATGTTATTGAGACGTACTTCCACATCATTATGTATTCTGTACTTACCAGCGTTTAATATGATAATCTATATAGTTGAACATATGCCTAATTAAGAAGGGTAATTGGGCGATATCTACAACGCTGGATAATTGAGGGTTCATAGACTCGCATCTACCATAGAAATTCTTATACAGACGTATGCAGGTTTCCTCACAATATCTTTGTTTGTCGAAAAGCCAATGGTGTGATAAGCTGTTTATAAATTCTAGAGATTTTATTGATATGGGAGTGAAATTAGAACCCACGACCTTATAAATCCAAGACAACTAATGTGCCACTAGACCACCACGGAATTACATGTAATGATATAATCCCTACAGCTATAAAAGGTAATGATGTTTTATGCGACTGTTCAAGAAATAAATTGTTTTAGATATCTACAAGTCTCAGTGTGTTTCAAGTCAATTTTAGGGCGGCCGTATGTCAACCTTAAAATAGCTGTATTTTAGGGAAAATTAGGCAAAAAATTGATAAATAAAGCCTTAATACACGTATTTTTCATACTAAATATTAATTTATGGAAATATGGGTTTGTTTAATAGGGTAGCCGTATTTAAGGTTATATACAATACAAATATAATACATAGAGGCCATATAATACGGCAAAAGCATATGTATGTTATGGATGTA
This sequence comes from Hypomecis punctinalis, assembly GCA_949316475.1. Classification (NCBI taxonomy): domain Eukaryota; kingdom Metazoa; phylum Arthropoda; class Insecta; order Lepidoptera; family Geometridae; genus Hypomecis; species Hypomecis punctinalis. Next base: position 14,747,501 of record OX438800.1, on the reverse strand, counting down.
TTTTTGTGTGGTCTCTGACCACCTAAACAAGTCAACCGGTTGTCAAACGCAAGATCCCGAAGGGGCGAATTGCGAGAGATTTTTTTTTAGTTTCTAGATTAAAATTTTACATGTTTTGTTTATATTGTGGAATTGTTATACTAGAATTTCAAACAATCCTAAATAAGTTAATATATGCATACAATATATACCAGTGCCATTATGTTGCATGTGAATGCTGCTTGTCGTAGGTAGTAATGTAAAAATATGTTAAGTATGTACTATTCCAAAGTAATGCATACTCACATACCATAGTACCTACTTACTTTAATTTTAAAGTGGTTTTTCCGTGGTCTTTCCTCATGAACCACATTTTTTGTACAAACAAAATCGATCAAGGTAGTAGCGGTTGTGTTATCATAACCAAATATACATCTTTATTTAGGCATATAGATAGTATTATATATTTAGGATTATTTCTAATCAATTAGCATCCGTTTAGGGGCTTATTCTGTACATCAAAACTAACAACATTTGTTGTACGATTTTTGTCAAAACTAAAAAAAAATTGGTATTCATCCATAGGAAAAATACCGTTCACCCTCGACCAAATGTATGGAACAGCTGGTTTTTTTTGAGTTTTGACAAAAGTCGCAGATCAAAAGTTGTTAGTTTTGATGTACAGAATAAGCCACTAAAATGATCCTAATTGATTAGAAATAACCCTGTATTTAGGTAAAAAAGGGAACTACCTATGCATGATATCTACAATTTATCTTTTTTATTCTCAGAATTGAATGAAATGTGGAAGGAAAATGAGAAAGCAGGTACAAGAAATAAAGTTTTAAGCTGTTTCAAAAACATTTAAAAACAAACAGCGTTTTGAGGACAACGGTTCCACAATGTAGGTAGTTTCGAGTAGGTAGAACATATAGACATATTTATACACACGTTGCCATAGTATTTTATCGCGAAGTAAAGGAGGAATGTGCTAAAATAACCGTTAGGAATATTCTTTTATTTTGTCTCGAATTTTTGCTCGAAAACCTGTTAATTTTATATTAGCAGACTAAACTAACGTTTTCTATTATCATTCCTATAATAGATTATAAACAGTTTCAATTAAAACGGTATAAAATTGTAGGTGCATGGACAATAGACAATCGGAAAAAGAAAATATAAAACTAATATTGCATCAATTTGGTGATCGCGCGTTGATGTCTTTATTTCGCTAATTACAATAAACTTGATTTTTTTTGTGGAATCAAATTGTGGCAACGGATTAAATTTGAATTTGTTCAGGTGATTAACCAAAAGTGCACTGCGGATGTCTCATGTATATGTTGTCTTTGTTCTGAACTATTGAAGTTCAAACTTCTGAGAGGCACTAAATTTGTATAAGCTTGCGTTTTATGCTTACCAGACGAGTGAGTTACACGTGAATAAGTTGCATAAAAATATAAATAAATCTTTTGTTTGTAATTTTTACGTTGTTGTGCCCGTTGGGCAATAGCCTCTCTAATTTCTAATATTAGTTATTTTGTACATAATTTATTTCATTTAGTTTATTTCTTTGCTACATTACAACAATTTTCTTAAATGAATTTGATAGCCATTGTTAGAAATCACGTAAAATTACAGATTAAAAAAACCCGACCATATGGTTTTTCGAATCCTAACAATATATAAATAATTCAACATGCAGTAAAAGGAGATAACAGAGTTTCCCGATGTTTTATCCTCAATTTCTTTTGAGAACAGCAAATAACGACTTCCGAAGAAATGACACAAATTTGGCGCAACCTGAGGTATGCGTGCCGCTACTGATGCATTTATAATTGGGGAAGTGCAATCGTAAACAACTTGATTATTCTTGAACTCGTAAATAACCATGATAAAGGTTCAAATTGCTAATATGAACACGATGCTTATTATTTTTTCAGTGGCGTAGCGTGCCTTGGTGGAGCCCCGTGTAAAAATTTGTTTGGGGCTCTTATGAAGGGTAAAGATTTCTCACAAAAGAAAAAAAAATGTTTGCGTAAAATTAAAAAAAATGTTATTCATCATATCTATGTCACTTTTCCAAAAATTTTACAAAAAAATCAAATTAAATATACATCGTCCTTGCCTTTTTTCGGCAAACTGATAGCTGATGATGACTTTAGCTTTTCTAATTTTATTAATTTTTGCTTACGCACGTCGGGGCCCCCGTGGTCCCCGTAAAATTGATACAGCAGAGACGCGGTAGCTACGCCCCTGCCTTTTTACTCTGATTCACTTAGATTTATTATTATGAATATTAAGTATCGAAAACAGGAAAAACTATCGAAACTGTGTTGGAAATTTAATTATGTGCGGTTCTATAATCTTATTGTATAGTATTGTATCAACGAATAAACGAACCTAAAACAGAACCAGTATTAAACATAATTCGTATCTTCGTCTTCGTCTCTACGCTTAGATTCTTAGTACATTATTTCTTTATGGCTTAGGTCTTTTAAACTACGCAACGATTTTTAAGAGGAACAATGATAAGAAACGAAAAAGATGCGTATTATATAAGAAAGAGATTGAAAATGGTAACCAGAGCAATGGCGAATAACTAATAGAAATAAAAGTATAAAACTGTCTATAAATCGGTATGATATTTAATCATGTTATATAAATGAAATTAAAAAAATCTTTTTTTCTATTCCGGTAGTTAAAAAAGTAGTTAAATGTTAACCATTTCATCTCATTACCGAGGTATATCATAAATTGATTAGACATGCCAATCTTAAAGAGTTCGCCATTCTGTGAGTCATATAATTATCTATAGATACCTACGCATAGTTACGTTAAATATATTATATCAGATTTTAATCGTGATAATTGTTTTATCATAGAAATAAATAAACTTTTCTTCAGTTCCAGTAGTCAAATAATAACCATTTCATTCGATTACCGAATTACATCGTGAAATCGATTCAACATGGCAATCTTTAAAAAGTTCGCCAAAGAGCTAACCAGTTCCGAAATAGATATACCTACGTCGAATGTTCTCCGCCGACTTATAACTGTGCTTTTTATGTTAATTTAATGCGACAAGAGACTAACAGTTTGTTCGTATGCTAATGAACGTAATTGTTTTTACCTAGCAAATTAACGACAAAGTATTATGTCACAATATTTAGTGTCATGTTAATTGCAGATGACGACTTCATTTTTTGTAATGAGTTAATTTGGCTTCTGAAATGAAACGAGTACCTACGTGTTTTAATTATATGTAACACGTTTTGCTTAATTTTGGTCTCTTTCCGGGATATCCGTAATCAAACCAAATTCGATCTCATAGAGAAAGTCCGGACGTAGCTCTCTCCACGGATAGCGAAATATTTCTATCTAAATATAGAGTAAAAAAAACCGGACAAGTGCGAGTCAGGCTCTCACATCGAGAGTTCCGTATAAATCCAGAACATTTCACAAAATTGGGAAGTAACTTGTTAAAATCTCTATACCATCGACAAAAAAGTTTTTTTTTCACTTTTCCCGTCATACATCGAAAATTACACATTGTTAAAATAATTGAAAACCTGTTTTAGCATGTGCTAATGAAGTTCTTTTATATATAATACCTTACATGATATGATTTACTCACTTTGAATTTTGAACCCTTATTTTGTGAATTTTGAGGCCCTATTTTTTTGTGATTTAAATAAAAATGTACAGTTTTCAGATTTATTCCTATGTGTACCTTATAAAAAAAAAAAAAAAAAAAAAAACATCAACGGCTCTAACTTTTTTTAACGATATTTGAGAAGTTTTTCTTTTACACAACTGCCAGAAACCATAGAGATACGTATACAGTTTAAATTTCAACTCGATATCTTTACGCGTTATAAATAGTATTGACATATACACAAACGGGCAGACGGACAGCAAAGTGATCCTATAAGGGTTCCGTTTTTTCCGTTTGAGGTACGAAATCCTAAAAATCAGAGAGTTTCCCCTTTTTTTTCTTTAGTATTTACTCTCTCTCTATCCTATATTTCTTTCCAAATATTTTCCTTCACAATAGCTTATACCGAGCTTTGAACTCATATCGTTACAGAAGACGCCAAAAACTAGCATGCCTTCGCTACGATATACCTACTCGTAGTTCTAAAATTGTGAAAATATAATATTTATAATGCAGGAAGAAATAATACTATGGTCGTCCATTTCGTTGTCAATTACTGAAACAGAATAAAGAATTGATTTATTGTGGATAATTTAAATTAATCTATCGAAAACTGATTAATGATTTTTATCGCTGAATGATATGTCGCTTGTTTTTGCATCTTAGCCGTGGCACGAAATCATTTCGTTTGCATTTCAAAGAAACGCGTAAGTACATTAATATGTATGATTTTTTTTGTACGAATATTGGGAATGAATAATTTTATGTCAATTTATATCAGTTGAAGGTGGAGTATGAAAAGGGTTCGGTGACTCAACAAAGTTGCGTTCTCAGACAATATGGATTCGGAAATTGTTTATTTTTATTTCTAACATACGACCCGGTTTGAACAAAAAGTGTTCTTTTTTTTGAGACTGCTTACATATTTAGGAAAATGTTTGTGATTTCTTTTTTTTAAAGATTACAAACGAGAAATCCGACAAGAGATTAGGTCATCATATGCGTTTAAAAAATACTAATGCTAAGTACACATTGGAAATTACTCGTACACCTTTATAAAATCATTTGTATCACCTTCATTCTTAACATATTTCCAGTGAGAGCTCTCAACAGTCTCAATTGCAGATGTTACCCAGAACAACTTCTTTTGCCACGGAATACAAAGTGATATTTATATATCTAATACCTATGTGTTAGGAACCGCAGAAGATAATCAGTTGTATTTATAAAATCACGATAAGTTACAACAGACTTCATAATAAGCTTATTTTATTGAATAACACCTGTTTATTGCGAAATTTCAACTTATGGTAAGTATTAAAGCCTTGTAACTAATGACAAACAAATGCTGACATCACCGAGAAGTGAAAAATGTTATCACATTGCCGACATTTATATTTTGTCAAACTTGAAATAAATTTTATATATTCGTCAAGTATTTAACGCTACGACTTCTCATAAATCTGTTAAAGCGTTTATTAAAACGGTTAGTTTAAAGACAGAGCGCTTGTGATAATATATTGCGATTTCTACAGGTCATTAACATCGTTTAAATTAGTTTATTGTCTATTCATATACTGCTCGACAGTCTATAAAGCTGAATATTGATTGATGTGTAGGATGTGAACTTGTAAAGGTTGTAGTGGCAGAACTAGGGCGCAAGGCCCGCGGCTATATGTGTAGTGTAGGTATTGTGTCGAACAAAAAATTCTGATACACATCTCAATTGTTTGGTAAAAACAAAATAATAGATCCTTACTTTTTGACCGACGAACCATTGGAGGAGGTATACAATTCGACGCGTATATTTTTTTTATTTATAACCACGCATAACTTTTTTCGTAGTAGTCCGATTTCAATAATTCTTTTTTCATTGGAAAGAGTAGGTATACTTCGAAATTGGTCCCATTTAATTTTTTTCGAAATCGGATGAGCCATTTTTGATAAATCAATAATAATGTGAAAAATGCTACATCGATCCATACGAAATATTCGCGAATTCTGTACACGGGTGAAGTCGGTCATGCTAATTTTTGCAAAAAGTAATCTTGTATGTGAAGCTACTTTAAATTTCTTTGACTGAACATATTTTTTGTAATACTAGCTTTTACCTGTGGCTTTGCCAACAAATTTTATTAGATTAAAAGTAGCTAATGAAATTATCCGATATCCTACTAATATTATAAACGCGAAAGATTGTAAGGATGGATGTTTGTTACTCTTTCACGCTAAAACTACTAAACGGATTGAGATGAAACTTTGCAATAAAATAGCTTATATATAAGAATAACACATAGGCTATAAATTATAATGATATTGCGTAAATTTTCCATAATATAACGATAAGTGTTAACGAGTAAGAGCTATTCTAGAGTGCGCTTCAAGAAATGTCAAAAAAAAACTGTCGAATCGAACAACCTTCAAATCGTTTTTTTATTTATTTAATTTTTCCACCTCTTTTAATAATAGTTGTAATTTAGGGCCTCGGGTTTAAAATACGGAAAGTGACGTAGTCTACTATTTATCCCGGATAAATAAAGGGTTCCTATGGGATAATACTAAAATCAAATTATCATGCGGGCGAAGCCGCGGGTAAAAGCTAGGAACATTACAGAGATATTTATAGTTTAGGTTTGGACATATGTTAAAAATAATTTCTAAGTTGCACTTTTTAATTATTTTTAGAAGTCATTTTATAATATTTAAACGTGCATAACTGTAAATAGTAGTTAGTACGATATTTATTTACAAGCCAAGTCCGATTTTGGTATAAATTCCAAATCGAAAAAAAAATAAAGTCCATTTTACCAAAAGCTAGTTCAGAGCGAGGTGAATGACCCATAACATGTCTTGTGACAACCGCAACCACCTACAAACATATTTTGTTATTTTTTGCTTCAATTCAAACGCTTTTCTGATATCTTTATTTATGATTTGAATGGCAAAATTAAGTCAAATGTTTAACAAATTTTGTTTGACAAAAAAGCTTAATTTTCGTGCTTTCGTGTTCGCGGTATCCAGGATGCAGAATGTCATCAATTGTCGAGATTAAAATCTGAAGAGGAAAACCTTATTTTAGCTTGGATTTAGGTTTTTGTGGTTAGTTCCTTTACAGGTTTAACTCAGGGTTAACGTCTGTATCATCATTTGGTAACGGATCTTTAGATCCATTAAGTTACCATGTAAAAATGTCGTCACTACATTTTATTAGTATTTTAGTAGTTATATATGTTTACACATTTTGTGATTCCTGAATATTCTTGAGGCTTTATTGTAGAGTCCGCTAGGAGAGTAAAAACTGTACTCCTGAGCAAAAATAGTAGTATTGTAAATAAAAAAAAAAAGATTTGTAATTATAACACATAGTAGGTACCATGTTAAATGTTGTGTCTGGTTTGAGAGGCAATATTGAAGACCAATTTCGACCTTTTCTTGAAAAATTTTATACGGGAAAAATTCATTTTTTTTAATCTAGTGGAGTTTCGGTTGGTTTTGACTACTATGAATTATAAAAGAGCTTATTGTTGAAAGTCTTGTGATAATACTGTCTGACAGAGTAACTCTACAAGTACCTCAAATACCATTGTTAGGATAGCAAGCGCCAGTAGCGTGTTAATAAACACATTTTTTATTGCTAAAATTGTAGCAAGCTATTAAGCACTCATCGCATCGCCATTAAAGTAACGGTCCCGTACCGTTGCCTATTAAGTTTTATGACCTGAAAAAATACATTTATTTACAGATCAGAAATGCGAACCTGTTTTCTAAACAAATGGTCGCAGATCCTTAGCAAAATAATTTATTTTTTATTAATTCAACGCGTTTTAGAGGAAACAGATGCAATTGAAATTACCCGTTTCATTTTATTGATGTCTTTGAGATAAGAGTTTCTGGGCATTCGTTAGTAGATCATTGGCTTTTGATTTTAATGACACAATAAGATTATGAAGATGATGAGGTATTTATTTATCTCGTAATTTTATTGCGCAATTAGTCCCAATGTATTTAATAATAATGGAGTACTAAAAACAATTTTAAAAAAATGCAACCTCTAAATAAAAACGTCGGATTTTGATAGAATTTTCAGTGATAATGAAAGTTTTTCACAATTAGTTTAGATTTTGAAATAAAAACGTCAAATTATAAATTAGTATTTTAAATGTATTAGAATTTGTACAGGGTTATTTCTAATCAATTAGCATTCTTCTAGGTGCTTATTCTGTACATCAAAACTAACAACTTTTGTTCTACGACTTTTGTCAAAACTCAAAAAATAAATTTGTTGTTCCATAGAAAAATATCGTCCATCCACGTATGGAACAGATGATTTTTTTTTTGAGTTTCGACTAAAGTCGTACTCGTAGAACAAAAGTTGTTAGTTTTGATGTACAGAATAAGCCCCTAGAAGGATGCTAATTGATTAGAAATAACCCTGTATAACGATGTAGGTAATTATGGAACTTTATAATTTTTGTCACCACCCGCAGTGTTTTCATTACATTATTAATTTTAGGCCTCTATCAATGTGCCTTGGTCACGTGCTAATACGGTTCAAGGGCCTTATTTGGTAAGTTTAGTGGCAGTGGTGCTCGCGAGCATGCTTGTTTTGTGGGTTTAAGCAACGCGTATTAAAGTATTTAATTTAGATTAACCTCAGTGGGAGAGAAACGTATATACCCAGCAGTCTGATAATGAAGGATGTGAACGATGATAGTGATTCTATTCTACCTCTCTGAAATACAGAGTTAAATCATTAGTTATTTTTATTTATTTACAAATAGATTACACAAAATCCAATACGCTACATTTCATACAAATTTACCTACCTAAAATTATATATACATAACAAGTATTTAAAAATAATACTAAAAAATATAGGAACACAAGATAATCAACAATTTGAAACATATTTCTAATTAATCAGTCTAAACAATTGCATATAAGTCTTATGAATAAATCTGCATCTTGTTATATTTTCTATTACTTATTAAATCTACCTAATCATCATCATCGTCAGCTTATTTCGGCCCACTGCAGGGCATAAGCCTCCTCCCGCTTACGCCAACTATCCCTGTCCTGTGCCAGTCTCATCCAGGTGTTGCCGCAAAACTTTTGGATGTCATCACGCCACCGTTGTAAGGGTCTACCGGGACTGCGCTTCCCGTCACGGGGCCTATTCTACCTAATGTTAGAACTAAATACCTATTAAATTTTTTGGCCGTAAGCAGAGCAGCATCTTTCTATGACGGTCCAATTAACCGCGAATAAGTCTAATTGAGGATACGCTGTCATAATCCGGTTCAGGTGTTTTTGGTCTCATCATGAAAAGTTCACGTACGTTAAGTTAATGTCTTACGTTGAACAAATGCGAATTAGTAGACACAAATATCGTCAAGAAATTAACAAACAATCATAATAATTTTTAGATATATTTTATACATTGTGATTGAGAGTGTGTTTAAGACATTTTAGGTCATACATGTAAATAAATATATTACAAACAATACGAATCCATCTTCGAAAATGTATTTAGATTTTCGGCTTCAAGCCTAAAAAGTCCGGATTAGAAATTCCGCCATCTTTGACGCTATAAATTCAAGCCATAACCGTATTTTTAATCTATTGCACGAGCCAATAGATTTTTTCACGACATTAAGATTTCACACCAAGAGTTATTTGGTTTTGGAAACAAGAAGTGAAATCACCTAAATAATTTGAAAGTAGATATCGCTAAGTTGACAAAAATAATAACAAATTTCCATATATTTGCGCGATCTTGTTTAGTTTCGAGGCTAATGGCCATTATTATAATTTAAAACGTAGCGACACCGTTATCAGCGGAGGTTGCAACCTCAAACGGCCATAAAAAATCCCCATCTGATGAGATAGGAGTACCAGTTCTACTATGAGTTTTTGCAGATTGCATAGGTAGTTATAAGTGGCTAGTAACGTTTTGTTTACCCTTCTAATTCTTTTGACTGTTCCATTCATAATAATTTTTAGCAAAAAATATCATGACCGACTTCACCCGAGTACAGAATTCGCGAATATTTCGCACAGATCGATGTAGCATTTTTCACGTTATTGTTGATTTATCAAATATATATATACGCGTCGAATTGAGTACCTCCTCCGGTTGGTTCGTCGGTCAAGAATTGTTTTAGATTGTTGAAAATCTAAGTATCTATTCATTATATAACCTGTTTAACCCACTCTTGGGTTATGGGCTTCTTCTATGTCTAAATTCTTTCCGGTTTTGTGTTACCTTCATCCATTGCCTTCCAACATATTTGATGATATCATCTGACTATCTTGCTGATGGTCTGCGTCTATATCTCCGTCCATCTCTCGGGTGCCACTTGATGGCTGCCTTGGTCCACCTGTTGACATTTCGCCTAAGCCAAATAAATGTCCTGCCCATCTCTACTCAAGCATTTCAGATGATGCCGAAAATACTCAAGAATAATATTCGAAGTCTCATATTACCTTTGGTCAAACAACTATGATGTTATTCACAAAATGATGAATATTTTATTTAGACTGAAAAATAATATTTTCGACCATTTTATACGATTTTATACTACCAGTTTTGAAGATAAGTAATAAGTAAGAACCTAAGTGCTGAGCGGCTGCTTTTAGTTTCATGTTCGGATTTCTGAGAAGCTCTTCAGAACTTGTCTCTAGTGCAGGTAAATATTACATGTAGGTATGTATTTTTCGAGTTGTTAAGACAATCATATTTTTCACAGCATCATATTAGAACAAAATTTACAATACGTTGTTAAATGATTGAACATATTGAAATTCATTACAACTCACTAATGCAATATAAATAATGCAGACTGAAAAATCACACGATACAAATTGAACATTTGAAACATAAACACAATTAAATTTTCCATAAAAGAAATCCGACTACGTAATTTAAAAATAATACTGTACTTCCCAGCAGTGACAAAACGGAACTAGTATTAGGTAATATTTGGGCACTGTTTATTATTCTTAACCTTCAAAATGTGGCAATTCAATTATCATGATTTCGACGTTTTCACAGTAAAAATTTCGTACATATTTGTTTGGGCTGCATCACGGATACTCGAACATTATTTAAATAGGATCTAGGCATACCTTTTAACTCTTCTACTGTATACAGAACATTTTACGTATCGTGCGATTTTTGTAGGTATATTTTATTTTCAGATCCATCTGATTTGTAAATATTGATTCTGTCACTCTCATTGGAATTTTTACGGGTGTGACCAATTGACCATAGACATGGACATCTTACATCCATGAATTTTATGGGTATGAACATTAGTGTTTGCTCTACAATCAGTCTTCTTTTTAGTCAAGCTCTAAACGGTCAATTATAAAATAAGTAGCTTCAATTACTAAACATTACAATACGGTATACGACTAAAAATATAATTAGTATATCAGTTAGATATACAAAATATTTGTTTTCTTTTTACAAAAAAAAAGATGAAGAATATAGCCCGGTAAAGTTCCGTGTGTCGTCACGCTTAGGTAGAAGTTTTATTATGTAGTGACCACTCCCGAACTTTGACTCGCTTTATCTTTGCCATTTTTGTTGAGTTTTGGCGGGAACGCGGAAAAATCATGTCGCCTCATTGTATTATTTTGTTAAACTTGTGTTTTTATCAGTGATAATTAGTGAAAAATGGTGGTATTTCGTTGATTATGAGCTGATTTACGTGCATGAGTGTAGGCAAGTGATATAATGTGACGTATCATGTTGTTCCGTGTTGTTACCAAAACTCCATAGACGCCTCTAGTAAAGTCTCCACTGCTTTACTGAGGTATGACTTGGACTATGATTGGACTTGACCGCGACTTTATTGGACTATTACGAGACTACGACAGTGACTATTTTGATAAAATATTATCAAAAATTATTAAAACGTATTACTTGACACTGGCAAATGCACAATAATGCGACGCCAAAACTAAGAAGAAGAAGAAGAAGCCATTTTTGTTTGATTGAGAAAATAAAAAACCAAAAGACCAAAAGTGCGAGTCAGGCTCGCACATCGAGGATTCCGTACAAACATATAGTTAAAATAATTAAATAAATAAATAAAAAACCCATATTTTGTGAATTTTGAGGCCCTTTTTTTATGTGATTTAAATAAAAATGTACAATTTTCAGATTTATTCCTATATGTGTACTCTAAGACAATGCTTTTCGCCAAATTTCATAGTTCTATGTCAACGGGAAGTACCCGGTAGGTTTTGATTTTTGCGAGCGTTGAAATATGCCTTTTTTACGACATAAACGGCTCTAACTTTTTTATACGGTAACTGAAAAGCTTTTCTTTTACACAACTGCAAGAGTTCATAGGTATACGTATATAGTTTAAATTTCAACTCGATATCTTTACGCGTTCCCGAGATAAAGAGTCTGGACATACGAGTACACACAGACGGACAGACGGACAACAAAGTGATCCTATAAGGGTTCCGTTTTTTCCTTTTGAGGTACGGAACCCTAAAAATACGTGGCAATTTTTTTTTTGTAAATTATTGGCGGATTTATTATAATAATATTTTTTTTACCCAGTCATCGCGCCTATTTCAGAGTATCTTGTGTTGTTTGAAAATTAGTTCAGCAGTTGTTTGGTACGTGCAAATTGAAATCTTTTAGTTTGCAGCTCAAAGGCGGCAAGGATCGGTAAACAGATCCAAGAGGTTCTACCGTTCTGAGAATTCTGCGCTGGAGACGTCATTCAAGTTGTACTAAAGCAAGTTGTAGTACATACCTACTAAATCGAACAAGCTCTAGGAAGCTGTTTAGTACCCAGTGTTTAATATTTGCGCTTAAGTAGTTGATTTTGACGAAGCCGTGGTGGCCTAGTGGTAATGAGACCCGCCTTGCAATCTTGAGGTCGTGAGTTCAAATCCCGGACCCGTACCAATGAATTCCTTGGAATTTATGCACGGAATTTCACACCACTGGCTTTTCGGTGAAGGAAAACATCGTGAGGCAACCTGCATACGTCCGTAGAAGATTTCTATGCGTATGTGAATCCACCAACCCGCACTGGGCCAGCATGGTGGATATGGCGCAATCACCCTTCGTGGGTAGGCCTACGTCCTGCAGTGGACTATTAAAAAGGCTGGTACAGTACACTACAGTACAGTACAGTTGATTTTATCTGTTTTATTATGATTATTTGATAAGAGAATTCGTTTTAGATTTTTTTATTATAGTTTATCCCTTATTCATATTACCACTAGTAGTTCGGAACAGTAGACTTCGCATCAGTATTTAAACTTCAACAAGTCGACCACGAACATGCTGTTTTTGACCGATTTGATTCATATTTGTTAGGATTTTTACGATTTTACTAATGAATCATCAAAATCAGATGACAAATAGCGTTACAGAAAATAACCCTCTATTTTTATTTAAAATCATCAATCTAAAATCGCTGACGACAAAAGAAATTCATAAATATATAGAATCTGTATACCAAGTTGGGTCAAGATTCGTTGAAAAAATGCAACCGGTAGATCGAGGAGAATCAACATCCGGACAGATAAAAAAAATTGCCAATCTTGAAACGGAGTTAATCAAAAAGCGTTGTTAATCTGAACTTCTATCCATCTTTGTTTAATTTATTTATTTTGTATGTGCAAACCGTACATTTTCATATGTGCTATTAATTCGTATTGATTTTTCTAAGCTATTATTATCCGATCATATTAGTTTCAGGGCACACCATTCATACTTACATATTCAGATATGCCTTTAGATATTATTCTTTTCCAGATACATATTTACGTATTCCCGCTGTCTTGTTGTCTTGACTATAAAAAGAAAACAGCATTGTCCCACTGAAAGAAAATAAGTCTGCATAAATCTTGCAAACGCGATGCATTCTAAGCTCAAACAAGGGTTCCGTACTCGGGGCACGTCTGTTACCGGCTTTCTTATTGTGGATGTGCCTTTCAAAGCTTGTTTGTAACACAATATATCAACTACCTTATGTTTTTTGAATCTTAATGAAAAAATACTTATAGGTAGGTACTATTAAAATGTATCTATTGGGTTTTCATTTTGGCGTTCTTCTTACATACTCTATATCAATTTTTTTTGTTTATTATCTGTTGTATATAGGTAAATTTTGATTTTAACGTCGTAATTAAGCTCTCAATTATTGTAAATTTTGATTTTAACGTCGTAATTAAGCTCTCAATTATTGTAAATTTTGATTTTAACGTCGTAATTAAGCTCTCAATTATTCATTTATAATCCACTAGCTTCTACCCGCGGCGCCGCCCGCGTGGAATTAGACATTTATGCTGTCTCACAGGAACCTTTTATTTAAGTAGCCTTTAGTTTTAGTTTAAGTAAGTAGTAGTATATCACTTTCCGGCCCTCGAACTATATCTATGCCAAATATCAAGTCAACCCGTTGCTCCGTTGCTGCGTGAAAGAAGAACAAACTAACAAACTTTTCGGATCAGTATGATGATATCCAAGGACTGCTCATCGATTGATTTGACAGATATTCGATCGACAGTTGTTTATTTTGACATTCTTGCAGCGCACGCTAGAGTAGCTCGCAGATGGCAGAATTTTCCTACTTACTCACATTACATTTATTTATTTAAATATCTTTATAAATTGTAGCCTATGTGTTATTCTGGTGTATAAGCTATATTATTGCAAAGTTTCATCTCAATCCGTTCAGTAGTTTTTGCGTGAAAGAGTAACAAACATCCATACATCCATCCATCCATCCATTCATCCATCCTCACAAACTTTCGCGTTTATAATATTAAGTAGGATTATTGTTCACGATTAACATTAAAAAACAAATTTTGAACAATACGCTAACATTATTTTATCGTTCTACTCAAAAACTCTACTCATTTGAACTATATAACTGTCTTTCATTATTTTGGTCAGCGTGTACATTATGCCAATGTAATATCTGATTCACTATACTTGCCTTCGTGTGATAAGTAACTTAATAAATTGTAATTAAAGTCCACGTCAAGTATACTTAGACACGGTTAATTTCAAGTCGTGTCCTTGTAAAGTGGTAACGATATTACTAAAAGCTTTTGTGGAATTCTTGTAACCACACGAAAAATATGTTTTACTACAATACTTACTTTTCTAGGACTCACGCAAGTAAGCACTTAAAAATACCTTTTAAAAAATAAACATAACAAAAAAAAGTAGTAGAAGAAACGAAACTCTTTGCATTCTTGTCAAACTGTTCTAAGCAACCTTATTTGGGTTGTGATGTAACCTTATTTAATTTTCCTAAACCTAAAACAGTCTATGCCACCGAAACCAGCCACTTACCATTTCGTGCCCAATTACTGAAACCCCGCGTAAACGACACTGTAATTAATGTACCGTATTAAACCATAGCTTTCAACTGAAACATTTTAACACAATTTGAACTTTAACAAAAGCCATTACGTATCAATAAAACGTTCACATTTTAGGTATCAGACGGTTGAAATTTTACTCGTAGCAAACAAAAACATAAAGTTAGTAGAGCAAGGTAATTCGTGATCACATTCGACTTGAGCTTTCCAATAAAAGAGGAAAAGTGTTTATACTCTTGTTATTGTGTTACTGTTACATTTGTAAAAAGTTAAGACCCCAAATGTTCTCTTTAGTGGGCTAACTTCTAGAAACGAGCGTAAGGCGAGAGCATAAAAGTTACTCTATCTTAGTGGCCATTTGCAAAGTCTGTCAGAAGAAGTACAACACCTTTGTCAGTAAAGCTGTAACACAATGTGTTCCGGATCAAATACCTTGTAGTTTTTTATTTTTTTTAGAAAAGTCTTGGGAATTCCACATAGATTTCCACCTAGGTGACATTTTATTTCTCAGTGTGACTGGCGCAGAGTGTGGTCATTTTGATGTTATAGAAATCTACTTATTATGTTTCTAGGTGATTCCCTTTTGATAGGTGATTTCGTTTATTGACTGTCCCTCACGTTTTATATTGTAGACGATTTTACATTTTTCACTTTTCACTAGTACGTTAAGACGTTATCACATACCTATATAGACCGAAGTTTTGTAAACTACATTTTTTACTCATAGGTATATCGATCTGATCGTTTGTTGCCCGTGGTCTTACCAAATGTACTACTAGTAGGACCACGGCCAAGATTTTTTTTGGATCTTCCATCTCCTTTATTTAGGGTGGTAGGGTAAGGTCTCGGGCAAACAGTCTATTACCCTGGCTGTAGCTCATGGAGTATCAGCTCCACGGTCACGTTTCTTTCAATGCAGGCTGGACGCTCTCAGCAGTTGCTGTAATATTCATCGTCATTGACATCCAGGAGCAGGAGTATCTCTCTCGGAAGCGGTCGTTTTGATTGGCTGTCGTCTTCAGGAGGGCGTGCATGCAGCGGAGGGATATTATGTAGATGGGTATGAGGCCCATTATCAGCTGCATCGTACATGCGACGGTGCAACTAGTATTAATTGGGGAAAAACATGACAGATGTCGTTATGACAGCTATCGTTTTGACGTCTGTCATTTTTGAAACTAAAAAAAAGTAAGGAAATATTAATTAATTCGTTTTGTTTTCTTTGACTTTAAGATCAATTATGGGCCATTTTGCCCATAATTGATCTTGAAGAAAACCCTGAAAATATGTCACTGCAATACTAGTAGGACCACGGGCACGAAATTTTTTCCCGCAGTGCTTGGTAGGACCACGGGAAAAAAATCTTGCCCGTAGTCCTACTAGTAGTACATCTGGTAAGACCACGGGCAACAAACGGGTCTGATACGGAACCGATGTTGAATTAAAAAAAAATGCATCGAATGTGCAAGTTAGATATAGAGATAGGTAATCCTTTAGTCATGTTTCCAACATTAGTCAGTCATTCCATACGTGGGCGGAGCTTTTTCCACGTGAAATGGATACGAAGCAGACGCAACAGTTATCTGATGAATGGAAAATTACGAGTTAGCAAGTCTTGTAACGGATACCGAATTGCAAGTTGAAAACTTTATCTCAAAAATCGTTTATCGTAAAAACAAGTTGTAAAATTTTATTGGTGGTGCAGTTTAAAATTCTGGCGTCGCTCTGCGGTAGGTGTGTCACTGTTCTACTTCACTTTTAGAAGAAAAAGAAACAATGCACAATGGTTCTAAATACATTAGAATCATTAGAAACAAGTTCTATTTTTACCGACTTCCAAAAAGGAGGAGGTACTATGTCTACTACGAGTATGTCTACGTCTGTATGTATTTTTTTTGTGTATGTTCATCGATCTTTTCGCCAATTGTGAACCGATGTAAAAACATATTTTTTAATTTGAAAGAGTATACTTCCGAAGTCGTCCCATTCGAAATCGGCTGAGCCGTTTTTGATAAATCAACAAAAATGTACACGGATGTCACATCGATTCGTGAAAATGATTCGAATTCTGTACACGATGGAAGTCGATGTAGCGATTTTTTGCAAAAAATAATTATGTGTTTTGTCAACCTTATAAACGTCTAATCAGAAAATGTTGTCATGTTTATAGTCGTAAAATGTCATCCGCTAAAAGACTTGCTGTTTCTGTGTGAAGTACAATTGTCACTTCCATGTACGTACGAAGAGTGACCTAATGTAAGCAATTATATAATTTATGACAGATTGATTTCCTACTCAACATCATAATAGAACAAAGAATACAAATATTTAACTTAGTAGTTATATAATTTAACAGTTAACGCATTTATTTTAACAGTATTATAGTAACAATCTATTTATGTGAGTATTTAAAATTTGTACTGTACTGTACCAGCCTTTTTAATAGTCTACTGCAGGACGTAGGCTTACCCACAAAGGGTGATTGGGCCATATCCACTACGCTGGCCCAGTGCGGGTTGGTGGATTCACATTGAGTTTCTTCTAAGAACGTACGCAGGTTGCCTCACGATGTTTTCCTTCACCGAAAAGCCAGTGGTGTGAAATTCCGTACATAAATTTCAAATAACTCATTGGTATGGGACCGGGGATTCGAACCCACGACCTCACGATTATAAGGCGGGTGTCACACCACCACGGCTATTTAAAAATATGTATATGTTGTATATTAGTCTCTGGCAGCCATAGCACAAGCTTTGCTTAGTTTGGGGTCAGAGCCCGTGTGTAAGATGTCCCCTAATATTTATTTATTTATTACTAGTTTTTACCCGTGGCTTCGCCCGCATACGCAATATATCATTATAATTTATAGTCTAAGTATGTATTATTCTGATATATAAGCTATATTATTGCAAAGTTTCATCTCAATCCGTTCATTAGTTTTTGCGTGAAAGAGAATCAAACATCCATACATCCATCCATCCATCCTCACAAACTTTCACGTTTATAATATTAGTAGGATTAGACTGTTTCTAATATTTGAAAATATTTACTATAATATGTTATTTTCCAACCTCAATACCTACGGATAATTTAGTCTATTACTATGAAAAGTAGCGTGACCTGGGGCCTTATGGTGTAAGCGCTATGACGTTGGGCTTGGTTTTTCTTCCCGCTCGCTCTCGTGGCGTGAGTAACTGGCGCAAGCAGGAGAAAAAGAGAAAGCCGAATGTCAGAGCGCTTACACAATAAGGCCCCTGTTAAATCTAATTTTAATGATGCCCCTTTATATTCGAAATCATTTTGGGAGCTATGAACACAAAGTAGTCTAACTCTGCTGCACACTCGGTGTCTGCTTTGAAATAATTGTGTTACTCGTTCCTCCTATAAATTCAAATTAAATGTTGCGTGATATGACCCGTCAACTACTGATTATAGTGACCTTCGAGCCGGAACACATCAATATTGACTCAGTTAACACTGTCCGGATAACCTATGATATTAATTACGGTATAGAATCCTCCAACGTTATTATTTTAATTACATATGTAATAAATTTTCGTCTCAAGTGTCGACGTCCCGCCCATATACAGGGTGGATAGCTGACGCCGAAATTAATTTGATCCAGAAGCAGTACTCTAGTAACCAGTAATCATAAAATCATTAAGAAATACATCCTTAAATTGAAAATACATCAAACTAAATAATTAAAAAGAGGAAATAATTAGAAATCATACTTTATAAGAAATTAATTCATGCCATCAAAATAACTCAAATCGCTGTTTCGATACAGTTGTTCAAAAATACATGTTGTTTTAAAAAAATTGCATAACAAAGTAAATAGCTTTATTTATTAAATTTTAAATATGTGGAAGACTTTGAAGCAGAAGGCTAAATATGGGATTTCATTTAAGAGTGCGCCTAATGCCATGAAAAATACAGATTTCACCCGCGCTTCTTGGGTCGCCCGCTATCGTCTATGATACTTTGTTTAGAGTCGAAAATCGCATGACACAGTTCACGATGATGTTGGCTTCGAGGTCCAGCATACATTTTTAGGTGAGATTTTATTTCTTTATTCAAAATTTAATCATGTAATAAAAAAACTAATTAATTACTCGCCTAGAACATTAGTCTGGCTACGTGATTTGTCAAAAATAATGTGGTGTTGTCACTGATAATGCCGGAAATTTGAAATAAAATGTTGTTTTTTCATGATGCGAAGTTTTAATTTTTTTCTAGAGTAACCATATTATTTTCCAAAATTCTTCGCGATTACTCTGCTACTATAGGTTTTTTCCTATTGTATTTTTTTAATATGGATATATATGTTCGTTACCTTTACACCACATCTTTAAAAATACACATTTTACTTGATTTTGGCATTAGGCGCCCCCTTAATGTCGGTATCAACTCTCCACCCTGTATATCCAAACGCTATCATCGTAGGAAGACTAGTAAAGATAACTGTAAATACAAGTTTAGTCAAAATATTATTTGCGACAGTTAGCGTTGGTGGACCGCTAAAGGTGCCGAACTGGTAGGTAAAGGAAAAATCTCGGAATGCGGACTTTTACCTAATTTATGTCTTTGCCTTAAAAACCGTTTTTATGGGGCATGGAATCACTTCATGACGTCATATTTGATGCAGCTTTATAAACTCAATGACGTGATGGGCGATGATTTAACTGAGTCATTAAGCACGGAAGTAAGCATCTTTGTCTTCGTAACATAAATCATTATCAATATAAAATTATTACGAGAATTGCTATTCAGATCACAAGATAGACATTTTAATTTAAAAGAACTACGTTTGCGTTCAAAATATTATTTATAGCCAATCCCTGTATAAAATAACTTAACACAGAGATTTTCAATATAGGGATAAATTCTACTTAAGGCAAGTGTGAGGTGCCAACTCGGCCATACAAAAACAATAAGCTGTTAACTATATCTAGACATTAATCGATTTGAGTTATTTTTTATTCATGTAATTTTCTTCAATAGCTAGGATTATACGTCTTAGTTTTTACAGTTGTTTATACGACCTTAAAATTATAAGACTTTAAAAAGTCATATTTTTACGCAAAAACTTGGCTGAAAAGTATACATAAACTAAAAACTTTTCTGAAAAAAAGACGTACCAGCGTGCAACATTTCTTACTCAAGTGGTTGACACCAAAAGCATAACATTTTTTTACAATTAACGGGGTGGGGAAAATAATTTCTTTTTTTCTTCATTTTTTCTTCCAGTACGTAAATTTTGTCAAAAATGAACTGAAAATTTTCTCGATGTTGTACAGAAAACTCAAAAACAGTGGTCGATTCACGATCCTCTTAAGCACTTTAAAATTCTGTTCACGTGAGAGACTTTTCCCCAACATGTTTCAAAATAATATCTCTGGATGGCGATCTCCAGGCGAAAATTAAAGCTATCGCAAAATGTTCTCCGTCACAGTGTCTGAGTTAGACGACGGGTCATGATAATTTATTTCAAATGCCTGATAGCTCTTAGGGTTGTGTAGAGGACACCAGCGCCTTCTGAATCTTCCTAAAGTTTAGTTAAACTTGTTTGTAGATGTTATCAAAATGTTTGAACTTTTTGAATTCTTCTTCTTTGCGAGTCGATGTAGCGTGCTAAAAAAATATATTCCGACTTTTGACCAAAAATTAGCCACCTCAATGACGCTCTCTGTTGCCTCATTAGGTCCTGAGTGGCGCAGGTTTTAGGGCATGCGGCACAGTTGGTTAGATGTGACATAGTCTGCGGTCTCACGCCGCACAGGCATTTGATCTCGAAGCTATCTATGTATTCCCATTTTGACAGATTCTCGAAGTCTCGGCTTCGGCCCACTTGGGAACGGAGGCGGTTTAGTGTTTTCCAGGTGGGCCAAGGCCAAGGAGCATATTAACCAGTCCAGTCTCCTCCATGGCCTTCAGCTGCTTTAGTGTAGTTTGGGGGTGGGTCGTACATTTTTTGCCATTCAGCGAGGCGATAATCTGAAGGGTGGCCTTCCAAAGCTGTGGTGTGTTTTATAAAGCTTTTGCGGCTTTTAAGGCGACTAGTGTTTGTATATTCTGCATTAAATAGGCAGTGCCGGGAGTCTGTATTTTTTTCAATTGGAACTTATAGATTTACAATAGATCGGAAATTTTATACTATTCATTTAACAGAAAGAATTAATAGTATTATTATTTTATACTACGGGACTAATCGCGCACTAAAATTACGAGATAAATAAATACCTCCTCATCCCGACGTTTCTACTACCGTTCGATCGATGCAACTCGGCCGAAACATCGGGATGAGGAGGTATTTATTTATCTCGTAATTTTAGTGCGCGATTAGTCCCGTAGTATAAAATAATAATGTGTACAAATCGCGAAAGAATTAATAGTAGGTGTGATGTGTTTAGTGATAATGACTAAAATTTCACAATTTCAAATATCTTGTTATTATGGAATATATGGAAATAAGTTTTCTGATAATTGACATTGATGACGATTAGATGCATGACGTTACTTGCAAATTTATTGTTTATCTGGGTCTGAGTAAATTGAAAAACAATAATATATTACAACGATAGATAAATGTATTAAAAGTCTTTGAGTATCATTAATTTTACAACGTATTGAGACAAACATTAATATCACAAAATAGACCTCCGTCTTTTAAATGTGCTGCAATAGCGTCGACTTATTTTACAAAATGCGATCATGTAGCAATATATTTATAGATTATTTTTAAAATATAATATTATAGTTTATAGACTTCATAGTCCGGTTCCCCATCTTCAGTGTCAGGAGTACTCGGCTCTTCGACGTGAATAATTTTTTCAACGTTCTCATTGAACGTGACTACCGATTTTCGCCTTGGTGTTTTAACTTCCCCAAACTCGTCATCTGTAGATTCATCTGCGGCATCCTTAAGTTTGTCTATAGATTGAATAACTATTGGCGTTAGCGGTTCTGGCATTTTAGGAAAAGGGTCACTCCTAAAACTGGGGGAATTTTGCACAGGCATGTTTACAATGGCATCGTTTCTCGAACTTGTCGGTTCAATAGAGATCTCTTCAATAGGGGCATCTAGCATTTCTTGAAGTCTCCTTTCACTCCTTTTTAACTCAGCTATGTCTAATCTAGGTTTCGGTAAAGCTTCAGGTTTTGGAAGCGTATCCTCAGACGCATTCCTAGACGCCAAGCTGTTTTTGTCACTAAACTGGTCGTAGTTTCTATTTTTTCTCCTGTAAACAAAGTGCCGTTTTAGTACGTGATTTTGTTGAAACAGTGATAAATAAACGGAATGTAACTAGGCAACGGTATTCTTACCATCTAAGGAAAAACCACACAGCTATCAGTACTAGTACAATGAAGAGGAGGACACTTAGGACTATCGTGGCGACCAACAAGCCTGTATCACGTCCCGCGATGACGCATATCTCTTGACCTTCTAGATGATCTTCCAGCGATACTGAGCTCGCTACGGTGACCGTAGCTGTTACTATGTTGTTGATATCCCTGTTAGAACATACATTTTGCTTAATTATGTGCATTGTTACATTTGTTACAAGGTTATGAGCATAAACTTATTGATTGAAATGCTTACTCCGTGAGTTGTTCGACGGATACTGGTTCTCGCGCGATCAATCCATAAACATACAGCTGTAGTGAAGCGCCCGATGCACTTGTCACATCTTTCCTTGAAACTTCTTCAACTTCGTCAGATATGACCACAGATCTTAGTACTTTTATCTCATAACCGACAGCCTCAGATAATGAAGAAAGTACGGCTTCTTCGTCGTCTAAAAATGCATCTCTGACTGTCACCACAGCTATGTAGCTCTCGTCTAGCAGGCGTACCTAGAAACAAAATATCGTAGCTTAGAATTATGGGCCATAAAAGAGCAACAGGTTAATGCTCTGTTTGTGTATTATGTTAATATTATGATGATATGCAAAGACGCAAAGACATAACAATTTTATGGAAAATGAAAATACAGTTATGGTCAGCTATTTGGGCAAATAACAGAGGATTAAAGTCGTTATTGTCCTTGCTGTTAGCGTTGATTTGTTCTTGGAAACTTTTATCAGGAACATTGATCTTTCTAATACGATTTAATATTTTAACATAAGATCTGCCAATGGAAAGTTTTGGAACATTCTGATGCATCCAGAGTATTCAGTATCAATACCTTACATGCGGAATGTTTTGTTCGTGCTTTAGGTCAATTACTCATGTGAAATAATTACAGCATATTTATGATCCAGTAACTGATATGGTGAATTAATTATTTGGTTCGAGGTACAATTTATTTATGGAAAGCTTAAGTGGGGTTTCTACAAATCTCGGACAAAGCCTGCTATAATATGTTTATTTTTTTTTTGTAGCGGCTATGATTCTGTTGTGTATGATTTCCCTTAATATTTATTTTATTTACTGGATAAAAAGCTAGTAATCGCAATGTAGTTACCTGTCATTATTATTAATAAGGTAGTTGAGTCGACATTTTTATGTAAAATCTAGTATAACTTGGTTTGCCTTATAAAAAAAACTGAACAAGACCATCCCTATCACCTAAATGTATAAAAAAATAATCTAGGTACGTCTAATTTATAATAAACCAACCTTAACCAACTTGCAGATAATAACTTACATACATGGACCTACCAAATACAATTATACATATAGTAAAAAAAAAATCATAAAAATCTTTGCAGATGAGTTACAAACACTGAGACGCAAGAATTTAATATTTTTCTTAAGTTTAAATAAAATAACAATTTTATTACTACATCAATATGATCAACTTTAACAATTTTACAATGGGACCAACCTCAAAAAACAGCTCTTCCATAGGAAAAGTTCACTAATTACCAAGAAAATCTAGGTGCAGAGTTTAAAGTTTAAAACACTTATTACTGAATTAAAATAGCAAGTTATTCTCAGAACTGCAGCATTACTTAAATAATTTATGAAAATTTAAAGAAAGAGTAGGTAAGACCATAATGGTACAAACCATATCATACGTGGTGGTTAATGTTGCCATAAAAGCTGCTCCTTAGTCTTTTTGTTGTGCCATAAACACCTTTTTGGTGTCTCTAAAGCCTCTAAACCTTGAGAGCCGTCAATGAGTCAGAGATGGATGACCCAAGCTTGTATTTTTAACTTTAGCTAAGTAGTCTAATCCTAAATGTTTTAAAATTGCTTTATCAAAGATGTTAATGAAGGTGGGATTGAATTGTTTAACAAAGTGGGAAAATATAAAGGTGTTACTTTATTTAGTTTTATACATATATGTTGGAGGTGTTAATAGACGGAAGTTTTGTTATAGAGCGTGTTATAAGATTTAATTATAATTACATTTAAATTTAAATTTTAACATTGTATTATTTTTTAATTTCAAGTATGCTAATTTTAGTGTTTTGTCTTAGTATATAGTACAGTGTCTCGAACCTACCGATTTTTCGGTATTTCTAACGATTAGGGCCTGCTCTAGCGGAATAATGAAACAATTATTCAATTGCCAACTGACTGCCTCGGTGGCTCAGTGGTTAGTGACCCTAACTTCTGGATCAAAGAGGCGTGGGTTCGATCCCCACCCAGGGCAAATATTTGTGTGATGAACATAAGTGTTTGCTCTGTGTCTGGGTGTTATTTATTTACTATCTATATAAGTATGTATTTAAAAATAAGTATATGTAGGATATCAGTCTCTGGCAGTCATATAGCATAAGCTTTGCTTAGTTTGGGGTCAGAGGCCGTGTGTAAGATGTCCCAAAATATTTATTTATTATAATGCCATTTTTCAACGATTTCTGATATTGCTACAATATTCTCCTGATTTTCACGAATTTCTACCAATTTTCCAGTTTGCAAAAAATTGGGTGTTTCAAGGGTCAGTCACTGGTCTATTTCATACGAAACATCTACTCCATGAAGAGAGAGAAAGACAGAGAAATATGAGTCAAAACGGAAAAAGGATAGGACTATAGGCGTGGTGGCGTGACTATAGGACTATAATCTACGTGTGGTGATCCCAAAAAATTCGTGTTATACTATAGCTTAGCTAAAGTTCCTTATTTTTACGGACATCCAAAACGAAGGATGTACTATGTTCGTCTGTACTTATGTATTTTTTTCTATGTTCATCAATATTTTCGCCAATTGTGAACCGATTTAAAAAAACTATTTTATTTCGAAAGGGTTTACTCCCGAGGACCCATTTAAATCTTATCGAAATCAGCTGAGCCGTTTTCGATAAAATCAACAATAATGTAAAAAAAAACTACATAGATGAGACATCGATTCCTGCGAACTATTCGAATTATGTAGACGGTGGAAGTCGGTTGTAACATTTATGGCTAAATATGATAATAGATTATTCTGATTTGTGGTCAATGACTCTTCTCGTGATAAGGCAGGTCCGTTTTAGGCCGGGACTCCACCAAAGCGGAGACGAGACGAGCGGAGAGGAGATGTTTTTTAAACAACCAATAGAATTGTGTTATTGACACATCTCCTCTCCGCTCAGCTTCAGTGGAGATCGCTGTGCGGATATAATATTTGTATGGCGCGATGGAAACGGAGATGTGAGCTGTGCGCCAACGACGCGACGCGCAGTGGAGACGAGAGATGTGAGCAGCGTGCAGTGAGCGATGTCACCCTCCCCCCGGTCGCCTGCCAGCAACCCGCAGAATGCAGAATGCGTACTGAGCACTCAACGCCTCGCACCCGAGCTGAAAAACATCTCTTCTCGCACAGCACACAGCGCACCGCACACATCTCCGCTTTGGTGGAGTCCCCCAAACTGAAAAACATCTCTTCTCACACAGGACACAGCACACCGTACATATATATCTCCGCTTTGGTGGAGTCCCTCGAGCTAAAAAACATCTCTTCTCGCACAGCACACAGCGCACCGCACACATCTCCGCTTTGGTGGAGTCCCCCGAGCTGAAAAACATCTCTTCTCACACAGGACACAGCACACCGTACACATCTCTGCTTTTTTGGAGTCCCGGCCTTAGCATTGGACCGAATTACACAAAACAAATAAATTTGGTTCAGCGAACTCTTATACATCATACATCAGAATTGGTGAAAATAGCAAATTTCCGATAAAACAATTAACACGGATCTGGTAATCTTCTCGTTTAACACAGACTTCATTTCATTAGGTAGGAATTAATTAATAATTCAGAATCAAGTACACGATCTCACGCAAGCGTTAAGTAACCAGAGCTCGAGTTTATTAAGGTTCTGTGTCACAGAGATAAGTGGGATCCTCATATCGGTTTACTTACACTTAGCAAATATCGCGACCTCGCCGCTTTCTCCGAATCGGCTCATCGCATGAAGATTGAACGTTTTATGTTCAAGGTTTGGTGAGATTCGAGATTATACAAAAATGATATTTAGGATCAATCGATCAAGTCTTCCAAAAAAATGAATGCGTTAAAACCTTTATCACGAAGTAATTATAATTTGAATTCGGCTCACAAAAAGGATCACAACTGGCGAATACATTGGCTAGGTATGTTTTCGTTCAAAAAGTACGAAATAGTTTTTTTTTTAAATAAATATATTTAAATGTAGGTAAACTTTCTTCATCGAATGTGTGTGGTGGATCATTAGGATCATATTAGACGAAGGTCTTATGGACCCCCTCGATTGAAAGCTTCTTGTACCTAGCGCGTTCTTGTGATCGATGGCTTCCTACGCTGCGCTTGCTGCTATAGATACATGTGGTTCCCACTCAATAACTTTTCATCCCTATCCGTTATCAATCCTCCGTAGCAACAGACAGCGTGTGAACAAAAACCAACCAATCTTTCATTAAAGAGATTTTTCTTTTTTTTAGTATCTTTCTGACATTATTTTCCGGGTTATGTTGTCAATCGCAGTCCAAATAAACCAGTGAAGCCTTTTATTTGCATTTAAAGTACACAATAAATTGCAGTTTCGTGATAGGTATAGCGAATACCTATAAACATTTTTCGGAATAGGTCGCTTGCATCGCGATGCAACTCGCGGGCTATTTACGAATATATTTACATGTAAATGTACTATCATCTTGTGATACTAATACATTCACAGTAATACAATATTATTAATTAAATGAAATGCTATTATATTTAAGAGAATTTTGTTTGCATAGACCATGGAATAAAAAATTCATTAACAATTATAAATATCACACAGATTAGTAAACTGCAAGAATTAAAAATCTAATTGTGGCTTAAATAATATCTCTGTATATGAAACGTCACGCATATGCTTTAATGCAAATATAAATTTAAAAAAATTCGGGGACAACTTACACACGGCCTCTGACCCCAAACTAAGCAAAGCTTGTTGTGATCTGGCTGCCAGAGACAGATTTACTACATATTTTTAAATAAATACTTATAGTATAGATACTTATACTAACACCCAGACACAGAGCAAACACCTATGTTCATCACATAAATACTTGCCCTGGGTGGAGATCGAACCCACGCCTCTTTGACCCAGAAGTTAAGGTCACTAACCACTGAGCCACCGAGGCAGTCATTAAATAGTAGAGACGCAAAGATAACAATTACAACACATATATTAACAACTGCGTCACTCCTCTTACCAAAATATCAATAGATCCGGTCAGTCCGTCTCCATTCCTGTCCGTAGCACTGACAGTCAGCCGCACCCCGTTCTCTAAAGTTGCGCCGTCTCGAAGATGCACAAAGCCGGTAGTAGGAGCTACAGCTAGCTGCGGAGCCGAGCTCCAGTACTGCAAGGCTGCGTTTTCACCTATATCTGCATCTGTTGCCTGAAAGTAACGTAAGGGTTAGTTTCCGGAGTTCTGTATTGAGCGAACGGCACGCAAACGATAGACCGTACCAATGACTTCTATTATTAATTATAAAGAGGACATCACAAGCAACCACCAAACAACCCTATGTTCCAGCTCACGCATGTCAGCTGGGTCATATTCATTAATTGACATTCATTTATATGGACAAGAAGTAACTACAAATTAGGACCTACATGCAGAGGAGCTCAATGTGCCTGCCGTTACTAGGGCAGGATAAATAACTGAGACATTAATGTGAAATTTCATAAACAAAAATTGTGGGTGTCTCTTTGTATTTCTAAACTCTATGTACTCGTATAGTGGAAACATAGAGCTATTGCCGTACAAAATCCTTGGCTATTGCCATAGAATAAGAACAAAGTACTAGAAACAGTACTAAAATAGCAAGAGAAATACATCACTTTGTCCCATTTTAAATATGAAATTTAAAATGTGTTAGATAAAGATGCACACACACCCGAACTTACGTAATTTCGAAGGGTTTCACAAAATAGCTTTGAGCTATCTTGGGTGTCCAAATTCAAAAAGGTAAAAATTAGGAAGGTAAAATGATCAGAGATTTGAACCTTCTTACTGGTATTAGAGGGTTTGAATATTCGAAAAAGACAAAAGACCAAGTTTAACCTAATTTTTAACCATTTTGACATTCCAAGTGGTGATTTTGATGTATGCAACAGACATTGCGTTTTTTTGTTCCACTCCGTACCGTAGTTTTTATTTGAGTAAAATTTAGCAATACTTCTATTACTTGTAATTCTTCTGAGACCTCTATCACAGATCTCTATACCTACGTAGTAAAAGAACTCATTGGACCGAACGGTCTAATTTGTGGCAACTCACTATATCTGTATATACATATATCTGACTATGTATTGTTGTACTCGTTGTAGATTTACACGATAGTATACAAAAGTGATGAACGGAATCTGTACTAATTATTATCACAAATGCAACAGGTATGCGGTTGCCTTTATTTATTTACAATCCGTTTTGCTGCATGCATTGAAAACTTTCGCTCGGAGGAAATATTTCAGCAACCTTTTAGCATCACTAACAAATTGATTAGTACGACCTTTAATATGTAATATTACAATTATACAAATACGACACAAGCTATTATAATTGCACTGGAATTAGGCTGGATAAAATATTGGACATAATCCATTTAATACCATCCAATCAATCTGTCCAACACATGCTCATTTTAAATCCGAACAAGTTCAAAGAAAACGACTGAAAATTGCTAGCACCTGTCTGAACTAGACTAAATTTATCGACACAAGCTCGATTTTCTCAAAACTTGAATTTTATAAAACTTCGACATTTTGAATTTTCTGTCGTTGTTTGATTTTACTAAAATGCTTACCTATAATTTTCTAGAATGCTATATCCCACTAACTATGTAGACGTAGAGTTCCCCTCGACCTTTGCTTACTTACTTTAATATATTATAAACATATTTTCAATTTGAACATACATAAGAGTAACTGTATCAACACGGAAATTCAACTCGGATTACGTCATCACTTATTCATAAAGCTGAATAATCCAATGAGTAAAAATTGGCTTTTGCAAATAAATCACAAATATGACTGAATTAATATCTGTAGCAAACATGATTGATTACGCATATCAAGACGCATATACGCATGTCATTGAAAAGAAACCCTTTTATCGTATATTGGAAAATATTTACGTCCGCAAATACTGTTCAATATTTGTCATGGTGCGGAAATTAAATTCCCAGTCCATCGCTCCATCCCATCTTTCATGACGCTGACCCATGACCTATTATATTATTTTGTGAGTAAAATACGTTTTATTTATAGAAAAATCTCATTTTAGAATATAATAGATTATGATTAGAAAACTGTTGGGAGTATAAAGATTTTTCACTCGTGTTTCGGGATAGAATTTCTGACTGATTGTTATTCTCACTCCCTTAATTTTGTGGTAGTTTAAATTATTATTTTATGGTATTCAATAATTAATTTATCTTTTTTAACACATTTATTGGGTAAGTATGAACTTTAGAAGAAAAACTTTGGGCAAATTTATATATAGTTCAGAAAAAAACTAAATTTATTTCGTAGACTAGAATGTAGAGCACCACTTTGAAGGGAAATATTAGCTTCAAATTTTAAATAAATCCTATAACATACCTACCTCCAATTCACATTGATTTCGATGAAATTTAGAAAATTATCAGTCAAGAGTCTAGACTCTTACGATTAAAATATCTGACCTAGGTCAGATCATTGAGAAAACTATCTAAACCATTTTAAAATCTTATAAATAAACGGATATTGGAAAATTCCCCGAAAACATGATTAAAAATTGATTAACCTTGTTCTTTGCGAACTGTGCCTTAAAATCATTGGTTGTTTATAGCTTTTGATCGACTTTTTACAAGTTTCTTTAAGATTTAATTATGTATCCACTTAGAGTTGATTGCGAACTAATTTAAGTGTGATTCAATTAGATGAACTTACAAGTCAGAAAGTGGCCTTACTTTTTTGTTGTAAAAATGTTAACATACCTGTAATTCGGCCAAGGATCGTGGGAGAACTCTTTCTGCTAGTTCTGGCACTGGGTAACCAACCGCAATGGGTTCGTTTGCCTTATCCACAAATATAGGAGCATTATCGTTAATATCATTGACAATAATGTTCACCAAACTTCTTCTAGAGTTGAAAAGGATTGTGTCTGTGAGAACCCATTTGTTGGAGCCGTAGTCATAAGGGCCGAGTGCATCTGAGGCCACGGACCGTTTAATCCGAGTTGAGTCGGCTTCACAGTGGAGGATTACTTCAACTTGCACTTGCGATACAGCCATAAAGGCGATAGACTCGTGCTCCCTATCGATCGCCGTTGTGTGCAGCCCTCCCTCGTCGACGTACACCCACGTTTGGTCTAGGGGCCAGCGGCTGGTTAGGGTAAAGTGGCAACCGTCGTATCGCGTCCCGTTTATCAAGTCATTATGTGGCTCCTCTTCATCCACATCGAGAATGATCAGCGGGGGCATTACGAGGTCATCTCCGCACACAGTCACCGCCTCTACTGACAGATGTACCTGTATCAGAAAACATCTAAAATTACACTTTATAAACTTTACTTATAAATAGCTTTACCAATTGGTACGCAAATATAAATAGAGATCCAAAATCCAGCGATGTGATAAAATGTTTCGAAACTGAAGGAAAACGTGTCAATTTGCTCTCTCAAAAGCGTAACCCTACCCATACGAGCGTGTAGGCAATGCTTTATTTAATTCTGATGTAGGGTTTCTTTTTATAGAAAGGTTGAAGTGAAAATAAGCTTTCGCGTCCTGCTCGTTTTTCCACCTTTCCTGTTTTATTTGGCGGTTAGTACGTGATTTTTGCCGTTCAAACATAGATTTTATTTGAACCTAAATAAAGAATTTGAGTGCTTTCAAATATTTATGTAAAACAACGTAAGTAAATTAGCTAAATGCAGATTCATTAACTAGTCTCATAGTGCATTCACCTCAGAGAATTTTAGACGACTCTATACACACTAATTTATTGCATAGGTATTTTATATAAGAGGTGTGAACTATATTGCATGTGTCTAACATTTATATCTGTATTTTAGTACTTTATTATCAGCAAATGTCACGTGTTGCCAAAGCTTATAATGTTTGTAATATATGTTTCTGATTGTACATAAAACTTTTATTATCATAATATATGAAATAATTAATAGCATAGATTCATAGTTAGAAATTAAAACAAAATATGATCAGTATTTATTTTCAAATTTATTTATTATCTTATTTATAAAGCCCAAGTCAGGTCTTGCATAGAATATTGCTCTCACCATTGAGATGGCTCTGCCAAATACCAGTTGGAGGCTTTGGAGTCCATTGAAAGGCGAGCCAGGAGGCTGATAGGCAACGAAACCTTGACTGAGTCGAAGCTGCAAAGTCTCGAGCATCGACGTAGGGTGGCGTGTCTCTCAGCCTACTATCGGATACACTTCGGTGAGTGCGCCCAGGAGTTGCACAATCTGGTCCCACCTGCCCCTGTCTTCTATCGTACGGCTAGACAGACGCGACCAAAGCGCCACCCTTTTATGGTGGACATCCCACGCGTTAGAACCAAGCGTTTTGAGTCCACATTCCTCATACGAACTGCCAGAATGTGGAACGCTTTGCCTGAGTCTGTCTTTCCGTTAAAGTACAATGTAGGTATCTTCAAATCTCGAGTAAATAGGTATCTTCTAGGTAAGCGTGCTACATCCTAGACAGCATATCTGCTTAACATCAGGCTGTGTAGTCAAACGCAAACCTATTTAAAATAAAAAAACAAATCTTACCACAGCATTTCCTTGTATTTGCGTGAAGCGTGTTGTCGCCACTACCTCGAAGGTGTAGAAGCTACTGTCAACAGGGGCAGACAGATGTAGCTCGCCGTCGTCGTTTATACGCAGCCTCTCCTGAAGATGAGCTGCAAAAATTGTATTTTAGTCGCGATATACCATAAATATTCGGAAACTCTATTGCGAAAGCAAGTTTAAATTAAAATAATATAAATATAGTTTAAAAAAAACCAGACAAGTGCAAGTCAGGCTCGCACACCGAGGGTTCCGTACAAATCCAAAAAATATCACAAAATTGGGAAGTAAGTACGTTGTTAAAATTTAAATACTCATCATCATTATCGACAAAGCTTTTTTTTTTTGCTTTTCTCGTCATTCATTGAAAATTGTTATAATAATTAAAAACCTGTTTTTAAACCTGCACTTTGAATTTTAAATCCATATTTTGTGAATTTTGAAGCCCTATTTTTTGTGATTTAAATAAAAATGTACAGTTTTCAGATTTATTCCTATATGTGTACTCTGAGACAATGCTTCTCGCCAAATTTCATAGTCCTATGTCAACGGGAAGTACCCTGTAGGTTTTGATTTTTGTGAGTGTCGAAATATGCGTTTTTTACGACATAAACGGCTCTAACTTCTTTATATGATAACTGAGAAGTTTTTCCTTTACACAACTGTAAGAGATCATAGATATACGTATACAGTTTAAATTTCAACTCAATATCTTTACGCGTTCCCGAGATAAAGAGTCTTGACATACACACACAGACAAAAAAGTGATCCTATAAAGGTTCCGTTTTTTCCTTTTGAGGTACGGAACCCTAAAAACTAAAAAAAATGTTTTTTAATTATTTAAACTATAATATTTTTTTTATAAATGCATTGTCATCGGTCTTTGACAGGTGTGCAAAGTTTAAAGAAAATCTAGTCGCTCAAAGTAGGTCAAAATCGAGCTCAAATGGGTTGGATACAAGCAAGCAAACATACAGGTGAAACTAATAAAAGTGTGTTAAAAAGAAAAACAATCTACATTTCTGCATAATGCATATCTAGTTTATCGTGTTTCATTAGTAATTGTCTATTTATCATACCTACACCTAGTAAGATGGTAATGTTATCTCAATTGGTTTCGCACCTGATTCTTATGAAACTCTTGGTCGAAAGTTAATTATTAAGAAGAAGAATAACAAAAAAATTATTTCGTGACCATAATGTACCTTAAGCTAATATTACTTAAATAAACTAGACTATTTATTACTTAAGATATTTAATTACATGCAATAATTGAATTCTATTATTAATTAAATGAAATCAAAATCAAATCGAATGAAGTACATATTTAAGGGTTCATTATAAAGTTTTTGCATTTATATAAACACTTATATTCATCAGATAAATATTAGTAGATTACAAACAAAAACTCTAGCTCCCGCAGTAGGATACCCTGAGTTTGCGGGAGCTAGTACTTGATAAATTAAAATAGATTAAGAGCGAATTCTGTGTGTGCTTGAATGATTATACTAATGTATGCTTTATAAACCAATTGATAAACAACGAGAGACTAATTATATTTGGTATACCTATAAATGACTTAATATCATTAAATGATGAAAGCACAAGAAGATTCAACATTGGTAAGCAACGTCGCGTAGCACCGGCCTCGAGAGAGTTGGGCTCACGGCGATGCTTACATTCACGTTCAAAGAGAGCCTGAAGCTAGCATGTTGGTCTTATCATTCATTATTACTCATAGAACACAAAAATGAAGGATTTCATGTGCTCTGTGAAGGAAGTAGAATCTTCATCAAAATATGTTTCGTAAACATATATTTTGCCGTGTTTGCATTCATAAAGAGTATTTGCTACATATAAATTCCTCGCGCGGCGGGTAAAGACATGGTCTTTACATCAGAATCTCTATGATTATTAGTAGGTACCAAGCTATCTTTTTATTTCAAGGATTCGATATAGGGACGATAGATTGTCATAGATCTTAAACGATAGCCTCGTATGAGGTTTTGTTTTATGATTTCTTAATTATTGTATAAAACCAACATGCATAGCTTTATATTACGCACTCACATCAATAAAAAAACAGTCTAGCCTAACGGAAAATAACTACTACAGGCGATATGTAAATTTGCTCGCAAAGTCTGCAAGGCGTGGGGAATAAGGCGTTAGGTGTTTTATCTTTTGTTTGGACATGAGCAAATATGAGCAAAAAGCCGCAAGCAAACAGCGTCGCGGTAGGCGGTGGGAATTACAAGCTGTTCGACTTCCCGACGTTGTAAGTACATTTCTACAGATAAATAAACGTTAGCATGCCTACGTATGAGAATGTACCACGCCCATTTTCCCGAATCCTGCGCCCTATTTCAGAGGTAAAATTTTTGCGTCAGTTTCCAAATTGCCCATTATAATTTTTCAATATAATTAATGCCAACTTTGAATTTATTAGTTGTATAGAGCACTCTATGTCATATTATACTTGATGATGTCAGTTGCTATCATGAAAAATGGAAAAGTACCACCTAAGACATAAATCCAACGATTCAACAACAAAAAATGGCAGTGAAGAAATAACGCCTATACAAACAGATTCCTACAAAAGTTAAGCTCCCGTAGAAACTTTTTATTTGATCACAGTTTGTGAAATAAATGTCTTCCTAATTTAGGGTCTCGGCCAACAACTTAGCCCTTTGAAATTCAGCAAGTTTCTAGGATACAACAAAGTTTTGGTTATTGGGTTCTAACTTTGAAATTAATTTCTGAAACTTTAAGATGTATACATGTACTTTTTATACTGTTTATTAAGTATAATCTTGTTTAATTTGTTGCTGTTTAGTATTCTTAATGCTTGGTACCATATTTATAAGTCTACGAGAAAGGTGACGTCCACAAGTGGTATATTATTCAGAGAAAAATCTAACCAAAATTATATTTACATCATTTGAAAGCTTGTTTTATGGGCTTCTCAAAAATATTTAATTTAGATTTTTTCATCCTTCAATTTTTATTATATGTAAAAAAAGAAGTGTATGAATAATAACAATACAGCATTTTATTTTTTCTAGTTTAGCTATAATAAAGTGCTTCTATCGTTATATTACTTACATCCGTAGCTGATTCTTCCATATTTATCTCTTATAAACTAAAAAAAAATTAACCTACCAGTGTCACCAGTTAGTAGGTACCTACAATGTGACAAAAACACTTAAAAAGTGTGTCTTATCGGTAAAAATGCTTTTATTTAACAATTTGGAGGTTACTTAATCAGGGTAACCAGAGATAAACTACCTATTGAGTCAAATATATTTATTTATCCTGATAAATTCAAAAATAATTTTAAAAAAATCGGAGGGCTCTTATTAGTTTTTAACTGATGTAATAGACTCGTATAATATGAACTTTCTCGAAATGTAACGAGTTTTGAGGTTAGATTTTTTGATTATTATTATACCAGCCTCCATACATTTTGTGAACATGTCCTTTGAAGTACCTGTTTGTACTTACTAGCGTATGTAAGCTTGAATGATAATGAGATCGAATACTATCACATGCACAAGCACCGAGAATATGTGTCAACGGGATGTGATAGTAGGTATGCCTATAAGAGAATATTCTCTAATATCCCGTCCATGCGATTATAAAAGTTAATATCTAATTTTTCAAATATTGAGACCTGTGTGAAAGGGAAGCTTGGGGAGGGTATGCTCGGAGCTATGAAGCTATACTCAGAGTAGTTCCGCGAGATTGAATCAGAAATGAGGAGATCCATAGAAGAACCACGTTTACTGACATAGCCTACCGAGTTGGCAAGTTGAAATGGCAGTGGGTAGGGTATATAGCACGGAGAACTGATGACCGATGGAGCTCAGAGCAAATAAAAATTCATAAGAGAATGTTGTGAACAAACAAGTGAATCCAACCAAAACTACGCCTCGTCGTGTACAGACAATTACACACACATCCACGAACAACGAAACTACGCCTTGGTTTGACAGCCGAACTATGGCGGCGCAACACCGACGCACTCACACATGTATAAAAAACCGGCCTCACTTGACTGTTCAACGCCGTTCCCTCTTGATTTTTTTATTTGCTCTGAGCAATGGGGTCGAAAAGTTCTCGAGTAAAGACCACGTACCGGAAATCGCAGCATAGGACGTCCTCCGCAGTATCGCACTGGATGCAAGCCGCTTCCAATATATAATAAAATAATTTTGATTTGCTGGGATAATGAATCAACCGCATATTATCTTCGTACTAAGCACATAAATAGCTTCGTTAACAAAATTTATTACGGAGAAAATTTCCGAAAAGCTATCTTTGGGTAGGTATAAACTTTTTCCTATTTCCTGTTAATTAATCCATTTTCAATTTCCCCGGGATCCTAATCTTTTTTTATTTTCCAGAGGACGATGGTTCGTTTGTGTTTGTCGTTTTATGTTTTCGGGGTGGATTAAAGTTAGAATAAAATAAAAAGTTTTTATTTACTCTAGGTTGTTTTCATTAGAAGCTCACTAATAGCATTTTTATTTTTAGCACAATTCAATTTTTATTATTATTTTTCATTTCGTTTCAAGAATGTGTCAAGAACGTGTAATAATTTCGGACTTAAATGATTTTAATTAAGCTTCTTCGGTTTATGACCAGCTAAACGTACTGTACTGTACCAGCTTTTTTAATAGTCCACTGCAGGACGTAGGCACGAAGGGTAATTGGGCCATACCTATCCACCATGCTGGCCCAATGGCTGGTTGGTGGATTCACACATGCCATGGAATTTCTTCCTTGTACATATGCAGGTTGCCTCACGATGTTTTCCTTCACCAGCCTTTTCAGTAGCCAGTGGTGTGAAATTCGAATTCATTGGTACGTAACCAGGTTTGAACCCACGACCTCATGATCGTAAGGCAGGTGTCATTACCACTAGACCACCATGGCTTATTAGTAAAGTTATTGGTAAACGTACACAAAACTTTAAACTTGTTAAAATATTATCTCGTCAATTTTTTCATCCTCAACAGTAATAGCTGTGATTTATAATTACTATGTAAATGCCGAAAGTTATTTTAATTTTACGTTAAATTCTAAATATTAATAATTAGCTCATAGGGGATAGAAACTTAGAATCAATGGAAGCAAATAATCTCGCATCTTTAAGGGCTCTACCTGACTAGGACACCGGGGTGTAATATGTATAGTTGCCCTTTTGGAGGTAGTATTTCCATTTGGTGTCAAATAGCTGCTCAACCAAGTTGTGCTACTACAATGTCTTGGTAAGATAGATCCCAAATAAAGTAATACCCACCGTCCCAACTTACCATTATTTAACTGCAAGGAGTAACTGACAACTTCGCCGTTGTCAGCTGTAGCCTGCACTTGCCCCACCAGGCCCGTTTGAGTGATGTCAACGCGAATGGCGTACGACGAAGATGAGAACGTTACGGTTGGTGTGGTCGGGACATCTGAAGGGAACAAAGATCTTAATATTAATATCCGTGACATCGTTTAACATCAAAAGATCGCTAGGTACTCTTAGAAGTCTGCAGTCAAGTATTCTTACCCCCTTCGCATACGGCGTCGTATCTTAAGCGTATCGTAATACGCGCGCAGGACGAGAGCAATACGAGCGCGTACAATGTTCATGTACAAATTTCCGCACACGAAGCGGTGCTGCAGCAAATCGTAGGATATATTTATTGTCATTACAACGGTCCTAGCATAGTGGCGTAAAAAGGAAGCGCAAGAAATGTACTGTTCATTAAATTGTTTCAAATAAGTAATAAGTATATCGCGGTCACATTTACAGACATGCCTCACGGGCGTTGACGCCGCGACATTGCACCGCGGCGTCACCGCCGCTGCACCGCCGCGGTGCAGCGGCGGTGCAGCGGCGGTGACGCCGCGGTGCAATGTCGCGGCGACACCGCCCGTCTAGCATCTCTCTAACTCGACGTATCGCATTAATTTTTAAGCAATTCGCACTTGGCCGGTTTTTTTTGCACACCATACTCGTACTTGAGCGCCAAAATGACGTCACATGGTCAAGCGTCTAGTTAATGTGACCGCTTGTATTTTTGTAACTTCTTACGACTTTCAATTTCAATATGACTGAAAAAATGATTAAATATGAAAAACTTGTTCAATTTGGCCATGTTGTTCAACTAAGATCTTACGTTTACACAACGATTCGGGTGTAGAACTCTGCGAGTCTCGTACGCGTTACTCGTAACGATACGCTTAGGATACGACTACGCTTACGAGTCGTGTGCGAAGAGTCTTAGTAGAGTTTGTGGATTTTTACGCGTTCGACGGAATTAACGTATCTATTAATGTTGCATGGAAATAAACACTAACCAATACCAACAAATGACGTAGTTCGAATCCCATAGAAATCTGTAGTTAACGCTAATTCTATCGAGTGCGTAATAATTTGGCATACTCCATTTATCTACTAGAAGTACGGAACAAAGGATACTCAAAGGACTTTAGTAACGTAAGAACTTTACTTTTTATTCATATATTGGATTCAAAATTAGTAGTCAACTCTTAACTTTCTAAAAATACGTCTTTATCGTTGTAATGCATTAGCTAAGACAGTAATACGTTTATCTAATTAAAAGATATACATTAAAGCTGATTAACTACGTATTTTGTATCCAAAGCTGATTTTTGTTATGTATATCTAGAGCTAGCTCTTTAATAAGTAATTACTCAAGGCTGATTAAACTACATGTGTGAATCATCCTTTATAGATTAGTCTGCACTAAGCTTTATATTCCAGACGTTTTCCAATGGCGAATTTAAAATGCATCACAGTAGAAGTTTACTCAAGATGAGAGTGAAAAGATTGAAATCGGATCTGTACCTGTACCTGCCTCACCTGCCTGTATCAGCCTTTTTTAATAGTCCACTGCAGACGTAAGCCTATCCAAGAGGGGTGATGATTGGTCTATATCCACTACGCTGCCCCAGTGCGGGTTGGTAGATTCACATATGCTATCGAATTTCTGTTACGGACGTATGCGCGGTTGCTCCACAATGTTTTCATTCACCGGAAATCCGTGCGAAATTCCGTAACATCCGTACATAAGTTCCAGAGAAACTCATTGATACGGGACTAATGAAATTCGTAGAAAACAAAAAAAGTTGTGTTACATTAGGTTTTTCAAAGATTCCTTGAAACATTACAATGAGAACTTTGCTTTTCAACAGGCTATAAGCGGAAGCATTGTCCTGGAAATTCTGTAACGGGTAGATTTGAGTTCTCTTTCTTGCCAAATACAATAGAGAAACATTCCCAAAATTGATCGCACAAATTGGTTGCGTCAAAAATAACGAGTAATTTTTGAAATTAGAGCATAGAATAGCAAAAATATTATTTATACTATATTGTTACTTAGCTGATCGTGTTTCACGATTTCTCCTGTTACGTGGTTCTTATCAAAGAAAATAAATTCCGTCGCCCTATGCGATAATGGAAAGTGTATGCGTGCCATATTACCTATTTGCACAAATCCGCTCAGACGTCGAGGAGTAGACTGGCAATAATTATTATTTGCAAAAAATGGCATGACCGATTTCAACCTTGTACAGGATTCTTGAATATTTCGCAAGGATCGATGTAGCATTTTTCACAATATTGATGATTTATCAAAAATGGCTCAGCCGATTTCGATTAAATTTAAATGGAACCATTTTTGAAGTATACTCTTTCCAGTAAAAAATAAAATACCGAAATCGGACCACTACGTAAAAAGTTATGCGTGGTATACATAAAATAAAAAAAATATACGCGTCGAATTGAATACCTCCTCGGTTTCATCGGTCAATAAATTAACATAAAGTATTATAAAAACGAACCTCAAGTGAATTTAATTGCTCCATATTACTTTCATGAAACGAATTAAAAATAAAAATAAATAAATATTTTGGGACATCTTACACACGGTCTCTGACCCCAAACTAAGCAAAGCTTGATATGGCTGCCAGAGACTGATATACTACATATTATTATACTTATTTTTGAAATACATACTTCTATAGTAACTAAATAACACCCAGACACAGAGAAAACACTTATGTTCATCACATACATATTTGCCCTGGGTGGGGATCGAACCCACGCCTCTTTGATCCAGAAGTTAGGGTCACTAACCACTGAGCCACCGAGGCAGTCAACATAAATATAGTGAATAAGTACATACAATAGAAAAATCACAAAACATATTCGTTCAAATCAAACACTTTTAAATGATTACCTGCATGAACGACGTTAAGAACTAGAACTGCAGAAGCAGATCCAGCACGAAGCTCCAGAGCAACATGACTGACGTCACTGGGTATGGTAAAAGAGCTGGATGCTGACACTGTCACAATGCCGTTCGATAATACAGCAACAAATGAGGACGAGTATTCTGCGAAAGAAAATTATAAAAAAACATATCGAACGATCTTTTTCGAAAACAGCAGGCCAATCGCGTTAATTTTAAACAGCTGCGTTCCAACTGTAATTCAGTTAAAGTTCGGTTGCAATTATAGTTAAATTTCGATTCAGCTTTGAGGAATTAGGTATTGCGCTAAACATCATACACCAATCGTTTATTTGACTCCGGTTACGTTCCAACTCTGATCGAGTTGCGTTTCAACTTTAGTCAGAATCATTAGTGCGATACGAAAATAGACAAAAAGTCGAAGTTCGGTCAAAATTCAATTGTAGTTCAGCTGTAATTTTTTAGTGCGATTGGCCTGCAGTTTAGCTATCCTAACCTAATCCAGGGATCCAAACACTGATCAAAATAGTTTTTGTGCTTTGCGAAAACTGTAACGAGACATCTAAACTTTTAACGCTGATAAACTTATGTACATTTCTAAGTTTCATATTCGTTCCAGTCGAGTTTTGCTTTTAAGTAATTGAATCGACGCAAGTGATTTTCACCTTTATTGTAGTTTAATTTACTTCAATCCACTGTCTACTTGAATACATACATCTAAATTATAAACATACTCAAACAGATACGATTGTTTCCTCTAAATTCAATATTAATTATATTTTTGCAAAGTACTTTACCTCCATGTAGCTCGATAGTCGAACCGGAGAATCCAATGACAGTAATTGTCTCATGATTAACAACGCTGTTCTGAACGAATCCTTCGTAAAGAACTTTATCAAATGTTACATCTGACCCTGGCTGCGTTTCTGCAACATTTCAACTAATTAAAACAATAATAGTTACAAGATCACAACTTAATCCTAACAAGCTTAAATCTATGAGCAAATAATCCTAAGAACGAAAACCACAGACGACCATCTACCTATCTAAAATAATGTTCGCAACTAATGATAAAATGACACGACATCTAGATCGGAACAAAAGAAAAGTCTGTCCTAGATAGAAGTACTTATCTTATCTAAAACTATCAGTGCTTGTTTGGAATGATATCTTATCATTGCTACTTTACCAATAACGTAAGTTTTAAATATATCCAGTTCTAACGTAAGTACAGATAATAATCAGTTCGTCATCATAAGATAACATACAATAATTAATATATTGTGTAGCTACGCTATGGACGATTTCATGAACAAGAAAATCCCCAATTCAGGATATTACCATCGTCAAGCGATATGATAACGATAGCTCTCGCAGTTGCACTGCCGGGACTCTGTGCAGTGACAGCAAACACGAGCTGTTGATTGTTCGCTATCACTTCTGCTGGAATTGGGCTGATGAGTATCACTGTGACCGAATTTCCGTTCGGCATCAGACTGAACCACTGAGCGTAATCTGTACAAAAAATAAATAATATATTTGAATATATAAAATAAAAATTAAGAGCTTTATTTCTATTGGAAAATGATAAACATACCGCCTTCTAGATTAAATTCAACATTAGAATCGTAGCCTTGTGTCAACAATATAGCAGTGGGGAACGAGAGTCCTGTAGCGACGGCGTACGACCCTCTGTAGAATGTTTGGCTAAAGATGATCTCGACTATTGGATTGATGTCATCGTCTACAATGTACTCAATCACGATAGTAGCGTAAGCTGTGACTGTATCCGGTGCTGTTGCTTGTATTTCCAGCACTATTATTCGGTTAGCGGGTATTAATTGTTCTGGAATTGCGCCCTGCAGTGTGACAGTCACAATGTTGTCGTCTGGAGATAGACTGAAGTAATCTTGCAATTCTGTAATGTCACATTATAAAGTGATGATCACGCAAATTTATAAACGAAACAAAA
Source organism: Hypomecis punctinalis (assembly GCA_949316475.1). Taxonomy (NCBI): domain Eukaryota; kingdom Metazoa; phylum Arthropoda; class Insecta; order Lepidoptera; family Geometridae; genus Hypomecis; species Hypomecis punctinalis. The sequence goes on along the minus strand of OX438800.1, from coordinate 14,705,048 downwards.
ACATTTTAATAAATTACATCGATATAATTTACCTCCGTGAAGAACAAATTCAACGCCTGGGCTGTATCCTTCGCGCAGAGTGATCTCTGATATGTTCAACCGATTGTTCTCAATGGAGCCGAGATATGTGACGCGGTCAAATCCAAGTATAGCTGATCCTTCTGGTAACGCTGTATAAATATATTTGTAGTTATTATTGTATTGTAGAAATGACAGTGAACAAAACAACCAATGGCTACCCGAAACTAAGGCTTACCATCGAGCAGTGTAATGGTGACAGTGGTTCTTGCTGTTGCGCTACCGGGGCTCTGTGCAGTGACAACAAATACGAGCTGTTGATTGCTTGCTATCACGCCTGCTGGGATCGGGCTGCTAAGTATCACTGTGACTGAATTTCCGTTCGGCACCAAACTGAACCATTCAGCGTCGTCTATAAATAGAATAGATTGTTATTTGAATTTTTAAACCATCAAGTAAAGTGTTTAATGTCGTTAAAAATCAAAATACACACCGCCTTCAAGTGCAAATTCTACACTGGATTCATAGCCTTGTGTCAAAGATATGGGAGTTGGGAATGAGAGCCCTGTAGTGGCAGCGTACGATCCTCTGTAGAATGTTTGGGCAAATATGAGCTCCACTACTGAACTGACATCGTCGTCCACAATATACTCGATCACGATAGTAGCGTATGCAGTGACTGCATCCGGTGCTGTAGCTTGTATTTCCAGCACTATTATTCGGTTAGCGGGTATTAATTGTTCTGGAATTGCGCCCTGCAGTGTGACAGTCACAATGTTGTCGTCTGGAGATAGACTGAAGTAATCTTGCAATTCTGTAATGTCACATTATAAAGTGATGATCACGCAAATTTATAAACGAAACAAAAACATTTTAATAAATTACATCGATATAATTTACCTCCGTGAAGAACAAATTCAACGCCTGGGCTGTATCCTTCGCGCAGAGTGATCTCTGATATGTTCAACTGATTGTTCTCGATGGAGCCAAGATACGTGACGCGGTCAAATCCAAGTATAACTGATCCTTCTGGGAACGCTGTATAAATATATTTGTAGTTAGTCATTAAATGTGAAATGACAGTGAACAAAACAACCAATGGCTACCCGAAACTAAGGCTTACCATCGAGTAGTGTAATGGTGACAGTGGTTCTTGCTGTTGCGCTACCGGGGCTCTGTGCAGTGACAACAAATACGAGCTGTTGATTGCTTGCTATCACGCCTGCTGGGATCGGGCTGCTAAGTATCACTGTGACTGAATTTCCGTTCGGCACCAAACTGAACCATTCAGCGTCGTCTATAAATAGAATAGATTATTATTTGAACTTTGAGAACATCAAGTAAAGTGTTTAATGCCGTTAAAAATCAAAATACACACCGCCTTCAAGTGCAAATTCTACACTGGATTCATAGCCTTGTGTCAAAGATATGGGAGTTGGGAATGAGAGCCCTGTAGTGGCAGCGTACGACCCTCTGTAGAATGTTTGGGCAAATATGAGCTCCACTACTGAACTGACATCGTCGTCCACAATATACTCGATCACGATAGTGGCGTATGCAGTGACTGCATCCGGTGCTGTAGCTTGTATTTCCAGCACTATTATTCGGTTAGCGGGTATTAATTGTTCTGGAATTGCGCCCTGCAGTGTGACAGTCACAATGTTTTCATCTGGAGAGAGACTGAAGTAATCTTGCAGTTCTGAAATGTCAAATGATTAAATGATAGTCTCAGAAGTCTTTGAACGATAAAGAAGCAGTTTTAGTAAATTACATGGTAATAACTTACCTCCGTGAAGAACAAATTCAACCCCTGGGGTATATCCTTCGCGCAGGGTGATCTCTGATATGTTCAACTGATTATTCTCGATGGAGCCGAGATATGTGACGCGGTCAAATCCAAGTATAGCTGATCCTTCTGGGAACGCTGTATAAATATATTTGTAGTTAGTCATTAAATGTGAAATGACAGTGAACAAAACAACCAATGGCTACCCGAAACTAAGGCTTACCATCGAGCAGTGTAATGGTGACAGTGGTTCTTGCTGTTGCGCTACCGGGGCTCTGTGCAGTGACAACAAATACGAGCTGTTGATTGCTTGCTATCACGCCTGCTGGGATCGGGCTGCTAAGTATCACTGTGACTGAATTTCCGTTCGGCACCAAACTGAACCATTCAGCGTCGTCTATAAATAGAATAGATTGTTAGTTGAATTTTTAAACCATCAAGTAAAGTGTTTAATGTCGTTAAAAATCAAAATACACACCGCCTTCAAGTGCAAATTCTACACTGGATTCATAGCCTTGTGTCAAAGATATGGGAGTTGGGAATGAGAGCCCTGTAGTGGCAGCGTACGATCCTCTGTAGAATGTTTGGGCAAATATGAGCTCCACTACTGAACTGACATCGTCGTCCACAATATACTCGATCACGATAGTGGCGTATGCAGTGACTGCATCCGGTGCTGTAGCTTGTATTTCCAGCACTATTATTCGGTTAGCGGGTATTAATTGTTCTGGAATTGCGCCCTGCAGTGTGACAGTCACAATGTTGTCGCCTGGAGATAGACTGAAGTAATCTTGCAATTCTGTAATGTCACATTATAAAGTGATGATCACGCAAATTTATAAACGAAACAAAAACATTTTAATAAATTACATCGATATAATTTACCTCCGTGAAGAACAAATTCAACGCCTGGGCTGTATCCTTCGCGCAGAGTGATCTCTGATATGTTCAACTGATTGTTCTCGATGGAGCCAAGATACGTGACGCGGTCAAATCCAAGTATAACTGATCCTTCTGGGAACGCTGTATCAATATATTTGTAGTTAGTCATTAAATGTGAAATGACAGTGAACAAAACAACCAATGGCTACCCGAAACTAAGGCTTACCATCGAGTAGTGTAATGGTGACAGTGGTTCTTGCTGTTGCGCTACCGGGGCTCTGTGCAGTGACAACAAATACGAGCTGTTGATTGCTTGCTATCACGCCTGCTGGGATCGGGCTGCTAAGTATCACTGTGACTGAATTTCCGTTCGGCACCAAACTGAACCATTCAGCGTCGTCTATAAATAGAATAGATTATTATTTGAACTTTGAGAACATCAAGTAAAGTGTTTAATGCCGTTAAAAATCAAAATACACACCGCCTTCAAGTGCAAATTCTACATTGGATTCATAGCCTTGTGTCAAAGATATGGGAGTTGGGAATGAGAGCCCTGTAGTGGCAGCGTACGATCCTCTGTAGAATGTTTGGGCAAAGATGAGCTCGACTGGTGCACTGATGTCATTGTCCACGATATATTCAATTACGATGGTGGCGTATGCAGTAATTGCTTGCGGTGCAGTTGCTTGTATTTCCAGTACTATTATTCGATTGGTTGGTATCAATTCTTCCGGGATTTCATCCCGCAACGCGACAGTCACAACGGCTCCTTCCGGGGAGAGGGTAAAGTAATTTTGCAGTTCTGAAATATCATATTTAAGACGTTATCACACAATTCATGGAATAAACATACTATTTTACTTTGGTGTCTCTCTGCGAGATCTAATCAGAAATGAGGAGATCTGCAGATGAACCAAAGTTCCCGACATAGCCCAGCGGACAAATTAAAGTGGAGTGAGCAGGGCACATAGTTCGGAGAACGGACGGTTGATGGGGCAGTAAACTTCTCGAATGGAGAGCACGGACCAGCTAGCGCAGCGAAGATCGTTCACTGACTAGGTGTACTGATGATATGACTGAGGCTGATGGATGGATGGATGACTATTTTACTAGATTATATATTTTAGTAATATTGACACTCTACCTACTGCTTGAGATTATTTAATAATGTAGGTATTTGTTGATTTGTTTTTTTTTTTTTAATTTACATTGATAATGTATCACAGATAACACTTATGACATGTAATCAATATTATGAAATAAATGATTATGATTATAGCTTACCTCCGTGCAGATCAAATAAAACTCCTGGTGTGTATCCTTCAAGGAGAGTGATCTCTGATATGTTCAACTGATTGTTCTCAATGGAGCCGAGGTAAGTGACCCGGTCGAATGCGAGTATGGTGGGCTCTTCAAGTATCACTGCAAATTATAAATCTATATTAGCCACTTGTTTCGGTATTTAGAACATTTTTAGGGTTCCGTACCTCAAAAGGAAAAAAACGAAACCCTTATAGGATCACTTTGTTGTCCGTCTGTCCGTCTGTGTGTATGTCAAGACTCTTTATCTCGAGAACGCGTAAAGATATCGAGTTGAAATTTAAACTGTATACGTATATCGATGAATTCTTGCTGTTGTGTAAAAGAAAAACTTTTCAGTTGTCGTTAGAAAAAGTTAGAGTCGTTTATGTCGTAAAAACCGCATATTTCGACACTCACAAAAACCAAAACCGGTACTTCCCGTTGGCATAGAACTATGAAATTTGGCGAGAAGCATTGTCTTAGAGTACACATATAGGAATAAATCTGAAAACTGTACATTTCTATTTACATCAAAAAAATATGGGCTCTAAATTCAAAGTAAATCGTATCATGAAAGGTGTCATATAAAAGAACTTCATTAGCACATGCTAAAACAGGTTTTTAATTATTTTAACAATGTTTGTACGGAACCCTCGCTATGCGAACTTGTCCGGTAATTTTTTATGTTACTTACAATCAGTTAGAGCAATGACAATAGTCGCTCTTGCCGTTGTACTTCCAGGACTCTGTGCAGTGACGATAAACACTAGTTGTTGATTGTTTGCTAACACAGTTTCTGGGATTGGGCTGGTGAGCGTCAATGTTACTGAATTCCCGTTTGGCACCAATTCGAACCAGACTGATTGTTCTGAAAATTTCTCTAATCGTATTAGTACCTACAACAGCTTTTACAGTTTGCTTATGGCTTTAGATCACATCATAAACAATCAATATCATATCACTATCTTTGTGTTCAACTACGAGATATGAATTAACTAAAATATGCATAAAATCATACCTCCTTCCAATTCAAACAACACATTTTGATGTGTTTCAGGAATGACTCTAATTACAGAGTCAATTTGTAGATTTTCTGTTGACGAATAGCTTCCTAAATAATAAGGTTCTTCAAATTCAATAATTTGGCTCACTTCATTCACTCTAACATTTTCAATGATGATAATCGTATGCGTTCTTATAATTGTGTTGCGTGCCTCCAATCCAAATACAAATACATTTATCTCCTCAAGTATTCCATTAGGTATTGAGGTATCAATTTGCAATGTGAATGTTCCATTTTGATTTATCAGCTGGAAGTGTTCCGTATAGTCTGAAAAAAACTAGATTACTTATTTCATAATAAAGCTTTACCTGTGTATTTGAGCTATATCATTGAAATAAAACCATACCTCCTGAATATGTGTAATTGACATCACTTGTATAATCTCCAAGAATAATATCATTAAGGACTAAATTTCCATTTTCCAGATATCCCTTGTAGAAGTCTTGTTGGAATCTGAACGAGCTATCTGAAAAGTCTTTGAAAGAATTATTAGAATTGTTGAAACTACTTTTGCAATAATTACAAATTTTAATCAAAGTAATCAAATATCGACTTACAACATATAGTTTTTGCGTGTAAATTAGGTCGTGTGGTTTTCGTTTCTACTTTAACATTCTTATTTATAGATACCGACTTACATTTATGTTTGTGTCCAAAAGTGTATAAAAGGAATGCTTATCTACAATACTTATAAAATCAGTATTTATTAGATAATTAAAATATTTATAATCATCAATCGTTGATGTTAATTTACCTCCCACTTATATCACCAATTGGACAACCAGTTTTATTATGTTTAGAATGGCTTATTACAAGTTATTTTACCTTTGAGCAAATCGAGAGATATTACTGCACGTCCACTAGTAGCATTAGGCTTATTTGCGATAATTGTAAAAAGTAGTTGGTTGTTGTTTTCTAAAACCTCTGGTGGCACAAAATCTCGTAAAACTAAAGTCAACGATTCGCCATCTTGCTCTATAGAAAACCATGCTTCTGGTTCTGGAAAAATATTGCATATGAGAATTGTTTGCTTAACTGGAAAACAAAAAACACCCTCCAATCCAATACCTACCGCCAATTAATGCAAATGTTACTGTTTCGTCGTATCCTTCCGACAGATTTATGGTTTCTTCGAACGTTAAACCAGTTTCTTCAGTGTAAGCGCCTGTATAATACGCCTGACCGAACACAGGAGCAATAACTTCTTGTTTAATGATATCAACAACTACGCTCGTCCACACGGATAGTGCCCTCTCTCTTCTAGCTTCGACCTCTAGCACAATAAAATCGTTTTCTTCTAACACCTCTGGCAATGTGCTTAAAGCTGATATTTGAAGAACATTTTCCGTACTCGTCAAATTAAAATGATCTCTATAGTCTGCGAAACAAATTGTTTTCAGTTAAATAAATACTTTTAAAATTAAACTTCTTTGTAGAAGTAAAAAAAGATACGTACCGCCTGATATTATGAATGCCGTACCAGGTGCAAATCCAGTGTCGAGAACAATTTCCTCGAGATTTAATTCGTTTTCTTCCAAAGTGCCGACGTAAGTGTGCCGAGAAAATCTCATGATTGCCGATTCGGTAAGTTCTGAAAGTATTTTAAAGGTGAAGATTAAAGTTATAGATTGCCTTAATGCCCACGCACAATTCCGAGAATAAATTCTACACCAACATTTCCGTCTGTAAACTTTGCTCTTTCTTAAGACGGCATTTAAGTTTTATAGCACTTTAAGAGAGCAATATAAACGCTGAAAGCTTAATGAAAACGTCTATTTCACCTCAAGCTACCAGTAATTTAAAAACAATAAGATTTATGACAGATTTCTTATTTAATTTACTTTGTGTTTTTAGGAAATGCTTTGAGATACTTCATAAAAACTATTCTGAAGAATTTAAAAGTATGAGTATGCATATTGAGTACGCCACAAAAGGAGCTTTTAAAACCAACACAAAAAGTGATTTAAAAAATAATATAAATTATGTTATCATGCTCAACAATGCTGATGATTTAGCATACATTTCTTCTATTAATTGTTGGTTACGTAAACTTTTGGTTATATTGGTAATCTCACATTAGATTACTTTTTAAAGCAAAACGAAATAACTGAATTTCCACCATATTATAGATTCCAGGAACTTTAAATGATCTTAGAATTGAATTAAAATTTTTCATTTCCTATCTTTAAAAATGCAAATGAAAGTTGCACAAAACTACTGTCATTGATAAACAAGGAGAGAGGGACCCGCTAAGTACAGATGGTTTGTTGAATTAAATTTAAATTTGTAGTAAAACTCTTACCTGCGGGGAATCTAATTAAAACAGCAGCGTTTGCTCCCACAGTTAACGCCTTGTCAGCTAATACGTTGAATAGCAAGACCTTTTCGCTGAAAATCACATCCTCCGGAATCGGTAATTCCAATGTAACTACTGCATTCTCACTGATATTAAAATATTGAGCATGTGCTGAAAAAAGGAATCAATTTCAATAATAGTATACTGCCTCCCATTCGGGGGTGGTAGTGGCTACCTACTGAGCGAAACTTGAATAGTTAACACCATTAGAAACTATTAGAACCATCGACACGGCGAAGAAGAAGAAGAATAATAGTATAGATCGGTTTTTCATTTTTTTGGGAGATGTTATCAATTGCATATCTGGGAAAAGTACACGTAGTTAGATAAAATAAATACACAAAAATCCTCAATTGCGATTTGGAAAATGAAACGGAATGTAAAAACATTTTACAATTCAAGTTTAGTTAGAAATTGCGCTATTTAATAGCTAAACAAAGTAGATATTGTTTTTGTCATTATGATAAAAATTTCAATTTTTATTGAATTTTTTTGCAACATAGTCAGTTCGTAGAATAATATCATTTTTATCCGTTTACTTAGATAGACACTTTATTATCGTCGAGTGGTAATTGGAAGTTATACTTGTTGAAAGATATTGTTTGGGTAGTTGATGTTTATTTTCCGCAACGTATGGAAAATCTGTTGTAATAAGTAATTTCAAAGTTTATTAACTAACAATATATTAAGACAAAATGAAAACTTAAATAACGTTGTGATTTTTACATCAGCCACATTTTAGAATGAATATGATTTCGTTCGATAGTAATTCTCATTATAGAGTAGGAATTTCAAATTACGTAAACTATTTTCATCTAAGCAAATTATTCATAAGATAGAATAGATAAAATGATGATTCGCTATAGATTTTATATGAATAAGTAATAAAATATCAACTGCCTTATTGTCACACTATTGTATTGTATAAAAGGCCACCTTATCACCAAATAGTTGAAAAATAGATTACCTCCTTCGATTCTGAACGACACTGTGCTATCATGACCTTGCGACAAAACAATAGGTTCAATTTCCACCGCCCCATTGGCATATGTTCCGTAGTAGATATGTTGTGTGAACACGGGCGTGGTTGTGTCCTCTTTTATGACATCCAGGAGGATAGTTGTGGTGGTCGTTATGGCGTTGGGGCCAGATGCGGTTAAGGTCAGTAATATGACACTGTTTTCTGCGATAACTGTATCAGGTGGAGTGCTCTGTAGAACGATAGTTACCACATCTCTTTCGTGAGTTGCGGTGAAATGAATAGAATGTTCTGAAAATTTTGAAACGATTATATTTAACATTGGCATGAATATATCATTATGACTAATACAGGGTTATTACTAAACAATTAACATCCTTTTTGGGGCTTATTCTGTACACCAAAGCTAGCAAAGAACTAAAAAATATGTTGTTCGATAGAAAAATATCGGTAACCCGCGACAAAATGTATGGAACAGCTGATTTTTTTTATAGTTTTGACAAAAGTCGCAGAACAAAAGTGGTTAGTTTTGATGTACAGAATAAGCCCCTAAAAGGATGCTAATTGATTAGGAATAACCCTGTATAGTAGATCTACTATCAGTTTCTAAAAGAACCAATTAGACACAGTTTATATCTATGTTATTGCTGCAGCTTTCAGTCTACTTTGTGGATAAAATATGAATTCGTTAAAAAGTTAATCCTTTATCAAGTAAAGTTTCATACTTAAGCAATTAAAATTTGAGTAAGCGTAAATTGGATGGTTGTTATTTCAGCAAAAATTACAAAATGAAAGGTCATTTTAACCTTTCGCTGCCACCTACGTTGTATACAACGTTTTTTTGTTCTATAACTTAGGTATAAATAATAACTTATCGTTTTTGATTTCTGATACGACATCAAAAGCTTATTAGCTCTTGTTTAATTCGGTGAGCTTTTGAATAAAACATCGAGTTTTAATTCATCAAAATTTTGATCAATTAACTCTCTAGAGAGATACATAACATATTATTATTATGTTCGATGCAATAAAGGCTCAATTTAGATTATGAATTATTCATTTACGCCCAAAATTTTAATCTATCAATTTCATGCACTTTTTAAGTGATGTGTTATGTACTTACTAAGCACCTACTTGTATGTACGCTTATCCAAATGTACTTATCTACCTAGTATCAGGCTTAACGAAGTGTTAAACAAGCTAAATAAAAAGCCATGAGTGTATTAAATGTTCATGCATTTAAATTAATCTATAAAATACAGAAATTAACTCACCTCCGCTTAGGTCAAAACGGACGCCTTCCTCATAGCCCTGACTCAACAGGATAGTTTGCAAAGTTAACAAACCACCCTCCAAAGAGCCTCTGTAAGCAGACTCTTCAAACTCCAATGCTCTAGCTGTAAGCGAGTGTTAAAACAAAGTGAAGAATAGATAGCCCCATTAGTCGTGCTAACTGACGCCGGCAGGAAAAAAGAAGCAGAAGATTTATTACAGCGAAAGAATATAAATAAGAGTGAAACAAGATTTTAAGCGTGATCAAAGACGAGAAAATGCATATTCATAAAGTAAATTATACGCGAGATAAGATGCAAAGAAAAATTCTAGCTATTTTGCATGAGTTTGAAAATATGAAACGTTTTTGTGTACTTTTTAGAACGTGTCCTTCCGGGGTCATGTTTTTCCTGAAAATATTAGAAATTCGCAACATTATGTGTATACTAAATACTCACCTTTATATTTCTGTGTAAGTAAATATTGTTACTTGATACGCTGTTTCAATACATACTTAACTTTATAAAGTTAAACATAACTAAAAATAAACTGTGGTTTTCGTTCATAAATCAGCTACTTACTAAAATATTATGAAAACACGTAAATACAAGACAAATATCTCATATCTAGTAAATAATTGGTGCGTTTCGTTTGCCTAAAGATTAAAGTTTCTGTCACTATTTCTATAACAATAAGTCTTAAAAGAATGACAGGAATAAACTCAAAGGATGCTAAGAAATACTCCCTAGTGCATACATGGCTTTAGGGCGTAGATTTCAATACCGAAGAGCTACCATTGAAGGCAAAACATCATGAAGAGACCATAGTGTGGTAGACGCATACTTTGAATTTGTCGTTGAAAGAAATCGACAGAAGACATTTTGATATTCATTCCAATTTATAGTGAAGGGTAACAAAACCAGTTACCTACCGAAAGATCTTTGCGCTACATTTCAGTAGTCTCACATGAAAAGCCTCTTCTAATTTTAAGACTAAATTACATAATATTACATTATTATAAATAAACTAATCGCCTAGTTTGTTAGTCATAACAGCAATTTCGATTTTCATCACCCCTGATAGGTACACATGTACAGTTGCGTGCTTGTATGCAATTTATCGTTCAGTAGGACAGACGCGATATAACGTAGATAACAATATGAAATTATTGGGAATCTGCGTCACTATTGGGGATTTACTATTTTTATAGCTAATATTTTCAACCGACATTCCTTATCATTTATGATATTTATAGTAAGTATAACATATAACGTTACGTGTTTATAAAAGCCACAGTAATACCGAAACCACATATCAGGTTCATTTGCTTCTGAATGTACCCTGAAATCAGCTGTTCTATGCATTTATTCGAGAATCGATGATTTTTCGAATTGAAAATATCTATAGAATCGCGCAAAAAACTGTCCGAGCCAAAACTCTGCCCAAGCCACGTAGTGAGCAGGCTTTTTAGTTAGTCGTAAGGTGATTGCAAACTGACTTCAACGCCACGCGATGCCAAAGTGCTCAGTTACAAGCACTAATTAGGTGACATAACGTCTAGATTCAAGAAAACGGGACATTGTGAATGATTTAATGTAAATATCTAATTCGGTATGTATGACGACGCTCGGGCATTTATTTACTACTTTCACTTTGGGACTGTGGCTCTGTAGATATTTGCTCGAAGCATTGAACAGACAATTTCTTTTCGCAATTTCGGGTTTGCCTCTATAGTAAAAGTTGTTTTTAATGGCATGCTTTTTTATTTCGCATAGTTGTTTGTGTGTTGTGTAGCGTTTCATACAGTGGTTACAGTATTATTGGGCCTATAAACAAATAATAAGTAAATACCATGTAGTACATTAAATTCTTGTTACCTGCAGGTAGAGCGACGTTTATAGCAGCGTTGGCACCAACAGTCCTGGGCTTAGTGGCTTCGATAGTTATCAGTATATTTCCAAGGCTAAATATTTCAGGAGGAATTCCCGATGACGAAATTGTCATCACGGGGCCAACTTCATCGATTTCGAAGTACCTCGCGTACTCTGATTTAAAAAAGTTATATTTTTATTGTTATGTTCAAAAGTATGTAAAGTAATTTATTGGAAGTATCATAAACGATTTTTAAATGTTGATTTTATTCGTAATTTTAATGTAGGCAGTAAACGTTATTTACGATGACTACAATTAAGTACATACCTACCTCTTTTAGTATAGTACTTCAGTTACTGTTACAAGCATGTCGTTATGTTACTTATAAATACTAAGCTCACCACTAAAATAATATTTATTGCAGGTAGGTACCTTAAAATTTTATGATGTATAAAAACTAATTTACCTCCAGTCAAATTAACTGCGACCGTATTATCAAATCCCTGTACAAAGTATATCTGCTCCATAGTTAAACCTGTAGCAGTATCATACGTCCCGTTGTACACGAACTTATCAAACACTGGTGTATTGTTGTCATCTTTTATTATCTCGAGATTGACTACTGTAGTCGCTGAGCTACTGGAACTGGTTGCCACGACTTGGAGTGATATGAAGCTGTTGTTGTCAATAACATCGTCCATTAGTGGTGTCATTGTTAACGTAACAAGATCAGATTGAACTGTAGCCGTGAAATGAGTCGAGTATTCTGGAAAATAATAGAATGGGATAAAAGGTTTAGTCAACGAATCTTCACTATTCTTATCTATACTCTATATATATAATATAATAATATTATAAAGAGGAAAGATTTGTTTGTTTGTTTGTAATGAATAGGCTCCGAAACTACTGGACCGATTTCAAAAATTCTTTCACCTTTGGAAAACTACATTATCCCCGAGTAACATAGGCTATATTATATTTAAAAAAATTAGGGATCCTTACTAAAATTCCAATAATGTAACATAAGGTGTAAAAAAAAGACCTGAAAAATTCCTTACGTCGCGTGCACTGCGAAAACTATTGATGATGGAATAAAATAATGTACTACGACTTTATAGAACACACCATAATTTACAAAAAATGTCGCGACAGCATATATCCAACTATTATAGTTAAGCCGTAATAACTGTTCTTTTATTTTTAAAAATTAATTGAAATACCGTCGCAGGAAAAGGATCTTAATTTGTATCTTGGTATTAATCCTTATCAAAATAAATTATTTCATATTCAAGACTGTTTCAATAGCTTTATGCAACTTTTTAAATTATTTAATTCAGACACTTTATTACAAAGATATTACGAGTTCAAAAATTTAAGTATTATAAAAGTTTCGTTTCGCCGCTCACTCCGCTTGGCAATTCATGTAGGTACTTTGTACAATGTACATAATACAAAATTCACTTCGAGCAAATATCTATAGAGTCACAATCGTAAAAAAAGTGTCCGAGCCAAAATCCTGCCCAAGCTACGTAGTGGGCAGGCTTTTTAGTTAGTCGTAAGGCTATTCCAAGCCGACTACAACGCCGCGCGATGCCAAAGTGCTCGGTTACAGGCACTTATTAGGTGACATAACGTCGAGATTCGAGGAAACGGGTCATCCACCTCCAGTGCCAGGGCCCAGTGTGGGTTGTTGCAGATTGCCACACAATATTTTCTTTCGCCGAAAAGCCAATGATTTGAAATTCCGTACATAAGTTCCAAAGAAACTCATTGATACAGGATCGGGATTTGAACCCACCACCTCACGATTGTAGGACAGGCGTTACTACCACTAGACCACCAACGTTATATATCTCCGCCATTAGTGTGTCGATTTATGTTTTATTGGTAGTAAATAGGTATGCAGTGGCGTAGCGTGCCTTGGAGGAGCCCAGAATCAAACATAGTTGGGGAGCCCAAATCACTCATTTCTCACAAAAGAAACAAATATTCTTGCATTAAATTAAAATAAATATATACCGCCTTACCGCAAAAGATTTAAACACTGTTTAGCCGTACAATTTATACTGTTAAACGTTGTCTAAAGCCTGCGTAAAACTTTAGTGGTAAGACGGTTATTTATAAGTTGTCACTTCCTCCTAGAAATTGGGCTAGGCAAACAATTCAAATGAAATATACACTTTTCTTGCCTTGTTTTTTCAGGAAATTGATAATTGATAATTAATTGAATATAATTACCTATATCAGCTAAGTAAGTCTAGACGAATTCAGTTGTTATAAAATTTCTGCCTCTTAGGACAACTTTTGGAAGAATGCTTAACCCGGGAAAAACAGAGATGATTTTTTTCGGGAAGCACGAGATTAAGTGACATTGTGGATAACATTTTACTAGGTTTTGCTTACACACGTTAAGGCCCCTGTAGCCCGGGAGCCCCGTATTATTGACACGGCTGATACTGCGGTAGCTAAGCCCCTGCACATAGTACAGTAAAAGCTCTTTATTCGCGGGGTATATGTTCCATAAATATGCCGCGAATACAGAAACCGTGAATACGGAATGGTAATTTATATGGAATTATAGAGGTTACGTTCCTAGGTGACAAAATAAAAATAAAACAAATACATAAAAAATTAATTTAATTGAAGTTTTTGAACATTTTAATTAATTATCATATGGCTTAGGCAATGGTTTGAAGAATTTTGTAAGGTTCTTTAAAATGAGCGTAAAGACGCTTTGCCTTCTCCCGGACCATTGGACCACTCATGGGCACCCTTTTTTGGTTGCGGTCTTCGATCCATAATGACAACGCCATTTTTTCTATTGCTGGATCATGAACAATTTTCGCTGACAGTGAAGTTGAAGCTACAGACGACCTTATTTTATCTTCGGATTTTTTTATCGATCGTACAGTTGATTCGTTGACATTGAATAAGCGTGATATGGATCCAAGTGACTCTCCAAGGCATAAACGATCAAGCATTTCGATTTTCACTTTAAGCGGTAACACAGATTTTTTTCGTGCCGAAACTCGTTTCTCAATTTTTTTTAGTTGACATTATAAACTAGGAAGAGTGCAGTAGACGTGTTACTCGATCACAATTTTTGTAACGAATGTGAAAGACGAAACAATAAAACACGCAAAGCGGCTTTTACTATAAACGGAACAACTACATTTAAAAGTATACTTTATTTATTGAGTTATATGGTTGCTTTCATTCTGTTTGTTTACATTCTCAAAAACACCGATCGCGGCGAAGACGGCTTGTGTCAAAGGCCTCGGCGATATCATTTAGCAACATACTTTAGGCCAACTTGTAATAAGATCTATTTTACTTTTTAATTAGTCCATTTGACAAGGATATTGGGTTGGATACCTATTGGAATAATTTTATTATTATGTATGTACTTATTGGATCCGCGAATAAAAAAAATGTTTAGTCGCGAATATAGAAATTGGGACGCATTTTTTTAATCCGCGAATAGCGAAAACGCGAATAAAGGAAGCGCGAATAAGGAGCTTTTACTGTATGTGAAACGAATTGTCGACCTTAAAGTTCTCGAATGTAGACAATGTATTGGCAAGTGTAGCGAAGCGTCCGGAACACGTTGGATGCCAGCGTTTCGATTCCTTCCATCACAGCTCTTTGGGTTAGCAAGTTGAAGAGGCCTTAGGTAGGGCACACAATTCGTAGAAGTAGAACTGATGTCCAATGTTTTTCAAAATTCTCGAGTGAAGACAAGATCAAGAAACTAACTTACATGGGTAGAATGTATAGACTGTGGGTCTGTAATATTTTAACGTCGCTTTCATTCTCATCATTGTCATTTTCTGAAATCAGGGCTATATATTATGTACAGCCACCCAACACATACGAACTCACTTTTATTTAGATATGCCAATACCTACTATCTATTTTTCATAAACTTCGAACAGTTTAAGACTACGGAAACTCTCGCGATTTGGGTAGGTTTTAACTCATCATAATGGTTCATCCGGTATGTCTAGCATGTGTGTGGCGCATACCTACATTACGTGGTAAGTATATGTATAGCCAATCATACCCGGGCAAAGCCGGGACGGGCAGCTAGTTTCATTTTATAAATGCGAAAGTATGTTTGTTAGTTTGTCACTCTTTTACGCAGCGACAGATTTACGATTAGACTTGATTTTTGGCTTGGATTTATTTGAGTGGTCGGAAAGTATTTGGTTTCTATGAAATAGCGGAACGCTGGCGAAGCAGCGGGCAAAAGCTAGTATTAATACAATAGTTTATATAACTAGCTATCGCATCGCTACGCGGCATACTCGCGTTAGCCTATCTTAAAAAATCATCAATTTTTCGAGATAAAAACTATGTTATAAATGTAGGAGCTCATAAAGGAATTGTAAGAATCATATCCGTCGTTTTACTCATTGTTGCCTGACACGAAATCATAATTCTACAAAAACACTCTCGGTAAATTGATAAGAAATTAGATTAAAAGTTATATTAAAAGGATGCGGAATGCGGATTTAATGGCTCATTGTAGCGTATTGGAGGTAAGCCTGTCAAGCTATATTTACTGTATAGCAATAAATAAATTTAATTTGTAACGAATTTTTGATTAAATTTGACTGTGAAGAAGTTTCAAGGAAATTTTGTAATTGTAACTCAATACAATTAGAAATTTTGCGTTTGATGCTGCATTAAGAGGAAATTCAGACCTTTAATAATACTTTTCTAAATCGCTGATTCAAGGTTAAGAGGCCGGGAGCTCATCTTGTCTTCAACAGTTTTTTTATGAGCGTCTGGTGGATGCGACGCGTGACCAAAATGCTGGTGTTTATTTGGCTCAACGTATAAGCATTGCCATTCAGCGTGGTAATGCTGCCAGCATGCTGGGCGCGCTGCCAACTGGCAGTGGGCTTGAGCATTTGGATTATCTTTAGACCTTCAAGGGTCTGTGGATAATCCAATTGCTTTCTATGTAGTAGTAGTGTAGTTAGTTTTAGCGTATAAAGTAGTATTGTATATTATTGTAGTTAATAAAGGTTAAGAGTGAATTAAATATCGAAAATGCTGTTGACTACTCTTCCTTTGAAATAAAGTTACTACAAAGATAATTTGAAATTAAAGAACTGGTAATATTTATTTACGCTTCTGGAAATTAATTTAAATTTACCTATTAACTCTTCTCGAAATTAATTTAACAAAATTTAACTGATATCTGAGAATGATTTTATTCTCAATCAATTTTATTGTAAACCACCTAGAAAATAACGGGTATTGCGGGGTTTCGCCCCGCAAGCGGCGTACCGGCCGAAACGACCTCATCCTTCATTATTCTCGGCGTTTCGCCCCGCGGGGCGAATCGCCCATGACTCTTTTTGAAGGCACTCATTCGACCCGCGGGGCGAAACGCGGAGAATAATGAAGGATGAGGTCGTTTCGGCCCACGTTGATAAATAATAATTTCCCGCATCAGTATTGAATAAATAAAGTAAATAATTATTTTTTGAAAAAAATAGCATGACCGACTTCACCCGTGTACAGAATCATTACATATAATAGTATAGTCGCTTCCAGCTGTCTGTCCCCATGTATACTTATATCTTTAAAACTACGCAAAGAAATTTCATGGAGTTTTTTTTAATAGATAGAGTAATTCAAGAGAAATGTTTATATGTATAATACACCTGTGCAAAACCGAAGCGCATCACTAGAACGCAAATATTACGCACGAAACGATGTACTCGTAGCATTTTTCACATTATTCTTGATTTATCAAAAATGGCTATGCCGATTTCGATAAAATTTAAATGGGTCCAATTTCAAAGTATATTCTTTCCAATAAAAAAAAATATTTAAAAAAATATATACGCGTCGAATTGTATACCTCCTCCGGTAGTTCGTCGGTCAAAAAGAATCCTTATTTGAAAACACGATTTGAAATAAAGAAACAGCTCCAAAACAGTGGATCGCACTCGAAATTCAAATAATTTTGAGTTTTTAGCATTTACAGATAAACTGCATATATATTGTAAGTTCACAAAACTCATTTAGCGGCCTTGAATAGGTACTCGTAGTTTTAACAGGGTATATACACCTAGAAACCAAAATAATGGTACGAGAGCCCACGACCAAAATTTTTGTCTCATAGCAAGCAGCCAAAACCGCATCAAATCGATAGATACGATTATCCTGAACTCGAAAATACCAATATCAGACATTTTCCGCGTAGCGTTTGATCTGACCGAATTTTCAAAATTGTCAAAGAATTTTACCGAACTGCATCATAGCAATATGTCTGATTTGCAGACTGTAGTTGAATGATAGTTCTGAGATACCGGAAACATATTTTTCAGACGTTAGTGGTGTAGCGCAAACCCGTAAAATCACTTGAAAAAATTAAAAATGAGACAAAAAAAATGTCTCATAGCAATACGTCTGAAACTCTTTTTTATTAGTAAATTTTGGTTATTTGATGCGAACAAAACAATTTTCAGACGGAAATGTGAACGCATTAAATTTTGAGACCGTTTTGAAAATGTTAACAAATTTTACCGATCGGTATCATAGCAATATGTCTGAAAATTGTTGGACATGATAAAATAAGTTGTCCACATGTGCAAAAAAATTATATCAGACAAGTTAAGTGTAGCACCTTCTCTATCAGACAACTTTTCGATACTCAGATATCATTTAAAAATCGTATTGAGGCATCTTGAATTCTCTGTTACAAACCAATGAATACGTTGCGACCCTGAATTTATTAGCCGATAATTAACAAAAAATTTACCCGAAACCGTAACATTGAAGTTGAAGGAGTGAAATAAATCGCACAAAAGAATCATAATATATGTCATCTGTCAAAGTACATATAATAGACAAGGGAGATTCTTGAATATCTATGAAGGCTGTATAAATTAAAAAAACCATTTAACAGAGGCGTCGGCCAGGCGACTCCGAAACGTTATTTTCGTTTTTGGGAGTATATGCTACACTTAAAGTGTCTGAAAACAGGTTTTTGGTTATCATGGCAACAATACGAAAAGATAAAAAAAAATATCCGTATTGCTATGATACAGGTCGGCTAAATTTGTTGACATTTTCAAAAATGCGCTCAGGCTATGTGCTACGCGCAAAATGTCTGAAAACAAACTTTTTCGTAATACAATTATAAAATCTATGTACATTTTCACTATCAGACGTATTGCTATAATACCGACTGCCTTTTTTTTTGACACAGCAGAAATGGCCTCCCACGCAGTTACTACGCTTTCGACCGTTACTACACACCTAGTCGGGTTCAGAATCATACAATCTAACGATTTTATAGGGTTTTTGCCGTATTGCTATGAGACATGGTTTTGGTCGTGAGCTGTAGTACTATAATGGCCTGTTTATGTATAAGAGACCACTAACTAAAAACTGAGGTGAAAATCAGTTGATGCACTTTCGTACATAAACTAATCACTTATTAGGCTTGAGTACGTAACTCGTAAATGCTTCATATTTATGGTCGCTAAATGAGTTTTCGCAAACAAAATCAGTAGTTTATCTGTAAATGTCAAAAAACCCAAAAATATTTGAATTTCGCGTTCTGACCACGTTAAACAAACATCTTTAACCAAAATATAAAGCATTTTAATTCTACAATAGTTACATAGAATAGAACACTGATTTCGCTTTGTTTGCTAACTGTGTGCTGGTACTAAAACGCTTATTAAGAATATTACCTCCAACGACTTCAGCTGAAACTGAACCCTCGTAGCCCTGGGTAAGAACCAGCGGCTCTACTCGTAGAGCATTGTTGGTTATTGTCCCTTCGTAGAACACCCTCTCGAATCTCAACTCGATTTCTGCAAATAGAAAACAAATAAGTATTAGATATTTAGATATCTCGCTGTAACTAGCTCCCGTCCGCTGGTTTCTCACATTATTATTGAAATGTCAAAGCAATAAAACTTTGGGAAGAAATTTTCTAAGTGATAGTGAAAACCGCATAGCAATCTGTTGCGTAATTTAAATCTATGTGAATACACAGGCACACACAAAATAGGTAACTACATGTTTGCTTTATATCTATTTTTTTTAAGTTTGAATGAAATAGATTTTTTATAAATAAATATTTGGGGACATCTTACACACGGCCTCAGACCCCAAACTAAGTTAAGCTTATGATATGGCTGCCAGAGACTGATATACTACATATACTTATTTTTAAATACATACTTATATAGATGGTAACTAAATAACACCCAGACACAGAGCAAACACTTATGTTCGTCACATAAATATTTACCCTTGGTGGGGATCGAACCCACGCCTTTTCGACTCGGAAGTTAGGGTCACTAACCACTGATCCACAGGATTATATTAATTACAAGCCTATTTGTATTTTTTTTTGTATGACTTGTAACGTAACATATTACCTACCAATAAAATGATTATGATTAGGATTATAATTATGTTGTCATCATTTGTTTTGAAATAATACCATTTTTATTTTATACTATGTCATCGATCAAACTTAATATCAATACTCATTGAAATGGTTATCTAGATTATTTTTAATTAAATATCAATTTATTACTCACCTATAGATTTATCTAGGTAAGTCGCATTGACACAAGTTTATGTGTGAAATATATGCAATAGTCCATATTTTTGCAATTTGTATAGGTACACAAATCGATATTTTCTGTTCAGTGCAGACTTCAAGAAAAATATAATTGTCGACCAAAAGAATAGGAAACGCACTACCCACGAAGATTGATTGAGACATATCCACCACGCTGGCTCAGTGCGGGTTGGTGCATTCACATACATCATGAAATTTCTTCTACGGAAGTGTGCAGGTTGCCTCACGATGTTTTTTTTTCACCGAAAAGCCATTGGTATGAAATCCCGCACATAAATTCCAAGGAATTCATTGGTACGGGACCATGATTTGAACCTATGACCTCATGATTGTAAGGCGGGTGTCATTACTACAAGACCACTACAGCTACATATTATACCTAAAGCAAAGTCGCTATTTCTGTGTGTCTGTTTGCCCATCTGTGAATCTTCTGAACTACACAACAGATTGGAATACAGTTTTTACTATCTTTTATGGTGCCTCCACACATTTCGCGAGGCGACACGAGGGGACGCGAGCACGAGTGTGTGGATAGTGCACTCGTGTCGACTCGTCTCGCCTCATCATTCCTCACGTGGATGGCTATAACGCCTCGTAGCGAGGGATTCGCCACGCCGCCTTCTGGAGTGTGTGGAGGCACCATTAGAGTGTTTCAAGGAGGTTTGCAGGTATAACAAAAGTACCTGGGCGAAGCTGGGCCGGGCAACTAGTTATTAACGACATCAAAAAATGTAAAAACAATTTTTTTAATAACACGCCTTTACATCTCTCGCGTGGAATCCTTGATCTTTCGTTCCTACAAAACTGACATTGCAAAGCAATTTAAATTGTCTCAATGATGAAGCCGCGCAAATTCTTTAAGAGTAAATGTATTTCATCGGGCCACGAAGAAACATGCATCGCCTAGTTTGAGGCCCACCTGCACTGCGCAATATCGGCAAATGTTTATGATATTTTTAACAGTAGTACTTACCTATTTACCAATATATACCTACCTAGTTATTTTAAATTTCTTGCGAAAGAAGGGTGAAAAAGAAAAACAATTTACCTTCAGGAAACTGGACAATCACAGTAGCAGAGGCTCCGCTTGTGTATTCTCTGTTCGCATGCACTACTAGGAAAATTTGTCTCTCTGACCAAAGTTCATTCGGTACAGGGTCAATTACAACAATGGATACTTCATTGCCGTCGGGCCTCAATTCGAAGTTCTCGAAATATGCTGTAAAAATAGACAATTGTATATTATGAATATTTATCCAACTTAAATACTTAAAGAAATCAAACATTATATACCTATGTATTTAAATAAATTTACCAGACCTCTCAATTCAAAATTTTCTAGCTAGAAATAAAAATATTTTACTATAAATTACCTACGTAGTAGTAGTAGATATAAGTATCATCTAATGGGAACACATTTTTTTTGTAAAAGATACTTTTAGGATTAGGTTTAAACGATATCAGATTATCACAATGAAATATTTTACGTAAAAATCTAAAACCAAATAAAGGATAATTGGTCAAACCCTATATCAATACTGTCTGGATAGTTAGTTCAAAACCAATTTAAATTTAAATGTGTGATCAACGTTACCTCCTTCCAAAGTGAAGTTAACATATTCATCGAATCCCTGTCGGAGCGATATAGTTTCCAACAAATTTAATTGATGGTCGTC